>OU015615.1:2500-1355007 GCA_907165245.1 Habrosyne pyritoides
GGCATCTGTAGCACCGCAGAGGTCTGGGCTCAAGGAGCTTGACGGAGGCCGACACCCACGACAGATTGAGGCGGCCCGCTGCGGTGATGCAGTTAGCGGCTGCCACCGGGCACTCGACCCACATGTGCCCCACGCCGAAAGGGTCCTTCACCACCCCGCCGCTGTTCCTGAGGCTGGTCACGGAGCAGCCGCCCGCCTCGGCGACCGCGCTCAAAACCTCCCCGGCCGAGATCGAGTCGTCCAGGCCGGAGATCTTGATCTCCGTCGTCTTTACCGGCCTGGAGACGCGGATTGTGTCCCGGCCGAGGACCTCCCCCAATTTGGTGGCGAGCGCGTCGGCGAGTGGGCCGCTGTCCGGGTCCGCAACCTCGAACATGCGGGCCCCGGTCGCACACACTCGGAAACGTACGGCGGTGATCCCGAGGTCCGCTAGCCTGATTTTGGCCTTTGCCTCGGCGATCACCGCCTCGTACGTCACGCCTCTCTCAACGGCCTCCGGCATGAGGGCAACCACCACCGCAGCCGTTTTGGGAGGGGTCAGTTTGACCGACCTCCCCTTGGCAGGCTTGCGGGGGGGGGCCTGCTTTGTCTGGCCCCTCTTTTTTGCTCCCTTTTTGACGACCACGCTCCAGGCCAGTTCCGTGGGCTGGGTTGTGGCCGTCTGGTCTGCGGGTCTCGGCGCTGTTGCTGTGGGCTGTGGCTCTGTCGCCCTCTCACGGGGAGCGCCCACCGAGCCTCGTCCCTTTTTCCCCGGCTTTTTCTCCTTGGGCTTCTTTGCCCCTTTTGGCTTTTGAGCCTCCGGTCCACCAGTGTTGGCCTGGACCGGAGCAGCCTCGATCGGGGCAGAAGATAGCCCCGGGGAGATCTCGCGGACCTCGCTGGCCCGCCTGTCAGCCGCTAGGGGAGGGCGAAGTCGCCTTTCAGGCAGCAACCTCTCCTCGAGAGCCTCAAACCTGGCGCTGACCATCGTGCCCACCTGGCACAGAATGGTGCGCACCAGGTCTTCGGCGTCGGGCTTAGGCTGGTTGGGCACAGCCGCTTCGGCCTGCGGGCGCGGCCTGTCCATGCGCTCCCGCATTTCTGCGACCTCCTTTCGGAGCTGCGCGACCTCCGACTGCAGGCGGGCGTTGTCCGCCTGTAGTCCACGCGTCTCCTCCGAGGTGCAGCGGCTCTGCAAAATGGAGGCGACCTTGCCGATTTCATCGGCGGCGTTCTTCAGGGCCCGCGAAAAGGTCCCCTTGAGGTTCCCCGACTTGACGGCGACTTTCTTAATGAGGGCGACGTTGTCTTCGATCGCGCGGCTCAACGCGGTCGCCGTCATAAAATCGTCGCCACCCGAGGACGCCTCCGACAGGGAGAGATCCCTGTTCCGCGCCCGGAGCTCTCGGGAGGCCGCCATCACCTCCGCCTCAGCCCTTTGTTGCTCCGCCTGCCTTTCCGCCTCGACGAGCGCCAGCTTCGCCTTCGCCAGGCCCACGTAGTGGCCCGTTGTTGACGGCCGACCTCGCCTTTTTCGCACCGTAGGGCTCGAGACCCCATCCAAACTTATGTCCGGGTCCGAGTCGCTATTCCGAGTCCGTTTAAACGTTTGCCGATTCGTCGTTGATGCGACACTGACTATCGAGTCAGTGTCCCCATCCTCCTCGCTGCTGTCCATCAGTTGTCGATTGAGTTTTGCCAGTTCCATTTTGATTCCCACGAGTATGGGACGATATAGAGGTCGACCCCCGGGTGACGCCCTTTCCGGGGGCAAGGCTAGTACCCTTGCGGGCTACTGTACAGGTCGCCTGGTGTGTACAGGGTTTTTACGTCTTGTCCTGACGGGTTTTTATAGAGTTTTCCTTTCTCGCGGGCCGGCCAATGAAGGCAAGCCCTCCGCTCCGGGTCCCACTACTCCACAACGCCATTTGGTGGAGGTCGTTGCAGGATGCCCGGGCTACGGATCGCAGAGGAGCGGCGTACCTCCTCCGGTTTTGGGCGGTTATTCCCGACGACAGTGTTACCTGCCGCCGGGCCCGCCGGGGAAGGGGGGAAGGGGGGGTGGGAAGGAAGGGGGGAAGGATAAGGGTTTTCCCTTAAGGAGGATGGGAGTGGAAGGATGGGAAGAGGACCGAAGGGAAGGACGTGAGAGTCAGCCGCCAGCGCCGAGTGTCCACCAAAAGCTGGTGGGCACTCGGAGCTGACGTTGCCCAGGGTGCGCCACGAGGAGGCCTCTCACCTGCACCCCAACCTAACCTAACCTAACCTAACCTTTTTTTTTTTTTTTTTTTTTTTTTTTTTTTTTTTTTTTTTTTTTTTTTTTTTTTTTTTTTTTTTTTTTTTTTTTTTTTTTTTTTTTTTTTTTTTTTTATAGTTGGGAAATGCATTACGCATACCACCGCGCCTGGGGAAGACGCGGTGGTTATGTGGGACTCCCTCTCGCAAACTCCCCTTCTCATATCAAAAATGAGAAGGGGCCCGAGAGGTATACCCACTAAAACCCAACTTGCCGTCACTGTCATTCTCCGCCGGGACGAGGGTACACTCTTTTGAGCACTCATCTACTCGCCCGGCGGTGACCGGCTGACGCCACGACTAGCTGCCGCAGGTGTTTCCACCCGCGGCTACGACGCCATTCGCGCATATGCGCGCCATCTCCGACTCTCTAGGAGCGGCGGGCTTCCCCTAGCCCGCCGCTCGAGTCACTGTTAGGGTGGAGGGGCGTTGCGCGCGTACGCACGCCTTCGCCTCCCCAAGCGGCGGCTTCGGATGGGGTCGGGAGCATTCGCCTCCCGCTCCCTTTCCGCCTCCTCCTTCAGGCCCATGACCGCCTCAGCGAACTGCTGGGCGGCACCCCATGCACGGTCAGTCTCCACCATGGAGGTCACAATGACCGGCAATGTAGGGTTGCCGCCCACGACGGCCACGAGCTCCCGGCGCTGGTCTGCCCACGCCGGACATACCTCCAGCGTGTGCTGGGCGGTGTCTTCCGGGCAGCCGACGCAGTGGTGACACACCGCCGATGGCTCCCTCCCGATCCGGTGCAGGTATTTGCCGAAGCAGCCATGCCCCGACAAAACCTGCGACAACCGGAAGGTGAGCGCACCGTGTCTCCTGTCCATCCACTGCGTGAGCACCGGACGAACTGCCTCCACCGTCCAGGCACCAGCGTTCGGGTGCCGGAGGTTGCGCCGCCACTCGACGACGGCAGCCGCTCGCCTCTCCACCCTCACCCTCTCGACCGCCTCCACCGCCGGTGGGAGCCGGTGTGTGGCGATTTGGTTCTCGCGCCAAGAGAAGACGGACGCGAGAACTCCCGCCTCCAGTTCCCACGGCAGGGAGCCGGCCAAGACGCACGCCGCGTCGTAGGACACCGTGCGGTATCCACGGGCCACCCTGATGGCCATCGCCCTCTGCGGACGATGCAGAAGGGCGATTGTTCGGCTATTCAGGGCGCCGTCCCACACGGGTGCCCCATATAGCGCCATCGAGCGGATGACGCCCAGGTACAGGCGCCGGCAGGCCGCCCTCGGGCCGTTCAGATTCGGCAGAAGACTGCCGAGTGCGGCCGCCGCGCGCAACAGCCTGGGCACCAACCGACGGAAGTGACTCTCCCACGTCCAGCGGCTATCGAGCGTGAGCCCCAAGTACTTCATTTGGGGCGCCACGTCGATCCGCACGCCGCCGACCACGATATGGGCTCCCGAAGGTGGCCCGTTCCGAGGCCCGTGAAAACACAGAGCCTCGGACTTGTTTAAGGCCACCTCGAGACCCAGCGCTCGAATGCGGCCCACGACCTGAGCCACTCCCGCCGTCGCCAAAATGGCGCACTCGCGGTGCGTGCCGCCCCGGGCCGTCACGAGGGTGTCGTCCGCGTAGCAGGTGACGCTCACCCCGCGGAGGAGGACACCCCGCAACGCCCAGTCGTACCCGATGTTCCACAAGAGCGGCCCAAGGACCGACCCCTGTGGAACACCGCACGACACCTCGTGGTAGCACCACGCGTCGCGGCCCCGATACGCCACGGTCCTGCTCGACAGGTAGTCGGCGATGATGCGGCGGAGGTAGTTCGGCACCCGGTGATACCGGAGTGCCTCCCTAATGCAACTCCAGGGCAAGGTGTTGAAGGCGTTGGCGATGTCAAGAGACACCGCCAAGACGACCTCGCCCTGTGCGACCGCTTCCTCCGCCATCGCCTTCACCCGCAGGACCGCGTGAACGGTGGACCTTCCCACCCGAAACCCGTACTGCTTGTCGTCCAGGCCCGGACCGACTCTCTCCAGATGCTCGACGAGGCGGTTCGCTATGACACGCTCGAAGAGCTTCGCCGCCTCGTCAAGGAGCACGATCGGCCGGTACCCGGACGGCGAGTCAACCGGGCGGCCTTCCTTCTTTAGGAGGACGAGGGTGCCCGTCTTCCACAGCTGTGGGAAGCGGCCCTGGGCAAAGCAGGCGTCCAAGAGCCCGCACACCCTCTCCTCATAAGCGTCCGCGGCCAGAACCCACGCCCGACCAGGGATACCGTCGGGGCCCGGGGCCGTCCTTTTGGCGCGAAGCCGAAGAATCGCGGCCCCGAACTCCCCGGCAGATACCGGTGGTATGTCCTCGGGCCCGGCGATGGGTTCTCCCCTCGTGGGCGGCGCCATGGAAGGAGGGGTGTGCTCGCCCCTGCGCGGAAAGAGCGCTGCCACGACCGCCTCCACCAGCTGCGGCTGGAGGCTCTGGGTCAGGGGGGGGGCCCACTGTCGAAATCGCCCCTGCACCATTCGATATGGGCGGCCCCAGGGGTCCAGGTTGAGGGACTCGATCATCTCCTCCCTGGCCCCGTCTCTTGACTCGCCAATGGCGACGCGAAGGGCGCGCTTAGCCGCCCCGTAGGCCGCGCGCAGCGACGACTCGGCCCGCTCATCCTGGGGTCTCCTCCGCCGTTGCCTCTGGTACTGGCGTCTGGCCGCTACGCACTGTATGCGTAGTTCAGCGATATCGGCCGACCACCAGTACACTTGGCGTCTCGGCGGAAGGAGACCCTGCCGCGGCATCGACGCGTCGCAGACCCGAGTCATCGACTGCCGCAGCGCCGTAGCCTCCTCGTCGACGCTCCTAGAGGCGTCGGGGGGCGTCCATGTTTCGACAAGGGAGGCCTCGATGAGGACCTCCCTGTCGAGACGCTTTAGCGCCCATCGGGGGCCGTCGCCAGACAGCGCGCCGCGCCCCGAATGAAAAGGGGCCGCGGAGGACGCAGATACCTCGAAGCGGATGTAGAGGTGGTCTGACAGCGTTTCTACGCCCTCCACGACCTCCCACCCGTACACCCGGCGCGCTATCACGGGACTGGCGAAGGACAGGTCCACTATGGAGCTGCCCTGCGGCCGAACGCAGGTCGGCCGCGATCCGCGGTTCAGTAGGCTGAGTCCCGCCGTCAGCGCCCACTCCTCGAGTACCGCACCCCGTGCGTCGGTGGCCAGACATCCCCACGCGGAGTTTTTGGCGTTGAAGTCACCCATTACCAGAGCTGGGCGTGGGTGACTCCTGCCGATGAGGGCCTCGACTTGGCTGAGGAGGCCCTCGAACTCCGCGAGGGTTCTGCTCGGGGGGCAGTACACGCCGACGACGGTGACTCCTCCCACGACTGCCGCGACGCAACCTCGACCCTTTTGGACGCATTCGACCACCGGGGAGCCAGTGGACCTAGGCACTATGAGGGCCACCAAGCCGTCCTCGTCGCCCATCCAGTCGTCCCTGTTAGGGAGGACGAAGTAGGGCTCCGCAACCACCGCCACGTGCGTCGACCACTCGACCATGCTCTGAATGAGCAGGTCTTGGGCTCGAGCGCAGTGGTTTATGTTAGCCTGAAGAAGGCGTAGGGCCATTGTTGGTTGGTGGTTGCGGATCCGTCTCCATCGCAGTCTCTGAAGGCTGCTGTCGTTTTGTGTGGGGCTGGGGAGCAGCCTTCCTGCGCGTTATTTTGGGGGCTGGTGCAAGGCAGGCTTTGCCCCCCAACAGGTGATCGGCCGGTTTCTTGGCCGCCGCACAGATGGAACAGTGCGGCTTGGCCAAGCACCCTTTCGCCTTGTGGCCAGCCACCCCGCAGCGGAAGCACTCCTGGCTTCGGTCGACCTCCGCACCGCACTGCGCCTTTATGTGCCCCTTCTGCAGGCACCTATAGCAGCGCAGGGGCTTAGGCTCGAGCAGCTTGACGGAGGCCGACACCCACGTCAGCTGGAGGCGACCCGCTGCGGCGATCTGTTTGGCGGCTGCCACCGGGCACTCCACCCATACCTGGCCCACCCCGCGTGGGTCTTTCACGACCCCACCGGTATTTCTGAGGCTGCTTTTCGGACAGCCCCCCGCCTCGGCGACCGCGCTTAACACTTCCTCAACCGAGACCGAGTCATCCAGGCCGAAGATTTTTATTTCCGTCGTCTTGATCGGCCTGGAGACACGTACTGTGTCCCGGCTGAGGACCTCTTCGAGCTTTGTGGCGAGCGCGTCCGCCTGCGGGCCGCTGTCCGCGCCCGCAATTTCAAACATTCGCGCCCCCGTGGCGCTGACCCGGAACCGTACGGCGGCGATCCCGAGGTCCGCCAGCCTAATCTTGGCTTTTGCCTCGGCGATCACCGCCTCGTACGTCACCCCGTTTGCGGTGGCCTCCGGCGTGAGGGTGACTAACACCGCGGCAGACTTCGGGGGGGTGAGCCTAGCTGGCCCGTCCTTGGCCCTCTTGCGTGGGGGAGGAGGGTTCTGTTTGGGCTTACCCTTCTTCTTCCCCTTCTTCACTACTGTGTTCCAGGCCAGTTCCTCGGGTTGGGTGGTGCTCGCCTGGTTCGCGGTCTCCGGCGCTGATGGGAGGGGCTCTGCTGCCCTCCCGCGGGGAGTGCCCACTGTGCTCGGCCCCTTTTGCTTCGCTGCCATCTTCGGCTTCTTCGCCCTCTGGGGCTTTGGAGCCTCCGATCCGCCAGGACTGGCCTGGATTGGGGCAGCCTCGATCGGGGCGGAAGATGGCCCAGGGGAGACGTCGCGTGTTTCTTGGGCCCGCCTGTCCGCCGCTAGTGGTGGGCGAAGTCGCCTCTCGGGCAGCAACCTCTCTTCGAGAGCCTCAAACCTGGCGCTGACCATCGTGCCCACCTGGCAGAGGATGGTGCGCACCAGGCTATCGGCGTCCAGAGGTGCTGCATTGGGCGGACTTGCCACAACCGTTTCGGCCTGTGGACGCGGCTTGTTCATAAGCTCCCGCATCTCGGCAACCTCCTTGCGGAGCTGCGTGATTTCGGACTGCAGACGGGCGTTGTCCGCCTGCAGTCCACGCGTTTCCTCAGAGGTGCATCGGCTTTGCAATATGCACGCGACCTTTCCGATTTCGTCGGCAGCGTCCCTCAGGGCCCTCATGAAGGTACCCTTGAGGTTACCTGAAGTGGCGGCGACCCTCTTTATGAGTGCGACGTTATCATCAATCGCGCGGTTCAGCGCGGTCGCCGTGCGAAAATCGTCTTCATTGGAGGACGCCTCCGACAGGGCGAGCTCCTTCGTGCGCGCCCTTACCTCTCGAGAGGTTGCGGCGATCTCAGCCTCAGCCCTCTGCTGCTCGGCCAGCCTCTCCGCTTCGACGAGCGCCAGCTTCGCCTTTGCCAGGCCCACGTAGTGGCCTGTAGTTGGCGGCCGGCCTCGTCCTCTCTTCCTCATATTCGGGCTCGCAACCCCATCCAGACTGGAGTCTGGGTCCGAGCCATCACTACCGTTTCTAGTCCTTTTATGCGTTAGCCGGGTCGTTTTTGAAGCGACACTGACCATCGAGTCAGTGTCCCCTTCCTCCTCGCTACTCTCCATCGGTTGTTTGTTTTTGAATGCCAGTTCCATATTGATTCCCACGAGTATGGGACGATAAAAAGGTCGACCCCCGGGTGACGCCCTTTCCGGGGGCAAGGCTAGTACCCTTGCGGGCTACTGTACAGGTCGCCTGGTGTGTACAGGGTTTTAACGTCTTGTCCTGACGGGAACCTAACCTAACCTTTTTTTTTTTTTTTTTTTTTTTTTTTTTTTTATACAGGGGAAATGCTTTACGCATACCACCGCGCCTTGGGGAAAGACGCGGTGGTTATGTGGGACTCCCTTCCCGCAAACTCCCCCCCTCATATCAAAAATGAGAGGGGGCCCGGGAGGTTTACCCACTAAAACCCCTGTTTTGCCGTCGTTGTCATTCTCCGCCGGGGCGAGGGTACACTCTTTTGAGCACTCGTCACTCGCCCGGCGGTGACCGGCCTGGCGCCACGTCTAGCTGCCGCGGGTGAAAAACACCCGCGGCTACGTCGCCATTCGCGCAGCAGCGCGACCTCGCCGACTCTCTAGGAGTGGCGGGCTTCCCCTAGCCCGCCACTCGAGTCACTGTGGTTTTTTATAGAGGTTTTCTCCTCGCGGCCCAGGCCATGTATGGCCCGGGCCCCCGGACCCGATTGCTCGGGATTACGGGTTGGCCGGCGGCTGGAGACAAAAACCCCAGCCGCCGCCCTTTCGTCCCCCCCCACGCTGCCGCCGGATGCCGGACAGACGCAGCGCGGGTAGGACGCCCCCCTCCGTGGCGCGAGCCGCCACTCACCTTTCGCTGAGTGCCCGCGCTGCCGCCGAATGTCGGACAGACGCAGCGCGGGCACCAGTCGCCCCCCATCGTCGGCGCAAAAAGCGCCCCCTCACACCTCGGTGGTTGCGGGGTCCGTCTCCATCACCACCGCCTCCACAGGCAGCTGGCGTGGGGCCCTTCCTCTGCCGGCTTTGGGGGCTGGTGCGTGGCACGCCTTGCCCCCCAGCAGATGGTCTGCCGGTTTGTTTGCGGCGGCGCAAAGCGAGCACCGCGGCTTCGCCGAGCACCCCTTCGACGTGTGGCCAGCCACCCCGCAGCGGAAGCACTCCTGGCTCCTGTCGACCTCCGCCTTGCATTGGGCTCTTATGTGCCCCCTCTGCAGGCATCTGTAGCACCGCAGAGGTCTGGGCTCAAGGAGCTTGACGGAGGCCGACACCCAGGATAGGTTGAGGCTGCCCGCTGCGGCGATGCGATTAGCGGCCGCCACCGGGCACTCGACCCACATGTGCCCCACGCCGAAAGGGTCCCTCACCACCCCGCCGCTGTTCTTGAGGCTGGTCACGGAGCAGCCGCCCGCCTCGGCGACCGCGCTCAAAACCTCCCCGGCCGAGATCGAGTCGTCCAGGCCGGAGATCTTGATCTCCGTCGTCTTTACCGGCCTGGAGACGCGGACTGTGTCCCGGCCGAGGACCTCCCCCAATTTGGTGGCGAGCGCGTCGGCGAGTGGGCCGCTGTCCGGGTCCGCAACCTCGAACATGCGGGCCCCGGTCGCACACACTCGGAAACGTACGGCGGTGATCCCGAGGTCCGCTAGCCTGATTTTGGCCTTTGCCTCGGCGATCACCGCCTCGTACGTCACACCTTTTTCGACTGCCTCCGGCGTGAGGGCGACCACCACCGCAGATGATTTGGGCGGGGTGAGCCTCGCCGGACCTTCTTTGGTCGGCTTGCGGGGAGGACCCTGCTTCGCCTGGGTCTTCTTTTTACGGCCCTTCTTGACCACCACGCTCCAGCTCTGCTCCTCAGGTGGAGTGGGCTGGGACTCAGCTGCCCTCTCGCGAGGGGTTTGCCTTTTCTCCGCCGGCTTCTTCTTCGGCTTCTTCGCCCCTTTTGGTTTTGGAGCCTCCAGGCCACCGGAGCCAGCCTCGGTTGGGGCAGATGATGGCCCGGGAGTGATCTCGGGCGGTTCCTCCGTCCGCCTGTCCGCTGCCAGGGGAGGGCGATGTCGCCTCTCCGGCAGCAACCTGTCCTCAAGTGCCTCAAACCTGGCGCTCACCATCGCGCCCACCTGGCACAGAATGGTGCGCACCAGGTCTTCGGCGTCGGGCTTAGGCTGGTTAGGCACAGCCGCTTCGACCTGCGGGCGCGGCCTCTCCATGCGCTCCCGCATTTCCGCAACCTCCTTTCGGAGCTGCGCGACCTCAGACTGGAGGCGGGCATTGTCCGCCTGCAGGCCACGCGTCTCCTCGGAGGTGCATCGGCTCTGGAGAATTAGGGAGACTTTCCTAATCTCGTCCGCCGCAACTTTTAGGGAGCGTATGAAGCCTCCCTTGAGGTTCCCCGATGTGGCGGCGATCCTCTTTATTAGGGCGACATTTTCGTCTATCGCGCGGCTCAGCGCGGTCGCCGTCATAAAGTCGTCGCCGCCGCCCGAGGACGCCTCCGACAGGGAGAGATCTCGGGTGCGCGCCCGAAGCTCTCGGGAGGTTGCCGTCACCTCCGCCTCAGCTCTTTGCTGCTCCGCCAGCCTTTCCGCCTCGACGAGCGCCAGCTTCGCCTTCGCCAGGCCCACGTAGTGGCCCGTTGTTGGCGGCCGACCTCGTCGCTTCCTCAACGTCGGGCTCGAGACCCCATCCAGACTTATGTCCGGGTCCGAGTCGCTGTTTCTAGTCCGTTTCTTCGTTTGCCGGGTCGTCGTTGATGCGACACTGACCATCGAGTCAGTGTCCCCATCCTCCTCGCTGCTGTCCATCAGTTGTCGGTTTAGTTTTGCCAATTCCATTTTGATTCCCACGAGTATGGGACGATAAAAAGGTCGACCCCCGGGTGACGCCCTTTCCGGGGGCAAGGCTAGTGCCCGTGAGGGCTACTGTGCATTTCGCCCGGTGTGCACAGGGTTTTTACGTCTTGTCCTGACGGGTTTTTAGAGAGTTTTCCTTTCTCGCGGGCCGGCCAATCAAGGCAAGCCCTCCGCTCCGGGGTCCCACTACTCCACAACGCCATTTGGTGGAGGTCGTTGCGGGATGCCCGGGCTACGGATCGCAGAGGAGCGGCGTACCTCCTCCGGTTTTGGGCGGTTATTCCCGACGACAGTGTTACCTGCCGCCGGGCCCGCCGGGGTAGGGGGAAGGGGGGGGTGGGAAGGAAGGGGGGAAGGATAAGGGTTTTCCCTTAAAGAGGATGGGAGTGGAAGGATGGGAAGAGGACCGAAGGGAAGGATGTGAGAGTCAGCCGCCAGCGCCGAGTGTCCACCAAAAGCTGGTGGGCACTCGGAGCTGACGTTGCCCAGGGTGCGCCACGAGGAGGCCTCTCACCTGCACCCCAACCTAACCTAACCTAACCTAACCTAACCTAACCTAACCTAACCTAACCTAACCTAACCTAACCTAACCTAACCTAACCTAACCTAACCTTTTTTTTTTTTTTTTTTTATTTTTTTTTTTATACAGGGGAAATGCTTTACGCATACCACCGCGCCTTGGGGAAAGACGCGGTGGTTATGTGGGACTCCCTTCCCGCAAACTCCCCCCCTCATATCAAAAATGAGAGGGGGCCCGGGAGGTTTACCCACTAAAACCCCTGTTTTGCCGTCGTTGTCATTCTCCGCCGGGGCGAGGGTACACTCTTTTGAGCACTCGTCACTCGCCCGGCGGTGACCGGCCTGGCGCCACGTCTAGCTGCCGCGGGTGAAAAACACCCGCGGCTACGTCGCCATTTGCGCAGAAGCGCGACCTCGCCGACTCTCTAGGAGTGGCGGGCTTCCCCTAGCCCGCCACTCGAGTCACTGTGGTTTTTTATAGAGGTTTTCTCCTCGCGGCCCAGGCCATGTATGGCCCGGGCCCCCGGACCCGATTGCTCGGGATTACGGGTTGGCCGACGGCTGGACACAAAAACCAGCCGCCGCCCTTTCGTCCCCCCCCACGCTGCCGCCGGATGCCGGACAGACGCAGCGCGGGTAGGACGCCCCCCTCCGCGGCGCGAGCCGCCACTCACCTTTCACTGAGTGCCCGCGCTGCCGCCGAATGTCGGACAGACGCAGCGCGGGCACCAGTCGCCCCCCATCGTCGGCGCAAAAAGCGCCCCTCTCACACCTCGGTGGTGGCGGGGCCCGTCTCCATCGCCACCTCCACAGGCAGGGGCTGTGGGGCCCTTCCTCTGCCGGCTTTGGGGGCTGGCGCGTGGCACGCCTTGCCCCCCAGCAGATGGTCTGCCGGTTTGTTGGCGGCGGCGCACAGTGAGCACCGTGGCTTCGCCGAGCACCCCTTTGACTTGTGGCCAGCCACCCCGCAGCGGAAGCACTCCTGGCTCCTGTCGACCTCCGCCTTGCATTGAGCTCTTATGTGCCCCCTCTGCAGGCATCTGAAGCACCGCAGAGGTCTAGGCTCAAGGAGCTTGACGGAGGCCGACACCCACGAGAGTTAGAGGCTGCCCGCTGCGGCAATGCAGTAGGCGGCTGCCACCGGGCACTCAACCCACATGTGCCCCACGCCGAAGGGGTCCCTCACCACCCCGCCGCTGTTCTTGAGGCTGCCCCTCGGACAGCCTCCCGCCTCGGCGACCGCGCCCAACACCTCCTCAGCCGAGATGGAGTCATCCAGGCCGGAGACTTTGATCTCGGTCGTTTTGACCGGCCTGGAGACGCGGACTGTGTCCCGGCCGAGGACCTCCTCCAATTTTGTGGCGAGCGCGTCCGCCTGCGGGCCGCTGTCCGAGCCCGCAACCTCAAACATACGGGCTCCCGTGGCGCTCACGCGGAACCTTACGGCGGCGATCCCGAGGTCCGCTAGCCTTATCTTGGCCTTTGCCTCGGCGATCACCGCCACGTACGTCACGCCCTTAGAGATGGCCTCCGGTGTCAGGGTGACCACCACCGCGGCCGACTTTGGAGGGGTCAGCTTAGCCGATTTCTCCTTGGCCGGCCTGCGGGGGGGACCCTGCTGTGCCTTACCCTTCTTTTTAGCCCCCTTCTTGACAACCACGCTCCAGGCCAGTTCCGTGGGCTGGGTTGTGGCCGCCTGGTCTGTGGGTCTCGGCGCTGTTGAGGTGGGCTGTGGCTCTGTCGCCCTCTCACGGGGAGCACCCACCGAGCCTCGTCCCTTTTCCCCCGGCTTTTTCCCCTTGGGTTTCTTCGCCCTTTGCGGCTTTGGAGCCTCCGGTCCACCAGAGTTGGCCTGGACCGGAGCAGCCTCGATCGGGGCAGAAGATGGCCCCGGGGAGATGTCGGGGGTCTCGAGGGCCCGCCTGTCCGCCGCTAATGGAGGCCGAAGTCGCCTTTCCGGCAGCAACCTGTCCTCAAGAGCCTCGAACCTGGCGCTCACCACCGCGCCCACCTGGCACAGGATGGTGCGCACCAGGTCTTCGGCGTCGAGGGGTGCCGGTTTAGGCTGACTCGTCTCAACCACTTCCGCTTGCGGGCGCGGCCTGTCAATGCGCTCCCGCATTTCTGCAACCTCCTTTCGGAGCTGCGCGACCTCCAACTGCAGGCGGGCGTTGTCCGCCTGTAGACCACGCGTCTCCTCCGAGGTGCAGCGGCTCTGCAAAATGGAGGCGACCTTGCCGATTTCGTCGGCGGCGTTCTTCAGGGCCCGCGAAAAGGTCCCCTTGAGGTTCCCCGACTTGACGGCGACTTTCTTAATTAGGGCGACGTTGTCTTCGATCGAGCGGCTCAACGCGGTCGCCGTCATGAAGTCGTCGCCACCCGAGGACGCCTCCGACAGGGAGAGATCTCTCGTGCGCGCCCGAAGCTCTCGGGAGGTCGCCGCCACTTCCGCCTCAGCCCTCATCTGTTCTTCCTCCCTTTCCGCTTGGATAAGCGCTAGCTTAGCCTTCGCCAGGCCAACGTAGTGGCCCGTGGTTGGCGGCCGCCCTCTCCTCTTCCTCAACGTTGGGCTCGAAACCCCATCCAAACTTATGTCCGGGTCCGAGTCGCTATTCCGAGTCCGTTTATGAGATCGCCGGGTTGTCGTTGATGCGACACTGACCATCGAGTCAGTGTCCCCATCCTCCTCGCTACTCTCCATCATCACCTTTGTTTGTTTAGCCAATGTCATATTTGTTCCCACGAGTTTGGACGATTTAGAGGTCGACCCCCGGGTGACGCCGTTCCGGGGGCAAGGCTAGTGCCCTTGCGGGCTACTGTGCATTTCGCCCGGTGTGCACAGGGTTTTTACGTCTTGTCCTGACGGGTTTTTATAGAGTTTTCCTTTCTCGCGGGCCGGCCAATCAAGGCAAGCCCTCCGCTCCGGGTCCCACTACTCCACAACGCCATTTGGTGGAGGTCGTTGCGGGATGCCCGGGCTACGGATCGCAGAGGAGCGGCGTACCTCCTCCGGTTTTGGGCGGTTATTCCCGACGGCAGTGTTACCTGCCGCCGGGCCCGCCGGGGAAGGGGGAAGGGGGGGGTGGGAAGGAAGAAGGGAAGGATAAGGGTTTTCCCTTAAAAGGATGGGAGTGGAAGGATGGGAAGAGGACCGAAGGGAAGGATGTGAGAGTCAGCCGCCAGCGCCAAGTGTCCACCAAAAGCTGGTGGGCACCTGGAGCTGACGTTGCCCAGGGTGCGCCACGAGGAGGCCTCTCACCTGCACCCCAACCTAACCTAACCTTTTTTTTTTTTTTTTTTTTTTATACAGGGGAAATGCTTTACGCATACCACCGCGCCTTGGGGAAAGACGCGGTGGTTATGTGGGACTCCCTTCCCGCAAACTCCCCCCCTCATATCAAAAATGAGAGGGGGCCCGGGAGGTTTACCCACTAAAACCCCTGTTTTGCCGTCGTTGTCATTCTCCGCCGGGGCGAGGGTACACTCTTTTGAGCACTCGTCACTCGCCCGGCGGTGACCGGCCTGGCGCCACGTCTAGCTGCCGCG
The DNA here is from genome assembly GCA_907165245.1 of Habrosyne pyritoides. Lineage (NCBI taxonomy): Eukaryota > Metazoa > Arthropoda > Insecta > Lepidoptera > Drepanidae > Habrosyne > Habrosyne pyritoides. Next base: position 17,137 of record OU015615.1, read on the forward strand.
GGTGAAAACACCCGCGGCTACGTCGCCATTCGCGCAGAAGCGCGACCTCGCCGACTCTCTAGGAGTGGCGGGCTTCCCCTAGCCCGCCACTCGAGTCGCTGTGGTTTTTTATAGAGGTTTTCTCCTCGCGGCCCAGGCCATGTATGGCCCGGGCCCCCGGACCCGATTGCTCGGGATTACGGGTTGGCCGACGGCTGGACACAAAAAGCACAGCCGCCGCCCTTTCGTCCCCCCCCACGCTGCCGCCGGATGCCGGACAGACGCAGCGCGGGTAGGACGCCCCCCTCCGCGGCGCGAGCCGCCACTCACCTTTCACTGAGTACCCGCGCTGCCGCCGAATGTCGGACAGACGCAGCGCGGGCACCAGTCGACCCCATCGTCGGCGCGAAAACGCCCCCCTCACACCCCGGTGGTTGCGGGGTCCGTCTCCATCCCCACCGCCTCCACAGGCAGGGGCTGTGGGGCCCTTCCTCTGCCGGCTTTGGGGGCTGGTGCGTGGCACGCCTTGCCCCCCAGCAGGTGGTCTGCCGACTTGTTCGCGGCGGCACATAGTGAGCACCGCGGCTTCGCCGAGCACCCCTTCGCTTTGTGGCCAGCCACCCCGCAGCGGAAGCACTCCTCGCTCCTGTCGACCTCCGCCTTGCACTGGGCTCTAATGTGCCCCCTCTGCAGGCATCTGTAGCACCGCAGAGGTCTGGGCTCAAGGAGCTTGACGGAGGCCGACACCCACGACAGATTGAGGCGGCCCGCTGCAGCGATGCAGTTAGCGGCTGCCACCGGGCACTCGACCCACATGTGGCCCACGCCGAAAGGGTCCTTCACCACCCCGCCGCTGTTTTTGAGGCTGGTTCTCGGACAGCCGCCCGCCTCGGCGACCGCGCTCAGAACCTCCTCGGCCGAGATCGAGTCGTCCAGGCCGGAGATCTTGATCTCCGTCGTCTTTACCGGCCTGGAGACGCGGACTGTGTCCCGGCCGAGGACCTCCCCCAACTTAGTGGCGAGCGCGTCGGCGTGCGGGCCGCTGTCCGGGTCCGCAACCTCGAACATGCGGGCCCCGGTCGCACACACTCGGAAACGTACGGCGGTGATCCCGAGGTCCGCTAGCCTGATTTTGGCCTTTGCCTCGGCGATCACCGCCTCGTACGTCACACCTTTCTCGACTGCCTCCGGCGTGAGGGCGACCACCACCGCGGCCGACTTTGGAGGGGTCAGCTTAGCCGATTTCTCCCTGGCCGGCCTGCGGGGGGGACCCTGCTGTGCCTTACCCTTCTTTTTGGTCCCTTTCTTGACCACGACGTTCCAGGCCAGTTCTTTTGGCTGTGTCGGGTTCGATTGGTCCTCCGGCTGCGATGTTGTTGGCAGGGGTTCAATCTCTGCTATCCTCTCACGAGGAGTTCCGGCCGATTTGGCCCCCTTCTTCTCCGGCTTCTTAGTGGATTTTTTGGCCCTCTGTGGTTTCGGGGCCATCGGGCCGCCGGAGTTTGCCTGTTTTGGGGCAGCCTCGGTCGGGGCAGTTGATGGCCCGGGCGCGATCACGGAAAGCTCTTCCGTCCGTCTGTCCATTCCCAATGGCGGCCGCACTCTCTTTTCGGGCAGCAGCCTCTCCTCAAGAGCCTCGAACCTGGCGCTAACCATTGCGCCCACCTGGCACAAAATGGTGCGCACCAGGTCTTCGGCATCGAGGGGCTTTTGCCTAGGCTGGTTTGAAACAGCTGCCTCGGCCTGCGGGTGCGGTCGGTCCAGGCGCTCCCGCATTTCTGCCACCTCTTTCCGGAGTTGCGCGATCTCCGACTGTAGGCGGGCGTTGTCCGCTTGCAGTCCGCGCGTCTCCTCCGAGGTGCAGCGGCTCTGCAAAACGGAGGCGACCTTGCCGATCTCGTCGGCGGCGTCTTTCAGGGCCCGCATAAAGGTGCCCTTGAGGTTCCCCGACGTGGCGGCGACCCTCTTTATTAGGGCGACATTATCGTCGATCGCGCGACTAAGCGCGGTCGCCGTCAAAAAGTCGTCGCCGCCCGAGGACGCCTCCGACAGGGAGAGATCTCTGGTGCGCGCCCGGAGCTCTCGGGAGGTTGCCGTCACCTCCGCCTCAGCCCTCTGCTGTTCGGCCAATCTTTCGGCCTCTACCAGGGCCAGCTTCGCCTTTGCCAGGCCAACGTAGTGGCCCGTGGTTGGCGGCCGCCCTCGCCTCTTCCTCACCGTTGGGCTCGAGACCCCATCCATACTAATGTCCGGGTCCGAGTCACTGTTCCTGGTCCGTTTGTGAGTTTGCCGGGTCGTTGTTGATGCGACACTGACCATCGAGTCAGTGTCCCCATCCTCCTCGCTGCTATCCATCGGTTGTCGTTTGTGTTTTGCCATTTCCATTGTTGTTCCCACGATTAGCGGACGAAATAAAAGGTCGACCCCCGGGTGACGCCGTTCCGGGGGCAAGGCTAGTGCCCGTGAGGGCTACTGTGTATTTCGCCCGGTGTACACAGGGTTTTTACGTCTTGTCCTGACGGGTTTTTATAGAGTTTTCCTTTCTCGCGGGCCGGCCAATCAAGGCAAGCCCTCCGCTCCGGGTCCCACTACTCCACAACGCCATTTGGTGGAGGTCGTTGCAGGATGCCCGGGCTACGGATCGCAGAGGAGCGGCGTACCTCCTCCGGTTTTGGGCGGTTATTCCCGACGACAGTGTTACCTGCCGCCGGGCCCGCCGGGGAAGGGGGAAGGGGGGGTGGGAAGGAAGGGGGGAAGGATAAGGGTTTTCCCTTAAAAGGGATGGGAGTGGAAGGATGGGAAGAGGACCGAAGGGAAGGATGTGAGAGTCAGCCGCCAGCGCCGAGTGTCCACCAAAAGCTGGTGGGCACTCGGAGCTGACGTTGCCCAGGGTGCGCCACGAGGAGGCCTCTCACCTGCACCCCAACCTTTTTTTTTTTTTTTTTTTTTTTTTTTTTTTTTTTTTTTTTTTTTTTTTTTATACAGGGGAAATGCTTTACGCATACCACCGCGCCTTGGGGAAAGACGCGGTGGTTATGTGGGACTCCCTTCCCGCAAACTCCCCCCCTCATATCAAAAATGAGAGGGGGCCCGGGAGGTTTACCCACTAAAACCCCTGTTTTGCCGTCGTTGTCATTCTCCGCCGGGGCGAGGGTACACTCTTTTGAGCACTCGTCACTCGCCCGGCGGTGACCGGCCTGGCGCCACGTCTAGCTGCCGCGGGTGAAGAACACCCGCGGCTACGTCGCCATTCGCGCAGAGGCGCGACCTCGCCGACTCTCTAGGAGTGGCGGGCTTCCCCTAGCCCGCCACTCGAGTCACTGTGGTTTTTTATAGAGGTTTTCTCCTCGCGGCCCAGGCCATGTATGGCCCGGGCCCCCGGACCCGATTGCTCGGGATTACGGGTTGGCCGACGGCTGGACACAAACACCAGCCGCCGCCCTTTCGCCCCCCCCCACGCTGCCGCCGGATGCCGGACAGACGCAGCGCGGGTAGGACGCCCCTCTCCGCGGCGCGAGCCGCCACTCACCTTTCACTGAGTGCCCACGCTGCCGCCGAATGTCGGACAGACGCAGCGCGGGCACCAGTCGCCCCCCATCGTCGGCGCAAAAAGCGCCCCTCTCACACCTCGGTGGTGGCGGGGCCCGTCTCCATCGCCACCTCCACAGGCAGGGGCTGTGGGGCCCTTCCTCTGCCGGCTTTGGGGGCTGGCGCGTGGCACGCCTTGCCCCCCAGCAGATGGTCTGCCGGTTTGTTGGCGGCGGCGCATAACGAGCACCGCGGCTTCGCCGAGCACCCCTTCGCTTTGTGGCCAGCCACCCCGCAGCGGAAGCACTCCTGGCTCCTGTCGACCTCCGCCTTGCATTGTGCCCTTATGTGCCCCCTCTGCAGGCATCTGAAGCACCGCAGAGGTCTAGGCTCAAGGAGCTTGACGGAGGCCGACACCCACGAAAGTTTGAGGCTGCCCGCTGCGGCAATGCAGTAGGCGGCTGCCACCGGGCACTCAACCCACATGTGCCCCACGCCGAAGGGGTCCCTCACCACCCCGCCGCTGTTCTTGAGGCTGCCCCTCGGACAGCCTCCCGCCTCGGCGACCGCGCCCAACACCTCCTCAGCCGAGATGGAGTCATCCAGGCCGGAGATTTTGATCTCGGTCGTTTTGACCGGCCTGGAGACGCGGACTGTGTCCCGGCCGAGGACCTCCTCCAATTTTGTGGCGAGCGCGTCCGCCTGCGGGCCGCTGTCCGAGCCCGCAACCTCAAACATACGGGCTCCCGTGGCGCTCACGCGGAACCTTACGGCGGCGATCCCGAGGTCCGCTAGCCTTATCTTGGCCTTTGCCTCGGCGATCACCGCCACGTATGTGATACCCTTATCTACGGCCTCCGGCGTGAGGGTAACCACCACCGCAGCCGACTTTGGGGGGGTCAGCTTGGCCGATTTCTCCTTGGCCGGCTTGCGGGGGGGGGCCTGCTTCGACTGGCCCTTCTTCTTGGCTCCCTTTTTTACGACCACGCTCCAGGCCAGATCCGTGGGCTGGGTTGTGGCCGCCTGGTCTGCGGGTCTCGGCGCTGTTGAGGTGGGCTGTGGCTCTGCCGCCCTCTCACGGGGAGCGCCCACCGAACCTCGTCCCTTTTTCCCCTTGGGCTTCTTTGCCCCTTTTGGCTTTTGAGCCTCCGGTCCACCAGTATTGGCCTGGACCGGAGCAGCCTCGATCGGGGCAGAAGATGGCCCTGGGGAGATCTCGCGGACCTCGCTGGCCCGCCTGTCAGCCGCCAGGGGAGGGCGATGTCGCCTCTCGGGCAGCAGCCTCTCTTCGAGTGCCTCAAACCTGGCGCTCACCATCGCGCCCACCTGGCACAGAATGGTGCGCACCAGGTCTTCGGCGTCGGGCTTAGGCTGGTTGGGCACAGCCGCTTCGGCCTGCGGGCGCGGCCTGTCCATGCGCTCCCGCATTTCTGCGACCTCCTTTCGGAGCTGCGCGACCTCCGACTGCAGGCGGGCGTTGTCCGCTTGTAGTCCACGCGTCTCCTCCGAGGTGCAGCGGCTCTGCAAAATGGAGGCGACCTTGCCGATTTCATCGGCGGCATTCTTCAGGGCCCGCGAAAAGGTCCCCTTGAGGTTCCCCGACTTGACGGCGACTTTCTTAATGAGGGCGACGTTGTCTTCGATCGCGCGGCTCAACGCGGTCGCCGTCATAAAATCGTCGCCACCCGAGGACGCCTCCGACAGGGAGAGATCCCTGTTCCGCGCCCGGAGCTCTCGGGAGGCCGCCATCACCTCCGCCTCAGCCCTTTGTTGCTCCGCCTGCCTTTCCGCCTCGACGAGCGCCAGCTTCGCCTTCGCCAGGCCCACGTAGTGGCCCGTTGTTGGCGGCCGACCTCGCCTTTTTCGCACCGTAGGGCTCGAGACCCCATCCAAACTTATGTCCGGGTCCGAGTCGCTATTCCGAGTCCGTTTAAACGTTTGCCGATTCGTCGTTGATGCGACACTGACTATCGAGTCAGTGTCCCCATCCTCCTCGCTGCTGTCCATCAGTTGTCGATTGAGTTTTGCCAGTTCCATTTTGATTCCCACGAGTATGGGACGATATAGAGGTCGACCCCCGGGTGACGCCCTTTCCGGGGGCAAGGCTAGTACCCTTGCGGGCTACTGTACAGGTCGCCTGGTGTGTACAGGGTTTTTACGTCTTGTCCTGACGGGTTTTTATAGAGTTTTCCTTTCTCGCGGGCCGGCCAATGAAGGCAAGCCCTCCGCTCCGGGTCCCACTACTCCACAACGCCATTTGGTGGAGGTCGTTGCAGGATGCCCGGGCTACGGATCGCAGAGGAGCGGCGTACCTCCTCCGGTTTTGGGCGGTTATTCCCGACGACAGTGTTACCTGCCGCCGGGCCCGCCGGGGAAGGGGGGAAGGGGGGGTGGGAAGGAAGGGGGGAAGGATAAGGGTTTTCCCTTAAGGAGGATGGGAGTGGAAGGATGGGAAGAGGACCGAAGGGAAGGACGTGAGAGTCAGCCGCCAGCGCCGAGTGTCCACCAAAAGCTGGTGGGCACTCGGAGCTGACGTTGCCCAGGGTGCGCCACGAGGAGGCCTCTCACCTGCACCCCACCTGCACCCCAACCTAACCTAACCTAACCTTTTTTTTTTTTTTTTTTTTTTTTTTTTTATAGTTGGGAAATGCATTACGCATACCACCGCGCCTGGGGAAGACGCGGTGGTTATGTGGGACTCCCTCTCGCAAACTCCCCTTCTCATATCAAAAATGAGAAGGGGCCCGAGAGGTATACCCACTAAAACCCAACTTGCCGTCACTGTCATTCTCCGCCGGGACGAGGGTACACTCTTTTGAGCACTCATCTACTCGCCCGGCGGTGACCGGCTGACGCCACGACTAGCTGCCGCAGGTGTTTCCACCCACGGCTACGACGCCATTCGCGCATATGCGCGCCTTCTCCGACTCTCTAGGAGCGGCGGGCTTCCCCTAGCCCGCCGCTCGAGTCACTATTAGGGTGGAGGGGCGTTGCGCGCGTACGCACGCCTTCGCCTCCCCAAGCGGCGGCTTCGGATGGGGTCGGGAGCATTCGCCTCCCGCTCCCTTTCCGCCTCCTCCTTCAGGCCCATGACCGCCTCAGCGAACTGCTGGGCGGCACCCCATGCACGGTCAGTCTCCACCATGGAGGTCACAATGACCGGCAATGTAGGGTTGCCGCCCACGACGGCCACGAGCTCCCGGCGCTGGTCTGCCCACGCCGGACATACCTCCAGCGTGTGCTGGACGGTGTCTTCCGGGCAGCCGACGCAGTGGTGACACACCGCCGATGGCTCCCTCCCGATCCGGTGCAGGTATTTGCCGAAGCAGCCATGCCCCGACAAAACCTGCGACAACCGGAAGGTGAGCGCACCGTGTCTCCTGTCCATCCACTGCGTGAGCACCGGACGAACTGCCTCCACCGTCCAGGCACCAGCGCTCGGGTGCCGGAGGTTGCGCCGCCACTCGGCGACGGCAGCCGCTCGCCTCTCCACCCTCACCCTCTCGACCGCCTCCACCGCCGGCGGGAGCCGGTGTGTGGCGATCTGGTTCTCGCGCCAAGAGAAGACGGACGCGAGAACCTCCGCCTCCAGCTCCCACGGCAGGGAGCCGGCCAAGACGCACGCCGCGTCGTAGGACACCGTGCGGTATCCACGGGCCACCCTGATGGCCATCGCCCTCTGTGGTCGATGTAGGAGAGCGATTGTCCGGCTATTCAGGGCGCCGTCCCACACTGGTGCCCCATACAGCGCCATCGAGCGGATGACGCCCAGGTACAGGCGCCGGCAGGCCGCCCTCGGGCCGTTCAGGTTCGGCAGAAGGCTTCCGAGTGCGGCCGCCGCGCGCAACAGCCTGGGCACCAACCGACGGAAATGGCTCTCAAACGTCCAGCGGCTGTCGAGCGTGAGCCCCAAGTATTTCATTTGGGGCGCCACGTCGATTCGCACGCCGCCGACTACGATGTGGGATCCCGAAGGTGGCCCGTTCCGAGGTCCGTGAAAACACAGAGCCTCGGACTTGTTTAAGGCCACCTCGAGACCCAACGCACGAATGCGGCCCACGACCTGAGCCACTCCCGCCGTCGCCAAGATGGCGCACTCGCGGTGCGTGCCGCCCCGGGCCGTCACTAGGGTGTCGTCCGCGTAGCATGTGACGCTCACCCCGCGGAGGAGGACACCCCGCAACGCCCAGTCGTACCCGATGTTCCACAGGAGCGGCCCGAGGACCGACCCCTGTGGAACACCGCACGACACCTCGTGGTGGCACCACGCGTCGCGGCCCCGATACGCCACGGTCCTGCTCGACAGGTAGTCGGCGATGATGCGGCGGAGGTAGTTCGGCACCCGGTGATACCGGAGTGCCTCCCTAATGCTGCTCCAGGGCAAGGTGTTGAAGGCGTTGGCGATGTCAAGAGACACCGCCAAGACGACCTCGCCCTGTGCGACTGCTTCCTCCGCCATCGCCTTCACCCGCAGGACCGCGTGCACGGTGGACCTTCCCACCCGAAACCCGTACTGCTTGTCGTCCAGGCCCGGACCGACCCTCTCCAGATGCTCGACGAGGCGGTTCGCTATGACACGCTCGAAGAGCTTCGCCGCCTCGTCAAGGAGCACGATCGGCCGGTACCCGGACGGCGAGTCGACTGGGCGGCCTTCCTTTTTGAGGAGGACAAGATTGCCCGTCTTCCACAGCTGTGGGAAGCGGCCCTGGGCGAAGCAGGCGTCGAAGAGCCCGCACACCCTCTCCTCGTACGCGTCCGCGGCTAGCACCCACGCCCGGCCGGGAACACCGTCGGGGCCCGGGGCCGTTCTCTTGGCGCGAAGCCGAAGAATCGCGGCCCCGAACTCCCCGGCAGATACCGGTGGTATGTCCTCGGGCCCGGCGATGGGCTCACTCCTCGCGGGCGGCGCCATAGATGGAGGGGTGTGCTCGCCCCTGCGCGGAAAGAGCGCTGCCACGACCGCTTCCACCAGCTGCGGCTGGAGGCTCTGGGTCAGGGGAGGCGCCCACTGCCGAAATCGCCCCTGCACCATACGATACGGGCGGCCCCAGGGGTCCAGGTTGAGGGACTCGACCATCTCCTCCCTGGCCCCGTCCCTCGACTCGCCGATGGCGACACGTAGGGCGCGCTTGGCCGCCCCGTAGGCCGCGCGCAGCGACGACTCGGCCTGCTCGTCCTGGGGTCTCCTCCGCCGTTGCCTCTGGTACTGGCGTCTGGCCGCTACGCACTGTACGCGTAGTTCAGCGATGTCGGCCGACCACCAGTACACTTGGCGTCTCGGCGGAAGGGGACCCTGCCGCGGCATCGACGCGTCGCAGACTCGAGTCATCGACTGCCGCAGCGCCGTGGCCTCCTCGTCGACGCTCCTAGAGGCGTCGGGGGGCGTCCATGTTTCGACCAGGGAGGCTTCAATGAGGACCTCCCTGTCGAGACGCTTTAGCGCCCATCGGGGGCCGTCGCCAGGCAGCGCGCCGCGCCCCGAATGAAACGGGGCCGCGGAGGACGCAGACACCTCGAAGCGGATGTAGAGGTGATCCGAGAGCGTCTCTACGCCCTCCACGACCCCCCACCCGTAGACTCGGCGCGCTATTGCAGGACTGGCGAACGACAGGTCCACTATAGAGCTGCCCTGTGGCCGAACGCAGGTCGGCTGCGATCCGCGGTTTAGCAGGCTGAGCCCCGCCGTCAGCGCCCACTCCTCGAGTACTGCACCCCTTGCATCGGTGGCCAGGCATCCCCACGCGGAGTTTTTGGCGTTGAAGTCACCCATTACCAGAGCTGGATGTGGGTGACTCCCGCCGATGAGGGCCTCGACTTGGCTGAGGAGGCCCTCGAACTCCGCGAGGGTTTTGCTCGGGGGGCAGTACACGCCGACGACGGTGACTCCTCCCACGACTGCCGCGACGCAACCTCGACCCTTCCGGACGCACTCGACCACCGGGGAGCCAGTGGACCTAGGCACTATGAGGGCCACCAAGCCGTCCTCGTCCCCTATCCAATCGTCCCTGTTGGGGAGGACGAAATAGGGCTCCGCAACCACCGCCACGTGCGTCGACCACTCGACCATACTCTGAAGGAGCAGGTCTTGGGCTCGAGCGCAGTGGTTAATGTTGGCTTGAAGAAGGTGTAGGGCCATTATTGTTCGGTGGTTGCGGATCCGTCTCCATTGCAGTCTCTGCAGGCTGCTGGCGTTTTAGGGGGGGCTGGGATGCACCCTTCCTCCTCGAGACTTTAGGGGCTGGTGCGGGGCAAGCCTTGCCCCCCAGCAGGTGATCGGACGGCTTCTTGACCGCCGCACAGATGGTGCAGTGCGGCTTCGCCGTACATCCCTTTGATTTGTGCCCGGCCACCCCGCAGCGGAAGCACTCCTGGCTTCGGTCGGTCTCCGCGCTGCATTGAGCCCTGATGTGCCCCCTCTGCAGGCATCTAAAGCACCGCAGAGGTTTGGGCTCCAGGAGCTTGACGGAGGCCGATACCCACGTCAGCTGGAGGCGACCCGCTGCGGCGATTTGCTTGGCGGCTGCCACCGGGCACTCCACCCACATATGTCCCACGCCGTATGGGTCTTTGACGACCCCCCCGCTGTTCCGCAGGCTGCCTTTGGGACAGCCCCCCGCCTCGGCGACCGCGCTCAGCACCTCCTCAGCCGAGATGGAGTCGTCCAGGCCGGAGATCTTGATCTCGGTCGACTTAACCGGCCTGGAGACGCGGACCGTGTCCCGGCTGAGGACCTCCTCCAGCTTCGTGGCGAGCGCGTCGGCCTGGGGGCCGCTGTCCGTGCCGGCAACCTCGAACATCCGGGCTCCCGAAGCGCTCACGCGGAATCGTACGGCGGCGATCCCGAGGTCCGCAAGCCTGATTTTGGCCTTGGCCTCGGCGATCACCGCCTCATATGTTACGCCCTTTGAGGTGGCCTCCGGTGTTAGGGTGACCACCACCGCGGCTGACCTAGGAGGGGTCAGTTTGGCCGAACTCCCTTTGGCAGGCTTGCGGGGGGGGTTCTGCCTTGTCTGACCCCTCTTTTTGGCTTTTTTCACCACTGTGTTCCAGGCCAGCTCTCCGGTTTGGGTGCCGCTCGCCTGGTCCACGGGCTTCGGCGCTGTTGGTGTTTGAGGTTGGGGCTCTGCAACCCTCTCACGGGGAGTGCCCACTAGCGTTTTTCCTTTCTTCACCGGCTTCTTCGGATTTTTAGCCCTCTGTGGTTTTGGAGGTTCCGGTCCACTGGAGTTGGTCTGGACCGGAGCTGCCTCAGCCGGGGCAGTTGATGGCCCAGGGGAGACCTCGCGTGTCTCGTGCGCCCGCCTGTCCGCCGCTAGTGGTGGGCGAAGTCGCCTCTCGGGCAGCAACCTCTCTTCGAGAGCCTCAAACCTGGCGCTGACCATCGTGCCCACCTGGCAGAGGATGGTGCGCACCAGGCTATCGGCGTCCAGAGGTGCTGCATTGGGCGGACTTGCCACAACCGCTTCGGCCTGTGGACGTGGCCTGTTCACAAGCTCCCGCATCTCGGCAACCTCCTTGCGGAGCTGCGTGATTTCGGACTGCAGACGGGCGTTGTCCGCCTGCAGTCCACGCGTTTCCTCAGAGGTGCATCGGCTTTGTAATATGCACGCGACCTTTCCGATCTCGTCGGCGGCGTCCTTCAGGGCCCGCATGAAGGTACCTTTGAGGTTACCTGAAGTGGCGGCGACCCTCTTTATGAGTGCGACGTTATCATCAATCGCGCGGCTTAGCGCGGTCGCCGTTTGGAATTCGTCGCCTCCCGAGGACGCCTCCGACAGGGAGAGCTCCCTCGTGCGCGCTCTGACCTCACGAGAGGCTGAGGCGATCTCCGCCTCAGCCCTCTGCTGTTCCGCCAGCCTCTCCGCTTCGACGAGCGCCAGCTTCGCCTTCGCCAGGCCCACGTAGTGACCTGTGGTTGGCGGCCGGCCTCGTCCTCGCTTCCTCATATTTGGGCTCGCCACCCCATCCAGACTGGAGTCTGGGTCCGAGCCTCCGCTGCTGTTCCTCGTGCGTTTGTTGGTCTTACGACCACCCGTCCTCGACTCGACACTGACTATCGAGTCAGTGTCCCCCTCCTCCTCGCTGCTCACCATCATTTTCCTGTTTGAATTGCAATGTTCCATTTGATTCCCACGATAATGGGACGATATAGAGGTCGACCCCCGGGTGACGCCCTTTCCGGGGGCAAGGCTAGTACCCTTGCGGGCTACTGTACAGGTCGCCTGGTGTGTACAGGGTTTTTACGTCTTGTCCTGACGGGTTTTTATAGAGTTTTCCTTTCTCGCGGGCCGGCCAATCAAGGCAAGCCCTCCGCTCCGGGTCCCACTACTCCACAACGCCATTTGGTGGAGGTCGTTGCAGGATGCCCGGGCTGCGGATTTCAGAGGAGCGGCGTGCCTCACTCTATCTTGGGCGGTTATTCCCGACGACAGTGTTACCTGCCGCCAGGCCCGCCCGGGGAAAAGGGGGAGGGGGGGGGAAGGAAAGAGGGAAGGATAAGGGTTTTCCCTTAAAAGGATGGGAGTGGAAGGATGGGAAGAGGACCGAAGGGAAGGATGTGAGAGTCAGCCGCCAGCGCCAGGTGTCCACCAAAAGCTGGTGGGTACCTGGAGCTGACGTTGCCCAGGGTGCGCCACGAGGAGGCCTCTCACCTGCACCCCAACCTAACCTAACCTAACCTAACCTTTTTTTTTTTTTTTTTTTTTTTTTTTTTTTTTTTTTTTTTTTTTTTTTTTTTTTTTTTTTTTTTTTTTTTTTTTTTTTTTTTTTTATACAGGGGAAATGCTTTGCGCATACCACCACGCCTTGGGGAAAGACGCGGTGGTTATGTGGGACTCCCTTCCCGCAAACTCCCCCCCTCATATCAAAAATGAGAGGGGGCCCGGGAGGTTTACCCACTAAAACCCCTGTTTGCCGTCTGTGTCATTCTCCGCCGAGACAAGGGTACGCTCTTTCGAGCACTCGTCACTCGCCCGGCGGTGACCGGCATGACGCCACGTCTACTTACCGCGGGTGTTTCCACCCGCGGCTACGCCGTCATTCGCGCTGAAGCGCGCCCTCGCTGACTCTCTAAGAGTGGCGGGCGTCCCCGAGCCCGCCACTCGAGTCACTGTGATTTTTTATAGAGGTTTTCTCCTCGCAGCCCAGGCCATGCATGACCCGGGCCCCCGGCCCCGATTGCTCGGGATTACGGGTTGGCAGACGGCTGGACACAAAAACCAACCGCCGCCCTTCCGTCCCCCCACGCTGCCGCCGGATGCCGGACAGACGCAGCGCGGGTAAGACGCCCCCCTCCGCGGCGCGAGCCGCCCACCTCCCCTCACTGCGTGCCCGCGCTGCCGCCGAATGTCGGACAGACGCGGCGCGGGCACCAGTCACCCCCCATCACCGGCGCAAAGCGCCCTCCTCCTCACCTTTCACTGCGTGCCCGCGTCGCCGCCGAATGTCGGACAGACGCAGCGCGGGCACCAGTCGCCCTCATCTCCGGCGCGAAGCGCCCCTCCTCACCCCCGACTACGTGCCCACTGCCGCCGGACTCCGGACAGACGCAGCACGGGCACGAGTCCCCCTCTCCGGTGGCTAAAGCCACCCTCCATCGCGCTGTGCCGCGCTGCCGCCGAATATCGGACAGACGCAGCGCGGACACTAGTCGCCCCCTAGCGGCGGGCCTCAGCCGCTCCGACACCTACCACCATAGGTGCGGTGGCGCAATTGCGCCCCCTCCCCCCGCGGCGCGAGCCGCTACGACCCCCGCCGGCAGCAGGTTTCCAGGTGCAGGGCACGGAGCTCCCCCTTTCGGGGTATCCGGTTGCAGAGCTGGCCTACCCCGCCTTGCGGGTTACGTCGCGGCCTCGCAGCCGCCTCTCCCGAGTGGCGCAGCCACTCCGCCGCTCCGATCCCCACCGGCAGCAGGTTTCCAGGTGCAGGGCACGGAGCTCCCCCTTTCGGGGTATCCGGTTGCAGAGCTGGCCTACCCCGCCTTGTGGGTTACGGTGCGGCTTCGCAGCCGCCCCTCCCGAGTGGCGCAGCCACTCCGTCGCTCCGATCCCCACCGGCAGCAGGTTTCCAGGTGCAGGGCACGGAGCTCCCCCTTTCGGGGTATCCGGTTGCAGAGCTGGCCTACCCCGCCTTGTGGGTTACGGTGCGACTTCGTAGCCGCCCCTCCCAGGCGGCGCTAACCGCTTCGACCCCCACCGGCCGCAGGTACCCAGTTGCAGGGCACGGAGCTCCCCCTTTCGGGGTATCCGGTTGCAGAGCTGGGGCTTCCCCGCCTTGTGGGTTACGTTGCGGCTTCGCACCGCCCCGCCCCGAGTGGCGCGAGCCACTTCGCCGCTTCGACCCCCGCTGGCAGCGGGACTCCGGATGCGTAAGGCTGATCCTGCCCCCCCCAGGGCTGGTTCTGCCCGCAGAGCCGGACGTCCCCGCCATTGCGGGTGAGGAGCAGTCGTCGCGGCTTTGCAGCCGCCCCTCCCGGTGTTGAGATTAGCCGCCGGCCCAAGTGTGGTGGCACTTGAAACCGACGTTGCCCAGGGTGCGCCACGAGGAGGCTCTCAACTTGCACCCCAACCTAACCTAACCTTTTTTTTTTTTTTTTTTTTTTTTTTTTATACAGGGGAAATGCTTTACGCATACCACCGCGCCTTGGGGAAAGACGCGGTGGTTATGTGGGACTCCCTTCCCGCAAACTCCCCCCCTCATATCAAAAATGAGAGGGGGCCCGGGAGGTTTACCCACTAAAACCCCTGTTTTGCCGTCGTTGTCATTCTCCGCCGGGGCGAGGGTACACTCTTTTGAGCACTCGTCACTCGCCCGGCGGTGACCGGCCTGGCGCCACGTCTAGCTGCCGCGGGTGAAAAACACCCGCGGCTACGTCGCCATTTGCGCAGAAGCGCGACCTCGCCGACTCTCTAGGAGTGGCGGGCTTCCCCTAGCCCGCCACTCGAGTCACTGTGGTTTTTTATAGAGGTTTTCTCCTCGCGGCCCAGGCCATGTATGGCCCGGGCCCCCGGGCCCGATTGCTCGGGATTACGGGTTGGCCGACGGCTGGACGCAAAAAACCAGCCGCCGCCCTTTCGTCCCCCCCCCACGCTGCCGCCGGATGCCGGACAGACGCAGCGCGGGTAGGACGCCCCCCTCCGCGGCGCGAGCCGCCACTCACCTTTCACTGAGTGCCCGCGCTGCCGCCGAATGTCGGACAGACGCAGCGCGGGCACCAGTCGCCCCCCATCGTCGGCGCAAAAAGCGCCCCTCTCACACCTCGGTGGTGGCGGGGCCCGTCTCCATCGCCACCTCCACAGGCAGGGGCTGTGGGGCCCTTCCTCTGCCGGCTTTGGGGGCTGGCGCGTGGCACGCCTTGCCCCCCAGCAGATGGTCTGCCGGTTTGTTGGCGGCGGCGCACAGTGAGCACCGTGGCTTCGCCGAGCACCCCTTTGACTTGTGGCCAGCCACCCCGCAGCGGAAGCACTCCTGGCTCCTGTCGACCTCCGCCTTGCATTGTGCCCTTATGTGCCCCCTCTGCAGGCATCTGAAGCACCGCAGAGGTCTAGGCTCAAGGAGCTTGACGGAGGCCGACACCCACAAAAGTTTGAGGCTGCCCGCTGCGGCAATGCAGTAGGCGGCTGCCACCGGGCACTCCACCCACATGTGCCCCACGCCGAATGGGTCCCTCACCACCCCGCCGCTGTTCTTGAGGCTGCCCCTCGGACAGCCTCCCGCCTCGGCGACCGCGCCCAACACCTCCTCAGCCGAGATGGAGTCATCCAGGCCGGAGATTTTGATCTCGGTCGTTTTGACCGGCCTGGAGACGCGAACTGTGTCCCGGCCGAGGACCTCCTCCAATTTTGTGGCGAGCGCGTCCGCCTGCGGGCCGCTGTCCGAGCCCGCAACCTCAAACATACGGGCTCCCGTGGCGCTCACGCGGAACCTTACGGCGGCGATCCCGAGGTCCGCTAGCCTTATCTTGGCCTTTGCCTCGGCGATCACCGCCACGTATGTGATGCCCTTATTTACGGCCTCCGGCGTGAGGGTAACCACCACCGCAGCCGACTTTGGGGGGGTCAGCTTGGCCGATTTCTCCTTGGCCGGCTTGCGGGGGGGGGCCTGCTTCGTCTGGCCCTTCTTCTTGGCTCCCTTTTTGACGACCACGCTCCAGGCCAGATCCGTGGGCTGGGTTGTGGCCGCCTGGTCTGCGGGTCTCGGCGCTGTTGAGGTGGGCTGTGGCTCTGCCGCCCTCTCACGGGGAGTGCCCACCGAGCCTCGTCCCTTTTCCCCCGGCTTTTTCCCCTTGGGTTTCTTCGCCCTTTGCGGCTTTGGAGCCTCCGGTCCACCAGAGTTGGCCTGGACCGGAGCAGCCTCGATCGGGGCAGAAGATGGCCCCGGGGAGATGTCGGGGGTCTCGAGGGCCCGCCTGTCCGCCGCTAGTGGAGGCCGAAGTCGCCTTTCCGGCAGCAGCCTGTCCTCAAGAGCCTCGAACCTGGCGCTCACCACCGCGCCCACCTGGCACAGGATGGTGCGCACCAGGTCTTCGGCGTCGAGGGGTGCCGGTTTAGGCTGACTCGTCTCAACCACTTCCGCTTGCGGGCGCGGCCTGTCAATGCGCTCCCGCATTTCTGCAACCTCCTTTCGGAGCTGCGCGACCTCCAACTGCAGGCGGGCGTTGTCCGCCTGTAGACCACGCGTCTCCTCCGAGGTGCAGCGGCTCTGCAAAATGGAGGCGACCTTGCCGATTTCGTCGGCGGCGTTCTTCAGGGCCCGCGAAAAGGTCCCCTTGAGGTTCCCCGACTTGACGGCGACTTTCTTAATTAGGGCGACGTTGTCTTCGATCGAGCGGCTCAACGCGGTCGCCGTCATGAAGTCGTCGCCACCCGAGGACGCCTCCGACAGGGAGAGATCTCTCGTGCGCGCCCGAAGCTCTCGGGAGGTCGCCGCCACTTCCGCCTCAGCCCTCATCTGTTCTTCCTCCCTTTCCGCTTGGATAAGCGCTAGCTTAGCCTTCGCCAGGCCAACGTAGTGGCCCGTGGTTGGCGGCCGCCCTCTCCTCTTCCTCAACGTTGGGCTCGAAACCCCATCCAAATTTATGTCCGGGTCCGAGTCGCTATTCCGAGTCCGTTTAAACGTTTGCCGATTCGTCGTTGATGCGACACTGACTATCGAGTCAGTGTCCCCATCCTCCTCGCTGCTGTCCATCAGTTGTCGATTGAGTTTTGCCAGTTCCATTTTGATTCCCACGAGTATGGGACGATATAGAGGTCGACCCCCGGGTGACGCCCTTTCCGGGGGCAAGGCTAGTACCCTTGCGGGCTACTGTACAGGTCGCCTGGTGTGTACAGGGTTTTTACGTCTTGTCCTGACGGGTTTTTATAGAGTTTTCCTTTCTCGCGGGCCGGCCAATCAAGGCAAGCCCTCCGCTCCGGGTCCCACTACTCCACAACGCCATTTGGTGGAGGTCGTTGCGGGATGCCCGGGCTACGGATCGCAGAGGAGCGGCGTACCTCCTCCGGTTTTGGGCGGTTATTCCCGACGACAGTGTTACCTGCCGCCGGGCCCGCCGGGGAAGGGGGAAGGGGGGGTGGGAAGGAAGGGGGGAAGGATAAGGGTTTTCCCTTAAAAGGATGGGAGTGGAAGGATGGGAAGAGGACCGAAGGGAAGGATGTGAGAGTCAGCCGCCAGCGCCAAGTGTCCACCAAAAGCTGGTGGGCACCTGGAGCTGACGTTGCCCAGGGTGCGCCACGAGGAGGCCTCTCACCTGCACCCCCAACCTAACCTAACCTAACCTAACCTAACCTAACCTAACCTAACCTAACCTAACCTAACCTAACCTAACCTAACCTTTTTTTTTTTTTTTTTTTTTTTTTTTTTTTTTTTTTTTTTTTTTTTAACAGGGGAAATGCGTTACGCATACCACCGCGTCAGGGCAGGCGCGGTGGTTATGTGGGACTCCCTCCCGGGCCCCCCTCCACTGGGACAAAAGTCCCAATGGGGGGGGGCCCGGGAGGTATACCCACTAAAACCCCTGTGTTGGCCCGTCTTGATGGCCTGTTGACGCTGCGGGTACGCTTGCGCATTCTACTTCGCTAGCGTCAGCAAGCCCTCGGTTCTCACTTTCGGAACCACTTCTTAGTGTGGGGCCTGGCCCCTGGCTTCATTGTGCGGACGCGCGGGACATTGCGTGTCCGTCTCCTTCTTGGGCTTGTAGCTGGTCGGGTGATAGGGTGCCCTCCCCGTCACCCGCAGGCCCGACCTTATGGTGGTCTTTGATCGTCTCGCCGGCGTCGGCCAGCGCGTCTTTGGCGGGATAGGAGCAGGCTAGTTGCCTCTCTGGCCCTTTCCGCCTCTTCCTTGGCTGCCATGACTGCCTCGCAGTATGTGGCGAAGGCTTGCCAGGCGTCGTCGCTTCTGGTAATGGTGCGAACGATTGTTGGTAGCGTCAGGTCTTGTGTTCCCATCTTGGTGAGAAGATCCTGTCGCTCGTTCGACCACGCAGGACACAGCTGGAGTGTATGTGCCGCCGTGTCTGTGGGTTCCCCGCAATGGTGGCAGCCCTCGTTGACTTCGCGTCCGATCCGACAGAGGTACCGACCGAAGCAGCCATGTCCGGTCAGTACCTGAGTCATCCGGAACGTAAGGGCACCGTGTCTTCTCTTAAGCCATTCGTCCATTACGGGGAGTATGGCCGATATGGTGTTTACTCCAGCCGTGGGATGGGTGAGCAGCTCGCTCCATTCTGCGACTGCTACGTCGCTCAACTCCTTCTTTTTTCGGCACAGTTCTTCATGCTCGACGGCCCGCGGTTGTGACTTGTACCAGTGGTACGTGCGGGCCAGCGCTTTTGCCTCCAGGTGCCATGGCGGTGTTCCCGCCATTAGACAGGCCGCCTCGCATGAGACCGTGCGGTAGCCTCGGCTCACTCTGATGGCCATGGCGCGCTGCGGTCTCCGCAGCGCGGCGATGTTGTGGGCCGTCAGGTTTTCGCCCCATATCGGGGCACCGTAGAGGGCCATCGACCGCACGACCCCATGGTACAGTTTTCGGCAGCTTCTGTTGGGACCGTCTAGATTCGGCAGCAGTCGCGAGAGCGCCGCCGCCGTCCGCATGAGTTTGGGCGCCAGAAGGTCGAAGTGGCGCCCAAAGTCCCATCGGCCATCGAGGTTCAGGCCGAGGTATTTGAGCGACGGCCCGACGGCAATGCGGACACCGCCAACCACTATCGCACCGTTAGCCGGTGGCTTGTTTCGGGGCCCGTGGAAGCAAAGGGCCTCGGATTTGTTAAGTGCCACCTTTAGTCCGAGCCTGCGGATCTTGTCTACCACCTGTGCAACCCCGGCCGTGGCTAGTATGGTCGCTTGGCGGTAGGTTTTGGCTCGTGCCGCTACGAGGGTGTCATCGGCGTAGCAGAACACCGAAACTCCCCGCAGCAGCGCCCCACGCAAGATCCAGTCGAATCCGATGTTCCACAGGAGCGGCCCGAGGACCGACCCCTGTGGGACACCGCGCGACATTCTCCTTCGGTTCCAGCCGTCTTGTGTAGGGTAGTCTACAGCCCTGTCGCTTAGATAGTTTCCGACTATGCGGCGGAGATATGGTGGTACTCTGTGATAGTCGAGTGCCTCTCTAATGCATATCCAGGGCAAGGTGTTAAAAGCATTGGCAATGTCTAAGGACACGACCAATACCACCTCACCCCGGGACACCGCATCGTCGGATAACATCTTGACGTTCTGTATAGCGTCGATGGTAGATCTACCCCTTCTAAAGCCAAATTGGTTCTCGGCCAGGTTTGGCCCCATAGTGTTCAGGTGTTCGACGAGGCGGTCTGCAATAACTTTTTCAAAGACTTTGCCCACCTCGTCGAGCAATACTATAGGCCGATACGCTGAGGGGGACTCTGCTGGCCGTCCTTCCTTCCTGATCAGGACCAGTTTCCCGGTCTTCCATTTGGCAGGGAAAACACCACTCCTCAGACTAGCATTCAGGAGTCTCCGGTATCTTGGCTCCAGCTCTTTTAGGGCCAGTGCCAGAGCTCGGCCTGGAATGCCGTCCGGTCCAGGAGCAGTGTTTTTTGCCTGTAGTCGCCTTGTTGCCACTTGAAGCTCATCTTCAGTGACCTCTGGAGCTTCTTCGTGGGCGTTGTTGTCGGTCTGCGTGTCTTGGCCCATATAGGGAGGGCGAAAGTTGTCCTCCCTGTCGGGGAACAACGCGCAGACGATTTCCTCAACGAGTTGTGGTCTTAGGTTCTGTGTTAGGGGGGGGGCCATTGGTCGGAGTTTTCCTCTGACCATCAAGTAGGGCCGCCCCCATGGGTCTCGCTCCAGTGACTGCAGCAGTTCCTCAAACGCCCGCGATTTGGCAGCTTTGATGGCGGTTTGAAGCGCCTTTTTGGCAGTTCTGTACGCCTCGTAGAGTTCCTGCTCGCGGGCTGCAGAGTACTGCGTGCCTCTCCGTCTCCTCCGGTGTCTTGTGTACTGGCGGCGCCTAACGATGCATGTTCGTCGCAGGGTTGCGATCTCCGGCGACCACCAGTACACTTGTTTCTTGGCCCGTCGGCCGCGAACTCTCGGCATTGCCGCATCACAGATGGTCGTGAGTGCGGTCTTGAGCCATTCGGCCTCTTCGTCTACATTCTCCAGTTGTTCGGGAGCTGGCTGCCAGGCTTGGACGATCGAAGCCTCTTTCAGGAGTTCGCGGTCCATTTTGCAAAGGGCCCATCGTGGGCCTGATTCTCCCGTATTGGTATGGGCCGGCCGGTCCGAGGTTTGGGCTGAGACGCTGAATCGGATGTACCGATGGTCGGACAGCGTCTCTACCTCCTCAACTACCCGCCAGTCCAAGATTCTGCGCGCCAGTGCTGGACTCGAGAAAGAGAGGTCGACGATCGAGCCTCCGTTCTGTCGCACGCACGTGAGCATCGATCCGCGGTTCAGGATGCTCAGGCCCATTTCGATGGCCCATTCCTCCAGCAGTTGTCCTCTCGCGTCCGTCACTGTTGAGCCCCACACAGAAGATTTCGCATTGAAATCGCCCATCAAAATCACTGGGCGGGGTCGAGCGCGGAGGACGAGCGCTTCCAGGGTTGTCAGGAAGGCTTCGAACTCAGACAGTGGTCGGTTTGGAGAAAAGTAAATGCCGATCACTGTCATATCAGCTATTTGGGCACCTACGCATCCCCGCTCTCTCGTGATGTTTTCGAGAGACGGAGACCCGGAGGAGGGCGACGATATGAGCATCACTGTGCCGTCTAAGTCCCCCACCCAGTCGTCCCTGGGGGGGATAAAATAGGGCTCCCCTATCACTGCAAAGTTTATCGACCACTCTGCCAGGGTCTGCAGCATGAGATCTTGCGCTCTGGCAGAGTGGTTGATATTCGCCTGGAGGAACTGGAGGTTCATGACTGACACTCCGTTTCCATCGCCTGTCCTTCTTGGTCTGCCACTGGAGCTGTTTCCCGTGGCCGCCTCGTCCTTGTCGTGTTCCGAGGACTGACTTTTTTATTGTTGGCCTTTTTGTTGGCCTCACAGTCCTTACTGCCAGTCAGGTGATTGTGTGGCTTCCCTAGGTCTGCGCAAGCTGGGCAGTGCGCTGGGGCTGAGCAGGTGCTAGCCTGATGACCGGGCTTAGCGCATCTGAAGCACTTATTGGTGCAGTCAATCGGTGACGTGCAGCTAGCCCCGACGTGGCCGTCCAAGAGGCAACGGTAACAGCGTATCGGTCTGGCCTTTAGGAGCCGGACCTGAGCTGACACCCATCCCACTAATAGCCTGCGAGCTTCTACGAGCTTCTGGGCCGCCACGACTGGGCAGCTGACGATGGCCGTTCCCATTCCACTCGGGCCTCGCCGTATCGCTCCCGACTTTATATCTTCGGCTGTGCATTCTCCAGCCCGGGCTACGGCGGCCACGAGCTCCGCTTGGGACACGGAGTCGTCCAGGCCAGCAATGCGTAGGTCCGACGTTTTTGTCGGTCTGGAGATGCGCACGTCCTCACCGTTAAGCGATGCCCGGAGTTTTTCAGCGAGGGCATCTGCCTTCGGGCCACTGGTAGCACCCGGTATTTCTAACAGTCGTGCTCCTGTGGCCGTCACCTTGCATCTGACTCCGGGTATATCTAGTTCGTCTAGTTTTATCAGGGTTTTGGCTTCACCCAGGATGTCGCCGTAGGTGATGCCCTTTGCCTCTGCGCCGTCTTTGAGCGTCAGTACGACCGCTGCCGATCTTGGTGGCCGCAGTCTGTCTGCTTCCTTCGCTCTTTTTTTGGAGGCGTTCTTTTTCGCCTTTTTCCTATCTTTCTTCTTCCGTTTGGCTTCCCCCGCGACCTGCCATCCACTTTCCTGTGCTTTGGGCGCAGGTGATTCTACAGGGATGGAGTTGCCCTGAGTGCTTTTTTGGAGCTTCTTAGCCGTTTTGGTAGCCTTCTTGTCTGTAAGGGCCGCCGCGGTGGTTGGCTTTCCTGCTGCGGGCTTCTTGGCCGACGACGCTATTCCGGCATAGCTAGCAGGAGCCGTGCTAACGCTTTTTGCATCTCCAGCCAGCGGCGGGCGAAGAATTTTCGCCTCGAGAAACGAAACTCTCGAGAGGACCTTCCCTATTTCTTCCCTTAGTATTTGGGCCAGATTTGATTCCGCGGGTTGCGGGCCCGTCTTCACTTCCAGGATCTGTCTGTTTTTTATTGCGGACACTTCAGACCTGACCTCGTTCAGATCCTTCTGTAGCTCATTCATTTGACTTTTAAGGCGAGAATTCTCTGCCTGGAGCCGCTTTGTTTCTTCAGAAGAGGTACGGGTCATCAGTTCCTCTACAATTTCCTCAAAGGCATTTGCTGCATCCTTCAGTGTCTTCTGGCTCGTGCCCTTCAGACCTTTCGAGATTTTGGCGACGCTTCTGACCGCCGCCGCTGAGATCTCTATTCTTGTCTTCAGGTCGTTTGCCGTCATCTTCTCGGGGTTGAGCTCTGTCACAGGTGATCGTGACGATCTAGAGCTCCGACCGCTCGGCATGCTTCTGGCTGCCTCTGCCATTTGCCGGTCTTCTTTGGCGATTTGCACTTTGAGGAATTCGGCTTTTTTGGCAGCTTCTAGTTCTTTTTGGGCCTTTCCAAAACCGATATACTGCCCGGTTGTTGGGGGCCTTCCTCTTCCACGTTTCGTGCTGGTGGATGCTATAGATTTTACACTTCCATCGTCGCAAGAAGATGACTCCGAAAGTGTGCATCCCTCTAACCTTCTTTTTTTGCTCTGTTTCCATAGCTTGGACGATTGCTCGTCTCTACCCTGAGCGCTTACAGCGCTCACCACCGATTCCAAATCCGAGTC
Source organism: Habrosyne pyritoides (assembly GCA_907165245.1). Classification (NCBI taxonomy): domain Eukaryota; kingdom Metazoa; phylum Arthropoda; class Insecta; order Lepidoptera; family Drepanidae; genus Habrosyne; species Habrosyne pyritoides. The sequence goes on from OU015615.1 coordinate 39,947, forward strand.
GGTTTCCCGACTCTCCATCTCCATCACATCGTCTACGTCTGCTTGTTTGTTTTTGAGTTGTTCCATTCTTATTCCCACGACTATGGGACGAAATAAAGGTCGACCCCCGGGTGACGCCCTTTCCGGGGGCAAGGCTAGTGCCCTTGCGGGCTACTGTACAGGTCGCCTGGTGTGTACAGGGTTTTTACGTCTTGTCCTGACGGGTTTTTATAGAGTTTTCCTTTCTCGCGGGCCGGCCAATGAAGGCAAGCCCTCCGCTCCGGGTCCCACTACTCCACAACGCCATTTGGTGGAGGTCGTTGCAGGATGCCCGGGCTACGGATTTCAGAGGAGCGGCGTGCCTCGCTCTATCTTGGGCGGTTATTCCCGACGACAGTGTTACCTGCCGCCGGGCCCGCCCGGGAAGGGGGGAGGGGGGGGTGGGAAGGAAGGGGGGAAGGATAAGGGTTTTCCCTTAAAAGGATGGGAGTGGAAGGATGGGAAGAGGACCGAAGGGAAGGATGTGAGAGTCAGCCGCCAGCGCCGAGTGTCCACCAAAAGCTGGTGGGCACTCGGAGCCGACGTTGCCCAGGGTGCGCCACGAGGAGGCCTCTCACCTGCACCCCAACCTAACCTAACCTAACCTAACCTAACCTAACCTAACCTAACCTAACCTAACCTAACCTAACCTAACCTAACCTAACCTTTTTTTTTTTTTTTTTTTTTTGTTGACGTGGTGGGAAACCCATTATGAGTTCGACCCCCGCCCTGGGAGAGACGGGGGGATATGTGGGGCTCCCGCTCGCAAACTCCCCTCCTCATATCAAAAATGAGCAGGGGCCCGAGGGTATACCCACCAAAACCCACCACGGCGTATTTCCGCCTACCGGTTCGTTGGACACCCACGGTACCCGCCTAAGCATTACCCGCGGGTGCCCACCGGTCCTCGCCCCAGCCGAAGCTAGGGGCGCCCTCTCCGATGGGGAGGCCGAATACGCACGGCCATCCCCTATCCTCTTGGTGACTCGTTGAAAGGCGAGCGGGGGACTCCCATCCCCCGCCCGCAGTCACCGGGGGGTCAGGGCAGCGGGCCTCAGCCGCCCCTTAAGACCCCCCTCCTCTGTGGGACCCCCGGTGCACCGGGGGCCCACGGCGTACGGCGGCATCCGGCCCTCATTGCCAGACGCCGCCTGCCGCCCCTCTGGCGTTTTTTATAGAGGTTTTCTCCTCGCAGCCCAGGCCATACGTGACCCGGGCCCCCGGTCCCGATTGCTCAGGATTACGGGTTGGCAGACGGCTGGGCATAAAAACCAGCCGCCGCCCTCCCGTCCCCCCACGCTGCCGCCGGATACCGGACAGACGCAGCGCAGGTGGGACGCCCTCCTCCGCGGCGCCAGCCGCCCCTCTCCCCCGACTACGTGCCCACGCTGCCGCCGGACTCCGGACAGACGCAGCGGGCACGAGTCCCCCCCATCTCCGGCGCGAAGCGCCCCTCCTCACCACCGACTACGTGCCCACTGCCGCCGGACTCCGGACAGACGCAGCCCGGGCACGAGTCCCCCTCTCCGGTGGCTATAGCCACCCCTCATTCGCGCTGTGCCGCCGCGCTGCCGCCGAATATCGGACAGACGCAGCGCGGGCATCAGTCGCCTCCGCGGCGGGCCTCAGCCGCTCCGACACCTACCACCATAGGTGCGGTGGCGCTATTGCGCCCCTCCCCACGCGGCGCGAGCCGCTCCGATCCCCACCGGCAGCAGGTACCCAGGTGCAGAGCCGCGAGCTCCCCCTTTCGGGGTATCCGGTTGCCCTGGCCTACCCCGCCTTGCGGGTTACGGTGCGGCTTCGCAGCCGCCCCCTCCCGAACGGCGCGAGCCGCTTCGATCCCCCACCGGCAGCAGGTACCCAGGTGCAGAGCCGCGAGCTCCCCCTTTCGGGGTATCCGGTTGCCCTGGCCTACCCCGCCTTGCGGGTTACGTCGCGGCTTCGCAGCCGCCCCCCCTCCCGAGTGGCGCGAGCCGCTTCGACCGCTTCGACCCCCGCACGGAAGCAGGACTCCGGATGCATATGGCGGATCCCTCATTGACCCGCCTGCAGAGCCGGTAGTCCTTACGGGTTACGTCGCGGCTTAGCGGCCGCCCCTCCCGGTGTTGAGATCAGCCGCCGGCCCAAGTGTGGTGGCACTCGAAACCGACGTTGCCCAGGGTGCGCCACGAGGAGGCTCTCAACCTGCACCCCAACCTAACCTAACCTAACCTAACCTAACCTAACCTAACCTAACCTAACCTAACCTAACCTAACCTAACCTAACCTAACCTAACCTAACCTAACCTAACCTAACCTAACCTAACCTAACCTAACCTAACCTAACCTAACCTAACCTAACCTAACCTAACCTAACCTAACCTAACCTAACCTAACCTAACCTAACCTAACCTAACCTAACCTAACCTAACCTAACCTAACCTAACCTAACCTAACCTAACCTAACCTAACCTAACCTAACCTAACCTAACCTAACCTAACCTAACCTAACCTAACCTAACCTAACCTAACCTAACCTAACCTAACCTAACCTAACCTAACCTAACCTAACCTAACCTAACCTAACCTAACCTAACCTAACCTAACCTAACCTAACCTAACCTAACCTAACCTAACCTAACCTAACCTAACCTAACCTAACCTAACCTAACCTAACCTAACCTAACCTAACCTAACCTAACCTCCCAGACGTACTTCCTCGCACCGGTTTGATGGGGGAGCAGTGGCAATCGCTTTCGCATAATCCAAGACTGCTCCCCCGCCGGATCGGCCCCGCGCTCGGGGCCTCCTCATTTTGTTGGGGAGATGGCCGTACGTGAACCACCTCCCGGCCGCCCAGTGACTTGATAGGCGGACGGAGGACTCCCATCCTCCGCCCGCAGTCACTAGGGTCGGGGGGCAACCTCAGCCACCCCAACCCTGCCGTCTTCGGGGATGTTGGTATATCACCGCAGGGACGCCCGGACGCCGAAGTTCGGCATCTAGACGTCCATGCGGCTATCCTCCGTTCGGCCGGCGGCCGATTCCGTTAAAATGGGGCGTTGGGGGCGGGCCCTCTGCCACGCCACCCTGCCCCTCGCCGTGGGCGGAGAACATCTCCGCCCTCCCATGATGTGGTCTGCTGGTATTCCGGCGTGGTTGCAGACCGCGCACCACGCCTTTTCTACGCAGCAGTCCCTCGCAAGGTGCCCCTCTTTGCCGCACCGGAAGCATAATTTGCTCCGGTCGACGTTGGAAGGGCACAACTCCCTGGTGTGACCAACGCCCATGCATTTGTAACAGCGCATGGGCGTCGGTCCAATCGGGGAGACCCTGGCGGCCGACCAGCCCACCAGGATCTGGCCTTTCTCCAATAGGGCTCTCACCGCCCCCACCGGACACTGGATCAGAACTGACCCAGTGCCGTTATAAAGGGGGCGAATGGCGCCCACCCTTATGCACTCCTCCGTGCAGCCCCCGGCTTTCGCGACGGCCGCCGTCAACGACTCCTTGGTAGTTGCCTCGTCTAGGCCGGCCAGTTGGACGGCGGCCATCTTCTGAGGGCGGCTGATGTGGGCAACGTCGCCCACGATGGCCTTTAGCTTTGCCGCTAGCGCATCAGCCGTCCGCTCATTGTCTTCGCCGGGTACTTCAATAACCCGGCCCCCCGTCATGGAGGCCCGCACCCTAACATGTGTCAGGCCTACCTCCTCCAGGCTGCAGCCGTTAATAGCTTTGGCCATTGTGGCATACAGCGTGGGGGCGGCGGTGAGGTCCTTCCTCATGGAAATCACCACCGCCGCCGTCCTGGGGAGCTTCGGCGCCCTAGGCTTAGGTGCCGGCCTCTCGACGGGGGGCACTTGGGCGGAGGCTGCAGGCGGGGCCTTGGCCTTGCCCTTCTTCCTCCTCCGGGCCACCGTTGCCCACATCTCCTCCGGTTGCGGGCCCGAGGGGCCCGGTCTCTCCTCCGGGGCCGCTGGGGCGGCCGAGGCCGCCGGGGCGGGTGCCTTGGCGGCCTTGGGCTTCTTCTTAGGCCGGCCGTCGCCCAGCCTGGCCCTTTCGGGCTCCCTCGGGGGGGGGACCGATGCATCAGGTCCCTTGGTCTTCCTCCGGTCGGCTGCCAGCGGAGGGCGGATGACGGGTTCCGCCGGCAGGCGCCTGTTTACCTCCTCTAAACGGGTGTTGATCATTTCACCCAGGGAGGTAAACAGGTCCCTCTTTAGTTGACCGATGGCCTCCGTCAGATCTGCCGCGCTGAATTGCAGCGGCGGAGGGGCCGGGGGGGCCGGGGTCATCGCACTCGCCGGCGGAGTCACCATCCGGAGGGTGTCACATTCCGCTATGGCGGCTCGGAGCTCCCGAATCTCCTCCTCGTACAGGCGGAGCCGGTCCCGCAACATTTCGTTCGACTCCTTTAGGAGTCGCATCTCTTTTTCCGCCGGCGCGGCGGGCTCAGGCTTCATGGTAGGCCGTGCCGCGGCCAGTGCCGCCATGATGGAGCGGCAGGACTCCACAACCTCCTCCCACCCGCTCGTTCCACGGGACCTCTCCAAAACTTTTAAGACCGCCTTATTGGCGGTCATGTACGCCAGATCATACGGACTTAATTCGTCCGGCTCGTCATCGGCGTCGTCGTCCGAGTCCGCAATGTAGGAGCGACCCGGATCCCGGGGTCCCGCCCTCGTCATCGCCGCTATGCCCGCGTACGGCCTGTTAGCCTTACCCCTGCAGGCGGTGCTAATTTTAGGCCCGCTCTCGGGTCTCGGCTCCTCCTCCTTGTCCTCTAGCCCCCTCTTTTGAGGCTGTTGGACCGTCAGGGTGACCTCTGGTAGGTCATCCGAGATGCAGTCTTCGTCCGACTCCGAGGGGGTGGCAATAATGCCCTGCCTCCTCCGAGGACTGCCTCCTCCTCTCGAGGTCGTGGCCACAGCGGCTCCAACCTCTTCCCTCCCAAACTGGAGCAAAAGCCCCGCCTTCTTTGTGCCTGACCGTGTTTGTCTTTTTTCCACGGCAGGCACCTCCTTCTCCTTACTCCTTTCTCCTCCCTCCACACCTTTTCCCTTTTGGTTAATATTTTTCTTCATATTAAGTCCCACGAAAAGTGGACGAACTAAATGTCGACCCCCGGGTGACGCCTTTCCGGGGGCAAGGCTATATACTGTACAGGTCGCCAGGTATGTACAGGGTTTTAACGACTTATCCTGTCGGGTTTTATAGAGTCTCCATCTCGCGGGCCGGCCAATTAAGGCAAGCCCTCCGCTCCGGGTCCCACTACTCCACAACGCCATTTGGTGGAGGTCGTTGCAGGATGCCCGGGCTACGGATCGCAGAGGAGCGGCGTGCCTCCTCCGGTTTGGGCGGTTATTCCCGACGACAGTGTTACCTGCCGCCAGGCCCGCCTGGGAAGGAGGGAGGGGGGGGGTGGGAAGGAAGGGGGGAAGGATAAGGGTTTTCCCTTAAAAAGGATGGGAATGGAAGGATAGGAAGAGGACCGAAGGGAAGGATGTGAGAGTCAGCCGCCAGCGCCAAGTGTCCACCAAAAGCTGGTGGGCACTTGGAGCTGACGTTGCCCAGGGTGCGCCACGAGGAGGCCTCTCACCTGCACCCCACCTAACCTTTTTTTTTTTTTTTTTTTTGTTGACGTGGTGGGAAACCCATTATGAGTTCGACCCCCGCCCTGGGAGAGACGGGGGGATATGTGGGGCTCCCGCTCGCAAACTCCCCTTCTCATATCAAAAATGAGCAGGGGCCCGAGGGTATACCCACCAAAACCCACCACGGCGTATTTCCGCCTACCGGTTCATTGGACACCCACGGTACCCGCCTAAGCATTACCCGCGGGTGCCCACCGGTCCTCGCCCCAGCCGAAGCTAGGGGCGCCCTCTCCGATGGGGAGGCCGAATACGCACAGCCATCCCCTATCCTCTTGGTGACTCGTTGAAAGGCGAGCGGGGGACTCCCATCCCCCGCCCGCAGTCACCGGGGGGTCAGGGCAGCGGGCCTCAGCCGCCCCTTAAGACCCCCCTCCTCTGTGGGACCCCCGGTGCACCGGGGGCCCACGGCGTACGGCGGCATCCGGCCCTCATTGCCAGACGCCGCCTGCCGCCCCTCTGGCGTTTTTTATAGAGGTTTTCTCCTCGCAGCCCAGGCCATACGTGACCCGGGCCCCCGGTCCCGATTGCTCAGGATTACGGGTTGGCAGACGGCTGGGCATAAAAACCAGCCGCCGCCCTCCCGTCCCCTCACGCTGCCGCCGGATACCGGACAGACGCAGCGCAGGTGGGACGCCCTCCTCCGCGGCGCCAGCCGCCCCTCTCCCCCGACTACGTGCCCACGCTGCCGCCGGACTCCGGACAGACGCAGCGGGCACGAGTCACCCTCCTCCTCGGCGCAAAGCGCCCCTCCTCACCCCCGACTACGTGCCCACTGCCGCCGGACTCCGGACAGACGCAGCGCGGGCACGAGTCCCCCTCTCCGGTGGCTACAGCCACCCCTCATTCGCGCTGTGCCACCGCGCTGCCGCCGAATATCGGACAGACGCAGCGCGGGCATCAGTCGCCTCCGCGGCGGGCCTCAGCCGCTCCGACACCTACCACCATAGGTGCGGTGGCGCTATTGCGCCCCTCCCCACGCGGCGCGAGCCGCTCCGATCCCCACCGGCAGCAGGTACCCAGGTGCAGAGCCGCGAGCTCCCCCTTTCGGGGTATCCGGTTGCCCTGGCCTACCCCGCCTTGCGGGTTACGGTGCGGCTTCGCAGCCGCCCCCTCCCGAACGGCGCGAGCCGCTTCGATCCCCACCGGCAGCAGGTACCCAGGTGCAGAGCCGCGAGCTCCCCCTTTCGGGGTATCCGGTTGCCCTGGCCTACCCCGCCTTGCGGGTTACGTCGCGGCTTCGCAGCCGCCCCCCCTCCCGAATGGCGCGAGCCGCTTCGACCGCTTCGACCCCCGCATGGCAGCAGGACTCCGGATGCATATGGCGGATCCCTCATTGACCCGCCTGCAGAGCCGGTAGTCCTTACGGGTTACGTCGCGGCTTAGCGGCCGCCCCTCCCGGTGTTGAGATCAGCCGCCGGCCCAAGTGTGGTGGCACTCGAAACCGACGTTGCCCAGGGTGCGCCACGAGGAGGCTCTCAACCTGCACCCCACCCCACCTAACCTAACCTAACCTAACCTAACCTAACCTAACCTAACCTAACCTAACCTAACCTAACCTTTTTTTTTTTTTTTTTTTTGTTGACGTGGTGGGAAACCCATTATGAGTTCGACCCCCGCCCTGGGAGAGACGGGGGGATATGTGGGGCTCCCGCTCGCAAACTCCCCTTCTCATATCAAAAATGAGCAGGGGCCCGAGGGTATACCCACCAAAACCCACCACGGCGTATTTCCGCCTACCGGTTCATTGGACACCCACGGTACCCGCCTAAGCATTACCCGCGGGTGCCCACCGGTCCTCGCCCCAGCCGAAGCTAGGGGCGCCCTCTCCGATGGGGAGGCCGAATACGCACAGCCATCCCCTATCCTCTTGGTGACTCGTTGAAAGGCGAGCGGGGGACTCCCATCCCCCGCCCGCAGTCACCGGGGGGTCAGGGCAGCGGGCCTCAGCCGCCCCTTAAGACCCCCCTCCTCTGTGGGACCCCCGGTGCACCGGGGGCCCACGGCGTACGGCGGCATCCGGCCCTCATTGCCAGACGCCGCCTGCCGCCCCTCTGGCGTTTTTTATAGAGGTTTTCTCCTCGCAGCCCAGGCCATACGTGACCCGGGCCCCCGGTCCCGATTGCTCAGGATTACGGGTTGGCAGACGGCTGGGCATAAAAACCAGCCGCCGCCCTCCCGTCCCCCCACGCTGCCGCCGGATACCGGACAGACGCAGCGCAGGTGGGACGCCCTCCTCCGCGGCGCCAGCCGCCCCTCTCCCCCGACTACGTGCCCACGCTGCCGCCGGACTCCGGACAGACGCAGCGGGCACGAGTCACCCTCCTCCTCGGCGCAAAGCGCCCCTCCTCACCCCCGACTACGTGCCCACTGCCGCCGGACTCCGGACAGACGCAGCGCGGGCACGAGTCCCCCTCTCCGGTGGCTACAGCCACCCCTCATTCGCGCTGTGCCACCGCGCTGCCGCCGAATATCGGACAGACGCAGCGCGGGCATCAGTCGCCTCCGCGGCGGGCCTCAGCCGCTCCGACACCTACCACCATAGGTGCGGTGGCGCTATTGCGCCCCTCCCCACGCGGCGCGAGCCGCTCCGATCCCCACCGGCAGCAGGTACCCAGGTGCAGAGCCGCGAGCTCCCCCTTTCGGGGTATCCGGTTGCCCTGGCCTACCCCGCCTTGCGGGTTACGGTGCGGCTTCGCAGCCGCCCCCTCCCGAACGGCGCGAGCCGCTTCGATCCCCACCGGCAGCAGGTACCCAGGTGCAGAGCCGCGAGCTCCCCCTTTCGGGGTATCCGGTTGCCCTGGCCTACCCCGCCTTGCGGGTTACGTCGCGGCTTCGCAGCCGCCCCCCCTCCCGAATGGCGCGAGCCGCTTCGACCGCTTCGACCCCCGCATGGCAGCAGGACTCCGGATGCATATGGCGGATCCCTCATTGACCCGCCTGCAGAGCCGGTAGTCCTTACGGGTTACGTCGCGGCTTAGCGGCCGCCCCTCCCGGTGTTGAGATCAGCCGCCGGCCCAAGTGTGGTGGCACTCGAAACCGACGTTGCCCAGGGTGCGCCACGAGGAGGCTCTCAACCTGCACCCCACCTAACCTAACCTAACCTAACCTAACCTAACCTTTTTTTTTTTTTTTTTTGTTGACGTGGTGGGAAACCCATTATGAGTTCGACCCCCGCCCTGGGAGGGACGGGGGGATATGTGGGGCTCCCGCTCGCAAACTCCCCTCCTCATATCAAAAATGAGCAGGGGCCCGAGGGTATACCCACCAAAACCCACCACGGCGTATTTCCGCCTACCGGTTCATTGGACACCCACGGTACCCGCCTAAGCATTACCCGCGGGTGCCCACCGGTCCTCGCCCCGGCCGAAGCTAGGGGCGCCCTCTCCGATGGGGAGGCCGAATACGCACAGCCATCCCCTATCCTCTTGGTGACTCGTTGAAAGGCGAGCGGGGGACTCCCATCCCCCGCCCGCAGTCACCGGGGGGTCAGGGCAGCGGGCCTCAGCCGCCCCTTAAGACCCCCCTCCTCTGTGGGACCCCCGGTGCACCGGGGGCCCACGGCGTACGGCGGCATCCGGCCCTCATTGCCAGACGCCGCCTGCCGCCCCTCTGGCGTTTTTTATAGAGGTTTTCTCCTCGCAGCCCAGGCCATACGTGACCCGGGCCCCCGGTCCCGATTGCTCAGGATTACGGGTTGGCAGACGGCTGGGCATAAAAACCAGCCGCCGCCCTCCCGTCCCCCCACGCTGCCGCCGGATACCGGACAGACGCAGCGCAGGTGGGACGCCCTCCTCCGCGGCGCCAGCCGCCCCTCTCCCCCGACTACGTGCCCACGCTGCCGCCGGACTCCGGACAGACGCAGCGGGCACGAGTCACCCTCCTCCTCGGCGCAAAGCGCCCCTCCTCACCCCCGACTACGTGCCCACTGCCGCCGGACTCCGGACAGACGCAGCGCGGGCACGAGTCCCCCTCTCCGGTGGCTACAGCCACCCCTCATTCGCGCTGTGCCACCGCGCTGCCGCCGAATATCGGACAGACGCAGCGCGGGCATCAGTCGCCTCCGCGGCGGGCCTCAGCCGCTCCGACACCTACCACCATAGGTGCGGTGGCGCTATTGCGCCCCTCCCCACGCGGCGCGAGCTGCTCCGATCCCCACCGGCAGCAGGTACCCAGGTGCAGAGCCGCGAGCTCCCCCTTTCGGGGTATCCGGTTGCCCTGGCCTACCCCGCCTTGCGGGTTACGGTGCGGCTTCGCAGCCGCCCCCTCCCGAACGGCGCGAGCCGCTTCGATCCCCCACCGGCAGCAGGTACCCAGGTGCAGAGCCGCGAGCTCCCCCTTTCGGGGTATCCGGTTGCCCTGGCCTACCCCGCCTTGCGGGTTACGTCGCGGCTTCGCAGCCGCCCCCCCTCCCGAGTGGCGCGAGCCGCTTCGACCGCTTCGACCCCCGCACGGAAGCAGGACTCCGGATGCATATGGCGGATCCCTCATTGACCCGCCTGCAGAGCCGGTAGTCCTTACGGGTTACGTCGCGGCTTAGCGGCCGCCCCTCCCGGTGTTGAGATCAGCCGCCGGCCCAAGTGTGGTGGCACTCGAAACCGACGTTGCCCAGGGTGCGCCACGAGGAGGCTCTCAACCTGCACCCCAACCTAACCTAACCTAACCTAACCTAACCTAACCTACCTACCTACCTACCTACCTACCTACCTACCTACCTACCTACCTACCTACCTACCTACCTACCTACCTACCTACCTACCTACCTACCTACCTACCTACCTACCTACCTACCTACCTACCTACCTACCTACCTACCTACCTACCTACCTACCTACCTACCTACCTACCTACCTACCTACCTACCTACCTACCTACCTACCTACCTACCTACCTACCTACCTACCTACCTACCTACCTACCTACCTACCTACCTACCTACCTACCTACCTACCTACCTACCTACCTACCTACCTACCTACCTACCTACCTACCTACCTACCTACCTACCTACCTACCTACCTACCTACCTACCTACCTACCTACCTACCTACCTACCTACCTACCTACCTACCTACCTACCTACCTACCTACCTACCTACCTACCTACCTACCTACCTACCTACCTACCTACCTACCTACCTACCTACCTACCTACCTACCTACCTACCTACCTACCTACCTACCTACCTACCTACCTACCTACCTACCTACCTACCTACCTACCTACCTACCTACCTACCTACCTACCTACCTACCTACCTACCTACCTACCTACCTACCTACCTACCTACCTACCTACCTACCTACCTACCTACCTACCTACCTACCTACCTACCTACCTACCTACCTACCTACCTACCTACCTACCTACCTACCTACCTACCTACCTACCTACCTACCTACCTACCTACCTACCTACCTACCTACCTACCTACCTACCTACCTACCTACCTACCTACCTACCTACCTACCTACCTACCTACCTACCTACCTACCTACCTACCTACCTACCTACCTACCTACCTACCTACCTACCTACCTACCTACCTACCTACCTACCTACCTACCTACCTACCTACCTACCTACCTACCTACCTACCTACCTACCTACCTACCTACCTACCTACCTACCTACCTACCTACCTACCTACCTACCTACCTACCTACCTACCTACCTACCTACCTACCTACCTACCTACCTACCTACCTACCTACCTACCTACCTACCTACCTACCTACCTACCTACCTACCTACCTACCTACCTACCTACCTACCTACCTACCTACCTACCTACCTACCTACCTACCTACCTACCTACCTACCTACCTACCTACCTACCTACCTACCTACCTACCTACCTACCTACCTACCTACCTACCTACCTACCTACCTACCTACCTACCTACCTACCTACCTACCTACCTACCTACCTACCTACCTACCTACCTACCTACCTACCTACCTACCTACCTACCTACCTACCTACCTACCTACCTACCTACCTACCTACCTACCTACCTACCTACCTACCTACCTACCTACCTACCTACCTACCTACCTACCTACCTACCTACCTACCTACCTACCTACCTACCTACCTACCTACCTACCTACCTACCTACCTACCTACCTACCTACCTACCTACCTACCTACCTACCTACCTACCTACCTACCTACCTACCTACCTACCTACCTACCTACCTACCTACCTACCTACCTACCTACCTACCTACCTACCTACCTACCTACCTACCTACCTACCTACCTACCTACCTACCTACCTACCTACCTACCTACCTACCTACCTACCTACCTACCTACCTACCTACCTACCTACCTACCTACCTACCTACCTACCTACCTACCTACCTTTTTTTTTTTACAAGGTGGAAAACGCTTTGCGCGTTCGACCCCCCGCCTTGGGAGTCCGCGGTCTCCTCGCAGAAGGAGACCACTGCCTCCCAGGACCTCTCGCTGCTGAGCATCTCAGAGACGATGGTTTGCAGCGAGAGGTCCGCCCGCTGGATGGTGCGTGCCATGAGTACACGCTCCCCGTCCCAACGACTGCACACCAGGAGGGTGTGCTCGGCCGTGTCGTCGGGACCTCCGCACTCATGGCACCGCGGGCTCGGCTCCTTCCCTATTCGGTGCAGGTAATGCCCGAAACAGCCGTGTCCGGTCATCACCTGCACGAGCCGGTACGACGTAGCGCCGACTGCCCTCTCGCACCATTCGTCCATCACTGGAAGGATCGCCCTCACGGTTCGAACTCCGTAGGGGGCGTCCTCCAGGACGGACTTCCATCGGTCTCGCAGTCGGCGCCCCGTCGCACGACGGGAGGCCTCTACCTCCTCAGGGTCCGGGCGTTCTCCTCTTGCCCGGGCCCTGGACCTAACACGGTAGGTCTCTGCCTGCACTTCTGCGTCCAGCTCCCATGGAGGGGTGCAGGCGAGGAGGCAGGCCGCTGAGTGGGCCACAGTGACGTAGGCCCGTATCATCCTCTGGGCCACAGTCCGCTGTGGCCCTCGCAGCAACGCCCTATTCCGGGCGGACAGTTTGTCCGCCCATATTGGGGCCCCATATAGGGCCATGCTTCGCAGCACGCCGGCGAACAGCCGCCGGCAAGAGGAGCCCGGCCCCGCGACGTTTGGCAGGAGTCTGCCCAGCGCCCGGGCGGCGCCCCGGATTCGGGGAGCAAGTCTTTTGAAATGCTCCCCGAAGCTCCACCTGCGGTCCAGTATTAGCCCCAAGTATTTTATGTGGGGCTTTATCTGAACCGCAGCACCCTCCACGCTGAGCGCCGCATCGGCGGGCAGTTTCCACTCCCTGCCCCGCCCCCCGAAGACTATCGCCTCAGTCTTCGGGATGGCCACTTTTAGGCCGAGCTCCTGGATCCGGCGGATCGCCAGCCTGGCTTCTTCCTCCGCAGCGCGGAGGGTTTCCCGCTGACTGCTTCCGCACACAGCCACCATCGTGTCGTCTGCATAGCAGACGGTGAGTGTGCGCGGAAGCAGGTCCCCTCTGATGGCCCGGTCGTACCCCAGGTTCCAAAGAAGGGGGCCGAGTACGGACCCCTGGGGCACGCCGCAGGACCTACCTACCTAACGTCCAGTACGCCAAAAATCTATAAAACACATAAAAGTAATGATTTAACATGTGTATTCAGTATAGTTGTGCTCACTGTGTATTGTCGAGTATAGACGCACAGGGCATGCCGCGCATGGCGAGTGCAGCTGACATTGCCGTTCAAAAGGCTAAACCTTTCCAGAAATACTTATGACAATATATATAAATAAATAAATATTAAAGGACGTTAGACAACTTCTACTGTTTACTAGTAGATATAATATATGACAAATTATTTTCTTAAAACGAAAATTGTTGAATATTTTTTTATTTTTATTTTATTTATTAAAGAAACAAACAGCTATTATTTCACATATAAAAACAATAAACTAAAGTAATACAATTGCCAAAACAGTTTCTACAGCTAGGTAATAACATTGCTTTTTATCTTATGAATAGACAGGTGCAAAAATAAAGAAATTACTATAACTAAATTATGTACTTAACTTAAACTAATTATAAAAAGATTAATCATATTTTTAAGCGGAAACATCACGCAGCCCATCGCTGTCAACTGACTTTAAACGGCTGCGGAAGGCGCCCATCCTCTCGTGAAATATATCGATGTGACTATAAGAATGGTTGTAACTATTACAGGCTCTCACTATAAATCGGTTTTTTTGACATTTTAATACATAAGTGAATCTAAGTCAAGGAAAGTCTACTGAGAATGCAGTATCTTTGCTGACGGATACAGTTGCGGCGCATTTGGATACTAAAAAGTTGTGTCGGTGTATTTTTGGACTTAGCCAAAGCCTTTGAAACCGTCTCTGTGCCTATACTTTAAAAAAAAAAAAAATCTGATATATATATATCAGATAATATGGGGATACGAGGAATGGCCTTGGAATGGTTTAAAAGTTATCTAATGAAACGGAGTCAATGTGTTAGGGTGGGGCAGTTTGTGAGTGAGCCTCTCCCCATACAGTTTGGTGTTCCGCAGGGCAGTATTTTGGGGCCAACATTATTCATATTGTATATGAATGACATTCATGATCTCGTAATTGAACACGCTGACATACTATGTTATGCTGACGACACAGTAATCATCTTTCATGGATAGATCCCTGAAAGATGATGGTTTCAAACGCATTTACTTGTGGAAGAGGGTTTGACTTTGGTTTCCGAAGGGCTTCAGCATAACCTTTAAACTCTTAACATAAAGAAGACTACGTATATGTGTTTCCACAAAACTGCAACTTCGGCACCACCCAACACGTTAAATATTAAAATCCATTCTTGCGGCATGAACAGTAATCCGTGTGTCTGTGAGCCTATTGTGAGATCAGAAGTCGTTAAATACCTCGGGGTAATGATAGACCATCATCTATCTTTTAAGGTGCATATTCAGACTCTCTCAGGGCGGTTGCGAAAAATCATAAATATTATGAGACAGCTAAGGGATGCCGCTGACTTAGACACCATAAAAAATGTATACTTTGCTTTGTGTCAGTCCTTGATAATTTATTGTATTACATGTTGGGGCAGTGCAGCTAAAACTTATTTAATACTATTGGAAAGAGCGCAACGGTCTATTCTCAAGGTGATGCTAAAGAAGCCATTTAGGTACCCCCACTAATGTTTTCATGGAAAGTGGCGTTTTGAGCATCCGTCAGCTATTTATTTTGAGAACAACAATTGGTTTTCATAAAACAGTTATCAACTCTTCAGATTATAAAGGCCTATTAAAGCGTCGAGTTTTTTAAATACCGATGCCCTCCATAAATACAGTTTTTGCTAGCCGTTTTGGCCAGTTTATTAGATCGCATGTGTATAATGTCGTTGTCAGGTTCTGTGATATAAGATGCAGTTCGGTCAGCGAAGCTAAAGCCATTGTTAGTGAGTGGTTGTCTGGCCTCACATATGAGGATACTGAAAATAGACTTAAGATTGAAGCCTCACAACCGGCCACTATTATTCTTAATTGTATTTTTTTTTTTTTTTTTTTTTCACTGTTTATTGTAATTTTAGGCAAATTTAATTTAATCTTCTTTTATTTCGCGTTTTTAGGATTTAATGTTATATTTTTATTTTGTCAATTTTGTTTTCTCTTAAATTGTATTCTTTTGTTCCGAGGTTTCACCAGGACAGTTCAAATTATACTTCCGGCCTTCGCGTTACAGGCTTTGCCTAGTGTGAAGGTCATAAACTCACACTAAGAACAAAACCTCCAACATTATGCATATTATTTTCTATTTTTTTTTAAATATCTTATCTATATTGTGTGTATTTTGCTGAAATAAATAAATTTTACATTTTCAATTTAAATTATTTTACAATAAAACTGTATTTAAAAATTGTAGTGTTTGTGCCTAGTAAGTAACTATACATTAGTTGCTCACAGTCTCGGGCATGCATGTAGTGGAGCGGCGTGTCAGTGCTACGCGAACCACGGGTGAGCTCGAGCCTGTGACTCTTTAGAATTGCCTATCGTACGACGAGTCTACAAAAATGAAATACAATTATTTTAAAATGAATATCTGTTTTTTATTGAAATTTTAATTCAAGTGAAACCTTATATTTTATAACAGATAGCTGTCCCCTGCGGTTTTACCCGCGTTCCCGAGGGATATCATATTTTCCCGGGATAAAAAGTAGCCTATATGTTATTCCAGGATATGCTCTATCTAAGTGCCGATTGTCATCCATATCCATTTTGTAGTTTTTGCGGGAAAGAGTAACAAAAATACTCACATACAAATCTTTCCTCTTAATGATATTAGTATAGACTAATGACAAGCCAAGTGGAGTGGTAGATAAACACCGTGACTATCGCCGCAGGTTATGGGTTCGATTGCCGTCGAGAATAAACGTTTATCTGTGTTTTCTGTATCTGGGTGTAAATCACTACATAGTATAAACCAGTCGTTTCCCGCTGTCTGTCTGTCCCTATGTATGCTTAGATCTTTAAAACTACGCAACGGATTTTGATGCGATTTTTAATAGATAGAGTGATTCAAGAGGGAGGTTTTTATGTATAACTAGCGGACCCGGCAAACGTTGTTTTGCCATATTTACTTTATTAAAAACTGTTCATGAAAATTTATCGTACTACAATTATTATAGGGATTCGATAGCTGACCCGACAGACGTTGTCCTGTTTAAACTATGAATATTGAATTCAAACTGGTACAATTTATAAAATAAAAATCCAAAGACATAGTATTTATGAATCTAATACTTTAAGATACACAACAATTGGACGTAGTTATGCAAACTGGAACCAATCCACATCTTTGGTCATATTAAGTTAAGTACACCAAACGATTCCAAAAAGAGTACACTGTATGAAAAAATACTATCAACCTAAGATCCCAAACCACATAAACTATGTTGCATAAATAGGAAAATAGAACCATGCTGCATAATTTCGAATGCTGAGGTAAATAAACTATTTTAAAAAGAGGCATGTATCTTGGTTCTTTTGTAACCCAAATTCTTAGTGAAATAAATCATTTGAAAAAGATCCATATTTCTTTTATTCTTAAGAGAGGTCTATAAAAAGCAAATGTGGTCGTACAATTTCGGTATCCACATAGGAAGCGACGATCTAGCACATTGTAACCATTTCGATTCTGCAATTAACCACAAAAATCCCCTCATAATAAAGACCGCGTCCTACACTCCGTCCCGTATCAGTCGCGTTGGCAGACCGAGGCTCGCCCTCGCCGAGTCTGATGACTAAATCACCAAAGCCCAGACAGCTGCATCCGAATCTTCAGCTCGCGATACTACACAATACACGCCGGCGTGGACGTCAGCCGCGCTCTCTCTAATATTTATTCATTGCTGTTATTTGTTTTGAAATATGAACCACTAATAGTAACTCAGATAATGTAAAGTCTTTTGACCCCCCCACGCAACGCCCTGAGCCCGAGGTCCGAGCTCCACAGGGGGCACACTCAGTGTGCTTGATGCTGAAAATTTAAATGTATTTTCGTCTGAGAACCCCCAGCGCTTGCCGGAATTGTCCGCGTAAGGGTGTAAGAGCCATCAGAAGCTAACACCTTCGTCCCTTAAAAAAAAATAGCACATTCTAACGCCCAAAAAGTAGGCTCCTGTATTATGAAGTACGCTATGAAAAGGCCCAATGAAAACATTAAGTAGTTTATGCTTTGGAACTCGTATTTTACAAAAATGTTAATTATCTCAAAACTGTCATTCTGTGACTTGGTTCTGGTTTGCGTAACTACGTCCAATTGAACTTTTAATATGAGGCGTGATTGCTCTGAACTAACTGGGATGAATACACACTTCTCAAAAACTAAGTGAATGTTCATAAATTATCCGATTGAATCGACTGTCAAATATGCACTGAGTGATGATAAATTAATTATTTTATCAATATAATTCCGCCCCGTGCCTCTGTTTTAAACGATATTGACAAACGACTGACATTTATGTCAAATACCATAAGGTTACATTATAAGAGTTTATGTGGTCAAAAGCGGTTATATTAGAAAATTTAAAATGGTCGTTTTGTTTTTTTAAATTTTCTAATTTTCCGCGCAACTTTCTTAATTTTTTATTTTTAATAACCTTCTCCTGACAATATCAAACACAACAAAAAAAGAATAAGCAAAATCGGTCCACCCGTTCGGAAGTATGGGCGTACATATATTTCGCAGATTCATTTTTATATATATTATATATAATAGATACATGCATATCAAGAAATAGTCGAGAATTTTAAAGAATTACAACTATTTTAACTGCGCGCGTTTGACAGTTCGCGTATTGCAGACCTCCGGAACGCAGGTGAAACCGCGGGGGATAGCTAGTATCTATATAAGAATTAATTTACGACCCGTGGTTTCTCCATAGCGTAGGCTACGTTTGCGTCTAATTTCAGCAAAATCATTCAACCGTGAAAATGTAACAGACAGATAAAGACACTCGATTTTATAATATTAATATTGATGTATTTAGAAAATAAAAACTGTATCTTATTTGCTCTATTCAGCTAATACAAACTTCGTCAGGTCAACCTCTCACATGAGTGCGTAGTTAGCGAAACGGACAGAGCATAGAGGCCGCGCCGAAACATCCTCGAGTTAGTGTAATTTTACCTTACAGAATGACTTCATCTCTGACTGACTCAGTTTGGAATCAGATGGCCCCGTGTTAATTAGACCAAGGAAAATTTGTTCCAAGGTTTTGTAATTTTTTAAATGTGTTATATTGTTTTTTTTTTATGGTTTGGCCATTTCTAATTAATAATGTATGATAAGGAAGAGCGATGCCTCCTTATACAGGAATTTTATACTTAAAAGGGTCTCTAATACTGTACAAAAATATGTGAAAAACGCGTAGTAAAAAAAACATTTTAACTAATTGCCTCAGGCATGGTATATTTCTTAAAATTATTTTTATTTAATATAATTAATGCTATTGATGAAAAACGGCACCAATTGTTAAAATAAAAAAAAACATCATTCAACATTAATTTATTTATGAACCCTCATTTTCATATCCAATCTGCCTCTCCCCGTACACTCTATAGTACAGGTCCCAGAATGCCATTCTGCGGTTGAAGGGTCTCTCGACCACTCTTAATTCTGAATCGATGTCCAAGTACCTCCGAGAGTCAAGGGTAAATAATGGCCAGGAAACTGGTAAAAGCTCAGAAGTTTGTGGTGTGGGATTCCTGAAAAGTAACATTATCACAATAAAATTGCACAGATAAACAACGCTCAAAAATGTCATAGAAAATCGACCCGTAGTACTTTGCGATAAGGGTCATTTACATAATTAGTGAATCAATAGATCCATGTCATTTCAAAGCGACATTCCGAACCGGTGTTAGAGTCTGACCATATGAAGGCATTTTTGAAGACATATTTGTTTTAATTTCAAAGAAATAAAGCTTTTTCCATAACATATCGTAAGGACACTAGTGTAACTTAATCGGTATGGCGGCATCTGTCTCGCTCTTCTGTTGACGGAATACCACGAGAAAGATAAGGACTCGAGAGCTTGAGCTAATCTTTAGTATTGAATTTCGTTTATTTAAATAAATGTTTTCATTAAAAGATAACGTAATGTCGATTACAGTTGGGTCTCGAAATCATGTAATGCATATTATTATTGTTCTGTAGTAATAACAAACATAAATTCAAATATTATTTCTTCAAACAACACGGAACCCAAACTTCGTATCAATGATCCCCATTGGGCACATCTGAGCCAAGTGTGGCAGTTATAGTAACCACAAATTTCGTACTAATAGTAGGTTTGAAATGAGTTATAACCGGCTCTTCTCAGTAAAGTTCCAAGAGAGACTACGCATAAATAAGTGGTTGTTGACATGTCCGTTGGCTTAGTGGCTAAAGACCCTGACTGCCACGTCACAAATCGTAGGTTCGATTCCCGTCCAAAACAAACATTTGTGTACATGTCTGTTTGTTTTTAGTAGCAATGCAATTAAAAAGCAAAGAATAAATATCCTGAACATCCCGGGACATTCTTCACACACGACCATCTGATCCCAAACTAAGCAGAGCTTGTACTATGGAAACCAGATAACTGATATACTACATATACTACTCTTTTTTTTCTAAATACATACTTATATAGATGTTTACATCCAGACACAGAACAAACAGACATGTTCATACACACAAATATTTGTCCTGGGTGGGAATCGAACCCGCGACCTTCGGTTTGGCAGTCAGAGCGCTAACCACCAAGCCAACTGGCCTGTCAGAAGTAATTAATATACCTAGTGTATCAGTTATCTGGTTTCCATAGCACAAGCTCTGCTTAGTTTGAGATCAGATGGCCGTGTGTAAAAATCGCCCTGTACATTTTTTTCAAATAAAGTGCCATTTGTATAAAAAGATTTTCATTTCATTGCATCCAAGCCCTTTAATATTGCAAAAGTGCATATGCAACGAAGAATTGTTTGCTTGCTTGGCAATCATCTAACATAAAGTTTAGATTTAAACTCACCCAAGTTTAGCGAAATTGGTCCACATCGTCGTCATTCTATCGACAATTAAGAAATCCTCATCCGTACCGACATCCTCTGGCAGAAGATATGATGGGAACAGATAACCTAAGTCATCGCCATGTGCCGCGTAAGGTGATGATATATTCATGGAAACCTTCACAAAATTCCTGTCTCCACTGTAAGAAAATACGTAATAGAATATCTCATCTGCCCCTTCTTCTATATACCTCTTAACACTTCTCTCAGTTGGATGGCTAAACAGAAAATCCGAGCCGAAATAAACGAGATTGTCTCTAAAGCTCTCGCCGCTCGTGTCGTCCCCTACATAGAAATGGCGTACTCTCTCTCCCATTTCACTCAATCTGTTAGTTTTAAAACCAAAGTCAAGGACTTTTTCCACGAAATTTTCACTGAAATATTCATTATCTTTATTACCGAATTTAAATAGGAGCTCGTTGCTTGTAAAGCCCACCATTATAGGCATTATTTTGTCTCCGCTCGTCGCATTGAATGAGTATTCTGTTATGAAATTCTCTACACCCTCATATTGTCTTTCAACACACGGTTTGGTAAAAGGTTCACTGAGAGGTAAGGTATTAATTGCATTTGCAGCCTCAGCAACAAGTAAAGGATCAACTTTCGACAAGTAACTCAATGCTTCTGTCACACTCTCTGTTTCAAAACCCAATTGGTTAGATAACCTGAGAGGTATACCGCTGTCTGGCTCCACTATAGCCCACGGAGAAGCCCAAACTCCACTCTGAATTATTGCCCGATCGAACAATCTCTCAAATGGTGACAAAATGTGCAAATGTGTCGACATAGCGCCAGCGCTTTCTCCAAACGCCGTGATTTTACTCGCATCTCCACCGAACGATTCTATATTCTCTTTTATCCATCTCAAAGCTAAGACCTGGTCTTTCAAACCTTGATTTCCGGGAACTTCTTTGATACCCAAGCACATGAATCCGAAAATTTGCAATCTATAGTTCATGGTGACTAGAATGATGTCGTGTTTTATCAAATATTCGGGTTGGAATTGTTCTCGGTTGCCGCTGCCTCCTGAAAATGCACCTCCGTGGATCCAGACCATGACTGGGAGAGGGTCCTGGGAACTGGCACCATTGGGAACGAAAATGTTCAAGTTAAGGCAGTCTAGAGTACCAACTGCCAAGCTGGATGAACGCTCTACCTGAGGGCACACTGCTGAGTCGTCAACAGCATCAAAAGTCTCGTTGAAACCGGAGTGGGGCTGTGCGGGCTGGGGAGACATAATTACTCAGTCAATTATAGATTCCTATAACAATTGAGGCATTATCAAAGTGCGTTCGGAAAATGAGATTGGGGCAATCTGATTCCAAAGTAATTAGTCAACTGATATTATAACTTTTGAAATATATTCTTCAATAATTATATTTCACACCTATGAGTGGAACAAGAATACAAGTATACGTTGGAATGCGTATTCGAACCGTGAGTTATCGTCTTGTATTGTTTTAAAAACCTCATACAAAAAAGCGAAAAATTTCCTGTCAATTTATTTAGACTTACAAACATTTATAAAATCTCGAATAAATCCAGTGGCTCTTAAGTGACGCAATTAACAACAAAAAAGCATTTAATTTCTATTTTAGTTCTGAAATTGAATAACTACGATCAGACTCACCCCAAACGGATCGTCAGGGTCGACAGTCGCATAAGGTATCCCCAGAAACATAGAATACTCTCCATTATCACTGGTAACACCTTTTATCAACCCGCTCCTTGTGTCAACCGACGGGTCGACTCTTGTCAACCCGTTAATATTGTGTATAAGTAATAAGAGAAATAACTTATACATGGTTGACGTGTTACGGGATGGTCAACTTATTGTCGAGTGTAGTGTTGATAAGTGTGACGATATGTTTCATCAATATGTTTTCATATATTTAACTATTTGCTTGCTGGTGTTCTACCTTTCGCCCGCCGCGCCGTGCGATACAATGGGCCAACATTTACAATCAAATATGGATCATAATCTAGGTACTTGAAACCTACAATTTGAAATTATAAGATGTGGTGATAAGCTATCGTTGCACCGAAATAATCAATTAAATAAGTTATTTAATTTCTTGATTACTTTTTTAGGGATGGATGTAGGAATCAAATAATTTATAGGTAATAAAAGAATAGGAATTTTTGTTTGAATTTACATCATTATATGCATATTTAACTTTCATTCATAATTTACATGAATGTTATGTAAATACTATATATTAGGTACTGGCAGGAGTGTCCTGGAACAGACTGGCTCATAAGAGACACGAATAGAAATGGTTGTAGGAGGCCTTTCTCGACTGGTAAACAGATTTACAGAAAGTAAGGAAGAATCAATTATTAGACAAATTTTTCAAAGTTTTTTTTATATATGTCTATAGTTAGGTATAAGGTAATTTGAATAAAGGCTATCTTATTTTTTTCTTTTTTTTATATTAGGTACTAGATAATTTACAGAAAATAAATGTTTGGTGACTTCATTTCGAATACGATACTTCAGAGAGACTCCGAGCATAGCTCTCTCCATAGCTCGCTGAGCGACTTTAAAACCAAGAGACCTACGCAAGCTGGCTGGCAGCGGTTGGAAACAAAGAGCTGAAGATCGAGCTCAGTGGCGTGCCATAGGTGAGGCCTGTGTCCAGCAGCGGACGGAGATAGGCTGATGATGATGAAGTTTTTGGTAATAAATTACAAATAATTGCACTAAATCGCTTTCCTGTGGCAATACCAGACATGATTGTTTTTAATATCTAACATCTAGTTCTTCGAGTAGTAGAGCTCTTAGTGCAGAGTTCGTCCGGGGAAGTACTACCACCTTACCCATTTCTGCCGTGAAGCAGTAGTGCACTTGTATTACTGTGTTTGGGTTAGAAAGGTAAGGGGGCCGGTGAAATTACAGGCACATGAGACTTAACAACTTCACGTCTCAAGGTCGACAACGCATTAGCGATGCCCCTAGTGTTGCAAATGTCCATAGGCGGCGGTGACCACTTACCATCAGGTGGACCGTCTGCTTGTTTGTCGGCCAAAGTGGTAAAAAAAAATACCTGACGGCTGACGGCTCTAACAAGGAAACTTAACAGGGAATCCAATCTTATCCACAGGCTACTGCCCTGGGTTCCGTAGTATAAACAATTCAATCATAGCCGATATGACATCATTATGCAGATTAATAAATTATCTGATTATTGATTATGTTCTTACATGTAATTGAACGCCGTAGATTTGCGATGAATATCTTAAAGTGGATAATTATAAAATGGTCGAGGAATATTATATTCATATCGTTTTAATACACCATAAACGATTATTTAAATTACGACAATATAATAATATATCATATAATTTATTAAATTCAAGTAACTTACAAGCATTTTTGTTAGTACACCTTATTATCTACGTGTTAGTTCATAATTATAAATATATAGCTATTAAATACAATTTTTGCTGTTACAATACGTTACGCAAGTGACAGCACCGACGTAAGTACGGCCAGTCTAATCTGTCCGCTATCATGCTTGGGTGTAGCGCTCGCTCCAGCAGAATATCTTTGTGCACTGAATCTTGGTTTATTGGTGGCTCTTCTCAGTAAAAGCAACATTTCCAACAGGTATTAAAGTCTATTAATAAGTGCCTGGGATTTTTCTGAACCCAAAAGTGATTGGGAAACAATACAACCTGATCGCCTTAAGATATATTAGCAACTAGCTGTCCCCCGCAGTTTCACTCGCATTATCAAAGCATGTTATTCATGTAATATACTAACAACGTGCTTTTTCATTCAAATAGGTTCAGTTGTTTCTGCGTGTAGTGTCAGGAGTAGCAAACGTCCAACTATACATCCACCCTCGCAAACTGTCGCATATATCGAATATATTAGGTGTAAGGTCAATATCATATCGACCTATACACACCCTTGAAGTCTAACAGACTCTTAAGTACAACTATCAGAACACACTAGCATGTTTGGTGACAGTCAAAAAAAGGGTGGTTGTAAGCAAAGCCAGGGTAACGAAGCATACCAAAGTACTTAAGTCAATTATAAATATATAGCAATATGATAAAATAATACAATAAAATCAATCACAATCGATATCGATAACAAAAAGTTTTTATCTCATTCTATAAATAATTGGCCATTCATAAATATAATAAATCCCAAGACATTCTTCACACATGGTCACCTGATCCCAAGTTAAGCAGAGTGTACTGCTTGTAGTCTGGCTACCAGGTAACTGATATACTACATATACTAGTTTTTAAATACATACTTATATAGATATTTACACCCAGACACAGAACAAACAGACATGTTCATGAACACAAATGTTTGTCCTGGGTGGGAATCGAACCCGCGACCTCGGTTTGACAGTCAAGGTCTCTAACCACCAAGCCAACTGGCCCGTCAAATAATAAGTAGATAATTTCAAGAGGTATTTAAAAAAGATAAATGAGTGCAGTACAAACGCGGTATAGTGGTCCTTTAGAAAACTAAAAAGGCTAAATGCTATAGATGTATTTGATTGTCTCTTTTTGATGTCGCTTTTGGTTTCATAGTTTCAAATCACAACCTTGTAACAGAAGTTTTCACTTTACACGTATTTATTAATTAGCTTTTGATTTATATCTGTTCAGCGGAATACTGTAATTAATTTTTAACTATATTCCCGATGAGTTCGAGATTTAATTATTTTAAATATAAAGATAGGAACTGTTGAAAGCCAGTATTAACTTTATTATAAACTTTCGTTTTCATAACCGATCTGCTTTTCCTCAAATATTCTATAGAGCAGGTCCCAAAACACCATTCTGTCATGGTAGGGTCTCTTCAGTAATGTCAATTCTGAATCTATGTTCAGATAGTTCTGCGAATTTGTTGAAAATGGCTGCCACGACACTGGCAATAACTCTGTTGTTTGTGGTGTTGGATCACTGGAAAAGAAAATAAAAAATCTATGACAAATGAATTGAAGATGCGTTGTTCACGCTCAGTAATAGCAGGATTAAATGTTGGTAATTTGACCTAATTACATTTATTCACGTACGTTTATGTTTATTTCCGCATAATAATGGGATACCGTAACAGAGCAAGGTCTCGTGAAGCATGTAGTGTAGTATCTCAGAGTAATCAAGTGCTATTTCACAAGATATGGATGAAAACCTTCAACTGTCACAACTCATCATGTAAAAGGAAATATGAAGTTGCATTTATTTTCATTCCCTTCGCTTCTATAAGTAGCAATTTAGTTTTCGCGCTGTTTTTGAGAGCTGTGGTGTTGTTGAATGTCGCGTCTATATCATAAGAATTTTGTAACATATGATGTGAAATATTATGTCGAGCCCTTTAAGATAACAGATAACAGATAACAGTGAAGAGTACTGTACAGTGAGATAAGAAGCTAGTTGTTAGTGGTTTCTTTTATATTTTACTAGCTCTCCTCCGCGGTTTCACCCGCGTTCCCGAGGGATGTAACATTTTCCCGGCACAAAAAGTATCCTATGTTACTTCTAATACTTCCAAGAATACGTGTACAAAGATTCATGATGATCGGTTCAGTAGATTTCGCGTGAAAGCGTAACAAACAAACTTACATTCACATTTATAATATTAGAAGGGATGATAACGGCTTTTATATTAAGTAATTTATTTATTATCCACTGGTTCATTAAAACCAATAAGAAACTTAGCATCTATACTAATATTATAAAGAGGAAAGATTTGTATGTAAGTGTTTGTTACTCTTTCACGCAAATACTACTAAACGGATATGGATGAAACTTGGCTCATAGATAGAACATAACGTATATGGTACCTTTTATCCCGGGAAAATGTGATATACCTCGGGAACGCGGGTAAAACCGCGGGGGACAGCTAGTACTTAATAAATGCCAATTTCCTCTAATTAGAGAAGGAGGTACATAACGCATAGGAAACTCCTAATGCTTGTCAAATTTACAGCTGTTCATACAAATTTATCAATGTAACACATATAAGGTAGAAGTCTTCTGTGTTCGGCAAAAGTTAGTGAAAATCGCATCGCACACGTTTACATGCATAATAATACCAATATTTTAGTAAAGACTTCATGACCGATGTGCGGAGAAATGTAGTACTCAGCCTGTCAAAGAAAATGTGTATTATCGTGTTAGTGCAACCAACAACAGAAAGAAAGTGCTGTTTTTAATTAAAAAACATCTGGAAAAGGTGGTTAGTGACACTGACCACTAAGACTGGAAGAGTTAAAAAGATCAAAATAAGTTACAGATGTAAAACAAAACTCACCCGTATTTCGCGAAATTGGTCCACAATGTCGTCATCCTATCCACAGTTAATAAATCTTCTTCTGTCCCATAACTCTCTGGTTGACTATCAGAGGTGAACAAATATCCCAAGTCATCGCCATGGGCTGCCCCCACCGTTACGTTGTTCCTTCTTATCGAACTCCTTTCTCCATTATAAGAAAAAACGTAATGATAAACTTTACTTGCGCCATCTTGGATGTATTGTTTGATAGACCTCTCAGTCGGGTGATTAAAAATGAAGTCAGATAGAAAATAAACGAAATTTCCTCTAAAGACCTCACCATTTGTTTCTTCACCTACATAAAAATGTCGAATATAATCCACCATGTCAGTTATATTATCAGTTCTCATCCCAAATTTAAGATACTCTCTTATAAAATCATCGCTGTAGTATTCATCATTTTGACCAGCGACTTCGAAAAGCATTTCGTTGCTCGTGTATCCAATTATAATTGTAATCGTTCTGGCTTTAGCTGATTTGGCATTAAAAGGGTAGTCGGTGACAAAGTTTTGTATGCCGTCGAATTTATTTTCAACACACGGTTTCGTATACGGTTGTCCTGTTGCAGATGTGTTTATTTCGTCCGCTGCAGCAACGACAAGTAAAGGATCAACTTTTTTCAAGAAACTCAACGCTTCTGTCACACTCTCTGATTCAAAACCCAATTGCTTAGATATCCTGAGAGGTATATCGATGTCTGGCTCCACTATAGCCCACGGGGAAGCCCAAACCCCACTCTGAATTATTGCCCGATCGAACAATCTCTCAAATGGTGACAAGATGTGCAAATGTGTCGACATAGCGCCAGCGCTTTCTCCAAACGCCGTGATTTTACTCGCATCTCCACCGAACGATTCTATATTCTCATTTATCCATCTCAAAGCTAACGCCTGGTCTTTTAAGCCTTGATTTCCGGGAACTTCTTTCGTTCCTAAGCACATGAATCCGAACACTTGCAATCTATAGTTCATGGTGACTAGAATGATGTCGTGTTTGATCAAATAGTTGGGTTGGAATTGTTCTCTGTTGCCACTGCCTCCTGTGAAAGCTCCTCCATGGATCCAGACCATGACTGGGAGGCGGTTCTGCGAGCTGGCGGCGTTAGGGACGTATATATTTAAGTTCAGGCAGTCTAGAGTGCCGACTGCCGAGTTGGACGAGCGGCCCACTTGAGGGCACACTGCTGAGTCATCATTCGCTTCAAAAACGTCTTCGAAAGCTTGCTGTGGCCCCGCGGGCTGAAATGGTTATAAATAATGTTGACGTCACAATCAAATTGGCTCGTTTTAACAGCTAAGAATGTCATTGGAAAATCAACCCTATTTCTTTCTATCTGTATCCATATTTAATATATAAAGCTGAAGTCTTTGTTTGTTTGATTGAACGCGGTAATTTCAGGAACTACTGGTTCGAATTGAAAAAAATATAATTGTGTTGAATAGTCCATTTATAGTGATGAGGTATGAGTTGCAGAGAACGTTGCAGGAGTTTTGTTATATTTATAATGAATCGTACTATTATGAAGATTATATTTACATTACAGGACGGGGACATTACATTGTAAGTTAAATCGGTGAAACATTTGTGTGCATAAACACGTCTGTATTTAGACGGTAAACTAGTAGGTACAACGGATATCTGGTTGCTGTGCGTAAATAATGTCCTACAATATTTATTTATTTATTAAGAACAGAACAAACAGACATGTTCATGCACACAAATGTTTGTCCTGGGTGGGAATCTACGAATTACGAATTTACATCTTTTTTCACATTTCACATTTATTTCTTAAAATGTATATGTTTGTCGCTTTTATTTCATGGAGTTTCAAATCACAACGTAACAAAACCTTCATTATCACAAGTTTTCTAAACTTACCCCAAACGGATCTTCATGATTCACAGTTGCATATGGTATCCCCAAAAACATAGAATACTCTCCATTATCACTGGTAACACCTTTTATCAACCCGATCCTTGTGTCAACCAACGGGTCGACTCTTGTCAACCCGTTAATATTGTGTATAAGTAATAAGAGAAATAACTTATACATGGTTGACGTCTTACAGGATGGCCAACTTATTGTCGAGTGTGGTGTTGATCAGTGTGACAATATTCTGGGTTTTCATATATTCAAGTACCATTTTGTTTTATTCTAGGGCTACTTGAAACGGTTGATGAATTTTAGGGATGCGTATAGCAAAAAAAATCACGCCAAAGAGTCTTTATTATTTTCCAAGTTTTTGAAGTAAAAACTTTTTAGCGATTGTGATTTATAACTTTTTGGAACGAAGAAGCGACACTAAAAAGAGGCAAACGTTATATCTTTGGGTATTAGCCTGCGATAGAATGAGATAGGTATTTCTCGGAAGGTTTCACATCTACCGTGAGAGAAATTGAGATAGAGTTAGAAGCTTAAAAATGCAACCATCCTATATTTTGTTTAGAGTAGTTGAGCTCTTAGTGTAGAGTTCGCCCGGGAAGTACTACCACCTTACCCATTTCTGCCGTGAAGCAGTAGTGCACTTGTATTACTGTGTTTTGGTTAGAAAGGTAAGGGACCCGGTGACATTACAGGCACATGAGACTTAACAACTTCACGTCTCAGGGTCGACAACGCATTGGTGACGAATCTAGTGTTGCGAATGTCCATAGGCGGCGGTGACCGCTTACCATCAGGTGGACCGTCAACTTGTTCGTCGGCCCAAGCGGTACAAAAAAAAACCTATTAGTTACTTATAAGTAGTATCTTTTAATACAATGTATTAACTGGAGGTAATTTTAAATATATTCATATTATATAATATCGTTTCAAAAAATTAATCAACTCATTCTCATACAGTACAACTCATAAAGTCTTATTTCTAGCCAACTTCAAAAAGGAGGTTTTATAATTTTAAATTTTCCTTTTATTTATAAAAAGAAACATAAAATGCGGGGTTCAGTAGTGATGCACGCATCACCATGACCGATTCAATCTTGATAACAATTGATAACTTAACTGATTATTTGAACCTGTCTCAAACACAAGATTATCACGTAACTGTAGGGTTTTTACATCATTTGACACTCAACAAAGTTTTTTTGTTATGTCAAGTTGGCCGACAAACATACAGATTTACCTGTTGGTAAGTGGTCACCGCCTATGGACATTTGCAACACCAGCATCGCCGCGTTGTCGCTGAGACGTGAAGTTGTTAAGTCTTATGTATGGTCTAGTGCCCACTCCAGTATGTTGGACTGATTCAAAATTTCAGAATACCTAAATAGCTTTACACAATTAATTTACAATTTGGGTATCACTTTTGAATAGCATACATTGTGTTTATTTATTCATTAATATTTCGTCACACATAAAAGCTGCGGAACAACATTTCAAAGAACCACTAGGAAAATTTCACTTCAATTTAAAAAAAACTTTATTCCGAAAACATAATACATTACAGTTTTTAGCCAGCGCTCTCACATAAGGTATAGTAACTGGATGAGCGAGCTTTGCTCGGGGTTTCTTAACTGATGCAACTACTACCGTATTCTTCATTATAAAGCTCGGTCATATACAGGTTGTGGCGTAAAGAGTGGATAATCCTTTACCTACGGCTGGGAGACATCACGGCTGTTCGGAAAATGACAGGATGAGACAATGATCGGCTATCTTTGCTCATAGATGTAATTTTCCTCCTATGTATACATATGTATGTCGTGTCGTCAGACGACACTAGCGACCGGATGTCGTCGACGTCGCACACCGACCACAACCAGTCCCAACTACCAGGAACAAGGAGGCATTGAGGTCCCTGAACAAGCGAAAAGAGTCCATGGAGAGGACTCCTCCCTCTCGCGCGCGGGGGCAGTGGCGGGAGGAACCAGGCGGTTGATTCCCGAACAAGCTTCACTGCACTCGGTTGTGGTCACCTCCAAGGACGAAAACAACACTGGTGATGAAGTCCTGGCTAGCATTCGGGAGGCAATAAATGGCATAGAAGGCTGGATAAAGGTCGACCGGGTCAGGAAGGCAAAGGACCGGAAGGTCATTATGGGCTGTGGGACTGAGGTAGAGAGGAGAAAGGTGAAGGAACGCCTCCAAAGAACGGGTGGGCGGCTCACTGTGGAGGACATCCAGAATAAGGACCCGCTTTTGGTTCTGAGGGACGTGTGGTCATACAACACCGACGACCATATTTTAAGCGCCCTACGGAACCAGTACCGGGACCTATTCGTGGGCCTCAAAGAGGAGGAAGTCCGGCTGGAGATCCGCTTTCGGCAGAAAGCCAGGAACCCCAACGCCGGCAATGTGGTAATGTGGGTCTCCCCCGCAATTTGGTCGAGAGTAGTCAAGGCAGGAGCGGTGCAAGTAGGGGATGGATTGCGCATATCGGCGCAATACCATTTCCTCCAGGGCAATATCAACCACTCTGCCAGAGCTCAGGATCTCTTGCTCCAGAGCATGGCAGAGTGGTCGATTCGTGCGGCGGTGGTCGCCGAGCCGTATTTTGTCCCCCCCAGGGACAACTGGGTGGGAGACCTTGACGGTTTGGTGGCCATCATCGGTGGGGCTCTGGTCGGTCCGTCTCGAGGTCACGGCTGGGTGGCCGCCCTCGTGGATGGGATCGGCACAGTTGAGGCGTATTTCTCGCCCAACAAGAGCCTCGCCGACTTCGAGGTGTTCCTTGTCGAGTTGGGTGCCGTCGTGGGCCGACTCCACCCTCGCCCCGTGCTGTTGCTGGGTGATCTCATCGCCAAATCTTCGGCGTGGGGATCCCCAGTGACCGATGCTAAGGGTGAGGCGCTGGAGGAGTGGGCGGTCGCGACAGGCTTGATCGTCCTCAACCGGGGTTCGGTACACACGTGCGAGCGGCAGCGGGGCGGGTCTATAGTGGACGTTTCGTTTGCTAGCCCCGCTGTCGCGAGCCGTGTCTCGGGCTGGCGTGTCGCCGTGGAGGTGGAGACGTTGTCGGATCACAGATATATCCGCTTCGACGTCTCCGCCCAGACCACGGGCGGCCGCCGTCCGCCGACCCGGTTATCGGACGGTCCGCGCTGGTCGCGCAAGCGCATCGACAAGGAGCTACTCGAGGAGGCCGCCATTGTCCAGGCCTGGGTCCGGGGGTCGAACGGACCCGTCGACGTCGAGCGGGAGGCGCTGTGATTTCGCGGGGTGATGACGCAAATCAGCGACGCGTCCATGCCCCGCGTCCACGCTCAGTCCGCAAAGCGCCAGGTGTACTGGTGGACCGCCCAGATCGCGCAGTTGCGCGTCGAGTGCGTCGCGGTCAGGCGCCAGTACACCCGATACCGGAGGAGACGTCGACGGGTCCCGGAGGAAGAGGCCGCGCTGTATGAGGTGTACAGCGAAGGGGACTCTGTGGCTGGCCATCTGCGAGTCGAAGACGCGTGCCAGGGAGGAGATGTTGGAGACTCTAGACGGAGATCCGTGGGGGCGGCCCTATCGCACGGTCTGAAATCAACTTCGGGCCGCGGCGCCCCTGCTCACCGAGAGTCTCCAACCCGAGCTGCTGGAGGAGGTGGTAGCAGCCCTCTTCCCGGCACGAGGCGAGCATACTCCGCCGCAGATGGCATTGCCCTCGGCCGCAGAGTCCACGGAGGAGAACGCCACCAGCGTCCCTGAGGTGACACACCCAGAGTTGGGGGCTGCCGTGATCCGGCAGATCGAGTGCCTCCTTACCTCCGCCGCATAGTTGGGGCTTATCTGTCCGAGAGGTGTGTCACCTACGTGGGACGTGATGGCGTTCACCAGCGCCCGATGTCGTGCGGTGTTCCGCAGGGTTCGGTTCTTGGGCCGCTCCTGTGGAACATCGGCTACGACTGGGTGCTGAGGGGCGAGTTCGGCCCGGGGGTGGACCTCACGTGTTACGCGGACGACACGCTGGTCACCGCCCGGGGGAGTTCGCACAGGGAAGCAGCGTTGCTGGCGACGGCTGCGGTGTCACAAGTGGTGAGCCGCATCCGTCGCCTGGGCCTGGAGGTGGCCCTCAGCAAGTCGGAGGCCATGACATTCCATGGCCCCCGGCGGGCGCCGCCGCCCGACTCACACATCGTGGTCGGGGGGGTCCGAATCGCTGTCGAGTCCTCCATGAAGTATCTGGGATTGGTGCTCGACAGCCGGTGGACATTCGGACCCCACTTTCGACGGCTGGCGCCCAAGCTATTGGGCGCGGCGGGAGCGCTCGCAACGCTGCTTCCCAATCTGGGGGGCCCGAGCTCCGTCTGTAGACGGCTCTATACGAGTATCGTGCGATCCATGGCCCTGTACGGGGCCCCGATCTGGGCCCACGACCTGACGGCCGGTTCGATCGCTCTGCTGCGGAAGCCGCAGAGATCGATGGCCGTCAGAGTCATACGGGGGTATCGCACGATCTCGTATGAGGGGGCTTGTGCACTGGCCGGATCCCCGCCCTGGGACCTGGAGGCTAAAGTACTCGCGTCACTATATCAGTGGCGCGAGGAAGAGGCGGGTCGGGGCGAACGACCGATGCAGCGTCAAATCGAGCTGCGTCGGTCTCAGCTCCGCGAGGTCCTGGTGGCGGAATGGCGGAACAGGCTTTCGCGCCCTACCGCCGGCCTCGACATAGTCGGGGCGGTCCGGCCGGTGCTCGAGCGCTGGCTCGGGAGGAGGCACGGCTCCCTGTCGTTTCGGGCGACGCAGGTACTCTCGGGACACGGTTGCTTCGGGAAGTACCTGTGTCGCATAAACAGGGAGCCGGACGCCCGGTGCCACCACTGCGTCAGGCCCAAATGGATGCCCGCAAACAAGAAAAAAGACCAAAAGACAACAAAAAAAAAAAAAAAAAAAAAAAAAAAAAAAAAAAAAAAAAAAAATTGGTCAAGGTTTCGGCCCTCTTATTAATAACGTATTAAAAGAAAAGGTTGTAAACAAATGTTATCCCGGTGCTTCTTATGAGCAATTAATTAAAAATGTTAATTCACAGGAACTTCATCATAATACAACTGTTATCATATTTTGTGGAGATAGTTTAAATGTCCGGAAAAAGAGCATTATTAATAGTTTCGACAAGTTGCTTGACTTACACAGCCAATATAATTGTCAATTTGTTTTATGTGCCTTTCCGTATTCTAACTTGTTGTCTCAGGAACAGAATAAGCACATATATGACATGAATATGACACTATATAATTTAATTCATCGTCATAGTGACGCCATGTTTTATTTTGACATTAATAGTTTTACATTTAATTTTAAATTGACAAAAGATACTATGTATCTGCCCATTAAGTATAAGAGACAGATCGCTACATTGCTAGCAGGAAATATACACATTTATGACCAAGCTACAAGTAGCTTAGTTGGTACTATTGACACTGGTGTTATTGATAATAATGCCAGTGGTGGGGGGGATTTTCTTATATTAGGACAAAAGCTAAGCTCAATAAATTAAATATAGTTCATCAGAATATTCAGGGCCTAGCTGGCAAAGAATTAGAAATACAATTATTTGTTGAATACCATAATGTTGATGTATTATGTGTCACCGAACATTGGTTGAAGAATTCTGAGTTGTTAATAAGTATTCCTAACTATAAATTGTTAAGTGCGTTCGTAAGAAAGACAGCGATACACGGTGGTAGCTTAATTTTAGTTTCAAATCACATTAAAGGTAAAAACCGCAAAGATATTGTAGACTTATCTATCGAGCGCACTGTTGAATTGTCCTGTGTGGAGCTTGAGCGCTTTGTTATAGTTTGCGTGTACCGTCCCCCCTTAGGTGACTATAACTTATTTGAAATGGTGGTAGAAGATGCTTTACAGAAAGCTCAAACTTGTAATAAGAATGTTATAGTATGTGGCGATTTCAATGTCAATTTATTAGTAGCTTCTCCCACAACTATAAGACTTATTAATTTATTTAAATCATTTAATCTTAGTAATTTATTTTGTGAGCCTACCAGAATTACGGGAACTTCTGCCACTTGTCTCGATAATGTGTTTTGCAGCTGTGATGCACTTGAGAAATCAATTATTACAGAATTAACTTCTGATCATTGCGGCCAGAAGGTAGTTTTTGTAAATGAATCGAATGATATGCCGCTTAAAATAACTTGTAGGCCCATCACTTTGAATCGTATCGCTCGATTTAAAGATAACGTTAATAAAAATATAGTTTCTGTTAGCATGGCACAGGACGAGCCGGATGGTCTCTATACTGAACTCTTTGAATTTATAAAAATCGAATTTAATAAGGCTTTTAAACTTAAGACTTTCAACGAAAATTATAAAATTAAGTTTAACGACTGGGCAACAGTTGGTATTTATACAAGTAGAGCTATGTTGTATGAGTTGTATGGTATGAAGAAATACAATCAAAATGTCGATTTTATTGATTATGTAAGAAAATATTCCAAAGTGTTTAAAAAAGCTTGCACTTCGGCAAAATCTATATATCTAAGAAATAAGATAAGCCAATCAAATAATAAAGTAAAAACTACTTGGAACATAATTAATTCAGAAAGAGGTAAAACTCAAAACAATAATAAGCGCATTGAATTAAATATTAACGGAAATATTATCTGTGAAGATGACCAAATTGCACTTGCTTTTAATAATTTTTTTAGTGACATACCTATAGCCACAACCAGCTCCTTGGATTCTTCACCGGCAGATGCTGAGTCGTTGTTAAAAACTAACGTATCAGAGTGCAATGAATTGTTTAGGTTTAGGCATATCACACCTTTCGATGTCATCAAAACTTTCAAAAGTTTAAAAGTTAAACGGACTGGCGACTTATGGGGTATATCAGTAACAGTTTTGCAGGGTATAATTGATAATATTGCTCCCCATTTAGCTCTAATTTTTAACCGATGCGTAGATTTTGGTAAATTTCCGGATTTAATGAAACATAGCAAAGTTATACCTTTGTTCAAGGCCGGAGATCCTAGTGATCCAACCAATTATAGGCCCGTTTCTATCTTGCCAGCCCTAAGCAAAGTATTCGAAAAGATTATTTTAACGCAACTACTTGCTCACTTTAATTTAAATAAACTTTTACACAGTGAGCAGTACGGTTTTACTAAAGGTCGCTCCACTATTGATGCCGGGGTAGCACTCTTAAAACAAATTTTCAACGCTTGGGAAAAGTCGCAGAATGTTATTGGAGTGTTCTGTGATTTATCTAAAGCTTTTGATTGTGTTGACCATCAGACACTTACGCGTAAATTAGACCATTATGGAGTTAAGGGTGCAGCACTTAATTTGATGAAATCGTACCTTAGTGAGAGAACTCAAAGTGTTAATGTGAATGGAGTTAAATCATCTGGTTCTCCTGTGCATATGGGTGTACCCCAAGGCTCTATTCTAGGGCCTTTTCTATTTTTAGTATACATCAATGACCTACCATTTTACGTAAGAAATACCTGTGGAATTGTACTGTTTGCTGACGATACCTCACTGATTTTTGGTGTTGATAGACTGAAATACAATTATGACGATGTAAACGGTGCATTAGCCCAGGTATTAAATTGGTTTACTGTTAATAATCTTGTTTTAAATGCAAGAAAAACTAAATGTATTAAATTTGCATTACCCAATGTTAAAAAACTAGGCTGTAGTATAATGTTAGACAACGAAGCTCTTAGCCTTGTTGAGTCAACAGTTTTCTTAGGAATTACTTTAGACTCAAAACTTCAATGGGGGACACAAATATCATGTCTTGCGGGAAAACTTAGTTCAGCAGCTTACGCAGTTAGAAAAATCAGGCAGATTACAGATGTCGATACGGCTAGATTAGTTTATTTTAGCTACTTTCATAGTGTTATGACCTACGGCATTTTGCTTTGGGGTAAAGCTGCCGATATAGAAACCATTTTTATATTGCAAAAAAGAGCTGTTCGAGCCATTTATAATTTGAGTTCTCGAGCTTCCCTCAGAGAAAAGTTTAAACAAATTGATATCCTCACAGTTGCATCGCAGTATATTTATGCAAACATAATATTTGTACATCAAAATATTAGTCTTTATGTCAAAAAGAGTGATATGCACTCCATCAATACTAGAAATAAGGATAAACTTGTCACTTCTGCATATAGACTGCAAAAAGTGCAAGGCTCATTTTTAGGACTTAGTGCACGCATCTATAATAAAATCCCTACTGAAATTTTAAATTTGCCTTTACAAAAATTTAAGGAAAGAATTAAGACTGTTTTAGTACAAAAGGCTTTCTACAACACAAATGATTATTTTAATGACGACAATGCTTGGGTGTAGCGCTCGCTCCAGCAAGACACATCTTTATGTACAAAATCTTATTTTGAAAAGAGTAATTGCTGAGTTTATTGCCGGCTCTTCTCAGTAAAAGCAACCTTCCGAACCGGTGGTAGAGTCTGACCTTTCATAAGTGCCTGTGAAGGCCTATTTGAATAAAATATTTCATTTCATTTCATTTCATTTCATTTCATTTCATTTCATTTCAAGGCACACCAACTGACGCGTGCCCTCGCCTATTCAAATCAAACACTTTCGACTGTTCACCGGACCATTGTCATTTAAAGATATACGTAAAGTGAATGGACAACTGTATCCAACGTATAAAGATGCATGCCTTGCACTCGGCTTGCTAGAAGACGACAAGCACTAGGATGATTTGCTCGCTGAAGCAGCGGCTGTACAACAACACAAATTCGTCTACTATTCGCTATAATATTGACTACATAGGACCAGCAGACCCGTTGTAGGATAAACACAAGATTCGCAATATTCGATGAAGCATTGATTACTATCGAGGACCTTTGCGATGTCGTTGCGTTCGACAAATCGAAATGCACCTGATTTAATTAACACCGAAATTAATCGTGAAGTCCAGTATAATACTGCTGAAATAGCAGCGATTGTTACCCGCTATGTCCCACTACTGACTCGTGATAACAAAATATTACGACCGCATTATTTTGCCTGTTTCGGCGTGTGGATTCTTAATTTTGGTTGCACCAGATGGCAAAATATTTATTTCGCCGATCCTCGCCGAAATACGATCAAGTAATGGCATCACATTGGCCATAGCATCATCTGGCATGGCAGCAACTTTATTGGATGGAGGCAAAACTCGTTCAGTGTTTAAACTGCCGCTTAATATTCATGATAGCCCAGACGCAGTGTGCAACATAAAAAATAATTGCTACAGTGCTGAAACACTGCAAAATTATCATCTGGGATGCACTATGGCACACAAATATCCTTTTGGAAGCGTTGAACACACTCAAAGTTAGAAAAAACACCGACAAATCCGGGGATTTCAGACAAACACTTCCCGTCATTCCACGTTCAACTTATGCTGATGTGATCAAAGCTGGCTCGAAATCATCGCTACTATCGCCTAATGCTGAAAAATTCGAGATAAGAATAAACAAGCGGGACCAAATGCTTTAAGATACACCTTGTGACACACAGTTAGATATTGGGGATGGAGAACTTGGTGTCTATGAAAATACTGGCAGCATAAAATTGTTCATCGATATCTGCACAATCGTAAATTCGCAATATGTTCTCATTGACCGCATATTCGCAGATGTACGCACACAATACATAAATCAGGCGTTGGTGGCAGAATGAGCCATTTTGACAGCCGAAAAAGTGGACGTCAACGATTCCTGCGAACGCAGTCGTTGCCAGCCGACTTGGTATCATACAAATCAATAGATACACTTTGCGATGCCAACGGAGCTGTAAATTATCCAACATAGTTTTTGAACTTATTGAATTTGCCACCACATCTACGACTGAAAGTTGGATCTCCGGTTATTTTATTTCGGAATTTGAACCCACCACGGCTGCGCAATGACACGCGGCAGCCATCGCCCTTCTCGCCATATTGTAGGGAAGTGAGCGACCCGCCACACGACGCCGCCGCCAGCAAAGGCATTAAAGCGAGCTTGACTAATGGACAAAGATGACGAAGATTTTTGAAGTCGTCATAAACAAGCGTTTTATGGCAGGCAATAACCGCGAAGGAGTGTTGCACCGCACTTTGTCACCACAAACGATGCCTCAATAGTGCGTCGAGTAGCACGGAGAGACATTGCGCCGCTTATTTGCGTTTGAAGCACAGTCCACGAGGAGCTGGACCCGTATATGCGTTAGTGCACCTTAGTATACATTCATACTGTATATATATATTTTTTTGTAGTAACGCAACATAGTAGTGAATACGTTAAGACAGAACACGCGGACTACTAGCCCTGCAACGCAATCGTTTCAGTTCAAGTTCATTTAAAATATCAAAACTAAAGAAAAATATTGGAAACGAATCGTAACCAAATCGTTATCGAACCAGATTGATACTTGAACGCATTGAGCGCTTAGTTTCCAATCAGATGATCGTGTTTAAAATAAATGTCCCGGCATATTTATTTATTACATTCCAATGTCTCTACCAACGGTATTCGGCCAGCGCCTATGTAATGTTTTTCAATATTTGATAATTTATGGAGCTTTTTCGTTTTATTGTGTACCTGAATGCTAATTTGCTGTGTGACATCACACATACATCTACCAGCCTCAACGAGCATCGTGCCGAGACTGCCGGGCCGCGATCGGAGCGGACCGTATATTTACGTTCACGCATCCCGCTCACACATGGCCGCGCGCTCGCTCGCACCATTCAGCGATGAATCATCACTGCACTGATGGTGTCTATATTTTATTGCTGTCGCGCTCTAATCTCTTGATTGGTCCATTTTGGGATTTTGACTTGCCTTATATGCACCTACGTGTGATACCTAAACTTGTCATATAATACGTGTTATTTTGGTAATAAAGAAGCAGCTTACTTCGTAACCGTCTGTTTACCTCAAAACCCTGAAGCTCCCATATTTTGGTGACCCCGAACGAAAGAAAAACTGAACAGCACCGAAAATGTCCATGGAGAACAAGATTACCGGAACCATCGCCGAATCACCTGTTGATCTCGCTGCCGTCTCAGTCCAGTCAAGACTTATACCATTCTGGCAAAATTATCCAGTACACTGGTTTATCCAGTTCGAAGCTGTCATCGAGCCGCTGAAGACAAGCGATGAAAACAAGTACCGCTACGTTCTTGGCCAACTAAAACAGACGGATCTTCAACATCTCACGGACATACTTATCAAGCCTCCGGAGACTGGAAAATATGAAGCCATCAAGAAACGCCTGCTTTCGGTATATGAGCAATCAGACATCAAGAACTTCAAACATCTCATCAGTGGTTTAGAACTAGGTGACCAAAAGCCATCTCATCTTCTACGTCGTATGCGTGAACTTGGAGGCACCATGATTACTGAAGAAGGAATCAAGATCGAATGGTTGAACCAATTACCAACCCAAGTACGAGTCGTCCTGTCAGTAAACACCGATTCATCACTCGACACGCTAGCCATCATGGCTGACAAAATGCTCGAGTACTCGGAAGCGACTCCCATCGCGACTATCTCAAGAGTTGAACCGTTTACCACTGCCAGCACGTGTCAGCAACAACCAGCACCGCCCACTCAACTCGACGTTCTTGCGAAACAAATGGAGAAACTCACACTTGAAATTGCAGAACTACGAAGTAGAGCAAGAACGAACTATCGTCGTCCCTTTCACTCGCGAGCCCGTTCAAGATCAAGTTCAGTGAGGAGAACCAACGATGGTACCTGGGTCTGCAGATATCACTACAGATTCGGTGATAAAGCGAAGCGCTGCGTGTCTCCGTGCGCAAAAAAAGGTCAATCGAAGTCGGAAAACTAGAAAATACACTGACTGTGGCGGACGTCGGTGTTGTTAATTCAAGCAACCGCCTATGTATTCACGATCGCAACACCTCACAACGTTTCCTCGTGGATACAGGAGCCGAAATATCAGTTTTGGCCGCCACAAACATACAGAAAACGAAGCCAATTCCGAGCGCCTACAAGTTATATGCCGCAAATAATACTGCAATCAAAACGTATGGTGAAAGAAACATGTCACTAGACTTTGGTCTCAGGCGCTGTTTTCGTTGGACATTTGTAGTCGCCGATGTCAAGACATCCATATTGGGAGCCGACTTTCTACGCCATTATAAGCTGCTAGTCGACCTGCATCGCAAGAAACTTATAGACAAGATTACTGACTTATCTATCGATGCCATTGAGATCACTTCCACTGAAGGAAGCATTTCAATGCTCTGCAACAGTCAGGCCTACCATGACATCTTGAAGCAGTATCCAGATGTTCTTCGCCCCATGTCCATAAAATCACCATGCAAGCATGACGTCGTGCATCACATTGAAACCACAGGTGCACCTATCTGCGCACGAGCACGACCTCTGTCGCCGGGCAAATACAAAGCTGCAAAAGAAGAGTTTGAACGCATGATGGAAATGGGGATCTGTCAACCTTCAAAAAGTCCTTGGGCAAGTCCACTTCATATCGTCAAGAAGAAGGATGGCACTCTGCGGGTTTGCGGTGACTATAGACGACTTAACGCTGTCACACAACCGGACAGATATCCAATACCACGCATTCAAGACTTCACGTACCAATTACATAACAAGAATATATTTTCGAAGCTCGACTTGAAAATGGCTTACTATTGGATTCCAATCTCAAAAGAGGACGCAAAAAAAACCGCAATTATAACTCCATTCGGGTTATTCGAATTCAACTGCATGACGTTTGGACTAAGAAATGCAAGTCAAACATTTCAACGATTCATGCACGAAGTTCTTCGAGGTATTGAAGATTGTTATTCTTTCGTCGATGATATTTTGCTCTTCAGTGAAAGCGAAGAAAAGCACCAGAAACTGTTACATCAAGTGCTCAACCGCCTTAACGAGTATGGACTAGCCTTAAATGTCGATAAGTGCGAGTTTGCAAAAAAGAAAATAACGTTCCTGGGCTACGAAGTTACATCCAACGGCATCAAACCCACTGAAGAACGGATTACAGCAATCTCAAATTATCCGCAACCCAAGACAATCATCGAGCTACGTCGTTTCCTGGGAATGATAAACTTCTACAGAGACTGTTTGCCCCGCCAAGCTGAATTACAAAGCGAATTAAATAAACTTCTACAGAGACTGTTTGCCCCGCCAAGCTGAATTACAAAGCGAATTAAATTAATATCTACATAATACTAAGAGAAATGATAAGACACCAATCATATGGACACCAGAAGCCGTAAAAGCCTTTCAAAATGATAAGACACCAATCATATGGACACCAGAAGCCGTAAAAGCCTTTCAAAATGATAAGACACCAATCATATGGACACCAGAAGCCGTAAAAGCCTTTCAAAATGATAAGACACCAATCATATGGACACCAGAAGCCGTAAAAGCCTTTCAAAATGATAAGACACCAATCATATGGACACCAGAAGCCGTAAAAGCCTTTCAAAATGATAAGACACCAATCATATGGACACCAGAAGCCGTAAAAGCCTTTCAAAATGATAAGACACCAATCATATGGACACCAGAAGCCGTAAAAGCCTTTCAAAATGATAAGACACCAATCATATGGACACCAGAAGCCGTAAAAGCCTTTCAAAATGATAAGACACCAATCATATGGACACCAGAAGCCGTAAAAGCCTTTCAAAATGATAAGACACCAATCATATGGACACCAGAAGCCGTAAAAGCCTTTCAAAATGATAAGACACCAATCATATGGACACCAGAAGCCGTAAAAGCCTTTCAAAATGATAAGACACCAATCATATGGACACCAGAAGCCGTAAAAGCCTTTCAAAATGATAAGACACCAATCATATGGACACCAGAAGCCGTAAAAGCCTTTCAAAATGATAAGACACCAATCATATGGACACCAGAAGCCGTAAAAGCCTTTCAAAATGATAAGACACCAATCATATGGACACCAGAAGCCGTAAAAGCCTTTCAAAATGATAAGACACCAATCATATGGACACCAGAAGCCGTAAAAGCCTTTCAAAATGATAAGACACCAATCATATGGACACCAGAAGCCGTAAAAGCCTTTCAAAATGATAAGACACCAATCATATGGACACCAGAAGCCGTAAAAGCCTTTCAAAATGATAAGACACCAATCATATGGACACCAGAAGCCGTAAAAGCCTTTCAAAATGATAAGACACCAATCATATGGACACCAGAAGCCGTAAAAGCCTTTCAAAATGATAAGACACCAATCATATGGACACCAGAAGCCGTAAAAGCCTTTCAAAATGATAAGACACCAATCATATGGACACCAGAAGCCGTAAAAGCCTTTCAAAATGATAAGACACCAATCATATGGACACCAGAAGCCGTAAAAGCCTTTCAAAATGATAAGACACCAATCATATGGACACCAGAAGCCGTAAAAGCCTTTCAAAATGATAAGACACCAATCATATGGACACCAGAAGCCGTAAAAGCCTTTCAAAATGATAAGACACCAATCATATGGACACCAGAAGCCGTAAAAGCCTTTCAAAATGATAAGACACCAATCATATGGACACCAGAAGCCGTAAAAGCCTTTCAAAATGATAAGACACCAATCATATGGACACCAGAAGCCGTAAAAGCCTTTCAAAATGATAAGACACCAATCATATGGACACCAGAAGCCGTAAAAGCTTTTCAAAATGATAAGACACCAATCATATGGACACCAGAAGCCGTAAAAGCTTTTCAAAATTGCCGCCAAAGCATACTGGAAGCTACATCTCTGACGCATCCAATTCTCAACGCTCCGCTCAGCATCATGACAGACGCATCTGACCATAGCCTCGGCGCAGTCCTTCAGCAGCAAGTCAACAACATTTGGAAGCCGTTAGCATATTTCTCAAAAGCTATGAACAACACTCAGAGAAAATACAGCGTGTACGATCGCGAACTGTTAGCAATGTACACTGCAGTGAAACACTTTCGTCGTCTCATTGAAGGCTGTGATGTTAGCATCTACACGGACCACAAACCACTCTCCTACGCACTGACTTCATTTCATCAGCCAATTCTGCTCAAACATCGTGTACGTGCAAGGATCGCTGATGCATTGTCCCGTATTGAAGAAATACAGTGCCCTACAAGTTTCAACTACCAGAAAGTATCTATTGATCAACAACACGATGCCGAGTTAAGAAGTTTAAGATTACAACCAAACTTGAAATTTGTTCATGTCACACTACCTGGCGTCGAGCAACCAATCACCTGCGAGCATTCAACGCCGACACTACGACCGTACGTGCCACCGACACAGCGCTACGCTGCATTCAAAGCGCTACACGATCTTTGTCATCCCGGCGTACGAGCATCGAGAAAGCAAGTAACATCGAAGTACTTTTGGCCATCCATGAACAAAGATGTAAACACCTGGGCTAAGAACTGCATCAGCTGTCAGAGAGCAAAAAACCATCGTCATGTTGTCACTCCACTCGGAAGCTTCCCGCCGTCGCAACGCTTCGAACACATTCATGTTGACATAGTGGGACCTCTGCGACTGTCGCACGACTATCGTTACTGTGTGACTATCATCGACAGATTTACCAAGTGGCCAGAAGCTATACCCGTAAGTGAAATCACAGCTGAAGTCGTCGCTAAAGCTATATATGAAAACTGGATTGCAAGATTTGGCTGCCCTCTTCGCATATCAACCGACCAGGGTAGGCAGTTCGAATCTTCATTATTCAAAGCGCTCATGAAAAAGTTGGGAATAACACGAGTACGCACTACAGCTTTCCATCCTCAAGCAAATGGACTTATTGAGCGTTGGCATCGCACTCTCAAAGCGGCGCTTATGGCAAGAGGCGCGACTACCAATCGGAGCGAAGAAATTCCTACAGTCCTACTGGGCTTACGCACGGCGCTTCGGGCTGATAACAATTTAAGCCCGGCGCTAATGACGTACGGATCGACGCTGCGCATCCCATCCGATTTCTTCGTATCTACAAAACCTACATTTGAAGATGCAGAGTTCGTTCGTCGCCTGACCGACACGATGACGTCACTCGCACCCGTACAGCGCTCGCCGATAGCTACCTCACGACCTTTCGTCCATAAAACGCTAAGTACCTGTACGCACGTTTTTATCAGAAACGACACCGTTCGAGCGCCACTGACACCACCGTACGATGGACCGTACCCAGTTATACAGCGACACGAGAAATACTACAAGATACAACTACCCAATCGCGTTACAGTCGTATCGCTGGATAGACTAAAACCCGCATACATCTGTAACGAATCAGACGCACATACAGCAAGCGTATTACCCACCAGCGAGCCCGA
This sequence comes from Habrosyne pyritoides, assembly GCA_907165245.1. Taxonomy (NCBI): domain Eukaryota; kingdom Metazoa; phylum Arthropoda; class Insecta; order Lepidoptera; family Drepanidae; genus Habrosyne; species Habrosyne pyritoides. Next base: position 84,751 of record OU015615.1, read on the forward strand.
CAGAAGTTCTACGTGCACATCACTCCCAACAGCAAAGCAACCTTTTATGAGAGATCGGGCAGAACAGTCAAGCCAACCGTACGCTTCACTTGAAGGGGGGTACTGTGACATCACACATACATCTACCAGCCTCAACGAGCATCGTGCCGAGACTGCCGGGCCGCGATCGGAGCGGACCGTATATTTACGTTCACGCATCCCGCTCACACATGGCCGCGCGCTCGCTCGCACCATTCAGCGATGAATCATCACTGCACTGATGGTGTCTATATTTTATTGCTGTCGCGCTCTAATCTCTTGATTGGTCCATTTTGGGATATTGACTTGCCTTATATGCACCTACGTGTGATACCTAAACTTGTCATATAATACGTGTTATTTTGGTAATAAAGAAGCAGCTTACTTCGTAACCGTCTGTTTACCTCAAAACCCTGAAGCTCCCATAGCTGTAAGCAACTACCGTTAAGTTAAAAGGAATAAATCCATAATTTTAAATCTTTTTAGACGACAAAAGCAAGACAACTTTCAACCGCCTTTATTGATAATAACTGTCCCCCGCGGTTTCACCCGCGTTCCTGAGGGATGTTACATTACTTTGTTCTTTCTACCATCAATAGTTTTCGCAGCGCACGCGATGTTAGGATTTTTTTTTACACCTTACACTAGAAGAGTTTTAATAAGGATCCCTAATTTCTTTGACAAAATAATATAGCCTGTCACCCGGGGATAGTGCAGCTTCACAACGCAGACAGAGTTATAGAAATCGATCCAATCGTTTTTAAGTTTTTTCCTTACATACAAAAATACAAATCTTTCCTCTTTATAATATTAGTGTAAATATTATTTTTTTGTATTTCATTGATAATTATTATCAATATTTTGGTTTATTCGCCGACGAATATTTGTATCATTCAATAAATTAAACAACTGATACCAGAACACCAACTCACCTTTAGGGTATAACCGACTAAAAAGTATACCGATGACTGCAGAGCAGTTTACACCGCGCAACGAGTGGGGGACAACAGCATTCCCGAAGAGTTCATAATTCTGCCAAATCTCATATAGCATAACATGCAACGAATTTACAGAAAGAACGCTCATTGCGTCGACCACATTTGTTTGGAACTAGGCAGGTAGATCAGGTTATTCAACAACAACAATTCATATAGATGGACGGGACTGAACAAACTATCAACATTTGAAAGTTTTCTTCCCCATTATGTTTAGTTTTACTTTTCAAAGCATAAAGAAAGAATTAAGACAATTACCTACCAACATATTCAAGGACGCATGCACATGGAAGTGCACGCAGTATTTCGCTGTATTTAAGAATAAATAAACACTACCCAGAGAACAATTTCAATAACAGATACATAATAGCCCTAGTTTCTCATACAAATAATCAACTCCTTACAAATATTCCCTAAAAACAACAGAGTGGTCAAAGCGTGGAACAAGCTCCCAGAAGACGTTGTAACAGCCCAAAATGTTAATCAATTCCAAAACCGACTCGACAAGCATCTCAAAGACAAGAACTAGCAGAGAACAACAGGGTACAGGCACATATCAGTTGAATCAGCTGCCTGCAGGATAACTTAATAATAATAATATTTAATAACATAATATTCATAGACAATCACAGATTATATTATAATTCAATGAATGAGTACCTTACACAAATAACTTTAATTGGTATGTTAATTATTTTTTTTATTTATGTTATTAATTTAACTGTCATGTATTCTTCCTGGACTGCTTTTGAAAATGATTTTATATTTTGTTAATAAAAAGATGATACAATTCCGACCTATTTAGTACGTAAAATTCTATATTTTCTCTTCTATTTGTGACTGATTATGAATAAAAAGACTTGAAAACAGTTAGTTTTATTTTTAACATGCAAATTCATATTTGTTTCCAATTTTCAATGATAAATATGGTCAAATCCACACACATGTGGCTCGGCAGTCAGGGTATTTCCACCTACTCCCCATTAGAACTTGCATTGCCATGGCCATCTAAAAGAAAGGTAGTCATTTTAGAAAGGAAAAGTAGTTGAGCACTGAGCTTCTGGTGGTGGAAACCTTTGCAAAGTAAAAGGGTACTTTTTGGTAACCACCTAGCAAATTCTAGTTCAATTTCAAAGCCATTCATTCAGTTTAGGCTCCACACTTATGAACGTCAACTACTAACATAAACAATGCTACTGAAAACAAACTGAAAAAGAATTAATACTGTTAACAATGTTTAAGAGACCACCTAAATCAAGTCAAAATAATAGGTTTTCATACAAAGTTATCATATTGACGCACAGACACTTAACAAATAGGCATATTCATGCACACAAATGTTTGTACTGGGTGGAAATCAAACCTACAACCTGTATGGTGTCAGTCAGTACATCTTACCACTAAGCAAGTGACCAGGTAATAATTTATATAGGATAGTCTTAATTCCAGGAAAACATAAGATCACTGAGGTGTTTATCATATCTTTTTCACACAGATTCCATATTACCTATAATCTGTCCAATATAAGAAGTCCCCTTCAACATATAAAAATGTTACAGAGAAATGTACTCTTTGGCTTTAAGACAAGGTTCATTTAGATCATTTAACTGTAAGGTAAAAGATGCACCTTATTTTCAAACAAATAAAGTTGACTTTTCAATCACATTCTTAAACATCAAAAGGGACTTCTAATAGTAGACAGACTATAGAATCCTAAACAAAGTCTATTATAGTCAGGTAGTGTATCTTCCTATCAGTGAAAGAATTTTTGAAATTAACAGTTTCCTAGATACATCCAAACATAAATACTTTATAACAATAGACGAAAAAACCTGATGGTAAGTGGTCACCATCACTAGACAAATCAAATCAGAGTACCGTCTGTTTAACTAACCTAAACAAGGCCTTGAAACCTGACTGTGTGCTCATAAAGTGTTCAAACCATAGTAATTAAGACTTCATCCTTCTTCACAACAGAAAAGTCATCTGTCATCATGTGTTGTGGAGCTGTGAAATTCCTTGTCACCATAGCTGGAGTTAGTTGATCTCATTCACTCCTGCTGACACAAGGGTTATCTGTAATATTACAGTTTAAAAAAGAATGCTAGGTAAATAAACAAGCTTTTAAAATTTTCCAAGCAGAAAAGCACCATTGAAATTGCATTTAAGTATAGTGATGCTGATAGGATAGCCTTCAGAATAGCTTAGATAATGTTCCTCATCACAGTCAGGTATGTGCAGCAGCCATGCGCAGTCATTCTCAACACCTTGGTAAGGGTATATAGCAAATATCATGCTTGTAAATCAATATTTTAGTTTTATAAAGATTAAGCTGTCCCAACTCATGTCTGTTGGGAATTTTTTGTGTCCATATGTGTTTTGTTTGTAAATATCACATTTTGATACCAACAAGGACTAGTGGGCATTTTCTAATAGTATATATGTATGTATTTAATAGACACACACAGATAGAATATATTTATAATATCCTATCCTTTTTTACCATGAACAAAATAACATCAGACAGAAGGTTTGTGTTTGTTTTAAATTTGTATCTAAGAATTTCAGCAACATAAGAAGAGACAACATGATAACAAGAAAACATTAGATCCCTTGGGAATTTGAGTAAAATCTTATAGGGGAAGTTGAGCCTAAGTTTAAGTCTGTTTTCTTTAAATTGCAAGAAAATTAGTTAAGTGGGGACTAACAAAGTTTGCAGATGTAGAAGCAGACTCTTCGACTTCATCGCCAGCACTCAGCAGCACTTGCATGACGATCTCAAACAGTTCTGGAGGACAAGTGCTTGCTTGTCTGTAAAAAATAAACACGTTTATAAATTCCTTGTGTACCCCCACTTACTTTTATTAGAGACAATACACTAATTCAGGATTGTTTATGCATCGTCACCTTTTAAGTAAAAGAACCAGGTTACCAATAAATTTCAATATTTAATTAAACTACCTCCCGGTTCGCAATAAGAAACTCTAATTTTAAGTTCAATGTCACAGTAGTGTTCTATAAAAACAATACAATAGTGATCGAAATAAGATGGTTAAAAATCCGAAGCGTTATGTAAGTACTACGATTTAGTATTTACCAATAATAATACATTTATTTACCTGCCTCATGTTTCATGCCTGAATTGTTTACAAATACAAGGCAGCAGCGGACCGTGGTCCACGGATAATAGTTGGTCGATGTCGGTGCGTGACCCACAAACTTAATCTAATTACCACGAAGAACTAAACTAGCGTTGTTTTTTTGGGTGTGCAGTTGAGCGAAAGTAAGAAAAATCCTATCTACCAAGAAAGAAGAACTAATATGCACACTTGGCCGAACTGAAATGAGAAAGCAGCATGGCTGCGCGGCTGACCGGAAATCATATTTAATTATGGATATTCTACGGGGGTCGATAGATAAGCGGGAAATCCCTGCATGATACCATAGACAGTTTTCGTTCAGAAATAAACTGATGATTACAAAAATCAAATATTTTAGTTTAGTTGTGCGGTAATCGAAATACACACACATAGGTACACAGATGTATAAAAATATTTAAATGTCTATTTGTTTCTTTTATTTATTTTTGAAAATATATTTTTAAATATTTCGGTTAAAATAAACGTCAATCAAATATATTTACATTTAATTCTTTGGTATATTATTCTTCGTCGAAATTTTAAATTAAACACTTACAGCTGAAGTCATTAAGAGCTTTTGATTTTTCCTTTTATGTTTATTGATGAAAGAGTAAAGTGTTCCTGGGACTCTGCGATTTCAATTAACTGATAACTATTTTATTTAATAATTTAAACGAAGTTCGTTAATACTACTCTCAAATAAAAATATTTTCACTCATTTTTTTATCAATTGTGAATGAAAGAATATTGTTGCTTGTAATATGTAATATAATGTAATGCTTGTTATACAATGTAAGGTTATAATATCTTCGGCAAGCTGCACGTTATTCATGTAAATCACGGAACAAAGACTTATCTTTTTGTTCTGTGTGTAAATAATGCTTAACCATACAGCAGTCGTATATCAATGTTACCAATACATACATACATACATACATGTGGATTAAATCCTTAATAAGTATGCCTTCGACTTGTGGGGCCAGCCCAGCTCAGCTTTAGTTTGTTTGTATTTTGTTATTATTAGATATTCATATTATTATTGTTTAATATTTTTTCACTTCTCCAATAACACACAGGTTTTGTCAGTGAGACTAAATAAATATTTTGTAATAAATCTAAGATCGTTTTAAAAAATATATATTTGCTGAGTTTATTGCCGGCTCTTCTCAGTAAAAAACAACCTTCCGAACCGGTGTTAGAGTCTGACTATTCATAAGTGCTTGTAAAGGCCTATTTGAATAAAAATATTTCAATTTACAACCATTATATTACCTATTAGATGAGAAAAAACGGACGTAAGAAGAAAACAATAAACTTCCTTTAAAAACCGTTATTTCCTTCTGAAAGAAGATAATTATTATTGTTCTAACTAGTAAAAGTATTCATAAAGTTTTGTCAAAAAATACCCTTTTATTATACCTAGATTTTCATTTATAATAATAGTTATATGTATCAAAATATCTACTTGTAACAGCGCCATCTGTACGGAAATTGTACAACCATTATACATACAACGCTAGTGACTTCGATAATGCTATAAAATACTGTAAATTATAATCATTATGTTTGAAGGAATTGTGTATCTATTATAATAGTTATTCTATTCTTCACTAGATGGCGCTTTTATGAGTAATGATAAATTCACTTATAAATAAGTTTGGTTGATGGTTAGTGACCCCGACAGTCACGCCACGGGTCGTAGGTTCGATTGCCACCTAGAACATTTGTGTCTATGTTTGTTTGTTCTGTGTCTGGATGTAAATATCTGTATATCAGTTATCTGGTTTCCATAGTACAAGCTCCGCGTAGTTTGAGATCAGTTGGCCGTGTGGGAACAATGTCCCGGGACATTTATAGTTTATCGTACTTAAATATAAGTGTTGTTTAAAAAAACGAAATCTAATTAATATCATCAAGTCGATCAATGAGAGCGAAATTAAATCTAAATGAATAATTTCTACTGCTGCGGCAATTTTATTGTATATATTTTTGAATAATTTTAAGCATTAATTAGGCTTTTTAGTATTAGGTATTTAATTAAAAAAATATTTAAAAAAAAACATTACTGGCATAATAATTGTTTTTTTCTGTAGCATCTTTCAACAACAAATTAGCAACAAATTGACCGCCGGCTTTTTAAACCTAGCAAAGTTTTGGTACGGTTTTGGGATCAAATGACAGGGTGAGAACACCATCCCTGGATATTATAACATTTCCTAACTAACTGGCAACTACTATAAATAGACAGAGGACACCACTTAACAAACTACGAAACTTATGATAAAGGACCCTCAAGAGCGCTGAGTCAGCGACGACGCTCTTGAGAGTCTCTCGTCATAGCATCACGGACTTTGAAATCTTGATATTTGTGACCAAATTTGGTGTCTATAATTATAATGGACTAGGCATCGATCGCGGTTATACCTGGGTTCCCAAACATGCACTCTACAGGCGTGTGACGCGCTCGCAACTGGCACCGAGCAATAGTGAAAAATCTCCGTGGGTCGCCACTCAGTACAGGTCAAAATTAAAAACTACTAATTCAGTTTAGGTCCGCGGAGGTCACTTATGAAGGTCAAATGTAAAGTTACTGAAGCTACTACCGGTTCGGAAGTCAGCCTTCAACTGAGAAGAACAGACAAGAAACTCAGCAAGGTTACATTTTACAGTTTTCAGGAGTCTACCGAAGCCACCGTCGCGGTGATCATGCGGTTCGTTTGGTTTTAAAAAGAGTTAATACTGAGTTTATTGCCGGCTCTTCTCAGTAAGGAACTACCTTCCGAACCGGTGTTAGAGTCTGACTTTTCATAAGTGCTTGTAAAGACTTATTTGAATAAAAATATTTTTATTTCATTTCATAGTTGTCAAATTAAAGTATTTTTTTATACCACAAGTCGTGTAACAGACCTGATGGTGAGTGGTCACCGCTGCCTATGCACATTTGCAACACTAGGGGCATCGCCAATACGTTGTCGACCCTGACACGTGAAGTTGTTAAGTCTCACGTGCCTGTAATGTCACCTTACCTTTCTAACCGGAACACAGTAATTCAAATGCTCTGCTTCACGGTGGAAATGGGTAAGGTGGTAGTACTTCCCGGGACGAAATATGAATGTGATTGTTTATAAACGAGCATTTGACACTTGTTTTGAGTTTGTATGCGTCACTTTTCTGTTTAATAGATTCGCGGACTTCCTGCACTCGACTATGAGAGTAATGATTTGATTTCCGAGGACCTCTCTTTCTTTAGAACAGAAGCTCGACAGGCGAAGAGAAGTATTCAATTTCCGACAAAATCTAGGCGCACTTTTGAGTAGCAAAGAACATTTTTTTTTTATTTTATAACTACTATCATAGAATGTGCGCATTTGGTTCTCGTGACAATACATTATTTCAGGGGCTCGATTCTGTAAGGAAAATTACACTAACTCGAGGATGTTTCGTCGCGGCCTCCGTGCTCTGTCTCTGTCGCTTACTACGCTAATACTACTAATCACGTGAGAGATAAGCTCTCCGAGGCCTCCGTGAAGCGGCTCGCCGACGATGTTTGTATTAGCTGCTATTAGCTATAAGGGGGCTGATCGTATGTTTATTTCGTCAAAAACTGTTTCTATTAAATACTACCTAGTACCGACTTATTGAAGTGGTATATAACTTGTCCATGGTTCCACACATGTTTAAGATGTACTGTCAAAAATAAATATTTAGGTATGGTTGTAAGAATGCCTTTTTTTTACTTATGACGCAATTATGGTTGACCTCAAAAAAGGCTAGTTTTAAAAAGGTTTGTGAAGTAAAACTTCTTTAGGCGCGACTAGGGAGTAACTCAGATTTTTTTTCTGACGGAAGTAACGTTCTGGAAAATAATGTACAGTTTATTTATGGGAGTAGTCTTGCTATGCTTTGTGCATGTATAATATGTATATAATTTTCAGTCTTATATTATAATAATAGTTATTGCATTAGTTCATTTTAGTGTATATTCTGTTACTTAAAAGTAATTATATTGACATTTTAATTGTTTTCTCCTGACGTCCGTTTTTTCTCATCAAATACTCTAATGGCTATAGAAGGCAAACTTAAAATAAGGATCTAATCCACGTGTAGCTAGCTATATACATATATGTATGGGTAATTTTATCACTACAATTATTTATTTATCTATATAACTTTCTAGCTCACGAACGAGTGCACGAGCAACCGCTCGCAAAGACTAGTGCTACCAGTGACTCCCCGAAACACTTGACAGATTCATTGGAACCTCTCCAGCTCAAGTGTTTACTCGCTATCACTTCTTATATAGATCAACTGACGTTCCACGCATTCATCAGTCACGATGTGCGCGATAAACTATCTGGTAACCTTGTGTTGTTTGGTCGCTGTGGTCCTCGGGGAGCAGAAGGGGTACCACGCACTGTATGGCGTCCCGGCAGCGGCCAGGGTGCAGGAGGCTGAGGCAAACCGCACCATCATCGGCACAAGAGTCGCTGGTGGACTGCCCTCTTACAACGGAGAGCACCCGTTCATGGTAACACTTAAATACCCACTCTAAATTTCCCACGCCCACCTGATCCCAAACTAAGCAGAGCTTGTTACATAAACCAAATAACTGATATATTACTTTTTTGTAAATAAATCCTACTAATCCCTACTAATATTATAAATGTGAAAGTTAGTTTGTTTGTTACGCTTTCACGCGAAGACAGCTTAACCGATCATCGTGAAACTTTGTACACATATTCTTGGAGGTATTAGAAGGAACATAGGTTTTAACATACTTTTGTGCCGGAAAAATAGTACATCCCCCGGGAACGCGGGTGAAACCGCGGGGGACACCTAGTATAATATAAAGATCAGATATCTGGTGTCCATAGTACAAGCAAGATACTTAAATCATATTATAAAATACCTACAATATACCTTTCAAACCGAAACACAATAATACAAGTGCACTACTGCTTCATGGCGGACATGGGTAAGGTAGTACTACCCCGGACGAGCTCTGCTACTCCCAAAATAAAATAGTCTACCGAATAAACTAAATATAAATTGTGCGGTTCTAATGCCCACACTGAATAAACTGCTTTATATTCTATTCGACAAGACACGTTGACCAGTGTACTGTTGCAGGGCGGCCTGGTGATCGGGCTGATGAGCGGGGAGACCTCCATCTGCGGGTCCTCGCTGCTGTCCGCCACCAAGGCGCTCACCTCTGCCTCGTGCTACTACGACGGGTACAACCAAGCCCAGACTATCCTTGTGAGTAGTCTGTTAATACAGTCAGCTATTCAGATCCTCTCCAATACATAGCGAACCTTCTCGGCATGCGGAAGCAAGGCAGTCAATTTTGTAGTGGAACTTCTTATGGGGCTTTACAATTCTGATTCGCAAACTTTTGTGTCACGAAAAATGAATGATAAACACAATGTATGCTATTCAAGTGATTGATGAATAATTAAAATGTTTTCCTGTAATTCTAAAGTTTCACTTCTATCGTGTCTTTACGACACATCCGGTTTTTATCTACAGGTAATCAGGATGTAATTTTTATGCCTAAAGGCTGACATACAGACATGCACATTTGCAATACCAGAGCCTTGACCAATGTGTCGTGGGGACATGAAGTAATGAAACCTCAGGAGCCTGTAATGTCACTGGCTCATGTTTCTAATCGATAATTAAAAAGCAGTGCACTACTTCATGGCAGAAACGGTGGATGCTTGCGAGTACTTTTTAGTTTACAAATGTTTCGAACATCTAGTTCTGCTAGTGGTAGTCAGTAGACTGCTGGGCAGCTTGTAACTCGTGCCGTGTCGGCAGGTGGTGCTGGGCTCTATGACTCTGTTCTCCGGCGGGGTGCGAGTGTACGCGTCGTCACTAGTGACGCACCCCTACTTCAACCCCTCCTCGTTCAGCGGGGACCTGGCGCTGCTCACCATCCCTGCTGTCGGATTTAATAGTTAGTGTTGAAGTATTCAAAATGTATTTCTTTTCCCTCTCTAACTTATTTGTGTGCAGCCTACTTCTCTGTTGACTACTCACTTCTGTATAGCCTAAGTAGGCTGACAGAGAAGTCTCTGTCCTGACTCCCCACTTAATTTTGTGAGTAGCCCATTTCTCTATTGACTGACTACCCACTTGTGTTTGTGTATAACCTACTTCTCTGTTACTGACTCCCTACTCCTGTTTGTGTGTAGCCTACGTGCAGCCGATCCTGCTGCCCTACGGCTCCCTGCTGAGCAACTCGTTCGCCTACCAGTCTGCGCAGGTCATCGGCTACGGGAGGACGAGCGACTGTGAGTGTCCACCATGCTCTTATGTAATAGATTTAAGTTCCACCGTCTGTGTGCAGGTTGGTTCGATACACGAACTGTCTTGCCACAACATATCCTACACGATATGCCTCACTTGAAGAAAGTGTATGAAGCCAACAGTTGATCTTGGCAAATATCGAGCGAGATACTGACATTAAATAAAATATATGATCTGTCTTTAGTTATAATCTATGACTGCTCGTTCTGTGTATGGATGGAAATATTTATAAGTAGTAAGTATATGTAGTATACAATCAGTTGTTTGGTGGCGAGCTCTGTTCAGAATGTTTATTTAATCTTTCTCATATGTTAAATGGATGTTTGTTACTCTTTCACGCAAAAACGACTGAGCTGATTTGGATGAAACTTGACATGTAGATAGTTTATAACCTGGAATAGCACATAAAATCCCGGGAAAATGTAACAACCCTCGGGTACGCGGTTAAAACCCGGGAGCCGCGCGTGCCGTGGCGGCAGTGGCTAGTGCGCGACTAAATAAAAATTCGATTGGATTGGAACGAAGGTCTTAGCTGGTTGCTCTTAGAACCTTACGCGGACAAGGCAAATGGATCGAGGTCAATTAACATCATTTTATTATTAATGACAATTATTATTAACACCATTTCTGAGCGCGGACTACGCATCTACAGTTATATCATTGAAGTACATTGATTGATTGGAAACACTAGTAATTGGTTGTTATTGTTACAGCGGCGCCGATAACGACGAGCCAGAGCCTCCGTGACGCGTTCCTGAACGTGATGGACAACTACCAGTGCTCTGCGGTGTACGGCGCGATCATCACGAGCGACCTGCTGTGCGCGAGCGGGCCCGCGGGGCGCAACGCGTGCGGCGGCGACGCGGGCGGCCCGCTCGTCATGCGCCGCTACAGCGCTGCCGGCGGCCAGGACTTGCTCGTACGTATACATGTGTATTTATACTGGTGGCGACATCTATGAACGAATATGCACGCGAGAATCCTACATCGCGATATTGAAGTTTTCTCAGGATTTGACTATATGCACGAGCTTCCGACATCAACAGTTGGACCGCGGTCCCCACGCGCGATTACCTAGCGGCGGAAATTTTTCCCTTTTAAATGGAGGAGTCTCATACCTCGCTCTTCCATACTAGCTTAATTCTCAGATGTCCTCCACAGTAGTTGACGGTGTTACCACTTCACAGTTTGAGTTCTAACCTTTAATTTATCTGTGAAGATCTGTTATTGGCTTATTCATCAGTTCATTAGTCAGGCAGTTATTAATCTTTAAATAAATAAGTAACTTTAACTACAGCGCCATCTCTCGGATTCCGGTAGGAACCACTAACAGAAAAACCGGCGAGAAAATCAGCATGGTTACATTTTTTATTTATATTTGGATAACTGACTTATTTGGCTATTTTATTTATATTTGGATAACTGACTTATTTGGCTATTTTATTTATATTTGGATAACTGACTTATTTGGCTATTTTATTTATATTTGGATAACTGACTTATTTGGCTATTTTATTTATATTTGGATAACTGACTTATTTGGCTATTTTATTTATATTTGGATAACTGACTTATTTGGCTATTTTATTTATATTTGGATAACTGACTTATTTGGCTATTTTATTTATATTTGGATAACTGACTTATTTGGCTATTTTATTTTTCCACACACAAAGTAAAAGTACATATATAATCCGATTTGGTGCGCATCTTTTACTCCATTAGGCCTAAATCCCTACTTAATATTATAAATGTAAATGTAAGTTTTTTTGTTACGCTTTCACGCGATAACCACTTAACCTATTACTTATCATTATGAAACTTTGTACACATATCCTTGGAGGTATTAGAAGTGACATAGGATACTTTTTGTGCCGGGAAATGTTACATCCCTCGGGAACGCGGGTGAAACCGCGGGGGACAGCTAGTCATATATAATTTAGATTATATTCTTCCGCCTGGAGTAATCAGGGGTTATCGCAAGACTTGCTTTGCATCTAATTCCATGTGACCGGACCGACCGCTTTGTGTGGCTTTGTTATAGAATTCATTTGTCAGAACTATACAGTCGATGGGCACACGGCCACGGGTTGTGGAAATTATGATTCACAATTAACATCATTTAATAGCGTAGGTCATAATCAGAATGCATGATTTTAAGTAGATTTAAATGTTGTATATTATAAAAGGTTTCATAAATAACTGATTGACTCAGACGTGACCTTGCGGAAATCCATTGTAAGATTGTACAAAAACAGAAAGTCGTCTGTCCGGTTGTCGGCGAGGTAACACGTCTGTGGTGCTAGTGCGTCGAGTCAGCGACAGCTGTACCTCTACCATAAGTTGCTATCGAAACTTACTTTAGTCACTAGCGAGTTAACTACTATCGATACAGTATTTCTCGATTGCAACTGTCAAATTTGTGACTCATGGTACCGAATTTCTATAGCAAAGGCTAAAAAACGTTACTCGCTAGTGTTTACATTTCGATAGGTTTTTTTACCTAACGACTCGTACTATCGTATGTTTTACGCCGTCGCTAGCGAGTGCGTACGTTAAAAACTCATGGTAAAGGCACTGGTCTAATACATCCTGAAGATGCTTCGTGTAGAAGCGAAACACGTGGCGATTTCCTGTTGACTTTCCTTACAGAACAGGAGATCCAGGGGAATTAGTTACTAGATATTTGTCTTTGTAATCTTAGGTTCCATAAAAGTGAAACTAAATTAGTGTTGAAAATATCACCTTGCCAAGTTTCTTCCCGGTTCTTCTCGGATGTAGGATGACTTTACAATCGGTGGTAATATCACCAGGGATCGAAACTCAATAAAATCTGTAGACGCTCATATAATATTTTGTTTTTAGATCGGCGTGATGTCGTTTGGTTCGACTGCGGGCTGTACAGCGGGCAACCCGAGCGGGTACATGCGCGTCACCAGCTACGTGCCCTGGATCATCGCTAACCTGTAACACCACCACGAGAAGAAGGCCTATATATACAAATATAATATATAATAATATAATAAACAATATACAATATAAAGCCAAACATATTGCGTTCACCAACGGCCAAAATTAATATACGATTTTAGATCGGCTAAAATCGCAAGATTGATGTAGAATTGTGACATTAGGTGTATTAAAATTACTGTCAAAAGGTTCATCAATCCATGGATTTTCGATCGGGATTGCATATTAATTTTCGCCGTAACTGAATTGTGTTACTCCCAGATTCAAAGCTCAAACCGGTTTCATAGATATCTCCGTTTGTTTTGTCTGGGTGGAAATATCTATATAATTGTATGTACTCGTATAAATGTATTTTTATGAAATAAAGTAATGTATGTAGTATATCGGTTATCTAATTATCATAGTACTTCCTCTGCTTAGTTTGGGATCAGATGACCGTGTGTATAGAATGTTCCACATTTATAATTATTTTGTAATAAATTTCTAAACATAATCAACGCAGTAATTTTATTAAAGAACTAGCTGTCCCCCGCGGTTTTACCCGCGTTCCCGTGGGATGTCACATGTATTATACATAAGAACCTTCCTCTTCAATCACTCTATCTATTAAAAAACCGCATCAAAATCCGTTGCGTAGTTTTAAAGAATTAAGCATACATAGGGATATAGGGACAGAGAAAGCGACTTTGTTTTATACTATGTAGTGATAGCTTATAACTTTGATTCCGAGAATATTACATAATTATTATTAGAGTTAGCCCAGTATTAGTAGAGTTAAAAAGTAACTAGGTAATAGAATAGATCTTTGATTTTAAATAATTCTCTATGATTTTTTAACCGACTTCATTGTAGTTGTCTTTCATTTCAAAGCATTTAAAATTATTTACTCATAAATACTATCGGTTCGGAAGTCAGCCTATAACTGAGAAAAACCGGCAAGAATCTCAGTAGGGTTAATGTGTCAGTTACACTGTGATGTTCAATAGTAATCGCCGAGTAGTCAATATAAATAAATCACGGTAATAAATATATTATGGATATTATAAAATGATAATAGAAAACGTATAAGATTTGTCGGAACATATATGTAAGTATACGGAACAAGACGCAACTACCATATTAAAGTCTCTACGAGGTTGTGCTGAGCTGAGTGGCCGAAAGAGTAAGTCTGGAACTGCACGCATGCATAGTTCGCGCACTAGCTCTATCTCTCTTACTCGCATGCAAAGGATGCGGAAAGAAATTAATTAATCCTGGCGAATCTAATTAGGATAATCGGATGCTTTGATCGGATTATTGCATTGTCATCGATCTTGGACAGGTGTGCAAAGTTTGAATTAAATCTGATGGTTCAAAGTAGGACAAAATCGAGCTCAAAGGGGTCGGTCACATACATACATACATACATACATACATACATACAGGTGAAGCTAATATAAAGCGTGTAAAAACACGGGAATTTCTCCAAGTAACAATAAAATGCGTACTGTTATAATGAAGATTTCGGAGATGTTTAAAAAAAATATGTTTGTAAAAATTAACTCATTATATTTTCGAATGAATTAATACAGTCTTGCAATTAAATTTGGCAGCAAGTGATCTGTCTGAAGGATGGAATCGGACTGACTTTAACTGACTACGAGTGGCCTAATTGCCAACCGTGAGAAATGAGAAAATGCTTGCTATGCAATTTAAGAAAGAATGTTAGCACGATATCAGCAATTAAATATACAACGGGATATTATAACGGTACGTACCTGGGGAAACAACTGCTGATCACCTCAAGTTTCTGGTTCTGTCGACGGTTTGGATATCTACTCCTGTGCCTTTACCATGAGTTTTTAACGTACGTACTCGCTAGCGACGGCGTAAAATATTTCTATGGCAAATGTGTACAGCGCCACTAGCGGTCACCTAAAGAACTAAAAATCGGTAGTATGAGTCGATCGGGTTCGATGGTCGTTTACTCGCCAGTGACTAAAGTAAGTTTCGATAGCAACTCATGGTAGAGGTACTGGACTGGGTGGAGGCGCGCACTCACCGGCCCGCGGCTGGTGGACGATCGTAGTTTTAAGTAAAATATAGAAACTTCAAAATTGCTAAACTGGCACTATGTTACGGCTTATAGTTGAAGTGGAAGCTGGCGATGTTGATGGTTCCGTGTCGCAATAGGATCTGCTCGAAGATCAATTCGTTCGGCGCTGCATAATTTCTTAGTGAGTTGGAGGGTCGTTGGATATTAGTTTTTATACATGTACCGTACTGTTGTGGGTCTCGTAGAGAAACATTATACAAAGGTTTAACTAGAATAAATGCAGCCGTCTAGCGTGGATGGATGATGGAACGAGACTGACGGAATGGAATGGATGATCGGGTTGCTTGAAATGAGGAAATGCCGAGTAAGCAAGGAAGCAATTGGCAATTTATAACAGTAGGCATTGGGCGAAACAAATGTTGCCCGTGCTTCAAGGACTATGCGAACGAAACAGTTACATTTTCTTTTATAATTCTTATTTACATTTTATCTGACTTTTTGGATATTTTATTATCTCAATTTTATATTTTTATATTTAATATTTACAAAGGTAAAATTTAAAATAAAAAAGTAATTACTAGACTACAAAATAGAAATTAACAATAATTACTTATAACCTGAACAAGCGATTTAGAGGTGCACTGTGCAGAGAATAGCTAGCATCAAAGTTGCTAAGCATGCCACGGGTCGAATGTCAAGAATGTTATTAACTTTAGCTAATCTAATTATGTGGCACAACTCCCTTTATCTTGCACTAGCTGTCCCAACTCCACTTTTATGTGGAATTAACGTTTTTTGAAAATAATCATGTTGAGCAAGCTGGCAGTTGAGTAAGCATCAACTTCGATACAAATCACCCCCAAAATAACTTTCTGCCCCCTTCTTAGCCCTGTTAGGCGATGAGTTTCAATAAAATACGAAACACGTCTCTTCCAACAATTCTCTTAAAGGATTTTTATGCATAATTTGAATAAGATTGGACCAAGGAATCCTGTTCTCCCATTCAAAATTTGCCCCCGTTTTTCACCCCCCTAGGGGTAGAATTTCAGGATATCTTTTCTTATCAGTTGCCTACATCATACTGTGGTGTTCGAAATATTACCTTATATTAGTACCTAATAATATTATTACCTAAATACCTCCCATATAAAACTAATAACGCTATCACTAATAAAAATACCAAAATATACAAAAAAAAAATTACTTTAAGTAACAAACCTCATCTAATATAGAAATTAGGTGCCAAAAAAAAAAAATACAAAAACATCATTTCAATCGGTCAAAACTAAATAGATGACCTAATGCATAAATACCTAAGTAGGTCTATCTTTACGTGGCCTAAGAATCATTTTACGTGGTCGGCTCTGTGGCACACTACGAACTGGTTTTTTTTTTTTTTTTTTTTTTTGAATGGACGAAGGTGTTAGCCTCAGATGGCTCTGACACCCTTACGCGGACAATATCGGTGAGC
Organism: Habrosyne pyritoides; assembly: GCA_907165245.1. NCBI lineage: Eukaryota > Metazoa > Arthropoda > Insecta > Lepidoptera > Drepanidae > Habrosyne > Habrosyne pyritoides. The sequence goes on from OU015615.1 coordinate 101,692, forward strand.
GCTTAGGGCTCTCAACCGAAATACAAAATTTTTAAGCAACAGCGCACTGAGGGTGCCCCCTGTGGGGCTCGAACCTCGGGCTCAGGGCGTTGCGTGGGGGGCCTTTTTTTTTAAATCAAAGACTTTACTTTATCTGATTATTAGTGGTTCTTTATTTCATAACAATAATAAAACAAAATACTCTACAATGAACATATTAAGGAGAGCGCGGTTTCTTACGTCCACGCCGGCGAGGACGGTAGCGAGGCTGATGGCCTTGTGTGTGTGATGGATGATCGCGAGTTGCAGATTCGGCTGCAGCTGTCTGTGCTTTTGTTATGTCGTCGTCAGACTCGGCGAGGGCGTGCCTCGGTCTGCGAATGCGACTAATGCGGGACGGAGTGTAGGACGCGGCCTGCACAATGAGGGGATTTTTATGGTTTATTGCCCGATCGAAATGGCGGCGACAAGCCCTTTTGATAAATTGCCTGATGGTCGGCAAACCTAAGTCCATGTGGAGATTGAGATTACGCATATACCACGGGGCACCCGTGGCTCTGCGCATGAACTTATTTTGGAGGACTTGGAATCTCTGGATCCGCTTGGGGTCGACGTGTGCAAAAGTTACACACGCGTACGTCATTATGGGGCGTATACACGCGGTATACAGTCTGATTTTGCTTTTGAGGGCCAATTTAGACCTAGCATTAATGAGGAAGTGGAGCCTGCCTAACACGAACGCGGCGCGGTTACGCACCGCGTTAATGTGAGGACCGAAGGAAAGTCTATCATCCAAAGTGACACCTAAATATTTGGCTTGCCTCTCCCAAGGGATAGGCGCGCCGAACATGGTGATGGGTGACGCGGGAAAGGGTCGGTAGGATTCGCGGAAGGCTCTATAAAACAGGATAGCCTGACTTTTGAGGGGATTGATTTCGATTCTCCACTTGCGGAACCACTCGCTTAAGGCGTTGGCTGCGCATTGGAGTCGTTTGCAAAGGAGGGATTCGCTTTTACTTGAAGAGTAAATAGCCGTATCGTCCGCAAACAGGGCCAAGTGAGTGTCACTGGTCATGGGCATGTCGCTCGTATAGAGCGCAAACAACAGGGGTGACAACACCGAACCCTGCGGGACTCCGGCGCGAATGGGATATGGTGTTGACAGGACGCGCCCCTCGACTCGGTAGCGAAAGTGACGATTCGACAAGAAGTCTCGCAAGATGATAACGAGCCTCGGTGGCACTCCCATTGAGTAAAGCTTAAAAATTAAGCCGTCGTGCCACACTTTGTCAAACGCTTTCGCCACGTCGAAGAAGAGCGCGCCTGTCAATATACCGGTTTGGAATTTACTAGAGATGTGTTCAACGATTCTATGGACTTGTTGAACACAAGAGTGTTTGGTTCGAAAACCAAACTGCTCGTCGGGAATGAGTCTATTAGCATCGGCATATGCTTTAAGTCTGAGATAAATGAGTCTCTCATAAATCTTACCCAAAACATTGAGTAGACTTATGGGACGATAACTGGTGGGCTCGGATCGGGGTTTGCCGGGTTTGCGAATGCCAATGACGTGTGCCACCTTCCACTGTTGTGGAAAGTGGTTGCACGCCAAGGCAGCATTGAAAATGGCCACCAGAAGGGCGATAAGGGTGGGGGGGAAGAGTTTAACTACGCGGTTGGTGATTCGATCCGAGCCAGGGGCTTTACGCGGATGTAAGTCTCGGATGATAGATTTTACCTCGTCAGGAGTAACTAAGGGAATGGGGTCCTCCGCTTCCTCAGTGGCATTGGGGGGGGGCGGGGGCGGGGGCGGGAGGGGTTGGGGCGAGTGAGGGAGAAGGAGGTAACGGGAGAGAGATTCTCCGTTCCACTTCAGAAACGACTGCCTCCACGTGACTCGGGTCAACGTGTATGGAGCTGGGAGTGCACTGAAGCGCCAGGCTGGCGGCTAGGCATTCGGCCTTCTCGTCATCCTCGAACGCGAGCGGGAGATTATTAGGTCTGACAAGGGGGGGCATAGGAGCGACCGTGTCCTTTGTAAAACAACGAGTGAATTGCCAAAATGCTACATGAGAGGGATCGATCTCCTCGATAACTTTTTCCCATCGAGTTTCGCGTACCTCCTCTACACGGGCCTTTATGGCGCGTTGTAGAAAGCGCATGCGAGCTCGTATATGGTCGTACGGTTGTTTGTCATGGATACGCATTATGGCGTTCTTCTCCCTGATCAGTTCACGTACGTCTGCGGGCAATTGCCATTTACGGTCATCCGTATCCGGCACTGTCCGAGAGCAATCGTCAATGTTCGATTGCACGTGACCGGTCAGGGAGTCGATAGCCACAGATACGTCCTGCGCGGTGACTATGTTATCGGGTATGTTATCGAGGTGAACGGAATTGGTGACAGTCTTAAGGCGTTCGCCCAGTCTGTCCCAATTGGTGATGACTTTACTGGGACCACCTCTAGTGGTGGTGTTGTCAAAACGGGGATCTAACGTTCGTGAAGCGAATTCTAATATCACAGGTCTGTGATCAGAGTCTAGCTCGTGCAACACCGATACGCAATGCAAGCGAAGGCTTACGTTACGCAACAGTGCCACATCGAGTATATCCGGGCGGCGTGAAACCGTACCCGGGAAGTGAGTCGGCTCTAAAGGAGCGATCAGATCTATATCTGATGAGTCCAGAATGGATTCTAGTATTTTCCCTCGGGGATTCGTTGCTACGCATTCCCAGAGGGTGTTTTTAGCATTTAGGTCTCCTGCCAGAATGACAGAGGGACCCATTTGCATGAGGGATTCGACGTCACTTTTTAGTAACGTCCTAGGGTTGGCTTCGGTCGAGGATGGCGAGAGATAGGCTGAAATCAGCACTATGGACTCGTGTCCGGTCATGGCGAGCCTACATACTGACACTTCGATGTACCTAAGGTCAGGGGGCGGATCCAGGGGGGAACAGTGCAGGGACTTGTGATAGTAGATCAGCGTCCCTCCGAGCGCTGAGTTGATCCTATCGTTGCGCACTATGTTATAGTTTGCAATTCTAGGATCCCTATGAGAGGGTTTTAGGAATGTCTCCTGCACCAGAAGGAGGTCAAGTTGGTGATCACGCAAGAACGTTGCGATCTCATCGCGTTGACCCCTAATGCCGTTGGCATTGAAGAAACCTATCTTAAGGGATCGGGGCTTTACTCTGCCTAATGGTGTGGAAGCCATTTAGAAGAGTGCGAGATTTTTGACGGCGTTTAGGACGTCCGAATATTGGCTGATGACTTCTATGAGCGCGAAGAAGTCACCTTGATTGGCCTTGATGAGGCCAGCGAACTCATCGACACGCGCGTAGTCGATGGCTTGCGCGAGCCGGCACACAGTAAGGAGGCCCGAACCAGGGGCCACCTTCTGTGCGGGTTTAATGTTGACGGCGCGATTATTGTTGTTTTGGCGCGGCAACGGAGCCGTTGAGGGCCCAGCGGTGGGCTTCGGTACGGTCGCTACGGCGGCGGCGGCGACGGCGGCGGCGGCGGTGGCGGCGACGGTAGTGGTGGTGGTGGCGCTCACGGGAGCGCCTGCTACGGTGGTAGCGAAGGTGTTGTTAGGCGCGAACGCCGATCTAGGTATGGGGGGGCCTGGAGGGGGAGAGGGAAGCGACTGAGGGTCGCGGTTGAGGTTCCTCCAGGGAGCCAACCTCTGCGGCCGGAGGGCCGTAGTGTCGACGGACATGAGTGGGGGAATGGTGGCCCGTTGAGTGGGCCACGGACGGGTGATTGGGCGAGGGCGAGGGGCCTTAGGGCAACCCTTATAATTGGCCGTGTGGCCGACAGTCTGGCAGAGGACGCAGCCCGGCGCCTCGGTGGCCAGCGACACGTCCTTGGGCCGGGGGCACGCAGCCGTGCCGTGATCACCGAGGCACTTGACGCACCTGGGTGTTGCAAAGCAGTGCCTTGCAGAGTGGCCATAAAGTTGGCATCTGTGACACTGCGACGGAAAAGCCGTCTTACGGGGAGGTTCAACGTGTATGCCCGATAAATGGCACACAGTGCGAATTTTAAAAATGGCCTTCGCCGCCTCGCTATTATCGAGGGTGACGATGACCATGTTATAAGGGACATGAGGGTTTCCTCTGTACATCCGGTGGACGGTCTGTACAGGGAGGGACTGGGAGACGAGTGATTCCTTCACCTCTTCGGTGGGAATCTCTTTCGGGACGCCCCGGATCACGACGCGTAGTGCGCGTTCCTCGGGAAGAGCGTATGTGTGGAATGACACCTTACGCTCTTGAAGAAGCTTTGTGAGGGCCCGGTGGTCGTCCGAGGACGGCACCGTGACCTTAATGCCGGTTTCGGCGGGACAGGCGGAAGTGAAATTGATGTGGTGCTCATTGCACCACTTGGAAATGTTGGTCCACTGACCCTTGTCCTGCACGTACAGGGGGGGTGGGGCCGTGGACTTTCGCTTGCCTTTGGCGGCGGCAGAGGCGGGGGCGGGGGCGGACGCGGACGCGGTCGCGGGGGCAGCGCAGCTCGTTTGCGCGGCGGCGACGGGCTGCGTGTCCATCGGGGTTGGGGAGAGGGCGCGGTTTGCTACAGCGTCGGCGGGGGTGGGGGAAGGGCACGAAGCTCTCGCCGCTTTCGCGGCGACAGCTTTTGCGGCTTTTTGGCCGCCCCTCTTCCTTTTCCCACCCTTCGGCACCAACGTGTACTCCTCCTCGTTCGAAGAGGAGGATGCGGCGGTGGCGAGGTCGTCGGTGGAGGGGGTACTCGCGGCGGCGGCGGAAACGGGTTCGGGTACGGGTGCGGGATTCGCGGTTTTCGCGGGGGCGGGGACGGGTGCGGGGTTCGCGGTTTTCGCGGGTTTTGCGCGGGAGGGGGGCACTGAGGGTGCCTCCTCGGAATCGGATTCCGATGCTGATGCTGCGGACATGGGGGATGGGGCGCGTGACGCGGGGTGAGACGGCGGGGGACTCGCGGGGGACGGGATCACATACTGACCCTTGTAGGTTTTGACAAGGTAGCTGTAAACTACCTTGTCTTGGAGAATGTCCTCAATGGACAGGACGGGTTTTGGTGAGTCGGCCATAGTGGCCGCTCTGCCTTAAGGGCCGCGTATTTTTATGGGGATTTTAGGGACCTACTCTACCGAAAAAAACTATGTGGTTTCGTACCGGGGCGTTCCAGAGAGAAGAAACCACAAGAAACTTCTGGCAATCGCCCTACTCTAAAACCCTAATACGGAACTATTCCCCGGGTAGGAGCGCCCGGGGATGAGTGATTCCCTCCCGACCGGGTATAGGTCAGGAGGATGTGTCGGCCCTAAGGTGTGAGCCCTAAGCTTGTACACCGCCTGCCAATCTCAATGTGCGGGCGGGCCCTAACAGCCCCGGTGTAGGGATGTTATTGAGCCTCACTCACGGGGAGTGAAGTCTCGCACACCCAAACAAACACCGGAGAATGGGATGATTGGGGATAGGGTAGGGTGGGAGGGGGGAGATAACTGGGGTCGACTAGGGAAGCCCCCAAGGCCGACTGATCCAGTCCCGTCCGGTGTTTGCTTTTTCCTGAGGGGAAAAAGCGAGCGCCCGGGTCACGCTCGAACTAGCTTCGTTAGCACCGTTAGGTATCCGCTAGTTCACCACGTGAAGCGTGGATTTTACTATGAGTGCCTGAGGCGGCGGCCGTCAAAGTGACTGAGGGCGACGATATTAATGCGTTCTGAAAAGAACACGTTAATACGTCTTTTGTGTCTGAGGCGACAATGGGGCGACTGATTAGCGTCGTTCTGAGAAGAACGCGCTAATCGTCTGATTGTCTGAAGCGACAAAGGGGTCGACTATTATCGCGTCCTGAAAAGGACACGATAACGTCTCAGCGGCTGATTGACGGTACGCTATGAAAGCGCACCGACAATGCCGGGAGTGTGTGCGGTGCGTGCAGGTGCAGACCGCAGGTAGGCTGGCTTCTCGGAAGCTCGGACGGGCAGTGGGCGCAGCACAAAGGCAGGCGACCGTGCGGCACGGAGGTTCGGCGTAGAGTCAACCAACCTACGAACTGGAGCCTGCGCTTGCATTATATCCTTCGTCAGAATAACGTTACCGTCGTTAGTGCCTTCTGCGGCTATGGTTGCCGGCGGCGGGGGCTGCGGCGCGGGGGCCGGCGAGGCACCCGGTGGCGAGCTTTCGGGCGGTCCTGTCGCCTCATCAATTAATGATTCATTATTGTCATTAGTATTATCATCCGGGCTTAGGTTGCCCCCCATTGCCCAAGAGTAAGGTCTCGACCTTCTATTAGGAATAATCTGATCAATATGTTTTTCACTAATTTTGTTATTAGGAGTGGTAACCTTATAAGTCACCGATCCAGTGCGCTCGGTAATAGTGCCCTCCTGCCACTTAGTACCATGTTTGCTGTAGTTTCTTAGGAGCACGCTGTCACCGGGTGTCACGGTGCGAGCAGTCCCGCCGGCGTGCGTCGCCTGTACGCGCTGCGCCGCCGCGACACATTCAGCCGAGCTTGGGGCACGTAGCATATCTAATCGTGTGCGGAGCCTGTGCCCAAGCATCGCCACTGCTGGCTCTTTTTGTGTGGTACTGTGGGTGCTGTTGCGGTATTGTTACAAAAACTTACTTAAAGCCATTTCAATGTTCTCGGATTCTAATGTAGCCTTCTTTATAACCTTTTTTATGGTTCTAACACCGTTTTCAGCAGCTCCATTGCTCGAAGGATGGTAGGGTGCGGTTAATATGTGAATGACGCCATTCCTTTTCAAGAAATTTTCGAATTCAGTGGAAGTAAACGGTGGACCACCATCGGTTACCATTTGTCTGGGCAGACCGAATCTTGCAAATAATTCTCTCAGCTTACTAATAACTAAGGCGGCAGAAGTACCTTTATTCATAGTAAAAACTTCAATCCACTTTGAATGGGAATCAATTATAAGAAAATAATAGGTCCCGTTATGAATTAAAAAGTCCGCATGCAGCCTGACCCACGGCTCGGTCGGCCAGTGGTACGGCACGGGCGGCGCGGTCGGGGGTGCGTCCCTTTCGGCTCGGCACGCGTCACAGTTACGCGCTCGATTTTCGATGTCCGAGTCGATCATAGGCCACCACACGTAATTTCGAGCGATCTGTTTCATTCGCACCATGCCAACATGTCCTGCGTGTATTTCTTCAACGATTTGCTTCCGTAACTTATAAGGGATAACGATACGGTAGCCCCATACTATACATCCGTGATCGATGCGTAATATATGTTTCCTGTGAAAATATGACTTTTCATTTTCCACTTCTGTTTCTGTGGGCCATCCACTCATAATATTGCCGTAAATTTTACATAATGTGACGTCTCTCGTTGTCTCTCTCGCCACCTCTTTGTGACTAAGTGGAAAGCTGTCTTCTACAAAATGTAAAAATGCCGCGTTCTCCTCTTCTTCGACCGCCTCCGATTCATGTTTCAATGGAAGTCGAGATAATCCGTCGGCATTCCCATTTTTGTCAGTTGATACAAACACTATATCGAAGTTATATGCAGCCAGACGAACCGCATATCTTTGTAACCTACTGGCGGCTGTTTGCGGTATGCCAGGTTTCGGACCAAAAATATATGTAAGCGCTTTATGGTCACTCCTAAGAGTAAATTTACGCCCAAAAACGTATTGATGATGCCGTGCCACTCCATAGACTATAGCCAAAGCTTCTTTGTCAATTTGACTGTAGCTTCGCTCGGCTTGGTTGAGCGTGCGCGAGGCGCAGCACACGATGCGCTCGGTGCCGTCCGGGTACACGTGCGACAGCACGGCGCCAAGCCCGTACGCGCTGCTGTCCACGGCCAGCACTAAAGGCAGCGCGGCGTCGTAGTGTGCCAGAGCAGGACCATTTGCTAATTGTTCTTTGATTAAATTAAATGCTTTTTCACACGTTTCTGTCCATTGCCAACGTACCCCTTTAGACAATAATGCATATAATGGGTGTAGAATCGAGCTTATATTTGATACAAAACGTGAGTAATAGTTAATTAAACCCAACCCAGCCCTTAATTGCGTCACATTTTGTGGAGTTGGTAAGTTGACAATGGCAGCCACTTTACTTTTATCCGTATGCAAACCGTATCTATTAATCCTATACCCTAAATAACAAATTTCATCCTGAAAGAACTCGCATTTTTCAAATTTTATCCTAAGACCGGCGACCGCTCAACCTAGCCAACACCGTTTGTAAGTTATCCATATGAATTTTTCGATTTTCTCCTGTAATACATATATCGTCAATAAAACATACTACTCCACTAAGCCCACACAACGTTTCTTCGATTAATTTTTGAAAATTTTCTGGCAAACATTTTAAGCCAAATGGGGCTCTGCGATAAACATAAATTCCGACATGGGTAGTGATGGCAGTTAGAGGTTGAGACGATTCATGTAAAACCAGTTGCAAGTACGCATTTTTTAAATCTAACTTAGTATATTGTTCTCCCCCACTTAGCGCTGCGAACAGCTGTTCGATGCGAGGCAAAGGGTAATGAAAGTCTTTCAATAATTTATTAACTGTTATTTTATAATCTCCGCATATTCGAATCGAACCATCCCGTTTAATAACAGGCACTATCGGCGTACCGTAGTCAGATCTTTCCACTTTATAGATAACGTTTTCAGATTCTAAACGTTTTAACTCACGCTCAACCGGCTCACGCAGTGCTAAGGGTAAAGGTCGCGCCTTACAAAATATCGGTTGATCATCACTAAGATATAATTTAATTTCAGTTTTAAATGTCCCTATACCATCTTTAAATACTTCAGGAAATTCTTTTTTCAAACCCAACACTAAGGATTCATCGTGATCATAAATTTTGTATAAGTTAATTGACTCGAGTTGTAATTTACGTAACCATACGCGACCTAATAGCGGCGGTCCCCCGTTTATGATAACGAATAACGGTAAACTGACCGTCTCGCTCCCACTCGTGACGCGCACTGTGATGCGCCCGAGAGGCGTGATCGCATCACCTGTGTATGATTGTAATTTAATGTTATCCTTAATTATAGGTATATGATTAAAATATGTTTTATACAATTGTTTAGAAATGGCAGATGTTCTACTGCCTGTATCCACTTCAAATAAAATGTACATGTTTTCTACCTTTAACTTGCATTGATAGGGTCCATCCTTACTGTTCTTTTTCGCCACCAATTTTTTGTACAATCCGTCACTTTCGTCACTTTCTGCAGCACTATTTTCGATGTAATTTTGATATTTTGGATTACTTACACCGACTCTTTTTGCAGATTTTGAACAGACTAAAGCTAAATGCCCTCTTTCACTGCACTTATCACAAGTGTAGGACTTAAACCGACACTTATTCGGCGTGTGGCTATCTTTCCCACAACGCCAGCAAGCGGGTCGTCGCGTCCGAGCGGGCGCTGCGCCCACCCGATGCAGACCGGCCGCGCCCTGCCCGAGTCCCGCCGAGCCCGACGCCCCGCCGCCGCTGGTGCCCGCGACCGCCGTCTCCGCGTGCCGCTCGGCCGCCTCCAGCGCTAGCGCCAGCTCCACCGCCCTCTTGTAGTCCAATGTGGGTTCCGCGAACAGGCGAGATCGCATCTCTTCACTACGTAACCCTGACACGAACTGATCTCTTATATTTTCTTCGAGTGTAGTTCCGAAATTACAGTGTGCCGATAGATGTTTTAAGTTTTGTAGGAATGCACCGATGCTTTCGCTTTCTCCTTGTCTTCTTTGACGAAAGATGTGCCTTTCTGCGATCTCGGACCTTTTCGGTGCCAGGTTGTCTAAAGTAAAAGTTAACACCTCGCCACGATAGATGGCGTTGTTAGGTCCGCTGAATCGCGATATGGTTTGGTTCTCGGTGAAACCATATAAGGATAAGATTTGTTATTTTTTTTTTGAACACTACTGTTAATCTCCATTTTATGTTAGATAAACAAAGAAATAAATATATAGATAAGTGAGTCAGTGTTTCACTTGAGGACCCGGGGATCCAAAATTATACATGGTCCTTATCGAGTCGGATTAGTGCGTGCAGTGTATGTGTGCGTGCATTTTTTGATCAACACCAGCATAGAAACCAGTGGTGGATCGCCACTGAAGTGCTAATACCCGATACCAAGGGGTATTACAGAAGTGTGTGCCTTGGAAATCTGCATCATCAACCTGCAGAGGGCGCCACTAGTGTGAGCACCTTGCAGGAGCAACAGAGGAGGTTTGCGAAGGCGTCTAAGGAGTCCTGAGACGTCTAAGAAGCCTAAGACGGAGAGAGGAGTCGCGCGCCAAACATCAACGGGCGACACGAGCGCCACCTACCGGACATTTACTACAGTGAGGTATTGAAGATTGAAAACCGTGAGTAAACTTTTCTTGTGATTTGTGCAGTGATAATTATTCAACATTATTTGGACTTGTATAATTGTGTTAGTTTTATAATTTAAGTAGTTTAGACTTAGAATAATTAAGCAAAAAGTGACCCAACGGGGAACCTATGCCCGATTTTTCTAAATGCCAGTTATTGTTCAAACACTTGTAAAAATTTCAATTTTGTTCTCTCTATCGACTTAGCAAATTTATAAAATTCGTACAGTTGTTAATAATTTGAAGTTCTACTCATCGACTTAGAAAAAAATAATATTAAATATTTTCATTAACTTAGAATTTACCTACATTGCATCTTTTTAAATTCTTATATTTTGGTTATTCGTAAAAATTAAAATGGAATCGTTAATAAAATTACAAATTGATACAAAAAATTCCATTGAGAAAAATAGAACAAATTATAAAAAATCGCCGAAAGATAGACTAACACCATCGCACTTGGAAACCAGATTAGAAAACCTAGAACAACAATGGAAATGTTTTTTAGAATGTCATAAAAAAATAATAGAAATGTCAACAGATAGTACACATAGTTATTTTAAAGCGGATACCTTTGACACAACTGAAGAATTTTATATAAACTACAAATCAGAATTGAAAGAGCACATTTCTCAAGTCACAATTACAAAAAGGGTTTCAGACAAACAGGCGTCAGCTAAAGTATGTAATAATGTTAAGTTACCAAAGGTCATCATACCAATGTTTTCGGGTAAATATACCGAATGGACATCATTTCGAGATATGTTTGTGTCATTAATCCATAAAAATGAGGCAATTGATGACGTCCAGAAATTGCACTATTTAAAAGGTCATTTGTCTGGTGAGGCCGAGCAATTGCTACGTCATACACCTGTTACCGCCGCCAATTATCAGGAATGTTGGCAAACGTTAAACAAACGATATGATAATAAACGGTACTTATGTAATTCTATTTTGAAGAGATTGATAGACCAAAAGAATGTATCAGAATCAGCAACCAGTATTAGGGAAATGTTGGATACTACTGTTGATTGCATGCATGGGTTATCGACACTCGGCATTGATGTTGATTCCTGGGATGCTATAGTTTTATATATTATCAGCGCTAAATTAGATAGCGAGTCGCGCAAGTTATGGGAATCAAAGGTCACTCAGTGTGAAGAGCTACCAACCTTTGACGAGTTCAAGGCATTTTTAGAATCAAGGTTCCGTTCGTTAGAATATCTACATATCCCATCAACTAGTAAGCAGGAATCAACAGTTAGTAAGCCAAAGGTCTTTCATGCGTTCTCTCCAAAAAATGATAGCTCTGTTAAAATAACATGTCCGTTTTGTAAGCAACCTCATAAACTTAGCCACTGTAAACAGTTTTGTAATAATGACTATAAAACTCGCAGTGATTTCATCAGAACCCACGGTCTTTGTTTTAATTGTTTAGGCGCGAACCACACAATTAAATTTTGTCGTATTCCCACAACTTGTCAAGTCTGCAATCGCAGACATCATTCATTGTTACACCCCAAGGTGTCCTCAAGGCCAACGTCGCCTCAAGCCCTTTCAGAGGAGACGTCAGCAGTCAAGTCAGCAGTATCAACATTGAGCGCTGCTTGCGATGTAGTACAGGAATCGGATGTTCCAACTATAACAACTCACTTATCTAAAAAAGCAGTTCCGGATCAAGTTTTACTAGCAACCGCTCTTGTCGAAGCACAGACTAAGAACGGGTACAAACAGCTGCTAAGGGCGTTATTGGATCAAGGATCCCAAGCGTCATTCATAACTGAATCAGCAGTTCAGTTGCTCGGACTCAAGAAAATACCTACTAGAGGTATTATCTCAGGCATAGGAGGTGACGAAAGCACTATGGCTTCCAAGTTTATAGTTTTCGTAACTATTTATTCACGTCACGATCCTAGTTTTAGTTTTCAAGTACGAGCATACGTGTTAGGCACGATCACAACATTAATCCCAGGAGAAAAAGTATCAGTACCAACCTGGCCTGAACTAGAGAACATGACTCTGGCTGACCCAGAGTATCACACTCCAAACAAAATAGATGTTTTGTTCGGAGCTGAGGTTTATGGTCAGGTCCTAAGAGAAGGTTTAATCAAGCATTCTCCTGGGCCTTTAATAGCACAAAACACGAGATTAGGCTGGATATTATCCGGAAGTACACTCACAGATTTTGATTTAAATTCAGTTCATTGTCACAATGTTATAATCAGCATGCATTCTCATATCAGTGACAATGAAATGCTCAAACGGTTTTGGGAAATTGAGAATGATGCAAGTTATAGTAAAAAAAGGATACTTACCCAAGAAGAACAGGCATGCGAAGAATTTTTCAATCGAACCACTCGGCGAGATAGCAGTGGTCGGTTTATAGTCAACCTACCGTTTAAGGACCACAATGATCCACAATGTAAGTACGGCCACACCAGAGATATTGCACTCAAACGATTTCATTATCTTGAACGTCGCTTCAACAAAGATCCAGAGATGAAGAGAAAGTATGCCGCCGTAATCCAAGAATACCTTGACCTTGGTCACATGGTAGAAATTCCTCCCGAAACCGACACTAAGAGAACGGAGGCAGTATATTTACCTCATCACGCGGTAGTTCGGGAGGATAAAACCACAACCAAGGTTAGAGTTGTGTTCGATGCGTCATCTAAAGGTTCAAATGGTGTGTCTTTAAACGATTCATTGATGGTAGGCCCTACCATCCAACCAGAGTTGCGTCATCTTGTCATGAGATGGCGCCAGCATCCAATTGTGTTGTGTGCCGACATCGTAAAGATGTATCGGCAAATTCTGGTTGCTCCTGAACATACTGATTTTCAACGGTTGCTCTGGCGAAGTGATCCGGAGGCTGAAATAAAAGATTACAAATTATTAAGAGTGACATTTGGGACTGCATGTGCACCTTACCTGGCAGTGAAGTCCTTACAGCAATTAGCAGATGACGATGGAGATGAGTTTCCGTTGGTATCTGAAAAATTAAAAGAAGAGTATTATGTAGACGATCTCATGTCGGGCTGTCAGACAGTAGAGGAAGGGATTAGGATTTACAAGGAAATGAAAGGATTAGTGGCAAAAGGAGGTTTTGAGTTACAGAAATGGATGACGAACAACAGGGATCTTGCTAAGGAAATAGAGGAAGATGGGAATCTGGAGGAAGGAGTAGTCGAAATAAAAATGGACGAAATGATGAAAATACTTGGAATTGCTTGGAATAGAGAACTCGACGGTTTCAAGTATTCTGTAGCATTTCCGCAGCACCCTGGATCTGTAACCAAAAGGCAGGTCATATCAGAAATCGCCAAACTTTTCGATCCCTTAGGATGGGTAGCACCCTGCGTAATATCAGCAAAAATTCTCATCCAAAAATTATGGTTGGTCGGGATTGATTGGGATGATAGTTTACCTGAAGAACTCCTGAAAGAATGGAAGACATACCAAAATAATCTTTCAGACTTACCCAAAATTATTATCCCAAGATGGCTTGAAACCAAAGGCAATGCAGTTGTTGAACTGCACGGATTCTGTGACGCTTCCAACATGGCATACGCAGCAGTGGTCTATGTGCGAGTAATAGAAAGGGATAGCGATATCAAAGTTCATTTGGTAACTGCTAAAACCAAGGTTGCTCCTACGAAACAACTATCGATTCCAAGATTGGAATTAATGGGTGCAGTCATTTTAGCAAAATTGATAACTGAAGTGGCTGAAACATTAAAGATTCAAGGAGACAAGATACACTGCTGGACTGATTCAACAGTCGTTCTAGCATGGCTTAGTGGGCACCCAAGTCGCTGGACAACCTTCGTTGGAAACCGAGTCTCAGACATCTTAACGTTATTAGAGAATTCCCAATGGGCTCATGTAAGATCTTCATTCAATCCCGCAGACATAGCATCCAGAGGTATGATACCTCTAGAACTTGCACAGTCTTCACTGTGGTTTCATGGGCCATTGTGGCTAAAAAATAAAACAATTGACTACAAAAGGCCAAAGTCAATTACAACGGCATTAGAGACGAGGTCAGTCAAAGTGTACGCAGCTATGAGTCAGGACGATCATCTGTGGACAAAATTCTCATCACTTCAAAGGTTAGTAAGAGTAATAGCATACTGCAGAAGATTTTTGAAAATAAACCAAAAGGGGAATACTTACCTGACAAGTGAAGAATTAGCAAAGGCCCTAGAAATTTGTGTTAGGAAGTTTCAAGAACAGGAATATAGTGAAGATATAGATAATATTAAGAATACAGGTAGCATAAGTAAGAAAAGCAAACTGAAAGCACTTTGTCCTGTAATAGATAGTCAAGGAATTTTAAGAGTAGGTGGAAGAATTGAGAACGCTCCAATTTCTGAGGGCATGAGACACCCTATAATAATTCCGCAACACAGTCACCTTGCTTGGTTGCTTGTAGATGAAGCCCATAAAAAGACTCTTCACGGAGGTTCGACTTTATTGTTGAGTTACTTGCGCACCAAATACTGGATAATTTCCGCAAAAAGTGTGATCAAGTCGTATGTGCGTAAATGCGTTATTTGTGTTCGGCACTCAGCAAATTTTAAAAATCAATTTATGGGACAACTTCCTGCCTGTAGAGTTACTCCTGCCAGAGCATTTGTGCATAGTGGGGTAGATTTCGCGGGTCCAATCAATATACGAGTATCCAAAGGTCGCGGCAACAAATCCTATAAAGGATACATATGTTTATTCGTGTGTATGGTTACGAGGGCGGTTCACTTGGAGGCTATAAGTGATCTCACATCGCAGGCATTCATCGCCGGTTTTAGGCGTTTCGTCGCAAGGAGAGGTCATTGCAGTGACATGTGGAGCGACAATGGAAAAAATTTCGTTGGCGCATCCAAGGAACTGAAATGTTTATTCAGGGCTGAACAATCGTCGGTTGCTAGTGAGATTAGAGATTGGTTCAGTTCAAACAGTGTTAACTGGCATTTTATACCACCTCACTCCCCAAATTTTGGTGGACTTTGGGAGGCCGGTATTAAATCAACGAAATACCACTTGAAGAGAGTCATTGGTGAATCAACCCTCACTTATGAGGAAATATCGACTCTCCTTGTTCAAATAGAAGCTTGCCTCAATTCTAGGCCAATTTCCCAAATGTCAAATAATCCAAACGATCAAATGCCACTCACGCCTGGCCATTTTTTAATAGGCGAGCCTCTGGTTCTTGTGCCGGATCGCAATTACGAGAGTTCCAATGTTGGCACATTGAAACGATGGCAATTTCTGCAAAGACTAACACAAGACTTTTGGCGACGTTGGGCTCAAGAATATCTAACTTCCATGGTGCATCGTTATAAATGGTCACACAAGGAACCCGAGCCAAAAATAGGAGATGTTGTGTTAGTTAAGGAGGACAATCTGCCTCCTGGCAGATGGTTACTTGGAAAGGTTCTAAAAAGGCATCCGGGTACTGATGGAATCACTCGAGTGGTAACCCTTAAATGTAATGATTCTGTTTTAAAAAGACCTACATGTAAACTGTGTATCTTACCTGTAGCGGATTGAACATTGCCCTAATGGTGTATATTTTGTTTCAACCCCCTTGACCTCATGGTGGGTGGTCTTAGTATTTATATTTGATTTTTACCCCCTTGACCTCATGGTGGGCGGTCTTAGTATTTTATTTTATGTTTACCCCCCTTAACCTTATGGTGGGCGGGCTTTGTTATTATTTTTTTATATTGGAAGAACATATAGTTTCTCAATATGTCCTTGGTGGGCGGAATGTCTAAAGTAAAAGTTAACACCTCGCCACGATAGATGGCGTTGTTAGGTCCGCTGAATCGCGATATGGTTTGGTTCTCGGTGAAACCATATAAGGATAAGATTTGTTATTTTTTTTTTGAACACTACTGTTAATCTCCATTTTATGTTAGATAAACAAAGAAATAAATATATAGATAAGTGAGTCAGTGTTTCACTTGAGGACCCGGGGATCCAAAATTATACACAGGTGGTTGCGCACTAATGTCACTAGCACTTCGAACTCCTTATTTTCCGGATGTTCTGGCGCGCACAAGTCACACATTAACTCATAGGTAGCCGCTCCGACGTGCGTAACTAAAATGGCCACGCGTAACTCCTTCTTGATTTCGTTTAACAATATAAACTGTTCTACGAGTCGTCTATACGCGTCCCAATTACCGCAACCGCCTAATTCAAACTCGTGTAACTTCCCGAAAGGCATTTTAAGCTATTTTCGACAATATTTCACCGATTCGTCGCCAGTTGTGGTGTTCGAAATAAAACTCATGGGCAATTCATTCGAGACTGTTTTATTAGCTATATGTAGGTAGCTTCAACAAAATAGTTTTTAGGTTTACCCACATACATTACACATACAAGGAACACACTTTCCAAGATTCAAGTCTCTACGATTTGCGGTTTAGGCTGTGCGTTGATCCGTCACTCCGTCAGTCAGTCATCCTGAATGACAAAGAATTTTATATGTATACGAGTATAATAAACCTTTCATTCTCGAGGATCCATACTATAGGTTGCACGAATTGCTCTTTTTTGAATTATAACAATAATTTCCGTGATATAAATAGAAATATATGTAGTTTCACCTTGAAATCAAGAGTTGAAAGGGGAAGATCTATTAGCTATTAGATACTATTAGCGATGCCATAAATATTCAATTCTCCATTTCATGAATTACTTTTTCATATGTCGCACCTGCTACCTGCCTTGACGTCGTCTGTTAAAAATCACTTTGCTAGTTTTCTGCTAACTTGCCTACATGATACATCGCACACCGCAGATCGTTCAGATATCATCGTATTTCACCGATGACTCACGACGACGTCAGAAAGAAAGAGCGTCTTTCTAACCCAGTCGGGTTAATATAATAGGTTGGGGAAAAAGTTCCTTCGCATTTTTTAATAAAATTCAAAACATTTTTAATATAGTTTATTTACATTTAACTAAAGTATGTAGGTACCATTTTGTTCGATAACTTTTTGCCATCTTGTAGGTAGGGACATGATCCCATTGCTATAGAAATTTTGGGACTTCTGATCAAAATACTGCGACAAGTGGTTTTGACAGTCCTCTCGTGATATTAACCTGACACTGCCTAAAGAATTCTGAAGAGACCGAAACAGGTGGAAATCTGAAGGTGCAAGGTCAGGACTATACGGCGGATGCATTAATACCTCCCAGCCAAACACTCTTAATTTTTGCTGAGTGGCTAAAGATGTGTGAGGTCTAGCGTTATCATGATGAAAAACCACACCCCTTCTGTTGATTAATTCCGGCCGCTTTCTCTCAACTTCTTGCTTTAATCTCATAAGTTGTTCGCAGTAGAGTTCAGAATCGATGGTCCTGCCTGGTGGTAACAGCTCATAATGAATAATGCCCTTCCAATCCCACCACACAAACAGCATCATCTTGTTGCGAGTTAACCCGGGTTTCGCCACAGTCTGTGAAGCCTGACCGGCCTTTGACCACGACCTTTTTCGCACGTTCTTGTCGTACGTGATCCACTTTTCATCACCAGTTATAAGCTTCTTCAAAAATGGTTCGGTTTCATGACGTCGTAATAAAGAATCACAAATGAGTACACGGTTCACACGGTTCATTAGGTTTCTTTCAGTGAGCTCGTGAGGTACCCAAATATCTAGCTTTTTTGTGTACCCAGTTTCATTCAAATACGCCAAAACTGTTTTGTGATCAATTCCCAGTTCTTCAGCTACGTCGCAACTACGGATATGCCGATCTTGCTCCACTTTTTCAAAAATGCCATCCATTTTATCCGTAATGGGGCGAGCAGATTTGCCATCTTTGACATCAAAATTTCCGGATTGAAAACGCTTAAACCAAATTTGTGCTACTCTCACAGACACTGCACTAGGTCCATAAACATCGCAAATTTTTTTTCGCGGCTTGCTTTGCATTTTTACCATTTTTGTAGTAAAAATTTAAAATGAATCGAATTTCTTCATTAGATTCACTCATCTTGGCGGTACGAAAAACAAATGCAAATCACACATTTTCCTACTTTGAATTTGGAATTATGTTCTTTAAAATTTAAACTTTCAATGATACCAAAACCAGCCAGATACAAATAGTATAGCCAAAGAGATTTTATTACAAGTTCATACATACTATAATGCGAAAAGACTTTTTCCCCAACCTAAATTATACGAGTATAATAAACCTTTCATTCACGAGGATCCATACTATAGGTTGCACGAATTGCTCTTTTTTGTATTATAACAATAATTTCCGTGATATAAATAGAAATATATGTAGTTTCACCTTGAAATCAAGAGTTGAAAGGGGAAGATCTACTATTAGCGATGTACCATAAATATTCAATTCTCCATTTTATGAATTACTTTTTCATATGTCGCACCTGCTACCTGCCTTGACGTCGTCTGTTAAAAATCACTTTGCTACTTTTCTGCTACCTTGTCGACATGATACATCGCACACCGCAGATCATTCGGATATCATCGTATATCACCGATGACTCACGACGACGTCAGAAAGAAAGAGCGTCTTTCTAACCCAGTCGTATTAGAAAGAGCAAAATATATACTGATCGTCGCTACGAACAGGTCGCACGGCCAAGAGTGACTTTAGAGCATTGCGAAAAAAAAACATTGGCTGTGAAATTTCACAGGTGAAATCACTGTGACAAATATAAGTAATTTCATTAAATGAAAATGAAATAAAAGTAGCAATCATTTCCATGCCTAGTATGTTTTATTTGTTTGTACGCTTGTATGTTTGTAACAGACTCCTTTGGGCGCGATTTTGACCCACTTTAAACGGTCAGATTTCATTCAAACTTTGTAGATTTATCGAGGACCGATGACAATTCAATATTTTAAACAGTTAGACCCGTTATCCTCACTAGAATAATCAGAAAAATAACTAATATTTTAAAACATGCTTTTATAGAAACTCCAATATAAAAAATTTTAATAAATTGGAATTAAGAATAATGTAAATAAGAAACAAAATTATTTTATTGTAAAAAAGCGTGGGGTGCTTTTTAAGATATTATCAAAATGATAATCCTTCTACTCGTATCTGTCAATAAAATATTTTTAACTATTGACACCATGCACCCCACGCTTTAGCTGGCCGGAGGAAGTGCCGACATCCCCCTCTCTTGGAATTCCACCCTTCAAACGAAACACCGGAACCAAACGAACCGAATAATGTTGATAAACTTGACCGCTAGGTGGCAGTAATAGTTTTACAAATATTTATATTCATATCTTCAGGGTTGATTCATCAAAATGGAACATACACGAATACATAAATCTTTTTGCGTGACGAAAAATAAATGAATGATAAATACAATCTTTGCTATTCAAAAGTGATTGATGAATAATTAAAATGTTTCCCTGTAATACAAAAGTTTCACTTCTATCGTGTGTCCTTACGACACATCCTGCTTTTTTATTGCATTCTAAACTGTAGCACAAATGTAAATATAGAGGTGTATATAATTGAATTCTGGAAAGCAAGTGGATACTTTCATTTGTTAATACGCAAAGTCATTGGGAGCAGGTTATGTCCCCCATGCGACAGGGGTTGTCGTTAGGTAGCTGGAGAGAGTTCCCCTTGCTCGCGGTAGATGGCACGTTCACAGCTGACGTCGAAAAAACTGTTTTCCGGCAGTGGCGGGTATGTTATACACGAACCAACTAATCACTTAGAATACATTATGTTGGTTTGTGTACCAAGTTAGTTAATATTAAGTATATACTGCTCTAAACACCTGATTTACACTACCTGCTTGTTATAATAGACCCAGTTTTCGTAATATTTGTCATGGGCGATTGTAGCTCAGTGCTAGTGACGCGGAATGCCGCGTCGCATGTCTTGGGTTCGATCCCCATTGAGGACAAATGTGTGCTCAGTAAATACTTGGGTCTGTAAAAGACACAAGGATTTACTGTTTTGCTGATTCGTTATCAAGTGTCCCTCAAGCTGATAAATCTGTCGCCGAGCTCTTTTTATTTCATTTTAATACATACTAAATAAAAATAAAATAATAAAAAGCCTATAGATTTTAAGCATAAATTATTCGATATTGTCATTTCTTTTTCATAATAGAAAATAATAATTGAATGTTAATAGATTTATTAAAAACAATGAACATTTTGATTGCTCTTTAATAATGTTAAATACTAAAGATGCGTTAAAATTAAAACAAAAATGTTATTGTTTTAATAATCTATATGATGATATAACGACTAAACAATTAAAGATTCAACAATACAAAGGTATTCAAAATAATGTGTCACCATACTCGATACAGCTCTGCGCTGCTTGCGTAAACTTCGGCAAGGTACAGTGGAAGATATCAAGATAGAAGATATTAATCGAATGGCACTGAATGGTGCAGACTTATGTACATAGATTAGTTCTCAGGCTGGAAGCGCTGCCCGTGTCGGGTCGGCGCGCGCCCAAGTACCGCCGGGTGGTGCAGCGGTTACGTTAACATGGTTACTAATGCAACACTCACGATGGTCGGCAGCCGTCGCCGTCGACCTTACAATTTACAGATTTATATACGCCCTTGTGGTGTTACCCTTCGTGCTCTGCTGCTACTGCTACAGATGCGCTCGGAGAAAATCAGGTACAGGTATGTTCACCAGTTTGTTAACTTCATTACAATGCGGACAAACAAGCAGGTGGTCCACCTTATGGTCAGTGGCGGCCTAAGGGGATGGCGAACAGGGCAACCGCCCGGGGCCTCGCTCAAATGGGGCCTCGCGCACCAACCCAAGCAAATTTAAAAAAATATAGATTTTTTTAACCATTGTTTCTTATTTAAAACTTTTGATATTGATCATTAATTATTTACAATTAAAATAAAATTATTTTTTATTTATTTGTATAACTTGAGCATTTCTCGTCAAACATGACAAATACCTAAACCAAACGACCAGACACACTTTCGCATCACATACTTTTCACGAAGGACAAAGGGCCTCGCAATGACCTGCCACCCGGGGCCTCGCAATGGGTAAGGCCGCCGCTGGTGATGTCCTTCCATATTACAGTAAATTTTTCAAAAATAACATTATATAAGGTTTAGTTAAGACTATATTGATAGCCTTCAGAAAAGTGTTAATCAAGAACTAAGACTGTTTTAGTACAGAAGGCTTTCTACAACATAAACGATTATTCTAATGACGACAATGCTCGGGTGTAGCGCTCGCTCCAGCACCACACATGTTTATGTATTAAATCTAGTTTTGAGAAAAGTAATTGCTGATTTTATTGGCAACTCTTCTTAGCAAGAGCAACGTACCAAACCAGGGGCTCGATTCTGTAAGGAAAATAACACTAGCTCGAGGATGTTTCGTCGCGGCCTCCATACTCTCTGTCGCTTACTACGCTAGTACTACTAATCACGTGAGAGATAAGCTCTCCGAGGCCTCCGTGAAGCGGCTCGCCAACGAAGTTTGTATTAGCTGTTGGAATAAATATACTTCATTCCATTTCATTTTGAAGGACTTACACAAAAAAAAAACAAGATATTGCTTTAGATTTAATTAACACAATTTTATTAGTTTTTCTTGCTTACTTATCTATTGGTTCTAATTAAACCTTTACATACAATAGGTCCCCTTATTTTTTTTTACTTTTTCAAATGCGCTTTATTATCTAAGTATTAGGATCGTGTTTGGTTTATGAGCCACTGTTGCTAGGAACGTCTGTTAATTTTGATGAAATGCGAGCTGAACATAAATTATGATTGATATGATGACCACATAAGTTTGAGTCGCGCTTGTAAGAGTCTCCTCAAAAGATGGAGAGGCACAGTTAGCTCTGGGATTCAAAGAAGCCAATTTTAATAGATCTTTGCTGGAGTAATTTCTATCTCTCTCTAACAAATGCACAAAGAAAGAAATGATCTGCAATTATATGAAATCAAACAGAAAATGTATCGCCAATGGATTTTCAATCTTCGTCCGTGACTTATAAGGTTTATCTTTGTACAGTACTGACAAACAGTGCCTAACAAATACCTGAACTGTCATTTTTATTACTACGGTATATGGGCTCATTATTTTACCTATTAAACAGAAACGAGAGTCTATAAGACTTGTGCTCGTGTCTTCTGTCTTCTTCACTCACATCGCTGTCTTCTTTTCTCAAGTGCCTGCAGTCGTTGCTCCTATTTGAAACCAGTTTGCCATTACTATCCCCATTTGAATTAGAATCTTCGATTTTATCCAGAATTCCCTCAAAAGACACATCATCAGTTCCCCAATATTCGCTGTCATCAGAATCTTCTGGTATATGGTCTGGATGTACTCGTTTATTTTCATCGCTGTCACGATGCTCAGATATCTTTTCCACTACGAATTCTTCGCTTTCATTCTTTTCCTCTGATTCTGAACGAGTGTCTTCTGTTATATCGTCTTCGGAATCACCACTATCACTACTATCGTCTCTTTCGTGATCACTTACTGCTTCATTTTTTTCTGTTACTGCAGCATTGTCGAGTTCACTCTTGTCTTTGGAAACCTTAGAGCTGTTATCGTTATCATTTTCAGCTCTTCCCCCATCATCTCCACTTGAATCATCATCTGAAGCTTCATCATGGCTCTCTGATTCTTCACTACTCACGCTGCTTTCATCGCTGGTGCTTTCTTTCGTTTCATGGCTCTCTGTTCCAACATTATCTTTACGTTGAATATAATCACGTAATTTAGTTTCTGTGCTGTCAATATTTGAATGATCGATGTCATGTTCCTTGTCGATACCTTCTACTTCGTGCCTTATGCCCCTTTGCCGCCCCTTAAGCTGTGCGTCACCGTGTGGTGCAGCTAGAAGATACGCTAGTGGTTTCTCGCCGCGCCTCTGCTTACGTCTCAGTGGCATGATCTCTACCACCCTGTTCTTGTTGAAGTTGGACCATCGGGAACTTTCGGCTGTCTCGTTGTACGGAAGCATCCGAATGAGTTTCCGCGCTCGTTGTTTGCTGTTCTTCTCGAGGGTTCTCTCAATGAGTGGTATGATGAGGTTCGCGATCTCCTCGGTGGGCGAGTCCATGTCATCTCTGGGCGAGTCTACCTCCACCTCGGCGAGTGGGACGGTGCGGCATGAGATCAGAGAGTGATGGAGAAGGATCACGCAGAAAGCTGTAGAATTAGAATTTGTTTACGTTACAGGTTTTCCACAAATCGTTTAATAAATATCCTTTGGTCTTCACTAACGGCCATCTGATTAAAAAATTAAGTATGCCTAAAGATCCTGACTTCCACGCCGTAGTTTGTGAGTTGGAATTGCATCCAGGATAAATATTTGCGTGCATGAACATGTTTGTTTATACAGTGTTTGGGCGTGAATGTCTATAATTATAGTTATAAGTATGTATTTCAAATTTAATAAAAATACATTTGTAGTATATCAGTTATCTGGTTCCCAGAGCTCTGCTTAGTTTGGCATCAGATTACCGATTGAATGAACAGATTGTCCGAGAATATTACAGTATAGAGTAGCACAATTTAGCCGTCCCCCGCGGTCCCAATTGATATTAGATTTTCTCGGTATACAAGTAGCCTATAAGTTATTCCAGGGCATGTTCTATCTACGTGCCAAATTTCATCAAAATCCGTTTGATAGTTTTTGTGAGAAAGAGTAACAAACATCCATACATCTCTACATCCATTACACACTCACAACCTTACGTATCTATAATATTACAGCTGTCCCCCACGGTTTCACCCGCGTTCCCGAGGGCTGTAAAATTTTCCCGACACAAAAAGTATCCTATGTTACTTCTAATAGCTTCAAGAATGAATGTGTACAAAGTTGCATGATGATCGATTAGGTAGTCTTCGTGTGAAAGCGTAACGAACAAACTTATATTCACATTTGTAATATATTATTAGTGGAGATTAGTAGGATTTATTAACAAAAAAGTAATATATCAGTTATTTGGTTTATGTAACAAGCTATGCTTAGTTTGGGATCAGGTGGGCGACATAAAGATAGGTATAATAGGAATACAGTAGGACAGGATAACAATTTTAATTAGATGTAGAAATATACTAGCTTTCCGTTCGGTTTCTCGCGCTTTACCGACTGGCGAGGAGGGCGATGGCTGCCACATGCGTCATGCTTGTGAACAGGTGCTGCTTGTGGGGGCTGGTCGGCGCCAGTTTGTTTGTATTTTTTATTATTAGATATTCATATTATTATTGTTTAATAATTCTTCAATTCTGCGATAACACACAGGTTTTGTCAGTGAGAGTAAATAAATATTATATAATAAATCTAAGATCGTTTTAAAAAGAGTAATTGCTGAGTTAATTGCCGGCTCTTCTCAGTAAAAAACAACCTTCCGAACCGGTATTGGAGTCTGACTATGCATAAGTGCTTGTAAAGGCCTATTTGAATAAAAATATTTGAATTTGAATTACCGAGACCCGGAGGGAACCTGACATATTTACACTCATATATAACTTTTATGTATTTATTTTACAACATTTTCATTTATATACAGTGAAACTTGGTTAAGTGGGACCTGGATAAGTGAGAAACCTCCATAACTGGAACTCATGCTAAAGTCCCAACACTTTGGCACTAAATTACCTCTGTTAGTGGGATGAGGTAACCTCTATATCTGGGATTTATTCTTTCGATTTATCATCATAGTTACCTCTATAACTAAGACAGCGAGTGAATTTTATACGTATAAACCTCTGTAACCGAGATAATATCGTTTTGTTTGTTTACTCATTCTTATCCTACCCACAAATTCCACATTCAAGTACGTAAGTAATTTTGAGCCTCACTGACCTTTAGTTCTAATTTCGCTTTACTTCCATACGCATGTTTATTTGAAAAATGTCAAAACGAAAGCTACAATCTTTATCATTACGTGAAAAACTGAAATTAATATCCGCTTATGAATGTGGAAAGACACGCGAAGAAGTTTGTGTCGAATTTAATGTGCCAAAATTTACTCTTTGTAGAATAATTCAGAATAAACCTTTATAGCTGAAATAACCCGTATTCTCACTTCTATCAATGGAACCCTCTGTAAATGAGACAGATATTAATTTATACCTGGATATCTGAAACACTGGGTAAGTGGAATACTTCTATAAGTGCAACGACATTGCAGTGCCTTTACCATGAGTTTTTAACGTATGTACTCGCTAGCGACGACGTAAAACATTTCTATGGCAAATGTGTACAGCGCCACTAGCGGTCACCTAAAGAACTAAAATCGATAGTACGAGTCGATCGGTAAAAAACCTATCGAAATGTAAACACTAGCGAGTAACGTTTTTTAGCCTTTGCTATAGAAATTCGGTACCATGAGTCACAAATTTGACAGTTGCTATCGAGAAATACTGGATCGATAGTAGTTTACTCGCTAGTGACTAAAGTAAGTTTCGATAGGAACTCATGGTAGAGGTACATGTCCCTTGGAGTCTCACTTAACCAGGTTTCACTGTTTATATATATATTTATAATAAATGAACACAATAACAAAGCACACAAACACACGGCACATATTTTTATGATCAATTAAACTTATAATATATAATATACTTATAATAAATAAATTATTTATTTCAACGTGCATTGGAAAAGCACCATTTATTAATTGTGTGGCGGTAGTTCGAGCCACCGCAACGCTATGATGCGCGTGCACACATTCCTCAGCGCGCTACGGTTCGCCCCCAGTCGGCCCGCAACCTTTCGACGCGAACCCTGTGTCGCCCGCTATCCCACCGCTTACGCGAGTTACCTACACCTCTCAATTTATGTTTGCTGTGGTCTGTTTTTCCGTTTATTTACTCTTGTTTGTGCTTTCACTTCATCTCTCGCACTCCTTCTGAACTGTTCTTCTGTATTGTGTTACCTGTGCCTAATAAACGTTAAGTGCTTTGGACTTACCGAGGTACCCACTTATTATATTTATAACACCCGAAGAACTCATAGGTTCTACTGTACCCGGCATCATAACCAAGCCTGTGTGAATCCAGAACAATACACCATTCATACATCCATGCTCACAAACATCGCATTTATAATATTAGTAGGTATTACAATAACTTCTTACCTAACACAAGCTTCATGGCGACGATGGCGAGAGCGAACAATAACACATTACCTGTGCCATTTATACTCACAGCACAAACTCAATAATCAACTTGTCAACTAATTAACTATTAATTAATCAACGATCAATCCGAGCCGGAGCGAAGTAGATGTGAGCAATCAATATGTTCCAAGAATGTTGATAAGCTCCTATAGCTCCGTTGATAGTACCTTGATGCCGTGATTAGAGTCATGGTTCGAATTATTGTTAAATTTTAAGATGCACTAGCATCAGTGTAACACAAAATTCTCACGGATGAAGTTATCTGATAACGGTCTCTTCGGAACATCGCACAAATCGCAACTGTCAGTGTCAATGAGTGAGTAATGATGTTATTGTCAATAATAACCTAACAACGTCGACAATTGTTATTCGTTGCTACAGGCAGGTGCAGAGTTTGGACACTACAATTTCACGACTGAATAGTAAAAAATTCTATTAGTGCAGTTTTTCTCACCTATCATTTAGGGCAGGGCTGTCCAAACTATACACCTTCGCGGGCTAATTAAATTTCATACAAAAGCTGGAGGGCCGGAAAAATATTTTCAGTTGTCAAGTAAATAAACTATTATTATTAATATATAGGGATGGGAAATAATTAATATTATAATAATATATAATAAATATACTATTAATATTTATCAAAACTATGTGTGTCCAAAACTATTTATAACTGTTATGTGCTTTCCCATACTCTTCCAACTATTCAGATATGGAGAATAATTATATTTGGCATTTAAATAACCATATGCATAATGTTACATGTCATAGTGCTAATTTTATTTATTTTGATACTAACAAGTTTGTTAGTAATTTGAAATTGAAACAGGATACCCTGTTTATTCCAAAAAAACTTAAGAAATTGATTGCATCACTGGTAGCATATAATATTAATAGGATAAGGGATAACACAGTAAGAACAAGTCATTTTAACATTAAATCTCAGAATAGTTCTTTAAACAAAAACTTTTGACAACAGAGAAGCTAAACAGTTCGACTTTTTTATTACATCAGAATATTAATCGCTTCTTTGGCAAAATTCTTGATATTCATTTATTATTAGATAAAATAAATATAGATATATTATGTTTTACAGAGACATGGTTGAAACCGGGCACTATGCTTTTTAATATTAAAAACTTTACAGTTGCCAGTATATTCAATAGATTATCTGCAGAAGGTGGCGGCACAATAATTCTTATAAATAATAATATTAAATTCAAGGATCGTAAAGATATTTGTAGCCTCTCTGTTGAGCGTGTTTGTGAGGTGTCTTGTGCAGAGTTGCAGAACTATATTATTGTTTGTGTTTATAGGCCACCGGCATCAAATTTTTTATTGTTTACGTCTATAATGGAAGAGATTCTTCGTAAGTTATTTAATAATTCTAACAAGTCAATAGTTGTATGTGGCGACTTTAATGTAGATACTCTTAGTAATTCATCTGAAAGTCGGAATTTTGTTGCCTTATTCAAATCGTTCAACTTAGATTTATTGTTTAGTGAGTCAACAAGATCTACAGCCACTTCGGCTACTTGTATTGATAATATATTAACTAATAGTAGTATACTAGGGAAATCGATTATTAGTGGTGTTCGCTCGGATCATAAGGCTCAATTAATAGAATTGCCATTTAAAAGACAAGTATTTAAAGTAACGAAAGTAATTAGACCTACTACTAAGGCAAGATTAGACACCTTTAAGAATAATTTAGAGCTGAAACTCTGTAATACAATATATCATAGTGATGAGCCCAATGTCTTGTATAAAGGTTTATTGTCTGGGATTTGCGATAATTTTAATAGAGCCTGTCCTACTAAAATAGTGAAGGTAAATAGTAAAATGGGATTTAGTGACTGGGCTACAAAAGGTATTCGTAAGAGCAGGGATAGGTTGTATGAACTTTATCATTTAAAATCTCTAACTCAGAACGAAGAATTTCATAAATATGTTAGAAAATTTTCAAAGACTTTCAAGTTAGTGTGTAATCAAGCTAAATCTTACTTTATATGTAATAAAATAGGTAATGCTAATAACAAAATAAAGACAGTCTGGAATGTTATTAATACGGAAACTGGTAAAATTAGAAATAATAATGAACAGGTAACTCTTAAAATTAATGAAAAAATTCTAACAAATAATTTAGATGTAGCCTGTGCTTTTGAAAACTTCTTCACGAGTATACCTGGTAAAACTACTAAAAGCCTTAAATCATGTCCTATAGCAGCGGAATCTTTACTCAAGCAGCATATTCATAATACATTTCCAAGTTTTAAATTTGACCATATTAATGCTAGCGATATCATAATAACTTTTAATTCTCTTAATATGAAAAGTACTGAAGATTTATGGGGCTTATCAGTAACAATCGTAAAATCAATAATAACAGTGATTGCACCTGTTTTGTCAAATATTTTTAATGAATGCATTGATCAGGGTTGTTTTCCTGATTTAATGAAATATAGTAGAATAGTACCTATTTTCAAGTCCGGTTGTAGGGAGAATCCATCTGATTACAGACCAGTTTCCGTTCTGCCAGCACTTACTAAAATCTTAGAAAAATTGCTGCTTAATCAAATGTCAAGTCACTTTACTAAGCATAAGGTATTGCATGGTCATCAGTTCGGTTTCACGAAGGGAAGATCTACATCCGATGCGGCAGCAACATTGCTGAGGCACATTTATGGCGCATGGGAGGATTCACAGGATGCGATTGGCATTTTTTGTGATCTGTCCAAGGCATTCGATTGCGTTGACCACCGTACGCTACTACTAAAACTTGACTTCTACGGAATTCGTGGAACTGCTCATGATCTTGTTTTATCTTATTTATCAAATCGCCACCAAAGTTAGGGATTACCGGCACAACATCCAAGGGCTCTTTAGTCGAAATGGGGGTACCCCAGGGTTCAATTTTAGGTCCATTTTTGTTTTTAGTATATATAAATGATTTGCCATATGTTGTAAATGACCTCACAGATATTGTCTTGTTTGCTGATGATACATCATTAATTTTTAAAGTTAATAGAAAAGACAAAGATCTAACTAAAGTTAATCATACTATGTCAATTGTCTGTGGGTGGTTTGCTACAAATAATCTATTACTAAATTCAAAGAAGTCTAAATGCTTAAGGTTTTCTTTACCAAATGTAGCACAAGTAGATAGCCAAATAATAATAGATGGGAGCCATATTGATCTTGTAAATAAAACGGTATTTTTGGGTCTTACATTAGACAATAAATTGCAATGGGGACCTCAGGTTGATACTCTAGCTGCTAAATTAAGTTCGGCTGCTTTTGCTGTTAGGAAAATTAAACAATTGACGAATGTTGAGACGGCCAAATTAGTTTATTTTGCATATTTTCATAGCCTCTTGTCCTATGGTATTTTGTTTTGGGGAGCAGCAGCGGATATAGAATCAATATTTATTATACAAAAAAGAGCAATTCGTGCAATTTACAGTATGGGTCCCCGTGAATCATTAAGAGATTTATTTAGGGAAATAAATATAATGACATTACCTTCACTATATATTTATGAAAATATAATGTTTATACGTAGAAACATAGGAACGTTTGAGTCAAAATTAGATATTCATAGTATAAATACAAGACAAAGGGAGAAGTTAGTTGTTCCATACTTTAGACTAACTAAAGTTAACAAGTCATTTCTTGGTAATTGTGTTCGATTTTATAATAAGATACCGCTTTCAATAACCAAAATGTCTGATCATAAATTTAAAAATTATATTAGGAAAGTTTTGAAAGAAAAAGCGTATTACAAGGTAGTTCATTATATTGAAGATAAAAATGTATGGAAATAGCTGCTCTCTGCACAGTGCACCTCTAAATCTCTTGTTTAAGTTGTAAGTACCTAATTATTGTTATTTTCTATTTTGCAGTCTTGTCATATTTTTATTTGTTTTGTTTTTTTTTTTTTTTCATGTTACCTATTATAAGTATTTTGTAATTGCTAAATATAAAATTATGTAAAATTGAAATTATAAAATAGCCAAAAAGTCAGAATAGATAAAAATTTATATAACAAATAAAAAAGAATGTAACCTTGCTGAGTTTCTTGCCGGTTCTTCTCAGTTGAAGGCTGACTTCCGAACCGGTTGTAGCTTCAGTAACTTTAAATTTGACCTTCATAAGTGCCCTCCGAAGGCCTAAACTGAATAAATGGTTTTGAATTTTGAATTTTGAGATTAAAATGTGTGTCGCGGGCCGCATGAAAACAAGCCGCGGCCCGCGGGCCTTTGTTTGGACAGCCCTGATGTAGGGTATCACTACTTATTTTTTTTAAAGGACGAAGGTAGCCTTGGATGGTAGGTTAGCCTCTGATGGCTCTCGGATGACACACGGACAGCGAGCGCAGAGATCTCGGAGGGAAGAAACTGTTGACGTTGAAGGCTTGTGTATATGTCAAATCGCGTGACTATTCGCTCATAAATGTTGCCACATCACTGTGGTGCGGGCGGGGAAGGATTCTTGCAGGCGTGCTCAAAAAATAAATGAAAGTAAAATTATTTGGAAATAAAAGTAGTTACCGTCACTAGACTTCAGCTACCTATAGAGATCCTATTACTGGAGGAGAGCGTCTTTAGATAAACATTATTGAAAAATGTTAGCTAATTAAGAGACATTATAAATGCGAAAGTTTGTATGTATGGACGTTTGTTACTCTTTCACGCAAAAACTACCAAACGGATTTGGATGAAACTTGACACATTTATAGAAAATGCCCTAAAATAACACATAACATTTTTTGCGCTGGGAAAATGTAGTATTCCTCGGGAACGCAGGTGAAACCGCGGGGGGCAGCTTGATTGAGATATAGACTATCCAACTTCAGAACAGAGACTTAGTAGTATCGATATTAGAGTAGAGCTCTTAGTGCAGAGTCCATCCGGGAAGTACTACCACCGTACCCACTGCCGCCGTGAAGTAGTAGCGTACTTGTATTACTGTGTTTTGGTTAGAAAGCTGCAACCGGTGACATTACAGGCACATAAGACTTAACTTCACGTCTCAGTGACAACGCGGCGATGCCCCTGGTGTTGCGAATGTCCATGGGTGGCGTTGAAATTCTTAGATAAATAAAACTGCACATATTTATGTATTTATGTTCTTTATTGGAATAGTATGGCTGGTAGCTACATACATATTTTATTCTCTTAATAATAACTAGTGATGCACCCGGGTTCGCCTGAGTGTGATAGTATATTAAC
The DNA here is from genome assembly GCA_907165245.1 of Habrosyne pyritoides. Taxonomy (NCBI): domain Eukaryota; kingdom Metazoa; phylum Arthropoda; class Insecta; order Lepidoptera; family Drepanidae; genus Habrosyne; species Habrosyne pyritoides. The sequence goes on from OU015615.1 coordinate 133,402, forward strand.
GATACCTTTTAAAACCAATTTTCTAAATGATAGTGTAAACCGCAACGAAATCTATTGGCTAGTTTAACCTTTTGAACGCCACGCCATGACGGCATCGCCACGTCCTGTACGCCAACAGAACATCTATATAAACACCTGTATCGATAAAACACATAAAAGTAATGATTTAACATGTGTATTCAGTATAGTTGTGCTCACTGTGTATTGTCGAGTATAGACGACAATAGCGGCCAAAAGGTTATAGGATGTATGCGGGAAGATAGAGACAGATATAGTGACTTTGTTTCATACTAACAGACAATTAATAAATTTAAAAATAAGTTACAGTTTTCAATATCTATAAGGCCTGTGTTGACAGCAGAATGTTATCCAAAAATAATCTCTATTGCATATAACATAAGGTTTATCTACTGATCCAATAGTTAATTGTACGATGTAAATGAACTAAATATCCGACACCGGGAAATGGATCAAATTTAACTTCCAATAATAGGTTACACAAAAAGAAAATTATACTCGTACATACAACATTGTACTCTAGCACAATAAACTAAGATTGGAAATTGTTTGCATGAAACTACCAGCACATACATGTGCTTACGCACACACGCGTAGCCGAGAGGTGATTGGTCGCGGGCAACTATTCTAAATAAATCGTTCGGATACACACAGTAGTGGTTCAAAAACAGAATATATAGATACAAAGTTTCTTTAGAAAATAAAAAAACACGCTTCAGAAGTTGTAGAGCTCTTAGTGCAGAGTTCGTCCAGGGAAGTACTTCCTTACCCATTCCCGCCGTGAAGCAGTAGTGCACTTTTATTAGTGTGTTTCGGTTAGAAAGGTAAGGTGACATAACAGGCACATGAGATTTAACTTCACGTCTCAGCGACAACGCAGCGATGCCCCTTTACCATCGGGTAGTCCGTCTGTCGGCTTACTGCACAGAAAACCTTTTTCTTTCCCCCATCTCAGAAAGAGTATTTTCGCTCTTCGATCACTGAGTGCAAAACCCGTTTTTATCCTCTAGAGAGATAAAGTAAATTGAATTTAGAACATCGTGTAACGTGTTTGTGAATTCAAAACATAATTAAACCTATTTACTTCTACCTCCATGGCGCCCTATTTAACTTGTTAAAAACTCAGACTCGGAACCTTCTAGGCGTACTTTTTTTTTATTTCCTTTGCGCGCCCCATTTTCTTTTTTTTGCATGTAGTCATTTCCTCGCTGAGGTAGGATGAAAAGTTAAGTGTTGCACTCGAGTGCAAAGATTTTTCACCTTGTGCTCTTTTGATTCCCTTGCTAACGCTCAGGATTCTAGTTTTTGAATCTTTCGCTTGCTCGGTCATCAAAATTGAGCACACGGTTAAAAAGCAACTTTGCACTCTTGTATAACAAATAACTATTTACTGTGCGTATCTGTATTAATTATCAACCTTAACCAGAAGGCCTTCGTGAGTTATACCAACTGTTATACTGAATCTCTTTATATTTAACCACTACTGTGTGAATCAGAATATTTTATTTTACCATTGGATGATTTGATACATCATTTTGTTAGGTAGCAATTTGACCACAATCTCAATGTGGTAAGTAATGATGTGGCGAAAGGTCCACACAAAGCTTGGAAGGAATTTGGTACAAGTGAAGCTGATGCTATTGATTGCTTGCTGATTTGTGTTCAGACATCAGTATGAGATATCCCAAGGCATTCATTACTGGTTGTGTTGATGAAATTTTTATCCTTCGCATTAAAACCCAGCAATGTATATCACATCATTCAATAATATCCCGTTATATTTAAATAGGAATAGTAAGGCTCGAAATACTTTAGGAAGAATTTACACTCTATTAATAAAGAGATAAAATATATTTTATTTCGTCAACATTGTACTTAATTTAATGTATTGCCTAAAAGTTTATATTGACGATGAAATGGTCACTTAGGAAACAGAAGCGGAATTCGTAACTCTATATGAACCAATTCTACTTAAAATTATTAAATAATACTAACTTAAAAGCGAATAACAAGATGGAATGGTAGAAAATTAACCTAGACAATTATTTTACAAAGAAAGAAACGAAACATTCTTTTGTTATCGAATTGTTCCACTCTACTGATCGAATAGCTAATACAGAGTGACTGGTGAGTTACCTTCGATACTTACGGAGAGAACTCGGTACTCGATTCTCGTTAAAATGATATAATAAAATTAGGTGCTTAATTTTTGACCAAAATTTCTCTAAAAATAAGTGAAATGTGGATATTATACTCTCTAAACACGCCGCGGTGTTTGTTGTTTAAGTTTATCTAGTCACGTGCGGCACGCGCTAGTTTACTAACAAGTAATTTAATATTTATTTTTAATGTTATTTTTTTTCATCATATATGATCGCCAACTATTACGTCCTCAAATATTGAAGGTATCTCACCAGTCACCTGTATACATCACTAGATAAAACATTACCCTTCTTAATGGGTCATAACGGATCAGAGGAACTATAAAGCCTAGACTGGCCCCAGTTAAAGCTAGCAATACAAGCTGAATATCCACCAGAAAGCATTAAAAATGTTGATGTGAAACATTTATTGGCGCGCCTTAGCAGTAAATCCGGCAGTGATGCCGTGACGGTCTCTTATTTTGGTTTCTCTATCAGCTGTTCGACTGATGCTCACACCCTTCCTGTTCATATCATCCCTCATACACTAATACAACAAAATAAATAATATATATTATATTATGACAAAGACAATTTCTTAATTTTAACAGAAAATAAACAATAGGCTAAGTGAATCCCGCTGAACATAAACTTATTGTATATACTTAATCCTATATTGAGGGAAAGAGAAGGAAGATCATAACAGTATTATATTGAAGACACTACTTTTACGTTATTTAGAAGACATTATCACTTTGGTAATTAGTAGTAAAAATACAGTCGCAGTTGAAGAAGCCTAAACACGTGTATGTGAAGAAGAAATGATACTAGAATTAAAAAAAATATATATATGTCATCAAGGCGTATTATATTATAGGAACATATTATGTTTCCTTTTTCTTTAGATTGTCTGGAAGGTATTGCTTCAGTAATAAGGCAGCCCAAATTGTTTGCACAGATAATGTTTGTAGAATGTTTTTTATGTGGTGTGAACAATAAACTGTATTTGTATTGTATTGTATAGGAAGGTCATTCACCACCATCACGGCTCGTACTAGATGAAACTACTACGGTTAAATCGTGAAAACGTCATTTAAAAAGATCAGGTTCACAATATCCGACTGGATTCTGGTATGCGTGTATTTTTAATTCTTCCTAAACGACTTAACAGATTTTGATGTTCTTTTTTTCAGCCCCTTTATTCAGTTAATACAAACTTCGTCAGCGAGCCGCTCCATGGAGGCCTCGGAGAGCTTACCTCTCACGTGATTAGTGGTATTAGCGTAGTAAGCGACAGAGACAGAGCATAGAGGCCGCGACGAAACATCCTCGAGATAGTGTCATTTTCCATATAGAATCAAGCCCCTGCTATCAGATAGGAGGCGCTGTAGTAAAGTTCTACTGACAGAACAACGTCTGCTGATTCAACTACACATATATTCAAAGTAAAAAACTTGGACTGTTCATTCTTGTGTTTGGCTTTTTCCACCACGACCATACTTACATACATTTGATCATTAGATATTTAATATAATTATTAATTAAGCTATTAACCCTTATTTATTTAGTTAACAACATTAGTTTTGTCGTTTGTGAATTATAATTTATTGTTGAAGTGAGGTTTGAATGCAGATATGTTCGATTATTTTATAATATTTTTGAGAAAAATATTGTAATGCTTTATTTCTCAATAAATAAATAAATATAGTATATAGGGTGACTGGTGAGATACCTTCGATACTTATGGAGAGTACTCGGTACTCGATTCTCGTTAAAATGATGTAATAAAATTAGGTGCTTAATTTTTGACCAAAATTTCTCTTAAAATAAGTGAAATCTGGATATTATACTCTCTAAACACGTTGCGGTGTTTTTTTTTGAATTAAGTTGATCTAGTCACGTGCGGCACGCGCTAGTTTACTAACAAGTAATTTAATACTTTTTTTAATGTTATTTTTCTTCTTCATATATGATCGCCAACTATCACATCCTCAAATATTGAAGGTATCTCACCAGTCACCCAGTATAGAGATATGGAGGAGCGAGGTATGAGACTCCTCCATTTAAAAGGAAAGATCTTTCACCGCGAGATGCTCGTGCCACCGCGTGGGGACCGCGGTCTGACTGTTGATGTTGGAAGCTTGTATATATGTCAAATCCTGAGAAAACTTCGATATCGCGATGTAGGATTTTCGCGTGTCTATTCGTTCATAAATGTCGCCACAGATAAATAAATACATTTCCAAGATTGATGCAACAATCTACACGAAATTTTCGTTCAAAGTAATAAATTTACTTTCATTTTAAAATATTTATTTCACTTTATTGAAAAACGTTGCAGAATCCGTGCATAAAGTTAATATTTCATAATTTTTATTGGCCTTATCATATTCTATTCGATAAACTTTGATTTTAATCGCTTTAAATATAAGATTCAAAACAGCGTGTCTTACAAAATAGATCGCAGCATTAGTTCAACAAGCTAGTTAAAGCGCATGCAATTATATCGCTCACTGGAACCTTGTCAAATTGTAAACACTTCAAGTCTCTGTACTTACTGCTATAAATATTGGTGTGACAAGGTCCTAGCGCATCTAAGTCGTGTAGAAATAGTATATTCTTTGAAATATCTAATAATAATACTAAAATATAATATTGCTCACCGATCTCTATTTTATTGTACTATTCTGGATCTACAGTTTTAAAGGGAGGAGAGCCGAGTTGAACGGTAGTATCACAATGGGCACATACACTGGCTTTTTAGCTTTAGTAGGTCTAGCAATGCCCATGTTTACCAGCAATGGTTACCTCATTTAAGTGCTCTCCTCCCTGCCCCTCTAGATCTGGCCCATATTTCCGTCATCTACATATTTATATTAAATATATTTCCAGGTGACTCTTCTTAAAACCCCAAGTAAGACCCTCAAATTTTGCCCCTAGGATTGACAGTTCCCTTGTAGGAGATTAATTTCTTATGACAACATTATATGAGTCTTACTAAGGTATTTCTGCAAGGGCAATTGGTAATTTGAAATATAAAACTAAACTAATGAACTTGATTTCATAGAAAGGTAATATTCAAACTAATTCACTTATTAAATACATCATAAGACAAAATTGTTTTGACACTATTTAAGGTTATTATCAAATACCCGTAAATTACTAATTTATCAATTAAACGTACTATATGCTATGTTAAATTAATTTCTAATAATCATAAGTATTTTTGAGACTTTAAAGAGTAATGTAATATTATAATTTTAATGAATTCTTATGAAATAATTATCATAAAAATACAATCACTTTATGGTTTTATCTATATAGATGACGTCGCTGTAAACTTGCATGACAATCATGACCATCGGTCAGTCACTGGACTTGAAGCTAATTTTATTTAAGTATTCGAAGAAGACTGAATGTAAAAATATCTTAATCGAATATTAGACCTTAATAGTAATACTTTAGAGTAGTGTTTGCTTCACCGGGGCAGCTGAGGTGAGGAGGAGCGGCGTGACCGACGCTTCGCTTTGCGCACTGTCTCTTCTGTTATCTGAAATAGTAAAAAAGTGTTGTCGATGACCTCTATTGTACAGACTTGTTTATATGGTTATATTTTTTTCTTTATGTACTATTCCGGGACATTCTTTACACACGGCCATCCGGTCCCAAACTAAGCAGAGCTTGTACTATGGAAACCGGATAACTGATATACTACATATACTACTTTTTTTTTCTAAATACGTACTTATATACACCTATATACCATATACCATATTTACACCCAGACACAGAACAAACAGACATGTTCCATGCACACAAATGTTTGTACTGGGTGGGTATCGAACCCGCGACCTTTGGTTTGGCAGTCAGAGCGTTAACCACCAAGCCTAGTTGCTTGAAATAAACACTCTTGTCAATGAACATCCTTTTGCAAAGTCATATTTTACAAATAATTTATTTAATACTCTTCCAGCTCTTTAAACCAAATATTACAACAAAAAGGAAATTAATTTTAATCTAAAACAACATACACAAAATTCTGTAACAAAGTGTTTTTATTATTTGTTCACGTAAGTCAAATTTCGGGAACGTAAAAAGAGTTTATTAAAAACTAACTTAATTTTATTTAATTAAAAGTACGACAACGTACACCGATGCGAAGGTGAATATGATGTGTCTAATTAAACGGAAAGCAGTTACATTGAGCCGTTGTAAAGACTGCTGATCTGCACAATCCAACTTACAAAGTAACGGCCCACACAAACAGGCCCCATGGGCTGGCGATGCTGAGCCAGCATTTAGTCTAATACAGAAGGGTGAGGGGGATACAGAACTAGATATTGTATTATTTTTGAGAATAAAAACAAAATCAAGGTAAATTTACTGCTAATAGCACTTAAAGCTATGAACTGGTTCAGAATTCAGTCTCCAATTGAACAACTTACACTACCACTCTAGAAAAAACTATCACTCTAGCTGTCGAACATGGTTGTTAAAATTTCGATAATTTCTAACCCTTGGGATATAATTGCTCGAAATAATGAAACATTTCTATTTCAATCAGTTATTTTAATTTCATTTTTGTCTTTTATGTTTATCTTTGAGTTTATTTTCTTTTTCTCTGAGTTGTCACTACCACTATACATGCTGTGTATACCTATAATAGGCATAAGTACAAAATACTACATTTGTCTCATATTTTATATATCGCATAAAACTTGTGCTGTTGGTGTACGTTTCAAAACAAAATTAAATAAAAAAATATTCTTGTTGTACTTACAATAGCAGTAACCCGGGCCGGCACTGGCGGCGGTAGAGAGGCAACTCTCTCGTGTCTTCTCACTTCAGCCTTAGTAGTAGGCTTTTCTACTTCCTTACTTCCAGCTACTTCTCCAGATCGCGCTGGTTCTACTGCCGGTGTCGGTGCTACTCTAGCTGGTACCGCTGGTGGGTCAGAGGCCTGTTTACTAGAACCTTCGGTGGGTTCTTGAGTCGCGGGAATGTTGCACTCCACTGCTTTAGAACACGAGGCACGCGGTACATTTGGCCTATAGGAGAGAGACATAAATAAATATCCCGGAACATTCTTTACACACGGCCATCTGATCCCAAACTAAGCAGAGGTTGTACTGTGAAAACCAGATAAGTGAAATACTACTTTTGAAATACATATTTACATCTAGACACGGAATAAACATTCGTGCAGACAAATGTTTGTCCAGGTTCGCTAATCACCAAGCCAACTGGCCCGTCTAAGACTATTAGGGTATTAAGGGATTTGATCCACATGGTTAAATTCAATTAGATTAGCGCTATATTAGTTGTGTAATATTACGTGTAATCAGTCTCGTGCAAGCCGTACGTGGAGTCGGTGGGCGCGCATCACAAAACAGTGTCGAGCGCGTCGAGCGAGCACAGCAGCGCCGGCGAGCGCGACATCCAGCGCGCCAGCTCGTCCGGCGTCACCACGCCGTCCGCGTTTGTGTCCATCAGCTGTACAATGGACACTATTTTTATCCAGCTCAAAATTTGCATTGTTTAAATCTGTTACATTTAAATGTAACTAGGCAGAATTCTTCTTTTATTTTGCTAATAGGCATTAGGATTGCTCCATTTTAATGCATAGACTTTCTGTCCAGCATGAGGTAACACGTCTGTAGTGCTAGTGCGCCGAGTCAGTGACAGCGGGTCTAATACGTCCTGAAGATGCTTTGTGTAGAAGCGAAACACGTGTCGATTTCCTGTTGATTCTTTGTTTGGGATTTTGGGACAGAGAAGGAGATCCAGTGGAATTAGTTACTAGATATTTGTTTTCTGTGTACTCTTGCTTCTAACTGATCAAAATCTCTAATGGCTTATTATACTGACGTTGAATATCCTGTCGACATGGTCCTTGGCGGCGCCGGCGGCGTGCACGACGGGCGGCGCGGCGGCGCGGCCCAGCAGCTCGTAGATGGCCTGCACCACCGCCAGCATCTCCGCGCGGGAGATGCGCCCGTCGCCGTCCACGTCGTACAGCGCGAACATCCACGACAGCTTCTCCTGCACCGATCCGCGGGCCACGCGGGATAGGATGTCTAGGAACTCCTGGAATGGATCACGTGGATTTAAGTGTCCAGGTAGATGACTCAAACATAATTAGGCAGGTAAATGAAAAATCTAGTAGTGGCGAGTGTATTCTACGAGATAAATTATTAACCAGTAATAAAAGTTACATGAAGGTATACTTAAAAAAGATAGCTAATTCACGAATACGTCTGATAGAGCATGATCGCAGTTTGCATGCTCATTTGTGGACGAGTGCATTTAATAGTAGGAGTAAAAGTAGGAGTGGCTTCTAACGACTACCCATAAAGGGTGCACTATACGAATATAAAGTTATTATTATGTTTGATTAATATATTAAATTATTATTTATTCATCCCCATCGAAGTTACTGTGCTGTCCATTTCCGTACCCTAGATATGTAGTATATCAGTTATCTGATTTAGAAGCACTGCTTTATTTGGGATCAGATGGCCGTGTGTAAAGAATGTCCCGGGATATCTAGGCAAGCTGGCTCAACAACACCTCAGAGAGCGAACCTCAGACGTGCTTACGAAAGAGACGGCGCATAGATAAAGCGACAAAATATTGTCGAGCTGGTTTCATTTACAGAATCGCACCCGTGGCACTCGATGGTAAGTAGTCATCGACCCTGAGACGTGAAGTTGTTAAGTCTCATGTAGTAGCTGTAATGTCACCTTACCTTTCTAACCGAAACACAGCAATACAAGTGCACTACTTCTTCACGGCGGCACTAACTCTGCCCTAAGAGCACTACTGTGATGCGATCTTATCACAATGTTTTCTATCACCGACTGCTCAAAGAAAAAATATTCTAACTTCCGGTTAATTCATATAGCATTATTTAAAAAAAGGTTTTTTGTTATTATTACATTACAAACGAAAAATATTTGACAGCTGTCATAAATTTACATTACAAATGCGTTGAAGTTAAATTTCTTTGCATAATTTAGTATAATGTACCTAATGCATTTGAATAAAGAAGAGAACGCATTATTCTAATGAAGTAAACATCAGTAAACCAATTTAAATATAAAGGATCAAGATTATCTACGCAAACTGCTTTAAACATGTCAAGTATCAAAACTCATCAACTACGGTACGCAAACTCTATTAACAGTAATGTCGTAAAGTACGCCGGGGCATGTCCGGGGCATGAGCGGGGCATGTCTGGGGCACACGAATCACGACATCACGAGATCACATTAAATATTCCACGACACCTGACGCCTAATACTTAGCAGTATTAGCTAGGGCTGCTCATAGACGTATATAACGGTTACTTTAAATAACTTATGAATATTAATATCTGTTATATTAAATAACGGTTATTTAGAAATTAGATTGCTGTAATACTACATAATAAATTGAAATTCTGAGTCGCAACCTTTTTGTGTCACGAAAAATAAACACAGCCTATGCTGTTCAAAAGTGTTTTTTTTTATACCACATGGGCCGACAAACAAGCGAACGGTCCACCTGATGGTAAGTGATTATCGCCGCCTATGGATATTTGCAACACTAATGGCATCGCCAATGCGTTGTCGACCCTGAGACGTGAAGTTGTTAAGTCTCATGTGCCTGTAATGTCACCGGCCCCCTTACCTTTCCAACCGAAACACAGTAACACAAGTGCACTACCGCTTTACGGCGGATGGTAAGGTGGTAGTACTTCCCCGGACGAACTCTGCACTAAGAGCTCTACTACTCGATTAGTGATTGATGAATAATTAAAAGTTTGACTTCTATCGTGTCTTTTTTTCCAAATACATACTTATATAGACATTTACACCCAACTGCAAATCTTTCGCAGCAATATCGGAATCTCAATTGTTTTAAAGATAGTTACATGAATATCACACGCTTTTGAAAGCAAATTTGTATACAAATATTCATAGAATATTAGAATACCGTTATAAAGTACATGTTAGTTGTCCCTAGTTCTACGCCGCGAGTCGAATGGCAGTGATTCATATAATATACGACCGTGTCAAATTGTACGCGTCCCGCTGAGTTCGTGAGGTGAGGAGGCACTTTTGTATTTTGATGGGTTATCCGCGGATATTGAGGGATAATCTATAATAAGATCGTAAATAGGTTTTGTACTGCGGCTTCGCTTGGAGGCGGCTGAATCTTTTGTTGGTGATTTTTATTTATTTATTTTATGAAAAGGAACAAATACAGCGTTGTGGTTTTTGAATGCTACTATGTAATCATTATTTTATTGTTATTTTGAGCCTGTAATAAAGAAAAAAAAATTGCTGAGTTTATTGCCGGCTCTTCTCAGTAAAAGCAACCTTCCGAGCCGGTTATGAGTCTGCCCATTCATAAGTGCCTGTGAAGGCCTATTTGAATAAAAAAATAATTTCATGTCATCTATACTAATATTATAAAGAGGAAAGATTTGTATGTTTGTTACTCTTTCACGCAAAAACTACAAAACGGATATGGATGAAACTTGGCACATAGATAGAGCATATCCTGGAATAACATATAGGCTACTTTTTATCTCGGGAAAATGTGATATCCCTCGGGAACGCGGGTAAAACCGCGGGGGACAGCTAGTTAAAAAATAATGACCCTAGACCCTATACTTGATGCAAGGTCATCTGATTTCTAATTAAGCAATACCAACACTAACCAGCCCCCTTATTCAGCTAATACAAACTTCGTCGGCGAGCCGCTTCACGGAGGCCTCGGAGAGCTTATCTCTCACGTGATTAGTAGTATTAGCGTAGTTAGCGACAGAGACAGAGCACGGAGGCCGCGACGAAATAAGTGAAAGTTAAAAAAAACAGTAAACAGTACCGGAACCAGTTAATTAATATATTACGTACCTATAATACTTTTTCAATACATATTTGTACATATCGCACCCTCAGTATGATAAGGGCTTAACTAAAAATTTTGCGAAATGGAGTTACGATCATAGAGAAGCTAAACAAAGTACGCTCTATCCGACGAATAGTAAAACATGGTCAATTTAATGATAGAATAAGCATACCGATACTTCAGCCTCTTCAACACCGGGACCCACCGGTGAATATCAGTTATCTGGTTTCCATAGTACAAGCTCTGCTTAGTTTGGGATCAGCGGCCGTGTGTGAAGAATATCCCAGCATGTTCATACCACAATTCTACCATTTTAAATTTGATTGTCGGTCTGTCTATATATCCTTTTATAACTCAAAAACTAATTTAACCAATCTTGTTGAAAATTAGTGTATAGTTAGAACATGTAATTGCGCGAATTATAGGCTATGGTATCTATAAACGCGGATGAAGCCGCGGGGGACAGGTAGTTTAGTAAAATTTGCGTGCACGATGTGTGGTTTGTGTTAGTAATGATATGTAGCAACAACTAGCAACAACATATCGATTGATAAAAGCTCTGCAACAATACGACAATACCTTTATTGTTAGAACCTACATTATCGCCGTCTCTCTCGCACCCGCACGAGTGGCATGCGTCTGTCTCGCTCTGATAGAACTTCGGTAACAATAAAGCGTATTGTGTGACCACTAATTGTGTTCTACAGTCTCTTTTGATATTTAAGAATGGCAAAGAAAAATATACTTTATTGTTTTTGAAATAAGAATCAAATTCATTGATATAATGGTTTATTGTGTGCAGTTGTAAATGAACCTTGTTGTAAAGGAAGAAGGTCACTTTTTCAGTTACAAAGTAGTTCCATTTATTGGACAAACTATAGTTGGCATATATTCAAATTTGAAAGCACTTATGAGTGACGCACACTTGACATTTGAAGAGATTCCGACCAAAGTTAGTTTAAAAAACAAAAAAAAACACGCTTTACAAGTAGAGCTCTTAGTGCAGAGTTCGTCCGGGGAAGCACTACCACCTTATCATCCACCGTGAAGCAGTAGTGCACTTGTATTACTGTGTTTCGGTTTGAAAGGTAAGGTGACATTACGTGCGAGCACGTGAGACTTAACTTCACGTCTCAGCGACAACGCGGCGATGCCCCTTAGTGTTGCAAATGTTTATAGGTGGTGACCACTTACCATCAGGTGGACAGTGACTTGACGTCCTATGAGGCCCAGAAAAACTACATTATAAGTGCTACAGCGAATCCAGAAGTGACTACTGTGCACCTACAATGATAATCAAAGAAGAACATAAGTAAATACCAACTTAAAAAAATATACAACGTGTTACAAAATACCCCGTAAAAATATAATTAATTATCAAAGCCAACAACCCTAGTAAGCTGTCATGTCAGGGAACCAGATTATTTAACAGAAAGGCCTACGTACCTATTTTACCTAATAATTGTCTACTATATATATAATAGCTTTTCTAATTTTCATACATAAAAATCAATATTTTTTAGGGTATGTTATACAGCGTTACTACGGTTCTTAAATATTGTGAATGGACTCGTTATGGGTAGTTTTATAACACCTGTATATTAACATCCGAATTGATAACCTCCTCCTTTATGAAGTCGGTTAAAAATAGCCCAACACCAACTTTCCCAAATTATGATTAATAAAATAATTGATTGTGATTTCTCCATGTAGTTTCATAGAAAAACAACATTCCACGTGTTTCTATGTTTAATAAATATAAAATGGTGTCGTGGGACACCAGATAGGAACGAAGTTTTCATTGACATAATACATGCTTCTTTCAATTCAGTGCGATTCAAAATTTACTTTTAACTTATTCCTTTTCTTATAATAATTACTAATTATACTAATTTATAAATGGAACAGAATTTTAAACATGTTGTATGTAGCCTTTAAATAAATTATGAAAAAAACAAACCCAATAATAAACCATATCATTTAAATTTCGAGCGTAACACTATGAAAAAAAGTGTCGTTACAACTTTTCGTATGATTTTTTTCCGTCTAGCCCCCTTTCACAACGCGCGATAAGGAACTTCGTTCTAATAAGATCATCTCATAAGGACCATTACCGAAGATGCAATTACGGTGTAGGCTCAAAGGCCAAAGTCGGCAAACGATTTACAGCGTCATCAGCGCACACCCTCGCTGCGAGGTGCGCGTACACGGGCAGGCGGCCGGGCGCCGGACGCCCGCGGATTACGTTCACACTTATTACATTACGGGAAATGGGCGCAAATTGTCGTTTCCGTCCTGTTGGAAGACTGGACCTGCTTTCAGAACGTTGTGTGGACTTCACTTTGCGATATTGTTATTCAATTTTATAGAGCTGTTTGGATGTCGCTGATAAATAATTGGATTGTCGGCAGCCTTTATAAAACTAATCGAAATTGTGAATTTGTTTAGTGACTTGATAAGTCATATTGGCAGGTTTTTTTGGAGTTATACTTCTTTAGGAAACAATGATGAAAGTGAAATTTTAAGATGCGCGCGCATCAGTGTAACACAAAATTCTCACGGATGAAGTTAGCTGATAACGATCTCTCCGGAACATCGCACAAATCGCAACTGTCAGTGTCAATGAGTGAGTAATGATGTTATTGTCAATAATAACCTAACAACGTCAACAATTGTCATTCGTTGCTACAGACAGGTGCAAAGAGTTTGGACACTACAATTTCACGGCTGAATAGTAAAGACAAATGCTTTTAGTGCAGTTTTTCTCACCTACAATTTCGGGTATAACTTCTTACTGGCGTACATAAATACACACACACATTATTTTTGATAAATCGGATGTACCCGTTGGTGGGACTGGTAAACGCGTGCACTTGCACAAAGTGGTCAACAAAAACATACCCATAGAGGCTTGTCATCAGGGTGGCCAGCCGTCAAAAATACCCACCAAATCTTGTAATACGTAATACTGCACCAAATAGGCAGAAAACATACTTATTGCGCCGATCCCAAATTATAGAGGCAGGTAGATGGTGAAGACAGCATATTTTAAATTATAAATTTGAAAAACATATAGGTAACGGCATTTTGGGGCCTCTATCAACCACACCTTGTTTTGTGCATCTTTATGGTACAGTATGCTTTATGGGCAGTCAAATGCGCTCAAGTTTTTATAAAAAAAAGATGAACAGATGAAACCAGGATTCGATAACACTCGACGATGTTCCATCGCGGCCTCTGTGCTTTGTCTCTTTCGTTGACTACGCAGCCACGTGAGAGGTCGTTTCGCGTAGTCAAAAATTCAGTTTCAAGATTACCTTGAGACCTTGTAATAAATGGTCTAAAACGTACCTCAAAGTTGACTTTCCCACTCTGCTTGTGTTTGATGGTGTTGAACACGAAGTGCGCGTACTGCGTGGCATCTGCAATAGCACAGCTAATTAATATTCTAATAATCCCTACTAATATTATAAATGTGAATGTAAGTTTGTTTGTTACGCTTTCACGCGAAAACTACTTAACCGGTCATCATGAAAAGCTGTACACACATTCTTTGAGGTATTAGAAGTAACATAGGATACTTTTGTGCCGGGGAAATGTTACATCCCTCGGGAACGCGAGTGAAACGGCGGGGGACGGCTAGTAATATTATAAACGCGAAAGTTTGTATGTATGGATATTTGTACTCTCTCACGCAACTGATATGAAACATATATAGAAAATGCCCTGGAATAACACATAAGATACTTTTTGCGCCGGGAAAAAGTTACTTGCCCCGGGAACGGGGGTGGTCCCGCGGGGAACAGCTAGTTCATAATAAAGAGACAAGAGCCTGAAGAGGCTCGGGTTAGATGGAAGATTCAAGGGCCAAATTCAGGAGGCATTGCTCCAGACGGCACGCGTAATAAAGAAGTTACTTTCTCTGGAGCCTTGACCGCTGGTAACTTGGACCCAGTTCCCGACGCCTGATGACAATTATGATTTGACAGGCGTCCCGTTGTCTTGATAGCCCATCAACCTATCCAGCAAATTCTTCACTATAGACTCAATCTCGTTTCCCTCTTCCTGCAATAGTCTGTGGTGACATCTATGAACACGCCTACAATCCTTCACCGCCCGCACCACAGTAATGCGGCGACATCTATGAACGAGTAGAAACACGCCAGAATCCTACATCGCGATATCGAGATTCTCTCAGGATTTGATATATATACAAGTATACAACATCAACAGTTGGACCGCGGTCCCCACGCGGCGGCATGATCACCTAGCGGCGGAAGATCTTCCCTTTTAAATGGAGGAGTCTCACACCTTGCGCCTGCAATAGGGCCATTGTAGTTTTCCTATTGCTGCAATAGACCTTGCACTTGGCGGATGCTGTCTCCGGCTGTATATCATCATTAGTGCAGGCAGAGATATTATCGCTAGGTGTACACTGTACAAATCCCAATACATTAACGTATTTTCAAGAGGCCTCTACAAATTGGATAGTCCAAAGGTATAAAAGATACAAAAAAGAACGACATGTTTTTATATCACACCATATAAATCCATATTCGATCTGACTTAAAATACTTATTGAGAACAAAACAGCTATAATTTTTTTTCATAACAACTTAACATATCTTCACGCCCATAATCTACGGGGAGGTCAGCAGAGGCATGAGTAATGACTTACATTCCACCTCTCTCTCGCACGTTACCAATCCCACTCAAGTAATCATTTAAAACAAAGAGACATCAACTGTCAAATGAGAACCAACGAAGCGACAAACATTAAAGCTTTTCATCTAAGATTAAAAAATATCCGAAACAGAATAAAAGAAAAGTAATATTAATATTTCTTTGTTTAGAAAATGATTACCATTGTTTGTTAATTTGCGAGACGGCAACAAAGTTCATTATGCCACGTTGAAATGTCTGAGGAATGTGGATATTTTACTAAGACCTCTGCCTACCTCTTCAGGGAAAATAGGCGTGAATACACGCCAGCCATTAGATAACAGAAAATTTAAAGGAGGAATAAGAGAATACAACCAAGCTTTTGCTCACTCATACTACTCTTGTCTCTTTCGCACTCGTTGGAACAGCAAGAATACCTGTCCAAATATTAGTCGCTTCATTTCTCTTAAAGAAGACAAAAGGTGGCGGTAAAAAAAACTGCACTCCGTGAGTGCCGGCAGAAGTGAAAACTTGAACATTAACGTTGTTAATTTTTACCGTATTACGAATTGTCGATCAGGTCACGTGGCCTGACGCGAGTTTAACATTTTATACCCATCCCAAGAAATGTGCTCAACGCCGCTAAAGTAGTAATCACTTCAATAACAGTTATCAGGCAAAATTGAATCGTAACAACAGGTGTGTCTTCAAAATAAAGTGAATGAAACATTAATCAAATTTAGAATTCACCGCGTATCCAACAGCATGGGTTAATGGCGTCCTTGCCAGTGACAAATCAACCATGACCATCATGGCGACAGTTTCCCTCGCAGTCATGCGATTCAACCGAAAATAAAAACAATTATACGAACAATAGACGTTGTAATAAGTAGTTATTAGCTAGTCAATTTATTTTATTTATCTAGACGCGTTCGCGGTCTGCTATATGTACATGCATACATGCACACACTATAGCTGCGTCTCGTAACAGTGTCCAGAGACTTTATCTCATCTCAAAAATGCCCAACGCGCCTAAAGATGTTTTCACGTCAAAAACTATAGAGAATATATGTGAAATGGAAAGAAGCAAGAAGAGACTCATCATAACCTTACCTCCGAGTGGGAAGAACTGTGAGAAGATGTTCTTGAAGGCCTCCTCGTCCACCACGCCCGAGGGACACTCCTGCGGAACAAACACAGTAAAGTATCAATAAAACCTTTGAAACCAGTATCCTGCCCTGTTCACTGCCAATTAGCATGGACTAGACTTGACTATACTTAGGGCTAAGGGCTAAGACCCTGACTACGAAGTCGCAGGTTGCGGGTTCGATTCTCACCCAGGACAACCACTTGTGTGCATGAACATGTCTGTTTGTTCTGTGTCTGGTTGTAAATATCTATTATAAGTATGTATTTGGAAAAATAAAAAAGTAGTACAAGGTCTGCTTAGCTTGGGACCAGTTGGCCGCGTGTAAAGAATGTCTCGGGATATTTATTATTAGTAGGTTGTTACCTGCTTGAAGCCCCGGTACATGAGCTTGATCTCGTGCGTGGAGAAGCGCGTGGCCCGCGCCAGCGCGCCCAGCGGCTCGGGCCGGTGGCGGCTCGGCGCGCCGCACGCGCTCTCCTCGCACTCCTCCTCTGTCACATCAACATCGGTCAAATACTTCTATATACTTGTATCATCACTACATAGTATAAAACAAAGTCGCTTTCTCTGTCCCTATATGTATGCTTAAATCTTTAAAACTACGCAACGGATTTCGATGCGGTTTTTTTTATAGATAAGAGCGATCCGAGAGAAAGGTTTATATGTATAATACATGTGACCTCCCACGGGAACGTGGGTAAAACCGCGGGGGACAGCTAGTTATAAAATAAAACGCATATAGGACACATTTATATAATACTAGCTGTGCCCTGCGGCTTTGCTTGCCTTTAATCCTGGTTATAAACCTTCCTCTTGAATTAGTCTATCAATTACTGAAAACTGCATTAAAATCCGATGCATAGTTGATTCTATAAAGGACATACAGACAAACATTCCGGACAGACGTTGTCCTGTCGAAATAAGTCCATACAAAAATGCAGGAATTCCATCGCAGCGCCACCTACCGGGTCCAATTGTGAATCTAAACCATTCTCGATTCCTCTAGAACACACAAAATTCATCAAAATCTATCCAGCCGTTTAGGAGGAGTTTAATCATCAATTATCAAAGATTTGTATATTATAGATAGTATATAATAATGGCGACGCTGGATTTAGAATATATCAGAACTCTGTTGCACGCGTCGTCGACTAATTCCCTTGTGACGTCACCAACACGCTCAAAGGCATCTCTTTCAGCACTCACCACTACTATCAGCTCCTTCTTCATCAAAAGGGAAAACTTACTGTATATTTTTTTAAGTTACACTTCTTTAGAATCGTTAATAATAATAATGTTTATTTCCTTTCTTCATACGAACTAAGTATTTTTGAACAAGGCCTAAAATAATACTTATAATATTAAAGTTTGCAGGAGAAACTGGTTTCCAAGCGGAGCCGAAGACGGTGTTATGGAAACTAGTCTCTTCCACCTCAGACTCTCATTAAATCACTAAAATCAAATACAATTTTTGCAATAAAAATTTCGTTGTGATTGGAAACTCAATGTGACGAAAAAGCAACACTAAAAATGCTTGTCTGTAAAGTCGGTTTACGGACGATAGTTTAACGTGACAACGTTATAACAAAACATTAATCAAATGATTTCATAATTTTATGAATAAATTTAATTATTCTATTGGATAATTATTATTTTTTAGTCAATTGGGATGTGTCCTGTATTAAAGATAAATGATCAAACACTAACCAGTGTATTGAACATCCAAAAATATACGAAAACATTAAATACGACCAAAATTAAATCATTAATGTGATTTTTCAGTACCGACCTAATCATAAGGAGTATGTTATTTTATGCTGTACAATTATGACGTCACAACTTGCTATTTCATACAAAACTAACATACGATCGTTTAGACATTTCATAAAGAATTGCTAATCTGACATGTCAGGACACATCCCTATAGTAACATAACCTATTATTACTGCACTAAAATGCTATAAAATAATAAATACTTGAAATTATATTACATAGTAACCAGATTTTTAGAATACAAGAATAATGAACCTTGTACAATGAGCGTAACGCGACAATTTTTCGTGCATGCAGCCAGTGTTCATCAATTTATTAGACGAAGTCACGACCAAAAGAGATAAATATAGGATTAAGCCTGCGAGAGAACGAGATAGGTAATTTTCTGTAGGTTTCCCTTTTACCGCGTGTGAATTAGACACATTTACATTTTACATCTAATTTAGAAAAACAAACACTCCTGCTACTAATAATACAAACAATTGTTCACAAGGATGTTCCATACATCCTTGTGAACGTTTGTTACTCTTTCTTGTAAAAACTACTGAACGAATTTGGATACAACTTGGCACATAGATAGAGCATGCCCTTGAATAACATATAAGCTACTTTTTATCCTGGGAAAACGTTACATTCCT
The DNA here is from genome assembly GCA_907165245.1 of Habrosyne pyritoides. NCBI lineage: Eukaryota > Metazoa > Arthropoda > Insecta > Lepidoptera > Drepanidae > Habrosyne > Habrosyne pyritoides. Next base: position 152,682 of record OU015615.1, read on the forward strand.
CGGGAACGCCAGTGACTCCGCGAACTAGTTTGCTAATAAATATTCATCGATTAAAATGGCGCCAAAAAATGTTAAACATGGCGGTCAAGTAATTGACGTTTACTGTCACTGTTAGGTTACTTTTATTTTATACCACTCGGGCCGACCACCTGATGGTAAGTGGTCACCGTAGCCATGGACATTTGCAACACCAGGCGCATCGCCAATGCGTTGTCGCTGAGACGTGGAGTAAAGTTTAATGTGCCTGTAATGTCACTTTACCTTTCTAACCGAAACACAGTAATACAAGTGCACTACTGCTTCAGGGCGGATTTGGGTAAGGTGGTAGTACTTCCCCGGGTGAACTCTGCACTAAGAGGTCTAGTACTTGTAGTAGTGTACATATCCTGTCATTAATATGGGATACGAGGTTTTGATGACGATTTATGTACCTATGCCCAGTACTCTGTTTGTACCGAACATCATGAAAAATATTGTTGTTTTTGTTTTTATTTTTTGTTTTTATTTTTTGTATTCATTTTTGTTTACCTACTTGTTTAGGAATTGTTATGTTTTTTGCTGTTTATTTGTTATTTAAAATACTATAGTGTGTATTGTAGTGATCCTGCCGTGTTTTCACTTGCCGGCCCCAATGGAAGATTAGTGTTGGCTATACCTACAACCACATGCTGAGTTGGAGGACCGATTTGTGGCAATTATGTACCTCGTTTCTTTTTGTTAACTTTTTCATGTGTTATTTTTCCCTTGGTCACAAATAAATTTGTTTCTTTCTACTCAAACATAGTGTTGGCAACATAACAATAAACAAAATCTGTATAGATTATCTATGCCCCAAGAAGAAGAAAAGAACACGTAGTAGAGACAAAACTACAGTCTTTGTGCGAACCGTAATGTGCAGGCCGGACGCGCTGTGTGCGCGCCTGTCCGTCACTTGTGTACGAGTGTTGGGAAGCGATGGCGAGATGAAAGTTTTAATTTTAACTTGACTTACACTTGTTTCTGGCTCGCGACTTTACCTGCTTTATAAAAGAAATTACTGACTGATAAGTATTTTCGAAGAACTCACCTATAGGGTGTTTGTGAGACCTAATATTTATAAATAGCTGTCTCCCGCGGTTTTACTCGCGCTCCCGAGGGATATCACATTTTCCCGAGACGAAAAGTAGCCTATATGTTATTACAGGATATACTCTATCTATGTGCCAAGTTTCATCCATATCCGTTGAGTAGTTTTTGCGTGAAAGAGTAACAAACACACTTACATACAAATCTTTCCTCTTTATAATATTACTAGCTATCCCCCGCGGTTTTACCCGCGTTCCCGTGGGATGTCACATGTATTATACATAAAAACCTTCCTCTATAATCACTCTATCTATTAAAAAAAAAACGCATCAAAATCCGTTGCGTAGTTGTAAAGATTTAAGCATACATAGGGATATAGGGACAGAGAAAGCGAATTTGTTTTGTACTGTATGGTATAGTGATTATTTGTAAAACTTAAAGTTATTAGTAAACAGTAAAATTTAAACTGTATAAAACAAGTAAATTAAATTAAATTTGTTGTGAAATAATAATGTTGTTTTTGTATTTATGATGTGCATTTAAACAATTACTTCCTCCATTCCCTCTTGTATATAAACTGTTAAATGCAGTGCAGTGTGCACATGTGCAGTGCGCCACTCGTCCTAACATTGCGGAAGGCTTTAGAAACTGAATAGCTTCCTGAAACGGCAAACATGTGGCTGCTTTTAAATTTCTAAATGTTATTAAAAAGGCACTATCTGTGTCTGTTTGTCCGCTTATCTTTTAAACTACGAAATACATTTTTACACAGGCCAGTTGGCTTGGTGGTTGATCCTAACTGCCAAGTTGCAGGTCGCGAGTTCGATTCCCATCCACAAACATTTGTGTGCATGAAAATGTGTGTTTGTTCTATGTAAATATCTGTATAAGTATGTATTTAGAAAAATAAAAAGTAGTATATCAGTTATCTATTTAGTTTCTATAATACGGCACTAAGCTTGTTTTTTATTTTTTTATTTTTATACTACTAAGGTAGCAAGCAAGCTGACGGCCCGTCTGATGGTAAACGGTCACCGCAGCCTATGGACGCTTGCAACACCGTGGGCATCACTCGCGCGTTGCCGACCCTGCAGAAACCTCTTCACACCCTTCTTGAAGCTCTGCTTACTTTGGGATCAGATGGTCGTGTAAAGAATGTCCCGGGATATTTATTATTCTTTATCGTACATTACGCAAATTTAATGTTACTTCCATTTAAGTTCTCTAAATGAACATCGGTTGCCCCCTTATTCAGCTAATACAAACTTCGTCGGCGAGCCGCTTCACGGAGGCCTCGGAGAGCTTATCTCTCACGTGATTATTATTAGCGTAGTAAGCGACAGAGACAGCACGGAGGCCGCGACGAAACATCCTCGAGTTAGTGTCATTTTCTGCTAACGTAGATTGCCCCTGGTAGCGTAGATTGCCGGGACGACTGTCATGGGCTTGAGTTACGGTGATGGAAACCGTCGTGAGGAAACCATAGCATCGTGGAATGTTACAATGTACTACCCGCCTGGTTAGCTTAAAGGATAATGAGAGGTAAACATCCGGAGACATTATTTGCACACCATCTGATCCCAAACTAAGCAGAGCTTGTACTATGGAAACCAGATAACTGATATACTACATACACTACTTATAAAACCCTTTCAGAACAAAGAGATATGTTTTTAGGCCAATAAACAAGCAGGCGGTCCACCTGATGGTAAGCGGTCACCGCCTATAGACATTAGCAACACCAGGGGCATCGCCGCGTTGTCGCTGAGACGTGAAGTTAAATCTCATGTTGTTGATGATCAAAATACAAAATTAAAAATCATTTATTCAATTTAGACCACTAATGACGGTCAAAGTCAAAGTTACTGGAGCTACCAGTTCGCAAGTGTGAATGTGTGTTTGTCGCGATCGGGAATCGAACCTACAACCTGTAATAATCAAGGTATCCACACCACAACACCAAAGGCTCCGTCGTCATCTAAATTATTAATAGCACACTCGAACGTAGTCAAATATCACAAAATGTATTTGAACAATACTTCCCCTCCCCTCTTCCTCCTCCGCCGCTCCCCCTCCCCTCGGCCTTTCATTAACATGGACAAATAACGGTGCGAGGGTGCTAAGGCTTTGTGGGGATGAACGATTTGAATCCCGGCTGGTATATTCCAAAGTACATGGTCTCGCAAAAAATCATTTTAATACATCACTACATAGTATAAAACAAAATCGCTTTCTCTGTCCCTATATCCCTATGTATGCTTAAATCTTTACAACTACGAAACGGATTTTGATGCGGTTTTTAATAGATAGAGTGATTGAAGAGGAAGGTTTTTATGTATAATACATGTGACATCCCACGAGAACGCGGGCAAAACCGCAGGGGACAGCTAGTTCTTGATATTTTGGACTCCGTAACAAACTAATAAAAATGGAAACGGCTCAATCTACAATACATTTTCCGACATCCAAGTTTTTGATTCAATTAATAATTTACTTTAATTCTTTTTAGCATATTAGTTCATCTGTACTAATATTATAAAGAGAAATGATTTGTATGTAAATATGTTTGTTACTCTTTCACGCAAAAACTACTGAACGGATATGGATGAAACTTGGCACATAGATAGAGCATATCCTGGCATAACATATAGGCTTCTTTTTATCCCGGGAGAATGTGATATCCCTCGGGAACGCGGGTAAAACCGCGCGGACAGCTAGTTTTATAATAGCCTTGAAATATTTTAAGTTTTCCAAATGACCACATATTATACATTTTTGTGGTGTATCGTTTAGGTGTGGTTCAGACTAGTAGCGAGTGTGTGCGGGGCCTTATCGGCGAGTAACGTGGCGCATTCCCTTTGGGAATTTTAAAAGCATTTGCAATTTCAATCGTATTGTAAGCTATATGTTTGCTTCAAGGGATTTTATGAGTAATATTTTGGTAATTAGTTCTAATGTTGAATAATTCTTTATTGATATTTATACTTTCTATCCGGCGGTCGGCGAGGTGCCAGGGGCTCGATTCTGTAAGGAAAATGACACTACCTTGTGGATGTTTCGTCGCGGCCTCTATGCTCTGTCTCTGTCGCTTACTACGCTAATGCTACTAATCACGTGAGAGGTAAGCTCTCCGAGACATCCGTGAAGCTGCTCGCCGACGAAGTTTGTATTAGCTGAATAAGGGTGCAGGTCTGTGGTGCTAGTGCGTCGAGTCAGTGACAGCGGGTCTAATACGTCCTGAAGATGATTCGTGTAGAAGCGAAACACGTGCCGATTTCGTGTTGAGTTTCCTTGTTTGGGACTTGACAGAGGAGATCCAGCGGAATTAGTTACTAGATATTTGTTTTTGTCTAATCTAATTCTAATTTCTACATGCTGTACACAATTTGTATGTCCAATTTAATGATAAATATTCGTTTATGACTCACTGACGCCTATAGCGAACTGTCTTGTATTAAAGAGAAATGATCAAACACTAACCAGTGTATGGAGGAGCGAGGTATGAGACTCCTCCATTTGAAATGGAAGATCTTCCATCGCTAGGTGACCATGCCGCCGCGTGGGGACCGCGGTGCAACTGTTGATGTTGGATGCTTGTATATATGTCGAATCCTGAGAGAATCTCGATATCGCGATGTAGGATTCTCGCGTGTTTCTACTCGTTCATAGATGTCGCCACAAGGATATTGAACATCCAAAAATACATAAAAATTATCAACATTATATAAATAACTAGCTGTCTGGACAGTCTGTCGAAATAAGTCCACACAAGAATGCAGATTAGTCTCTATCCAGCCGTTTGGGAGGAGTTGAGTGACACACACACGCACGGCAGAATCATATGTATAACGGTATGATTTTGAAGTACCGATCTAGAGTATGTTATTTGAGTTCACAACCTGCTATTTCATACAAAACTCCATACATTCGATCGTTTTGACATTTCATAAGGAATTGCTGATAATAACAGGATACATCCCTACTGTACTATTTTTAAATTTAATAACTCAAGGACGAGTTGACCGAACTTAATAAAATTAATTAACTTAATAAAAAATCGTATATACCCAAAAATTGATTATGTGGATCATAGGCTATATATGATATCGATAAACGGGTAAAGCCGCATGGAAGAGCTAGTTAAATATAAAATCTGAAAAGATTACGGACCAGAAGACCGAAAAATCCTAAAAAAAAAATATCTTTGTCTTCACACTCTAATAAATTAAATATCCCGGTATTCTTTACACGCGGCGATCTGATCCCAAACTAAGCAGAGCTTGTAATATGGGAACCAGGTAACTCATATACTACATATACTACTTTTTAAATAATTATATAGATATTTACACCCAGACACAGAACAGACATGTTCATGCACACAAATGTTGGTCCTGGGTGGGAATCGAAGCCACGACCTACGCGGCAGTCAGGGTCACTAACCACCAAGCCAACAGGCCGTAGAGTAACACAACCTTAATTAAAAGCCATCGCTCCACCGCACCGCTCGCCGGTAAATCATTTAGAGACAAATTAATAAGGCTGCTTCACTCCTGCACTCTGCGCGCATTCATTTCATTACTTTATATGCGCTAAAGATGTTCATATACTGGGAGATCTTTTTGAAGTTATACTTCTTTAGGCGCGTTATGAATAATGAAATTTTAAGATGCGCGCGCATCTGTGTAACACAAAAGTAACTGGTTGAAGTTAGCTGATAACGGTCTCTTCGGAACATCACACAAATCGCAACTGTCAGTGTCAATGAGTGAGTAATGATGTTATTGTCAATAATAACCCCACAGTTACGTCTTACGTAGTTACGTCTGTCGACTCTACGCAGAACTCGCGTCAGCACTCTATATTCTAGAAACTCAGACCACATCGAAATGCTGAGTCGGCAAATGTACAGATAAGCCCATCCGCTCCGCGGTGGTCTGTTGTTCAGGCCATAGATTTAAGTTAGAATTAATTTAGTCTTAGATACGATCTTGTAAGGAATAAACGTCTTAAAATTAAAACATTTGTTTTTTAAAAGCTCCCCCGTCTCGCCCAGAACTTGACTACGTCAACAATTGTTATTCGTTACCACAGACAGGTGCAAAGAGTTTGGACACTACAATTTCACGACTGAATAGTATAAAGCCTTTAGTGCAGTTTTTTTCACCAATAATTTCGGGTATAACTTCTTACATAACGTTTTTTTTTTATTATTGTCCAGTTTAAACTCTGAAGAAAAAGTATTGTTAAGTACTAGTTGTCCTCCTCGGTTTCACCCGTCTTTATCGCTATCATATATAGCTTATAACCAGAAACCTAGCTCATCTAGGAAAAAATCCGCGTCGAATGGTAGCAGTCCCTTCCCGATATGTTCAGTAGTTTTGAGGTGATGGTGCGGCACAGGAACACTATTTTGCTCATTTAGATCACCAACAAGGCACACACAGGTATAAAAATGTTAATCATAAACGGTGTTTCAATTAGACCTGACGACATGCAGCATTAAAATGGTCAATTACTAGCTGTCTTCCGCGGTTTGACCCGCGTTCCGAAAGTCTGTAATGCGCCTGTCAAACGCGCGCGGTTAAAATAGACGCAATTCTTTAAAATTCTCGCCCTTTCTCTATTATAATATACATATAAACCTTCCTCTTGAATCAGTCTGTCTGTTGATTAAAACTGCATCAAAATCCGTTGCGTTATTTAAAAGATCTAATCGTACAGATGGGAAGTCACGTTGTTTTATACTATGTAGACGTAGTCTATAAAACAGTGTTTTCACGACGTTTTTGTTACGGCGTTTTTGCGGACGAACTCTGCCCAAAGCCGTACTACTCAAATCTATGTATATATACTCAAATATATGTTAGTTGTGGTTGCCTATAACTGAATGAGCACAAGGCACGTATTATTGTAACATCCTTTATTGTATAACTGTGTATCATTTGTTGGCGATCCTTTAAATAAATATATAAAAAAATGAATGTTTGCCTGTATGTCCTTTATAGGATCGTAAACTCTGCATCGGATTTTAATGCAGTTTTCAGCAATAAATAGAGTAATTCAAGAGGAAGGTTTATAACCAGGATTGAGAGCGAGCAAAGCCGCAGGGCGCAGCTAGTTTTTAAATAAAAAACCTAGAATAGTTAATATTGTTCTGTGTGCACAAACAGCCTTACAAAGAGTGCTGCCTATATCCGTACATCTCCATTACAGCGCTAGGAAGTGCGCTCGCTAGTGACGCGCGATGTATTAATGTCGATATCGATGATTTTAACATATAAAATATGTTTTTAATTTTTTTATTATTCGAGATTTTCAAAATAATTCAGGTCAGTTGATGAAGTGGCTACATGCCCTGCTTGCCAAATAATATTTCGCGGGTTCGATTCTCACCCAGGACAAACATTTGTGTGCATGAACATGTCTGTTTGTTCCGTGTCACGGTGTAAATATCTATATAAGTATGTATTTAGGAAAAAAAAAGTAGTATATGTAGTCTAGTCAGTTATCTGGTTTCCATAGTACAAGCTCTGCTTAGTTTGGGACCAGATGGCCGTGTGTAAAGAATGTCCCGGGATATTTTTATTTTTATCGATACTCTCGTCAACTCCCATCACTAGCGGGCAGCACTTCGCATCGCCGTACTCACAGAAATTGTTATGTTTATTATTATTTGACTGCTTGTTGCGGCGCGTGATGCACTGTTGGAGTCCTAATATTATAAATGCGAATGTTTGTATGTATGGATGTATATGCCGCTTTCATGCAAAAGCTACCGGACAGAATTGGATGAAACTTTGCATTTGATGAAACGAAATATTTTATTCAAATAGGCCTCCACAGGCACTTATGAATGGTCAGACTCTAACACCGGTTCGGAAGGTTGTTTTTTACTGAGAAGAGCCGGCAATAAACTCAGCAATTACTCTATTCAAAATAAGATTTTGTACATAAAGATGTGTCCTGCTGGAGCGAGCGCTACACCCAAGCATTGTCGTCATTAAAATCGTTTATTTTGTAGAAAGCCTTTTGTATTAACAGTCTAGAAAATACATAGATAGAGCATATCCTGGAATAACGTATAGGCTACTTTTTATCCCGGGAAAATGTGATATTCGTCGGGAATTCGGGTAAAAATATGTTTAATTCACCTCACAATAAACAGTTTCGGATTATTATGGATACCCTCTGAGATTGTTTTATTTAATCGAAGAAATAAAGAAAAAACATTAAAAACTACTTAGTTGGAGAAAGGTTATATACTAAACTAGCTGGCCCCGCGGTTTCACCCACATTCGCATTTATAATATTAACAGGGATTTATAGATAACTTAGTTTTTACCGGCAATTTTTTTGATTTCGAATTCAGAAAAAGAAACAGCCCCCTTATTCAGCTAATACAAACTTCGTCGGCGAGCCGCTTCACGGAGGCCTCGGAGAGCTCACCTCTCACGTGATTAGTAGGGGACAGCTATATGTTATAAATGCGTACAGTAAGTTTGCAGTACATTACTAATTTACCCATCAAAGGCACAACCACACATGATGAAAATTGGCACAGACAAAGCCTGTAGCATGAAGAAAGATATCGGATACTTTTCGAGTAGTAGAGCTCTTAGTGCAGAGTTCGTCCGGGGAAGTACTACCACCTTACCATCCGCTGTGAAGCAGTAGTGCACTTGTATTAATGTTTCGGTTAGAAAGGTAAGGTGACATTACAGGCACACGAGACTTAACTTCACATCTTAGCGACAACGCGGCGATGCCCCTGGTGTGGACCGTCCGGTATAAAAAAAAACAAATAAATGAATCCGCGCGGCGGTACAAAATGGCCGGTGCCACAGATGTAATATATTGTTCACAGTACGTAACCTTAAATTCATTTAAATCTACGAAACAAAGTTGCCAAGCTGCCTGACATTTCGATTAGCGCAGACTTACTGTGAGGCCGCCAGCTCACTGAACAACTGAAGCTATGCATTATTGTTGTCTTATGTATATTAATAACTAACTATTCCCCGCGGTTTCACCCGCTGAGGGACGTTACATTATTTTGTTCTTTCTGTCATCAACAGTTTTGAACGCGGTTCAAATTCAAATTCATTTATTGCAAGTAACACGACCCATAGATTACAAAAACGTTAAAGCAAATTACACATAATATAGCCGCTTAATAAGGATTTTTTTTTAGATTATTTTTTACACCTCATGTTTCATTATTGGATGTTGTTTTAGTAAGGATTCCTTGTTTCTTTTTAAATATATTATAGCCTATGTTACTTAGTGATAATGTAGCTTTCTAACGGCAAAACAATTTTGTATTCGGTCCGGTAGTTTTTGAGTTTATTCGTTACATACAAAAACACAAATCTTTCCACTTTATAATATGACTAGCTGTCCCCCGCGGTTTTACCCGTGTTCCCGAGGGCTATCACATGTTCCCCGGATAAAAGTAGCCTATATGTTATTCCAGGATATGCTCTATCTATGTGCCAAGTTTCATCCATATCCGTCTAGTAGTTTTAGCGTGAAAGAGTAACAAACACACTTACATACAAATCTTTCCTCCTTATAATATTATTATAGATATAATTAGTGTAGACTTTCTGTCTCCCGTGGTTTCACTCGCATTCCCAGGACAATAGCTTATGTCCTAGGTTATACTATAGGCTATGTGTGAGCCAAATTTCATCAAAATCAGTTCAGTCGTTCAGCCGTGAAAGGGTAACAAACAAACTCACTTTCTCATCTACTAATATTATAAATGCGAAAGTTTGTGAGGATGTACGTATGGATGTCTGTTGTATGGGAGCTCCCTTCCATATTTATTTTATTCTGTTTTATAGCGGCAACAGAAATACATACATCATTTGTGAAAATTTCAACTGACTTACTAACACGGTTCATGAGATACAGCCTGGTGCCAGACGGAGAGTAATTGGGTCTAATTTAATTAACACTTTGGGTACAGAACCCAAAAAATATTTTTTTTGCAATTAAATGTTCGCTTACAATGGAATTTACCCAAATGCTACGATGTGCTACGACGCCTACGAGCGGTGCTACGAGCACGTAGCCTCCTCTACGACAGCGCTACGCCGTAGCACCGTCACGTAGCGGTCGTCTACGAGGCTACGAAATGAGAGTCATTTCTCGGCGCTTAGGAATGTTCAGAATACAAACTGTATTTGTTTGAGTTGGGTTTTGTTTTTTATTTTATTTATTGTCGAGGTTGTAGGGATCCTTCTACTGTTGGTTATGGTTCTGTATATATTTGTAATGCTGCTTTTTTTTTGCGTGTCGATCGTTTTGGCTAAATTTGTTTAGACCATTGTCTGTAGCATTGTACAGGTCTTCTGGCGTGCAAGATGAGGGGCACGCAGGGCACGACAGTAGATGCGCCATTGCCTGAGGGGGGGCGCCGCAAGCCACTGGTTGCTTGTGCTGCATTTATTTAATATAAATTTATTTCGTTTAGTAAGAATCTTAGTTAGAGAGGGTTCTGTAGATTTAGTTAGAGTTCTGTAATAATAAATATCCTGGGACATTCATAAATAAGCAGGATAAGCAGAGCATACTTATATAGATATTTACACCGTGACACAGAACAAACAGATATGTTCATGCACACAAATGTTTGTCCTGGGTGGGAATCGAACCCGCGACCTTCGGCTTGGCAGTCAGAGCGTTAACCACCAAGCCAACTCGCCTGTCAAATGTAATGTGAAATATATAGTACATTTGTGGAACTGATCATTATAAACTAACTTCTGTGGCGCGGAGACATTTGCGTTTAAGAAATATGTTTTAAATAATACAGTCTGTTCCCGAGAGATTATATGATTTCCCGATAAATATAGTATACTGTGTCCCTCTCCATGGTATAGGCTATGTGCGTGACGAATTTCATCATGATTGGTGGTGTTGAGGTGTGAAGAAGTAACATTAATAATTATAAATGCGTTTAAAGACGCAAGGATGTTTGTTACTCTTTCACGCAAAAACTATTGATCGAATTTGGATGAAATTTGGCACATAGATAGTTTATAACCTAGATTAACATTACAGCACCCCCCCTCACCCCTCACCCCTCCACTAATACCCTTCATCGATATATTTAAATAACTAAGCCGTCTGGCCGATATTGTTCTATATTTTATACCTAACGGGTTTGCCTGCATTCCCGGGGGATGTAATGGATCCCGGGATTACAATATAGCCTATGTCACTTGAATAGTGCGGCTTTCTATCTGTGAAAGAGGTAGATGGGCTATGTTTAAATAAATTATAATAATAATAAATTAATATCCCGGGACATTGTTTACACACGGCCATATAGTACCAAATTAAGCAGAGAAACCAGATAACTGTTGGCTTGGTTAGCGCCCTGACTGCCAAACCGAAGGTGTGCATGAACATGTCTGTTTGTTCTGTGTCACGGTGTAAATATCTATATAAGTGTGTATTTAGGAAAAAAAGTATTATATGTAGTATATCAGTTATCTGGTTCCCATAGTACAAGCTCTGCTTAGTTTGGGACTAGACGGCCGAGTGTAAACAATGTCCCAGGTTATTTATTTTATTTATTATACTGATATACAACTTTTTTAAATACAATAGATATTTAGTTCCAGACCCAGCATGAACACAAATGTTTGTCCTGGGTGGGAATCGAACCCGCGACCTTCAGCTTTGCAGTCAGGTCAGAGTCAATAACCACTAAGATCCTAGATAATATTATTTGTGCCTATCTTGTGTCATTAGGGAGTGCTCACTCGCACTTTCATCGCATTCATCTTGGTATTGATTTCTAGTTTGATTTTACTGTATATGTTTTGAGTTACAACCCAGCTCTAAATGTATTCATTATTATACATAACTAGCGGACCCGGCAAACGTTGTTTTGCCATATTTACTTTATTATACACTATAGCTGTACCCTGCCGCGCTTCGCTGTGGCACATTGTGATTGAATGGTTGAGAAATGAGAAACAAAACAAAGACGGTCGTGGATATGTGACTGATGCAAAAAATAGATAAAAACAATCCTTGATGCGGATTATATATCATGCTAAAATTTCAGCTCGATCGGTGCAGTACGTAAGCGTACACAAACCAACATAACATTTTTAAATATATAGACTAGCTGTGCCCTGCGGCTTTGTCCGCTTTCAATCCTGGTTATAAACCTTTCTCTTGAATTACTCGTATCTATTGCTGAAAACTGCATTAAAATCCGATGCATAGTTTACGATTCCATAATGGACATACAGGTAAATATTTTTTACTGTTATAATTTTTATATATATACTGACTCAGGCGTGACCTTGGGGAAAGCCATTGTAAGATTATACAAACAAGGAAACTTAACAGGAAATCGACACGTGTCTCTACACCTTATTTTTTATGTTTGTTTACCTTTTGGGTTAAATTAACTGTGTATCCCTATTAATATTATAAATGTGAATGTAAGTTTCTTTGTTACGCTTTCACGCGAAAACTACTTGACCGATCATCATGAAACTTTGTACACATATTCTTGGAGGTATTAGAAGTAATATAGGATACTTTTTGTATCGGGAAAAACCGCGGGTGACAGCTATACTCGTATATTATATACTAGCTGTCCCCCGCGGTTTCAACCGCGTTTCCGAGGGATATCACTCTTTTCCGGGAATAAAAGTAGCCTTTATGATATTCCAAGATATGCTCTATCTATGTGCCAAGTTTCATCCATATCCGTTCAGTAGTTTTTGCGTGAAAGAGTAACAAACATACTTACATATAAATCTTTCCTCTTTATAATATTAGTATCTATGTGTAAGTTTGTGATTAATGTATGTATGTTTGTTGCTTTCGCCGGCAACTACCCAACGGATTTTGATGAAACATGCTATATAGATAGCCAATAACCTGAATTAACAAATAAGATACCTTTTATCCCCGGGAAAATGTTATGTTCCCCGGAAAACACAAGTGAAACTGCGGGGAACACTCTTAGCTGCCACACCGGGCGCACTAGTTCTTGTATTACAATATCAATCCAGCATCTCAACATTCCGTGATTTAAATAACTTCAGCGTGACATGTCCCTCACCACGTGTCGTGTCACGCCGGCACGCCGCGGCCGTCACGCGCGTGACTACACTACCGAGTGTTCTGAGTCACAAACTATGTATAAATTATGTATGTACTTATTAGATTCTGATATGATGGAAGATTTGAAATGGAATATAATACATTTATTTAGTACTTTAGAAAGTAACTAATGGACTCTGGCGTGGCCTTGTGGAAATCCAAGGTAAGATTATACAAAAAACAAATACCTAGTAACGAATTCCGCTGGATCTCCTCTGTCAAGTACCAAACAAGGAAACTCAATACGAAATCGACACGTGTTTCGCGTCTACACAATGCATCTTCAGGACGTAAACAGTCTGCAGAATTCTGATGACGTTTCTTCCAGTTATTAGGGCCAATTATAAAGGTCAAAGGTATGATTTGTCAATGCCTAGAGACATTTGCAACACCAGTGGCATCGCTGCTAGTTGACATAAACAAAGTTTAAAACGGAAAACAAAGAAAAAACAATAGAATCTCAAAGGTCTTTTTCTTGTTTTAAAAATACGTAGAACTAACTAGAAACTACAATAGCGCAATTTTCTATTTATATTCCGTTTGTGTCGAGTGTCGCCGGTGTCGAGTGTCGGGAGTGTCAGACACTCGGCGGAGCAGGAGACGAAAGAAATGCATTTTTAAGTGTACGGTATGTTATGCTTACAAAGAGAAAACTTGATTCAAGATAACAAGAAAATTTGTTATTTTTAAAAGATGATTTTTATATTTTCTACTTATTATTACGACGTATTTGATTTAAGGTGGTTACTTAAATGATATGGCAAAGAGTTGTAAAACATTTATCCAATATTAGGACCTTAGCTGTCCCCCGCGGCTTCACCCGAGGGATGTAACATTTTTAAAACAAAAAGTATCCTATGTTACATCTTATACCTCCAAGAATATGTGTACAAAGTTTCATGATGATGGTTAAGTGGTTTTCGCGTGAAAGCGTAACAAACAAACTTACATTCACATTTATAATATTAATAGAGATTTATATATAAAAGTGAAGCAAATCTTTGACGCCATTTTAAGCATATTGCGCACATGGAGGAGAGTGGGATTTGGCAAAGTCCAAGTTTATATGGAGAAAGCTTACATTCATAAATATTTATTGTTATAAACACATTAAATTAATTAAAATAAACATTACTCACACTACCATACGTTAGACACACACGCACATAGTTTACAATAAATAAATAAATATCCTGGGACATTCTTTACACACGGCCATCTGATCCCAAACTAAGCAGAGCTTGTACTGTGGAAACCAGACAACTGATATACTACATATACTACTTTTTTTTCTAAATACATACTTATATAGATATTTACACCCAGACACAGAACAAACAGACATGTTCATGCACACAAATGTTTGTCCTGGGTGGGAATCGAATCCGTGACCGGTTTGGCAATCAGGGTCTCTAACCACCAAGCCAACTGACCTGTCTGCTACTCAGGCTCTTAATAAATTAAATATTAGTTAAATGTAGGAAGATTGGTTTCAAGGCCCCTCCCCCCTCGCTCCCCACCCCTCTAGACCCACGGCTAATAGTGCGTGACTGCAGACAATGGATCGTCGGCACTCCTTAAGTGCCGGTTTACAGTTATCGAATTATCTTTTAGTTCTTTTCAGATTGATGGCATTTGAAAGATAATACTGACGGGCCCGTTGGCTTAATGGTTAAAGTCCCTGACCGCTACGCTTCAGGTTGAGGCTTCGATTGCCACCCAAGGCAAACTGTTGTGTTGCCTATATAAGTATGTATTTAAAAATGTTATTTATCTGGTTTCCATAGTACAGGGTCTGCTTAGTTTGGAATCAGATGGCCGTGTGTGAAAAATGGCTCGAGGTATTAAAAAAGTTGTGAGTCGAAGACAGTAAGGTATGAAACTACATGCCAATCCGCTCGTTATGGTTACATGTGTGTGCGTGTAGTGTGTGTGTGTGTGTGTGTGTGTGTGTGTGTGTGTCGGAAGCAATCAGCTTATTGCTTCCTATAGCCGACATTTGACACGTCACAACAAACGGTCGATATCTGCCGGTGAGGAGGCGAGCTCGTGCATTACAAACTGATATCTCTTTTATACAACACTAGCTAAGCCCTGCGGCTGTGCCCGCTTTCAATATTTTATTCTTGTTATAAACCTTTATATTGAATTACTCTATCTTTTGCTGAAAACTGCATTAAAATCCGTTGCATAGTTTACGTATAAAGTACATACGGACAAACATTCATTTTTATATATTAAAAAATTATGTTTATATATTAACTTTTTTATCTTAAGGATAACTAGACTTCTTTGTCGACGTAGGTGGTTTTCCATGTCATTATTAGATGTCAAAAAGAGGCTGTTTCGTGATCTACAACTGGAGTAAAAAAATTTAATGGTAAAGTAGTTGTCCCCGCGGTTTCACCCGCGTTCCCGATGGATGTAACATTTTCCCGGCACAAAAAGTATTCTATGTTACTTCTAATACCGCTAAGAATATGTGTACAAAGTTTCATGATGATCGGTTAAATAGTTTTCGTGTGAAAGCGTAACAAACTTACATTCACATTTATAATATTAGTAGGGATATTAAAGAAATTATATCACGTTCACACAGCCAATGTCAAAAACATAATGAGGTATTCGTACACGCTCGCGGCTGCCGTAATAGAAGCAAATCTAAAAAAGTTCTATGCAACGATTATAGAGGTCGAAAAAACTCAAAAATCAAACTTAAAGAATGAAGGATTAGGGTCTAATTTCAATTTCACAATTTAGATTACACTCAAACATTATTTTGAACCTTATTTAATAATTGATATAGTACATTTTTGTGTAACTCGAAACGTTATAATACCTTTTATTTCCAAAGGAAAATCGCCCAGTTTTCTTTTTTATTAATTTAAAGCCATTTACACCCTTCACACGATAAATCGGCCAGTATTCCAATCGGCCACCAAATAGCTATTTTTTTAATGAGAGTATGTCAACAACCGCACCGTGGGTCGATCGATAGAATATGTGGACCAAAATAATTGTACGAAACATTTTATTTTAATTCCAATTATTTTATAAGCTGCTAGCAATTTAAATCTGTGTGGGTGGTTTCTTACTAGCTTCCGTCCGCGGTGTCACTTGCATTCCCGTAAAAAAGTAGACTACCATTCCAAGTTTCTTCCCGCTTCTTCTCAGTTGAAGACTGACTTCCAAACCAGTGGTAACATCAACTTCGACCTCTATAATATCCATAGTGTCCTTAAATTAATTTTTGTCTGGAATTAGATTAAATTTGTTTTACTTACTCTTTTTATCTTTAGTGTCTGTCTCAACTTTTAGTATAATATGATTTATTATTTTTGTTAACTTAACATATTTAGAGTTATAGTCAATTTTTAATGCCATATGTATTAGTCTTAAGCCAAGATTCAATTGTGACATGTTTTGTTTACCTTATAAAATAAATGGCTTTAACTTAAAAAGCACAAAAATCTCAAAATCTTTTATTACACTGGCAATAACAATAAAGAACTGCGAAGAAACGAATTCTTTCTATTTTCCCACAATTGAAGCGCGTTATTAGCCGTTGAAACCAATTTAGCGAGCATTGGCAACGTGCCCGCGACTGTGTAGTCCGCAGTTCGATTCCCGACGCGTAGTTAAGACATAATAGAAGGCTTGAGACACTACAGTTTGTGCATTTTGTATTGTGCAGCATCGTTTTAGTGCCAGAAAATGCTGTTAATGTTACCACTGTGTACTTAGTTTTGTCAGTAATTTTTTTTATGTCAAGGACGACAGGAGGTCCACCTGATGGTATGTGGTCACCGCCTATAGACATTAGCAACACCAGGAGCATCGTCGCGTTGTCGCTGAGACGTGAAGTTAAGTCTCATGTGCCTGTAATTTGACCTTACCTTTCTAACCGAAACAGTAATACAGTAATACTCAGGAACGCGGGTAAATCCGCGGGGGACAGCTAGTAAATAATATAAGTTTAACAAATAAAGTGAAGCACATATCGTAACTTTTCAAGTTCTCTCAAACAGTTTTCCTTTAACCTAACTTTAAAGTTGCCTGGATCTAAAAGGCCGTATATGACAAATAAGAATGTCATAGGAAAATCACCTCTATTGTATTTGAACTTAAGGTCCATCTATTGATCAATTAATTGTATAATGATGCTGATGTACCTTATCATTACGAGATAGGGTTCATTTTTCTATAACAAGTACGTCTAAAAGTTTAATAGTCCTACTTGTCTATACCCAATACTCATATAATATTATATACTAGCTTTTCTCCGCGGTTGTACCCGCGTTCCCGAGGGATGTCAAATTTTTCCGGAATAAAAATTAGTTTATATGTTACTCCAGGATATGGTCTATCTATGTGCCAACTTTCATCAAAATCTGTCCGGTAGTTTTTGCGTGAAAGAATAACAAACATCCATACATACAAACATTCGCATTCATAATATTAGTAAAATAAAGAGGAAAGATTAGATTTTTTTGTTTGCATTGAATAGGCTCGGAAACTACTGGACCGATTTGAATAACTCTTTCACCGTTGGGAAGCTACGCTATCCCCGGGTGACACAGGCTATATTATATTTTCAAAAAAATTAGAGACCCTTACTAAAACTCCAATAATGTAATCCAAGGTGTGAAAAAATTACCTGAAAATTCGTTACATCGTGAGCGCTGCGAAAACTATTGATGATAGAAAGAACAAAATAATGTAACATGCCTAGGGAACGCGGTTGAAACCGCGGGGGACAACTATGTAAATAATAAAAGAACAATCAAACACCAATAACCGATATTAGGTAATCCGTACGGAACCACGGGTCTAAGCGAGTGGCGCTGCGGAGCGTCCCTCCTGGGACCTCTTAAACTCAGCCGACATGAACTGCCTCCGACCTCCGACGCGACCTCGGCTCCAGTTATAAATATACAATCATATTGTTAAACTAATATACTCCTCGGTTCTTCTCGCGGTCGATATTTTTTCTTATTTATTATAAAAATAATTGCTTGGTGGACGTTTACAATAGTTTGCAGCCATGAGATTCTCAGCAATTTCACTTTTTAAAGCGAACTTAGATTAATTACTTACAAGTCATTACTCTTTTCTTTTTATGCGTGTTAACTATTGGATCAATAGATGATCCTTATCTCAATGCAATTAGAATGATTTTTCTATGACAATCTTATCTGTCAAAATAGGTCTCGACAACTTTCCTAAAACTTTTATGCTCACCATTTTACTAATACACGACTTTTTTATTTCTAACGGTATTGCGATTGACCTCAGCCTCACCTGGTGGTAAGTGAAGATGAGGCCGAAGATGGAGCTCGCTTTCCCGTTAGCAGCCTATTCACTCTTTTTTTAAATAGCTCCAAGTTGTATGTATCTGGGAACACAGACGAGGGGAGAGAATTCCAATCTTTAGCTGTGCGCATGAGGAAGGAAGCTGCAAAACGCTTCGTGTGAATTGGTGGTATGTCTACAACATAATATTTAATAAAAATCAAAAATAATGTAACCTTGCTGAGGTTCTTGCCAGTTCTTCTCAGTTGAAGGCTGACTTCCGAACCGGTAGTAGCTTCAGTAACTTTAAATTTGACCTTCATAAGTGCCTTCCGAAGGCCTAAACTTAAAGAAATGGTTATGAATTTTGATTTTTTTGCATTTAAGTGTGAAAACTAAATTGTGACTTTTGTGCAGACTAACTCCACTTAGAAGTAGTTCTTGACACTGGCAAGGATAAATCTTAAAATGAGAATTGCCAGTCACAAAATGTAAACTTTCACTGGCAACAAAGAAAAAAAATGAACTTCAGGTGACAGCTCAATAAATGAATTCGCCGCCATTTTTCACCAACTATCATCAGCATATGGACTGAATTTATAGAACTGAGCGAGTTTCAATTTATCACAGGACAAGCTGTTACATCCACATTCCCGTGGGATGTTACTTATTCCCGGAATAAAGAGTAGCTTATATGTTATTCCAGCGCGTGCTCTATCTATTCGCCAAGTTTCATCCAATTCCGTTTGTTAATTTTTGCGTGAAAGAGTAACAAAGATCTATAAATCCATGCTCACAAACTTTCACATTTATAATATTACTGGCTGTCTCTCGCGGTTTCACTTGCGTTCTCGAGAGATGTTACATTTTACCAGGATGCAAAATAGTCTATATGCTATTTTGGGGCATGCTCTATCTTTGTGTCAAGTTCCATCCAAATCAGCTTATTAGATTTTACGTGAAAGAGTAACATCCATATGTCTACGCCCACAAACATACGCATTTATAATAATACTAGCTGTCTCTCGCTACTTCTCTCTAGTTCCCAAGGGATTTTACTTTCGGTACTACTTTTAGTTTCTTTATGTGTTTATCCAGGTTATAAACTATATATGTGGCAAGTTTCATCCAAATCCATTTAGTTTTTTTTCGAAAAAAGGTAACAAACTTTGAAGTAGTATTATAATAAACAGGTAAAATAGACAGCGAACCAAACAGGGTTGCAAAAGTTAGTTAATTAAAAAAAATGCCACATTTATTGGCACAAGCCAACATCGAATGGCACTCGGAGAATTTAAATATTAAATTGATAAGTGGAACAGAGCGCTGGCGGCAGGGAGCGGCGGGCGGCGCGGCGCTGGCCCTAGTCGACGCGGACGCATACGAGACGCACGGGTCGTCTAACGTTAACTGATTGGGGAGTGATTGGTTTCAATGGTTTATGTAAGAGATTGAAGGTTATGTTGTGCAAGCTGTTTACGCAGTCTAGCGTTCTGTTCTATGCGAGATATGTACTGCAAACTTCAATAATCAATTAAGGACAAGAATATCAAAATGTAAGCCGTGACCTTGATCAACCAATACTGACCTACGAGAACTGGCGAGCCAATGTGTCGCTGCTCCTAAGTGCCCTGCTTATATGGCCTGTTGTCGGGTGGCTGATGACGTTGTAAAGAAACTCCTTACAATACTTATATTAACACTGTACATAACAAACAGCTACACAGCAACTCAAAAGCAATATGTTCATGCACTCATTTCCTGTGCGGAAATCGAACTAATAATAGCCTGTGGCGTGGCAATAAGTCTGCAATCACCAAGCCAACTGGCCCGTTAAATAAACGAACTTTAATTCCAAAATGAGGTAAGATATATCCGTACCGGGAGTGATTACGTTGATAAGTATAAAATGCACACATTTTAGAGTAGCCATTATTAGGTTTTCGTTTAAGCTCTAAATTTTTTTTATAATTGTATGTATTTGTGAATGTGATTGTCACATGTATTATACATAAAAACCTTTCTCTTCAATCACTTTATCTTTTAGAAAAAACCGCATCAAAATCCGTTGCGTAGTTTTAAAGATTTAAGCATACATAGGGATATAGGGACAGAGAAAGCGACTTTGTTTTATACTATGTAGTGAAGAGTTTTGAGGAACTACAGTATTTATCATTAAAAAAAACCGTGTGTTAGTAAAAAAACGTAAGACCTTGTACTCGAAATGAGAAAAACTGCACTAGAAGCATTTTTTACTATTCAGTCGTGAAATTGTAGTGTCCAAACTCTTTGCACCTGTCTGTAGCAACGAATAACAATTGTTGACGTTTTTAGGTTATTATTGACAACAACATCATTACTCACTCATTGACACTGACAGTTGCGATTTGTGCGATGTTCCGGAGAGACCGTTATCAGCTAACTTCAACCTGTTACTTTTTTGTAACACAGATGCGCGCGCATCTTAAAATTTCACTCTCATCATTTTCATGACGCGCCTAAAAAAGTATAACTACAAAAAAAAATCATGAAATAAAACGACTCAGTCGGTATTCTGTTCGGTTGCCATCTAGGATAAAACAAGCATTTGTCTACTATAAATATGTTGCTGTGAGCTATTTCTGGAGCGTAATTTTTACTAAGGTAGTTCACTAACTTAGTAAACCTCCCTACAAGCTGACGGTCCGTCTGATGATGACAGTGACGCTAATGGACGCTTGCAACATATCTATATAAGTATGTATTTAGAAGAAAAAATAAATAACAGTTATCTGGTTTCCACAGTTCAAGCTCTGTTTAATTTGGGACCAGATGGCCGCATACAAAGAATATCCCAGCATAGGTATTATTTAAATATGCTTTGCAAACCGAACTTTAAAAGCTATTGTTTCTTTTATCAGAGATCTGTGTGTACCAAAGTAAACTAGTTTAATCTACGAAAGCCTGAATTTGAATGGCTGTACCGCACGCTTTATCAGGCTGACATTTAGACTTAGGAACTATTTTTGTATATATACTAGTACTTAACAGATTGGGTTTTTTTACTATTGTTTTTTATTTAATACTAGCTGTCCCTCGCGGTTTTACCCGCGTTCCCGTGGGATGTTACATGTTAAAAAACACCGCATCTAAATCCGTGGTTTTAAAGATTTAAGCATACATAGGGATATTGGGACAGAGAAAGCGACTTTGTTTTATACTATGTAGTGCAGTTTCTAATAAGAAATCCCTTCTAATATTATAAATGTGAATGTAAGTTCGTTTGTTACGCTTTCACGGAAAACCACACGAAGTACACATCATTCTTGGAGGTATTAGAAGTAACACAGGATACTTCTTGTGCCGGGAATATGTTACATCCCTCGGGAACACGGGCGAAACCGCAACAGAACAAACAGACATGCAAATGTTTGTCTTTGGTGAGAATCGAATCCCCAACCTGTTATTTAGTAGCCAGGTTCGCCAACCACCAAGGCAACCGGTCCGTCTATGAAATTAATCTAATTTCTTTTAACACACCAAATAAACTTTTGTAGGTAATACCTACAAAAAAACCTTTACTGGCTGCGATTATTTAATGCTTGTCTTATTTCACTTGTAAAATATCGATTTCCCCTAAAACATAGCGATGTTGAAGTTATCGAACAAACTACGTCAGTCACCTGTCTGAATCAATTTCAATTTCAGACATCTCCAGTGTTAGTTACATCGTAATGGATCGCACTGTCTAGAATCTAGACAGACACGGAGCATTCAAACCTAATGTTCTAGGTATTTCTAAAACCTATTTTTGTAATATTTCCTATTTGGGCAAGTGACGTCTAACTAAGCTATGGTCTAAATATATATTTTCTATTGATGGTAGATTTTGCCATCGATGACTAAAATTCGAATAGCGCTTATGTAATATTTCAAACAATCAGCTACATATACTAGATACATAGTTAATATGAATAAGAGAAAATTCAGGGTATAATAGGTTTTGACAGGCCAGTTGGCTTGGTGGTTATAGACCCTGACTGCCAAACCGAAGATCGCGGGTTCGATTCTCACCCAGGACAAACATTTGTGTGCATGAACATGTCTGTTTGTTCTGTGTCTGGGTGTAAATATCTATATAAGTATGTATTTAAAAAGTAGTATATGTAGTATATCAGTTACCTGGTAGCCATACTACAAGCAGTGTCTGTCTCTTCTTGTCTTTAATTAATCTATCTATGCAAATACATTAGGAATTTTTGCGTAAAAGAGTAACAAAGATTCATCTCATCTCATAACTCTCACTCATCACAAAAAATTACCCGCGATCCGGAGGTCTGTAATGCGCGAACTAACAAACTCGCCTTTTCTCTACTATATAAACTTTTCTCTTGAATTACTCTATCTATTGCTGAACTGCATTAAAATCCAGTGCATAGTTTCAAGCGCACAAACAACGTCGAACGAACGAAAAAATCAAGTACCTACGTGTAGAACCTAAACACGTGGCGATTTGCTGTTGAGTTTCCTTGATTGCTTACTTGTTAGAGAAAGAGATCCAGCTGAGTTAGTTACTAGATATGTATTCGTTTTTGTATAACCTTACAATAGTTAGAACAATAGTAGAGGTAGACGTGTTCTAGAGTGGAGACCACGGCTCGGTGAACGTAGTGTAGGGCGCCCTCCAGCTAAATGCAGCGATGATATACGCAAGCTGGCTGGCAACGGTTGGAAATAAAGAGCTGAAGATCGAGCTCAGTGGCGTGCCATAGGTGAGGCCTATGTCCAGCAGTGGACGATAATGAACCTTACAATGGATTTCCGCAAGGTCACCTGAGTCTATTAATTAAGAAGTTTTTTTAATGCAAACAAAGAATAGCTACTCATAAACAGAAGCAAACAGAAAAAAATGTAAATAAAACTAGAGACGCATAATAAATAGTCGTCTTAACAAGTAACCCCAGACTCACTCGCGCCACAAGCTCGGCATTAGCGGCCGCGCGTTAATTAAAAAGAATAATATATCACTTTGGGTGCGGTTTTTGTGGCGGAATGAGCGTTTGCGGCGCGTGGAACGGTCGGCTAGAAAAAGGGCCGGGGGCAGAGCCGTCCTTAAACTATTGGAGGCCCTGGGCATTATCCGTTCTGACGACATGATCTGTCGCATGCGTTCTCTGTAACCCCTGGATGTCCAACGGCTTCCATTCCTTTCGAACTAGGGGGCCCCATCGCGGAGCCCTAGGCACAAGCCCAAAGTCCCTAGTCAGAGGCTCGATTCTGTAAGGAAAATTACACTTACTCGAGAATGTTTCGTCGCGGCCTCTATGCTCTGTCTCTGTCGCTAACTACGCTAATACTACTAATCACGTGAGGGGTAAGCTCTTCGAGGCCTCCGTGAAGCCACCGACGAAGTATGTATTAGCTGAAAAAGGGGGCTGGTGCCGCTTGTGGGGGCTGCGCAGCGCCAGTTTGTTTGTATTTTATTAGATTTTTATAATATTAATGTTTTCAATAATTATTCACTTTTATAACACACAGGTATAGTCGGTGAGACTAAATCAATTGTAAGTAATAAATAAATCTAAGTTAGGTTTTAAATAGAGCAATTGCTGAGTTTATTGCCGGCTCTTCTCAGTAGAACAACCTTCCGAACCGCCTCAACAGATAGATAGATTCATATTACGATAGAGTCATATTTTGGCTACGATTTTGTTAATACTAAAATAACATTATTATGAAAATTCCGAGACAACAAAACTTACAAATAGTACCCAAGTACTCCAAAACCCAAGCCTAGAAAGTTCTAGGATATTTAACTTAAAATCATCAAGTAAACCAGCACGCTCTCAACGCTCCGCACTGTGACAGAGCTGTTACCCATCCCTCTCCGCAGCGGGCCGGCTGCGTGTGACGTCACACGGCCACTTTTTATTTTATTTTATTATTTGGTTCCCTGGTTTAATAATCCTTCATGCACTACTTCACTGTCACTTGAAACTTTACTCTGCTGTGGTTTATTATATTACTAGCTGTCCCCCGCGGTTTCACCCGCGTTCCCGAGGGATGTAACATTTTTCCGGTACAAAAAGTATCCTATGTTACTTCCAATACCTCCAAGAATATGTGAACTTCGTGTGTTATCGCGTGAATGCGTAACAAACAAACTAACATTCACATTTATGATATTAGTAGGCATGTAAGTAAGATTAGCTGCTCCTGCAGTTTCCCTCGCGTTCCCGAGGGATGGAAGATTTTTTCTAAGATCATTTAGAAAGAGTCATTGCTGGGTTTATTGCCGGCTCTTCTCAGTAAAGTATTTTATTTTCATTTACATTATTGTGAAATTACAGACACTTTGCAATACCAGAGGCATCGCCGCGTTGTCGCTGAGGCGTGAAGTTAAGTCTCACGTACCTGTAATGTCACCGGCCGCACCATTCTAACCGAAAAACAGTAACACAAATGCACTACTACTGCACGGCGGATGGTAAGGTGGTGGACGAACTCTTCACTAAGAGCTCTGCTACTACTAAAAGTCTACCGAAACAAAAATAAACGAGTGCATTACTTCTCGGTGGAAATGGGTAAGGTAGTACCTACTAGTTGTAGTGCTTCCACGGACGAACTCTGTACTAAGAGCTCTACTACTTCTAGATTGCTCCTTCCCCGACCAAGCAAAAGGACTTCAGGCCATTAAGCCGCATCCGAATTATGAAACTCTCTCAGATTCAATGTTGTAGCCAATTTTCTAATAGATTGATGGTCCGACACACAAGCAGTGTAGGAGAACAGTTGTACCGCCGGCAATGGAATGCAAAATTGCTCGCAATGACGCAACGAGAGCATTTCCCATCGCCCTGCTCCGACTTTACCAGCGAGACGACATGTTCTCGAATCCGTATATTTTAAGCTAACCAAAACTACTTCACTGCACATTTAATGCTAGATATATCCGTCCGTGCAAGTGGAGCGCTGTCCGGATGGACCGGACGCCGGACGGATCGACCCGGTTATTAAATATAGAAGTTCAGTTAAGTGATGTTGGTGTTAAAATTTACACTAATATTATAAAGAAAAAAGTAAATAAAATAGGGTTCCTTGGACTGCTACCATTCGGCGCGGAATTTTGACTATACTACCGGCACGCTATGATGACCGTTTTGACGTTTCAGATTGTCATAGGAAAAGAAACTGTATGGCTTTGTAATAAGGTTGATTTCCATCATCATAGAATTAGCTGTTGGATCAGTAGATGCACCTTATGTTTGAAGGAATAAAGGTTATTTTTGTTTAACAAAACGTCAAAACCGTCATAGCGTGCCGCAAGTTAAGGTTTTAGTAACATAGGTAATGTTATAATCACGGAATATATAAGATGCTTTTGAAAACGCGGCTGAAACCGCGGTACTGTATTGTATTGCAAATGCAGAAGTTTGTAGGTATGGATGTTTGGGTTTGATAGAGCTGGCGTCTTCAACCCTGAGACGTAAAGTTGTTAAGACTCGTGTGCCTGTAATATCCCTGGCCCTCTGCACTAAGAGCGCTAATACTTATAAATAATTCATATTGCATTTTGTGCAATAAAAAACATTTCAAGTACACCACATAAAATTAATATGATTATCGTGACTTACGAAGTTATCTCAAAAAGAAAAAAAAACGGCCACCATTTAGCTAAAATTGTATTTCTCTGCGAACAACGACACCCTTGACACTATGATAGTAACTCGTTATACAACTCGACACTGGCAAAAATAACTTCGTAACAATGTTGCCATTACTTAAAATTATGAAAATAAATAATCTGTTACGTGCCCCGCAGCGGTGCAATAACAAACCGACGGGTCTTCAGTATTATTAGATATCTGTAGGCCGCTCTGCGTGTATTTATATCAGTGATCGATGCGCGCCGCCGCGCGACTTTATTAATATTTATCCCGGTACCAGATGAAACCGCGTCGCACAAGTGGATTTCTTCTCGAGTGGAGAGGAAGAAAATATATTTATTTTGGGGATATACTCATCTATACTAGCTGTCCCCCGCGTATTCACCCGCATTTGTCCGATATCATATATAGCAAGTCATTTGCGCAATCACATTGGCTGACTTTTGTATCTGTCAAATCGTTCTCGAGTTATTAAAAGGCATATAGATAGATTAAAAATTTAAGTTCTTTTTTTATACCACATGGACCGACAAACAAGCAGACGGTCCACCTGATGGAAAGTGGTCACCGCCGCCTATGGACATCTGCAACACTAGGGGCGTCGCCATTGCGTTGTCGACCCTGAGACGTGAAGTTATTAAGTCTCATGTGCCTGTAATTTCACCGGCCCCCTTACCTTTCCAACCGAAACACAGTAATACATGTGCACAACTGCTTCACGGCGGAAATGGGTAAGGTGGTAGTACTTCCCCGGACGAACTCTGCAGTAAAGGCTCTACTACTCGGAAAGTATAAGTATAATAGAATATTTTTCACAAAAAAATGGATGTACAGACAGATCCTACCGATTTATTTAGTTGTATAGATTTAATGAAATAAAATTTTTGGTTTGTCTGTACGTTCGTGAGTCGCCTAAGTACGCGATACGAATCGAAAACATCTAATTTAATATTAGAAAGTATCATTACTAAAAACCAA
The DNA here is from genome assembly GCA_907165245.1 of Habrosyne pyritoides. Classification (NCBI taxonomy): domain Eukaryota; kingdom Metazoa; phylum Arthropoda; class Insecta; order Lepidoptera; family Drepanidae; genus Habrosyne; species Habrosyne pyritoides. The sequence goes on from OU015615.1 coordinate 179,804, forward strand.
TAAAGAATTAAGGAGTTACGAAAATTAATATTTATAATAATGTACGCGGAGCCCGTAATGTAGAGGGGGCATGACGCCATAATAAAGCGTCACGCCATTTACCGCCACGGCATACGAATCGGTTTTATATAATACTAGCGGATTTACCCACGTTCCCGAGGGATATCACATTTTCCCGGGATTAAAGAAGCCTATATTTTATTTCAGGATATGTTCTATCTATGTGCCAAGTTTAATTCATATCTGTTTAGTAGTTTTTGCGTGAAAGCGTAACAAATATACTTGCATACAAATTTTTCCTCTTTATTATATTATTTATGAGTATTAGTATAAATATCCCGGGACATTCTTTACACACGGCCGTCTGATCCCAAACTAAGCAGAGCTTGTACTGTGAAAACCAGATAACTTATATACTACATATAATACTTTTTTTTCTAAATACATACTTATATAGATATTTACACCGTGACACAGAACAAACAGACATGTTCATACACACAAATGTTTGTCCTGGGTGGGAATCGAACCCGTGACCTTCGGTTTGGCAGTCAGGGCGCTAACCACCAAGCCAACTGGCCTGTATATTAATATAGTATAGATAGATATCAATATTATATATTAATACGTGAAGAGAAAACGTTGTACCCCTTTTATTTTGGGACCGCGCTATCGGCGCCGCTCTAAGCACCACATATCTAATTCAAACGCGAGCTTTATAACCACTACTCGTTGTCACTCACAGTTTACTCGCATATTATTAAGTACATATATTTTGGTCTCCCATGTGTATGTACATATATGTATATACTAGCTATACCACGCGGTTTCACATTACTTTGTTCTTTCTATCATCAATAGTTTGCGCAGCGCACGCGATGTAAGGATTTTTTCACACCTTGGGTTACATTATTGGAGTTTTAGTAAGGATCCCTAATTTCTTTGAAAATATAATATTGCCTGTCACTCGGGGATAGTGCAGCTTCACAACGCTGAAAGAATTTTTAAAATAGGTCCCGTAGTTTTTAAGTTTATTCGTTACATACAAATCTTTCCTCTTTATAATATTAGTGTAGATGTAGATTAGCTATACCCCGTGGTTTCACAAGCGTTTATCGATGTAATATACAGCCTATATCCGTCTATGAAAAATTCCGCGTCGAATGGTAGCAGTCCCATCCCGATATGTTCAGTAGTTTTGATGTGATGGGGCGTCAAAGGAACACTATTTGGCTTTCTTTACATTCTTTACACGCGGCCATCTGATCCCAAACTAAGCAGAGCTTGCACTATGTAAACCAGATCACTGATATACTACTTATTTTAAATACATAAGTTAATAGATATTTACTACCATAGACAGAACAAATAAACATGTTCATGCACAAAATGTTCTGGGTGAGAATCTATTCCCCAAACTGTGATTTGACAGACAGGGTCGCTAAGACCAGCCCGTCGTTAGAAAGCTTCAATTCGTAGAACAGTTCATTTATTATTTTGTACAGTTCTATAAAACGTTTTTATTACGACTACTTTGTAAATTCCATACATTTAAAAAAAATATTTTTTCATGCCTATCAAACATTTAAAAAAGTGTATTATTTCATGCGCGGTGAAGTGAAACCTTCAGAAAACTAGCTATCTCATCCACTGGCATACTAAATCTTATAGATGTAATTTTTTTTCTCATTTCTTTGCATCGAGTTTCAATTGAAAACAAACAGTACGGGCCATCAATAAAGTACAAAGAGTAACGATTTCGTAAAGTCTTAATTCAATAATACTCGGACATTCGGATATTCGGACACGTGCGACGGCGGACACCGGACAGCGTCCGCGACACTGACACTGCCACATAAACTTTATTTTATGTCTCTTGAATAATTGACAGGCAATATGACGAGTGGTTGCGCTACAACACTTTCATACAGTTAACAGGTTGGTATTACTGGAAAGGTCGGATTATGACTTCTTTTTAAATTTGTTTATGGCAACCATATTATTTTAGGACTTAATTTTGCCAGGGTCGAGTATTTACAAGCAATGTTTGTTAATTTGTTTAGGTCAACGCTTGCAAGCTAAATTAGAATCACTTCGTAATCCTACAGAGTTGAAATTTGATGTTGATATAGTTGTTACGACCATGCACACTGGTAAATGTGACCTGATGATACTCAGGATTGGCTCCAGATGAAGGAACTCCTCAACGGTTAACAGCATCGATATGACATATTGTAACCACATATAAAAATAAATAAATATCCCAAGACATTCTTCACACATGGTTACCTGATCCCAAGTTAAGCAGAGTGTACTGCTTGTAGTATGGCTACCAGGTAACTGATATACTACATATACTACTTTTTTAAATACATACTTATATAGATATTTACACCCAGACACAGAACAATCGAAATTTTTATTTTCCTTCTCAAATAGCACCTATACCTGGCTGATGGAGCCAAGGTTGGGTTCCGATAAGGGAACTCCTGAACGGTAAACAGCACAGTCACGAAAGATCTTGTGTTAAAACAATATTTTTTCCTATTAACTTATATCCTTCTGCACAAAAGGCAGGTACTCAAACAGTCGTTTTTACCAACTTTAAAACTCGATATTTGCATTCATCTTACTTCTCGTCACTGCTGTACACTTTTTTATAAATGATACCGCAACTGACACTATTTTCTGAATACCACAATCAAACGAAAACATTACGTCATTTTTCAATGTCCCGCATTAAAACCTTCATTTTATAACCAAAAGCATACGGCACATTAGTAAGTCATTGATGTCGCCATCCGGTTATGAAGTCAGCCTATTCTTCATTAAGTAGTAGGTAGTACCTGCATGGCCGAGCACTGCTCGGGATTTCTTTACTTACGTGACTTCTACCGTATTCTCTTTTTTAAAGCACTGTCATATATACCTAGATACGAATTAGATGCGACAATAAAGGGCTCCCAATAACAGTATTTCTCACAAAAGATGTAACTTGAAAACCTTACCTTCTAATGACATTGTAGCAGTTTTCATTCCCTAAAAACACGGATAAACGACATTTTCTGAAACTGAATCCTAGCTAAATCGATTTAACGCCCCCGAAACTCCCTGCATACTAAATTTCATGAAAATCGTTGGAGCCGTTTCCGAGATAAGCGTACCAACAACAACGATATGTTTAAAGGTATTAGATAGATAAAATAAAGTCCTTATTACTGTGTGTCAGTTGTTACGCTTAGTTTTAAAAAACAATAGATTTTATAAGAAATAAATATTCCGGGACATTCTTTACACACGGTATTTGATCCCAAACAAAGCAGAGCTTGTACTATGGAAACAAGATAACTGATATACTACATTTTTTCTAAATACATACTTATATGATCTGTTTGCGGACGGACGGCAGACGATAGTTGTGGAATGCTTGAGGTATTGTGAGGCGCTACAGTGACAGGTTTAGTTTTTTTAACTTTATTGATATCATTTATTGTTACCCTTTTTTTTAGTAGATGTGTAATGAAATGAAATGAAAATATCATTATTCAAATAGGCCTTTCCAAGCACTTATGAATAGTCTGACTCTAACACCGGTTCGGAAGGTTGTTTTTCACTGAGAAGAGCCGGCAATAAACTCAGCAATTACTCTTTTTAAAAAACGAACTTACATTTATTACATAACTTTTATCTAGGCTGACAATACCTGTGTGTTATCGTAAAAGTGAAGAATTATTGAACAATAATTTGTATAATGTAATAAGTGTTATTCGTGAAAACCGTTGTAATTGTTAAAATAAATAAAATTATCTTGATATTGACACCCAGACGCAGAACTGACATGTTCATGTAGACAAATGTTTGTTCTGGGTGAAAATCAAACTAGCGACCCGTAGCGTAGCAGTCAGGGTCTCTAACCACTAAACCGACTGTCCCGTCTAATATAAACTACGAATCGAGGTCATCGAGCTCACCACCTTTTCAGAGAAATCTCTAAGCGGTTGGTGGAAGCTACGCGGGATCCCAGAGCTGGCGGCTACTTAGTCTTACTCGCAATACAGCGAGGCAATGTCGCAAGCATTCCTGGTACTCTGCCGCCAGGGGAGGAGTTAGGAGAGGTTTTATTTATAATACAATAATTATAATTAGGTTAAGCTCTTGTTTACATTTGATAGGTAATTTAATTTGTTTATTTAGCTTATATATGTAAAGAATCGACCTATTTTGTAATTGAACATATAGGTTATCTGTTATTTGTACTGTAACCATTCAGTCAGTAACGTTTCCGCTGTACCTTTCATCAAATATGACCGTAACTCGTTTAACCGTCCCTCTGAGCCCTCGTTTTTAGGGCTCCGTGTTGGGAAGAATTCAATGTTACCTATATTAGGTTTTTTTTACATGTTACATATAAACAATAGCCAAAAATTCAAAATAAATAAAATTTATAAAAAAATATTTCAATTAATGTAACCCTGCTGAGTTTCTTGCCGGTTCTTCTCAGTTGAAGGCTGACTTCCGAACCGGTAGTAGCTTCAGTAGCTTTATACTTGACCTTCATAAGTGCCTTCCGAGGGCCTAAACTGCATAAATGGTTTTGAATTTTTCATTTTCGAACGGTTCCAATGAGACTCTACTACTAAACCTCCGGACTCTGCCCTGCATTTATAATAATACTAGCTGACCCCCGCGGCTATACCCGCGTTCGCGTGGGATGTCACATGTATTATACATAAAAACCTTTCTCCTCAATCACTCTATCTATTAAAAAAGCCGCATCAAAATCCGTTGCGTAGTTTTAAAGATTTAAGCATACATAGGGATATAGGGGCAGAGTTGAGACATTATTCTTAAAATTCTTAATATGGGTGCTGTATTATCCTATTAATATTATAAATGCGAAAGCTTGTGAGGGTGTGTGGATGTCTGTTTATCATTCACGCGAGAACTAATTAAAGGATTCGGATGAAACTTGTCATATATATAGTTTATCACCTGAGCCGTCAAACAAGCAGACGGTTCACCTGATGGTAAGTGGTCACCACCTGTGGACATTAGCAACACCAGGGGCATCGCCGCGTTGTCGCTGAGACGTGAAGTTAAGTCTCATGTGCCTGTAATGTCACCGGTTGCAGCTTTCTAATATATTTACACATAAATAAATTAATAAAATAAAAATTAAAAAGCCTTTTGTTTCACACTTAATAATTAACTATTACATTTTTTATTTGTGATGTTATAGTATACAAATAATTATAATTAATCAATATATTTACTTAAATGTGGAAATGATAATAATGATACACTGCATTATACATATAAAAAATTAAAATTTAATTATTTTATTTATAAATTATTATTGTTATTGAATTGTTATTTTTCTTTTGTTTAGCGTGAACCCTTCGATTTGAGGGTAAAGGCCTCCTCCAAAGATACCCAGTAGTCTGATAGTCTACTATTGGCGTTTTCTTTCCACAGTTTGCCAGCCGTCCCTTCAATGTAGCCCATCTGGTTCTTGGTCTTCCTCTTTTTCTATTTCCCCGGGGGCCCATATTTGCACATGGGATACATTTTATCCGAGGAAAATGAAGCATCCCTCGGGAAATGAGTGACACCGCGGTGGACAGCTAGTCCTTCATACAAATTTTACCTCTTTGTAATATTAAATACTAGTTACTGCCCGCGAATTCAGATGTTTCTCTAAAATAGGGTCCCCAAATATTGTACGGTAATACAAAACCCTAAAAAGTCGAAAGCACTCGCACTTGGCCGTTTTATCATTAAATAATAAACGACACTCGAGATGTGGGCTTATCTCCTATTGAATTTACTACCTCCGTACTTCGAGCTTCTTTATGACCTCCTTTTATGTTCCCGTACTTATGGAATACTAACTTACGCCTCACGGTTTTACTCGCATTTAAATATTGATGAATCTATATTTTTTAGTCGCCTCTGTGACTTTTGAGAGTAAATAAATGGCATATATAACCGGTTTGATTTGGAAGATATCTTTTATGGTTTTTTTAAATTGCTAAACTCAGGATCAAAAATATCAACTTCTGATTTTTTTTAGACAATTCATTCTTACCATTGGATTAAAGTATGATGTATTATTTTTGTAGATACAAGTATGTATTAAAAATAAGTAGTAATATCATTTATCTAGATTCCATATTCCAAGTTGTGCTTGGTTTACGATCAGAATCCGTGTGTAAAGAATGTATTTTCTTTATACCACATTGGACGATAAACGAGCATGTAGTCCACCTGATGGTAAGTGGTCACCGCCGCCTATGGACATTTGCAACACCAGGGGCATCGCCAATAAGTTGTCAACGTCAAGTGCCTGTAATGTCACCAGTCTTACCTTTCTAACCGAAACACTAATACAATTGCACCGCTTTACGGCGGATGGTAAGGTGGTAGTACTTTCCCGGACGAACTCTGCACTAAGAGCTCTACTACTCTATCCTCGGATATTTATTATTTTACAAGTTCCCATCAAAAAGTTTGATTCCATCTGTCACTTGTCAAACAAATAGCGCAGCGCTGATACATTTTGCTGCCACAAGCGCTCATCCGGATTAAAAAGCTAGAAGTATAGACAATTTGTGAGTCCTACAATGGCTAATGCCCACAGACTGTACAACAATACTACAACAGTATTAAAAACGATCAGAAAACTTTGTTCCAAATGTTCCGAGTTACTTTCTCATTTATATTTTTGTTCACAGCTTATATAATGCAGTTTCAACACCAATATTATAAAAAGGCAAAGTGCATTCAAAAATACACAAATAAAAATGTTAATCATAAATGGTGTCCCAATAGAGGTGACGACTGCATGCATTACAAAAGGACATAAACAACAGAGCCAAAATGATACGCCAGTTGGCGTGGTTAGCGACCCTGACTGCCAAGTCGCAGGTCGCGGGTTCGATTCCCACCCAGGACAAACATTTGTGTATATTAATATGTATATAGAAGAACAATATAGTATATCAGTTGTCTGGTTTCCATAGTACAAGCTCTGCTTAGTTTGGGATCAGATGGCCGTGTGTAAAGAATGTCCCGGGATATTTATTTATTTATAATAATTACTAGTGTCTGAGAGCAATAACATGAAATGTAGAAATAGCTGATGCATTGAAGGAATGGCCAACAGCACACGCGCTATAGATAACCGACTAACTATAGAAAGGGGGGTCGTGACTGTCAGATAAGGATCTTAGTTCCAAAACACAGATTTGTAAAACTGCAAAAAACGCTATAGAAACGTTAACATCTATAATTACTATCGAATATTCGGTGAAAATGCGAGAAAAAACATAAATAATGTATTTATCAGAGTATTTGTTCGAAGTGGCGCTCTCTCGGCGCAACTCGGAGCTACTCGGCGATACGGCACGATTTATGCGGCGTGTGCACTTGAATATGAATATATTATCGTATTTATTTTATAAAAACGTTCGTTAACTTTTGCGTCATGCTTTTTTACTTTTTTAAATTTTATTTTATACCAGTGTGAGGTTTTCTGACAGCTATTAATTTTACTTTTTACTATGAATTTTTATTACATGCCAGTGTGAGGTTTTTTGAAAATGTATTTATATTATTTCCATCAGTTCTATAAAACATAAAAGATCTGACAGAGAGTCGGCTGTTAGTCACTCACTCGTTATACTCTTCAGTCACTCACGACCATATAGCTCGCTAAAAAGCCACATACACCACCAAACCGGCAGACGGTCCACCTGATGGTAAGTGGTCACCACTACCAGACATTTGCAACACCAGGGGCATTGCCGCGTTGTCGCTGAGACGTGAAGTTAAGTCTCATGTGCCTGTAATGTCACCTTGCCTTTCTAACCGTAACAGTAATACAAGTGCACTACTGCTTCTCGACGTAGGTATGGTGATAGTACTTCCCCAGATGAACTCGGCAAGATCTCTTACTTCAAAGGTTTATTTTCACAAGAGTATTGCAGAGTTTTTTTCCGCCGTGAAGCAGTAGTGCACTTGTATTACTGTGTTTCGGTTAGAAAGGTTAGGTGACATTACAGGCACATGAGACTTAACTTCACGTCTCAGCGACAACACGGCGATGCCCCTGGTGTTGGACCGTGTGCTTATTTGTCGGCCTATATTATAGTCTGTGTCAAATGAATGGTTCATTCATGCACAGATAAAAATAAATGATTATTAAGGTTATTCCTGCAACAGCTGTTGTAAGCTGTGCCCCGACTGGGCCCAATGGAACAAAACACGAAACTTTAGGCGCAAAACTTTTATAACTTATACAAAGTTATGTTTCAAAAATGAGTTTCTGCGCTCGGAGCTCTGGGAGTTGTTTCGCGTAATGAACAGCTTGTCTTTATTTACGTTTCTTTATTATGAATCCATATTTGACAGGGCAGTTGGCTTGGTGGAACCCTTAGCGATTTCATACTTTACGCGGGTAAAACCGCGGGGACAGCTAGTATAATATAAGTTGGATTATTATAAATTTTAGTTAAGAACCAGTTCTGTTTGTACATCTTGGCAAGTGCGCACATGCATGTTGGCAACACTGCCGCTAATCTTGAGTATTTATCTTCTACATTATATTTGCTGTATAATATGACAGATGTTGTATAGTTGGGAGTTAGCTTTGAAACTGACAAAATATTAATTACTTCTATATTAATACTTGGCATTTTAATCTTAAAATAATTTTTCAATATCAATCAAAATTTAAAAAATTGGGCTCCATCCACAAAGCGTGCTAATAGGAATTATTACTAAGCCTCCTGTCCGTCTGTATGTCAGCGGGCTGTATCTCATAAAAAGTAATAGGTAGACAGAAGATTTTCACAGACTTTACAGTAGAGTTTCTACTGTGGCCGCTGTAACTACAAATAATAAAAATAAAATTAACAAACAAATGTTGGCGAGTGCAATTCGCACTCGGCCGTCTGTGTATTCCCTAAAACACTTAATTTGAGTATTAAAATCAACCAAAATAGCAAAATTAGTCCAGCTGCTCAGAAAGGTAACTTTTTATTTACATTTTATCTGACTTTTTTCGTCCAAATTCAATTCAAAATTATTTATGCAGTTTAGGCCCTCGGAAGGCACTTATGAAGGTCAAATTTAAAGTTACTGAAGCTACTCAATCACGCCAGAACGGCTGCACGGACCTGTATAAAACCTGGCATAGTGGTAGATTATAGTCTGGAAAACTCCATAGGCATAATTTATCCCGGAAAAATGTAACAGCCTTCGGGATCGCAGTGAAACCGCTAACAGAGAAAAGTTAAGAAAACCGGTTACGACTGGTTATTAAAGCGACTCAAAAGAGAGAAGGAATCTGTTACACAGTATTCATCATCGGTTACAAATGGCGTGGAAACTGCAGATTGCGAGGGAACCAATAAAACTGCGAACTGCAAACTGCACCGACAGCACGCGCCCGGGACGCACTCCGCGCGGCCAAATGGGCAACTCCGTCATTTTTGAAGATGAAAATGAAAATATTTTTATTCAAATAGGCCTTTACAAGCACTTATGAATAGTCTGGCTCTAATAAACTCTTTGAGTTCCGCACCCAAACGGTAAAACGGGACCCTATTACTAAGACTCCGCAGCCGCTGTCCGCTTGTCCGCCTGTCCGCCTGGCCGTCTGTCACCAGGCTGTATCTCATGGACCGTCATAGTTTGACAGGCCAGTTGGCTTGGTGGTTAGCGACTCAGACTGCCAAGCCGAAGGTCGCGGGTACGATTCCCACCCAGGACAAACATTTTGTGTGCATGAACATGTCTGCTTGTTCTGTGTCTGGGTGTAAATATCATTATAAGTATGTATTTAGAAAAAAAAATTGTATAATATGTAGTATATCAGTTATATTTATTATAATTTATTACAGTTAGACAGTTGAAATGTTCACAGATGATGTATTTCTGTTGCCGCTATAACAACAAATACTAAAAAAGAATAAAACATATATTTAATGGGACCATACAACAGACGTATAGGCACACTACCAGGATTCAATTTGATATTTAAGTGACGCGAACTGTCAAACGCGCGAAGTTAAAATAGTTGTAATTCTCTAAAATTCTCGCATTTCCTCAATTTTAATATGTATGTATTATGCATAAAAACATTCTTCTTCAATCACTCTATCTATTAAAAAAAGCCGCATCAAAATCCGTTGCGTAGTTTTAAAGATTTAAGCATACATAGGGATATAGGGACAGAGAAAGCGACTTTGTTTTATAATATGTAGTGAATATGTACTTTCAAATTTGTACGGAACTCTCGGTGGGTGAGTGCGACTCGCCGAAAACTTGTCCGGTTAATTAATTCAATGCACTATTATTTTAGGCGTCGGATACTGGCGACAGAGTGGCGGCCAGCGGAAAAAAACCTGCCAATATCTTGTCACAAAAGAAAAATTCAGAGAAAATTTTAGTTTAGGTCTTTAAAGGGATGTTTTAATAAGGTTGTTGTTTATAAATCATAGACAAATTATGCCTTGCTGAGTGCTTTCCCAGTTCTTTGCAGGCTGACTTCCAAACCAGTGGTCACTTTAGTACCTTTGACCTGCATCAGTGCCTCCGCCTGCCCAAACTGACTGAATATTGCTTCTTTTTGTGGTTTTATTTTTGTTAATAGAAATATTAGAAAAATATGCCCATGCTTAATTTCTTGCCAAAGTTGAATTTCGAATTGAATTGTGTAAGTAATTATTGTTATTTTCTATTTTGTAGTCTTGATATTATAAAATAGCCAAAAATTCAGAATTGATAAAATTTAAATAAAAAAATATTTAATAAAAACGAACAACGTAACCTTGCTGAGTTTCTTGCCGGTTCTTCTCAGTTGAAGGCTGACTTCCGAACCGGTAGTAGCTTCAGTAACTTTATCTTTGACGTTCATAAGTGCCTTTCGAGGGTCTAAACTGAATAAATGGGTTTGAATTTTGATCATTATTTCCGAATGGTAACTTTAACCTATATAGAGTTAGAGTCAGACCATTCATAAATGCCTGTGAAGGCCTATTTGAATGAATATCAATTTAATTTCATAAGTCCCGTACAGTACCTTTCTAGAGCCTCAACAAAAATGATTTGATTTCTTTCTTTCCACTTTGGGCATGTCATTCAACGTACCAAATAAAAAATGGCTTTTTTCTCGATATAAAATGCCCAAATACATGTCCCTTAGTACGACCCTGTTGCCAGATGTGCTGACAATGGATCAGAGAGCTAATTACTGTAGTCTATATTCTGAGATGCTATGTTTATCTACACTAATATTATAAAGTGCAATAAGACTCTTTTTATATAATGTAACTAGCTGTCCCCCGCGGTTTTGCCCGCGTTCCCGTGGGATGTCACATGTATTATACATAAAAGCCTTCCTCTTCAATCACTCTATCTATTAAAAAACCCGCATCAAAATCCGTTGCGTAGTTTTAAAGATTTAAGCATACATAGGGATATAGGGACAGAGAAAGCGACATTGTTTTATACTATGTAGTGATTTAATGAATTTTTATTTCACTTGTTATTTTTGTCATTTTTAATAGATAGGAAATAATTAATTATAGTTATTTGTCTATGTTGTGTTTGCCTGCAAGTGGATGTGCACCAAGCTTGCTCTTTTTGTTTGAACATTTGTTTTGTTTTATGTGTATCGTTGTAGTCGGCAAACCTAATAAATAAATTAAAAAATTACACCAAAACAACCGTCTTTGTTCGGAGAATGATTTTCATAATTATACTAAACTGTCCCCCGCGGTTTTACCCGCGTTCCCGAGGGATATCACATTTTCCCGGAATAAAAAGTAGCCTCAATGTTATTCCAGGATATGCTCTATGTGAGTGTGTGCCAATGCTCTATCTTGTTTCATCCATATCCGTTCAGTAGTTTTTGCGTGAAAGAGTAACAAACATACTTACATACAAATCTTTCCTTTTTATAATCTATATATATAAAAATGATTCCCTATTTCCCTTGGTCACGGCATCACGCATGAACGGCTGGGCCGATATCGCTAATTCTTTTTTTGCTGTGTTTGTTATTGTCTGGAGATGGTTCTTATGAAAGAAAATATTAAGAAAGTTACGAGGAAAAGTAGAAAATTTAAGAAAACATAACGACCATATTAACTTTCCTAATGTAACCTTACCGCTATTAACAATATAAACTTATATTATGTAACTTTATGGTGTTTGATATAAATGTCAGTCGTTTGACAATATCGTTTAAAACAGAGCCATGCGTCGGAACTATATTGCTAAAATAATTAATTTATAATTTCTTATTGCACATTTCACAGTCGATTCAATCGGAAGAACCGAATTCAATATTCATAGTTAAGACAGGACGACGTCTGTCGGGTCAGCTAGTATTAGTATAGATATAGATTGTAATGTATCATGGAATAACCAAAGTAACTGAATGACATGTCTATTACATCATTGCATGACATTTATGTCAAAAAGAACTATAAATAAAATTATCCAATAAACGCTTTTTAATCAATATAAAGAAGTCCGCATATCGCGGGATTTTACGAGTATGATTGACGTAGTAACCCGGGATTATGGAGCCGGCGCACTCCCGGAGACGCTGCCGGCTCGCTTCTTACGGAGACTTCACGGCTAGAAGGATTAGGCTTCTGAGACGAGAAGAGTATAAAATGTTATATCACTTCGAGCAGCTGATCTACCTTTTCCTTTACAATTTTCTTTTTACTCTATACTAGCTTTCCCCCGCGGTTTCACCCGCGTTTGATAAATAAATATCCCGGGACATTCTTTACACACGGCCATCTGATCCCAAACTAAGCAGAGCTTGTACTATGGAAACCAGATAACTGATATACTACTTTTTTTCCTAAATACATACTTATATAGATATTAACAACCAGACACAGAACAAACAGACAGGTGCATGCACACAAATATAGTTAATTAGTATAATATTTGATTAATATAAAAATAATTTAAATAAAATTATTAATTTAACTTTGCGAAGTATGGTTAATTTCGATTTTATTTTTATGTTCCTTACTAGCCGTTCCATCCGTGTTCCCGAGGGAAGTAACATTTTCCCGGGATAAAAAATATCTATTGTGTTAATCCTGATTATAAGCTATTTATGAGCCAAGTTTAATTGAAATCGGTCAAGTGGTTTTTGCATGACAGAGTAACAAACACCTGTCCATCCATCTTCGCAAACTTTCGTATTTTTAATATTAGTAGATGTTCCTTCCCTTAACTCTCTTAACCGGGATTGGTGCAACATCTTATCGGGGAAGTACCACCTTACCCATTTCTGCCGTGAAGCAGTAATGCACTTGTATTACTGTGTTTTGGTTAGAATGGTAAGGTGACAGGTAAGGTGGTTTCCATAGTACAAGCTCTGCTTAGTTTGGGATCAGATGGCCGTGTGTAAACAATGTCCCCGGATATTTAATATTATTATCCCGGGTTGTTTATACAGAATGTTACAAAACTACACGTAAAGCCGAAAGAAGGTTAAATGGGGCCTTATAACGAGTCCATTCACAATATTTAGGAACCGTAGTAACGCTGTATAACAGACCCCAAAAAAATAAAAAGCTGATTTGATTTCTGAATGAAAAATAGAAAATCTATTGAAGTAGACAATTATTAGGTAAAATAGGTGCGTAGGCCTTTCTGTAAATATTTTTTTTTTTATGCCACTTGGGCCGACAAACAAGCAGACGGTCCACCTGATGGTAAGTGGTCACCGCCGCCTATGGACATTTGCAACACTAGGAGCATCGCCAATGCGTTGTCGACCCTGAGACGTGAAGTTGTTAAGTCTCATGTGCCTGTAATGTCACCGGCCTTACCTTTCTAACCGAAACACAGTAATACAATTGCACTACTGCTTCACGGCGGAAATGGGTAAGGTGGTAGTACTTCCCCGGACGAACTCTGCACTAAGAGCTCTACTACTCTAAAAAATCTGGTTCCCTGACATAACAGCTTACTAGGGTTGTAGGCTTTGATAATTAATTATATTTTACGGGGTATTTTGTAACACGTAGTATATTATGGTCCTTTTATTGAATGCAGGATATTTATTATCTAACATTTCTCTGGAATGCATCTGGGTGCAACCGCGGTGGACAGATGATAATGATGACTTATGATAATTGAGGGAATGTTAACACTAATCATACCAACACTAACTAACTACCTATTTCTACCATAGCCTATTTATACCATAATTTTATTTTAATAGGCCTTTACAAGCACTTATGAATAGTCAGACTCTAATACCGGTTCGGAAGGTTGTTTTTTACTGAGGAGAGCAGCCAATAAACTCGGCAATTACTCTTTTTAAAAAACGAACTTAGATTTATTACATATAATTTATTTAGTCTCACTGACAATACCTGTGTGTTATCGCAAAAGTGAATAATTATTAAACTATAATATAATATTATGAAAAAATAAATACAAGATACAATGAAGTAGCCAAATGTGGTAAACACACTAAGCTTAGAAGAAGACTACTTTCTTTCCACAAGGAAGCCTTATACTTTTATATACTAGCTGTCCCCGGCGGTTTTACCCGCGTTTATCGCTTATAACCATCTAGGAGAAATTCCGCGTCGAATGGTAGCAGTCCCATTCCGATATGTTCAGTAGTTTTGAGGTGATGGTGCGTCAAAGGAAGGGTTCCTTTGATTTTGCTAATATATACATACTAGCTGTCCCCCGCGGTTTTACCCGCGTTCCCGTGGGATGTCACATGTATTATACATAAAAACCTTCCTCTTTAATCACTCTATCTATTAAAAAAAAACGCATCATTTTCCGTTGCGAAGTTTTAAAGATTTAAGCATACATAGGGATACAGGGACAGAGAAAGCGACTTATACTATGTATTGATAGAAATGAAGGTAGATTACACAAAATTACCTTTTAATGACGCATCCATATTGTTATTTGTAGTTGGAACTAATGTAGAAGCACTTCGAAGCTTTGGTAGTTTATTTGTGAATAATTAATTCTTTTCAACCCCAAACTAGTGTCATTAGTGGAAATGTATCGATTTTTATGAGACTAGAATACAATAAATCATTCTTTTCAAATACTTAAATCAAAATATCCATTTTGTTGCAATTTAAAAATCAAATAAAAAAAAACTCTTTATTTAGATAATGAAATTGAAAAAAGAATAGTATTTTTTTAGTATGCTCTATGGTTTCTAAAGTCAATTATCGAATACAATAACAAACAAATATCTCGAATCCTCCACCCACGCCCATAAATTCAAGAACGGCTGCAGAACAAAGGTTTTACTGCGAACTCGATTTTATTTATGACTCTTAGAAATAAATACATTAAACACTTTTATCCCCAAAACAAAGAAATCGCGGGCTTAACAGGTGGTCGGAGAACGTCGGTAGACTGACGCCGCGTGTCGACTCCGGCTCGACTCGACCACGACTGGCCAAAAGCGTCGGAGCCAACTCCAGGCGGGAAAGCGCAAGCGTCCTGCCATTTCGAATTTCGAACGCACTCCATCAATGTCGCATTCGAAAGCTCACCTTATTCGTTTGAAATTACGTTCCTTATTCGAATGGTACAAATTTTGCTTGCGATGATCAAAAGATGTAACTTGCTTTATAGCGCATTGAATTGTGTACTTTATAGTGGTAGTAATAAGTTTGAATTTAAAGGGAATGGTAATAAAACTTGGTATTAAAAAGGCTAATTTAATAGTCAAGAAATTAGTCTTTGCGTCGATAGCTGAAGTGAGTTCTAAAGGTTATTCAGTAAGGTTGATTTTAGATTGCTAATTATATGAATTTTACGATGTTTTTAAATGAAATAAGTTCAGTGGAAGACATTTTGGCGCCATGCGGCACTGAGGAAGGAAACACGATATTTTCGTTTGGAAATTGCTTTCTTGGATTTCGTTTAATAAATATTGTGGGACTTAAAATCTTCACATTATTTCTATGAGGAAACATTTCGAGCAAAAAGTATAATTATCTTTGATAGGTAAGAAGAAAATCTGTATTTCCGTGGAAGTGATTTTAATTACAGGACTGAAGTTGTCTAGATTTGACAGCTTAGAGTGTTATAGAAAAATGAACCCTATTCGGTTGTGACAAGATTCATTATCATCATCATACAATTAACCATTAGATCAATATATGAGCCTTATTCCATAACAATAAAAGTTATTTTTCTATGACATTATTTGTTGACAAAACGTACCTCCTAGATCTAGATAACTATACTAATATATTTCTACTTAATCAAACATAAATAGACCTTCTTGTATTAATATTGACTGGATTTTCCCCAATATAATGAAATAACCATAAAATTGTCAATAGCAAAATAACAATTTTAATCTGTCTGTATGTGCGCTAAGTTCTTTTAAACTACGCAATAGATTTTGATGCGGTTTTAACCAGTTTTTAGACAATTTCTTTTGGAAGGTTTATGTGTATATGTTAATATAGTATACTATATTAAATGTACTGTTAATAGCTTAATGAAGATGTTACTAAGTATTTTGTATTTTTACATGTTTTAGGAGTTGTTTTGATGTAGGTATTGAGTACTTGAGCTCATAGTGCAGAGTTCGTCCGGGGAAGTACTACCTCCTACCTTACCTTAAATATGGTTTAGAATTTGTTTTTAAAGCAAAAATTCGGTTTAAAAAGCGGCCAAGCTCGAGTCGGTCTCGCACACAAAAATCAATATAATAATTTTGTCGCTATTCGAGTGCCTCCTCTACAATCAACCAATTAATTATACACACCAATTCCACAATGAGCTCGGAGCTCCCGAGTGTCAGTGAGATCCTGTCGCATAACAGACGCCAGAATATTAAATACGCCATTTCGAATATTACAAATATCTGCTGGTTCATTATTTGTGAAGAATTCGTCGAATTAAGCCCGTACCTGAGAATTGCTGACGCTTTTTACATACCTTTTAGTATAAACAATAAATATCCCGGGACATTCTTTATACTTGGCCAAGATCCGAAACAAAACAGAGCTTGTACTAACGAAATCAGTTGCATACATATAGATATTTACACCCAGATAGAGAACAAACAGGCTGCTTGTCATGCGCGGTAGTCGAACCTACGACCTCCGGCGTGGTAGTCAAGGTCTCTCATCACCAAACCAACTGTTAGTACGGAATTTGGCGGGTTCAAAAATTTAAAGTTACGTGACCGTATTATGTGGTAAATCATTATGAAAAAGCATAATTAGTACGAGCCATAATATATTATTTATTGTGTTTAAAATTTTAGATTTATGACGAAAAAGTAAAAAAATACTAGCTTTAGAGACTGCTTTTCAGAGAAAACTCGCAACGATCTTCGGGACTCTATTACCAAACTATTTACACACGTATCGTGACTTTTCTAGTTGTCTCAACAAACCTGTTAAAAGTTTTTATAGAACGGCCACCATTTAGCTAATACCTGACATAAATATAACTCGACACTGACTACAAATAAGTCTTGATAATGATTTGGTTGCCATATATAAAAAGCTTTTTTACTAAAAAGGCCGACTTCAAACTCTTTAAGCACTAAAAAGTAAAAAAAAACCTAAAATCAAAGATTATTATAAAAAAAGGTTATACTCGTATAACATAACCTATATTAAAATTTTACAATTTTTGGACTCGGTGCCAAGCCTAGAATATAGTACGTGCGTCTTTTTGGAAATCGGTTAAAATTAAGAAAAAGAAACGCGTTCCATGCGACCACAGCGTAATGGCGCGTAATCATCCATCACAGCGGACGGTACACAACGCCAGACTATACTAAAACTACATTTTATATATTATTATTATAACAGATCACCATCCATTTTGTTTTTACTTGCTAACGGTTGTTCGGGATAAATAATGTACTATACTAGGTTCCACCCCGTGGTGTCACTCGCATTATCACTACATAGTTTATAACAAAATCGCTTCCCGCTGTTCATCTGTCCCTATGTATGCTTAAATCTTTAAAACTACGCAACGGTTTATACATATAATAGATGTGACATCCCACGGGAACGCGGGTAAAACCGCGGGAGACAGCTAGTAAAGTACATAGATATTTTTTGAGACAAAAAGTAGCCTTTGCTATTCCAGACTATATTTCTATATAGTCTGATATAATCTATTTCCATGTCAAATTTCAGTAGTTTTGAGGAGATGATGCGTCAAAGAGTAATTTAATCCTATTTTGCTTATCTATACATATACTAACTGTCCGGACAGACGTTGTCTGTCCGTAATGAACCGTGTACTCATTTGTGATTCTTTATTACGACGTAATGAAACCGAACCATTTTTGAAGAAGCTGATAACTGGTGATGAAAAGTGGATCACGTACGACAAGAACGTGCGAAAAAGGTCGTGGTCAAAGGCCGGTCAGGCTTCACAGACTGTGGCGAAACCCTGGTTAACTCACAACAAGGTGATGCTGTGTGTGTGGTGGGATTGGAAGGGCATTATTCATTATGAGCTGTTACCACCAAGCAGGACCATCGATTCTAGACTCTACTGCGAACAACTGATGAGGTTAAAGCAAGAAGTTGAGAGAAAGCGGAATTAATCAACAGAACGGGTGTGGTTTTTCATCATGATAACGCTAGATCTTACACATCTTTAGCCACACAGCAAAAAATAAGAGAGTTTGGCTGGGAGATATTAATGCATCCGCCGTATAGTCCTGACCTTACACCTTCAGATTTCCACCTGTTTTGGTCTCTTCAGAATTCTTTAGGCAGTGTCAGGTTAACATCACGAGAGGACTGCCAAAACCACTTGTCGCGGTATTTTGGTCAGAAGTCCCAAAATTTCTATAGCAATGGGATCATGTCCCTACCTACAAGATGGCAAAAAGTTATCGAACTCGGTACCTACATACTTTAGTTAAATGTAAATAAACTACAGTGTAAACTCTTTATAACGTTATCCTTTATAACGATAAACTCTCTATAACGTTGAAGTGAGCCCAAGTTGGTTGGTTTGCGTTAAAACCCACATATTGAAACACTCTTTATAGCGATACGCCATTCTCTATTACGAAGAATTACGAAGAAATGTGTTCATATTTTTAGACAGTAAATATTTATTATCGGTATTATTGTTTATGTTATGTTATCAGGTAACAAAAGACTTTGAAGCTCCGAAACATCCGAGGTCGGTCTAGCTTTTGTTATCCTTAATTGCCTTGAACACGTGCAGTATGACACATTGTTTTCATAATCACATAATTATCAGTCGTAAACCTACTTTGAAACTGTTAACATGGCCAGTAAACGGAAAGCGATTAGTGTTGACGAAAAAGTTTGTGTGATACGTGCGATTGAAAAGGGAGAAAAGAAAAGTGACGTTGGAAGGCGTTTTGAACTAAGTCAATCCACTGTTGCTACCATTTGGAAAAACCAAAAAACAATTCTACAGGCGGCGCTGGAAGGAAACTTGTCTAAAAAATTAAGAAAGCCAAAAAGTCGGGAAACACCCGATAATCAAGATGAAGAAGACGATCAAGTGGACAAAGCCGAATCACCACCAACAATTCAACAAGCCCTAGATGCCGCTAAGTTGGTAGAAAAATTTTTGTTGTTTTATCAAGACGATTCCACCACATATCTAGATATGAATAGAATACATAAAATAATACAAAACAAGTACTGGCATAGCAAAAAACGTCAGACAAAGTTATCAGACTATATGTGTAAACAATAATTTATACAAGCATTTATTATCTAAGACATACATATTAAAAATTCTTGTTAATTTAGTTTTTTTTGTTCACTCCATATAACGATAACTCTCTATAACGACAAAAAATGCTCAGTCCCTTGAGTTTCGTTATAAAGAGTTTACACTGTATATAAAAAAATGTTTTGAATTTTCTCAAAAGATGCGAAAAAACTTTTTCTCCAACCTATTATATCACGTTCACACAGCCAATGTCAAAAACATAATGGCGTATTTATTTGTACACGCTCGCGGCTGCCGTAATAACAGAAAATTAAAAGAAGTTCTATGCAATGATCATAGAGGTTATATCTATATTCTTTACTAATATTGCCTATAAAGAGGAAAGATTTGTTTGTAAGTATGTTTGTTACTCTTTCACGCAAAAACTACTTAACGGATATGGATGAAACTTGGCACATAGATAGAGCATATCCTGGAATAACATATAAGCTTCTTTTTATCCCGGGAAAATGTGATATCCCTCGGGAACGCGGGGGACAGCTAGTAGTCTGATAAAAAACCTCAATAAAGTTCCAACTTAAAACTAATTTATTTAGAATTACGGTATAATTTCGCTAGAGAACCACTAGTATATTTAAATACAGAGATAAATAAATAAATAAATAAATAAATCAATTCCGAACAATCCGTCACAGTACACTCAACCCGCAGTGGTCGCATGTGGCCGCATATATCTCGCGTGTCAGAACTGCTCTGTATTCAAAACACTCCGGATCTCACAGACTGCAAAACACACAGTGCGTTGAAAGTTATGGTAGTAAAATTTGGTAGTAATTTTGAAATTGGAACATCATAATAAATATCCTGGGACATTCTTTACACACGGCCATCTGGTCCCAAACTAAGCAGAGCTTGTACTATGGAAACCAGATAACTGATATACTACATATACTACTTTTTTTCCTAAATACATAATTATATAGATATTAACAACCAGACACAGAACAAACAGACATGTTCATGCACACAAATGTTTGTCCTGGGGGGGAATCGAACCCGCGACCTTCGGTTTGACAGTCAGAGCGTTAATCACCAAGCTAACTGGCCTGTCAAATCTTAAATATTGGATTTGACATCTCCCGTTGTCTCAACACGATATAGCCCAGAAAGATCCTCTATCTATACTATAGACCCAATATAGTATCCTTTTTTCCCGTCTATTACTAGACCTTTTAGTCTATAGCCTAGTTTTTCCTATGGTCTAGAACAATGTTTTATACTTCAAAACATTCCTTTAGAAATTTGTAACCGAATAGTGAACATTTTTAACAAATCGGATAAGTAGTTTTTTAACAAATTACGAACATCCCTACTAATATTATAATTATGTAAATGTAAGTTTGTTTGTTACGCTTTCACGTGAAAACTACTTAACCGATCATCATGAAACATTGTACACATATTCTTGGAAGTATTAGAAGTAACATAGGATACTTTTTATCCCATAAAAATGTGACATCCCTAGAGAACGCGGGTGAAACCGCGGAGGACAGCTAGTTAAATATAAAAGGCAAAAACTTTGTGGAAAAAAATTAATTAATATTGTTATAAAAAGCAACACTTTTGTCACACTTTTCATTCTGCTTTCATCACTACATAGTATAAAACAAAGTCGCTTTCTCTGTCCCTATATCCCTATTTATGCTTAAATCTTTAAAACTACGCAACGGATTTTGATGCGGCTTTTTTAAAAGATAAAGTGATTGAAGAGGAAGGTTTTTATGTATAATACTTGTGACATCCCACGGGAACGCGGGTAAAATCGCGGGGGACAGCTAGTTGCATACAATTTGAAAAAAAAAATGTATAAGGTTTTATTTAACTTTGGAAATATACTATTTACTCAAACAAAACTAAAAGTCATTTATTAATTTTAGCACTTACTCGTGGCAGTCATGAAGGTCAAACTACTGAAGTGAACACGGGTTTGAAAACAGCCTTCGACTGAGAGCCGGCAGTAAATACGGCAAAGTCATGTAAAAAAATATCTTAATAATGATTTCCTTTTAAGTCATACTTTAGGAGCGTAATGAAAAAATGATGAGTGAAGTTTTTAGATGCGCGCGCATCAGTGTAACACAAAAGTAACAGGTTGAAGTTAGCTGATAACGGTATCTCCGGAACATCGCACAAATCGCAACTGTCAGTGTCAATGAGTGAGTAATGATGGTATTGTCAATAATAACCTAACAACGTCAACAATTGTTATTCGTTGCTACAGACAGGTGCAAAGAGTTTGGACGCTACAATTTCACGACTGAATAGTATAGACAAATACTTTTAGTGCTGTTCACAAAATATCCTTGTACACGCACAAGCAAAGATTGTAGCAAACAGATAACTGGTATACTGCATAATAACTGAATATACCCAAATACAGTACAAGGAACAAAAAACTTAATAATAGATAAAATTATAAATAGAAACAAAAAGGGCAAATGGGGAACAAATTGTTAAAATTATAATAGAAAATTAAAACCAGAGAGAAAAGGTCTCCGACTACCATATTGAAGGTACAAGACGGGGTTGCTTCTTAGGAAGCGACCAATAACAAAAAAAAAAAAAATACAGTACAAACACTTCACACAAATATTTGTCCTGGGTGATAATCTAACAACTGCGGGCCAGTGGGCTTGACGGTTAGAGACCCTGACTGCCACGCCGTAGGTTTTTTTATTTTTTTATACCACTTGGGCCGACAAACAAGCAGACGGTCCACCTGACGGTTAATGGTCACCGCCGCTTATGCACATTTGCAACACTAGGGGCATCGCCAATGCGTTGTCCACCCTGAGACGTGTAGTTTGTTAAGTCTCATATTGTGCCTGTAATTTCATTTTCACAGTAATGCAAGTGCACTACTGCTTCACGGCAGAAATGGGTAAGGTGGTAGTACTTCCCCGGACGAACTCTGCACTAAGAACTCTCTTCTACTCTAAATGTTCGATCCCCACCCAGAACAAACATTTGTGTGAAAGAACATGTCTTTTTGTTCTGTGTCAGAATGTAAATAGCTATTTAAGTAAATATTAATAATAGTTAGTATATGTATTCCATATCAGTTATCTGGTTTCCATAGTACAAGCCCTGCTTAGTTTGGGATCAGGTGGGCGTGAGTAAAGAATGTTCCGGGATATTTACTATTGCTATATTATTCAAAAAAGGTTTTAGTCTACTGCTATAACCTACACTGTGCCATGTTCCACAGATAATACTTCTCCGTGTGTCACAGAGTGTTACAACTGTCACTTGACTGAAACATATTAGATTTGAAAGCCCTTTATATGGTAATCTCACTGAATCTCATCATAAAATAAATCTCAGAGTAGTAGAGCTCTTAGTGCAGAGTTCGTCCGGGGAAGTACTACCATCTTACCCATTTCCGCCGTGAAGCAGTAGTGCTATTGTATTACTGTGTTTCGGTTAGAAAGGTAAGGGGGCCGGTGAAATTACAGGCACATGAGACTTAACAACTTCACGTCTCAGGGTCGACAACACATTGGCGATGCTCCTAGTGTTGCAAATGTCCATAGGCGGCGGTGACCACTTACCATCAGGTGGACCGTCTGCTTGTTTGTCGGCCCAAGTAGCATAAAAAAAAAAAAAAAAAAATTAAATTACTATAGTCTGATTTTACAAAAACAAATATCTAGTAACTAATTCCACTGGATCTCCTTCTCTGTCAAGTCGCAAACAAGGAAACTCAACAGACAACCGCCACGTGTTTCACTTCTACACGAAGCATCTTCAACACGTATTAGACCCGCTGTCACTGACTCGACGCACTAGCACCGCAGACGTGTTACCTCGCCGACCGGTCAGCCGTTCCGCACTTCGTCGGCAAGCCGCTTCACGGAGGCCTCGGAGAGCTTACCTCTCACGTGATTAGTAGTATTAGCGTAGTTAGCGACAGAGACAGCATAGAGGCCGCGACCAAACATCCTCGAGTTAGTGTCATTTTTCTTACAGAATCGAGCCCCAGCTCATAATGGATTTCCGCAAGGTCACGCCTGACTCAATTAGTTACTATTGGCTGTCAAATATTACTAATAAATCTTTGACGTTTAAGAATGTCAGGGGATAATAACCTTTATTCCTTCTTCTATAAGGTCTATCTCTTGATCCTATGGTTAATCGTATGGTGTAAATGTACCTTACGTCAAAGCGATATTGTTTAATTTCCGATAACATTTTTAAAAGTCTTATATCCTTTTTATGAGAAACTATAGAAATATCTGTATGTATTTAGAAAAAAATTGTATGTCAGTTATCTGGTTTCCATAGCACAAGCTCTGCTTAGTTTGGGATCAGTTTAATAAAAATATCTTAATGAGTTTCTTGTCGTTTTTTCTCAATCAAGCAGACTGTCCACTTGATGGTAAGTGGTCACCGCCACCTATTAACATTTGCAACACCAGGGGCATCGCTTGAGACGTGAAGTTATTAAGTCTCATGTGCCTGTAATGTCACCGACCTTACCTTTCTAACCGAAACAGTAATACGAGTGCACTACTGCTTCACGGCGGAAATGTTAAGGTGGTAGTACTGTTAGTAGTGGGTTATTACACGCTTTTTTATAGTTTTTAGTAGAGTCCAAACTCTTTGCACCTGTCTGTAGCAACGAATAACAATTGGTTGTAAGGTTATTATTGACAATAACATCATTACTCACTCATTGACACTGACAGTTGCGATGTTCCGGAGTTATCAGTTAACTTCAACCTGTTACTTTTGTGTTACACTGATGCGCGCGCGTCTTAAAATATCACTGAAATAATTTTATCATAACGCGTCTAAAGAAGTATAACTTCAAAAAATTAAATAATATACTTGGCTCAGCACCGCCGTGCGCTCAAACGTTCCAGCTGCCGTTAATCACGTTGCCCGCAACATATGTAACTCGACCTTTAACTTTGTAACAAATACCGCATTCATTCACCTATTACGCAAACACCTATCGAACTAGCCGTGAACATATATGCAAACAATGAGATATGAGACTTAACAACTTCACGTCTCAGGGCCGACAACGCATTGGCGATGCCCTTAGTGTAGCAAGTGTTCATAGGCGGTGACCACTTACCATCAGGTGGTTGTTTATCGGCTCATGTGGCATAAAAAAAAGTGGTTCTAATTCAGCTTGCAAAATTAGACCTGAACAAACTAACATATTATACATAGCAAGGTACATAAATAAAACCTAGTCAAAAACAGGACGGGATATCTTTTTTTAATTACAAAAAAGCCTAAAGCAGCTATACGGTCCACCTGATGGTAAGTGGTCACCGCCTATGGACATTTGCAACACTAGGGGCATCGCCGCGTTGTCGCTGAGACGTGAAGTTAAGTCTCATGTGCCTGTAATGTCACTTTACTATTCTAACCGAAACATAAATACAAGTGCGCTACTGCTTCACGGCGGATGGTAAGGTGGTAGTACTTCCTCGGACGAACTCTGCACTAAGAGCTCTACTACTACGTCCCTTTACTTACTTACGACAAGTCCAAAGACATGTCGTCTTCGAGTGAGTTTTTAAGGAGTTTGACAAGTTGACCATTGGCTTGGAAGATTCGAAGGGCTCTACACTAAAAGCTCTTCTATTTCTAAAATGATAATTGATGAATGATTAAATGAGCTGATTGGTGTAGTAATGGATACACTGCTATCTCTGACGTGGATTTGATTTTTAGGACTGACAAAAGCACATGAACGTATTAATATCTAACGTCTGTTTGTTCTGTGTCTGGGTGTAAATATCTATAATATAGCCGGTAAAAGGCGACTTGACTCAACCGCCATTTTTGACGAAAGTAAATTTTCTCAAATTCGTTGAAGCTTGCATTTAGTTTTAATATTCAACAGCTTCGATGTGGAAAGTTAAATAGTTTAGATGCAGCATCTGTTTTTGGTTTTAATAATTAATAATTATTGAAATTTACAAACTAGCTAATGTTTAGCTCCTTGATTGTATGCATCTTGGAACGCGCCGGTAACGGGTGCGAGGAGTGTTCGCATACAAGCGATGAGGTTGCGGCCGCGCAGCTCGGCAGTCGCTTTAAGGCTGACGTTTGAGTGCACGTAACGCCTTATTTAATTTTGCGTCCTGTCCAGCGCCCTAGCAGACAAGCGGCGGAATTGTTTTCTACATTTGCTCATATTTCACTGGTGAAGTTAAAAGTACCATCACAATTAATCTTGGTTTTATCGAATTAGGGTTCTACGGCAAGATTCCGAAGTCCAGCTGGCCGTCAGCCGAGCTAGTCGAAGACCTACTTACGCTCAACTCGCCATACTCTTTTGGCCTACACGCATATACTACCTGTCTCTTGGCCAACTTCCATCTCCGGCCCGTGGGACCTTCTTCTTCGAGATTCTACAGGGGAGTACCTATCACTGCAGAGGTGACAACAGACGGCCGCTAACCCACGACTCCCAAATTTGTGTGCCTCCGCTTAAGCTGGTTACCTATTTTTTTAAATTATTATATGAATTTAACTTTACGCTCTCGTTTTATTCATTAGCTTATTATATTTGTGGGAATAAAATGGGTGGAGGTTACAACATGCATTGTAATTCGCTGACACCAGGGATTGCAATGTATGATGCGAGTGAGGTACACTAGTCGCCACCGGCGCCGGGCACGATAGACGCACGGAAGATTGATAAGACAATTGTAATTTAAATAAACCAGTGTTTGGAAGACAGTCTTTTAATGAATTTTTGCTACGCTTTGACGCAAAATAACTTTGGTTGGAACTTGGCACTAGATAGAACACGCACTTTTTCGACCTACGAGCGCCTGCCTCGTCGGTTATTCAGGCGAGCCATCCTCTGGGCGAGGCTATAACTGCCCCGCTCCATCGCTTAGGCACCCAGGAACTGCTACTGGGTGCCTCCGGCATGGGACTCTTATTGGGGGCGGCGGATCTGACATAAAGCACGGCCTGGATTTTTTTTATCCGGAGAATATGTGACATCCCTTAGGAACGAGTTAAGGGTGCTCACCCTGTAGATATATGCTTCGTCAGCCAAAGCAGAGCATAGCAACATGTCGAAAGTATACGAGTCAGCATTTACTTTATCTATGTAGAACTTTCTGGAACACATTATGTTGATGTATCAATTTACCTCTTATGCTGTACCATAAGCTGTATGACACTGATGTCTGTGTCACTTATGTGAACTAACATTTGAAAGTAAATTTCCATTTAATTCATTCTGTTCTCAGACTTTGCTAAAGAAAGATTGTAATTCGGTTTTATTAAATAAATGATTTTTTTTATTTAAACCGTCTCTCTAATCCTTGACTAACGCGTGTGAAACCGCGGGAGCCAGCTATTCAAAACTTTATCAAACCATTTGCAATAATGTATTGAAAATTATTTGTCGTCAGGGTTGCCACCAGGAATGAAGACTTTTTGAAAGTATACCTCAAATGTGTCTTGTCAAATCCTACAATAATTTGAGGGTTTTAGGTAATACCCGCTTAAATACCCTCGTCAGTAGCTACTAACAGGCAGACGGTCCACCTGATGGTAAGTGGTCACCGCCTATGGACATTAGCAACACCAGGGGATCGTTGCGTTGTCGCTGAGACGTGAAGTTAAGTCTCATGTGCCTGTAATGTCACCTTGCCTTTCTAACCGAAACACAGCACATAACTGATGGAACATATATGAATATACACAACATAAAGTGCTTAGATCTCTTCAATCTTATTGTGTTTCTACCAGTAAAAACCTTTAATTGGCTTACTGATTTTTGACCCTATTTTTATTGTCATTTGTTTAGCTGTTAGTTTTTTTACTGATAAATAAATAAATAAAAAATAACTCGCCTTTGTAGTCGAGTAATAAATTTAGCAAGACAAATGCAATTTTATAAATAAAAATACCAATATGGAGAAGTTAAATAAAATTGTTTAAAAGTTCAAATAGAACCCTCTTTTAAGATCATTTTAATTCACGTATGGAGGAGCGAGGTGTGAGCCTCCTCCATTTATAAGGTAAGATCTTCCGCCGCTAGGTGATCATGCCGCCGCGTGGGGACCGCGGTCCAACTGTTGATTTTTTTTTTTTTTTGAAGGGACGAAGGTGTTAGCCTCAGATGGCTCTGACACCCTTACGCGGACAATAACGGTGAGCGCTTAGGGCTCTCAACCGAAATACAATTTTAAGCAACAGCGAGGGTGCCCCCTGTGGGGCTCGGACCTCGGGCTCAGGGCGTTGCGTGGGGGGCCTTTTTTTATATCAAAGACTTTACATTATCTGATTATTGGTGGTTCTTTATTTCAAAACAATAATAAAACAAAAAAATGTAGAGTACATTGAATTTTTAAGGAGAGCGCGGTTTCTTACGTCCACGCCGGCGAGGCCGGTAGCGAGGCTGATGGCCTTGTGTGTGTGATGGATGATCGCGAGCTGCAGATTCGGCTGCAGCTGTCTGAGCTTTTGTCACGTCATCGTCAGACTCGGCGAGGGCGTGCCTCGGTCTGCGAACGCGACTAATGCGGGACGGACCAACTGTTGATGTTGGATGCTTGTACATATATATATCTAAATCCTGAGAGAATCTTGATAGCGCGATGTAGGATGCTCGCGTGTTTCTACTCGTTCATAGATGTCGCCACATCACTGTGGTGCGGGCGGTGAAGGATTGTAGGCGTGTTCATAGATGTCACCACACACGTAATCCGATAAATAACATACAACTCGACATTGGAAATAAATGTCAGAAGATAGACAAGACACACTTTTAGAGTAGTAGAGCTCTTAGTGCAGAGTTCATCCGGGGAGGTACTACCACCTTACCATCCGCTGTGAAGCAGTAGTGCACTTGTATTACTGTTTCGGTTAGAAAGGTAAGGTGACATTACAGGCACATGAGACTTCACTTCACGTCTCAGCGACAACGCGGCGATGCCCCTGGTGTTGCAAATGTCCACAGGCGGTGACCACTTACCATCAGATGGACCGTGTGCTTGTTTGTCGGCTAAGGTGGCATAAAAAAAGAAGTATCTTTTTTTATCCCAAGACATTTTTTTATTTTATTTTATTTATTTAGGATCTCCAACGAAAGATGTACACATTAAATGACATAAAACATAGTTTAAAAGAGGTATTACATTGGTGTACTCCTTCAATTATAGGAGACCACAGCATGCTCAATAAACTTAACAACAAGCTAACAGTGGTAATAAAAATTGAAAATTAAATTTAAGAAGTGAAAACAAGAATATAAAAAGACTAGCTGCCCGGACAGACGTCGTTCTGTCGAAATAAGTCCATACAAAAATGCAGGAATTCGCTCGCAGCGCCACCTACCGGGTCCAATTGTGAATCTAAACCATCCAGGGCACCACCCAAACGCAAACAAAAAAAAACATTCCAATCGGTCCAGCCGTATTAAAAAAGAAGAAATAATTGAATTTCACGGTATTTCGTTTACTACAAAATAAATTTAATTTATACATTAGCCTCAATAACACGTGGTAATCATGATATTGAATTGTAGCTTATATGACACGTTCGTAGATTTACCATAGCAGCGCCATCTATTGATGACTTACTCAACCCAGTCGAAAGGTATCGACATCTCTTAGAATCATTTGGAGTTAACAGATAATTGTGACTGTCAAATAATAACAGACAAATAATTAGCAATAAATTAAAATTGCGACTATAATTTGAGATTTAAACTATCCTATCTCTCAAGTTGGATCGAACTGCACATGGTGTGCGAATTTTATTATAATCGGTTAAGTGGTTTAGGAGTCCATTGAGGACAAACATTGTGACACGAGATTTATATATATTAAGATTAAAAAGGATAAACAAGTTGAGTAAAACTTAATATTTTATATTACGAGATTTTTACCAGTAACTCCTTCAGATATTTCTTATATTTTTCCAGAGATTCGCAGATATCTAGCTTTGTGGTCTTAGCCAACATGTTATATTGCCTACAGAGTCTTGGTACAGCGGCATAATGACCTAAGTTTGTTTTTGAGCCAGAAATTTGAAATTTGACATTCTTCACACATGGTCACCTGATCCCAAGTTAAGCAGAGTGTACTGCTTGTAGTATGGCTACCAGGTAACTGATATACTACATATACTACATCTTTTAAATACATACTTATATAGATATTTACACCCAGATACAAAAAACACAAATGTTTGTCCTGGGTGGGAATCGAACCTGTGATATTTAATTTTAATATTTTATGAAAATGAAAATATTTTTATTCAAATAGGCCTTTACAAGCACTTATGAATAGTCTGACTCTAATAACAATTCGGTTAAGGTGTTAACCCTAAGCGACCTATTCAATATTTTTTTAAGGGATGAGGTTTGGCCACTGGTGCCTCATACACCCTTTCGCGGACAATAGTGCTATTCTATATTACCTCTCTCTCTATTATATTGTTACATGATATTGCCTAATGCCTCACGCACACAGGTCCGTCTATTTATACTACTAATATTATAAATGAAAAAGTTTGTGAGGATGGCCGTATGGATGTTTGTTACTCTTTCACGTAAAACCTACTAAACGGATTTGGCTGAAACTTGGCACTTAGATAGAACATATCCTGGAATAACACATAGGATACTTTTTATCTGGGAAAAATTTAACACTCCCCAAGGATGCGAGTAAACCGCGGGGGACAGCTAGCATTGTAAATGTGAATGGTTGTGAGGTGTATTTATGTTCGTGACACTTATGTGGTGCGAAGTTTAGCTTATTTAGTTTCCACCACATCGCCTAGGGTGGTATTGACGGTTTGCTCCATGGTGTTTGTGGTTTGGCCTGTGAAGACTAGAACTGCGTCGTCGGCGAAAGCTTGGCAGTAAACCCCTCATTTTCCAGATTATGTAGCAACGAGTGTTTGTGACAGTTACATGGAAAAACTTCCGAACGAGTTTTGATGAAACTTAGCACAGTGATAGGTTATAACCTGGATAAACACTTACTTAATTTTTATTCCGGGAGAATGTAGCAACTTTCGAGATCGAGAGATGATATTACAAATGATAACGTTTTTGGGTACGGACGCATAGGTCTTTATTACTCTTACACGCAAAACCTACCAAACGTGTTTGGATAAAACTTGGCATAATCATAGTTGAAATGAAATGAAATGAAATATTTTATTCAAATGAAATGAAATGAAATGAAATTAAATGAAATGAAATGAAATGAAATGAAATGAAATTAAATGAAATGAAATATTTTATTCAAATAGGCCTTCACAGGCACTTATGAAAGTTTATAACTTGGATTAACACATAGGCTACTTTTTTCCCCGGGGAAATGTTAAATCCCTCGAGAACGCGGGTGAAACCGTGAGACAGTAGGTGGTAATAAAGAAGTAAAATTTGGAAGTTTGGATGCGGAGGTGATCTCTGAGACTACTCATCCTATTTCAAAAATTCTTTCATTGATTTAAAGCTATTTTATTGCCAAATGATATAAGCTAAGACTTTACCCCGGGAAACTATAGATTCTCCCAAAAACGTGGTTAAAACTGCAACTGGAAACTAGTTAAAAATATGTTCGAATGGTTTTCTGATTTTTTTCTATATGAACCCCATGTACCACCGTCCCCCCGTCCCCCAACCCCTCGCCCCCCAACCCCCTCCTTCACCCCCGAGCTCAATTAGTTGTGAACAGTCATTAGCGACTCGCGTTACGTATTCCATTCAACTTACTGCATTTAAACTCACTCTTAGCAGAGTTTGAAAATAAAAAAGTTAAATTAATTAATATGGAAAACTATGTTGGATTGCCTCAGTGGCTGAGTGGTATAAAGCTAAGTCTAGATGCTGGTGGTTCTTGGTTTGATTCCTAGATAGGGTGAAATAAGTTTAGTTTTTTTTATACCACAAGGGCCGACAAACATGCAGACGGTCCACCTGATGGTAAGTGGTCACTGCCGCCTATGGAGATTTGCAACACTAGGGGCATCGCCAATGCGTTGTCGACCCTGAGACGTGAAGTTGTTAAGTCTCATGTGCAATTTCACCGGCCTCAATCCCAAGAACATGGGCAAATCCGCGGGGAACAGCTAGTTTACTCATATTGTGTTATAGCTGAAAACCTGTCGAGAAACATCTACCGATATAGTCCGCCTGTGGTATAACATTTCGGGCATATTCGGCGCCGCTCGGTTTGCACCAGACTGGGACATCCACAGAATAAATAATTAGAAAATATAGTGCAGAGTTCGTCCGGGAAGTACTACCACTTTACCCATTTCTACCGTGAAGCAGTAGTGCACTGTGTTGCGGTTAGAAAGGTAAGGTGACATTACAGGTGTTAGAAATAGGTTAATAATCCAATCACAATGTGATGATTTAAAATTATGTGTACCTATACATATTTAAAGCTGTTTAAAATTATTAAGTACTTAATTTGTATTGTTTGTCATTATTTGATTGTAATGTTATTTTTTTTTATACCACTTGGTCCGACAATCAAGCAGACGGTCCACCTGATGGTAAGTGGTCACCGCCGCCTATGGACATTTGCAATACTTGGGGCATCGCAAATGCGTTGTCGACCCTGAGACATGAAGTTGTTAAGTCTCATGTGCCTGTAATTTCACCTTACCTTTCTAACCGAAACACAGTAATACAAGTGCACTACTGCTTCACGGCAGAAATGGGTAAGGTGGTAGTACTTCCCCGGATGAACTCTGCACTAAGAGCTCTACTACTCTAAAAAAAAATGTTTAAATACCGTCAGAATCAGAAACGGATAAAAATGCACCAGCCATTAACGGTTGGTGCATTCAAATCGCAATGGTCAAAGTGTTAATAAAATTCTATCAAGAATTAAACTATTTCGTTTTACTGAGCCATCCGGCTTCAGAGACTCAGGTCACGTCTCCGTGATGCCCCTGGTGTTGCAAATGTCCATAGGCGGTGACCACTTACCATCAGGTGCACCGTCTGTTTGTCGGCCGATGTGGTACAAAAAAAACGGGACAAATATTAATAATCTTAACATTATTAATGCAAATGTGGTACAGTTGGTGTACTGTTTAATTCTTCTCGAAAGCAAGAATTCCCGCTCATGATCTTAGGGGTGGATTCCCGCGTCATTTAATAAGGGTTGAAATTAAACGCGCGGCTCGCAACCGCCTAAAATTTGTAACAAAGGTGTCTAAAGAATGACTGATGATGCGCTGTAAATCACTTTAATAATGATATTAGATTAATAAAAAATAAATATCCCGGGACATTCTTTACACGCAGAGCTTGTACTATGGACACCAGATAACTGATATACTACATACAACTTTTTAAATACATCTCCTATTTTCTATATATAAATAGAATGTTACAAAACTACCCGTAAAGCCGAAAGGAGGTTAAATGGGGCCTTATAACGAGTCCATTCACAATATTTAAGAACCGTAGTAACGCTGTATAACATACCCCAAAAAAATAAAAAAACTGATTTTTACGAATGAAAAATAGAAAAACTATTAAAGTAGACAACTATTAGGTAAAATAGGTACGTAGGCCTTTCTGTTAAATAATCTGGTTCCCTGACATGACAGCTTACTGTTGGCTTTGATAATTAATTATATTTTTACGGGGTATTTTGTAACACGTTGTATAAGTATCGAAGGAAAATAGGATTCCTTTGACGCACCATCACCTCAAAACTACTGAACATATCGGGATGGGACTGCTGCCATTCGACGCGGAATTTATCGTAGATGGATATAGGCTATATATGATGTAGATAAAGGAGGGAGAAACCGCGGGGGACAGCTAGTACTATTATATTCTGGTTCATAAATCCTTGTCCTACGTGGGAATCGAACCCACGCCAACTGGCCTGTCAAATAAAGCCATAGCAAGGGGTAATGAGGAATACTTAAACAAGTATTTGCAATCAAAACTTGAAACATAGTTTTGCAGCTAGTTGTTACGTAGTTGCGCAACTAATCGCTTTGAAAGGGTCGCGATGACGGTTGGGTGGAAATTAATGTTTTGGCCGGATGGCGCGTCGGTTTGATACCGTGATTATCGCGGGTTCGATTCCCAATGGGACAAACATTAGTATTCAATATTCAAAACTATTTGTTTCGGTGAGGTACGAAGAGGGCATTTATAAAGATCAAAGTGACTGAAGTTACTGGTTGGTAAGTCAGTCTTTACTGAGAAGAATACCTTTAAACGAGCAATTCTTGTATATATATATACATAATTAGGATCTCGGAAACGGCTCCAACGAATTTCATGAAATTTAGTATGCAGGGGGTTTCGGGGGCGATAAATCGATCTAGTTAGAATTCATTTTCAGAAAATGTCGTTTTATCCATGTTTTCAATGATCAACTTTATCGATAATTGACTTAAGCATAGCCTGAAAAAAATGACTTCCTGACATTAACTGTTTTAACGACACAACAACATTAAAGCTACTCCAGTAGATGGTTATGTTAGGTATTGTTAAGCAACACTAAGCCAATAATCAACATTATAAAATATACCAAAAAATAAATACCGGGCATCCAGGTACCTACTAATATCTTATCTAACATTTTGGTCATTGGATTACGTATGATATATAATATATATTTATATATATTTACCTATGTTACCCTGTATACAAAATACTTCCCTTAGTAATAAAAAGTAATATATGTACAAAAGTATCAATAACGTAAATAACCAGTTGAAATCTGCGTGTGCATCTGTGCAGAGAGCAACTATTACATGTTATATGTCGAGTTTAAAATATACAAGAATATAAAAAAAATATTGTACAAGCTCTGCTTAGTTTTGGATCAGATGACCTTGTGTAAAATATGTCCCAGGATATACATAGAGAAGTATGTATTTAGAAGAAAGAAAGTAGTATATCAGTTGTCTGACTTCCATAGTACAAGCTCTGCTTAATTTGGGACCAGCCCCCTTATTCAGCTAATACAAACTTCGTCAACGAGCCGTTTCACGGAGGCCTCTGAGAGCTTATCTCTCACGTGATTAGTAGTATTAGCGTAGTTAGCGACAGAGACAGAGCACGGAGGCCGCGACGAAACATCCTCGAGTTAGTGTAATTTTCCTTACAGAATCCAGACACATTTGATCGTGTGTAAAGAATGTCCCTGGATTTTTTTTAGCCTGTAGCCAAAAGTTGGGCGAGTAAAGTGCGAGAGAGACGGCATCAATGCTCACTGTCGCGTTGGGATATGAAATATCTGCACTGGAATGGAATATGAATCGCATTACTGAGGCACCTGCCTACACAACAGACTCCTGCAGTCAGAAAGCTCCATAACTCAACTCCTAAACTTACCTGAGAGCCCGTAAGCTTACAAAAGCCCACCGCAAGAAGAGGGAGCTAGTTTCTGAACTTCGAAACAAATAGTTTATGGTTTATACCAACCTTCTTAAATGTCTATGGTTGAGTCGAATTTACATAATCTTCTCAAAGGCTTTGTTTTTTGACGGCAAGATAGTTTGGTTAAATACACCACTGCACTTATGAAAGTCAAATTAAAGTTACTGAAGCTCCTAAAAGTTTGGAGTTATATTATTTATGCCAAGTAGGTTAGCTAACAGACTGACCATCTGATGGTAAGTGGTCACCGCTGGACATTTACAACACCAGGGGCATCGCCGCGTTGTCACTGAGACGTGAAGTTAAGTCTCATGTGCCTGTCACCTTACCTTTCTAACCGAAACAGTAATACAAATGTATTACTGCTTCACGGTGATAAAGTGGTATTACTTCCCCGGACGAACTCTACACTAAAAGCTCTACTACTTCAAATCTTCTAAACACGTTGTTAAGTCTCATGTGCCTGTAATTTCACTTCGGGTTCGATTCCCATCCAGAACTAACATTTGTGAACAAATCTGTTTAATCTGTGCCTGCATGTAAGTATGGTTTCTGCCCTCTTATTCAGCTAATACAAACTTCGTCGTACGGAGGCTTCGGAGAGGGGTGCTTGCGTAGTGAGCGAAAGAGACAGAGCATAGAGGCCGCGAGCCCTTTTTTACTACTAATATATTTGTGAAAGTTTAGATAAAGAAAGAAATTTATTTGTGACAAGGGGAAAAAATAACACATGAAAAAAAAAAATTACAAATAGAAACAAGGTACACAATTGCCACAAATCGGTCCTCCAACTCAGCATGTGGTTGGCTGTACGTGCCAATGTAGGTACGTATAGCCAACGCTGATCTTCCGTTGGAGCCGATAAATGTTAGTTACTTAATCACATCAAAACTGTTGACCGGATCTAAATGATATTTGACATAGTGATAGGTTATAGTCTAGAATAAAACATGGGCCACTATATCTTTTGGGAAAATGTAAGAACCTTTTCTTTTTCTTTTTTTTATTTCGGACGAGATTGCGATTGACCTCAATCTCGCCTGATGGTAAATGAAGATGAGGCCGAAGAAGCTCGCTTTCCCGTTAGTAGCCTATTCACTCTACTCTTAAAGAGTCCCAAGTTGTAAGTATCAGGGAGCACAGACGAGGGGAGAGAATTCCAATCTTTAGCTGTGCGCAAGAGGATTGTGGGTGCAACCGCGGGGAACAGCTAGTAAATAATAAATGAAATTTATCTTTAACATTCTAAATGTTTTAACTACTGTTTAGAATATTTGTCTGAATGTTTGTTGTAGATCTCATAGTGCAGAGTTCGTCCGGGGAAGTACTACCACCTTACCCATTTCTGCCGTGAAGCAGTAGTGCACTTGTATTACTGTATTTCGGTTAGAAAGGTAAGGGGGTCGGTGAAATTACAGGCACATGAGACTTAACAACTTCACGTCTCAGGGTCGATAACGCATTGGCCGATGCCCCTAGTGTTGCAAATGTCCATAGGCGGCGGTGATCACTTACCATAAGGTGGACCATCCGCTTGTTTGTCGGCCTTTGTGTAATAAAAAAAATAGTATCCGTTGAGCAAGGTTGTTCTTTTTGAAAGAGTATAACAGTCCTAGTAAAAACATTTTTGTGTTATATATATCCATACCAGACGTGAGAAGGTTAAAAAGTCAACTAGCAGTTCTTACGTTGTCCGAAATTCCAATTAAATTCAAGTAAAAAAGTGATTAAGGAAAAAAAAATTAATTAACAGTCGAAACGTAAACCTAAAAATGGCTGCTCCGAAAAGTCTGCATCGACGTATTCACGTCTGGTGCGAATATCTTTTATATAAATACTCGCTGCGCCCTACGGCTTTGCCCGCTTTCAATCCTGTTATAAACCTTGCTCTTGAATTACTCTATCTATTGCTGAAAACTGCATTAAAATCCGTCGCATAGTTTACGATCCTATAAAGGACATACTGGCAAATATTCAGTTTTATATATATAGATAAATATAAGGAAAATAGTGTACCTTTGACGCACCATCACCTCAAAACTACTGAACATATCGGGATGGGACTGCTGCCATGCGACGCGGAATTTGCTAGTTAGTTATAGGCTATATATCAACGCGGGTAAAACCGCGAGGGGCAGCTAGTCTACATAGTCTCGTTAATCCGCGTTCAACCTTTGACTAACGTAGAGTCAGTGCAACGTTTTAAAATTGTAATTTGAGCTGCAACCAGCCGCGCGCCCACTTGACCCGAGCTGCGCCAGTTGCGGGCTAGAGATGTTACTTACTCTGCTAACATTAAAACGTTATTTGAACCTGCTTTTTAACAAAATAGCTGACTTTTCTGTGATAAATAAATACGGGGATATTTACACACGGTCATCTAATCACATACTAAGCAGACCCCTTATACTGCTAATACAAACTTCGTCGGCGAGCCGCTTCACGGACGTGTTAGCGTAGTAAGCGACAGAGCACAGAGGCCACGACGAAACATCCTCGAGTTAGTGTCACTTTCCTTACAGAATCGAGCCCCAGAGCTTGAACATAGCCCGAAGAACTGATAACCGATGGGAGGAAAGGTTCTCGAGTGGCGACCACGTACACGAGAACGCCGAGACCTCCCACCAGGTGGACCGACGACTTGGTCAGAGTCGCTGGTAGCCACTGGATGCAGGCGGCTTAGGATCGTTCGAGGTGGAAATCCAAGGAGGCCTATGTTCAGCAGTGGACATCCCTGGGCCGATATGATGATGATGAGTTAATAATATCATAATCAGCCAATAAAAAATAAAAAATACAATACAATAAAAAGTATAGAAGGGTAGTTGTCTGGTTTCCATAGTACAAGCTCTGCTTAATTTGAGATCAGATGGCCGCGTGCTAAGCGAAAACGAAGTAATAGCGCGGGACGCAATTTTTTGCATATTCTATGGGCCAGCCAAAACATACACATACAGGAGACAACAATTAAGTCATATTTCAAAACATAAACAAACAGCTTTTTCCAACGTTGTAACGTTACAACGTTACCAGCTATAACTCTAAATAGCACAACACTCGTTGTTAGGCAGTGTCGCCACTCGACAGTCGGTGGCAATTCAAACATTTTTCAAAAGCAGCTTTAATGGGTGTTTTTCAATACAAGCCCGTGTTTACGGAACCTGGGAACTGCGCTGGTAATGCTGCACTAAAATTTGTATAGAACTGAGGAACTACCTTCTATCCGACTAATATTATAAATGCTAAAGTTTGTGAGGATGTGCGGAAGTATATTACTTATTCACGCAAAAATGCTCAACAGATTTAGATGAAAATTGGTAAAAAGATAGTTTATAATACGGATTAATGAATTGGATAATTTTTATTTCGGTGATATATAACATTACTCGAGAACGGGACTGTTACCACCGGGGACAGCTATTACCAATACTACTAATATTATAAACGCTAAAGTTTGTATGTACGGATGTTTGTTACTCTTCCACGCAAAAACTACCGAATAGATTTTAATGAAACTTGGCACTTATATAGAAAATACCCTGGAATAACACATAGGATACTTTTTATGCCGGGAAAATGTTACATCCTTCGGGAAGTCGGGTGAAACCGCTGCAGATATGTATATAATAAATGCGAGTGTTTGTTACTCTTTCACGCTAAAATTTACAAACGTATTTGGGTGGAAATTGGCATAAAGATAGTTCATAATTTGGATTAACATATAGTATACTTTAAACAGGAATAGAACCGCAAAAGTTACAAATAAAATCGCAATTCAAAATATTCGAGTCATTAAAATCGAAATTTTCGCCGAAAATTCGCTACAATATAATTGCTACATTTTGTAATTTAGTTACAAAGTGTGCAAACGGCACGGTCTGGTCCGATTCGGCGTATAATCACGCTATTACGAGCTGGGGGTGAGCAGAGATCGTAGGGCTGACACTACTAAATATAAATAAATATCCCGGGACATTCTTTCCACGCACATCCCAAACTAAGCAGAGCTTGTACTATGAAAACTAGATAACTGATCATCATGAAACTTTGTACACATATTCTTGGAGGTATTAGAAGTAACATAGAATACTTTTTGTGCCGGGAAATGTTACAACCCTCGGGAACGCGGGTGAAACCGCGGGGGTCAGCTATAATATTATAAATGCGAAATTTTGTGGGGGCATGTTTAATACTCTCTCACGCAAAAACTACACAACGGATTTTTATGAAACATGGCACATTAATAGAACATACTCTAGAATAATATATAATATATTTTTTATCCAGGAAATATGTAACATGCTTCAGAAAAGCGAGTGAAGCTGCGGGGTGTAATCTGTTCATTTATTTTTGAAGGCAAGTGGCAGCCCTCTCAACTTGTACGAACAACTTTTAAGCCGGCACCGTATTGTTAAACGGTGCGTTAGGGCCGTGAGGGCGTAAACTGACCGAGCGGTTAACAAGCGGCGTTAAGACACTGACAAAAAAAATTTCACTGGCAAACAATACAAAGAAAAAAATTACAGACTATAATACCCGGATGGATTGACACCGTATTCATAACTAGCTGTCCCGACAGACGTTCTACCCGGTAGTTGCGCTATGACCTGGTTACATTAGAAAAGTTTATACTGTCAACAGCGCTATAGTTTGTATAAGAACATTTAATATGTCATTAAGTTTTATTAAATTTTCTAACTTTCCGCGCAACTTTCAAAATTTTTTCTTTCACAAAAACCTTCCTCAGACTTCATCAAACACAATAAAATATAAATCAGCCAGTTCAGCAGTTCTAGAGGTTTGCGCTTAGCAACAATTTAGCGATTCATTTTTATTTCTATATTAGCTGTCCCCCGCGGTTTTACCCGCGTTCCCGTGGGATGTCACATGTATTATACATAAAAATCTTCCTCTTCAATCACTCTATCTATTAAAAAAACCGCCTCAAAATCCGTTGCGTAGTTTTAACGATTTAACCATACATAGGGATATAGGGACAAAGAAAGCGACTTTGTTTTATACTAAATAAAATACTAAATAAAATAAATAAATTAGTAGATAAGGCGCTACGGTTGAAGTTGGTACATACCAAATACATATCCTGGGACATTCATCACACGCAAGAGTAGTAGAGCTCTTAGTGCAGAGTTCGTCCGGGGAAGTACTACCGCCGTGAAGCAGTAGTGCACTTGTATTACTGTGTTTCGGTTAGAAAGGTAAGGTGACATTACAGGCAGATGAGACTTAACAACTTCACGTCTCAGCGACAACGCATTGGCGATGCGGCGACTACTACGTAGACGTAAATTCGTAACCCTTCCCGTCCCGGCTTTAACCGTAGCCGGGTATAAACCGCTTCACGTGTAAACAGCCTAAACGCAGCCTCCGTTACAAAAGCTCAAGTTCGCGGCCGGTCCTAATGAGATTCATTTGATATTTCAATAAATTACTATTTTAACTTTTAAACCTACTGATATTATAAATGCGAAAGTTTGTAAGAATGTATGGATGTGTGGCTGTATGGATGTATGGATGAATGGATGTTTGGATGTATGGATGTGTGGATGTGTGGATGTATGGATGTGTGGATGTGTGGATGTGTGGATGTGTGGATGTATGGACCCGAGTGAAACCGCAAGGTATAGCTAGTATTATAAATGCGAAAGTTTGTGAGAAAGGATGCATGTATGTTTGTTACGCTTTCACGTAAAAAATACTTGACAGATTTGTGTGAAACTTGGCACAGTTAGAACATATGCTGGAATAACACATAAGATATTTTTTAGCTCAGGATTCCTCGGAAACTATGAAATAATTCAAAATAATGAAAGTATTAAGTTTGTATATTTTTAGTCAAATATTTTTTTTTCTATGTAAAAGAATTTAATTATTTTCTTTTTATAAATGGGAAAGTATTTCCAGTAGAATAAAGGCTATTTTCATTTTATTATTATCCCGCAAATAGTTTTTAGTAGCTTTATACTTACTAAAAAAACCTAACCTTTATGAAAAAATTAAACAAGACTAAAGACGATTAATCAGTACAATACTACTGATTACTTCTTCGAGGATAACGACCGTGAAGATATTAATCACAATGTAATGAAGTAAAGGAAATAACATCATTATTCCTTTTCCCCATTCTTGTTGGTATAAAAAAGAAAACATAACTCAGTCGATAAATCATGGTGCGGAACCACGGGGAACACTACAGTGGCCATGTGAACTCGAGCATACGGCTGTGTAGGGTGACCAGCACGATATTTTTATTTTTTCATACCACATTGACCAACAAACAAGCGCACGGTCCACCTGATGGTAAGTGGTCACTGCCTATGGACATTTACAACACCAGGGGCATCGTCGCGTTGTCGCTGAGAAGTGAAGTTAAGTCTCACGTGCCTGTAATGTCACCGGCCGCACCTTTCTAACCGAAACAGTAATACAAGTGCACTACTGCTTCACGGCAGAAATGGGTAAGGTGGTAGTACTTCCCCGGACGAACTCTGCACTAAGAGCTCTACTACTCTAAAACTCGATTATAAAATCGACTTCAAAAACATTTCGACTTCAAAAAATATATCCTATTAATTTTATTAATGGGAAAGCTTGTCAGTCAGTTTGTTACTCTTTCACGAAAAAACTACCAAACAGATGTGTATGAAACTTGGCACATATATAGTATATACTATGTAGTGAAGAAAAAGTAACGAAAAAGTAGCAAAATTGGGTAAAAATTCTAAATAATTCTTTCTCAAGACTTTCTCAATGACGCATTCCAGGAAGAGCTAGTTACAAATAAAAAAACGAAGTCTTTCACGTCCGTAAAACTCCAAAACCATACTTACCACACGAAAGTTAAGGTCCAAACTCAATTAATCACATACGTCGAAACAATAGACCTTCTACCCTCACAGGAATTACAGGACCCATAATGATCGGTTCAGCTTCGTAACAAAGACCGAAGACATGTCACTTTTAATGTGTCTAAGTGACTTGCTGTTACGAGAGAACAAGCTTTTAATATGGCAGATAATAAATGTCAAAAGGTTTTGGCGGGAACTTGCAGAGTGATTTTGACATTTCAAACTTTTAAACTTTTTTTTAATAACGTAGGATTTTTCGAATAGCATGAGTAATTTCCGCCGTGAAGCAGTAGTGCACTTGTATTACTGTGTTACGGTTAAAAAGGTAAGGGGTGAAATTACAGGCACATGAGACTTAACAACTTCACGTCTCAGCGACAACGCGGCGATGCCCCTGGTGTTGCATG
Source organism: Habrosyne pyritoides (assembly GCA_907165245.1). Classification (NCBI taxonomy): domain Eukaryota; kingdom Metazoa; phylum Arthropoda; class Insecta; order Lepidoptera; family Drepanidae; genus Habrosyne; species Habrosyne pyritoides. Next base: position 222,244 of record OU015615.1, read on the forward strand.
TCCATAGGCGGTGACCACTTACCATCAGGTGGATCGCAAAATATATCTATATATACATATAGATATTAGGAAAATAGTGTACCTTTGTCGCACCATCATCTCAAAACTACTGAACATATCGGGATGGGACTGCTACCATTCAACGCGGAATTTTTCGTAGATGGTTATAGGGTATATATGATATCGATAAACGCGGGTGAAACCGCGGAGGACGGCTAGTGCATATATATATGTAACACCATAAACAGTATCAATTTATAAGTTACATAATCTATATATATAAAAATGAATCCCTATTTCCCTTGGTCACGGCATCACGCATGGACGGCTGGACCGATTTCGCTAATTCTTTTTTTGTTGTGTTTGTTATTGTCAGGACAAGGTTATTATGCAAGAAAAATATAAGAAAGGTGCATGGAAAATTAGAAAATTTCAGAAAATAAACTTTTATGAATGTCAGTCGTTTGACAGCTGGAGCGATTGACAGAATGCGCGTTGCAAATATCGTTTAAAATAGAGGCATGGGTCGGAATTATTATAATAAAATTATTCATTTATAATTTCTTATTGCACATTTCACAGTCGATTCAATCGGAAGATTCGAAACCAATATTCATTGTGACAGGACGACGTCTGTCGGGTCAGCTAGTGTGTGTATAAAATCTGATGAAAGTTGTCGAGTCGGTCCGTTTTGACAGCAAAGAGTGTTATAGAAAAGTGTACCCTATAGGGTTATGACAAGGTTCATAATTATCATCATATAATTAACTATTGCATCAATAGACGAGCCTTATCTCAAAGACATAGAGATGATTTTCCTTTGCATTCGTCGCGGTAAAAAGGACCTTTAACATCTGGTCATTTTTAATCAAACAATGTTTTTGTAACAGCTGAAAGTGACTCCATTTTAATTACTTTATAACTAATTTCAAACAATAATCAATTATCAAAACAGCAGCTACTTTCTACTAATATTATAAATGCGAATGTTTGTATGTATGGATGTCTGTTTCTCTTTCACTCAAAAACTACCAAACAGATTCGGATGAAACTTGGCACATAGATGGAACATATCCTGGAATAAGTCATAGGTCACTTTTTATCCTAGGAAAATGTGACATCCCTCGGGAACACGGGTGAAACCGCGGGGGACAGTTGTTTAAAAGTTAAATACGGGCGGCCATTTTTAATGAATGTTTTGACGATTATGAATGCCAAAGGAAAATAAACTCAATCGATTTGAGATGTGGTTTATTTTCGCTGTAATATAATTGACTTTGAATCAATTGATGTACCTTATTTCAAATGGAATAGAGTATAACTTTCTATGACAATATTAAAAGGTAAAGCGGTCACTAAAATCAGTCGTTAATTTATACGTTTAACTGCGTTCCCGAGGGATATTACTTTTTCCCGAGATACTGTGTGTTAATCCATGTTATAAACTATCTATGTGCCAAGTTTCATCCAATTCGACCGAGTAGCATAGTTATTGCGTCAAAAAGTATGGAACATCCATCCATCCTCAAAAACTTTCTCATTTATAATATTACTAGTTGTCCCCCGCGGTTTCACCCGCGTTTATCGATATCAAATATAGCCTATAATCATCTAGAAAAATCCCGCGTCGAATGGTAGCAGTCCCATCCCGATATGTTCAGTAGTTTTGAGGTGGTGGTGCGTCAAAGGAACACTATCTTGCTTATTAAGATACAGATACATACATAGATAGATAGAAAATTACGAAACTAGGATAGGATGTTAATATTGTTGTAACATAAATACTAGTGGACCCATTTTAATCATTATTTCCCTTTTATCAAGGTAATTTTTCCAGAAGTAACGTAGATTATGTTACGGTATCTATTGTTTAGTAAAAACGAGAGAAACCGCGAAACAAACTAAACTTTGAGAACAAAGCTTTTAGTGCAGTGTCCGTCCGGGGAAGTACTACCACCTTACCATCCGCCGTGAGCAGTAGTGCACTTGTATTACTGTTTCGGTTAGAAAGGTAAGGTGACATTACAGGCACATGAGACTTAACTTCACATCTCAGCGACAACGCGGCGAAGCCCCTGGTGTTGCAAAATTGATTGAGTCAAGAGCCATTTACATCGAAGTAAATTTCGTACACATCATTAAGTCAAAGTCTGACAATTAAAGCTAAAAGTTACAGCCCATTGTAAATCTAGATGCAACATAACAGTTAAACTAAAATAGCCTTTAAACAACATATATAGAGATCATTTTGCGTTTCCCGTCGGATTTTCAGTGATGCATTGCACACAGAAGCAGTTGAGGACAAAAAGACAGCGGTATATTGGAATAAATATATGCATTTATGTTTCTATCCTTACGCCAATAACCTGTGAGGTAGGCAGCAGTCTCGGTATTGTGACTGACGGAAAACTAGTCTATATCTGTACTAATATTACAAAGAGGAAAGATTTGTATGTGTGTTTGTTACTCTTTCACACAAAAACTACTAAACGGATATGGCTAAAACGCGGCACATAGATAGAGCATATCCTGGAATAACATAGAGGCTACTTTTTATCCCGGGAAAATGTGATATCCCTCGAGCTAGTTTGTTATAGAATAGTTATCACACAGTTCGGGCCAGTTGGCTTGGTGGTTAAGCCCTGACTGCCACGCCGCAGGTCGTTGGTTCGATTCCCACCCAGTACAAACATGTGTGCACGAATATATCTGTCCTGTGTCTGGGTGGAGATATCTTCGTAAGTATGTATTTAAAAATGTTGTACATGTACTAACTTAAGTTTTCATAGAAAAAATTCTGCCTAGATCTGATCAGGTAAAACAGATTGAAGATACAGATGTATGGAAATAGCTGCTCTCTGCGCAGTGCATCTCTAATTTGTGTGTTTATGTTGTAATTATTGTTGTTTATATTTTTTTTATTGTTACCTATATTATGTACTCTGTAAATGTTAAATTTAAATTATAAAATAACCAAAAAGTCAGATCAGATAACATTTATAAGAAGAAATAAAAACGTAACCTTGCTGAGTTTCTTGCCGGTTCTTCCCAGTTGAAGGCTGATTTCCGAACCGGTAGTAGATACAGTAACTTTAAATTTGACCTTCATAAGTGCCCTCTGCGGGCCTGAACTGAATAAATGGTTATGAATTTTGAATTTATTTAATATATTTTTTATTTTATTTGTCCCTACGTGCATGAAATATTTCTACCATCATTCCCGTAACCGCGTCGCATAAATCCCCGACTCGCCACACACACGCCACACACACGTCGCGTCGCTATCGTGTCGCCTACTAGATATATTACTTGATTGTTATTGATTCCGTACGTGTGTTCTCTTCCTCATGCGCACTACAGGATTTTTTTTATTAGTATAAAGCAAAGAGGCTTCGGCCGTTTGTACACCATCTTTTAAACTACGTCACGGATTTTGATGCGGTTTTCATCAATAGACAGACTGATTCAAAAGGAAGGTTTATATGATTCTTATATTCCTCGGGAACGCGGGTGAAGCCGCGGGGGACTAGGTTAAGTATATTTTAGACCCTGTTTCTACCAAATTTCAGTTTAAAAAACATTACTTAGTTCACATTAAGTCCGATTTTACAATATATAATAACCTTGAAATGTATTTTAAGTAGCTTCAGTTAATTTAAATTTGTACCTCTCTTACCTCCATAAGTTCGTCCCTTCCGAGGGCCTAAACTGAATAAATGGTTTTGAATTTTGATTATTTTTTTGTTTTGTACGCACATTACAACTAACGGCCAAAATTAATATACGATCCCGATCTAAAATCGCAAGATTGAAGTAGAATTTTGACATTAGATACGTCTATTACAATGACTGTCAAAAGGTTCATCAATCCATGGATTTTCGATCGGGATTGCATATTAATTTTCGCCGTAAGACACGTGCGTCTTAACAACTTCACGTCTCAGCGACAACGCATTGGCGATGCTCTGGTGTTGCAAATGTCCATAGGCGGTGACTACTTACCATCAGATCACAGACCAGGGGCCCAAGTCCACTAAATGCAACGTTCGAGAGCACGTTTGGTTCGGCAATGGTATGGTTACGATTAATGTCAAATGGAAGTTTGACATTTCATAAATATGGTATTCCTACGCACTACGACCGAAATAAACATACATTTTGACGTAATCTTTCGAACGAATGTGAACCTTTGCCGAAACACAACCGCAGTTCGATCGTTAGTGTGCTTAGTACAATACGATTAAACGTCAAATTTGACGTTTGGTTGTATGTGATATGGTAATGGTTCGGTGCATAATATGTCAGTGGAATTGCCCCCTAGGGGGGGCCGTGTGCTTATTTATCGGCTGTAGTATAAAAGCAACAAATCCACTTTTTCCAAAAGACAAAATAGCCCTACTAATATTATAAATGTGAATGTAAGTTTGTTTGTGACGCTTTCACGCAAAAACAACTTAACCGATCATCATGAAACTTTGTACACATATTCTTGGAAGTATTAGAAGTAACATAGGGTACTTTTTGGGCCGGGAAAATGTTACATCCCTAGGGAACGCGGTTGAAACCGCGGGGGACAGCTAGTTATTTAATATAGTGGGATAAAAATAGCCTATATCACAGGCTATGTGTGGACCAAATTTCAGCAACATCGATTCAGTCGTGAAAGGGTAAAAACAAATAAGGAAACACTCGCGATTTCACATTTATCTATCTATCTTACCTTTCAACGAGCAATTCTTGTATTTACATATATATAATTAGTGCGCATCATAATAGTGCGCACGGTGCTTTATAATAATCGCGATAAGAATACGAACCGGCCGATGAGTATACTGAATATTTTAAACGTACCCGCATTATAGATTTATAACATTTAATTTTAATTGTACTTTGCAACTCTGGACTTAATTTACATTCAGTTTGTAACGTTTGTTTCTAGTTTAAGTGATTTATGTAATCTTTGAGAAATAAATAAATTTTGAACCGTAATTAGAATCTCGGAAACGGCTCCAACGATTTTCATGAAATTTTGTAAACAGGGGCGTTAAATCGATCTAGCTAGGATTCATTTTCAGAAAATGTCGTTTTATCCATGTTTTTAGGCAATGAAAACTGCTACAATGTCATTAGAAGGTAAGGTTTTCATGTTACATCTTTTGTGAGAAATACCGTTATTGGGAGCCCTTTATTATCGCATCTAATTCGTATCTAGGTATATATGACAGTGCTTTAAAAGAGAGAATACGGTAGAAGTCACGTTAGTAAAGAAATCCCGAGCAGTGCTCGGCCATCCAGGTACTAATATTTGTAGGATCTTTCCATTTCGTTTTATTTTCTGCCCTTTTCTATCGTTTCCGCGCCCGAGACCCTAATAAGATTGCGGGAACCAAACAGAAATAACAAATGTATGTCAATAACAGAGCCACTATGACGCTTACTCGAGATGACCCGCAGACCCCGTTGGTAAAAATAAATACACAAATAAATATCCTGGGACATAAAATAATAAATATCCCGGGACATTATTTACACAGGGCCATCTGATCCCAAACTAACCAGAGCTTGTACCATGGAAACCAGATTACTGATATACTTCATACATTACTTTTTTAAATAGATATTTACACCCAGACACAGAACGAACATACATGTTCATGCACACAAATGTTTGTCCTGGGTGGGAATCGAACCCGCGACCTGCGGCTTGACAGCCAGGATCTCTAGCCACCAAGCCAACTGGCTCGCCTTATAAAATTAGTCTAAGTAACTAAGTCAGATTATTAACAATAATAATATCCTTTGCCTTGCTAGCTTTCAATTTTAGAGCCACCTAGCGGAAGAGTGCGGTACTATTTTGAAACATCATATAACTATAAACTATTTAGCCCTATTCCACAACAAGCAGCACTTTTAAATCCGCACAAAAGCTTCTAAAATAAGATAAGAGATGGCGCTGCTAAAACCCAAAGTAATATTTTTCCAATGCAATCTGAAAACCTCATAAATACAAACATACATATTTACAATAAAAGATGTACTTTAATAAAATTAAGTACCTTGCGGTGGATTGAGTCGCCTCTTAACGTATTCCACTAACTTTTCTTTGATGCCCCTTTTCTTTGTATCTTTCTCTTCGACCTGCAACAACACAGTTTTACTATTTTAAGAATAAGTGTCATAGATATGTGACTACATATATTCAGGCCCATTATACCCGAAGAGGCAGGCAGTAAGTATCAAGGGACAAGTTTGAGAGTCAACTTCATTAAATCGTGTTTCGGGTGCCATAATTCATTAAATACTTAATTTTTATTATCAATAAAAAAACATATTCAAAATCATTTACTTATTCAGTTTAGGCCCTCGGAGGTCACTTATGAAGTGAATTTAAAGTTACTGACGCTACTATCTGTTCGGAAGTCAGCCTTCACCTGAAAAGAACCGGCAAGAAACTCGGCAAGGTCATATACTACAAAATATTTTTATCCATTCTAACTTTTGGCTATTTTATTATCTCAATTTTATATTTAACATTTACAAAATACATACAGGTAACATTCAAAAACAACAAAAAAAAAGCAAGACTGCAAAATAGAAAATAACAATAATAACACCAAACTCATAACAGAGTAACTTTTTTAATCTATGGCCTTAGGAATAATGGCGGCACACAGCTCCAGCTGTTCATCCATTGCCAACCTGGCGAAAAGATAAAGCTACACGTCAGCGTGCCAACTCGTCCCATATAAGTACCACTTTACATTGACAGCTCATATTAATGTTTAGTTATTGTGTAGGAGATTGCGAAGTTAATAATAAACTTTACATTACGAGTCACTTGAGGATACCTCACCCTAAGCCAGTGCCGGATTAAACAAGCGCGGGGCCCGTCGCAAATTCTCTCGAGGGGCCTTTAGTCTGCTATGGGTTCTTAAGTATAAAGACACGTGGGGCCCCCTTTTGCGCGGGGCCGCCTTTTGCTGAAGCCCCCCTTTTGCGCGGGGCCCGTAGCAATTGCTACTCTTGCTACGTGGTTAATCCGGCACTGCCCTAAGCACTTGAAGCTTATTGTTTTATTAAACACAACCTCCCCTGCGGTTCCAATCGCATTCCCGGGGAATGTAACATTTTCCCGGGAAAAAAGTATTCTATGTGTTAATCCAGGTTATATACTATCTATGTGCTAAGTTTCATCAAAATCCGTTAGGTCGTTTTTGCGCAAAGGAGTAACAAACATACTCACAAACATCGCAGTAATATGATATTACTAAGTAGTATGTACATGCCTATTTATTTGTCGGGGCAGTTGGCTTGGTGGTTAGAGACTCGGCCTGCCACGCCGCAGGTCGTGGGTTCGATCCCAAGACAAACATTTGCGTGCATGAACATGTCTGGGTGTGAATATCTATATACATACGAATTTAATAGAAAAGAATACTGTATCCATAGTACAAGCTCTGCTTAGTTTGGGATATGTGGCCGTGTGTCAAGAATGTACCGGGATATGTATTTATTCATATACATCGATGGCCTTGGGGGGTGGCGAACAGGGCAACCGCCCGGGGCCTCGCTCTAGCAGGGGCCTCGCGCAACAAGCCAAGCAAATTTAAAAAATATAGATTTTTTTTAACTATATATTATTACTTAATACTTTGATCCATAATGATTTAATACATAACATAACGGTAACATATACCAATTAATCCATTCAAAACATAATTGAAAAAAATCATTATGTGCCGCTTGCCTGCTCCTCTAACGATACTTATCATCTCTGCATTTGTTAATTTTGTAAATCTTTCAATGTAAATATTTTAAAACTCAAATTCTATTTATTTATAACTTTAGCATTTCTTGTCAAACATGACAAATACCTAGACCAAACAACCAGACTTACTTTCGCATCACATACTTTTCACGAAGGACAAAGGGCCTCGCAAGACCTGCCGCCCGGAGCCTCGCAATGGTTAAGGCCGCGCTGTTCATATAGTATATTCCGATATCAGATTAGTACAACAGTATTAACGACATGATACTGCTTGGCATACATTCAAATACTGGCCGTAGTACTTAATTATATAACTATAGTGTAAGGCCGTTTCGAAAGTTAATAATGCCATAGGAAAATCGACTTCATCTCGCTCATATAAGGTTCATCTATTAATCCAATGGTTAATTATATGATTATGATAATGAACCTTGTCATAACGAAATAGAGTTCATTTTTATAACTCTCATATGTATCCAAACGGGCTTATTAGATTTCAACAACATTATTAATGGAATTATTACAAGTATAAAGGCGGCTTTGGCGCGATTTAGGTGATTGTTAAAAAGGTTTCTCACTGCCACTAGATGGCGCTGTAATTTATTATTGAGGTAAACCACAGACTGTGGTAGAAAACCAAAAAGAATACTAAAGAGAATAAAGAGAAGCAAAAATATACATCTATGGAATTTAGCTTGCGAGAGAGTAGTTTTCTGATTCAGCCTATTTCAATGAGCGTAGCTTTTTTATTGTTTTTTTTTTGCGATGAAAATCCATTTATAGTAACAGCTTTATAATACATTTCATACAATAAAATTGTTCCTACCAATCGGATTATTTTTTTAATTAAGGTTTACCAACAATTGTTTACATAAAATGCATAAACACCACATATGAGATAAAAAGCTAACAAATTATTTAAAGACAAGCTAACTCAATATAGATAAATCTTCGCAATACGATACATAAAATTTTTGAAATATTAATAGCTATGAATAATATAAATAGATGATAAAATTTTTAGTGACACAGAATCAAGTGAACAGAACGAAGCGAACAGTGACCATATCTGACATATTAATTTGGTAAATAGTGTGCTCAAAATTATTCAAGATCCGGCAAATTGCTGAGGATGGATTTTTGTTTATTAAAAGAGTCAAAATGTAAATCAATTTGATCGCTACAGCAATTTACCGTTCTGCAAAACCTCGCAATATCATTATTTATAATCCCTTTTATAATCATAAATGGGCATGTCTGTTTGTTATTGTATTCTGTTTAAGGCTTTTAATAATTTATAATAGAACAATATGTGTCTATATATCGTGTCCATTATCAATTTATTATTGTATGTTCTTATTTTTATTGTTATATTATTTTTTTATATCTACACAATTATACTATACTACACTATACAAGGTATATTTTTTCTAATAAAGTGGTTGCGTACTTAGTTGATCTCCTAGCACAGTTATCGCTAGATGGCGTTGTTATCAGTAATTCGGCTATTTGTCGATATTTACAGTAATCTAAACATCCTCCAGGTAAAATTGTTTAGTATGCGAGATCTAACGCATTTGTATAATTTTATTACATATGCATTTTGCTTATTTATTAGTCGTTTAAAAAGATTTGGCGAAAAATCATATGCTGTCATTACTTTACTTGAATTTACACACACAAGCATAGTGTTGAGGCGTTTCTTTTTAAGTCTAATAGATGGCGTCATATATTTGGTTTAGGTACCCCGGTGATAGCAGATGGCGTTATATACAATTGTCTAAATTAAATCTTTGAATAGGCGTTAAAAAAATGGTTGTCTGTAAGGTTGGTTTACGGACGATAGTTTAACGTGACAACGTCATAACAAAGCATTGATTTTTATCAATGTTTTGTTATCATTCTAATCATTTCTGATCGCATAAATTTATGAATAATATTGAATATTTTTTATTGAATTATCATTATTTTGTATGGATATAAAAGAGTGAAATGAAACCAACAATTTAATTGATAAATTTACTTTTATTTGCACTCATTAATTCAAATAGGTATGTTAATAATTAGTCAATTGCAAGATAACCTATTACTGCAGAAAAGTAGTACTGTGATTGTTAGGTTTCAGTTTTGTTCGATTTATGTACTGGGTGTCAGGGAAACGCTTCCGAAAACGAAAACAGGTGATAAGGTTGCTGATTGTGAATACAAATCTATGAAAAAAAAAAAAACGATTTTTTTTTTGTAAATTTTTTGATTTTTTCTTGCATTATTTACAGAAAAATGTATCAGAACAATTTAATGAAACGATAATTTTATGTTAAACACGTAATTTAAACTTTTTCAAAAAAAAAGCAATGGTAAACGCATTACTAATCAGCTGACGGGCGGTTATTGAACTCCAGCGCACTGCCCCGGCCGAACAGCTTTGACGTCACAGTGCGGGCGAATGCAATGTATGAAAGAGAGGACTATCTTTATCTCTTTCACCGGGCATGTGATAAGTGTGAACAGAGGTGTCAACTCTCTGGAGTTTTGAATTGTGCCTACGCATTAGCTTTCAATGACAAATTATTTTCTACTTGGTTCAAAATTACGTAAATGTTACTCGAGACTTAGTATTTAATTCAATAAGAAGATTCTTTCGAAGAATCTTCGGTAACATTAAATGTCGCCCATCCTAATTGCCGTACGTACGTACATAACCTACCACTGAATGTGTTCGCTCGTGCCGTGTCATTGACCGCGAGAGTTGTCCGCTTTTCATTGCGTGTTAATGAAATATCACATCTTTAAAAACACATTTGCGGAGAAAATTTTTATTTGTATTCATTTAAGTTTAGGTAGTATATTAATTACCTCCTGGCTTCGGGAGCATTTCCCTGACACCCAGTATATCATGATATATTATTTGTAACTGTATACTCGAAATCAGTGATATCAACAATTGGTACCCAGTTTTTTGATTTTTGACGGTGTTGCGCTTAACCTCAATCTCAAATAAAATTATATCAAATTACAGTCGTAATATGTTATCAGTACGTACATACAAATAGACAAACAGACGGGAAAAGCTTAAATAATTGAATTGCTCGACTGCACATTAACATTGCCACTAGGTAAGTTGTTCATAGTAGGTTAAATATAAGTGTGCGCTTCGATAGCTTTAAAATTTCGTTATTTGAAAACAGTGTGGCTAGATACTTAATGAAATACAACTCACCAATGTTATCCAGGAACCGAACGTGTCCCGGGACGGAATTCTTATCACAAACGTTCACTGTCACTTAGACCATACGGAACAGCACAGTTGATAGTGTTTATTTGGATGGTTTATATTTTTATTGAATATTACAGTGGAGACGCGTACGCGCGGCTTCTTGAGTTTTGACTACAGCAGCGCCATGGGTTGATGTGGCGGCGCGCGTAAACAACGTTCGTTGCAGGTTCCGGAAGTTTAGGCGGGAGTTTTATATCTAGCCACAGATTAAATAAGAACCCAACATTTCCCCCCACCGAAATCCGCAAGGATTTCCCAGTTACGATACCATGGCAAAGTTGAAATAGATAAAACTTAAGGTATAGATAATGTGTACTTGAATATAAATTGAAATATAATTAAAGTGTTAGTGGACTGTATAATAGAATATAAATTGAATAGTTGACTTATATAATAGTTAATAAATTATGTATAGGTAGATACAATTTTAGATACAAATAAAGCATGAAATTATTTATAAACATTCTGAGTCCTGATCCAACGGTAGAGGACTCACTTTTGAAACGGGACGTGTAAATTCGTTTCCGTTTATATTTTTTAAAACAATGACACGGACCACACCGTCCGGACCACCGTGTAATTTTGTAATTCTAGCTAACCCCCACTTGAGAGGTGGAGCATCAGTATTAATTAATACAAGATCACCGAAATTAAGACTACGACAATTAGTAAACCATTTTTGACGTTGCTGTAAAGTATGTAAATAATCTTGCCTCCAAAGTTTCCAAAAATGTTGTGATATTTGTTGGATGCATTGCCAACGATTCAATCTAGAACTGGTCAAATCAGTTAAACTGTATTCCGGTACCGATAAGAGTTCTCTACCTATGAGGAAATGTGAGGGAGTTAGAATCTCAAACTCGTTTGGATCGCTGGATAAAGCACACAATGGCCTTGAATTAAGTACAGCTTCGACGCGAGCAAAGAGTGTCCCTAGCTCTTCAAACGATAGAGCACGTGTACCGATACTACGTTTTAGGTGTAGTTTCGCAGATTTGACAACAGCTTCGTAAAGTCCACCAAAATTACTGCCTGTCGGTGGATTATGTCTCCAAATTACTCCGCGAGAAACGAAGCCATGCGATATATTTTCTAAATCCGAATTTAGGAATTTTACTACCTCAGTCAGCTGTTTACCAGCTGACACAAAATTGGTGCCATTATCGGACACAATAGAATGACATAGACCTCTCCTTGCCGTGAAACGGTCGAAACATGCGAGAAAGCACTCGGTACTCAGAGAGGACAAGACCTCTAAGTGTACCGCTCGTGTGGCACAACACACGAACACGCACAAATAAGATTTGGATACGTGAGCATTTCTACGAGTTGACTCCTTCGTAGAAAAGGGTCCGCCTATGTCAACGCCTACGGTATGAAAAACATGAATGTCTTGCGTACGATATTTAGGAAGTTCCCCCATTATTGGTTGTCGATTTATGGGAGATACCCTAAAGCAGGCAATGCATTTCATGGTACGTGATCGAATAGCATCACGCGCTGAAATGATCCAATATTTTTGTGTTATTATGCTTTGAAGAGTTCGTGGACCTACGTGCAAATAAGCTTTATGAAAATGATCAATTAATATATTAGTGAAATTACATTTCTTAGGAAGTAACAGAGGATGCTTCTTTTCATACGTTAAATCTGACTGTGAAAGGCGACCCCCCACCCTGAGGAAACCGTTGGAATCTATGAAAAGGTTGAGCTTTCGCAAGGAATGACTGCAGCAACTATCCTTTGATAAAGATACTATATCGCTCGAAAAATGTTGTTTTTGAACAGATTTCACTAAAATATCATGTGCCTTCCTGAGGTCCGAAACAGCGAGAGATCTACGCTCCTCAGCAGCTGACTTGCAATAATGTATAAACTGATAGCATCGAGCAACGACGTTGAGCAATTTATTGTAGCTAGAATATGTTTTCGTTAAGCTATACACTATTTCATACGTGTCAGACTCAGTTGACACTAAAACTGGCTTAGGACACTTGAGTTCAGGAGGATTGCAGTCACGGAATTCAGCCATGGTTTTAATTGGCCACTTAGATTGATCCCGATCGATCCAACCAGGTCCGTTGAACCATTCTGGAGTCGCTAGCAACACAGATGGTAAAACACCACGAGAGCAAATGTCGGCTGGATTAGACCCACCGCTTACATGATACCAGCATACGCTAGATACGCTGTCATTAATTTTGGACACCCTAGTGGACACAAATGTTTTGAGTGTGTAACTGGGAGTATTAAGCCAGGCTAGAACAACGGAAGAATCCGTAAACAGCATTATATTATTGATTTCGAGACGATTACGCAATATCGATTGGACGTATTTGGTAAGCTTTGCTAGCAAATGTGCAGCCATGAGTTCAAGACGCGGAATAGTGACAGTTTTTAATGGGGCAACCTTAGATTTGGCCATTACTAGACTAACTTTAGTCTCACCATCGTCGTTTTTAGTTCGGAGGTACACAACCGCAGCATAACCGAGAGAAGAGGCGTCGCAAAAACCTAGAATCTGACAGTAGGTATGGCGTTCTACCTTAACATGGCGATCATGTTTTATTTTTGTTAGCAATGGGAGTTCGTTGACATATGCTCGCCACTGTGACTCAAGATCTGACGGCAGACTTTGGTCCCAGTCAAGTTGACGAGACCAAAGTTCCTGCATGCGACATTTGGCATAGAATATGCAAGGAGCTACAAAGCCTAGTGGATCGAACTGTCGACCAATTTGGGACAAGATTGTTCTCTTTGAAACGACAAGATTGGGCGGAGTGATGGCAAAAGAAAATGCATCATAGGCTGGGGACCACTGAAGCCCGAGCACTTTGATGGACATATTACTTTCATCGTCGAATGCAACCGGCGTTTCGCGATGAGCATCATCCAGATGTTCCAATACCTGTGCGCAGTTGCTCGACCACTTGCGGAGAATAAAGCCTCCCGCTTTCAATAAATTCATGAGCTCTTTCTGAAGTTCTAAGGCTTCTGCTATGGTCTCGACAGACCATATTAAATCGTCCATGAAGAAACGAGTTTTCAAAATTTCAGCAGCTTTTGGAAATTGTACTCTTTCGTCATCTGCTAAGGTGTGCAGCACTTTTATAGCTAGATAAGGGCAGCTGGCTACACCGTACGTTAGTGTATTCAAAGAATATATTTGAATAGGTTGGTCCAATGAATAACGCCATAAAATATGTTGATATGGTCGTTGACACTGGTCGACAATAATCTGGCGGTACATTTTGCAAATGTCCGCAGAGATACATATTTTATGAAGCCGAAAGTTGATTAAAAGTTCATTGATATCAGCTTGAAGCTTGGGCCCTGGCAACACTATTGAGTTGAGTGACATATTGTTTGATGTTTTCCCAGAGGCATCAAATACCACACGGTGAGAGGTCGTGGTACTTGTCGGTTTGACGATGCAGAAATGCGGGATGATGTATTTCGAATCCACGTTCTGGACATCACCAAGACAAGACATATGCCCGAGGTCCTCGTACTCACGCATGAACTTATGATATTGAATTTTGAGTTCAGGCTCTCTTTCTAATTTTGACTCTAAGTTAAGCAGTCGACGAGTTGCCATTTGGCTCGAGTCGCCGAGCTCAATCGTTGATCGCAGAGGATATTTCACTGTATACCTACCCGTTGCATCGCGACTATGCTCTTTTGAAAATAAATAATCCGCAAGTTCATCATCTGGGTTACGTGGTACCTCAGATGGTACATTTTCCACCTCCCAGAAGGAGCGAATAACTTGATCGAGGTTCATGGTGAATGCACAGAAAGTACCATTAATAGTAGCGGATGGCGCAGCATGATTGCGAGTTGGTGGTGAGTGTTCAGTCTGACCCATTAGAACGTACCCAAATACTGAGCTCATTGCAACAGGTAATCCGTGTACTCGCGGGAGTATCTTCTTACCGTCGTAGATGTACGGAAACAGATCACATGCTAACAGTATGTCAATGGGTGCAGGTCTATAGAAGTCCGGGTCAGCTAGCATCAAATGTTGAAACTCAACGATCACTTTATCCGAAAGAGGCACTGTAGGTAGATTACCGGCTATTGTAGACACAATGACCGCATCAGTAGATAGGATGGGTCCGGCTGAGTGTAGCGGCTTAACATTACAAGTAGTTAACCCAAACTCTTTTACGGGATTGCCCCCTAAACCAATGGGTTCAAAATTGCATTTACGTCGTGACAGACCTAATTGTTTTGCACACTCTTGAGTTATATAGCTTGTCATAGCCCCGCTATCTATTAAAACACGCACCTTGTGGTACTGGCCCCAACAATCTGCGACGTGTATAACCGCGGTGCCGAGCAAGACTGTCAAATTAGCCGAGCACGTCAATGCGACTGCACTAGAATTCGAATTTGCAAATGAGTCTATGTGCAGTGTATGGTGATGCTTGCTTTTGCAGACCGTACACCGTACCTTTGATGGACAGTCGTCGACAGAATGTGCACGTAAACAAATTTCGCATAACTTTAATTGTTTAATCCTAACGAGACGCTGCGCTGGACTCAGGTCGGTGTAGTCGGTGCATCGATAAATAGAATGCATCTTTTTGCAATACAAACACTCCATGGACTTCGTTGATTTAACATGTTGGTTTGTATCGATAACAGCTGACGACATGGTAGGTCGCAGTGCATAATTTGATTTTGAAGTAAAGGGTTGACTGGATTTAGTTTGTCCCCGAGTATACGATACACTTTTAGTACTAGTGGAATTTGTAGTACACTCGGACATCTCAAGAGCGCGTACGTGTTTTTCAATAAAAGTCATCAAATCGTCATAGGTAGGTAACTCATTTTGTCCTAACTCCTTTTCCAATTCACGCCTAGTCGCGGGGTCAAGGTTACGTAATGCGACATAAAACAACATAAATCCCGATAAATCTGTTATGTTCAAAATCTGCAGAGCTTTGATGTTTTCTTGATATGTCTGTAAGAAAACATTAAGTCCCGATACAGACTCATTCACCAAAGGTTTGAAGTTGAATATTTTATCGAGATACGTAGTCGCTAATGCGCGTTTGTTTTCAAACCGTTTTACTAACGCACTCCACACGATTTGATAATTATCGGAAGTGACGGGCATAGACTTTACGATAATTAAAGCGGACCCGCTTACTGCCGACAGTAAATAATAAAACTTCTCAATATTTGCTATGTGTGTATTGTTATGTATAAGACTAGAAAAGGTATCACGGAAGGTGGGCCAGTTTTCAAGTTTACTGTCAAAAGGATATAGTTCCAACTTAGGTAACCTAGGCTTTACGCAGCTGCCACCCGCCTTCAATGTTGCATTATGTTGGTTATCCATATCCACATTCAACCTACTTGAAACACCGCGTATGAAATAGAACATAACATCAAAACTTTCGAGTTCTGTATATGATGGCACATAGTCGGAATTTAATTTCTTTTTTAAGAGTGTGATGGCACAAATACTTTTATCGTACTTTTCCCGCCATTCGGGCAAATCATGAAAACGGGCATTAAATTCACTAATTAATTCCGGTTTATCAGAAACTTTTTTGGAAACTTCATATAAGGCCTGCAATCTCATAAAACACATTTCTTTTGTCGTAATATGTGGTTGTACTAATTTTTCGTATTCTTCTTCGAATTTGACATCATGCTTGGGCGGCATTTTGCAACAAATTATTTATCAAACAACAAGAATTAATAATGGCGGCCGGCTAGCGTCGGTAAATTTTACGTAATAAATTTTCGAAAACAACTATTTAAATTAATGGTTTCGGAAATGAAATACACATTGGATTAGGAGAATGGACACAAAAGAATAAGATCTGAATGTGATTCAGAATTCTAAGTAGTATACTTTTAGAGATATAAGCAAATTAGTACACAAAGTTATGAGTGTACCTAACCTACTCCCGACACTAAATAGTACTTTATTAAGTGTGAATTATACCAATAATTATGTAAATAAATAGATATTTAGTTGCATAGATTTCGTAACTGGTTAATCCCGGCACGATAGACCAAAATGTGCGCTTCGATAGCTTTAAAATTTCGTTATTTGAAAACAGTGTGGCTAGATACTTAATGAAATACAACTCACCAATGTTATCCAGGAACCGAACGTGTCCCGGGACGGAATTCTTATCACAAACGTTCACTGTCACTTAGACCATACGGAACAGCACAGTTGATAGTGTTTATTTGGATGGTTTATATTTTTATTGAATATTACAGTGGAGACGCGTACGCGCGGCTTCTTGAGTTTTGACTACAGCAGCGCCATGGGTTGATGTGGCGGCGCGCGTAAACAACGTTCGTTGCAGGTTCCGGAAGTTTAGGCGGGAGTTTTATATCTAGCCACAGATTAAATAAGAACCCAACAATAAGTAAGGTATATTTTTTATTCATAATAATGCTAATATGTCCCCCGCGGTTCCACCCATGTTCCCTCGAGAGGTAAAATACTTTTTACCTATAGACTACTGTCTATGTACATACACTCTAGACAATAAAATATGTCTATAGCAAAAATTTGCGTCAATAAGTTGCTTCATTACTACGTGAAAGAAGGACAAATCAACAAAACGACAATTCATCGTTTCGAACCATTGAGCTATTATTACTACGTATAGAGAAGCTACCCTAAGCAAAGAGTATGCTCCATTTTGTTATCAGTTTAAGAAAAAGTTCGCTGCAGCGCTGAAACAATAGTAAGTCGTCTAACCATACAGTATAAACACGCAGTGCTAGAATGCTTATAAGATGTAGTTTAGTCGCGACCAAAAGCTCGAAAGCGCCGTGATTTTCATGGCGCTTACGTGTTTCGTTCAACGTACTGCAACGACTTGTCACTACTATAGAATAAAGTACTAACTGACTACAGAATTGACATAACATACGTACATTCACACTATACAATATTACGAATATTTAAGTTACATTATTTATTTGCATTTACCATTGTTTGCATTTTCTTTTATAAAGATTACTTGTAATGTAGATAGCACAATACTAGTAATATTATTATTCAAAGCAAATTATTTCTTCTTTTCAAAAATTATTTCATGTTGATTAATGGTGTGTACATTAAGGGGTCCCTTTCCTAAAAAATAAAATTGCCTTGTATTTAATAACAAAAAAAGCCTAAAGTATATTTTAATAATGTCGTGCCAGGATTCGCGGATGTGGCTTCGCTCAGCATCCTTTCTAGTTTTTCTTATCTCGGCTCCTAAGAGTCATAGTGTATTGTTAAATAACCTCTTATATGCTGCTACTGTCGTCACTGCTATCATCACCTACCATAGCGTGTCTGACTGTTTCGAACAGTTCTCTGCGTACGTTCGGTCATATCGACGAAATCAATAACAAAAGGCATAAACAGAGTCCAAATTAACGAGCAAGGGTCATTGACGCGAGTTTGCCGGAGGAAGTAAATGTGCTGGCCGACGATCCTATGTGACGACCTTATTAAATTTCTTTTTTTTTTATTTTGAATTTCGAAAAACATATGCTGAGTTGTGTGGTAATTAAGTACACCAATAATTATAATCTTATAAAAATAAATGTTCGCGGGACCCTAATACCTACATATAGTTTAGAAATGTTTACAAAAAAATTGAATTAAAAAAAAACCAAGTACACACAACTTTAAACGAAAAAAAGACACTAATTAAAAACGGTGAAAACTGAAAAAAAAATTGGTGTACTTTATTTATAAAAAAAACAAAAGAACACTTTACAAAATCAAATCGAAAACAATTTTTTAAAGGTACTTGGCGCGCGTCATTGAGTACCCCAAATTTTTTCATAGCTGATGTTGCGCCAGAAACTTGGTTTGGAAAAGCAGTATATGAACAACAATTGTTTCACCACTCCCAAACCAAGTCGTTGGACCCACTAATATTTTTTATGTTTTCAAACAAATCTATTAGAATTAAAATTCAAGCTCGTTCCTATTTCATCACGGATTAGATTAGATTTATACTCGTATGAATGTATAGCGCTTTCTTGCATTTTAATTGAATCAAGAAATAAACAAATGATTTTATTACCAGTAAGGTAAAGTACCCCAGTATCTGCTCAAGAACCAATACATGCCCACTCTGTGTATTCGTATTTCTGCATTTGTGAATATAGACTGGTTCCTGAGCAGCTACCTGAGCAGCTACTGGTTACTTTACCTTAGAAGATGTTTATAAGATGGAACACAACTTCTAGAACTGATAGACGACGTTTATACTTTATCTTAGCGATATTGTGGAGTCATTTCTAATACATCGGAAAAAATTAGGGTACTCAATGACGCGCGCCAAATACCTTATTATAAATAATATGAGAAGGTATCATTTTAGTGATTATTTAAATAAAACATGAAACATATTTATACTGGCACAATAAATCAGTATGGAAACGAAGCTTATTTGTAAAATAATTACTTACGTTCTATTGAAGCTATAGGGTTGTCACTTTCAACCTTTTTTATATTGACTTTTTATAAAAAAAAAAAGTTTTGTAGTGATCATTCAATCGTATTGAAATAACTAGTTTACAAATAAAAGTTGATAATTTATTGTAGCCGCCATTTTGACAGGACTATCGGCTTCAACACCTTTGAAAACCATGAAAACGATACCCATGACGAGAAAGTAGATAATTTATTGTAACCGCCATCTTGGATTTCCATTTTGATAGCAATATCGGCTTCAACGCCCTCGAAAACCATGAAAACGATACCCATGACGAGAAGGTTGATAATTTACTGTAGCCGCCATCTTGGATATCCATTTTGACAGCACTATCGGCTTCAACACCCTTGAAAACCATGAAAACGATACCCATCACGAGAATGTTGATAATTTATTGTAGCCGCCATCTGGGATTTCCATTTTGACAGCACTCAATGTAATAAATAAATTATGTGTCCTAAAATAATACATTCGAACGTCACGTCCAAACCTCATCATAGCGTGCCTGTAGTTGTAGCTATCTTTCATGCTTACTTATACGCTCACTCCCAAACAATAAATGATGTTAGGTAGTTTACGAGT
The DNA here is from genome assembly GCA_907165245.1 of Habrosyne pyritoides. Lineage (NCBI taxonomy): Eukaryota > Metazoa > Arthropoda > Insecta > Lepidoptera > Drepanidae > Habrosyne > Habrosyne pyritoides. The sequence goes on from OU015615.1 coordinate 242,351, forward strand.
GACGTACCTACTATGAAAATAAATTTCTCAACACATTTATAATTTGACGCGGGGAGTCATGGATGGTGACCTTTCGAGGCATTTGATACACAGCGCCATCTACACTATTTGGTTTGGCAACTATTGACCTGTTTGTGACACAGATGACAGATCTTCCTTCCATCCATCTTACTACCTTAATTACTACATTAATAGATAGATGGCGTACCTAAATTCACTCACACAAACATAAAACATTCACTTATTTTAAACCACTAAATATCGTTTATTACTTAATATTGTTGGCTGATATGCAAGAACGCGAGACTATATATTCGTAATAACCCTATAAAACTGCTAAAAATTATAAAAACCCACGTAACTTCAGATATTCGCCCAAAATAAAAATGTATGGAAGCTGGTACTTAATCGTGTCGATATATTTTTCTGAAGCGAAATAGGTGTTGCCTCATAAGCCAGGCACAAAATTCTGCTAATGACAAAAGAAGTTCAGTCGCGTACAATTATATCTGAGTATTATTTTGTTTAACCTCGATGGAACACAATAAAAACCCTCTGAAATTATTTTAAAATATAAATTTTGATCGCGAGTGATTATTACATTTTTTATGTAAAATTATGTGAACATTTCGTATTTTCTACACTATTCTATATATTTTTTCATTATTCTGCAATATCAATATCTTACAAAACATAAAAACGTACAATAATAACTTATTCAACCAACAGTCTGACAACTAATATTTTGTTTTGTGTCGAAATGATGTGCCTACCAATTTATCTTCGCTTAACAGTGTTTTCATTTTGATTGTATGTATGTGTGTATGTTAAGTACGTATTATATACAAATTCTGTATTTTGTAGTGATGGTTGTTGTTTGAGTTAAACCGGTTGAAAATAATAAGAATTTCTTTTTTATTTTATCTGGATGGTACTTTGCATATTTCTACTTTTTGAGTTGGCAGCACTGAATCCACCACCAAACTAGAAACAACGACTAAAGAAGCCAATGTATTGTAGAAAGTATGTTTGTTTTGACTCTGCTCTGGGAATCACCATCAATAGAGAGATACTTTAGATTGAAAAAGCTTCATACAAAAATTCCTTTTGGACGGTCGCGCCCAGTTCACTTCATAATTTATCGACCTACGTAGTTGTCGCCACTCGGACCTTACCTTGTGTTTAATAACTGTTTGATTTGTAAAAACAAAGTGTAACGAACGAAAGTTTAAACTTACAGGCACCTGATAGAGTTCTGAAAAATGGATAACAATTTCCTGAATTCAATAGAAAATGCTATGAATGAACTCCTCGGTGAAGAATCTGAGAAGAAAACTAGGCGTAAACAACAAATTCCAATTAAAAAAGCTAAATTTCTGACTGCCATCGGCAAGAATACTGATCCCGACATCGAAGAGGACACCGACGAGGATAACGAGTCTATAATGCACAAAATCAGGTACACAACAAACATGTCGTGGCAAGATTCAGAGGTAACTAACAAATTTAACACCTGGAAGGAGCCTGAATTCGATCTCCTGTCATACATAGATTGCGCTAAATATGTGTATCTATCATATTATGGCTGTATCAGTTTTGATACTAAGGTGATTATCAAAGCGATGACCTATCTGATGGCACACGCTCGGGATTTCGCCGATCCGACCCAACGCTTATTGAAGTTTAATGTGCAAGTGGGGATTGAGGTGGACTCCTTCACCTTGCCCCACATTGCTACATACCTTCCAGACACATCCTACGCAACCGCCATCAATAAATGTCTCACTCAGCTCCGCTCAGAGCCCCACACTGACGAAGTGTACCTTCAACTGAACTCCAACATCACATACCTCATCCTTCTCATGTTGAGGAGAGTGGTGAAGTCGGAAAAGGAATTTCTCAACTCACTAATGAAGGAGGAGACACAAAATAATTATCTCAAATTGTGTCCACATTCCATCCACAGTCAGTTGCCTGTTATATCTGAAGAACTGAATAAAGAACTGCGGACAATGTTAAAACAATCCAATTTAATCTATATGGTATTGATGGCTTTACTGCAGTGCAATAATGAGAAAACCAAACGGATATTACATGTTACTTGCTTACGACAATTAGAGTGGACAGGATTGGTGTTTCCCAGATTATTTTTCCAAGTTGCAAAGTTATACAACGTTTCCGAGGCAAAATTTTGGGATTTACTTTGTACCGATGACACCTTTGACTCACTGAGTGAATTATCTGATATTTATTACAAACAATATAAGAATATGAAAACTGATCCGTCAATCAGTTACAAGTTGTTCCCATACGGTCGTTCGGTGAACATCGATTTTGATACTGATTTGTCACCACGAAGTCATGTCAATATTTGTTACACATTGGCATACCTACATGATCTCCACTTCGGTTTAGACAAGAGTTTTGCAAGGGAAGGTCGTTGGGCGAAAGCCATCAATCCAAGAAGCCCAGAAGATGGATTGGCCATGGAAATATACAAAAAGCTTAAAAAATAATCATACAATATTTTTTTTTATTATTTATCAATACATTAAAGGTATTTAAAAAATATTTAAGAAGTATATAAATATAATCTTTGCTATGCAGAAAGGAGGAAAAAATCTCCAAAAGTGACAGTGACAGCTCAAAAAGAATATTTGCCACCATTTTTCTTAACTAAAGTCATTAAATAAATATCCGGGAACATTGTTCACACACGGCCATCTGATCCCAAACTAAGCAGAGCTTGTACTATGGAAACCAGATAACTGATACACTACTGCATTCTAAATACATAATTAAATAGATATTGACACCCAGACACAGAACAAACAGACATGCTCATGCACACAAATGTTTGCCCTGGGTGGGAATCGAACCATTGAACTGTGGGGTGGCAGCCAGGGTATCTCACCACGAAGGCAACTTACACAAGGTTAATTTCTTAATATTAGTCTTATAACATGCATTTGGATATGATACATCAAAATTTAAATCCACAATTGGCTGTAAGTATTGGTATACATATGTGTAAAATTTTAGTGACTAATAGCTGTGGATTTTGAATAAAAAATAAGGCGACATTGTTTATTGAAAACGAGCACTATTGTCCGACAGCTTGACGCTTATAAATGCCAAACAAAAATGAACTCGCTTGATCATACAATCTCTCTATATATCCAAAAATGAATCCCTATTTCCCTTGGTCACGGCATAACGCATCGACGGCTAGACCGATTTCGGTAATTTTTTTTTTTGTTGTTTGTCAGGAGAAGGTTCTTACGAAAGAAAAAAATAAGAAAATTTAACAAAACAAAGACTGTATTAACTTTTCTAATGTAACCTTACCACTTTTGACAATATAAACTCTTATAATGTAACCTTATGGTGTTTGACAAAAATATCAGTCGTTTGACAATATCGTTTAAAACAGAATTAACTGCAATCAGAATAATTTTGATTTTTTTTATAAAATCAATAATAAGTAATAATGGCCATATTGTAATGACAGTCTCTTACGTCGACATGGGTGTCATAGCGTATTACTTCTTCTTCTTTAATTAAAATGGCGACTGCAGCCAGTAGCACAATTCCGCCAATGTCACGTTAGTTGACGATATACGAAGGGGATCTGGGTACAAAACAGAATAATAATTTTGATTCGTTATCGAGTGTTGGAGCCTGGCTAACACAATACAAAACACAATACAATGACAAAAACAACAAACAATAAAGGAAAGGAGGGAATATCTGTCAGTATCTGCTAAAGTCTTAAGTTATTTGAAGTTATGAACTGGGATAACGTTAATATTAAGGAAGGGTCCATCAAAGTTAATAAACACTTAAAATTAGTGGGACGGCGAATTTCGGGGGGAAGAATGTCATATAAAGATAACTGTAATTTTGGGCACTGGAAAAATATATGATCGGTTGTTCCTTCGTCAAGACCGCATTCACAGAGAGAATGATCTTTTACTCTGATTTTGTGTAAATGAACAGGAGTTGATGCATGACCTAAACGAAGGCGGCAGATTGTGGATGTACTAGATTTTTTTAAATCCCGGAGCTTACAAAACCATGGTTTCTTAGGAATACTAGGCTGTATGTTCCCATAGTATATGCCTTTTATAAGACGAGTCTTCTGCCATAGCATGTCCCAAGATCCCTCTAAGCGGGGTTTTGCAAGTGTGCAAAGGTCCTCAGCATACACGTCTGTGTACCGCAAGGATCCGGCACGTATAGCATTCCTGGCACATGAGTCAACAGTCTCATTGCCACGAATGCCACAATGACCGGGAATCCATGCAATGACCACGTCCAGACCAAGGACAAAACAATCGAATAATGCTTCTCTAATTTTCATAATAATTGGAAGTTTCGACTTGGAACGAAAGGGATTAGAAAGGATTGAGTGAAGACAGCTTTGGGAATCTGTGAAAATAACGGATTGTGAAAGACTATGAGACTTTACATACAGAATTGCTTCTAGTATAGCAATAGCTTCCCCGGTAAAAACGGAATAGAGAGGAGAACATTGGAAATTTAAAATAATTTTAAATTTGGGTATCCATACAGCTGCACCCAAATTTCCCTGTTCAGAGATTTTAGAAGCATCCGTATAAATATAATTCCATCCTGGCCACCTACATGACACTTCATTTAAGAAAAGCCTATCAGCTTGAGGTGAATCTTTGTCAATACCTAGTCCAAGAAGTACATTGGGGCGATAAATCAGAGCATCGTAGTTGGTGACAAACAATGGATGAGCTGGTAATTTTGCTATATTATGTGGGAGGCGAGAGAGTGAAACAAAGCTACGAACAAGACATGGTAAATTATTCAAGGAATGATGGTGGTCAGAGGAAGATTCAAAAAGACTGGCCAGCTTAGGGAGAATTGGATGAGATGAATTTTGGGCTTGTTTGAACAGGAATCTGTCACAAAGGTATTGCCTACGTAGATGTAATGGAGGATCACCGCATTCTACCTGCATTGCATTGATAGGGGAAGATTTCATTGCTCCTATAATTAAACGCAGACACCTGGATTGGACCTTATCTAACTTGTCAATTCCAAACCTATTGCAGTGATCAAATAAAAAAGATCCATAGTCCATGAGACTACGTATAAGTGCGTTATATAACAGTTTCTGGGTATAAGGATGGGCTCCCCACCATACACCAGAAAGACAGCGTAAAACATTAATACCTCTTTCACATTTTTGGGATATGTAAGTGAAATGTGGAACACCAGTCATTCTTGAGTCTAATATTACACCCAAAAACTTAACTTTATCTTTTAAAGGGATCTCTTGATCATTATATTTTACATTAATTAACGGAATGATTCTTTTTTTTGTAAATATGACTAATGAACACTTTGATATAGACAGAGAAAGTCCATGCTCGTTAAGCCAATCACCCAGATACTCAAGGGCTATGTTTAATTTTAAAGATGCTTGTGAAGCTGAACAGGATGATGTGTAAAGTACCAGGTCATCAGCATATTGAAGGACCTGACTAAAACAGTTTACTGAACTCTCCAGATCGTAAGTGTAAATGCTATACAATAAAGGGCTTAAAACAGATCCCTGCGGAAGTCCTCTCCAGACATATCTAGCATGTGAAGAGTAGTTCTGAGATTTCACTATTACAGTTCTCTGCATGAGTAGATTACATATAAATCTGACCAACCTCTCAGGAATGCTTAGCTTTTGAAGTTTATTCCTAAGTACCGGAAGAAGGACATTATCATATGCAGAGGTAATATCTAGAAATACTCCCAAGATATAGTTTTTCTTAGAAAAGGCCAGTTGTATGTCAGTCGTCAGTATACTTAAACTATCTAAAGTGCTCATACCTTTGCGGAATCCAAATTGAGATTTAGCAAGTAAACCCTTGCTTTCCAATAACCATTCAAGACGATTCCGCAATAAATGTTCCATAATTTTTGCAAGTACAGAAGATAAGGCGATGGGTCTTCTTGAGTTAGGATCTGAAGGATCCTTACCTGGTTTAAGTAAAGGGATTACATATTGAGTTTTCCATGATTCTGGAACAATACCATGTTCAAAAAATTTATTGAGTAGATCTAAAAAGAAATATTTTGTTCTGTCACTAGATTTACATAAAAAAGAGTATGGAATACCATCAATGCCCGGAGAAGAGTCTACCAGACCGTCCAGAGCTCTATGGAGCTCATTGAAGGAAAAAAGGGAATCCATTCTATTATGTGACGTAAAAGATGAGCATGGTGAATTAACGGGAATTGAGTCTATAGTTGGAACGTAAGGAGGTGCAAGTTTATTGGTAAATGATTCCAACCAAAGGGCGGGATCATTTGAGGAAGTGTTATCTGAAGCAAGAGACCCACGAAATCTGCGAATCTGTTTCCAGACTACAGACGGTGGTGTACGGGGAGATAAAGATTCACAAAAATTAATCCAACCTTTCTTTTTTTTGCATGATAACAATCTTCGCGTACGAGCAGCCGTATGCTGATAAGAGATGAAATTGTCCATGTTCATGAAGGAGTTGTAAATTTTCTCTGCTTCACTACGCTGATGTACAATTGTAGTGCAATCAGAGTCCCACCAAGGAGGAGAGATTTTAAAATTACCTTTTTTTTTAATGGAATATTACTATCTGCAGACGAATTAATTGCATTAATGAATTTTTCATAGATACACAAGGGGTTAGAGGAATTTGAACATGGCAATGAGACTAAATGATTATCTAAAGATGTAGAATATGCAGCCCAATCGGCTTTAGCTAATCTGTATTTTAAAAGTGGAGTATGCGTATTGGAATGTACGGGACGATGGGAGAAAGACATCAAAGTGGGAAAATGATCACTACCATAGGAAGAAGAGAGAGTTTCCCACGACAGAAGCGATGACAAGGAAGATGAACAGATAGTAAGATCGACTGCACTCTTAGGATTTTGCGTAGGGAGTACTCTGCGAGTTGGAGAACCATCATTGATAACACAAAGACTATTATCATCAAGAATATCTAAAATAATGGACGCAAACCAATCACTGTGACCGGATCCCCATGAAATGTGATGGGCATTAAAATCGCCCATTATGATGACTGGTTGAGGTAAGGAAGAGATAATAGAATGGAGAACAGGGCCAAGAGAAGAATGGGGATGAGGGATATAAATAGAGAGAAAAGTAACATTATAAGCCCTTAATGCAATCGCATTAATTTTGGGATTAGTGTTAGAAATATTAATTTTTGTAAAAATTGTTGAATGTTTAATGAGTAAGGCACTTCCAGCATATCCGTCATATCTATCATCCCGCAGACAAGAGTAGCCAGGTACCCTGAAATGGGAACCAGGCACCAACCAAGTCTCCGAGATGGCAGCAATGGCCGGCATATATGTACCTAGCAAATTAATAAGATCATGTTTTTTTCGTCGTACGCTTTTAATGTTCCATTGGAGGATTTTGATGGGATCCATTTATGTTAACGATAGATACAATTTGGGCAAGTTTTTCAGCTACGTGGGACGGTAAATTGTCATTTTGTCTAGATATAAGGCTAATAATTAAAGTTAAAAGAGAGTCCAAGAAATTATCATTGTGAGATGAGGGAGTTGTAGATTGGGATTGAGATAGGGCACATCCATTAGGTGCAGATGAAGGGATATTTGAAATTATAGATGAGTGGGCCTGCTTATCATAACTTTTACCCAAAGGAGAATGTGGATGACGTTGAGTAAAAACAGTTTTCCTATAGGATGTTGGTTATTTCACTGTAGAAGAAGGTGAGTTATTTAAAGTATGAGGAAATGTGGACTTGGTAAACATAGCCTGAGAAATCTCAGCATAAGATCTTCGTACAGGGGGGAAATGAGCGGCTGCTTCCTCATATGATATATTATCCTGGGACATACACATTTTAATATTTTTCTGCCTATCATGCTCTGGGCAAATTTTATTGGTGGCAAAGTGTTTGCCGGAGCAGTACAAGCATGTAGATACACTCTCAGGGATATTACAGCTATCTCCAGTATGAGGCTGTGAACAGCGATAACAACGTGGATTGGTAGAACGGCACTGACTTTTAATGTGACCAAACCTGCAACAATTATGGCATTGAATTGTGGGGAGTTTATATGTCTCAACTGGTAGTGATGTATAAAATGAGTAAATTCGAGATGGAAGTAATTGTCCATGAAAAGTTAATACTACACTCTGAGTTGGAACCCATGTCACTTTATCATCCACAATACTTTTTCTATTTAACCTACGAGCCTTTAATACATAACCACAGCCATCGGGAAGACATAATGACTCAACCAATTCGTCCATTGACCATTCAACCGGTATATCACGAACAAGCCCCATACGGGTGATATTATAGGTAGGAATGTTAGCTACATATTTATGCTGGTGTAGTAGGGGGCAATCAAGGAATTTATTTGCATCAACTGCAGATATAAATTCTACAGCAATCCTATTTCGTCCAACCTTTTTAATACCATCTTTACAAATATTTTTAATGTTATTTTTCACCAAAAATTGATCAAACTTGATAGGTCTTATTGTTGTCCCAGCAGAAGGGTCAGGTTCTGATCTAGAAATATGAATGATAAAAGGACCTTTGTCCTCCTTCTCATAGCAACTAAAACCTATTGTTAAGCTATGGTGCATGTATACTGTTTGAATAGATGGAGATGCGGTAGAAGGGTTCACTATAGTTTTCTTTTTAGAAATAGAGGCAGACGAGTTGTTATCGTCATTCTCTAAACGACGTTTAGAACAATTTTGTGGGAATGAAGGCGCGTCTATGGAGTCCATTAAGGTTACTTGATCATCCGGAGGATCGGGGGGCTTAGGGGGAACAATATCCATGTTAAGGAAGATTAGTACAAACCTGCACATGTTTGTTACCAATATCAACACTTAGCAGCTAAATTCTGCCTAGTTTGAAGGGAAACAAAGCAACAAAATAAAATAAAATCCCTCCAACACGTATATCACCCAACAGTCGCGAACCGAAAAAAAAACAATAGCGTATTATTTGTAATGAATTGCTTAAGGTTGTAAAAATCCGAATAAAGTCTGTAATGTGAGTTGTTTTTTTTTATTACTACCTTCCTGTTACATTAAAATTAAAATAAAAAATATCCTGGGACATTCTTTTACACACGGCCATCTGAATCGATAGTACGAGTCGATAGGTAAAAAACCTATCGAAATGTAAACACTAGCGTAACGTTTTTTAGCCTTTGCTATAGAAATTCGGTACCATGAGTCACAAATTTGACAGTTGCTATCGAGAAATACTGTATCGATAGTAGTTTACTCGCTAGTGACTAAAGTAAGTTTCGATAGCAACTCATGGTAGAGGTATTGATCCCAAACTAAGCAGAGCTTGTACTATGGAAACCAGATAACTGATATACTACATTTTTTTTTAAATACATACATATATAGATATTTACACCCATACACAGAACAAACAGACATGTTCATGCACACAAATGTTTGTCCTGGATGGGAATCGAACCCGCGACCTACGACTTGGCATTCACGGTCGCTAACCACCAAGCCAATTAGCCTGTTACTAGTTACTGGTAGCACTTACCATCAAATGGAACGTCTGTCCGTACCTATATGTATGCTATCTACCATCATATTAGCTCGATGGCATGAAACTCTTGTGACGTCATTTGGATCCCACATTCCTGGAAAGTTTAATAACGATAGGACTAAAAAGAAATCCCACGCAGGACAAACAATTGTGACCATGTACAGGCTATTTGTTCTGTGCCTGGATGCAAATATCATTAGTACTTCTGTATTTGAAAAAAGTATTGTTGTATATCAGTTATTTGGTTTCCATAGTACAAGCTCTCTCTGCTTATATGCTATGGCCGTGTGTAAAGGTCACCTGGCTTTATTTCAATTTTGAACTTCTTTGAGTTTTTTTTTTTCAGAAACCTTTTCAACCTTTGCTTTTTTTTAAACGACAAAAAGGTTTGATAGCGTGTCACTAATTTAACAAATATGTATTCATCTTGGGGTCGCTTAATAGAACAAAACGCAGCCCCCCAACCCCCCCGACCTCGCCCCCTCCCCCACCACTCGTCCAGCACAGATGGGACTCCTCATAATATTTTTACTGGACATAAGCCAATACCGCATACAGAATAAACTAGAAACGGAATACCATAGATTAAAAAACTACAGAATATCCTTTTTTATTTCACATTGGCCGACAAACAAGCTGACTGTCTGATAGACATTTGCAACACCAGGGATATTGCTAATGCGTTGTCGCTGAGACGTGAAGTTGTTAAGTCTCATGTGTCTGTAATGTCACCGGCCGCACCTTTCTAACCCAAACAGTAATACAAGTGGAGTACTGCTTCACGGCGGATGGTAAGGTGGTAGTACCTCCCCGAACGAACTCTGCACTAAGATCTCTACTACTATGTACTAAAGTAAACAGTTATAAAAATACACATTCAGTCAATGACAGTCCAGTTGGTTTGGTGGTAAGAAACACTAGATGCCAATTCGCAAGTTTCTTTTTTTTTAAGAAGACGTAGGTGGCTCTGATTGCTTTCACACCCTTACGAAGACAATTCCTGCGAGCGCTGATGGCTCACAACCGAAAATATTTTACTTTTTAAGCAACAAGCACACTGAGGGTGTCCCCTGTGGGGCTCGGACATCGGGCTCAGGGCGTTGCGTGAGGTCCAAGTCGCAGAGTGGGTGTTCGATTCCCATCCACAAACATTTGTGGCGCCATCTATGAACACGCCTACAATCCTTCACCAGCCGCACCACAGTAATGTGGCGACATCTATGAACGAGTAGAAACTCGCGAGAATCCTACATCGCGATATCGAGATTCTCTCAGGATTTGACAACATCAACAGTTGGACCGCGGTCCCCAGGCATGATCACCTCGCGGCGAAAGATCTACTGTTTGTTGTTCGTTCTGTCTGAACACTAAGTGTATATTTCAAAAAAAAAAACAACGAGTTGCACTCCGGCAGTGCCGGCAGTAGTGAAAACTTGAACATTAACGTTGTGCATTTTTACCGTCTTACGAAATTTCGATCAGCAGGCCTACTATGAACTCTTATTGCGATTCATTTGACGACCTAAAATAAACTGCCCCGCTATTTCATACCACGACGTCATTAACGCGATTCAGTTTAGGTTGACGCCAAATCAAGTCTGCAATTGGATGGCAAACTGTTTTCATTCGTTCATTTTTCGTACCATGAGGTGACATATCAACCTAAATTGGATAGTTTAAGTGTCAAATTAAGCGATCCAATAAAAGTTGCTTCTTTCTTGGCGTGAAGTGAATCGTTTTGTTAATAACTTTAAAAAAATAGTGAAAATATACGTAATTCAAGGTATTTCAGTTGAATATTTTGTGTTTCTTATGTGTTAATGTAAACAAGTGATTTGTAGAGCATTTTTTATTGTAGATGTCTGACGAATTAGTCATTTTTGAATTCATGGAAAATGATAATGAAATAAACACAACACGGCGACAAACAAGACGTCTAACACGGTAACAATCGGACCCCTTTTATTTGGAAGATGCAGAATTCATAAAGAGATATCGGTTGTCTAAACAATTGGTATAAGAACTGTGTGATGAACTGAGGATTTTTTATTAAAGCCCGTTGCTATGCCCGTTGAAATTCCCATAGCTGCTCAAGTTGACCGAACGTTACTCTTCGACGCGATTCATCACTGTAAAAAAACCACTTAAAATACATAGGTACTTAAGTTAGGTACGCGTTTGAGATAAAGAAGTTTGTATGTTTACATTATGAAAATATAACATTATTACACAAACTACACAAGGATACTTGCGCCCTTATTCGTATTACCAATTATTTTAAGTCAGTGAAACGTTAAAACACTTATAAATAAAATAAATATGTACTAATAATAACACGTAATTTTCTTTCAATAATAGTTAGAGATACCTACTTTCAAAACTCTAAAAATCTCAACAATAACAACCGCCTTCTGTCAAATCCAACATGAGTGGAGGCGCGCTCTAAACACGTCATAATCAATTTATTTTTACGACAACACTAAACAAACCTTTAAATTGTAATGTAAAAAATTATATAAATTACTATTATTTATTAGTACTAATTAGTAATTTAGTACTAAGAAAGCCTTAGTGGTATTTAATTTTATGCTCAATAGCGCAATTTTAAAATATATTTGTTGTTATTTTTACACATAGAAACCGCTAAATCATATCAACTAGGTTTCGAAACGCAACACATATGGTTCGAGTAAAAGAGACAGACTTATGCAACGACGGTATAGCGTTATCTCTTTCTCACCGCGGACCAGAGACAAATTTCGTTCGTTCATTCCTCCGTGAGCGATTCAAATGCCAGTCAGCAAAAGGCACTTCATGGTACGAATCTTAGCGATTCAGTTTAGGCACCTAAACTGAATTGCATCGGAATTGAATGGATAAGTAAAAGTTGATGGTAGGCCTGCTGGTCACGTGTACGTCCACGTACACATCCCAAGAAAACTGCTCCACGCCGCTAAAGAAGTTTTCACTTCAAAACAAAGGGAGAAGTTAGTTGTTCCATATTTTAGACTAACTAAAGTAAACAAGTCATTTCTTGGTAATTGTGTTCGATTTTATAATAAGATACCGCTTTCAGTAACCAAAATGTCTGATCATAAATTTAAAAATTATATTAGGAAAGTTTTGAAAGAAAAAGCGTATTACAAGGTGGTTCATTATATTGAAGATAAAAATGTATGGAAATAGCTGCTCTCTGCACAGTGCACCTCTAATTTTCTTGTTTAAGTTGTAAGTAATTATTGTCATTTTCTATTTTGTAGTCTTGTTATTTCTTTTTTTTGTTTTTTTTTTGTTTTTGAATGTTAGCTTTATTAAGTATTTTGTAATTGTTAAATATAAAAATATGTAAAATTGATGTTATAAAATAGCTAAAAAGTCAGAATAGATAAAAAAGAATTTAATAAAATAAAAAAGAATGTAACCTTGCTGAGTTTCTTGCCGGTTCTTCTCAGTTGAAGGCTGACTTCCGAACCGGTAGTAGCTTCAGTAACTTTAAATTTGACCTTCATAAGTGCCTTCTGAGGGCCTAAACTGAATAAATGGTTTTGAATTTTGAAAAATGAACACATTATCAGTTATCTGGGTGCTACAGTACAATCTCTATTAAGTTTACATACCTATACATATTAAGCTTTTACTATACACTCTCCCGAAACTCCCGTCAAAATCGGTTCAGCGGTGTTGGAGATTAGACAGACAAAAATATTAACTTTAAAAAAAATCTGCTATTTTGACATTGCAATAAGACACATATTTAATTAACTATACTATTAGTTTATAGCGGCACAGACAATAAAGATAACCATAGATAAAACGTCTGCTTGTATGTTTTTTAATCTGTGAGCCGGTGGGCGGGAAACTCCGCCGCGTAATGGTCACATTATGTTAATTTTCTATAACAAATGAGGTGTCACGTAGAAAAGTGGTATTTTAAATAATTTTAAGACAGTTATGCCATACTATAGATGGCTTGCCGATGTATCTATAACTAGTTTCTGTAATGAAAGAAAGAAAGAAAGAAAGAAAGAAACAAATTTATTTGTGACAGGGGGAAAAATAACACATGAAAAAAATTAACAAATAGAAGCAAGGTACACAATTGCCACAAATCGGTCCTCCAACTCAGCATGTGGTTGGCTGTACGTGCCAATGGGTGTCACCCACGTTCTCTGGGGAATTAATGTATTCCTGGAGGAAAAACTTAGCCTTAGCTTATATCACTCGATAATAGTGTAGTATTCTTTTTCTTTTTTTGGTGTAAATATCTACGTAAGTATGAATTTAGAAAAAAAAATAGTAGTATATCTAGTATATCAGTTATCTGGTTTCCATAGTACAAGCTCTGCTTAGTTTGGGATCAGATGGCTGTGTGTAAAGAATGTCACAGGATATTTATCATTTCTATCGGTGAAAACATTTTTAAGATATCGGTTTCAATTTCGGCGATTACCTCTCATCGCTGTCAATGTTTATTTTTAGATTGACACAGTTTATTTTTGTCGAACTTTGTGGTCCTTGCTAAAAACAATGAATTCAAGGTCAGTGGTCCAAAAAGGTTAGGAGCCGCTGGTATAGTCAAACGAGTGGGTGACACGTTTGCGCGCCAATATTTTATATCTTGACAGTTACCTTGGCGGTACCAACCACTACATCTGACCAAAGTGACATCATAATCGGAGTGGTATCCATTTCTAATTACAATTACAGCGTTTTACCGAATGCATATGAAAGTATATACGGAACTAAAAAAAACCAAATTAATAAAATATTTGTATGCAGTGTTTGTTTCGGCAAATTTCCAAAAGGCTCGAGCGATTTTGACGCTACTTTCTCTCGCAGATAGCTGATATTATAAGGAGTAACTAAGGCTTTTTATTCTAGGAAAATGTAATACTTTTCGGGAACGCGGGTAAAGCCACGGGGCCAGCTAATTATGTATATTAACTATACTGTCTGGGAAACAGTCAATTTTTTTGTTATTTTTGTTATATAAAGCTGTTTTTTTTAAATTTGTGCTTTAAAATTCTGACATTTCAAATAGACAATTCAAATTTATTTATTTGTACAACGTGTTACAACATACCCCGTAAAAATATAATTAATTAAAAAAAAAAATTCGAAATTCAAAACCATTTATTCAGTTTAGGCCTTCGGAGGGCACTTATGAAGGTCAAATTTAAAGTTACTGAAGCTACAAACTACATGATCAAAGCCAACAACCCTAGTAAGCTGTCATGTCAGGGAACCAGATTATTTAACAGAAAAACCTACGTACCTACTTTACCTAATAATTGTCTACTTTAATAGTTTTTCTATTTTTCGTTCATAAAAATCAGAATTTATATTTTTTTGGGGTATGTTATACAGCGTTACTACTATTCATAGATATTGCGAATGGGCTCGTTATAAGGCCCCATTTAACCTCCTATCGTCTTTACGGGTAGTTTTGTTACACATCGTCACTTTCCATAAGGTGAGATCCAGTCAAATGCGCTCAAGTTATTATAAAAAAAAAAACTCTGTGTAGTACTAGCCTTTATTAAAATACTAGTCGAGTTCTTAACTAATATTAATAATATACATTTACAAATGTAATTATATATTTTCTATTTTCGGCGAGCCGCTTCACGGGGGCCTCGGAGAGCTTACCTCTCATGTGATTAGTAGTATTAGCGTAGTTAGCCACAGAGACAGAGCACGGAGGCGATGAAACATCCTCGAGTTAGTGTAATTTCCCTTACAGAATCGAGCCGCTGGTCGTTGAAGCCGCAATGCGTATTATAAAATGTATTGTCCCTCGAACAAAGGGATTTCAGCTCGTAATTTTCCAATAACTACGCAGTTAACTTACAACTATTCAAATTATCTTCTACTTGACATAATCGTTGTGGGTGCACGGCAGTGAAAACCGCCAAGTACATTTGGTACCTGATATTCTTTAAAGTACATCTTGCAAGACTTGCTTCTGTTTCGCAGCTTTAGCCACGTTTTCGAGGGAATATTTCTGTATCGTTTCCATCCATCCAAAGGTTGTATAAAAGATCGCTTTTAAGCAAAAATAGCTTCCATTGTCTACTGTAGTAAGTTTATTATTGGTATTCTTGTGTTACAAAAAATAAGAAAACTTAAATGGAACTGGACTGGACACATAATGAGGACTAACAGAGAAAAATGGACTAAGGATGTAATAGAGTGGTATCCGAGGAACGGGAAAAGACAAAGAGCCTTAGAGGTTACATCCATCCGAAGCCGAAGCTTAAACTTTAATATTTAGATTTATAAATTTGTATCAATAAGTGTAACTAAATTTAAGTAAATGCTAAGTTATTTATTTATAATCCATGTATTCGGCAATTGAAAAATTCAATGTAACACTATTATTAAGGAACCACAAGCCTCAGTTCAAAACACCGAGCTGAGCACGCGCGGAAATATGTTAATTTTTTAAAACACAATACAATAAATCTTAAATTAATTTATCTATTAATAAAATGTAAAAAGAAAAGAGGAGGTTACATCAAAAGACGGGTGGACGATTTACCAAAAGGAGAGGGTCTGCCAAGGAAAGAGAGACGTGGAAATAATTGGGGGAGGCCTATGTCGACAACCTGACCATAGTGTTTGCTAATAAATTTATAATTTTTTGCTATGTACATTAGATTTAAGAATACTACTGTTTCATAAGAATAGCATATGAGTTAAAAAGGTCAGCGACTAAAGGCTTTTATTATAATTATAATATTTTTTTTCTGGGGTAATAAATTAGTTTATGTTACAAGACAATTAATGTTCAGTATCAATGGAAGTAATATTTTTTATCAAATAAGTAGTTTTGGTGATCACCTCCTACATACAAGCTACATATTATACTACTTTTGTAAATACATACTTAATCCAATATTATACAAAAAAAAAAAGAAATATCTAGTAACTAATTCCGCTGGATCTCCTTCTCTGTCAAGTCCCAAACAAGGAAACTCAACAGGAAATCAAATATTTCCTAGTTTGGGACTTGACAGAGAAGGAGATCCAGCGGAATTAGTTACTAGATATTTGTATAAAATAATAATGGATTTCTGCAAGACCACGCCTGAGTCCTGAGTCAATTAGTTATGAGAAGGAGTTAGGTGTTTGACTGAAATAGACATGAAACCTCCGCCTACCTATTTGGGAATAATAAGCGTAAGACACGATGTGTTATAACTATCACAATATAGTAAATACTTTTCTGTAATTAAGTTAATAAAATTACTCGTTTTTTTAAATTAAAACACTGCGATCTAGTAACCCTGTGAAGTAGCCATAAAAAAAACATTATAAAATAAATACAGCATGTGTTGTCGTAACAAAATTAACCAACGTTGTCATTAGCGTGGCAGCACACAACGATTCCCAAGAGTTCTTTAGTTTAGACAGAGTTTTGTGATACAGATAAAAAAGTCTCCAAAACAGGTGACCAATTAACACAATGCAGTCTGTGATCAAACAGCGGCCTCTGGGGAATACGCGAGATGAAAAATAGGGACAGGCCGGCGCTGGCGTGGTGGTTACAGTACCCTGACTGCTACGCAATAGGTCGTACGCTCGATTCTCACCCAGGACAAAAATTCATGTACATGTCTGTTTGTTCTGCATATTATATTGGTTTAAATGCAATGTAACCTTTCTAACCGGAGTTACAGTCGACAATTCATAAGAAATGAAATATATTTATTTAAATAGGCCTTCACAGGCACTTATGAATGGTCAGGCTCTAACACCGGTTCGGAAGGTTGCTTTTACTGAGAAGAGCCGGCAATAAACTCAGCAATTACTCTTTTCAAAATAAGATTTTGTACACAAAGATGTGTCATGCTGGTGCGAGCGCTACACCCAAGCATTGTCGTCATTAAAATAATCGTTTAAATTGCAGGTTTAGGTACTAAACCAGTCTTAATTATTTCCTAAAATTATTAAATTTGTCTTTACTTTGAGTAGTAGAGCTCTTAGTGCAGAGTTCGTCCGGGGAAGTACTATCACCTTACCCATTTCTGCCGTGAAACAGTAGTGCACTTGTACTACTGTGTTTTGGTTAGAAAGGTAAGGGGACCGGTGAAATTACTGGCACATGAGACTTAACAACTTCACGTCTCAGGGTCGGCAACGCATTGGTGACCACTCACCATAAAAGGTTTATTTGATGCAATATATTTTAATAGGTTTGTGTATCTTTACCTGCGATACTGAAAGATCTTATGTATCCCTGGACCATAGCAGCATAGAAACACTGGTTTTGTTTTGGAGATGATCTCTTTAATTTGACGACAAATTCCTGCTTACTTAAAGTCACTAAACAAAAGTACATTCTCAAGTTATTATTCACTTACTTTTTCAAAAGAGCCTCAAATCTCGGTTCTTAAAGCAGCCTTCGTGATTTAAGACGGTCCCATTTTAGAGGCCTTAAACTGCTCAAGGCTTCCAATAGGTTAAAGACAGTTCCGACCCATAAATCTTGCAGTACAACGATGTAATCTTATGGTAATCATAATTGATGTCGCTCCTCGTGGTCTGCGAGACGCGACGCACCATATTAATCCTCGTTTGGAAGGGAATTAGTCTACATATGTTTGGGGGCTTTGCCGAAATGTGCTATTCCATTTTGGAGGACCGAAATTCTTATGGGGCTTTGAAATTCTGATCAGCAACCTTTTTGTCGAAAAATAAATGAATTATAAACACAATCTATGGTTTAAAGCAGGTATGGGCAACCTTTGACATGTTGAAGGTCAAACTTTAGCGTGCAAATACGTTCGCGGGCCGCGTTTAAAAGTACTTAGTGCATTTACTATAAGTATATACGTATAAGTACCTAATGTCATATTTTTTTGAGTGTGTTTTTCTAAATGTCTCGCGGGCCGGATCATATCTTACAGCGGGCCGGTTCCGGGCCGCGAGCCGGTTGTTGCCCATATATGGTTTAAAGTGGTTGGTGATTGATTAAAATGTTCCCCTGTTATACAAAAGTTTCACTTCTCTCTTGTTTTTACGACCAATCTTGCTTTTTTTAAAGGACGAAGTTCGGCGAATACAGAGTTCTCAGCCGAGGTTTAGATTTAAGCAGCGCTGAGGTCGCTCCCTGTGGGGCTTTTGCCCTGTATTGACAGCTAAGGGTGTCACAGAAAAATGAACTCAATCGCATTATGATATAGTTCATCTGTATCATCATACAATTAATCATCGAATCAATAAATAAACCTTATTTCTAAAACAATAAAGTTAATTTTAATGAGATTCTTAGCTTTCAAAACGGCGCTATTAGATTGTGATGACTGTATTTATTATAATAATATTAGTAAATATGAAAACTACATTAGAATCTATTGCGTAGTGTATAAGTAATTAGCGTACATACAGGCAAATTAATATAGTGACTTTTTATTTGTGTTTATGCCAAGTAGGGCGATAAACAACCACGCGGTCCATCTGAATAAGTGGTCACCGCCGCCTATGGACATTTGCTACACTAAGAGCATACGCGTTGTCGCCGAGACGTTAAGTTGTTACGTCTCATGTGCCTGTAATGTCACCGACCTTTTTAACCTTAAGTAAATACATATTAATACAAATGTCTTCTTCTCTCTTCTGCCGACGAACAAGCGGACGGTCCACCTGATGGTAAGTGGTCACCGCCGCCTATGGACATTTGCAACCACGCACTTACCTTTCAAACCGAAACACAGTAATACAAGTGCACTACTGCTTCACGGCAGAAATGGGTAAGGTGGTAGTACTTCCCCGGAACTCTGCACTAAGAGCTCCACTACTCCCTATACTATTAAGTTATATACCTGCTCCCGATGTATCATCCTCTCCTTGTTCTTGCCTGCTCCAGCCTGTTTCTGACCAGCCATGACACCGTACATTGTCCACTCACTACACTTAGCTCTGTCCGTTTTGGAATCACTTTTTCTGTGATGCACCACTAGGTGCGAACTTACGCGAACTATTCGGCGAGCGCTGCAGGCTCTCAAGCAAAGGTTTTAACCGACTGCTCTGGAGGACTAGGACATCCACTCAGGGCGTTACTGGGACTGTTGGGCCTGCTTTAAATGAAACTATGCTCAAAAAAAATTATACGGAATTGACTGAAAGTATTGGTATATCGTATATATATCTTTATGTATTTTTTTTGTGACTAGAGTTATGTGTTTTATTATAAAAAAAAATTGTCATTTTTTATACCACATGAGCCGACAAGCACACGGTTCACCTGATGGTAAGTGACCGCCGTCAATGGACATTTGCAGTGAAGTTAAGGCTCATGTGCCTGTAATTTCACCAGCCGCACCTTTCTAACCGAAACACAGTAATACCAGTGCACTAGTTTGTTTGAAAATAAGCACACGGGTTTTAATCCCTGCCAGGACACGGCGGTAGGTGCACGGTAACAGATTTCAAATTCGGGGTAGTTTTATAAGCGATCTCCAATAATAACAAAATCAATCATCATAAATATACACACCCACAAACTTACAGCTTCGCGATAAAAATATATCCTATGTATTAATGCAGACTATATATTATCCGATTATTTAACTATTCTATCTGTGTGCAATTTTTTTGTTAAATCCGATCGTTTTTTAATGTATTCGAAACAAGCTTTCAGCGAGACAGAGACAGATATTCTAGAAACTGTAATTTCTGATCATACTTCGTTTAAACTATTTTTTTTCTTTATTCACAGATAAACACATTAACTTAATTTATTCATATAAATTTAAAAAGCGTGAATTAACCTACAATTTATTTCGTTTGATATTTAAAACAGAGCATAAAATCATCAACATAATAATACGCCATTATTTTTAAAGTGAAACTTCTTTAGGCGCGCCATGAGAGGGACAAAAGCGTTACGATTTTTTTCTAAATTTGCATTGACACAAACAAAAGACAAAAACAATGATGCCAACATTACGCGAGTGAATTAGTGAAGTAGTTGATTAGTGAATGAATACTCTGTGCTTTTGCGATTAGTTACTAATGGTGAGCTATATAATGCTCTCCCTTTCTTGCCAGTGACATGACATATTGATATGACTTTGAGATGGGTTGTATAAGTTAATTAAACTTGGCTTCACACTGCGGTTTCATCAGCTTTGTAGAGGTGTTGAATTCTACATCGGGTGCTAAAGGCAGTAGTGTATTTCGTTATTTAGTTACTCTACAACCCCCCTTTGACATTCTTATTAGATTTGGACCCCTTGGAATCCTCTTGGATCCCTTGAACATTCCGTCCAATTATTAATATAAACTTATATGAGTTATTATTTTTCTTTAGTGATTTTATTTTTAGTGTTTTGAAAAAGGCACTGCCAAATAAGTCAATTTATAAAAAATATGACATCGCTGAGTTACTTGCCGGTCTTCTCAGTTGAAGGCTTGATTCCGAATCAGTGGTAATTTTTATAGGCTTGACCTCCATAATTGCCCTTGTAGGGCCTAAAATGAATGGATTTGAATTGTAACTTTAAACAGCGATGATAGCCGAGTGATTGTGAACTCCAATAACGAAGGTTGTGAGCTTGAACTTTATGATAAATATGAGCGTTCAGTGATGAAACATAAAATAATATCGTAACAAGAACTTCATAGAACCCATCTGATTAATTAGCCCCTCATAATTAAATTCTACCAACTCTTGTGTACTAACATGCACTTGAGACCCAGATAGGTTTTTTACTTTGAGGACTTTTTTTTTAATAATATAAACTAGTGCTTGAATGCGATGCCACCTGATGGTAAGCAGTGATGCAATCATTGATGTTGTGGCGCACTAGTTTATTAAGAGCCTATTCACTCTAGCCTTGAAGACACCCAAATTATAGTTGCTCGGGAAGACCTTAGTGCACGCTACTTTAATAAAATCCCAGCTGGAATTTTAAATTTGCTTTCACAAGGAAAAAAATATTTTGAAAAGAGTAAGTAATTGCTGAGTTTATTGCCGGCTTTCCTCAGTAAAAGCAAACTTCCGAACCGGAGTTAGAGTCTGACCATTCATAAGTGCCTGTGAATTGCATAAATTTTTCATTACAAAGCTATAGCTATTAGCGACGTATAGGTCGACAATATTTGTGATCGCGCTACCGCTTATGTCTATAATCGAAGGTGACCGCTTATCAGGTCTGTTTGGCTACTTGTCATTCTTTTGATATAAATTAAGAAACGATGTAATCCATTGGTTATGATAGGGGTTTAATCGTTCTTCATATTTGCTATTTACGTAATGATGTATTTGATAATTGTAATTGAAGCTACATATTTATAGCAAAAAGGTTAGTTAGGTTAAAGTTGCTCTATGGCATCTACCGAGTGCTCTCAATCTATTTATTTATAGTTTAAGTATGTTTTTATCCTGTGACCTTTTCTTTTTGGTGATTTTTTTTTTATAATTTCTGTTTTATACTTTTATCTCATTCCAAGGTCACAGGGGTGTATTAGACAACTTAAGCTATATTTACTCAAAATTAGCAAACCATAAAATTCATCATTTTCCTCTGTAACATTGAGGCCAATCAAACAATACTAAATCCACACTTAAAAAAAAACTCAACTCACATCCGTCCATTCTTCTAGAATTAGAGTAAAAAAAATATGATATCTGAACACAGAACTAAACTACGGTTTTCTTTGATACTTGCTAATGTGACACTTTTCTTTTGAAACTTGAAATAAGTTGAACAAAAGGAAGCCGGAATGGCTTTAACAGAGCTTGCGGATTTCTTTTCTCAGCTACTCAGTTCAAAGTTGCTGTAAATTCTTTTCAGTTCTCGAAAGATACCTCGTACTTGAAACCTAAATATTATGCGGGGAAACATTTCTCGACAGTTTAAAAAAAATATAGATTTCATATTCTCAGTTTGTAATAGACTTAATTCTATAATATTTGTTTTTTAATCTCTAAAACATGATTATTAAAAGAGGTAAATTGTCCTTTTTTATTTCAATAAAGAACTAACGCACTATGCAGTTACTAATTTTATATACTTAGCTGGATGACAAAAGAAAGTGTATACACAGGCATGTTTTCTCATAGCGTTAATTTAAAACATAATTGTACCCTATTTATTTAATCTGTAGAGTTTTTAAAACACTAATGTATCCACCAAACCACAAATATTTAAAGCAACTAATTAAAACACGAGGTACCAACTTTAGCACACCAATTTCGCGCGCTTTGTGCAGTGACGTTTCACGGCGACCACTCTATACATACTGCCTGATAACTTGCGTATATGTAGAACATTGCAGCATCCTGCTAACTAACAAACTTACTACACCAATTCTGTGATTTTGAAAATAAACCTTATGGAGCAGGAATAGGGGTGATATTATTTGGTTTAAAGGCAAATATGTGTTTGCAGGATAATGGCGTATATTCGTTGTAAAATACATCGTGGTGCAAAAAAGGACTCGAAATTCGAATATGCTTTTTTATTGCCAGTGGTTTAATATTTTGGGTTTAAAATATAACTTTTTTTTATTTGTAGTATAAAGGTTTTTTTTTTAGTACCACCTGTTCTTTACGTGCGTTGTAATGCGTTTTATTTCATTTTGTTTATTTAAGAAACCATGCCGGCGCGCACATCAATTTAAGTTTCATCGTAATCGAATAAATGGTTTAGGAACGCATAAGGGTGGGACAATTAAAGGATACGAGTATATTCACTTGAATGTCTATAGATTTACCTACTGTACAAATCGTTGCGCTTATAAATAAGGTAATAAACAAAATAAGCAGACAAGCCAAGCGAACAGAAAATATTTCTACAACCGTAAGCGAAATCAAAATTAATGACAGTACATTAACCAGGGCTCGTTTTATTTAGGGTTCTGTTACAAAATGTTAACCATTTCATTCTATAAAATATAATTCGGTAAACAGTATAATCATCAAACTGTAATTTTATTTTAATCTGAGAAAGGACATTTTCATGAACCTCAAAAAACTTCTCAAATTCGGATGAACCTTCAGAAATAATAAATGAAACATTAATAAAAATGGGTGTAATTCTCCAACTGTGCTTACTGCGAAGAAATATCTATTGCCCCCTTGCGACCTCATCATTTATTAATATCAGTCTCGTGAGGATGTTTGTTTAAAAATGTATAACACAGTTTCATTGCACGATTGTCCCTTGTCTTTGCTTGATTAACTTTAGAAGAGCTTACACAGTATGGTATTTAAGTAGTTGAACCATGGGATGAAAGCTAGTTTTAAAATGAGTTACTAACTGGGAATAAAATAACGCAAACACACTTTCTACAATCTAGAATTAATTTCTTGCAAATTTATTATATAAGGTAATCTCAAATTGTTTTAATTGTATATTTCTCTCATTTCTTTCGATTTTAAATAAGATTAACGTTTATTTTTCAACTTGTAACAGTTAAACTATAGAACATTATAATATTAAAAAAAAAATACTAAAATGTCTCGCTAAGGATGTTGTAAGTGTTTAGTCCCTACTAATACATATTATAAATGTGAATGTAAATTTGTTTGTTACGCTTTCACGCGAAAAAAAACTTGACCGATCATCGTGAAAGTTTGTACATATATTCTTGGAGGTATTAGAAGTAAAATAGGATACTTTTCATCCCGAAAAAATGTAACATCCCTCAGTAACGCGGGTGAAACTGCGCAGGACAGCTAGTCTAGAATAATTATACTACCTATTAGCATATAGTATGAATATCTAACTAATACGAGTTACATTAATAAGTGAAACTTCCTACATACGACAGAATTAAATTATCTCAACTTTCTCGAAACCGTAATAGCTTTTAGATTTAGCTGCGATTTCGTTAATTTATGACACCTATTATCCAGATCTTCACCACAACATCGTTTGTTGGAATAGGCTTGCGCCATCGACCTACTAGCTCCATCTAGTGACAGAACCCGAAACTATTACCTAATTATCCTAGACTAAAGACCCTTTGTTTGCCCTTCCACTATGTAAAGAACCTCCATTCGTCCGAGCTCCTAAGAGAACCTTATCAAAATACCTTGGATGGTTCTGAACCAATTTGTTATGTAATTGGAGGTAATAAAAATCGAAACAATCGTGAAAACTATGAATAAGTATAAACTGTATAAAAATTAAAACTACAGAGATGTAGCGCTAAGGTCCAATGTCTGTATGTTGGTAGCACTGTGAATCTATTATTTGTATTCTGTATCTGTCTTATCTGTGGTCCGTTTTCTGTCAACGTCACTGTCAGTCGAAAATCTTCAAATTGCAAAACTTAAACTTTAAAAAATGCTGTATCGTAGGGAAAATTTATGATTTATATAAAAAAATGGCTTTTCCAAAGATCGACGGCTATGTAGTGACCGAGAAACTCGGCTCTGGTAGTTATTCTACCGTATACAAAGCTTACACGAAGGTAAGGACCTTATCATTTCGAATATATGAGATAAACAATCTCTGTTTACCTTCAGGTTTTATCGTACTTACCTGTTTATGAACAATTTGAATGCTTATTACCTACTTCATACTTTCATTGCATACTAAATATAATTAAAATGTGCTTGGTTATGGAATTGTTAGTTAATTGTAAGTTATTATAATTTACAAAATGGTATCAGCTTCTTTGTTTATAGTCAGTGAAGTACATGCCAGTTGGCTTGGTGTTAGAATCACTGTGTACCGCCCGCGGGTCGTGAGTTCGATTTCCACCCAGGATATATATTTGTAGATGCACACAAATATATGTCCTGGGTGGATGTTTATTGATTGTTACCTATGTGTTTAGGTGTAAATATCAATAAAAGTACATAAATAGTAGTATATCAGTTATTCTTAGTTATATTTGGTTATCAGAGTATAATTTGGGATTGCATAACCTTCTATAACATTAGGGAACGCACCCATACTACGTGACCTATTCTGGGGGGAGGGAGGTCTTCAGAATACCACGCTTAGTCACAGGGCAGTCATGTACTCTAAAACCTCTACGGAAATCTTGCACCTTTTAGCTTTATTTAAATATGGTGTGCCTTATTAAGCAATTTTTTTTTGCCATTCTATTTGCGAAATATCATTGAAAGCCATATTTATAAATTACTATGTAGAAATTAGTCTTGGCATATACTACGCGTGGTCACCAAGGGGGAGGGGGGAAAAATTGTAAAAGAATGGGTCACATAGTATGGGTACATTCCCTTATTACAAATGTCCTTTGACTTATTTAAGTTATGAACCCATTACTGTCAATAAGCAGAAGGGCACTTATTTTTCTGTGTTTTGGATAGAAAGCTAAGGCGGTGGCATCACAGACATATGTCTTAGGGTCGACATTACATTGGCTATGCCCTGATTACTAATATCTATCGACAGCAGTGATCACTTACCATCAGGTGAATCGGCTACTTGAAATTAAAAAAAACATATTTTGAATATCAAAGGCCATAATGGTTCTTAGATTAGAATATGGAGCGTAGAAGTAAAGGAGGACCATCTTGTATGGGGGATTAGTCGAAAAAGTGTCCCCTTGTAAACAGCAAATTAGGTTTCGAATTCTCACCGAAATAGCGCTGGTGTAGCAATGCGGGGTTGGTTTCTGGTAATTCTTTAAAACTATTTTCTATTTCCTATTTACAATTAATTGGGGTACATAAAATCACTGTATAATTTTATTCCATACTCATGTTTGTCTATATATTATAATAATTACATAAACGCGCTGTTTCAAAACGGAAATGTTTCTTTCCTTTTTTATTAATGTTCTGTCCTACTCTAATAATTTCTGGCGCTCTATTTAAAACTTTTACTTCTACACTCCATAGTTTAGAAATAATAACATGTACCCACTTAGTGGCCATAGACATTGGTAATGTGCCCTGGGTGATGCTGACAAATAGGGCCAGATTATCACTTAGGCACTGCCTAGGGGCCCCGGAATAGACAAGAGCACTGAGAATTTTTTTTTCTGAAAATTGTTTTTTAAGTGCTGTGTAACAAACCCTTAATGATACTATAATTCCCATTTTTTGTAATGTGGCACACAGACAATTTTATAAACAGAGACAAATCTTTATCCACACGAAATCGCAGGGGACTATAAAGGAATTTTTCATGTATAATTTTAGTGTTTTACAAATTTTGGACAAATAAAACAATTTTCCTCAGGTTGGTGCCAGGACAATAGTAGCTATAAAATGCGTAGACAAGTGCCGTGTGAAGAACTCCGGCTCGGCGGTGGACAACCTCATCACGGAGATCAGGCTGCTGAAAGCGCTGCAGCACCCGCACATTGTACGCATGCACAACTTCACGTGGGATAATAAGTCAGTCTTTCTTATAACTTACTTCTGATCAACCCTAGAAAGACTTTGTGTCTATTTCTATTATTTATTTATTTGGTCCGCCAACTATTGTTTAAACAATACATATTACAGAGCTGGGTTGTAACTCAACACATATGTATACAGAAAAACAAAACTAGAAATGAATACCGATACAAATGCGATGAAAGTGCAAGTGAGCACTCACAAATGACAATATAGATAAAATCTTATTATTTAGAAACTATTTATTTATATATAATATAAAATAAAACAAACAATCAGTATTTAAAATGAAATATAATAAAATCTGAATAAACTTAATCATGAACAATTTATTTATAATAACGTATGCGTAACGTACGCACGTAAAAAGTTATACTCGAAATTATAAGTGAGAAAAAATGCACTAAAAGCATTTTTTACTATTCAGTCGTGAAATTGTAGTGTTCAAACTCTTTGCACCTGTCTGTAGCAACGAATAACAATTGTTAACGTTGTTAGGTTATTATTGACAATAACATCATTACTCACTCATTGACACTGACAGTTGCGATTTGTGCGATGTTCCGGAGAGATTGTTATCAGCTAACTTCATCCGTGAGAATTTTGTGTTACACTGATGCGCGCGCATCTTAAAATTTCACTTTAAAGAAGTAAAAGTTCAAAAAATAATTGAAGTAGACTTAAACTAATTCTATACAATATCCATTTTATTTCATGAATTATTTCTACCATACCCTGTTTTCAATACCATTGCATGCACTATCTTTTTGCTATTTTCGACTATATCCATCTGAGAGCTCTTACATTATTTCTTTCCATAATACCTTTTGAACGCCATGCCATAACGGCATCTCCACGTCCTGTACGCCAACCGAACATCGATATAAACACCTGTATCGATAAAACACATAAAAGTAATGATTGAACATGTGTATTCAGTACAGTAGTGCTCACTGTGTATTGTCGAGTATAGACGACAACAGCACAGGGCACGCGCGCGGGCCGAGTGGAGCCGACATTGGCGTTCAAAACGTTTATCTATGATTTTTTTTTATTTTCTATTCTCTATCCTAAATTGATATTATGTATGCCCTATTTACAATGAAATATTGTAATTTAACTCCAGGTATATTTACATAATAATGGAATACTGCTGCGGCGGTGACTTGTCGAAGTATATACGAAGATATGGGAGAGTGCCAGAGAAACAGGTGAGCATGTTCATCTTACTTATTATTAATATTAGTACCTGGATGGATTTCTTTACTAACGTGACTTCTACCGAATTCTCTTTTAAAGCAGTGTCATATATACCTAGATACGAAATAGATGCGATAATAAAGGGCTCCCAATAACAGTATTTCTCACAAAAGATGTAACTTGAAAACCTTACCTTCTAATGACATTGTAGCAGTTTTCATTGCCTAAAACACGGATAAAACGACATTTTCTGAAAATGAATCCTAGCTAAATCGATTTAACGCCCCCGAAACCCCCTGCATACTAAATTTCATGAAAATCGTTGGAGCCGTTTCCGAGATCCTAATTATGTGTACAAGAATTGCTCGTTTAAAGGTATTAGATAGATAGATAGATTATTCTTATCAATGCTGTGCTTTCCTTTAATTTAGATACATGCGACAAAAGTAACTGTAATTGTATTATAAGATAACGTTAAGTGTGTATTGAGTTGGTAAGCCAATATTTAAATAAATAAAATACATGAATCTTACTGTCATACTATAATAAATCCGAATGTTTGTAAGTATGTTTGTTACTCTTTCAAGCACCGAATGGATTTAGATGAAGCTTGGCACATAGATAGGTATCCTGGAATAATATATAGGCTATTTTTTATCCCGGGAAATGTGATATCCCTCGGGAACGTGAGTAAAACCGCGGGTAACAGCTAGTTAACTAATAATTTACTCTGTTCTATTTTTTGTAGAATACTCGTATTCGTTTATAGTTTGGAGAATTTAAAATTTCAAAGTTGGTATTTAGAAAATAGCTGTCCCCCGCGGTTTCACCCGCGTTCCTGAGGGATTTACATTTTCCTCGGATAAAAAGTAGCCTATGTTACTCGGGGATAATGTAGCTTTCCAAAGGTGAAAGAATTTTTGAAATCGGTCCAGTAGTTTCGGAGCCTATTCATTACAAACAAACAAATCTTTCCTCTTTATAATATTAGTATAGACTAGCTGTACCCCGCGTTTATTCCCGCGTTCCCGAGGGTTGTTTCATTTTCCCGTGATAAAAAATGGCCCATGTGTTATTGCAGGGCATGCTCTATCTACGTGCCAAGTTTCATTAAAATCTGTACAGTAATAATAATAACAATTTATTAAAGATTAAAATATATATTTAAAAGTTATTTTGCAGCATTTCTTGCCGTTTCTTCTCAGATGTCAGCTAAGTCCTATACCGATGATAACTTCAAAAGTTTTAAATTTCGAAATATTTTAATAATTATTCCAATAAATGTATCTAGTCAAATAGTCAAAAAAATATTCTTCTATTAAACACCTGCTATTTATTTTTTGACATTGGTATTTAGTAGTACTAAGTAAGTACAGTGTAAACTCTTTATAACGTTATCCTTTATAACGATAAACTCCCTATAACGTTGAAGTGAGCCCAAGTTGGTTGGTTTGTTCACTTTGTTCTGTTTTTTTTTTGTTCACTCCATATAACGATAACTCTCTATAACGACAAAAAATGCTCAGTCCCTTGAGTTTCGTTATAAAGAGTTTACACTGTACAGGGAACTTGTTTCAGGTACTATATTTTCTTCAACAACTCGCTTCGGCTCTCAAGTTTCTCAGTGAGAAAGGTATACACTCAAATTGAATTGACATTATTTGAATGAAAGCTTAAGTTATAGAATACAGGCTTCCGTCTCGCGGTTTCACTCGCGTTCCCGTAAAAAATATCCCGGAACATTCTTTACACACGGCCACCTGATCCCAAACTAAGCAGAGCTTGTACTATGGACACCAGATAACTGATATACTACATATACTACTTTCTTTTCTGAATACATACTTATAAAGATATTTACATCCAGACATGTTCATGCACACAAATGTTTGTCCTGGGTGGGAATCGAACCCGCGACCTTCGGCGTGGCAGTGAGTATATGTGTGTGTATATCCCTGGAGTTGTAACTATGTTACTACTGAAAAAAATAGCTTTCTAATAGTGAAACAATTATTTACACCCAGTGGCGTAGCTAAGTAATCAAAGGCCCGGGGGCAAAAAAATTTGTAGGGCCCCAGCTAAACTATTTAAAATCGTCTGTCCCCCGGGGCACTGCCCCGTCTAGCCCTCCAGTAGCTACGCTGCTGTTTGTAAGTCAGAGTTCGAGGTCCCCGGGGCACCGCCCCGTCTAGCCCTCCGGTAGCTACGCCACTATTTACACCATATACACTACTGCTTCACAGCGGAAATGGGTAAGGTGCAAGTACTTCTCCGGATGAACTCTGCACTAAGAGCACTACTTCTGTAAGTTTAAGACCCCCCCTTACTACTCTAATATAGCAATGTATGTAATATTTCAGGAGTAGTACATATGGATCTCAAACCACATAATTTATTACTGCACAAGGAATCTGATGGGAAGTACATACTGAAGGTCGCTGATTTTGGGTAAGTGATATTAAAACTGGTCCAAAATTTTACACTTCGGCTTTTTTTTCTCATGTCAGTGGTCAAGAGTTTAAACTCTAATAGAAACCCAGGACTGATTTGATTCCCAGGTCGGGGAAAGTAATATTTTCCGCCTTTTGTTTTGAAATTATTACCTGTAGTCAGGGATTGGTAACGTCCGGGAGAGACGGTGATAATGCTCACCTGATGTCACGTTGCGACATGAAATATCTGAGGTGGAATGTGGTTCATGTTACGGAGACCTCCACCTGCATCTTCGGAAATGATTTGCGTTACGATTTGTATCCAGTTTTCTCAATAATAGTAAAATAAATATTAATAAAGAGAAAAGTTTATTTAGAAACAATTGTTCTAAACAAAATCGTGCATTTCAGTTGCTTCTTATTCTTTCACCCAAAACATTCCATTGTTTCCTTAACTTCTTCTCGTCGTGACAGTCGATATAATAATAATAAATATCCCGGGACATTCATTACACACGGCCATCTGATCCCAAACTAAGCAGAGCTTGTACTATGGAAACCAGATAACTGAAATACAACTCTATTCCAATAAAAACATACTTTTATAGATAATAGCTGTAGTATCATCTGCGTTTATCGATATCATATACACTATGAAATTTTGCTGGTGGTTTTCCCGCGGTAAAACAACTTGCCATTGGGAGTACTTTAGAAGCATAAAGTAAAATTTAAAAAATAAAGATGTATTTGTATTAAAATATTCATCAACTCGAAAACGTGAGAATCAAAAGTACCAGACGTAACTTGTAGGTTTTACTCGAATCGCACTCGCCGCCGCTAAAGGGAACAGCGATACACCATATGTACAGTTAGGGAACTGTATAAAATAAAGATGCTATTTTGGAACAATTACAAACGATGCCGCGCGCCGGCTTCTTATTGTATCAAATGCTTAGGTATCGGGAGGTATCAGTACTATTGTTTCGTAGTCGTTTTCGAGGTTTGTTTTCCACAATGCTAAATCTGCCATTTGTGGTTTCTAATTTTTTATTTGTATATTAAACGATTGTATAACTAAGACAAATCCATTTCGCTGCGGGAAAACAACCACTAAAACATCACGGAGTATAGCCATAACCATCTAGGAAAAAATCCACGTCGAATCACCAATCAGTCCTCTTGATATTCATCATCCCCCTTTTCAGATTTTATTTCGTAGTAAGTTTCACCTTTTAATGGAAAATTCAACTTCAGAGCGCTTTTGTTTTCATAAAACTGATTATGTTAACTGCCGAAAAGATCTGGAGCAGTTTGACTGGGAGCAAGCTTCAGTAAACCTTAGTTGTGACGACTTTGTCCATTTGTTTTATGATCAACTTTACTTGACGATAGAGAAATATACCCCTAAGTCAAAATGTAATAAGAATAAGTTTCCTATTTGGTTCTCCGCAAATCTCAAAAAGCTTTTTAAATGTAAAGACAAATACCATTCTCGATATAAGTTGTATGCAAACCCACGTGATTACGATACTTACTGTTTGCTGAGGTCTAGAGTGAAAATTTTGAGTGCTAACTGTTTCAAGTCCTACATTGGCAGCCTAGAGGATGATTTGGTTTCGAACATGAAATCTTTCTGGCGATATTCTAAAAGTAAGAAGGTGACGAATGACATTCCCAACCACATGCACTATAAGGGTCAGACTGCGAATACTGGTAAAGAAATTGACAATTTATTTGCTGACTACTTCTCATCAATTTATGAAACACGTTCGACTGATAGTTACACACCAGGATTTTCTCCCTCTAATTATACTCTGTGTCACTTAAACTTAAATTTGAATACTATTTGCAACCGCTTACAGAGAGCCGATGCAACCAAAAGCGCTGGTCCGGATGGAATACATCCCATGTTTGTCGGTTTATGTGCCTCTGTATTATGCAAATCCCTACATATTATATTTAATAGATCTTTGAGTGAAGGAACTTTTCCATCCCTGTGGAAAATAGCAAGAATAGTCCCCATTTACAAATCTGGAGATAAAAGTGATGTTGTGAACTACCGTCCGGTGAGTATTTTGAGTTGTTTCGCCAAAGTATTTGAAAGTATGGTATACGAGCATATGTACAACCAATTGTTGCATAGGCTTAATGACAAGCAACATGGATTTATTTCAGGACGATCAACTAGTACGAACCTTCTTATATACACGAGTTATCTATGTAGATCTTTTAATACCAGAACTCAAGTTGATTCTGTATATACAGATTTTGCAAAAGCCTTTGACCGGGTGAATCATTCGATCTTACTTGAAAAAGTTTATCACTTGGGAATTCATGGTAATCTTCATCGCTGGTTAAGCTCTTATCTTGTTAATCGGACGCAATTGGTGGCTATGTATGGATTTGATTCTGTCCCATTTCTAGCTCATTCTGGTGTACCGCAGGGGTCAAACCTTGGCCCACTTCTGTTTCTAGCTTTCATTAATGATCTCCTGGAACTTATCACTAGTGAATGTTTGGCATATGCTGATGATATTAAAATATTTCGTAAAATCCAAAGCATTAATGATTGCATGCTTTTACAAAGGGATGTCGAAGTAATAAACAAATGGTGCACTCAAAATTATATGACTCTTAATATCAAAAAGTGTCAAGTAATCTCGTTCACAAAGGGTAGAAATCCTATATTGTATGACTATAATATCCAGGGGGTCAGCCTTGAGAGAGTTGCTTTCATCCGTGATTTGGGGGTTATGTTTGATTCCACACTATCATTCAGAACACATTATGACTACATTGTAAACAAGGCCAACAGCAGTCTTGGTTTTATTTTTCGTACCGCTAAGCCTTTCAGCAAACCAAACTCGTTGATTGTGCTATACATGTCCCTCACACGAAGTATATTGGAATATTGCTCATCCGTCTGGTCACCCATATACAACATACACAGGGATAGAATCGAATCGATTCAACGCCGATTCATGAGAATGTTGTGCTCTAAGTTTGGCTTGCGTCGTAAGCTATTTAGCTATGAAGAAAGATTAAAAAAGTTTTATATGATAACTCTCGCGGATCGAAGACAGTTGTCGGACATGTGTACACTCCACAAGATAGCTAATGGTGTTCTCGGAAGTGAACTATTGGCAAAATTAGACTTTAGGATCGCAACACGCTCAGTACGGTACCCTAAATTTTTTGACATCCCAATGGCTAGTAACAATGTATCAAAAAATGATCCATTGATTAGGATGTGTAATACATTTAATTGTGCTTGTGTAAATGATGTTCTTGATTTGTTTAATGGTAGTTTTAGGCGGTTCAAAGAGGAATATATAAAGAATTGTTTAAAAATTTGCTAATAGTGATTGTATTTTTACTTTTTTAATTCGTTTTTTATTCGTCTTTATTACTTATAAGTTTAAATTATTGTTTTATAATTGTACTTTTCTTTTTTATCTCAGATTTGTGTTTGATTGATGATCTGTATATGAACTTGTGTAACTGTGAATTGTTAATTGTTTAAGCTGTGTGCAGTTGTCATTGGATAGCAGATTTACCTTTTTTTTTCCTTACTTTATGTTTTTGTGTAAGTGCAATCTGTTATCTGTTACTGTACCGTTCAATAAAAATAAAATAAATGAATGGTAGCAGTCCCATCCCGATATTTTTAGTAGTTTTGAGCTATTTTCCTTATTTAGAGAGATTTACACCCAGACATAGAACAAACAGACATGTTCATGGACAAAAATGTTTGTCCTGTGTGGGAATCGACACGACCTGTGGTATAGCAGGCAGGGTCGCTTTCCAAGACAACTGGCGCGTCAAGTAGTATAACAGTTATACCGCAATGTTATCACAGCGCAATAATTCACTCGATGTTGACCCTACAAAATGGGAAGACAAAAGCTACAGAAGTCACCACTGTTTCAATTGATATGCGACGTTTGTTTTTAAAAATACATACTTAGAGAGTTTTGTAGCCAAGATATTTCGCATTAGGTTCGCGCAGCACCTCTCTCTGGCAATCGCCAGCGGGGCCGGCAGCGGGGTCCGGGGTTCGCCCCTGTACATGGCCCCGGAGATGATAGCTGGCGAGTATGACGACAGAGTCGACCTGTGGAGCGTTGGTACGTACAGTACAGAAATTACAGGCACACTTAACAACTTTACGTCTCAGCGACAACGCAACGATGCCCCTGGTGTTGCAAATGTCCATAGGCGGCGGTGACTGCTCGTTGAGGTGGACCGTGTTAGACGGCCCATGTGAAATTTAAAAAAAAATTACTACCCACTACGTAAAGTTGTTAAGTCTCATGTACTATAATGTCACCGGCCCCTTTACCAAGTGCACTTTGCACGTGTTTATTTAGGTATTTTTTTTAATAGCCTAATAATTTTCCAAGATGGTCAGATTATAAAAAAAATACTTTACTGAATTTCTTCCCGGCTCTTCTCAGTTGTAAGTAACCATTTTTTTTTTCATATGAATGTTCTTATGACATTTAATTGATTAACCAAAATAGTCAGATTACAAAAAAGTCCTTGCAAGGTTTCTTCCCTGTGCTTGTCAGTTGTAAGCAACCAATTTTTTTCATACCAGTTTCTAGTCCTGCAACAACAATGTCTTTATGAAGTAGCTTCCATCCCCCATTGTGAATATAATGTGTCTTCTTTAGGTGTGATAATGTACGAATGCCTATTCGGCAAGGCTCCGTACTCGTCGAGCACGTTCAAGGAGCTCGTCGATAAGATACAGAAGCAAGCCCCGATAGAGGTATGTTACGTTTTCAACTGTTAACACAGTTAGGGTTTTCAGTAACAATAAAATAGTAGACTGAATCTCTCCCGAAAGAAAAATCTCAAATAGTGATTAGTTATTGTGGAAATGAAACAACGGAGCTAACTTTTAATTTAAAGTAATTGAATCTAAAAAAAATACAATACATGTGAACGTCGCACAAGCACATAACAGAAGGAAAGAGTCAAATCAATGTCAAGTTTAACTTCACTCGACGCAGCTCGACGGCGCCACTTGTTCTTGACTGGCTTGTGTCCATTTCTTTACTACAGTTATCTACACTAATATTATAAAGAGGAAAGATTTGTATTTTTGTATGTAACGAATAAACTCAAAAAGTACTGGACCGATTTTAATAATTCTTTTTTCATTAGAAAGCTACATTATAACTGAGTAACATAGGATATATAAAATTTTCAAAAAAGTTAGGGATCCATACTAAAACTCCAATAATGTAACCCAAGGTGTGAAAAAATTACCAAAAAACTTTCTTACATCGCGTGCGCTGCGAAAACTATTGATGATAGAATCAACAAAATAATGTAACATCCCTCGGCAACGCGGGTGAAACCGCGGGGGACAGCTAGTGCTTTAATAAAATATTGTGTAATTTGATGAACGAGAAAACCATTTTTCTTGCTAACATGATAATAAAAATTACGACAGCCAAGGAAATATTGATATACGGTGTAATTTTGTCTTTCTATTATATCAGGATGCTATCGACTTGAAAAGTCGAAAACAATATCAGGAAAAATCTATAGAATTATACTAAAAAAGAATTCTCATATGTTAAGTTGTGGTTTGTGAAAAACAGATTGTATTGCATACAAAATAAAGTTGTTTTTATTAGCAGACCAACCCGTGAGTCCAATCGCACTTACCCGGGCTATTCCAATGAGTACCAGATTTTATTTTTATGTATAACTTTATATTTGACCACAATCTTACCATGGTAAGTGACAATGTTGTCAATGGTGGTTAATGCACAAAACCATGAAGGGAAGTGGCGTTGGTAGAGCTACTAGAACACATCGATAGGTATTTTGCAACAGATGTTCTACTTTTAGGCCACTAACCAGGCACATTGGCGTATCATGGGCTATTCTTCAGGGAGCCTGGCCCCTGAGATGCCATGGCAGATGTGATCAAGCAGTCGACATAAATTGCTGTTACCTGCCTAGGTAGTAACGAGAGACTATGCGTCACATTAAAAAAAACAAAAGTTTGGGTATTCTAGAATTTTGAATCGGTCCGACATCTTGGGGCACTAGACCATACTGGGCCACGGCCCACTCGACCCCCTATATACGCCTATCCCCAGGCGGATACTAAAAAGTGCCCTAGTGATTTCCTTCACCGAAAGCTCCAGCTCATCGTAGGATTGTCACCGCGACTCTCCTCACTGCATTCAACGTCACTACCAACTGAGGTATCATCGCTAGATCCCCCGGAACTCGTGCATCTCCCCCGGCTGCTGCGACCTGCTGACGCGCCTGCTGCAGCACAACCCTGACCGCAGGATCTCCTACCAGGAGTTCTTCCAGCACGAGTACTTGGATCTGGAGCATATGCCCTCGAAAGAGAATTATGAGAAGGTAAGATTTTCTTTATAATTCGCCCCTGGATGTTAGGCAACCAATTGCAGAGTCTATTGAAGAGCATTTAAGCGTTAGGACAGCAAGTATAAAAATGAGTTTACTTTTTAACCTAAACCAAAATAAAGGTCACTTGTAATTTTTTTGCCAGTCAGCCAAGCGGAACTTAGGTAGTACTAAGATTCTTTAAAATTTATTAAATATTCTTCCCGCTTGTTCTTAGTCGTAAGCAACAAACTATACTGTATAAAAGACATTTAATGCTATATTCCGAATTCGCTTAATTGAACCCTACCAACGTGTAGTTTTCTCACGATACTCACTCACGGGAACTACAAGCTCACTGGACGACGATAACCATGATCGTAGGCTCTGAACTCGCGTAGGGTACCTCTCGGTGAGGGTACAACTGCTCATGATCGTCCCCCCCCCGTCCCCCCAGGCGGTGGCGCTCATCAAGCAGGCCATCTCGCTGGACGCGGGCGGGCGCGGCTCGCTGCGGGAGGCGCTGGACGCGTACCGCGCGAGCCTGCGCTACTTGCTGCCCGCGGCCGCGCGCGAGCCCGACGCGCTGCGTCGCCAGGCGCTCACCGCCAAGCTCACCAGGTGCCAACACTTTATACCACTTGCACTACCAATTGTAATTTTTAGAGTAGCAGCGCTCCTAGTGCAGAGTTCGTCCGGAGAAGTCCACTTACCCAGTTCCGCCGTGAAGTATTAGTGCACTTGTATTACTATATTACAGTTAGAAAGGTAACATTACAGGGACATGAGACTTACTTACTAACTTTACGTCCCAGGGACGACGTCGCGACGCATTGGCGATGTCCCTTGTATTGAAAATGTCCATAAGAAGCGATGACCACTTACCATTTGACCGCACTTGACAAAAAGAGAAAGTAAAATGTGTGCAGTTCACACGCAGTACAAGAAAAACACCTTCAGAAAACTACTAATTTGATTTTCTCGCAAGCTGAATCCTATAGATATAAATGTTTATCTCCTTTTAGTTTAGCTTTTTGATTTCATCTAGTTAAAACACAGCGGTGCTAAAGAGAAAAATATAGCTTTTTTTCGGAATAGAAATGATCTATAGAAAATCTATTCAAATAAATAAAATGGCAATGTTAAAATAACAGTTGTTTACAAAATGTATAAGAAAGTATATATTTTTACCTAATTCCACGCAACAGCTACTTGGAGAGAGCAGAAGAAATAAAAGAGTACCTCGAGTATTCGAAAAATAACAAGGAGTCGGACCGACCGGCCCGACACGACGCGTCGGAACCCGACACGATGCCCAACGCGACACCCGACACGACGCGGCGACGACACGACCTCGCACCGTGCTGCGGGAATACAGCCCGGGACAACACTAATAGCTATGATTTCAGTAAGTCATTTAATTTTCATTTTATATTGACAAAGGAGTCTCTAAATACATACATCAATAGATATTTACACCCAGACACAGAACAAATAGACGTGTTGATACACACAAATGTTTGTCCTGGGTGAGCGTCTAACCCACGACATTCTAAAACATCAAAAACTTGTTACTCGGGCCGTAAAGGGCATTTATGAAGGTCAAATTTACTGAAACCCTACAAGTGAGAAGAACCGGTAAGAAACTCAGCAAGGTTACACATTTATATTATAAACAAATAGCGCATAGTGGAACTCTCCAGTGGCTACTAGTAAACTCCTTGTTTGGAATTGTTGTAATGAGGTATGTAGCATTTTTTTTTAATTTTTTCCTTATTAATAATTTCTATAACTTTCAATTTCAGGCAACACTCGACCTAGTTGTAATCCATGCAAGTGTAAGTCAGCTCAAAGCACCTCTAACACTGATACCAACTCATCATGTTCTTGTGGAAGTGAGAAAGTCGGAGAGGCATTAAGAGAAAAGAAAGGAGAGACTGGAGTAAGAGTTTTATAATGAGTAGTTACTTATTTACAGGTCGAATCTGATGTGAAATTGTATATCGAATGTATATTGCACAAACGTAAAAAATATTATCCTGCTGAGTTTCTCCCCGGTTCTTCTCAGGTGTAGGCTAAGAAACAGTGGTGACTTCTGCAGCTTTAACCTTCCGTTAAGTCTAAATTGATTTAAATGTTTTGATTTCAATTGTATTTTTAAGCTTGCGCTGTGGTAACCAGATAACTGATTAACTACATATAGTACTAAATGAAAGTATTATTAGTCTAATTCGTATTTTTAGTTTAAAGTCTAACACCGGTTCGGAAGATTGTTTTTTACTGAGAAGAGCCGGCAATAAACTAAGCAATTACTCTTTTTAAAAACGAACCTAGATTTATTACATATAATTTATTTAGTATCACTGACAATACCTGTGTGTTATCGCAAAAGTGAATAATTATTAAACTATAATATAATATTATGAATATCTACTAATACTAATAATTAAAAAAATACAAACAAACTAAAGCTGACCATACTACTATTTAAATACATACTTATAAAGATATTTACACCCTGACACACAATCAGACATGTTCGTGTATACACACAATGTTTGTTTTGGTCGGCAATCGAACCAAGCACATGATATCTATGATAAAGATCTGTCAGTAAGGAATGTCCGATATTTATTATAATTACTTTTTTATTGATAGAATGCAAGTGAGGCGCCCGCCGCGTCTCGACCGTCGCGTTTTGCGTTCATACGGTTCTTCAACCGACAGGGTGCGATGCCTTACTTAGACTCCAAGGATTCTAGTATGGTAAGCGTTGATTTTTAATATAAATTGTTCATAGAAATATTCTAAATTTAATTAAAACTTAATATAAAAATTGTCATTTCAAATGTTTTTTTTTAAATAATACAAATATTAATACATTATTTTCGTAAATTGATTCCAAACTAAGCTGAGACCTAAGCACTGACATCTATCGTAAGCGTATCGTCATCGTATCGAGAGCGACAAAAAGCTGATATGTATAGAAAATTGAACACCGCGAACACCGTGACGTTGCGATGTTCAATTTCCCATTGCATTGGTTTTTAGCGCACTCGATACGATTACGATACGCTTTCGATAGATGTTCGTGCTCAGGGCACAGAGCTTGTACTGTGAATACCTACCAGATAACTGATATACTACTTTTTGTTTCCTTATATGGAGAGAACATAATATCATTCATAAAAACTACAGAGGTTTATAGGAATGACTTTTTTTTTATACCACTTGGACCAACAAACAAGCATACGGTCCATCTGATGGTAAGTGGTCACCGCCGCCTATGGACATTTACAACACCAGGGGCATCGTCGCGTTGTCGCTGAGAAGTGAAGTTAAGTCTCACGTGCCTGTAATGTCACCGGCCGCACCTTTCTAACCGAAACAGTAATACAAGTGCACTACTGCTTCACGGCCGATGGTAAGGTGGTAGTACTTCCCGGGACGAACTCTGCACTAAGAGCTCTACTACTCTTAATAACTTAGTCAACATTCAGTCCTTAAGATACTAAATTACTGATTTATTTGTTATATTTTTCTTAGTCTTGCCTAGTCTGACCTAGGTATTGGATTAGTACTACAACATACTTTTTTAATAATGATTTCCAGGCGGACGACTCGACGCAAGCAGATAAGTCACAGAAAGAGGATGCCAGTGATCCTTGTCGAATCACATGAATAAGTTACCTTGTATTTCTGATCAGGGCTGGATTTAGGGAGGGGGTACAACCCCGAGGCTTTACTAGAAAGGGGCCCTACAATAATAAAAATATAACACAAACCGTTCGACTGAAAAAAAATGTTTTTTATAAAATGATGGGGCCTCCAGTCCCCTGTTGCCCTAGCGTCCCTAAATACGTAATATATTTTTTAAATGATCAGGTATTATCAACCAATGGTGCCATTTCTGTTGTGTATCTAAATCATATTTATTAAAATAATCCTTCACAGTCACTTTAAATGCGACTCTAACGCTGGTTCGGAAGGTCGCTTTTACCGAGAAGAGCAGGCAATAAACTCAGCAATTATTCTTTTAAAACCGAATTTCATACATTACCAGCATTACCGCAGTTTCACTGGCGTCCAATTAATTTAATGAATTCACTTTGAATGGTTGCATATAATAGCGAATACGTTATTACTTACAAAGTAAGCGAAACGTTCTCAGAATGAACGCCTTAACCCTTTCGCGAGCCTTGGCAATATAATTGCCAAACCACTTTTAGATAGCTATGTTATATGATCTGAGATTGTAATCATATTATAATATGTTATTCAAACTGGGCATTAGCAATTACTTTGCCAAATAAGAAGTCACAAACGGGCATTGGCAGAGATATTGCCGTAGCCCATATAAAAGGGGGGGAAATTGATTAACAATGTTTTGAATAAATAAAATCAGAGGTGTAATTAGTATTGCCCGCGAAAGGGTTAAAGGGATCCAACAGGAGAATCGTGTACTGGTCTAGGAATCGTCGTTACAGTCAATTTTGTTTTACATTGATTGCCCTACGAGTGTCAATCTATTATGAAATTGGCTTCGTTATTGAATCTGCGAGTTACACAGTTCGGGTGCAGGTGACTACAATCTACTGTTCAGCCTATAGCCAATATTAGAATGTTAGAGAGACGGGTATCGCGGACAAGGATGAGCGCTGATGTTTGCAAATAAATTGTGTAGAGATATAACAATACTTAAATAGTCATTAATAAATCAAAATAATCTTAATTCATAGCCATATAGTTAGTTTAGGCGCTACAATGACGCTACTACCGTTCGTAAATCATTCTACAGCTGAGAAGAAACGGGAAGAACTCGGCAAAGTACATCAGCCTATAATAATTTTTGTTGGATTTAGTTAGTTTGGGTACCATGAAAACGCGGGTACCACAGGTAAATCCCCTTTATCAGAGAAGAACCGAGAAGAAAGTCAGCAAAGTACATCAGTCTTGTTTATTTTACAAATGCTAATACTATCCTATTAAAATGTTGATGATTTAACATTTTTTTTACTTAAAAAATCGTGAAAAACAAAATAAAATGATTGTAACATTATAATAAAAAAACAGTTTACCTTCAACGTAACTCAATATAAGAATTTACAACAATTTAGTTATTATTTTTGAGATGAGAGAGGAATGCATATTTAGTTAGTTTAGAGCTAACAGAATTGGCACCAATGTAATCTTAGTTACTTACTAACTTTCTAAGTACATTTATACGCTTTGCCTTCGAAATGCCTTGAATTGTTATATTGTAAAAAAACTATTGTATAAGATTGTCCACAAAATATGTTGCAATTTTCACACAACACGTTCACTTACATAACAATACCAATATTTTAGTAATGACTTTATGACCGATGTGCGGAGAAATGTAGTACTCAATGTTTGTCGAAGATGTGTATTATTGTGTAAGTGCAACCAGCA
Source organism: Habrosyne pyritoides (assembly GCA_907165245.1). NCBI lineage: Eukaryota > Metazoa > Arthropoda > Insecta > Lepidoptera > Drepanidae > Habrosyne > Habrosyne pyritoides. The sequence continues at coordinate 284,740 of OU015615.1, forward strand.
ACCGAGAGAAAGCGCTGTTTTTAAAGGTAGTTAGTGACTAAGACTGGAAGAGTTATTTGATTTTATTTGAAACTAGCTGCGCCCTGCGGCTGTGCCCGCTTTCAATCCTGCTTATAAACCTTCCTCATTACTCTATCTATTGCTGAAAACTGCATTAAAATCCTGCATCGTTGCATAGTTCACGATTCTATAAAGGACATACAGAAAAACTATCATATATATATATATTGTTTGTTCATTACTATGTTTTCTGTAAATAATATGGAATAAATATTGTTTTTTATTACGTTAGATTTTATATTGTATTAGAATTTGTATTATTAGTTGGTACAATGTACAATATTTATAAAAGACAAATTATTAAACACTAGCGATTCGCCTGACTTTGCCTTAGCTATAGTATAAACCTATGCTATTACTATTAAATGTGAATTTTGTAAGTTCGTTTATTGACTGGGCAGTTGAGACCCAGCTCAACACACAACAGGTCGTCGGTTTGATTCCCACCCAGGACAAACATTTGTGTGCATGTCTGTTTGCAATTATGTGGTTTCCATAACACAAGCTCTGTTGATTACGATCAGAAAGTCCTGTGTAAATTAATGTAATGTGTACGTACGGATATGAAAGCACAGGACAGACATGTTTAATCATACAAAAAATTGGCCTGCCTGGGGACCGAACCCGCGACCTATGGCTTGGTGGACATGGTATATATTACTATTTATTTAAAGACTGTCATGTGATTTTGAACATAATAAATTGTTAAACAAATTTGAGATTATTTATCCTTTTCCCGTACTACACTATCTTATGGCCCGCGTTCCCGGGGGATTTAACGTTTTCCCCGATTAGAAATAATAGCCTGTATCTAAATTATTACTCAGGATGGGTGTAGCTTAATAAAAATAGGTTACCTGACCGCTACTCCACGGGTTCGATTCCCACCCAAGACGAGTGAATAAATCTTGTTTGTTCTATGTCTCGGTGTAAATATCTATTAGTATACATTTTAAAGTGAATCTGTCAACAGGTTAGGGACTGTCCATTAATCACGTGATGTTTTTTTAGCCGTGTAGCAGCATACGTGGTGAGACAAATTTCCCGGGCCTGTCTTTACACACGCTCATCTGATCCCAAAATAAGCAAACCTTGTACTATAGAGACCAGATAACTGATACTATATTTACTACTTTAACAAATATATATTTTGTTCATAAGCGCTTGTCCTGGACGGGAATCGAACCTACGCCACTAACTGTTTTCTCTTCTTAATACATACTTGATATTTACACCAGACCCACATTCACGCAGTTCATTCACACAAATACTTGTAGCCAAAAATACTAAATGTGCAAATCCTGGTTAAAAATAATAAAAATAAAATAAGCCTTTATTGCTAAGTTACTTATTAATTACATAAATATGTATTACTATTGCGGTAGATTGGTTTCTTGTCCTCAGCTTGTCCTTCGACATAGGCCTCCTCTAAAGATTTCCACATATCTCTATCCTTCGCAGTTCTCATCCAGTCAGGGCCAGTAGTTTTCTTTAGATCATCTTCCCAATGTTTTGGTTGTCGCCCTTTACTCCTTTTCCCGTCTCTGGGGTACCATTCTAATATAGTTTTTGTCCATTTCCCATTTCTCTCTCTTAACATATGTCCTGTCCATTGCCATTTTAATGATTGCCAAATTTTGCCCGCATCCTTGAATTTAGTCATACTTTTTATGTTTTCTAATCTTATCCTATCTTTTCTCCTTATCCCAATTACACTTCGTTCTATTCCATTTTGGCATACATTTATTTTCCTTGTTAGTTTTTCCGTTAATGCCCATGTCTGGCATCCATATGTTAAACATGGCAAAATGCACATATTGTATACTTTCCTTTTCTCTTTTATTGGCATGTCTTAATTTTTCATGATTTCAATTAAAGACCAATACCTTTTCCAAGTATTGGCTATCCTTCTGTCGATTTCTTTTTGCATAGTATCGTTTGGTGCTATTAACTGTCCGAGATATAGGTATTCTTCTACATATTCTATTTCTTCCATATCAACTCTAATAATGTAGGTTTGTGAACTGTTTGTCATAATTTTTGTTTTGTTTGTGTTCATTGATAGTCCTACCTTCGCACTTTCGTCTGATAATTGTTGTAGCATTTGTTCCAGCGTTTTCGGGCTCTCAGAAAAAAGGATCAGGTCATCTGCAAAACGTAGATGGTTTAACGTTTCACCGTTTATGTTGAGTCCATTTTTATCCCAATCTAGTTTTCTGAATACCATCTCCAAGGTTGCCGAAAACAGTTTGGGTGAAACGGGGTCACCTTGCCGGACACCTCTTTCAATAGGAAACTCTTCTCCTGTTGCCTCCAACCTAACTTGTGCTTTACTGTTTGAGTATTTGTATATATTTTCTTTGTATTCCCTGCATATGTAGTGCTTCCCAGATAGAATCATGTTCCAAGGAGTCAAAAGCCTTATTATAATCCACAAATCCTAGATAATAGATTTTATTGTATTCTTTGTATTTTTGTAGAACTTGCCTCAGTACATGTATATGATCTACGGCTGAATATTTACTGCGGAAGCCAGCCTGTTCTTTTGGTTGATTGAAGTCAAGTGTTGGTGTGATTCGAGATAGAATAATTTTCGAAAAATCTTTATAGATATTGCTCATCAGACTAATTGGTCTATAATTACTTATATCACCTTTATCTCCCTTTTTATGCAGCAGTATTATTGTGGATGTGGTCCAATCGGCTGGGATACTTTCAGTCTCTATAATGTCATTGAATAAATCCGTTAACATGTCAGCTATCACCGGTGCAGTCATTATTAGTATTTCGTTAGATATCTGATCGGTTCCAGGTGTCTTGCCTCTTTTTTGGGTATTGATTGCTCTCATTGTTTCCTTTGGTAGTATTTTTGGTATGACCTCGTCCTCTGTTTCAATGTTTTGGCTTAGCTTTATATTGCTGTTCTTGCTTTGGTATAGAGTTCGGTAATATTCGGTAGCTACTTTTAGTATCTCCTGCCTTTTGTTTGTATACTTTCCATCTTGTTTTTTAGCTTGTATCATCCAATCCTTTTTAATGTTTAATTCTTTTAAAGCTTTTTTAACACCGCCGGTTTTTTCGATATGTTTTTTCAATGTTTCTTCTTTTTGATCTTTTTACTGATGGCAGATATTTTAGAGCGGTAATCTTTAGTTTTCTATCTTCGTAATAATTCTTTTCTTTCTTGTAGCAGCTGATATGTCTCACTAGAAAACATCTTGTTCTTCTAAGAGTTTATTTTCTTTGTTTCAGTCGCTAACATGGTAATGAATTTATCATACCTTGCCTGGATTGGTTGTGTACTTTCTTTTTCTTTTCTAATAATAGCTTCTAAGTTGGTGTTTAGCTGGTCATTGTTACCGGTGCATATTATGGCTGTTTTTCTGTCCTGGTATTTTCTCACTTTCTTTATAGGTGTACCTGTTAGCTGAGCGCGTACCATTTTGTGATCCGAATAAAAATTTAAGTTATGTATAACCGATACGTCTTGGAAGTTTTTTGGCTTGTTGGTCATGATAAAATCAATTTCATTTTTGTATAGCCCATTTGGTGAGATCCATGTCCATTTCTTTGTTTCTTTTTTCTTATAGAAGCTATTAAGAATACCTAATTTATTTTCTAAAGCGAAAGTGATCAATCTGTCTCCATTCTTACTCCTTTTACCAAATCCATGTTTTCCCAATGTATTTCCTTCACCATAACTGCGACACTGTCCTATTTGTCCATTGAAATCTTCCATTACAATAAGGTTTTTATGCGCGTTTTGAATAGTGTTCTGTAAGTCTTCATAGAATTTTTCAATTTCTTTTATATCTTCTTTTTTGTTTGATTCTATTGGTGAGTAAGCTTGTATGATGGTCCATTTTTCGTTTTCTTTTAATGGTAATGTAATGTTTAAAATTGTTATTCTCTCCGATATGCCTCTTAATTCTTCGATTCTGTGAGCAAGCGTCTTTTTGATTAGGAAACCTACGCCATACAGACCCGGGGTCTCACCTTTGTATTGTAAGATGTAGTTTCCATAGTCTTCAATTCCTTCCCCATATCTTCTCATTTCACTGATTCCTATTATGTCCCATTTTATGTCTTCTATGGCTAGTTCAAGTTCCTGGAGTTTTTCAGTAGTTCTTAGTGATCTTACATTGAAAGTAGCTATGTGTATATCTAACGCATTTTTATTAATCTTTAGAGGGTCGTGGTCTTTTTCCCCCACGAGGACCAGTCGGCTTGGGGGAGGTTGCTTAGTTTGAACTTCTTTATTATTTTGCTTAGTATTCGTTTTCCATTTCCGATCATCTGTGTTTAATTGCTATTGTTTTTTCTCAGATATGATGCTTGAGAGAGAGTTAGATCGCCCTCTCATCATATCAAATGCGTTTATTCTATTATTTTTGGACGCGATTAGTGTCTGCTGTTTTCTGGGCTGTAAATCAGGTTGAGGAGAGGTAGAAATTTCTCTTTTCCTTTTATCCTTGACACTAGTGTTTTCTTTGACGTCGAGTTTATCATATTTTATGTATGCGAAATTTCCTTTTTTCCTTTCTTCCATGAGCTTAGGTTGTAGTGCTTTCCTTTTCTCTATAATTTCTTTTGAGTAGTCTTCTGTTATATATAATTCTTTAAGTTTTTTCTTGTTTTTCAATATTTCACTTCTTTTCCAACCACCACTTAAGCCAAGGAGCGTTGGTCTTGGTTTCGCACCTATGTTTGGTTTTCCAATGCGGTAGAGCTTGGTTACGTCATAGTCTTCAATTGTTATATCTAATTCGTCCAAAAAACATTTTTTCAGCTTTTGAAGTAACTCCAATGTAGACTTTTCATCTTCTAATAACCCATGAATTACAATATTGTTGCTTTTTTTTATTTCTCTCTAGATACTCCACTTTTTTCTCCAAGTTTTCAACTTTAAGTTTCAGTTTTTTATTTTCTTCTGCGATAGGTTTAAATTTTTCATCCATTTTATTCATTATCGCATTACTTAATTCCACTGTTTGCTTTTGCATTTCGATTTTCATTTTATCGAATAGTAGTTGAAATTGATCTTCCATGATTTTTATATTTTGCGTGTATTGGAACGTTTTGATGATTAATTTATTTGTTGGCAACACTGGGCTGACGGATGACACTTGCTGTCAAACTGTAAATTCTGTGTGTTGGTACGGTTTCTGTTTCGTATGTTGGTACTGCTGATCGATTCTATGATTTCTAAGAATTTTGTAGATCTAACCTCCAATAGTAGATTTTATTTCTTCGTAATTTTCACTATAATCCAGCCAAACGCGTTGTTTATTGTTGCTAACTTTCTTATATCACTTATTTCAACACTGGATGTGATGTATTCGTGCAAACTGGCGTTAATGTATTTATTATCAAAAACTTTTCCGGAGCGTCGATACTATGATGTTTACAATCCAAGGACCGGAAGCGAACTTGGAAAATCCTGGTTATAAACTATTAAAGTGCAAAGTTTCATCCAAATCCGTTTTTACGAGCGTATACGTCCACCCTAAACATTCGCATTTATAATATTGGTATAATTTAATTAAGAAATTACAAATAAAACCACAATATAAATTCATAATATTTATTTTACGGTCAACTTATGCTAAATTCAAAGTTACAGCGTAACCTTTGAGATATCGGCAAATGGACATTCGCTCGGACAATCAACTTCAGTATTGTTGATAAGCTATCGTACTACATAATATTTAGTCTTAAAGGTATTAAAAAATACATTCTTTACACACCATCTGATCCCAAACTAAGCAGAGCTACTATGGAAACCAGATAACTGATATACTACATATACTTCTTTTCTTATACTAAACACCCTGCCAGAAGAAACATGTTCATGCAAACAAATGTTTGTCCTGGGTGGGAATCGAACCCACATTCTGCAGTCAGGGTCTAATCACCAAGCAAACCCGTCTATATCTATAGATTATGTATTAGATGTAATGTACAAGTGTCTAAAGTATCGATTACTGTTAAAAATGTTGCAATACAAAACAAAGTATATATTAGTTCGATAACTCATCAACAATACAAAAATGCTATATAATATACTCTCAAATAAAAATGTAATTACTACACATTGTTAGTACATCGGATTGAGTTAAAATAATTCTAATTGGCAACACTTCTTTAGGGTTTCATTGCATAAATAATGTAAGGGTAATCCACTAATTACGCGAGATGTTAAGGGGGTGAGGTCAAGTCAAATCTCACCAAATCTCATCAAATCTCACCAAATCTCATGTGGGAGTAAGTCTCAGCAAATATCACATTTTTCTATCCGCAAGAAACAGTAACATTACGTGAAAAATTGTCCACTAAAATATATCAAAATCTATCTTTATATATATATATATAAGGAAAATAGTGTTCCTTTGACGCGCCATCACCTCAAAGCTACTGAACATATCGGGATGGGACTGCTACCGTTCGACGCGGAATTTTTCGTAGTTATAACCTATATACATCGATAAACGCGGTTGAAACCGCGGGGGACAGCTAGTGATATAAAAATATTTATTGTAGTTATGCAAACGGGCAAATTGCAGGAAAAAATCTCACGTGAGACCAAGGGGAGAGGGGTCGAGAAATAATCGCATTTATCGCGTAATTAATGGATGCCTTATTAAAATCACATTGCACGTACACATAGAATCTATTTTCACACACACATTCTGTAGTTCCACACACATAGAATGGAAAATTATAGAATAGTTAACCTTTTGACCGCCATAACGGCATCTCCACGTCCTGTACGCCAACCGAACATCGATATAAACACATACAAGTAATGATGTTGTATGTGTACTCAGTACAGTAGTGCTCACTGTGTATTGTCGAGTATAGACGACAACAGCACAGGGCACGCGCGCGGGACGAGTGGAGCCGACATTGCCGGCCTAAAGGTTAAACTGTATATAATCAACAAACGGTTGAGATGAACAGTAAATGAAATCTGTCATCACACTGGAGATATGAGATTTGGCTACAAACTCAACGTCACTGTAACATACATATTTGTACCACAACCCTTTTGAATAGTTACCGAGTCCCTTAGCACGAACATCTATCATCAACGCCAACGTATCGAATACGCCAAAAATCAACGCAACGGGAAATTTTGTTAAGAAACCAGTTTTTTGTCGCTCTCGATACGATGACGATACGCTTACGATAGATTTTCGTGGTGAGGCCTCTGATGTATCTAACAGCGTCAGCTCCATTGTCAGTAATTGTATTCGTCGCCGTTCGCGTCCTCCGGATTGTATTTGTTCTCGTCCTCGTTGGGCTCCTGTTTGATCTGCACGTCGAGGGGCGGCAGACTGAACTCTGGATAATCTGTGGACATGGGGGGGGGGGGGGGGGACACGTTAATGTATGTGTACGGCATAGTGATCTGTTTGCGGACGTATTGCAGACGATAGTTGTGGAATGCTTGAGGTTATTGTGAGACGCTACAGTGACAGGTTTAGTTTTTGTAAATTTATTGATCTCATTTATTGTTACCCTTTTTAGTTGATATGTGTAATTAGTGTAAACCGTTCTAATTGTTAAATAGGTAAGTCAGAATAGAACACTAGTCACACGTATCCTATGATTTTTGACCTCTCCCCGTCCTTTGTCACAGATGGTCACATTTAACCCCTCTAATGTGACGTCACATCACTAGTATAAAACAAAGTCGCTTTCTCTGTCCCTATATCCCTATGTATGCTTAAAGCTTTAAAACTACGCAACAGATTTTGATGCGGTTTTTTTTAATAGATAGAGTGATTGAACAGGAAGGTTGTAATGTATAATACATGTGACATCCCACGGGAACGCGGGCAAAATATTTTATAATTTAATGATTTTGACATGTGACGTCACGAAACATATGACCGCCACCCTTGTCACACTCTGTTTAAACAAACTCACGATCATTTTTGAAGCTGTTCAAATGTTTATTCATTTGTTTTTTTTTTAAATAAACAAATGAATAAAAATAAAATTCAAATAGACTTCGTTGGTAAGCGCATCGCTTTACAACGGACCAATTTGGCAAAATCTTTTATGTTCATAATGGTACGGAATTTTAAAATTAGGGAAATCTTTCAAAAGCAATTAATTATCTATAGGATATTGTATGTGCTGGCATAAAATATACTAAATCGTTTAAAACACAGTGTAAACGTAGACAAGGTATAAGTCACAAGAGTCTCACCGTCCTGCGGCTCCTCCTTGATCTTGATGTCCTCGGGCTTGACCTTCGGCTCCTTCCGGTCGCGGTCGCGACGCGGGCGCTTCTTGTCGCGCTCGCCGCGTTCGGAGCGGTCGCGGTCGCGGTCGCGATCTCGGTCGCGGTCCCTCTCCCTGTCCCTGTCGCGGTCGGTGCGGTCGGCGCGCTCTCGGTCGCGCTCGGGGCGGCTCGGCTCCTTGCCCGAGCGGCGCCGAGCGGAGCGCGAGCGGGAGCGCCGCCGCCGCCGCGACGCGGGCGCGCCGGCCCCGCCCGCGCCCGCCGCCGCCGCCGCCGACCCGGGGGACGTCCTGCAACACGCAGCGGTAGGAAATAAAGCTTCTTTCTTACACTCTACGAATTCAGCTCGATGTCGATAATATTATTTATTATATTAATATATAGCTTAACATAATTTTTGGTTGTTACACGCTTTATATTAGCTTCACACGTATGTATGTATGTATGTATGTATGTATGTATGTATGTATGTATGTATGTATGTATGTATGTATGTATGTATGTATGTATGTATGTATGTATGTATGTATGTAACCGACCCCTTTGAGCTCGATTTTGTCCTACTTTGAACCATCAGATTTAATTCAAACTTTGCACACCTGTCAAAGATCGATGACAATGCAATAATCCGATCAAAGCATCCGATTATCCTAATTAGATTCGCCAGGATTAATTAATTTCTTTCCGCATCCTTTGCATGCGAGTAAGAGAGATAGAGCTAGTGCGCGAACTACGCATGCGTGCAGTTCCAGACTTACTCTTTTGGGCACTCAAAGTGTTTTTTATTAAAAAATGAAAAATAAATAATAGTTTAAAAAAACTAGAAAACACGCTTTATATAGAAAATAAACTAAAAAACAGTTTTTTTTTTTAATAAATATTAATTAAGAATAATGTAAAAAAAATTAATAACTATAAGTTATTAATTTAAGTTAGTTTTTTGAATTTTGAATTTTTTTTGAATTTTGTTTGAATAAGAAAAAATGTTTTATTTAAAAAAAAGCGGGGCTGCTTTTCAAGATATTATCGAAATGATAATCCTTCTCATATCTGTCAATTAAATATTTATAACTATTGACACCATGCACCTCCGCTTTTTTTTACAATAAAACATTTTTTCTTATTCAAACTATTAACAACTTATATTTTTTTTTTTTACATTATTCTTAATTAATATTTATTTAAAAAAAAAACTGTTTTTTTAGTTTATTTTCTATATAAAGCGTGTTTTCTAGTTTTTTTAAACTATTATTTTTTTTGTTTCGATTTGGTTAAATAAACATTGATCATAATTTACATATATTAAAACATTTAGACCTCGGATAATTTTTTGGTCAAATGGCTCGAATGACAACTGCGTTTTGATGTTTAATGACCATTTTCAGGACGTATTCGTAAATGACTTGTCGATGGGTCATCGTGCCTAGTAAGTGCTGCCGACAGTCTGTCTCTATATCGCTACTATGGACGGTAAGGACTATAGACGCGTGACCCTCTGAATTCTTTATTTCCTTCGCTGGTCAGGAATATCTTTTCGTCCCGGGTATTTGCGCGTCCGTACACCACTTTATATACGTCATTTATCTCACGTCACGGTTGATAAAAGTTTATCAGGTTTCGAGTGTTCCTAACACTCCAACCTGGTAGTGAGGGCATTTCCTACTTTTCCCTCCATTTACTGCCATCTGCATAGATTTGAGAGCCGGCGACTCGGTGAGAGTTAGGGGTACACGCTATCTAGAATCTCGAAGTCCGGGGATATGAGTGCGAACGGGTGTTTTTAGTCCAGGTGGCTCTTTGTTTTCAAGTCCCTAGGCTGTAAATTGCAGGTCATCATGCGATAAGTCGAGGACGTCTTCCTCCGCCAGCCTTCGAAATGGTGTACCTTGGAACGTCGGTTGCTACAGAATCGCCGTAATATAGTTTCACGGCGGAGGAGCGTCCTTACGCTAAGGGAATGGCTCATAAATAAAAAATGATCAATGAGTTATGAGCACACAAACCTGTCGGGCTCGTCGTCCTTGGCGCGGTCGCGGTCCCGGCGCCGCGCGCGCGACGTGGAGCGGCGCCGCGAGCGCGAGCGCGTGCGCCGCCGCGCGCCGCCCGCCCCCGCGCCGCCCGCCGCCCCGCCGCCCGCCCCGCCGCCCGCCCCGCCCGCGCCGCCCGCGCCGCCTGGGGGACAATGCTCATTCACCGTCTTGCCTATTGTTCGCGACCTAACCTCACACTTTCTTTAGTCGCCGAAGTCCTAAACGTAAGTGTTGCGTCGTATTGATGGTAGCTTAGACTTTGACTTGCCGATATCCTAAGCTTGGAGGCCTTTGTCGAAAGGCGAGCTGTTACGAGAAGAGACTGACCGAATGTCGAGAGTATGATGTAGTTTTAGTTTTTATTTACCTCTATTTTCAACATCAAAATACGCATTATATACCTAGCACATAAACCTCGAGTAGCCGAAGCCCTAAACTTAGTAAATGGCGATGTATCGATGGTACTTAGCTCTTCTTTAGTAGCCTATGTCCTAACCTAAGTAAGGGACGCACAATATTAATATATCTTCTTGGCTGCTGTTTCTGATTTAAAAACCACGCTGTTGGTAACTTACGACCTTCTTAAGTAGCCGATATCCTAAGCAAGTAACTGGCGCTGTATCATTGTTAACTTAGACCTCGAATTTCCCTCATTTCATCGAATTACTTAGAAGAATTCGCTGTTAGTAACAAGGCCGTCCTATGTCTAACTCAAAGATATTTTTCTTTCTTTTTTTAGTTTTAGATAACCAATAAATAAGTAATCTAGACTGCCGATAAAAATAATTAGGACACTTATTTTTACTCTCTTCATGTTTACGAAGAAAGATTTAGACATTAAAATAGAAATTAGAAATATTTTCCATTTCATAAATAACTGAAGTCATAAACCACTTACCACGGTCGTGTCTCTGTCGGTCGTCTCTGTCCCTCTGCTCCAGACGGTACCTCTCCCTTTCCCTTTCGTTGTCTTCCCTGCCGGAGTGTTTGATGTTCACATCAGCGCCACCCCGCCGTGTTCCACCCAGACCACCCCCTATATCATTCAATCATAAATACCCTGGGACAACACACGATCTTATGTCGTACTACAACATATTTTATAATAATAATATACAAATTTCACTTATTTTTCTCTCTGGCAACTTTTTACATCATCTTTTGCTATCGAGAGTTTTCAGAGCAGGGTTCGTCTGGGGAAGCACTACCATCATACTCGGCGTGAAGCAGTAGTGCGCTTCTATTACTGCGTGTCGGTCAGAGAGGTGCGGCCGGTGACATTACAGGCACATGAGACATAACTCCACGTCTCGGCGACAACGCGGCGATGCCCCTGGTGTTGCAAATGTTTATAGGCGGTGACCACTTACCATCAGGTGGCCCGACTCCCTGTTTGTTAGTCTTTAGCATTCTTTTATCAAAATTTAGTAACTTTTGTATGAAATCTAATAAATTATTAAAAAAACCGGTAAACTGGTAGAAACTTACCAATAAAAATCATCATCAATAGAATACTCAATTCTTCATTACAACTTACAATACCTCTTATATTTCAAACCACATTGAACTCCACGTTAACAGTAACACTTAACACAATGTGACCACCACATTACCACCAGCATCTAAACCAGTCTACCTGCTTACCATCCTCATCATCACCCGCCTGCCCTGTACCGAGCTCTTTTGGTATACTCTAGTCGCTCACGGCACCCTACATTGGTTGGTAGTATCCGTAACGGCTACCACAAATCTTACCAACTTATAAATAAAGATCCTTATCCTTGTTACCAAATGAATACTCGTCAAAACAAAACAAGAAGAGTTCCACCATCCTCCTAACTCTATCATCAGATCTCGACGGCTTCAAATCAATGTATCATTAGGAAGTAGATTCAAAACGACTTCCAAAATTCTAACACCCACATTCTAAGACGTTTCCTCATACGTCACTCGACTTCAACTCGACCTTCGACCTCGAGGATACCTTAAGAATTTTCTCGACCCCGACTGAGGTCGAGTCGAAGTAGAGTCGAGGTAACACGATGTCATTAATTATTGTTATTGGTGAAAACCGTTCTAATAGTAAAAAAATGACGTAATTTTATTATAGATAAAATATTAATGAAATAAAATAATGAGCGTTAGTAACTGTTTACATGCAATAAACTTCCTTAAGGTTGGTCCCGACGTATCTTGGAAGTTGACAGTTGTTTCCTCACCTCGAGTGAGGGAAGGCGTCGAGTGGAGGAGATATTTTGCATCTTTGAGTGAGTTTGAGTAGAGTCGAAGAATTTTCGAAACATCTTAGAATATGGGTGTAAGTTACAAGTGAAGAATCCGTCTTCTCGACAACAAAACTTACCAAGTCTTCTCGGCAGCCATCCCTTGACAGTTCTCGCCCGTTCAACGTCGACGAGCACTCTCTTCCCGTCGATCTTCTTGCCGTCGGCGTGTTTATACGCAGCTGTGGACACATCCCGTTGCTCAGTGCTATGAACTCAATTTTACATTTGCTTTTGTGCTCATCCGACTTAGAATTGTTTCATTAACTTGATTAATTGTGAATCAAAACTTTGATAAATTAATAACTAAATAAGGGGGTGTGTATTAATTACGTGAGCTCAAGTGGGGGGGGGGGGGGGAGTAAATTGCAAATAATGTTTTAAGGAAAAGATAAGTTATAATAAAAAAAAAACAAATATCTAGTAACTAATTCCGCTGGATCTCCTTCTCTGTCAAGTCCCAAACAAGGAAACTCAACAGGAAATCGACACGTGTTACGCTTCTACACGAAGCATCTTCAGGATGAAAAGATAGGTTGGAAATTAGGGATGATTTGAAACTCGATGAAACAAAAAAGAAGATATACATCTACAGGATTTAGCCAAGAGAATAAGATAGCTAGTTCTGTCGGGGTTCCACTTCTACCGCGTACGAAATGCACAGATTAAATTGGCTTCTTCTTTTATTTATTTTTATTATAGCATCATAGTATATAAAGATATACCAAAGGCAGTAAATATATAGATCCTACAAATATTACAAATGTGAATGTAAGTTTGTTTGTGCCGCTTTCACGCGAAAACTACTTAACCGATCATCATGAAACTTTGTACACATATTCTTGGAGATATTAGAAGTAGCATAGGATACTTTTTATCCCAGAAAAATGTTACATCCCTAGTGAACGCGGGTGTAACCGCGGGGGACAGCTAGTAATTACATAAATATCAAAAAAGATTAATTACCTAAAAAAAAATTGTAGGGGGAGGTTGGGATTCGAATTTAAAAAAAATCACCTCACATAATTAATGGACGCCCCCTAATAAGTTCAAAATAAATTTAATTAAAAATTCAATTTGGTACTATGGCTTATTTTGAAATGTATAAAAAAACACAACTTTTAACATAGTCAGATAAGCACAAAAGTTGACGAAGAATTCTACAATATTTAAAAATCTTATATAATGTTTTAGATCTGTGTTTTTAACAATATTCTTTGCGTTGCTTTTTTGTACACAATGTGGAAATGTTTCAAATGATTTTAATTATTCACAATTTAAAACCATTTATTGTGAACTATTTTGAAACTATAATAGTAAAGTGGGTAACGGTTCGAAAGTCTACCTTCTTGAGAAGAACCGGCAAGAAACTCAAATTTCATTTATTTGATATTTATTTAAAAATTCAAAACCATTCATTCATTTGTCGTAGTGCTATTATGAAGATTAAAATTTCTGAAGTTTTCACCGTTTCGGAAGTCTACCTTCTTGAGAAGAACCAGCAAGAAACTCGGCATGGTTAGATTTCTTATAACTGATTTTTATTCTCAAAATACAAAAAAAATATATAAAACAAAAAAAATATCGAAATTAATTTAATTATTAATTTGATACTGTTTAAAGGGTGTTTTATTTAACACGTTTTAGTTATTTAATTACCTATCTACATTACAAAGCACTGTTGCAGTTTATATTTTAGAAATAGGAGTGGGGGGGGGGATCTTTTTGTTGAAAAATTATTAAGGGGAGGGGAAATATAATTTGTTAATTAAATTGGGGATATTATTTCGCTGAAATATTTTTTTAACATAATTTTTAAGAGAAAGGGGAATTATCATTTGTTTATTACATTGAGGACATATTTGTATTTATCATTATAAGAGGGGAAAGGGTAAATATACTTTGTTTATTAAATTGGGGAAATATTTGTATACATAACCTTTAAGGGAAGGGGGAGATATATTTTTTTTTTATTTGGAGACAATTTTTTTAAATTCAAAAATTGAAACATTTCACATAAAAGAAAAAAAAAACCTGAAATATTCACAACACATATAATATAAAATTGTATAAAAAATCCATACCTACTCCATACCTACCGACCGAGCCGCGTGACGCCTTTTAAATGACATTCAAACAATAAATTAATAGAAAACATAGTAAGTACCCACCGTTTAATACCTACCGTACGTACTTCACAAAAAAGTTACCACTTATTTATCATTATTAAACTCAATCACTTACTTTTGAAACGAAATTTATCCGAGACACGACGCATCGACCATATATTTATGTATTTACCTGGTGCGCATTTACTTACGCGTTCCACATATAGCGCATATTATTAAAAAAAAATTTAAAAGTCGACACTACATTTTATAACAGGACAATGAACAAACGTGCTCCGAATGTACCGTCACTAAAGCTATTGAGTTTTCTTGTCCGTTTTGACAAGTAAGAGTGTTAAACAAAAATCAACTTTAACACGTTAAGAGTTCATTTGCATAATCATACAAATGGCCTATGCATCAATAGATAAACTTTATCTCGAAAGTCATAGAGGCAATTTTTCAACGACATTCTTCGCTGACAAAACGGACTTCTAAAATTTCGACAGCTTTTAATAAGACCAATGTAACAAAATATTTTTGAGTCAAACACTAGACTGTAACTGAAAATATGCTGTTAATAAAAAAGTTATTATCAAATTAAAAAAAAAATATGCCACAATATAACACATGAATTATAATTTAGTTATATTTTTAAGCGAACTTAACATGAAAGAGACTCAGACCAAGAAAAATTTAATATATTTAAAAAAAAATTAAAAAAAATTTTTTACTAACACCAAATCCACTGCAATCTAATGTCAAACTCAATCATAACCCGATCATGTCACAAAGGTCTCGACAGCGGACATAAGTACCAACCCCTAAACATATTTGTGTCATTCTCCATTTTGTCGGATAATATTTCGTAATTAAAAATTTGTATGTTGGTATCTTACCACATACAAACCTATTAATGTACGTGGGCCGATAGCTCGTGAGAATGTGGTAGGGTCTTAACGGCTGGGTCTGTTATATGAAAATAGAAAAAAAACGTCTCATTAATTCATAACATACATTCAGCACGCGTATCCCAATTCGACAATGAGGCTGTGTACCTCCATTCGGACGTTTTCGGAGGAGATCGGCTTTTGGGGTGATTTTTTTAATCCATGCAGAACATTGTGGGTTTATTTTTAAACATTCGAGTGACACGTGTTTATTTAATACGGTATTAGTAATAATAATAGTGTAAACCGGATATAACGACATTGAAATGACCACAAAACTAAGGACGCTATATCCGATAAGCAATAAATATAATTTAATCATTAAATTTCTATCAATATCTGTATACATTGCAATCGCAGGAGGCAAGAGGCACGGGTGTGGTGTAAGAAACCGTGTAGCTTATAATAAGAGAAAATAATGTTCTGTTTCACTGAAAAAGTATGCCAATTTCGATAAAGTTCTTCACTTTAACTGATCCATCCTTATACACAATGTCGCTATAAACGGTGTTGACTGTAAAATACAAATTTCGGTAACCCCAAATTAAAATATACATAAATAGAAAAATAAATACAGTCTTCCCAATATTGATTTATGTACTAATGTAGATTTTCGACTATTTATCGAACCCGATAGGCAGACTTAGTACAGCCCTAACTAACAAATAAAAAAGAAATGAAAAATAATCGTCAACAGCGCCATCTATCGGAAACTATAACCAAGAACGACTAAGATGGCCCTATAAGTTAAAAAAATACATTATAAAATCGTTCACACGGACACTGTAAAATTATATAAATATATACCGAGACAATCTCCTCCGAGAAAGTCTCCAGACTCCAATTTATCGAAACGACAATTTGAAGCGACCACAGTTATGATATAAAACACTTCATTTCAATAAATGATTTAAAAACAAGAATCATTTCTCCTAGAAATCATTGCTAGAATAATAATAATTTCTCCTAGAAATGTTAAAATAATAATCATTTCTCCAAGAAATCATTGTCAAAATAATAATCATTTAGTCAAGAAATCATTGCTAAATATATAATTAAGTGTTATTATGTCATAACTACTCCGGTCTATTATGTTGTATGTAGGGTGGGGTAACGAAACGGTCTTTTTTTATCATTTAGAAGCTATGCAATCAAATTAATAATAAGTATTAACCCTTAGCAATGAATTGCGCGCCTGATAATCTATTTAACTATCCATTTTTATTGTATTTTTTAAAATATTTGTAGTATTCTGTGTTATAAAAGAAAACTATGGCGATTTTTAAGAGCACCATACATAATATTTCTTTTTGTATAGATTAAATATTGATTGTTTTTTACTTCTTTGCCCCTCCTATAGACAAAATAATAAGTCTGGAGCCCAGTAGCTGTGGTGGTTAGATTTGCCACAGAGCTTGGGTTAAATTCGACGAATTTTATTTCCTGTACATGTGTCAAAATACAGTAGAAATATTAACATGTCGAAATAAGTTACAGTTTCGGTATCGGCAATTTTTTTTTTTTTTTTATGACTTCATTCTAAGACATTTTAGGATAGAATATTGTATACTCAACAATAACATTATTTAATGCAGTATTTATATTTGATACATCTGTAATAACCACAATTTCATCACAGCAAGTGACATTATAATCTAAAATTCAGAATGATTGCTTCTATAAAAGAAAAATATCTGTCAAAGCCAATTTAAGCCCTACAAAAGCCACAACAAAGTTAAACCAACAAAATACCGCTTGAATGAAAGTCTCCCTTCAACAGAGAAGAACCGAGAAGACACTCAGCATAGTAACATTTAAATAACACATTAAGTTAGGCAAAATCAGACCGCCTCGTCCCCCAATGAACATTTCAAATAAGATCAACCATAGGGTCGTCAAATCACATTAGAAAGGGACGTCCATATTGTTGTCTTGTTAGAAACGCACAGTGATATCACACATACATGTAAATCTCGCGGGTTCACTTACAGTGCATATCACGTTCGTGTTCGTACTCGATGAAGGCATACCCTCGAGGCTTGCTGTTCTCCTTACTGAATACCATGTGGATCTGGTGAATAATATGTTTCATATTAAGTTTAGGCAATAAATTGATATTAATATCATGAACATGTCAGCTTGTTCTGTCCGGGGTGTAAGTGTATATTTAGAAGTTATAGATATACTAGTTTTTTAGGAAAATTGGGTTCCTTTGACGCACCATCACCACATAACTACTGAACATATCGGGATGGGAGTGCTACCATTCGACACGGAATTGCAGTAGATGGTATATGCTATATAATATATAGTATATATGATATCGATAAACGCGAGTGAACGGGGCACAGCTATAATAATAATTATAGTTCGATAAAAAATAACTTACCTTTTTAATTGCTCCATACCCTTCAAATTCTCTCCTAAGCTTAGACTCTGACGTATCGTAGTTCTGTGAACAAATAAATAATATCTGTTACTTGTGTTTAATTTAAGTTAAAATATTTTAGGAGTAAGGTGGCATTTCGCGTACAATGGCCAATGGCGGCTCATCATAACTCTCATGAAAGTTGAAATTTATCGAATCAAAAGCCCTCACGGAAATTTAAACTAAAAAGAAGAAAGAAGTCTAAATTTATTTCAAATAAAAATGGGAATTAAGAAAAACAAAGCAAGCTAGTTGCTTTGCTCTTTGGGTCAATCGTACGAGCGTACGACGCGTTCTTGTCGCACGTAGAGATTAGACACACACATTTATTTAGTGTGCTAATTGAAGTTTACAAGTCATCGTGCGACCACAGAAAATGCTTAATAACGATCGGACGATGAGTTTGATCGTGCGATCGTGAAACCAAGGCTACAAAATATTGTTTTCTTGTGGTCTACATCTTCTTTTTTCAATGTGACTTGCAATTTTCAAAGCAATATTGCTCGACAGTAAAAACTGTCCACCTCTAATGTGCCACTGATGAAATGACGCCATTACGGAGACGGCGCGGCGGCATCGCACCATCATTGTCATCGCACGATGAAATCGCATCATTTAGTCGCACGATCGTTAGCCAATTATAACAACGCCTTATGAGAAAATAAAGATGCTTAAAAATCAATAAAAACAATGTGTTAATAACTTACAACTCTGGCAACAAACAATGTCTTGAACGGATCGCCGGTGTGTCGCGGGTTAGTTGTGGGGTCCCACAACGCTATCTCTTGCTCGAGCTTGTATGCAGTCTGCTCGGCGCGCTCTCTGCGTCTCCTCTCGAGCCGTTCTTCACGGGTCTCAACTCTCGTCGGTGGAGGGGTTTCGGACGGGTGCTGTAATTCATAAGGAACACATATAAAGCTTTTACATGGTTACAAATGAGGCAATAAGGGCTTCTATAACATAAACAATTATTTTAATGGCGACAATGTTGGGTGTAGCGCTTGCTTCAGCAGGACACATTTTTATGTACATAATCTTATTTTAAAAAGAGTAATTGCTGAGTTTATTGCCAGCTCTTCTCAGTAAAAGCAACCTTCTGAACCAGTGTTAGAGTCTGACCATTCATAAGTGCCTGTGAAGGCCTATCCAAATAAAATATTTCATTTCATTTCACAGTAGCCCAGTTTCTCTCTCACTGTACTATTGGCGTATACTATGTGTGTGTCAAATTTTAGAAAGATCCATTTTTTCATTTGGACATGTGCAACACCAGAGGGATTGCCAATGCATTGTTGATCCTGAGACATTGTTAAGTCTCATGTGCCAGTAATTTCACCAGTCTTAGCTTTCTAGCTGAAACACAGTAATACAAGTGCATTTCTGCTTCACATCAGTGGGAAATGGGTATGGTGGTAGTACTACCTTGGACAAACTCTGCACTAAGAGCTCTACTATACAGTACACGATTAACTAAACCGTCTGTCCTAAATGTATATTATCATCTAACAGGTATTGTTGAGATCAAACAGGCCCCTTCTTACAGCTGAAAAATGATCCATATGGTGTCATGATAAGGTTCATCAAGGACAAGCTACCATTGTTTCACACCCATTCCCAAGGATCCCTGTCGTAGACAATTGGACAAGCACTAAAAATCTTCAAAGGTGAACTATCAAGTGCAAAAGTTGCATGACTTTCAACACTGTGCTAGACACATCAGCTACAAAGCTGCTTGTCCATAAATAAATATATCAAATCAAATATTTTTATAGTATAACATAGTCTATGGCACTACGGAATAGTGTGGCTTTCTACCAGTGAGAGAATAATTGGAATGAGTAGTTTCATGCAGGTGAAACTGTACCACCTCATAACATAATTATAGATTTATTTGTTGTGTGCAGTTTAGTTGCTACTCATTTTTAAGTATTAAACAATGTTATTATATAAATCAGTCTATTTATCTGCTTCTATGATTTATAATTAGGTACTGAATTTATTACTTACTATGTAATTAATACTAAAATAAAACTGTAGGACTGTTATCATTAAAAATATTTGCTAAAAACTGTTTATGGTTGATGTAGGGTGTATGATAATTTAAATACTCGGTCTGACTTTCTGAATACACCACACAGACATCTGCAAGACTACAAGACGAATTTTAATGTTGTTTTATCACGCAACGGTACCGTAGCTTATGGCAACATATACGCTATATCATCAAAATCGATATACAAAAAATCGAAGTACGAAGTATGGCGCACAAAATAATAAAATCAATAATAACTTATTTTTAAAATAATGTTAAATGTGAAAGGTTATAAATAATATTAATGGAAGTATGCCAACCAATCTAAGTCTAACCTCAAATAAACTAAGGAATGCTCCGACTCCATCATAGCCCTTCTGTTTCTTCTCATGGGGAAGCTTCGCGGCCGGCGGCAGGTAAGGGATGGGGTCCCGTGCCGCAAATAGTGCCAACAAATTAGGTGGCAAAAACTGCGTCATTTCGACCACGCTACTTTCCACTTACAAATAACTCATCAACTACACATTATTAATAAAGAAATACACTATAAACACTAACTAAGACTAAATGGTAGTATTTTCACAAATTTTAAGTAGTAATGAATGCGATAATACAATTAAAATTCAACAAAATCACGAATCACAATGCGAAATCGCATTTGTCGGCCATTTGTAATTTTTTTTTTTCTAAGTTTTCTTTCTGCACTGTTTCGTTGCGTTTGGTTATTGCATTGAAATGACGCTATTTGTCGAACCGAGCTGTCCGAACATATCTTAGTCAAGGTCAAAATCATCCCTATACAGGTATTATATTCAGTCTGAACTCTACCAACAATATCTACAATAAAAAAAAACTCGCCAAGCGACACAGAATATAATTTTTACGTCGTGTAGTAGATCATCGTTAATAAATAATTGATTTGAACTTTTAAAATTTTGATTTTCTTTAGTTTTTCAATTTTTTTTTATACACACGGTCCACCTGATAGTAAGTGGTCACCGCCGCCTATGGACATTTGGTACACCAAGGCATCGCCAATGCGTTGTCAACCCTGAGAGCTGTATTTGTTAAGTTTCATGTGCCTGTAATTTTACCGGCCCCCTTACCTTTTTAACTGAAACACAGCAATACAAGGGCACTACTGTTTCACGGCGGAAATGGGTAAGGTACTTCCCCGGACGAACTCTGCACTAAGAGCTCTACTATTCAAAATTGTGAGCTTTATACTACCACTCTTCTTTTTGGCATATACTTAACCCCCTTCCTAGTGGAGCGCATAAGAAGGATGAACGGTTTGTCAAGAATAAATACCTACCTAAAGTTACGCATTAGTTCGGAGGTTCTCCAGTTCACCTCTTCGGTTTTGCCCAGTCTTAGTTGATTCTTATTACAATATAAGCTGAATTTCTTGCCGGTTCTTTCCAGTTGCATCTGACTTCCGAACCGGTAGTAACTTCAGTAGCTTTATGGCCGCGAACTAAATAAATGGCAAAGAATTTGTTTCCTTTTGTTTTTTTCAATTGCTTTTCTTTTTTTGTATCAAATTTTGTATTTAATTAATTATCTCATAATTAAATTAGACCAACATGCAAATCACCAAACACCAAAGCAGTAACAATACAGGTAATTCATTAATACTTTATTTTACGATCAATAATATCATCATTATTATCACCAAAAAACCTATACAGTAGCAACCCAGCTATCCCTAAGAATATAATACTACCGAGAACACCTCCAACGATCAAGATAGTTATTATATTTCTGCCAAGGCACGAGTCTTCGCCACGGATAGGAGCACGAATGTTGAAGATGCTTTGCCTGGCTGGACCACGCCGGGGTTCGGGCTTCTCCATAGCTTTGCCTCTCACTGTTTAGAATATCTGTAGTGGGGAAAACATGAAACATTAAATACATTTCCCAGGACATTCTATACACACGGCCATCGGTGCCCTGAGCACACTATTATGAAAAATTGGAAATTTTCCATACAAACCAGCATTTTGGTGCACTAAATTACATCTCCTACATTTGCGATAGATGATCATGATATCGTCTGTGATCCCAAACTAACCATAACTTCATTTTATTTATTTTTTCTAAATAAATACTTATAAATATATTTACACCTAGATACAGAGCAAACAGACATGTTCATGTACACAAATGTTTGTCCTGGGTGGGAATCTAATCCACTACTTGGGGTGCGTGGCGGTTAGGGCTCTAACCACCAAGCCAGCTGGCAGTCATAATCATCGTTAAAAAATATACCCAATGGAGTAACGAGAAGGTTTCATCATACAACTAACCATTGGATCAATAGATGACTTATCACAAGAGCAAGAATGATGATTTTCTACAACATTCTTAACTGTAAAAACGGTCCTTTCAGAACTCTTTAGAAGACTTTTAGTCAATTATTATGGGAATATAGTAAATCCCTTAGTCAATTAAACTAATAATAATAATAATTAATAATAAAATTCGTTTATTTTTCTCCCATACATAAAAAAACAAAATTTTTGTTTGTTATAAACATTTAGTTGTGGGCGACAGGAGCCCTAACTCATTTACCCTGTGCTATGAGCTTCTTGGCTCCCCCTCTTAGTAAGAAGAAGTTACAATTGAATAATACATATATTCATGTGAAATAAGAGAAAAAAAAGAAGAAACCGATAAACTTACATTATTGTCATAATACAATTTTAAACTACATATTGATAACTAACTACCTTTCCCTCGCGATGTCACCCGCGCTCCCGAGAGATGTAATTTTTTCCTGGGATACAAAGCCAATGTGCTACGAATGATATAATTAAAGTCCCAACGTCACATGTGGCGAAGTTTATTCCCATCGTACGAACATACTACATGACTCCTTCAGGGGGGGGAGGTCTTTAAAATGTCACTTTTATTTCTGTTTGCTAACAAATGAATGAACATCGTATTTATGAATTATAGCTATCCCCTGCGATTTTACCCGCGTTCCCAAGGGATATCACATTTTCCCGGGATTTAAAGTAGCTTATATGTTACTCCAGGAAATGCTCTATCTATGTGCCAAGTTTCATCCATATCCATTTAGTAGTTTTTGTGTGAAAGAGTAACAAACATAATAATAATAATAGCCTTTATTTCAGACAGTATCAATTTAACAGGTTACATATTTTACTTATTAATATTCATATTTTATTTATACTTACATTACTTCCGTCCTGTCTGTATGCCACTTATTGGCAAAGGCCTCCTCCATCCTTCTCCATTCCTCTCTATCCTTCGCCGTTCTCGTCCACTTGCCTCCTGCTATGGCTTTAATGTCATCCACCCATCTCCTAAGTGGTCTACCTCTTTTCCTTTTCATATGACTTGTGAACCAGTGCATTATCACTTTAGATCATTTTTCACTCCCTCTTATTGTATGACCTGACCATTTCCATTTTAACTTTTTTATTGTTTTTGTGACGTCTTTTGTTTTTGTGTGATTCTTTATGGTTTCCATTCTTATTCTATCTGATAGTCTTTTCCCAAGCATACTCCTTTCCATTGAGTTTTGGCAAGTTGCTAACTTTCTGATATGTGTTTTAGTGAGTGCCCAGGTTTGGCAACCATAAGTAAGTCCAGGAAGTATGCTGGTATCAAAGAGTTTCTGTTTGAT
The DNA here is from genome assembly GCA_907165245.1 of Habrosyne pyritoides. Classification (NCBI taxonomy): domain Eukaryota; kingdom Metazoa; phylum Arthropoda; class Insecta; order Lepidoptera; family Drepanidae; genus Habrosyne; species Habrosyne pyritoides. The sequence goes on from OU015615.1 coordinate 308,536, forward strand.
ATTTATGTTGATATCTTTATTTTTCATTACTTCCTTTAAGCTCCAAAATGTCTTCCAAGTATTTCCAATGCGTCTATCAATTTCTTTCGAGGTTAAATCTACAGGAGAGATTATTTATTTGGCCTGAATAGATGTATTCATTGACGTATTCAAATGGGTTATTATAGATCAGAATAGGTTCTTGCCTGGCATTATTCATAGCCTTGGTCTTCAGTCTATTCATGGCCAGTCCCACCTTACCACTTTCTCTAATCAGGTCATTCAGCATCGATTGCAGTCCCTCACTTGATGACGAGAGAACTATTAGGTCATCCGCAAATCTTAAATGTGATAGGTTTTCTCCATTAATCGATAGCCCACATTCCTCCCAGTCTAATTGACGAAATACTTCTTCTAAAACGGCTGTGAAAAGTTTTGGCGATAACGGATCCCCCTGGCGTTCGCCTCTTTCTATTTTAATCTCCTTGCCTTCCTTCTCTAGTTTTATTTTTGCCTTGCTGTTGTCGTAGATGTTTTTTATAATTCTGATGTATTTATTTTCGATACCTTGGTTTTTGAGGGCCTGCCAGATTTTTTCATGCTCTATCGTATCGAAAGCTTTACTGTAGTCCACGAAGCAACAGTAGAACATTATGTTATATTCTTTGCCTTTTTCGAACAGTTGTTTGATAACATAAATGTGGTCTAAAGTCGAATAACCACTCCTGAATCCCGCCTGCTCTCTTGGTTAATTTTCATCTAGCTTATTAGTTATTCTGTAGAGTATAACTTTAGCGAAGATTTTGTATATATTCGAAGAGAGGCTTATAGGTCTGTAATTATTTATGTTATTTTTATCTCCTTTTTTGTGTAGAAGTATTATGGACGATGTTGTCCATTGGCAAGGTATTATCTCATTTTGCAAGATTTCATTGAAGAGATGTTTCAGAATTGATATTAGGTGGTGTCTATTTAAGATGAGGAACTCGTTACTTATACCATCTGATCCTGGAGCTTTATCCGGTTTTTGAGTTTTCACAGCTTTTTCTATTTCTCCATATATTATTTCTGGTATTTCACCATCTCCTGTCAAGATTGTTGTCCGTGTAGTACCTTCCCTGGAGTACAGTTCTTTGAAAAATTGAGTAGCTATTGATATAATTTCTGGGCGTCGTTTTTCGCATTTGTTATTAACAAACATACTTACATACAAATCTTTCCTCTTTATAATATTAGTATAGATATAGAACCACCAAAACTAGAGGGGAAGGGGGGTCTTAGCATAAACGCACGTTTAATTTACGTTCCCTAAACAAACAACCCGACAACAACAATAAATGAAACTAATATTTGATCCATTTCATATTTATTACACAATAAAAAAAAAACTATTTTCTACACAGCAGAGCGGCCATGGTGCCCACGGTTAGTATAGTTGACAGCGTGATCGCAACTATGAGGACCACCAGCATATTCCTGCCGACCCAAGAGTTTTGACCGCGGATGTTGCCAATCCTAAAGGCATTTTGTGTTGAAGGACCCTTGAGTACAGGTTTTGGTTTCTCCATCGTGTCGCCTCCACTGCTGTGGACGTCTGATAAATTTCTGTGAAGTTGTAAGATAATCATTATGAGATTGAATTGGTAGCCTACCTCCTTATGCAGCTACTCGATAAGAATAATTTTATTACTAGATATTTAGGTATCCTGATGATGCGTTAATCACAGTATTTCTTAAAGATTGTGAACCATAAGACGACTTATTCAAAATGTTAAACCTAAAACAAAATAGAAGCCACCAATTTTCTTAGCTCCGAAAAATCTAACCCGTTTAAATTTTAATTGATCAATAACCCAACCAACTATTTTATGCCTTTTTAAACTTCTGGTTTGCCACAATCTCGTCGGTATATAAATATCATATTTTTTCCATAACAACACTTCCAACGTTATAACGAAAAGGAAGAATAAACTAGATAAGAGATTAAAGTCCTTTTTTACGTTAATTCAAGGTTTATTTTTGACCACAATCTCACCAGACAAGTGATGACGTTGCCGAACTATCAAGGGCAGCTATCGGAACACACCAAGAGGTGCTTGGCGACAGATTATCAAATTGAGGATAGTAACCAGCCTGGCGTGTACTATAAAGAACTCTACCACCGTGCAAATAATTATCCATTAGATAAATAGATCAACTTTATATAAAAATCAATTTGCTTTGACATTCTTGAACATCAAAAAGGACTGTCTAAATTCCCCTTATTTATAATGGTTAAGTATAAAATAACTTCATGGAGAAAATAAAATCAAATCACGTTTAAGGAATTTTTAATTCATCAATTCGCCTTTGAGAAATACGACAATAAGCATAATAACTGCCGCTAGAGTGCCAGCTACGCTGATCACTCCCATCCAATACAACGTTTCACGACCGCCACACGATTTAGAACTAAAGTTTCTGAATGGCCTGTGAGACATACCCGACGTTGATTGCATTTTATAACTGAAAATTTAACAAAAACAAATTACAATGGCCGTGTAAACAGAACAAAAAAGTGTTTTGATGGGAGTTATATAATTAGCTATAAACCCAGAGCCTATTCTAAACTTTTTAATGTTATGAAATACGGATAAACATAACAGCTCCATCGAGTGTCTCCATGAAGTGTACAGTCAGATTTCCATTGCAATAACAAATCGTTTTATAAGCGTAGATATTTTATAATGGTAACATTCAGTACAGATTTAAATTAATGAGATATAAAGCTTTAGAAATTAATATAATATACGAATATAACTAATAATGTAAAGTGATACTTACAATTTAAATTCACGTGTCACTTCACAATCTCACAAATCTAGCAACATTCTTTACACAATTTAATGACAACAGAAAAAGCGCGCCATTTTCTTTTGAAAATTGGGAATTAAGTTGATTTTTTATTAAATATGCTTAACAGCCGTATAAGGAACGTGATTTGATTAAGTTTCTCTGTATAAGCTACATAATGGCTCATTTAAAATTTGGTCTACTTCACCTCGACCGAATTGAGTTTATTAGCATGTATTAAGTTTTCTCAAAATTACCTGTCCTCAATAAACTTCATTCGTATCATAATTCAGCTACTCTAAACTAGATAACTAACTTAATATCATTGCACTAAACCCGTTAATACCCTAACTATGCATGTACGTAACAATTTTATGTAGGTACTTACAGTATAGGATATTTCGGTTTAAACTCGCATTCTGTCATGGATATTAATTTAATTATTTACAAATATATCATAGCTCCACAAATTGATCGAAATCAAGATCTGTAATACGAGAGAATTTATATATTTACAATTAAAATTAAGAGGAATCGCTTTGACAGAGGGATTACTTGTATTATTGACACTTGACACTGGCAGAAGATTTTTTATAAATTTTACACGATATCAAAACTTTTTGGCGGGATCTTTCAAAAATGACGCTACATTTTAATTTCTTTTTAAATTTTGTTTTGAGCATTCTAAGTACGATATTTTTTCTATAACATATTTTCGATAAAATGATTTAGATTTAAGTGGAGCGGCCACTGCAAGATATTTGTCTTGTTTTATTGCAAATTAATTACAAATATCATAGAGATTAGAATCTGAAACTGACAGTAATAACCATTGAAGAAAAGAGGAACACATAGTTTTTATAATTTTATTTTTTTAAACAACTTACTCTGATATTTAGCTAAATATTACTTTGTAGTAGGTATCACAACTGTACATCTAAATAAATTATTACCTTACATAGCTAAAAAAACAAAAGAGTTTACTTTTCAGAAAAAACAAATATAACACACATAAATTATCGAAGGCAAGAAAAACCGTCGTTTCTTTTCGTAAAACCGAAGATCCACGAATGTTATTCTCAACATTTAATACTTGTTACATATATTTACCTTGTTAAATATGTGTAATAGGCGAATAAAAGTGAAAACTACATAATAATAGTGCAGAGCAACTCGTCCGACTCATGTCTACAGATATATGGTTGTAGCTTCAGTAACTTTAAATTTGACCTTCATAAGTGCCCTCCGAGGGCCTAAACTGAATAAATGGATTTGAATTTTGTTTTTTTTTAAATACAGTAAGCATGTTGGTGATGGAACGCACAAGATTTTCCCTTAATAAAAATCGTTCAACGCACATAAAGAAATTTTCAGTTTTAGAACTATATTAATAAAATTACTGAGAAAGAAAGTAGTAAAATAAACATTGGAGAAAAGTCACAAAACCATCCAACCTCCTTCATGACGGTATTTAAACCTTTTTTTGTCATCGAAATTTAGCAAAAAGTTTTTATTTTAGGGTCATTATATTGTCAGTTAATTAGCTAGTTATTTAAAATAGTACATATCACACATGTTTATTATTAGTGCCTATATCCTGTTGTTCTCTTTGAGATGGTTGTCAAGTCGGTTTTTGAATTGATTAACATTTTGCACTGTTACAACGTCTTCTGGGTGCTTGATCCACGCTTTGACCACTCTGTTCATTATTACAAAAATACGAACTAAAAATATTTGTAAATGGGGCGACATCTATGAATACGCATACATCATCGCCCGCGCTGCAGTAATGTGGCGACATCTATGAACGAGATGAGTAGACACGAGAATCCTACATCGCAATATCGAAATTCGCTCAGTATTCGACATAATAGGTTGGGGAAAAAGTTCCTTCGCATTTTTTAAGAAAATTCAAAACATTTTTAATATAGTTTATTTACAATTAACTAAAGTATGTAGGTACCATTTTGTTCGATAACTTTTTGCCATCTTGTAGATAGGGATATGATCCCATTGCTATAGAAATTTTGGTACTTCTAATTAAAATACTGCGACACGTGGTTTTGACAGTCCTCTCGTGATGTTAACCTGACACTGCCTAAAGAATTCTGAAGAGACCGAAACCGGTGGAAATCTGAAGGTGCAAGGTCAGGACTATACGGCGGATGCATTAATACCTCCCAGCCAAACTCTCTTAATTTTTTCTGAGTGGCTAAAGATGTGTGAGGTCTAGCGTTATCATGATGAAAAATCAGCTTCTTCAAAAATGGTTCTGTTTCATGACGTCGTAATAAAAAATCACAAATGAGTACACATTCATTAGGTTTCTTTCAGTGAGCTCGTGAGGTACCCAAATATCTAGCTTTTTTGTGTACCCAGTTTTTTTCAAATGAGCCAAAACTGTTTTGTGGTCAATTCCCAGTTCTTCAGCTACGTCGTAACTACTGATATGCCGATCTTGCTCCACTTTTTCAAAAATGGCATCCATTTTATCCAAAATTTCCGGATTGAAAACGCTTAAACCAAATTTGTGCTACTCTCACAGACACTGCACTAGGTCCATAAACATCGCAAATTTTTTTCGCGGCTTGCGTTGCATTTTTACCTTTTTTGTAGTAAAATTTTAAAATGAATCGAATTTCTTCATTAGATTCGCTCATCTTGGCGGTACGAAAAACAAATGCAAATCACACATTTTCCTAATTTGAATTTGGAATTATATTCTTTAAAATTTAAACTTTCAATGATACCAAAACCAGCCAGATACAAATAGTATAGCCAAAGAGATTTTATTACAAGTTCATACATACTATAATGCGAAAATACTTTTTCCCCAACCTAACATATACAAGCTTGCATCAACAGTTGGACCGTGGTCCCAGGTATGGTCACCTAGCTGCGGAGGATCTACCCTTTTAAAATGGAGGAGTCTCATACCTTGCTCCTCTATACACACACAAATTTATTTTAATCATAAATCACTTTGCTATCATTCAGGGAACAGTAACAATAGATAGATATAACAAGAGGACCTCAGCTGAATAACAATAATCAATGATTCAATAACCATAAACACTTTTAAAACTAGATAAAAAAAAATTACTTTTGAATCTCTTAACCATAAAACTGGCAGATAGAATAATAAATATCCTGGGACATATTTACACGCGGCCATCTGATCCCAAACTAAGCAGAGCTTGTACTGTGGAAACCAGACAGCCAATATTCTACATATACTACTTATTTTAAATACATACTTATATAGATATGTTTTTACATCCAGTCACAGAACAAACAGACATGTTTGCCCTGGACGGGTATCGAACCCAAAACTTATGGCATGGCAGTCAGGGTCTCTAACCACCAATCCGACTGCCTTGTCATCAATGTAACACTTATATTTTTACAATTGTATAGGTTCTCATATAAGTGACCTATGTAATTTTTGAGAAATAAATTCTTTAAACCGATCATCATTTGAGGCTGTGGTTCTAGAACTGAAATCGACATTATGCTAAAGATATAAAACCCAATGTGCCATGGCAAACATTGGTCAAAATACTAAGTAAAGAAGTCATTTAAGTTGAGATATGTACCACTTCACATCTGCACTTTTAAATTAGCGCGAAGATCCACACAATGATCTAAGAGCAACATTATTGAAATAATGAAACAGCCAAAAAGTCAGATTAGATAAATTATTTAAAAACAAATTTAAGTAACCTCTTAGCAAGGTAACATTTTAATTTCTTGCCGGTTCTTCTCAATTAAAGGCTGACCTTCCAAATTGGTGGTATATTTAGTAACTTAATATTTTACCTCCGAGTGCCCCCCGCGGGCGTAAACTGAATAATTGGTGTTGAATTTAGATGTTTTTGGAATTTGAGAGCCATAACGAGCTAAGACTTGCGTCTAATAAAAAAAAAACAAAGAAATCCACGCAATCTTGTCCCATACCATATTTGTTTTCTAAATAGTTTACACAATATAAAAAAAAAAACACTAGCACATCACTTAACACAGATCTATAAAATCATCCATTCTATGGTTAGTCTGCGTGCTGAAGCTCTCAGTCTTCACCGATCGCACCTCGGTGATGACCCCCATTGCATCTGGAGGGTCCACTTGCCCCGTGGAGGCTGAGGGCCCGGGCTTGTTGGTAGCAGAATCCGACTGGAGCTTGGAATCTGCATGGGGATCCACTGGATCCTGGAAATAAATGAAAAACTTTTGTATCGTACGGTTCTAACACATTTGTGTGTATGAACATCTGTTTGTTCTTTGTTAGTGTAAATAGCTATACAGCATGTACCAAAAACCCTGTTCGATCCTTAAGAGTATTATTCGGCATCGTACTGCGTAAACGTATACGTATCCATTTAATGGATTTGAGATTGTTATTTTACCCCAGTGAATATAATTAAATTAAAATTAGAAATAAAAACTGATCAACAGCAACACTGATCGCTCGACAGAGGTCACGTGTTACGACCTACAGTTTTTTGTTAAAGAAGCCGCCTGAGCACTGACCGAGACAGTTTGTATGATCCCGTGTCATTAACCCGCTTTGTCGCGTGCCGCCAAACAAACTTATAACGAACGAAACCTACGCCGCTACGTCATACCTGCCTACACCTAGGTATCAGCTGATATTGTTTTGTAGGCGTAGTGATCCGGATTTCGGACAATGCTTTGGGCAATGTACTAACCGACTGCAGGTATCAGTTTATTAAAACGTTCACTTTGTTGTTGCATACTTCGGCGATCGTACTCCACATGTCCACCTCCAACACTAATACACATTCGACACCTTTTGTAATGAAAAAATTTAATAATTTGCACGTACTCTTTGCAGCGCACTTGTGTCCGATTTAAGTGAGTCGAAAGCTGCCACAATCCGAGTTCTAACTTCGATTTCTGAATTGCACTCTCTTTTATAAACTATTTGTTTAACATATTAAAATATTCCTGATTGGAATACGACATTGTTCGCTAAACGATAGCGCGTGATACGTACGGGTGACAAATAAATAGCGCGCCGTTAAGCATAGTCGGCGACTAGTTGAAAGAGTTCCTACAACGCGGTAGTGCAGGGCGGTGTTCTTTGAAATAAAAATAGGTAAAAATAAAAAGAATTTGCCACCGGGTGGAGTGTTGTCAACATATGAAATTTTGCCATATTCAGTGTTAAATTTCGCATGGATTATAAAAATAAAAAATCAATAACTTTTGATTTTTAAGAGTTACGTTTTTATAAAAAAAAAATCTAGTACGTATGTTGAACTAGGAATACGCCTCTTTTGGATCGGACAGGGTTTTTGTTACATATTGTATAGGTATGTATGTAGAAAAAGTAATTTCCTACTAATATTATGAATGCGAAAGTTTGTATGTATGGATGTAAGTTACTCTTTCACGCAAAAACAACGGATTTGGATGAAACTTGTCACATATATAGAAAATGCCCTAGAATAACACATAAGATACTGTTTTTGCCGGAAACATGTAACATCCCTCGGGAACACGGGTAAAACCGCTGAGGACAGCTAGTATTAAAATAAAACTCACCATAAATGAAATAACGCCCATTGGAATTCTATCCTCCCAATCTATCCTGCTCTCTCTCTCCTTCTCCTTTTCTCCATTGACTGATTCTTTCGCTCTCTTACTCGTACCGCTACTTTCATCGCAACTTCTCTTGTTGTGATTCTTAAATGCCTCGACCGCCTTTCTTAAAATTGTCTCTAAATCATCTTCAATGCTCGTAGAAGTAACGCTGCCTTCTTTGATCACAACACTTGGTAACTCATCCTGAGCTGCCATAGTCTTATTTAAAATCGTTGGACTTTTTTTTTTTTTTGTAGTATTGGTAATATCTTCTTTTCCAACCAGAACGGAAGAGTTATCTTTATTTTCTACCAAAATAGTAGATAGTTCTTTATTTCTTACCAAAATGGCAGATTCTACTTTATTTCCTACCAGAATGGCAGATTGATCTTTGTTTCCTACCGAAATGGTAGATTTTTCTTTATTTCCTACCAAACCCGTAGATTGTTCTTTGTTTCCTACCAAAACGGCAGAATTATTTTGATTTCCTGCGAATATGGAAGGATCTGATGCGTTCATCAATAAGAGAGGGTTTGTATTATTTTGGTAAACTAAACCACCGACTAATGTAGCGCTCAGAGAGGGAACATTAAAGGAGCCATCCCTTCCCATGACAATAGGATGCAACATATACGATGGGTTTTCAGGCTGCAGTAATGGCATCGGATTTGTGAACATGGGCATGAAATTTTGCGTTGGACGTGGCGGTTGCAGAAGTTTTTCAATGGGTACTAATTTTGGGGTATTCATTGGGGGTTTATCACATTTTACTTCGGTTGTGGAGACAATTTTTCCTTCATTAACTTTCGGTTCGTCTTCGTCGTCTAAAATCACTAAAGTTTCCATTATGGGGTTACACTGTGGTGTTCTGAAAGATACAAAATCTGGATAATAACATTAGTACTGAAGTAATGAAAAGTCCATTGAGTCCAGAGAACAATCGATTAGAATTTAATAGGTTCTTGCTGCTTCGTTTTGGACATTACAGGCACATGAGACTTAACAACTTCACGTCTCAGCGTATACGCCTACAAGCTCTTTTAAACTACGCAACGGATTTGAATGCGGATATCATCAATAGACAGACTGATTTGAGAGAAAGTTTTATATGTATGCCTATTTTATGCTCGGAAACGCGGGTGAAACCGCGGGGGACAGCTAGTAATATTTTAAAAGGAAAGAAACAAAATTCATATTAAGGATACTTACATATTCTGCATTGACATTACTAGAGAATTGTCTTCTCCACTGGAATCGACCTGAGAGGTTAAAATAAAATTATACAATCAAACAATATTATTAACCAAAATATGCTAATATAAAGAAAGCGTTTCTCTCTCCGTACCACAGGCTACGTGTTTGCCAAATTTCAAGATCAGTTGAGTCGTTAAGGGGCCATCGATTAATTACGTCACACACATTTTATGGATTTTGAACCCCCTGGTTCGTTCGATCGTTAAATGAAGACAGCAAATTTTCTAATTTTTATAATTAAAATCATTTTTTTGCACAGGACAAAAGATCAATTAAAAAAAGATTAATAATGCCTTAAGTTTTTGGTTTTATGTGACGTCACATAGCTTTTAACCCCTCCCTGTCCCTTGTCACATAATGTCACAATTTGTTGGCCTGTTACCCTCCTTAACCTCCTCTGTAATTTATGGATGGCCCGTCAGCTAAGAAAGTTTAACACCCCCCTACTGACATAATGTCACACAACGTCCTCTATAATTTATGGAGGGCCCTTAGACTTACCAATTCGGTGTCTATGTTTAGAATTTCCGTCTGTTGGAGGCGACATCGCGACCGCACCTTCTTCATTTGCTCTTCACAATCCAACGCATTTTTGTGCACTTCACTGTTGAACTGGAATTGTAAATAGACAAGATTTATTAAGCCCGTTTTCACACCAAAGAGTGTTATAGAAAAATGAACTCTATGTAGTTCTGACAAGGTACATTTACATAATCATACAATCAACCATTGGATAAATAGATGGACCTTATGTCTTTATGTTTGGGTGTTCAGAACCCCGCGAAGACGGAGCGACTCAAAGTGTTGCGGCTCGGCGTAAAGTTGGCAGGCAGCGTGGGAGTCATATTCAGCCCTAGCCTAGCATTCAGCTGCACCATAGCGACGTACTCCAAATTGTAATGACGATCCATTGCATTGATAAGGAACGCGTGCGGCGCGTACCCTTTGATACAATAGGAAGCCGGCGCGCGGCTTCGTTTGTAATTGTTGCGCGCAGGCTAGTTTTTGTCTTATTTTCCACGAGAGCTTATTTTGCTTTGAACATTTATAAATAGATCTTTCCTTTGTCGGCTTCGCGGCTGTTTTGTATTGTTGCGTTCAAACTAGCGTATGCCGTATCACCCACGTACGAGAGCTTATTGTAGAAAAAATAATTAGAAATTTTATGCATAGCTGTTCCCTTTGGCGGCGGCGCGTGCGATTCGAGTAAAACCTACAAGTTATGTCTACTGTTACTATTGATTCTCACGTTTTCAAGATGATGAATATTTATTAAATTATTTAAAAAAGAAACTTTATTTATTAAATTTTACTTTATGCTTCATAGGTACTCCTCATGGCAAGTTGTTATGCCGCGGGAAAACAACCACTAAAATTTCACGGTGTATAGGTTTCGATTTATATAAAAAAAAGAAGTTCGAGAAAAAATACAAGATGCAAAAAGTAGATATTATTATAAGGTCTTTAAGAATTGTGATAAAAAACCCCTCAAAATGTGGAAATTAATTAATACTTTAGGTAGTAACAAAACAAAAAATAGCATCGCTCCATCTAAGCTTGAATCACAATGTGGCACTATTACTAATGAATCTGATATATGCAACTGTTTCAATTCTTTCTTTGCAAATATAGGCTCCTTCTTAGCTAATCAAATTCCACAAAAATATCACGATAGTGGAACGTACAGTGAATTTTATAATAGTAATATCGAATCACAGTCGGCGGAACTATCGAATTTAGCTCCCGCTACTTTATCGGAGGTTAGCAAGATAATTGATAATTTGAATACGAATACGACCACTGGTCTCGATGGCATATCTTGCAAGGCCCTTAAATGTGTAAAAATGCCTATACTTGAGAAACTCACAATATGCATTAATGACTGTCTCAAATCTGGATGTTTCCCTGACTCACTCAAAATTGCAAAGGTTAGTCCAATATTCAAGTGTGGCAAAAGGACGGACCCAGGTAACTATCGCCCCATCCCAGTACTTCCAGTAATTTCCAAAGTTTTCGAAAAAGTTATGTTCAGCTGCTTAGACAAATTCCTCAACTCCATTAACTTTCTTTATCACAAGCAGTATGGCTTCCGATCTCATTCAAATACTCTTTCAGCCTGTATTGATATTGTAACAAACATTAAATGTAAAATAGACAAAAAACAAATAGCTCTAGGAATATTTATCGATCTTAAAAAGGCCTTTGACACGATTAGTCATAAGTTACTCCTCCAAAAGCTACGAGTTATCGGGGTTAAAGATCTTGCGTATAGTATGATACAGTCATATCTCACTAATAGATATCAGATAGTTAAAATTGGTGATGTGGAAAGTACTCCTGAGTTAATAACTTACGGAATCCCTCAAGGGTCCATTCTCGGTCCCATGCTTTTTTTAATATATATTAATAATATTAAAGACCTAGGCTTAGCTGGAGACGTGACACTATATGCCGATGATACCTGTCTCTTTTACTTCGGAAAAGAAATTCAAACAATTGTTAAACAAGCCCAAGAAGACCTCAATATCTTATATACTTGGTTTCAATACAACTTACTAACTGTTAATGTGGCTAAGACTAACTACATGATTTTTAGTGCTAAAAATAAAAACGTTCAAAATTTCCCGACATTACACATAAATAATGAACCACTAGAGAAAAAACAATCAGAAAAATATCTTGGTCTCATACTTGACAGTCAGCTAAACTGGAAGCCACATTTAGAGAAACTAAGCTCAAAATTATCATCCCTAATGGGCATACTTCGAGGTAGCGTTCGTTGTTTCCCTGAATGTGTTAGATATATTATATACAATTCCCTCATCAAGTCTCATTTAACATATCTAATTGAAGTATGGGGTTCGGCTGCTAAAACGAATTTAAAACAATTACAAATAACCCAAAGTAAAGCAATAAACTACAATTTCATTTAAACTATTTAACGCCAACTGCAACTGTATTTCATAGAACTAAATTAATGTCACTTACACAAATATATAGGTACCACACGTGTTTGCTAATAAGAAGAATTCTGATCAAAGATACTCACTCTCAGATAACTTTTACAAAAAAATCGCTGAGTCAAACTCGCATAATGAGACGTGCTAACAATATCTGCTTATACACACCACGAACCAACTATGGAACTAGGAATATCAAATTTGAAGGCGCCAAAATGTATAACAAATTACCTAATTATATAAAAGAAATACAGTCATTACCATTATTAAAAAAAAAATTGAAATTTTACATACTGAACAACAATTAAATAAATACAAAAATAAAAATACCCCAAAAAAATTTCAAATTCAGTGATGATAGAAGCTGCTTTTCGACACGTAATAAGGGCCGTACAATGTTCAACGGTTGTTGGATTGTTGACAATTTTATTTGCTGTTTACCTACATTGTTAAAAAAAAATATATATATATTGTATAACATTTAGTTTTATCTAACATTATTATAATTTAACATCTATAACTTTCGCCGTTCCGTACGATCCATGAATGATCTACCGAAATTTTAAACTTGTATTTCTCATAGTAAGTGAATTGTATTCTGTTTTTGAGAAATAAATGTCTTAAACCATATTTATTGGGGGGAGTCAAAATGTGAAGTATAAATGATTATTTATTCTGCTGACTTAGAAGCTGGGTTTTTTACCGCTTTTAGAGACCTTAGACTTAAGTACCTAATTGAATTTGAAATTTCATATGAATTTCATTTTGATACTTCCACGGATTCTAGCACAGAAGACATACAGACTACTTTTTACCACTAACGGGAATGGCGAATCGCACGCGATAAGTAATATCACATCAAAAACATAAATGTACAAAAATACACAAGTCTCGCAACGTAATTCTGCCGTAAAAAGACTGAAATCAAATGAAAACCAAGTCGATTAATACCTATCTATCTGTGGGATCTGCTATCCAATCACTTTTTCATAAATTGATGCCTTGTTAGTTAGCTAACAACATCACAAACTCACAAATTTTACCTCTTTATAATATTAGTATAGGTAACTAGGCAGCACAGTTGCTGTTTAGCACTGCAATGCGTATCGCTAGAGCTATACAGCAAAGTACAAATAAGATAATAGTTACTAGGTATAAGGCAATGCTGCGTGCGGCCACTTAAGTTAGAACGTACCTAATATCTAGAAAATGGGACTGGACTTGGCGGGGGGACTGCCGTGCCCCCAAATAATATTCAACTCGTCTGTCGTCAGAAACTTACAACTTGGGGTTCTTTTAGAAAGGAGTGAATAGGCTACTAACGGGAAAGCAAGCTCCATCTTCGGCCTCATCTTCACGTACCATCAGGTGAAATTGAGGTCAATCGCAATCCCGTCAGAAAAAAATAAAAATATATATATAAAAATTAAATAGTGACAACATAGGAATAAGATACTACTAAAAACATTAACTTACAATCTTAGGCCCTCGACATGTCTTCAGACATTCCCGCACTTGCTTCTCGAAACTTTTGCGTATTAACATCTTGTGGAACAATCCATGCAATCTGTCAGCCATGCTCACTACGGAGTGGAACCGCAAAGCTCGGTTGGCATGGGCTTCGCACACATAGCAGACCACTCTTATCTGTGAAGACAGAAGAGAAAAGTTTACATAGCTGCAGAATTAGGGTAAAGGTGGTATTTGCCACTCTGTAATCAAACATTGCCTGTTACATTTGACCTTCCTGTTGCCTATTAAGCTGAAATTCCTAAATATCCATAGGCAACAGTGATATGATATTACAGTGAAACCCCAGTAACCTGGCCCCTGTCTAATCCAGCACCCCTGTAATCTGACTGTAAGGGTCTTAGGCAGTACTCTATATAATAATCTGACAATTTCGATAGTCTGACACTGCCCTGTTAAACATTTGTCAGCTTACCAGGCATCCACTGTATTAATATTCTGTTTAGAAATTATAATCTGCTCCCTAAGATTTGTTAAGTACCAGAGAGATGAAGACCAAACGCATGTAATGTTGGGACTTGAAAAATCTGCAGAGGGTCACATTTCTGACCACTGGTTTGTTTATGTTTATACTATCGGCATGCTATGATGGCCATTTTGACGTTTCCGATTGTCATAAGAAAAGAAACTGTATTGCTTTGTAATTAACTGTTGGATTAATAGATGCACCTTATGTCTCAAGGAATATATATTTTTCTTTGTCATTGTTAAACGTCAAAACAGCCATCATAGCATGCCATAAGTTTAATATTTTGGTAGATAGTATTCTTTAGCAAAGAGATGTATGAATAGAGATGGCTCTGTGAAGCAACTAGAAGGGATGAAATAAATAATAATTGTGCTTGAAATTTCTCTAGGCAACAGTCTTAGAAACGAGAACATTCATAAAATAACGAAAGCTAAAGCGGTAATGAGTCCACATCACTCTAAGAACTGAAAACCAGTGGGAAGAAATGTTCTCGAGTTCAAACGACGTACAAGAACGCGCCGGGTGGGACGACCAGGTGGACTGACAGTCTTCCAAGACTGCCTCTAATTTGCAACACACGCTAAATAAATGGTCATGTAACTTTAATACGCCATACGTGTGATAAACGTTCATCTATTCTAATCGGTCTGCAGATTAATTGACGACTTCTATTCCACTTACTTGAGTAATGAACTCTCCAGGCAAGTTAAGCACTTCAATGAGGTCTTTGATAGCCTTAGGGGGAACCAGTCCACTCTGGTTATCCACGCGAAAGCATATGCCGCAGCACGACAAGTTTTTCAGTACAATATTGTCGTAAATATGGAGTAACTCCGAATCATTATCCTCCATTATGCTTTCAAAACACACTCATTAGCGTCATAAAAAGAAAAGCATTCACACAAATGCTTATAGTAATTTATTTTTAAGGTGAAAATCTTTTAAATTGTGGTTTTTAGTGAAATATTAGCCTTTTATTATTTTCGAAATCAACAAGAAGTATCAACACTATTTGTTTGGCAGCTGTCTTTCATAAGATATCTGACAGAGAGAAACTGACAGAACCGCTTCATTTCATAGGTAATTCCCTATTCCTGAGGGGCTGAGGAACTGAGCCTTACAGCCTTGTCTATAAAATATTTTCGATTATAAATTAAATAAAAATACAATAATTTATATTTATTTAGTACCTCAGTGTGTGTAAAACACTTTTAACCTACCCATTTTATCTCGGCAACTTGAGAAACGCGGCTAATTGAAATCTTCCTTTTTCATATTTTTCATAGTTTTTTGGAGGGCCTACCTTCTAATCAGTTAAAATAAGTCGAGGGTCGATCGTGCTTTCTCTTTTGACACATATAAATTGCATTGAATAACCCACAAAAAAGATCTTGTAAACGTGACGAGAGCTCAAATGGCGCGAAATCATTGTCATTTGTGTCGCACTCTTCACCCGCCTATAAGGTCAATCTCTAGAGTTGTAAGTCAAAAATTCAAAAAATTCAAAATTCAAAACCATTTATTCAGTTTAGGCCCTCAGAAGGCACTTATGAAGGTCAAATTTAAAGTTACTGAAGCTACTACCGGTTCGGAAGTCAGCCTTCAACTGAGAAGAACCGGCAAGAAACTCAGCAAGGTTACATTCTTTTTTATTTTATTAAATTCTTTTTTATCTATTCTGACTTTTTGGCTATTTTATAACATCAATTTTACATATTTTTATATTTAACAATTACAAAATACTTAATAAAGCTAACATTCAAAAACAAAAAACAAAAAAAAAAGAAATAACAAGACTACAAAATAGAAAATGACAATAATTACTTACAACTTAAACAAGAAAATTAGAGGTGCACTGTGCAGAGAGCAGCTATTTCCATACATTTTTATCTTCAATATAATGAACCACCTTGTAATACGCTTTTTCTTTCAAAACTTTCCTAATATAATTTTTAAATTTATGATCAGACATTTTGGTTACTGAAAGCGGTATCTTATTATAAAATCGAACACAATTACCAAGAAATGACTTGTTTACTTTAGTTAGTCTAAAATATGGAACAACTAACTTCTCCCTTTGTCTTGTATTAATATTATGGATATCCAATTTTGACTCAAACATTCCTATGTTTCTACGTATAAACATTATATTTTCATAAATATATAATGAAGGCAATGTCATTATATTTATTTCCCTAAATAAATCTCTTAATGATTCACGGGGACCCATACCGTAAATTGCACGAATTGCTCTTTTTTGTATAATAAATATTGATTCTATATCCGCTGCTGCTCCCCAAAATAAAATACCATAGGACAAGAGGCTATGAAAATATGCAAAATAAACTAATTTGGCTGTCTCAACATTCGTCAATTGTTTAATTTTCCTAACAGCAAATGCAGCCGAACTTAACTTAGCAGCTAGAGTATCAACCTGAGGTCCCCACTGCAATTTATTGTCTAATGTAAGACCCAAAAATACCGTTTTATTAACAAGATCAATATGGCTCCCATCTATTATTATTTGGCTATCTACTTGTGCTACATTCGGTAAAGAAAACCTTAAGCATTTAGTTTTCTTTGAATTTAGTAATAGATTATTTGTAGCAAACCACCCACAGACAATTGACATAGTATGATTAACTTTAGTTAGATCTTTGTCTTTTCTATCAACTTTAAAAATTAATGATGTATCATCAGCAAACAAGACAATATCTGTGAGATCATTTACAACATATGGCAAGTCATTTATATAGACTAAAAACAAAAATGGACCTAAAATTGAACCCTGGGGTACCCCCATTTCGACTAAAGAGCCCTTGGATGTTGTGCCAGTAATCCCTACCTTTTGTTGACGATTAGATAAATAAGATAAAACAAGATCATGAGCAGTTCCACGAATTCCGTAGTAGTCAAGTTTTAGAAGTAGCGTACGGTGGTCAACGCAATCGAAAGCCTTGGATAGATCACAAAAAATGCCAATCGCATCCTGAGAATCCTCCCATGCGCCATAAATGTGTCTCGGCAATGCTGCTGCCGCATTGGGGCTTCAACCTCTCAACTCGACTTGCCAACTTCCGTAATGAATGCCATGCTAATTTGTAGGGTCAGTCCAATCTTGAGCCAAATCGGGTCGGCCGTAATTAAATCACTTTTTTTATTACAATTTTACACCTGACGTTGTTTACTAATATTAATTACGTATATGATAGAGAAGGGTGGATGTGGGAAGCTGAGAGGAAGTTCAACGAGGTGCAAGTTTAGCTCAAACAGATTGTAAAAAAATACAAGCCAAGTTCTGAATTCAAATTATTTATTATCACTCTTCTTCAACCCATGGGACACTTTCAGGTGCTGATGCAAGTTAATCTTGCTCTTAAACATTTTGCTCGGACAGTGGGGGCATTCGACGGAGGCACTCTCCGGCGGATGGACGTATTTTGTGTGTTGATGAAGGCAGAGACGAGTCTTGAATTCTTTGCTGCAGACTGTGCATTTGTGCACTTTGTCTCCTGAAATTTAACATAAATGTAATACAAAATATTATTCAGTGATAGTTTATGGTATTTGAAATAGATCCAAATTAAATTACTATTACTTAACGATAAGGCTCATTTGCATCATCATACAATAAACTTATAATGATTTGAGCTGTTGGTATCCCCAATAAATAAACCATATTATCAATCGATGGACCTAATACCAAAGTAGAAAAAGTTCATTTTTCAATGATTCCATTAGATTTTTTGAAATTTATTTTGAACAAAAAATACATGGCTGAAAATAATACATAATCATTTGTAAATAACCACAGAGGTTTATAAGAGGAATGACTTATTCAACATTCAGTCCTTAAGATACTAAATTACTAATTTCTTTGATCACAGATATGACAATAGATTGAATAGACCAGATTACAATTATCAATAAGCAACTCACCAGTTGGATGTACATTCCTTTTGTGGTTAGACAAATACTTCACAGACCTGAACTTCTGTCCACACATCTTACATTCCACTGAATTCTCAACGGCTTCATGCACCAACTTAATATGCTCTCTCAACGTGAGTTTAGACTTAAAATTCCTATTACACTTCCCGCAGGTCATCGATACATCTGGATTACTATGTTCAGCCATCAAATGGTCTTTTAAATTGAACTGCGGCAGTTCTAAAAGGCATAAAGGGCATGTGGCTATCTCAAAATCATTTTCATTCACAGTTCTCATGTCGAGCTCCTTTATGATTTGTTGAAAGGTTTTCTGTTTGCGGCGTTTTGTGGGAAGACGGCATTTGGCTTTGTGTGCATATAATAAGTTCCTCTCTTGGAATGTGTTTTGGCATATTTGGCACTTGAATAGGACTCTTCTGTAGTTGTGAGCGTTCACCATGTGATCGGAGAGCATGTTGGGCTCTAGGTCTTCGAGGCAGTGGAGGCACACCAAGAGGCCTGTTTTAGGATTCATCATGGCATCTGTGGAGTTGTATTCGATTGGTTCTTGGTTTGTTTGAACACATTGTGCTAGCTCCAGTAAGGCCCTGAAGAATGAATGTAGAAATGTTTATTTGTGAGTCACTAATGTAAAACCAGCAAACAACAAAAAAGGAAGTTATACAAAGTCTATAATTAATACTTTTCCATTTAAAAAAATCTATTATGATACTTCTGTTTTATAATGTAAGCAAACCATGCAATGCTATATATTCCAAAATTACCAATAATAAATTAAAAAATCTTTTATTCATACAAATTTTTTATCACTTTACATGAATAAAAAAAAACTTCATAAGAAAAAAAATCACTGCCATAGATATAAAAGTCTTAAGAAGTATCAAGGAAAAGCTAATCATCCTTAATCCTTCCTACCATATAATTTCATAAATCAAAAGCAATCCTATGTCTAAATATTGCATTTATTTATAGCTAATAGATAGAGATACATACATATTACAAGAATCATCTTCATCATCCTCATCATCATTAATTTCTACCTTCACAGAGACACAGCACTGGAAGCTTGTCCCTTCCAATGGGTCAGTATCAAGTTCCATTGTCAACAATGGACGAAACTTTCAATAAATAGAACA
This sequence comes from Habrosyne pyritoides, assembly GCA_907165245.1. Classification (NCBI taxonomy): domain Eukaryota; kingdom Metazoa; phylum Arthropoda; class Insecta; order Lepidoptera; family Drepanidae; genus Habrosyne; species Habrosyne pyritoides. Next base: position 328,254 of record OU015615.1, read on the forward strand.
AGAAGACATTGTGAAGAAATAGGTAGTTCTTCCACTCCACTTCTTATTTACAGGGCACAAGTATTTTTTTACACAATTCAGCCAGTGTAATATTTGTTTGATAAAAATTGTAAACACATTAAATCAGCTGTCAAATTGCGTTTCGTTTTTGCTATGATAATTGATTATCTGTGCCATATTATAGTGCTCACAAAATATCTAAAAATTTTATCGATAAGTTTGAATCGATTTTCTTTAAGCAATATGTAACTGCTTAGTTAGTACTAAGAGTTTCAAAACCGATAAAAAACGTTTAAGAACACGCTCAGTATTTAGAGTTTTGTATCATGTAGTATATTAATTTGCAAGTTGCATCTTTAATGACCTATTGGAAGATACTCAACACTCACACGTTTATGAAAAACACTCCCAATTTAATTTATCTTTTTAACTGACTACAGGTTTGTATAGCGGTTCATAGAAACCATCTCCTTAAAAATTACGTGTACATAGAGCCGATAGTCTCGAGTGAGTTCGCTATAAATAAATAAATATCCTGAGACATTCTTTACACGCGGCCATCTGATCCCAAACTAAGCTGAGCTTGTACTATGGAAACCAGATAACTGATATATCACATATACTCGTACTACATTTTTTTTGTATATACATACTTATATAGATGTTTTTAAACCCAGACACAGAACAAACAGACATGTTCATGTACACAAATGTTTTTCCTGGGTGGGAATCGAACCCGCGTAGTCAGGTCGCTAACCTCCAAGCCAACTGGCCTGCCTATGGCTATGACATACATACAAACAGATGCGAATAAGTGTCGCTTTTTGTTATTTGGCTACAGACCTCTAAAACCGTGACTTTTGCAAGGAGCTAGGGGATTGCATTAAAATTAAATACTTTGTTTTTATCATAATTATTTATTAATTTACTGGTTACAACTAAATAATTTATACTGAATACCAATTACATAAGATTTGTCAATAATATCACACGCGGCCACAAAGTCTTCTTTACTCTTATACTTATAAAACGAACGCTCCGATTTCCATTTAGTACTGAATTGTTGATCAGAGAAGAATGGTTCTGCTGTCTGAATGTCAAGTGGATCTTGGAGTAACGGTAGCTTCAATCTGTATGAAATATATAGATCAGAATATCAGCTATTTATTTGCTACTGCTACTACTAGAGAATTTTGTGTATACACATTGCCAGCATGTTCCTCCAAATAGCGCTAGCGGTGTAACATTGCCACTTAGCAGGTGATCTTGACACCATTCTACATTAATCCAAAGTAATATAGGTAAAAAAGTGTGAAGGCTAGATAACTTGACCACCATACCACAGGTCGTAGGTGCAAATACCACTCGAAACACACATTTGTGTGCAATATTTGAAGGTCTTTTTCTCTAAGTTTATATTCGAAAGTAGTATATAAGCTATCTGAGGCCTGAACACGAACATTTATCGCAAGCGTGGCGTCATCACATAAGTAACACAATAGAAAATTGAACAACGAACAGCGTCACGTATACGCGGTGTTAAATTTTCCATACAAATACGTAATAGATTTAGATCAAACCAGTCACATAGGTAGTTTATAACCTAGACCATTTTATCCCAAGAAAATGTATCCCTCGGGAACGCGGGTGTAACCGCAGCGGACAGCTAGTGTAAAATATATGTTCCGATGGCGAGACTAACCTGGTAGCATGCAGGAACATCCTATGTGGAACAGAGTCCTTTGTTCTGCTGTACGTGTAGTCACCAAGTATTGTGTGCCCGACGGCGCTTGAGTGGACGCGCAGTTGGTGACGACGTCCTGAACGTAAGTTAGATTAAACTGACGCCATCGCTTTAAAACTAGTGGTTGACCCTGAAAGCTACCCCACGCATCGCGAGGCCAACATACGTTCGGCGTGTTCTAGAACACGTCTCTTCTTCTACTAAGTGTAAATATCTGTTATCTGGTTTTCATAGGTGTAGAACATTTGGTTTTGGCAATTCGTTGTTTCTACAAACTAAAGTACTTTAAGGATAGACTGAATAAGCATTCTCTGGACAAGCGTACTCCATGGTTAGTCTTATCGTCGCTTAAAACCCAATTTCTAGCCTAATTAATGAGAAAAGAAATTAGATAAAATTAATCATGCTAGTTTATATTAAGGAGCAGAATATTATAATTAAGGAGAGAGACTCATCAAATGAAATGCTTGCTAGAATAATTGAGGAGGAGACGTTAAAGATGCGCCATTACCTGTAATAGGCTTCATAAGTACTACTGTAACAGGATCTTTGTCGTAGAACCCCGTTTCAAGCACCAACATGCGCGTATGAGCTCGACGCGGCTGTAAACTCAATGTGGACATGTTTGATGTCACCGCTATCATTCTGTGGCTTGAATCAGCTGTTAATGGGTCTATACCTGTTATCAAGAAAGTCTTGTGCTTAAATATGCCTTTGGAAAGGTGTTAATACCATTAGATTAGATTACAAGCCCAAGTTCGGTTGAACCATAACCGCCCAAGTAATTATTGGGGATTGAAAACACAAACTACATACATCTTCTGTGAGCATAACTTATCTATAGACGGTATTAATTCATTTATTCATGTACATTTACTAGATACTGGTTGGCACCTGGAGTGATCCTGCTGCAGAATAAAGAATTTTGGAAATATCACGCCGGTTGAGTGTGTTTTTTTTACTACGCCTATAACCTTCGCACACGTGCAAGCAATAAGTTGAGTACGTTCTATAGCAATCGGATGAACGCTATGGCAATGCATATATTACGGCCAAAGAAATAAACATTTGCATTTGAATATTAGATAATTGTGCTTTTAATAACTCGAAGTTCCTCTGTATTTAAATTACAAATAGTAACTTAGTGTGGCGACATCTATGAACACGCCTACAATCCATCATCGCCCGCACCATAGTCATGAGGCGACATCTATGAACGAGTAAAAACACGCGAGAATCCTATATCGCGATATCGAGATTCTCTCAGGATTTGACATATATACAAGCATCCCACATCAACAGTTGGACTGCGGTCCCCAGGCATGATCACCTAGCGGCAGAAGATCTTCTCTTTTAAATGGAGGACATTTAAAAGAGACGATCTTCCGCCAGACTAGGTGTCTCATACCTCGCGCCTCCATATTAGTGACTCATTAATTCTCAATAATCAACGCAAAATCTTACCAACATCAAACTCAACATCAGCCAGTTCAAATCCAACATGACCTCTCAACACCGCTAAGTAATATTTACTAGTATCGCGCTTTTCAAACAGTTTTCCCGCTTTCGCTGCAGCTGACTTCGTTTTGGCAATGCATAGGACGCCGCTTGTCGCATAATCGAGACGTTGGACAAAGTGGAGGGGGTTCATTGATCTTGACATATGCGAGTCGGGTGAGGCAATGTGGTAAGTGACAGTATTCTGTAAAAGTTTAAAATTACACTAACGATGTTTGTTGTCTACAAAAAATTATACGAGGACCATCGAGATACCGTCCCGTGGTTAAACCTGCGTTCCCGAGGAGCTAAGAATATCCCTACTAATATTATAAATGTGAATGTAAGTTTGTTTGTTACGCTTTCACGCGAAAACTACTTAACCGATCATCGTGAAACTTTGTACACATATTTTTGGAGGTATTGGTCGGGAAAATGTTACATCCCTCGGGAATGCGGGTGAAACCTCGAGGGACAGCTAGTATATTATATTGTTATTATGTATCCCGGGATTATAATATAGCCTATGTCTCCAGGGTAATAGTGTAGCTTTCTATCAATGAAAGAATAATTTAAATTGGATAAGTAATTTCGGTGATTATTTACAACATCCAAACATACTTGTAAAATAGTGAGTTAACAATTATGTTTCTTTTTTTTACAAACTAAGGAATCGATAACAGATTATTTGCAATCGAATATTTGTATATAAATAAAAATGTCGATATTAATCGATGTTATCGACCAACGCTAATCCAACTCTAGTGTAGACGGTGTAGTAGTCTAAATTATAACCTAATTCTACATGATTCTATCATTAATTTTAATATTTAAAGAGCATACCTTCTCGTTTTCATTGTCGGAATTAATGTACATATCATACGGCTTGTTAATCACAATAAAATTATCACTTTCATACAATTTCTCGACACCCATTTTTTTGTTTGTTGACATGTTACTTTCAACCCGCGAAATTCAAGAATATTGCTGCGTTCACTTTATTCCAATAGTATGCGATAATATTATATTCTGGTAATTTCGGTGTTTTAAGAATTATTGAGTATTTTCCACTTTTACTCTTTGTTAGGGGCACTAATGTTGATACCCTTGGACTGAAATGCCTAAGAAGAGATACAAGTCCAGTTTGAATAGCTCTGTCTAAGCATTCACTAAGTATCTCTTCAAGTGGCATTTTGCCCGAAGGATATCAAATTTAATAATTTTATTCTATTTTCATTACATTACAATAAGACATAAAATTTTGAATTGACACAAAACAATTGAGTACGACCTTATATTTTTCTACTTAATGGCTTTAGTAAAATAAATACTGTTTTGTGTATGTACTCCTACATAAAGTAAAATAAAATATTCTGGCAGCACTGGAATTACATTGTCAATTTCTGACATGACGATAGTAAATTAACCCGACCAAATTGCGTTACCCAGTTTTCTTACGAGAACATAGTTCATTTGCTAACAATTTAAAATGTTAGCTAGCATAATTCTTTTACAATAGTTTCTTTCTGACTGTGTACGGCTACGGTGAAAACAATAAAAATCTCAATTAAAAATGAAGAGAATGAAGAAGCACAAAGTTAAAAAGGAGAGCCCTGAGACCTCTACGTCCAACAATCAGGAGCAGGAGGACCACGACTTAGCATTCTACATACACGACCGCGTAGAGTTGATGCATCAAGTGTTTTCCATACTGAAATATAAAGAATTAATCACAATCGCGCCAGAATGTATTCGGCATATATCTGTTAATGATCTGCAGGAGCTATGCACTGAGGAGGTGAGTTTTTATTAGCCTGGATTTGAGTAGTAATTGAAATAGCTGAAGTTTCCTAAGGATGTTACATTGGTGTGTATATTGTTAGACCATGGATCTACGAGTCTGTTGGTGCGATAGATAACTCTCAGTCTTTATTAATTTACAAAATATGGCACATCAACAGTATACATATTAAGCATTTTATAATAAAGTAATGTAACAGTATAATATGTACACTATTTATAGATGTGTACAGCATTTACCACATTTGGAACGAATATAAGATTTTAAATGTTGAGGGAAAAATTTAAAAACTAAAAACCTGAATTTTAATCTAAAAACTGAACAAATGTTTTTTTTTCTTTTTATAAGGCAACAATAGAACAAAGGCTAAAGCTATGGAATGTCTAGTTATTTTGAAATGATTTCTGTATCCTACACCTGAAGTCTTAGTGGTTATTGTCACTAGCTGTCTTTTATATGATTTTAATTAAAACAGCGCTCACTTAAGGTTGTTGGTTGCACTTACAGAATAATACACATCTTTGACAAAGACTGAGTACTACATTTCTCCGCACATCGGTCATTCCAGGTGACTGGCAGATGTGATAGTGTTCTGCAGAAGCATTGGGTGTCTACCTTGATAAACCCCCATGCCTGGCAATTTTTTTATATAATCTGATCATTTTTTCGAGTAGTAGAGCTCTTAGTGCAGAGTTCCGGGGAAGTACTACCACCTTACCCATTTCTGCCGTCAAGCATTAGTGCACATGTATTACTGTGTTTTGATTGGAAAGGTAAGGGGGCCGGTGAAATTACAGGCACGTGAGACTTATCAATGTCTTATCACATCTCAGGGTCGACAATGCATTGGGGATGCTCCTAGTGTTGCAAATGTCCAGAGGCGGCGGTGACCACTTACCATCAGGTGGACCGTCCGCTTGTTTGTTGGCCTATGTGTAATAAAAAAATATTGTGTGTGTTTTAAATTTATTTATTTAAAACTTTTACATGTCTTGGTAGTTGTTGTCTGAATAAAATAATTTTAATTTAATTACTAAAATATTGGTATTCGAATGCATGTAAATGTGCGATTGAAGGAGCTAAGTACCTTGCAAAGTGGAGTCAATGGTAAAACATCAGCTTGCACTAACACAATGTATATTTCAGTTGAAAATACATTAGATAACATTTAGATATGTTGTCTTTTTTTTTTTTTTTTTTTTTTTTTTTTCATGCCACTTGGGCCGACAAACAAGCAGACGGTCCACCTGGTAAGTGCAACACTAGGAGCATCGCCAATGCGTTGTCGACCCTGAGACGTGAAGTTGTTAAGTCTCATGTGCCTGTAATTTCACCGGCCCCCTTACCTTTTCTCCCTAAAGACTCTCCATGACAACCACATCTCGGTTTTAGTGATAATTATTAGTGGCTGCAAAACATCATTGAAATTACAGGCACATGAGAATTAATACTATTAAATGGTTGACAGCGCATTGACAATGCGTCTTGTTGCTCATTTCCAAAGGCGGTGGTGACCATTTACCATCAGACCATTAAAACAATAATATAATGTAGCTGGGTATTTTAAGTTAATATTTGACAGTATTTGAGGCAAAGAGCAAGGAATTTTATTGTAATTTAATATTTAGTAAACTGAATGGCGAGCATTGCTCGGGATTTCTTTACTAACGTGACTTCTACCCTACTCTCTTTTTTAAAGCACTGTCATATATACCTAGATACGAATTAGATGCGATAATAAAGGTCTCCCAATAACAGTATTTCTCACAAAGGATGTAACTTGAAAACCTTACCTTCTAATGACATTGTAGCAGTTTTCATTGCCTAAAACACGGATAAAACGACATTTTCTGAAAATTAATCCTAGCTAGATCGATTTAACGCCCCCGAAACCCCCTGTATACTAACTGTCATGAAAATCGTATATACAAGAATTGCTCGTTTAAAGGTATTAGATGTATAGATTAAAATCTTGTAGTCCTCTATTGACGAGTTGGCGCGCATGTCATACCTTTTCCTATTTGAACTCAAGGCCCTAACTTACAATTTGAAAACTCATTGCTATCCATGCCAGGAATAACTCATAAGATATACTGCTTCTGGACCTCAGAGTATGGCTATATTTATCACACTACTGAGTAAGAAACCTGAATGTGATCTGTTTGCGGACGGATGGCAGACGATACTTGTGGAATGCTTGAGGTATTGTGAGGCGCTGGAGTGACAAGTTTAGCTTTTGTACATTTATTATTATACTTTTTAGTAGATGTATGTAATTAGTATAATTAATATTAATTCAATTACTAAAAAAGCACCTTACCGTGAAGAACTAGTAGAGAGCAACAGGTTATGTGCACTTATCAGTTGAATCAACTGCCTGCTTAATAAATAATAAGGTTTACTTGTATTGTCCTCATGCAGCTCCTAGGTATAAGCTCGAAGCGCCTGTGCGCGATACTGGACGGCGCTCCGCCCCCCTCCGACACAGACTCCTCGAGCCAATCCTCCATGGAGCAGATGGAGACCATCTCGCTTGACAGCATATCATCAGACGAAGCGATGTTGAGCCCCAGCAATGGCAAGAGGAAAAAGGTATTCATAATTCTAAGCGTGTCACACTCGATGGGAAATAGATCAATGAGAGAGCGTCATACTAGTGAAAGAGAAGGAAATATAAGATGGATCGCTTCTTCTCTTTTTAGGGTATATTGCCGTCTCATTGATGTTAAGATAAAATATAATAGTATCTTCATTCTGTGTGACGCAGTTAAACCCTTTAATCAGTTTAGGTCCGCGGCCAGCGGCACTAATGAAGGTCAAATTTAAAGTTTAAAGTTACTGAAGCTGCCAGGGCTCGGTACCTATTCAATTTATTTAATTAATATGAGTATAGGTATCTATAAGCGAATTTACGAGCGAGTTTAAAGCGAGGCGAGTACGCATCGAGCGCGCGGCGAATACGACGCGAAGAAGTGGGGCGGGGCGGGCTGTTCGAGCTCGCCACGCACTCGCAATGTCTTCGCTTCGAACTCGCACTAAGCTGGCTTTGTACTCACTTACAAATTGCCAGTGTGATAGTGAGTAGCGAGCTACGAAACACCTTTTAATAGGGAATATCTTCTGCCAGGCTAGGTGACCGTGCCGTTGCGTGCGGACCGCGCTCCAACTGTTGATGTTGGAAGCTTCTATATAAAATGTTTAGATAACTTCGATAGTGCGATGTAGGTTTCTCTTGTGCGTGTTCGTAGATTTCGGCACAAAGAGTAGAATATGTAGTATATCATGTTAATTGAAATACGGCTTCCAATCATTTTTTGTGTGATCAAGCGTGGTATTTTGAAGGTCCCCTCCGGAACGGGTCACGTAGTATGGGTACGTTCCCTTATCTGGTTTCCATAGAAGAAGCTCTGTCTAGCTTAGGATCAGATGGCCGTGAATGAGAAATGTTCCGGGATATTTTTTTATCAAATGATTTCCTTCTTTAGCACAAACACCGCCGGCGTGATGCCAAAGCGAATTGCAAGCCTAAGTCTAAAGGCAGACAGTCAGAGAAGTCGGAGGGGGAGGCCACGGAAGACAAGTCGAAGGCGTCCCGCGCGGGCCTCACGGTGCTGGAGCTGCTGGAGCTGCAGGCGCGCGCGCGGGCCATCCGCGCGCAGCTGCACCAGGACCAAGCCGCCCGTATGTATCCATCTAGAAAAAGTTATCTCAACTCACGGTAATAGTTTCAGTAGCTCTTAGAGCAGAGCTGTAGCGCACTTGTATTACTGTGTTTTGGTTAGAAAGGTAAGGGGGCCGGTGAAATTACAGGCACAGACAAGTTATCCTAGTTTACGATTCTAATAATACTAATTTTGCTTCGACATCCCTATCTGTGTGCCTCTTTCGACAGGCCTTCTCCAATTGTCCATTTTTTCTCTATCGCTGGCTAATTATGTCAATGCGCCTGCTACAGTTTTCGACCCACCTTATGGGTGGTCTGGTACGTTTTTTTATTTCTTGTGAATAGTGCATTATTCTGTTTGATCATTTTCCCTTACCTCTAATTGTGTGTCCCGTCCATTTCCATTTTAGTTTCCTGAACATGAATAGTAAATTCACTAGATAGTGTTGACCTTGCGGAAATCCATTGTAAGATTATACAAAAACAAATATCTAGTAACTAATTCGGCTGGATCTCCTTCTCTGTCAAGTCCCAAACAAGGAAACTCAACAGGAAACCGACACGTGTTTCGCTTCTACACGAAGCATCTCCAACACGTATTAGACCCACTGTCACTGACTCGACGCACTAGCACCACAGACGTGTTACCTCGCCGACCGCCGGACAGAAAGAGTCTTTCTGTTGCTGTTGAGTTTCCTTGACAGAGTACTAGATATTTATTTTTGTAAACTCGGTATTTGTTATAAATATATTTATTTTCCCCTAGAAAACTTATCAGAGACCCAATCTGTGTTGACAAGTGATCCGGACGGGCACCACTCAGACGTGGAAATCAAGGAAGAACCGGCTGAAGTTGTGGAGATCAGTAGCGATGAAGAGAAACCTAATATCGAAGAGCTGGAGAAGGCTGCAGGTAATACTACAGCCCTTCCAAGCAAACTAACCGCTATGCTCTAAGCCAAATACCCTTAATATCCTTTATTTTGGCATACTAGTACAAGGACGATGCTAATAGTGTAGTAAAGGCACTTTGTAGCCATTCTGGTTGATAATAACTATTTAATAAATAAATTAATATCCCGGGACATTCGTTACACAAGGCCATCTGATCCCAAACTAAGCAGAGCTTGTACTATGATAACCAGATAACTGATATACTACTTTAATCATCTAAATACATACTTCACTACATAGTATAAAACAAAGTCGCTTTCTCTGTCCCTATATCCCTATGTATGCTTAAATCTTTAAAACTACGCAATGGATTTTGATGCGGATTTTTTTAATAGATAGAGTGATTGAAGAGGAAGGTTTTTATGTATAATACATGTGACATCCCACAGGAACGCGGGTAAAACCGCGGGGGACAGCTAGTATACTTATAAAACAAATAGACATGTTCATGCACACAAATGATTGCTATAGGTGGTAATCGAACGGAAGACTTGTGGCGGGGAGTCAGGGTCACTAGGCCACTAGCATAAGGCCCATTCAAATTTATTATATATTTTTGTTTATATTTCCAGCAATGCCACTACCGTCACCAACACCGCCAAAAGAACCAGAGAAGCCAGAGGAATCAGAACCAGTAGTCAAACGCATTAACGACCTCATCGTCACTGTACCCCAAGCCAAACCAACTCGGAAGATAAAACTCAATAGGAGCAAAGTGTTCATATCTGTGCCTAATAATGAAAACAGTGTGCCCAGTGAAACAATAAGTGTTGTTGTAAATAATGAATTGAGCAAACTTACTAAGGTTAAAAAGAAACAGAAGAAGGGTAAAAAGAAGAGAGACAAAGATGGAAGTGATCATGATGAAATAACGCTCCAGTTGTCCGATTCAGAGAAAATGGATTTGTTAGAGGATTTGGATAGGAAGGCATATGATACGGTCTCTAGCTCTGAAGACTCGGGCAGTAGCTCTAATGATGACGAGATGGAAATGGAAAAGGAGAAACAGAAAGAGAAAGAAAGGATTCTGAAAGATAAAGAGAAAAAGGAACAAGAGATCTTAAAAGATAAAGAACGATTAAAGGTGGCAGTTCAAGTAAAAAAGAGAATGATACGAAAAGAGAAGGAAACAGTGATGGAAAATGATGATGAAAAGGAAAGAGAGCTTTTAAAGGAAGAAAAGGAGAAGAGAGAAGAGGAAATAGTCTCAGTTGGAGAAGAAAGCCAAGATATAGCATTAGTAATAGCTGAAGAGTATGAAAGGTCACCTCTAAAACAGGATTCTTCTAAAAAGGTTGACAACCAACAATATTTAATAAATTTAAAGAAATGTATTAATTTACCAGAAACAACAGTTCAAATGGTTTCCATTCAAAGTACTACAGTTGATGCGCAAATCGAAAAAATTTCATCAACTATTGATGAAAATGAGAAAATAGAAATATTCACAATAGGTGAAGTAACTTTAGTAAAAAGAACAAGTACAGATAAAGAAACAACGAAAGCGGAATCAAGTAATGAAGTAAGCGAGATGGCAACTGTAGAGAAACACAAGTCTGATGGTGAACTGTCAGATAGAGACAGCTCAGAAGTTGAAGCTGTTGATCTCTTGCCGGTGGTCGTTTGTATATCCGATGAGGAAAGCCGTAAAAAGAAGAAAAAGAAGAAAGACAAAAAGAAGAAGGATAAAAAAGATAAAAAGTCCAAGTTGGATTTTCGAAAGAGCGCTGATCAAAATTTCTTTAGAGAAACTGACGAATGCAATATTGACGATGAGGCTTATGAAATTCTAGAACTTTCAGATGATTCTTCGTGCTACGACGTAGAAGGGACTGTCCTATCAAAGGAACCCACGAGGGAGGAAATCGCCGCCCTTTCAGCTAAAATAGACGAGATAGACAGAGAGGATGTAGTCACAGATGAACAAATACAGGAGTACGAGAACGCAGTAGCAAAACCTACAGCACCAGAAAACATATCCTGGAAAGATCGCTATTTGGATAGTACAAAAGTTAAACAAGTTTTAAGCACAGCTAATCTATTCAATGCGTTGCGAAAGAAGAATAAGGAATTAAAGAAGAAGATAGAAGAGAGTAAGGAAGAACCGTTAGCTATTGAAAAAGTTTGTGAGGAATTTGAAGAATGTATAGAAGATGGCAGTATAGAACAGTACAATACTTTACATGGTTCTACTAAGTATGTAGCCCCTGTAGTAGAGGTAACTGAAAATGTCAATAACCAAGTAAAACAAGATTTTATGGACGATCAAGAAGAGCCAATTATGAAGGAAATGAAAAAAGATGCAAAACAGTTACTTAAAATGTATAAAAGATTAATAAATCAAAATGGCGTTAATAAACCAAAGGATCCTGAGAGAAAGAAGAAAAAGAAACAGAAGAAGAACAAAGATAAAAATAAAGGGGTCGTCAATGATAGTGTTGCCACAAGTGGGGTTGTGACTGGCGAATAGTTGCAATAATAAATTAAAGGAAGATTTTGAATAAAATTCAAACAAAAGTCATCTTTATTTCTTTAGTATGATACTGATGAACCTTATGATTATGACGTAGAGTTCACTTTTCTGTAACTCTCGTAGCTGTCTAAAGGGCCCTCGAGATCTCGACATCTCTAGTATATTCAGTGGTCACATATTTAAATTTAAGAATTTAGTTTAGTAATAAGTAATATTTATTAGAAAATTGTATATTATTTTCCAAAAGTATTCGAAAATAAATAAATATAAGGTTTATTTTCATTAACATTGTTTCTCTTTGATTACTGTTGAAATTCTTCCGATTTTTTTTATTGACACTTCTTTTAGCGTGCTATGAGAGGGAAATAAGGAATTGACTTTACGATTTCTGTAACGGATGTGATGTTTTGGGGTTGATAGAATATATTATAGTTTTCTAACTTTAGTATTATAGTTAAAATTTTAAATGGATTCGCTCCAAATTCTTTTAATTTGGTTATGATGATCAAGTTCTGGTTAGTCATGCACATCATACCCACATTTAAATCCAGCATCAAACGAATCATCATCACCCACCTATCTCCGTCCACTGCTGGACATAGGCTTCACCTACAGGCCCGGTCAACTGTCTATAGGTGACCTTGGACACGACGTGGGCTTGAAAGAGTGACAAGAATAGCGATTGTTGCCGCCTCTGTCTAACATGATGATATCTGATGATGACTAAGATTTAAATTTCCCGCCTAGTATACAATTCAGTCATGTTTTTGTGGGCTGCCACTAGATGGCTAAATTTCTGTCTCATATTTTATCTATTAATGAGCTTGTCATTCTTCTCGTGAGAGTATAAATGTTCTATGCTCACCTATGGCACGCCACTGAGCTCGATCTTCAGCTCTTTCCAACCGCCGCCAGTTAAACTATTAAAAATCATTAATTCTACCATACGAATAATATTAGTTAGGTATTTCAGAAGAAAAATGGTTCAAATGCAAATTCTTTTTTCATTCCAGAAGTTACCGTAACTGTTAACGTGACAAGCCTACATTCAGCTCTAAAGTACAGCCAGTGGTACATAAAAGTCAACCTCTCGACAACTACGCAGCGATAGAGTCCTTTTTACTAAAGAAGTCCCACAATTAATCAACAGAAATTTAACTTATTTAGAATATCTTCTCTAGATTAATTTCTAGCCAGGGTTGAGTATTATAACAAACACAATCCAGACCACTATTTGCAAAAAAGTTTTTAATAAAATGGTGGATTTGTATTAAAACTTTTCACAGGTTTTTTTGAGACAGCTTAAAATGGCACGATATACATATACGTATATATTCACTTTATTGGTGTACTTGTATAGAAACTTGTTTTTTTACTGGAGAAATTCGTGTTTCCATAAAATCTTTTTCACGTCTGGCAACAAGCATTAGCTAAAGTAGCTAAACTGTCAAAAAAGCAATTTGTCAAATTGCTACAAAGAAAGGACGCTTTTTTTCATCCTTCTTTAGAAAATATTACGAAAATCAATAAATTTACACGACAATTATATATGAAATGTGATACTTAAACTCGAGACTAAGTTCTAGTTGATAAACATGGAGGATTTATGCAGTGCCTGCTTGTGTGCGGGAAGAAATCTAAACTTTATTGGAGACACAAAATCGTATCAAGTTTACTCTCAAATATTGACTGAAATACCTGTAGGTTTTAATTATTAACTAAATATAGCCCGTATGAAATAACAGTCCTACTATAAATTATATAAAAAAGATAGATTTGAGCTGGAAACGAAACGTAAAACCAACCATAATTTTATATGGTTTTTTTTTCCGTTTTTTGTCATTCATACAACTCTTATGTTTTAAAGAATGAACTAATGTTGTTTAACAAATTCATTTAACTAATAATAATGCATCTTTACCAATATTATAAAGAGAAAGTGCGAATTTTGTGGTTATTTAGAGAGCTATCTTTAAAAACACAATATTTATGAAAAAAAAATTACTGATAAACAGATACATTATTCCGGAGTAATATAGATAGTATATGTACATTTCCAGGATACATTAAATCTCTCAGAAAAGCAAATGAAACTATATGCAGTAGTTGACTGATAAAAATAACTAACCATACATAGTTCTGTGAAAAAAAAAACTAAATAAAATAATAAATAAATATCCCGGGACATTCTTTACACACAGCCATCTGGTCCCAAACTAAGCAGAGCTTGTACTATGGAAACCAGATAACTGATATACTACTTTTTTTTTTTTTTTATAAATACATACTTATATAGATATTTACACCCAGACACAGAACAAACAGACATGTTCATGCACACAAAATGTCTGTCCAGGGTGGGAATCGAACCAGCGGCCTTTGGTTTGGCAGTCAGAGCGTTAACCACCAAGCCAACTGGCCCGTCAAAAACCAAAATGAGTGCCAGTCGACAAGACACTTGGCTTGGTTATTTAGATTAGAATAATGAAATAGTATTACAGCTATCTGGTTTCCATAGTACAAGCTCTGCTTAGTTTGGGATCAGATGGCCGTGTGTAAAGAATGTCCCGGGATATTCATTTATTTATTTTTAGATAAAGAGATATGTTAACCCATTTTTCAGGTATATGACCTCTCTCAAGTGACTGTGCAAATATGTTGGGAGTGCAAAGCCATGCTGCGTCGCTTTGAGTTGTTTAAAGACCAAGTGAAGACTTCTTATTGTAAACTGCTTGACTTTGTTTATCAGGTGAGCTTAAATAATGTTTCAAAATACTTTAAAACATTTATAACCATTTATATAGCTACTCTCTGCACAGTGCACCTCTAATTTTCTTGTTTTAGTTGTAAGTAATTATTGTTATTTTCTATTTTGTAGTCTTGTTATTTCTTTTTTTATTTTTGTTTTTGAATGTTACCTATATTAAGTATTTTGTAATTATTAAATATAAAATTGATATTATAAAATAGTCAATAAGTCAGAATAGATAAAATTTATATATTAAATTATTTAATAAAAATAAAAAAGAATGTGACCTTGCTGAGTTTCTTGCCGGTTCTTCTCAGTTGAAGGTTGACTTCCGAACCGGTAGTAGCTTCAGTATCTTTAAATTTGACCTTCATAAGAGCCTTCAGAGGGCCTAAAGTAAATAAATGGTTTTGAATTTTGAATAAGGGCTGCCAACATTAAAAAAATATAGAAAATATCAAATTAAAAAAATTAAGCTTGGTGTAGCCATTTACAGGCAAACTCAACATACACAAATAACTTTTAGTATATTTCTATAAATAAAATAAAAATTGAATGTAAAAGAAAATGTAATGTCAATAAAAGAAAAATTTTATGAATTCAAATGAAATGAAAATATTTTTATTCAAATGTCTAGTACTGTCTACTTATGAATAGTCTGACTCTAATATTTGAATTTTTAATATTTAGAACTATAAAAAATAGAACAATAACAAAATTTTAATCAAATAAAACAAAATGTAGATATTCAAACTCATATACAGACATCAACTTATCAACAGATAATGCATAAAGAAGAAAAACTGAGAATTATAGATTGATATCAAAACTTTCAACAATTACAGAAGTCATCAAAATCATCAATAACCTCCAATTCCCATCTTCAAATACATCACCTAAACAGTATCAACTACCCAGAGGTTGATGTCAAGTTAGAGAGGGACGAGGAGCTCAGTGTAGAAGTGAAGAGCGAGATAGAAGATGTGGAACACAATGAGCCGGAGACATTTGTTAATAATTTAGACTTGGATAAGATTATGAAGAAGAAGGATTTGGGGAAGAAGGTTGTTAAGGTGAGAGTTTTAAGGTGATGGTGGCTCAGTGGTAGATCCGAAGGTCATAGGTTCGAATCCTATAATTATACAGGAATATTTTTTAAGCAATGCGCAAAAAAAATTTGATGGTTCAGTATCAGTAACAGAACACATTTCCATTATTTGTTAATTTTTTTTTGATTTTTTTTTCCGACTTTTAAATCAACAAATAATGGACACTATCTATTCATAATAATATCAAAGGGCGCACGCGGCGGCAGAGCCAGCTGTAGCCAAGGCCGCGGCCGGGGTGGGCGCCCGACAGACAGTCGTACAGTAGCCATAATATCAATTTTAAAGTCTATATCTTTCGTTAACGATAACTTTATTTTTTTGTACTAAAACTTATCAAAATAAAAATTTGGTGTTTAATAAAATTCATTAAAGTTTAATTTGTCAAAGTTTGCGCACTGAATAAAAAATATTCCTGTATAGTTCCTAGCTGTCGCCCGCGGTTTTACCCGTGTTCCCAAGTGATGTCACCCTTTCCCGGGATAAAAAGTAGCCTATATGTTATTCCAGCCAACAATGGAAAAGACTAAATGGCATGTTTATAGGGAAAGGGGATGCGTGTGCGCCCCCCTCCCGCCCCCCATGGCCGGTCACATTACAGACACATGAGACTCAACAACTCCACGTCTCAGCGACAATGTATCGCTGATGACCCTGGTGTTACAAATGTTGTTTAGGCGGCGGTGACCACTTACCATCAGGTGGACCTTCTGAGTGATTGGCCGCCTGTGTAAAAATACATTTATATACATAAATATATTCCTTTACAGCCAAAAGAAAAAGCAAAAAAGAAAGTGAAAGAAAAAACAAAGAAGAAAGTGAAAGAGAAGAAGAATAAAAGTGTTAAAAAGAGTAAAAAAGAGACGCAATCCATTGATTATTCAGATGTAGACGATACAGACTTTTTAGATAATCTTAGTGAAGATAATAAAGTAGAAAGTGTAGAAAAAGATGTACTTATAGAAGAGTGTCAAAAGAGTGAGGTAGATGGTCTTGCAAAGAAGGAGAAGAAGGTAAGAATTTAATTTTACTTTCTAAATTGACCAGTTGGCTTTTTGGTTAGCGACCCTGTCTGTTTGTTCTGTGTCTGGTTGTAAATATCTATGTATATCAGTTATCTGGTATCCATAGTACAAGCTCTGCTTAGTTTGGGATCAGATGGTCGTGTAAAGAATGTCCCGGGATATTTATTTATTGTTAGGAGCTTGTACTATGGAAACCAGATAACTCATATACTATCTTTGCTACCTTTTTATTTTTCACTTCTTACTTGTTTAGCATTACACCGTGACACAGAACAAACAGACATGTTCATGCATACAAATGTTTGTCCTGGGTGGGAATCAATCTATCCAGGAATCGATCCATCTCTATGAAGGACCTAATTTCATCTGAAATAGTCAGGTGTAATCTTCCGAAGTTTCTTCCCGATTCTTCTCAGTTGCAGGATGACTTGGGACTTCTATGTCTAGTATATCACTTATTTGGTGGTGAGTTACCTTCGATACTTACGGAGAGTACTCGGTACTCGATTCTCGTTAAAATGATATAATAAAATTAGGTGCTCAGTTTTGACCAAAATTTCTCTAAAAATAAGTGAAATGTGGATATTATACTCTCTAAACACGCCGCGGTGTTTGTTGATTAAGTTGATCTAGTAACGTGCGGCACGTGCTTTTTTTCATCATATAATTTTCACGTCCTCAAATATTGAAGGTATCTCACCAGTCACCCTGTATACAGTACAAGCTGGTTTAGTTCATTTAGAAATTACTTCCAAAACAAACTTCACCCATATGTATTATATTTAGGCTGCAAAATTGAACGGTGTGAGCGCACAGAAAAGAGAAGAGAAGGAAATCTTACCAGAGAGGCCGCAGTGTGTTGAGTGCGGGAAGATATTCAGTTCCAGGAAGACGTATAGATACCATCTTAAGTGAGTCATTATAGTTATCTACACTAATATTATAAAGAGGAAAGATTTGTATTTTTGTATGTAACGAATAAACTCAAAAAGTACTAAAAGCTACATTATCACTGAGTAACATAGGCTATATTAAATTTTCAAAAAAGTTAGGGATCCATACTAAAACTCCAATAATGTAACCCAAGGTGTGAAAAAATTACCAAAAAACTTTTTTACATCGCGTGCGCTGCGAAAACTATTGATGATAAAATGAACAAATTAATGTTACAACCAACGGGAACGCGGGTGAAACCGCGGGGGACAGCTAGTCTTCTATATATTTAATAGCAAAATAGTGTTCCTTTGACGCGCCATCACCTCAAAGCTACTGAACATATCGGGATGGGACTGCTACCAATCGACGCAGAATTTTTCTTAGATTACAGGGTATATATGATATCGATAAACCGCCGGGGATAGGATATTTTATAAAATACCTGTTTCCAGCCCGCGGTTTTGTCCGCTTTTCCGATGGATTTTACATGCTCCGGGACCCATAACATAGCCTGTCACACGTGAAAAGTGTATTTTGCTACCACTAAAAGTATTTTCGAAGTAGAGTGAGAGGTTTCGGAGATTACCACTTACATCAATTTACAAAATTTATCTTTTTATAATATTAACTATATACTACCGGCACGCTATGATGGCCGTTTTGTCGTTTCAGATTGTCATAGGAAAAGAAACTGTATTGCTTTGTAATAAGGTTGATTTCCATCATCATACAATTAGCTGTGGGATCAATAGATGCACCTTATGTTTGAAGGAATAAAGGTTATTTTTCTTTGACATTGTTAAACGTCAAAACAGCCATCATAGCGTGCCGCAAGTATAATGTATGATGTTTTAAAATCACTGGATTTCTATTTTGACTTGTGTTTGATTACAATTTCCCATGGAATATAATAATATGGCCGAAAGTGTAGTCTCCAAAGGTATTCAGGGTATACTTGTATTTCATTCGTAATTGCACCTTACAGCGTGCTACATAAGGGTCAGAACCGCTACCCGTGTCCTCGGTGCGGGAAGGTGTACCAGTGGAAATCAAACTTGGGCAGACACATGCGGAGCCACAAGGTAACTCAAATTAATAATATTGATCCAATAATTTTTCTCCCTATTAAGGGGCTGTCTTAAATTGCGCACTAGTCTCTCAAACAACAACCCTCACAAATATTCCCTAAATAACAGAGTGGTCAAAGCGTGGAACAAGCTCCCAGAAGACGTTGTAACAGCCCAAAATGTTAATCAATTCAAAAAGCGACTAGACAAGCATCTCAAAGAGAACAACAGGATATAGGCACTTACTAGTTAAACTGTCTGCCCGATAATTAAATAATAATAATTTACGACGTTACGGAATTAAAAAGTCGCTTGTCATGGGAGTTAACTTTGCTGAGTTTCTTCTCGGTTCTTCTCAGTTGTAGCCTGACATGGGACTGCTATATAGATGTTGATGATTGAATACAGATGTCGCTGGTGTTAAGCGCACAAACTCTAAAGTGAACTACCTCTCAAGAAAATCTGTTAGAACACACCAACAAGTGCTTGCAAGATTTTTAACCTGTTACTACTATTGCATACATATAAATGTATTACTATAGCATCGTCGCGATATTTCCCTTCTCCCAAAGATCAAATCCAAATTCAAATATTTTATTTAAATAGGCTTTTACAAGCACTTATGAATAGTCTGACTGTAATACCGGTTCGGAAGGTTGTTTTTTACTGAGAAGAGCCGGCAATAAACTCAGCAATTACTCTGTTTAAAAACGATCTTAGATTTATTACTAAATATTTATTTAGTCTCACTGACAAAACCTGTGTGTTATCGCAGAAGTGAAGAATTATTAAACAATAATAATATGAATATCTATAATAAAAAAATACAAACAAACTGGCGCTGACCAGCCCCCACAAGCAGCACCTGTTCACAAGCATGACGCATGTGGCAGCCATCGCCCTTTTTTTTTTTTATACCACATGGGCCGACAAACAAGCGGACGGTCCACCTGATGGTAAGTGGTCACCGCCGCCTATGGACATTTGCAATACTAGGGGCATCGCCAATGCGTTGTCGACCCTGAGACGTGAAGTTAAGTCTCATGTGCCTGTAATATCACCGGCCCCCTTACCTTTCTAACCGAAACACAGTAACACTAGTGCACTACTGCTTCACGGCAGAAATGCGTAAGGTAACTTCCCCGGACGAACTCTGCACTAAGAGCTCTACTACTCGAGAAATCTCGCCATAATCAAACTCTTTATCAAATTCGAAACCAATACGAGTCGTCACACCATTCGACGTCACTACGAACAACCACCTTATTCAGCTAATACAAACCTCGTCGGCAGCCACCCCACGGCGGCCTCAGATTGCTTACCTCTCACGTGATTGCGTAGTAAGCGAAAGAGACAGAACATACCAACGACGAAACATCCTCGAGCTAGCTTAATTTGCTTACAGAAGCTTTGAGCTATCATCTGTATACAAATAATATGTGTGTGTGTGTATCGGTATCACAGGCCCGTGACTCCGGCGAGCTGTACTGCTCGATGTGCGACAAGCGGTTCGCGTCGGTCGCCACCTACCGTCAACACCTGAGGGTGTCGCGTCGACACGTCGCCGAGACTGACTTTAGGTACACGTGTCCTTTTTAATCTTTTATGATATTTTTAGCTCCTAGAAGTATGGCAGTTCTAAGCACCCAGCTCCTGAAAGTATGTCAGTTAATAACCAGGTTTTAGAAGTATGCACAATTACAAACTGCTCATATAAAATGTGAAAGTTCTAAACATAGCTCTTACAAGTATGACAGTTAATAACCAACTTCTAGAAGTGTGACAATTCAAAAAACTGCTCATATAAAGTGTGACAGTTCTAAATACACCGCTCCTACAAGTATAGCAGGTAATAACCAGTTTGTGGAAGTATAATAATAATCGTTTATTTTGACTCAAAAAGGTAGTAAAATTATACATTTTTGCTCTTATTCAGTATACATAAGTTAGTAGCACATTTTGACCATTGATGCCTAAACTAGTTGCACAAAGCAACTGTTCTATAGTATGACAGTTCCGAATATCCAGCTCATAGAAGTATGGCAGTTTTAAAAACACGGCTCGCATGATGTATGACAGTTTTAAATACACAGCTCCTACAAGTAATTCATTATATTGAAGATAAAAGTGTATGGAATTAGCTACTCTCTGCACAGTGCACCTCTTATTTTCTTGTTTAACTTGTAAGTAATATTGTTGTTTTCTATTTTGTAGCCTTGTTAATTCTTTTTTTTGTTTTGTTTTTTAATGTTACCTATTTATTATATAAGTATTTTGTGATTGTTAAATATAAAATTGATATTATAAAATAGCCAAAAAGTCAGAATTGATAAAATTTATATAAAACATTATTTAATAAAAAAGAATGTAACCTTGCTGAGTTTCTTGGCGGTTCTTCTCAGTTGAAGGCTGACTTCCGAACCGGTTGTAGCTTCAGTAACTTTAAATTTGACCTTCATAAGTGCCCTCCGAGGGCCTAAACTGAATAAATGGTTTTGAATTTTGAATTTTGACAGTTCTAAACATAGCTCCTACAAGTATGACAGTTCTAAACAAAGTTCCCACAACGTACAACAGTTACAGTGGCACTGTGTATTCTACATGCTTATGTACGTTGGCAGTTTCGTGTGCAATGAATGCGGTAAGAAGTTTGTGAACAAAACGCGTCTGCGAGACCACATCGACTGGGAGCACCTGAAGAAAATCAAGTTTAAATGCCAGCTATGTAATAAGGTGAGCCATTTTGATTTTTATTTGACTATTAAGATTTTTTTTTATATCACTTGTGCCGACAAACAAGCAGACGGTCCACCTGATGGTAAGTGGTCACCGCCGCCTATGGACATTTGCAACACTAGGAGCATCGCCAATGCATTGTCGACTCTGAGACGTGAAGTTGTTAAGTCTCATGTGCCTGTAATTTCACCGGCCCCCTTACCTTTCTAACCGAAACACAGTAATACAAGTGCACTACTGCTTCACGGCTGAAATGGGAAGGTGGTAGTACTTCCCGGGACGAACTCTGCACTAAGAGCTCTACAAAATAAATCAATATTATAAAACAAGTCATTATTTTTGTCTATCTGTATGTGCGCTAAAAGTTTTTAAAGTACGCAATATATTTTTATTCGGGTTTCACTATTATTTAGATTAATTCTTCAGGACGGTTTATGTGTATCATAAATTTATATTATCTTACTTAGGCGAAATCGGGGCCGCTCGCTAGTATAGTATAGTCTACACTAATATTATAAAGAGGAAAATATTGTATTTTTGTGTGTGTGTATATATAGTGTTTGTAATGAATAAACTCAAAAACTACTGCGCCGATTTAAAAAATTCTTTCACCATTGGAAAGCTTCATTCACCCTGAGTAACATAGGATATATTTATTGCTGGAAAAGATTAGGGATCCTTACTAAAACTTAAGTAAAGTAACTCAAGGTGTAAAAAAAGTATATTATAAATGGGAATGTAAGTTTGTGTGTTACGCTTTCACGCGAAAACTACTTGACCGATCATCATGAAACTTTGTACACATATTCTTGGCGGTATTGGAAGTAACATAGGATACTTTTTGTGCCGGGAAAATGTTACATCCCTCGGGAACGCGGCACCGCGGGGGACAGCTAGTTATTTTATAAATGCGAAAGTTTGTTTCTTATCTGGTATGTAATAAGTGAACAGATTCAGGAATTGGACTCACCAATAGATTTTGTATCGGATTGGTACATTGGTCTAGACATTTTATGAAGAAAAAGGTTTTTCAAATTTTCCTACTGCGTTTCTACCCGGTTCTTCTCATTTAGAGGGTAAATAACGAATCGGTGTTAAATTCTTTACCACTTACTTACTAATGTAGTTTGACGGTGACAGATAGCTTGGCGGTTAGTTAAATGCCCTGATTACAAAGCCAAAGGTCGTGGATTCGATTTCCACCCAGATCAATTTGTGTGCATGAATATGTCCTTGTTCTGTGTCTGTATGTAACAAGACAAAGAAGCAGTATATCAGTTATCTGGTTATCATAGTACAAGCTCTGCTTAGTTTGGGATCAGATGGCCCTGTGTAAAGAATGTCCTGGGATATTTAACTATAATCTATACTAATATTATAAAGAGGAAAGATTTGTTTGTTTGTTTGTTTGTAATGAATAGGCTCCGAAACTACTGGACCGATTTCAAAAATTCTTTCACCTTTGGAAAGCTACATTATCCCCGAGTAACATAGGCTATATTATATTTTTAAAAAAAAATTAGGGATCCTTACAAAAACTCCAATAATGTAACCCAAGGTGTGAAAAAATTACAAAACATTCTTGCGCTGCGAAAACTATTGATGATAGAATGAACAAAATAATGTTACATCCCTCGGCAACGCGGGTGAAACCGCGGGGGACAGCTAGTAATAATAATAAAATTTGTTTATTTCTCCCACACATAAAAAAATACAAATTTTTTTTTTGTCTTAAACAGGTAGGTACATTTAGTTGTGGGAGACAGGAGCCCAAACTAGGTTACCCTGTGCTATGAGCTTCCTGGCTCCCCCTCTTGGTAAGAAGATCTTGGTAGGAACTATCTACATTATAAAAATGAATGTTTGTCTGTATGTCTTTTATAGAATCGTAAACTATGCAACGGATTTTAATGCAGTTTTCAGCAATAGATAGAGTAATTCAAGGGGAAGGTTTATAACCAGGATTGAAAGCGGGAAAAACCGCAGGGCGCAAATAGTTTTAAATATTATAGGGCATACAACATTCACCTTTGACTAATACATATTTTCTTTATATTTTCCGATGAAGCCGTTTAAGTGTCACACGTCGCTGTATGTGCACTTACAAAACGTACACAGAAATAAGGAGAAAAAGGACAACCTTTGTCACGTCTGCGGGAAGTCTTACCAGGTGAGCATATTCGTTTTACTACCGCGAACTCTACCATGAGTTGCTATCGAAACTTACTTTAGTCACTAGCGCGTAAACTATTATCGATACAGTATTTCTCGATAGCAACTGTCAAATTTGTGACTCATGGTACCGAATTTCTATAGCAAAGGCTAAAACACGTTACTCGCTAGTGTTTACATTTCGATAGGTTTATTACCTATCGACTCGTACTATCGATTTTAGTTCTTTAGGTGACCGCTAGTGGCGCTGTACACATTTGCCAAAGAAATGTTTTACGCCGCCGCTAGCGAGTACGTACGTTAAAAACTCATGGTAAAGGCACTGATAGCCACGAATGGGGTAGTAGTATCGATATCCGGGACAAGCATTTGTCTGGGCATGTCTGTTTGTTCTGTGTCTGGATGTAAATCCCTACTAATATTATAAAAGTGAATGTAAGTTTGTTTGTTACGCTTTCACGCGAAAACTACTTGACCGATCATCATGAAACTTTGTACACATATTCTTGGAGCTATTAGAAGTACCATAGGATACTTTTTGTGCCGGGAAAATGTTACATCCCTCGGGAACGCGGGTGAAACCGCGGGAGACAGCTAGTATCTATATAAGTGTGAATATCAGTTATCTGGTTTCCATAGTACAAGCTCTGCTTAGTTTTGGATCTGATAGCCGTGTGTAAAGAATGTCCCCGAATATTTATAAAAGTTTTTTTTTGAGTTGTATATCAGTAATCTGGTTTCTGTACAAGCTCTACTTAGTTAGCTGTAAAGAATGTCTACATAATATTTAATCAAATCACGATCAAACCATGGAAATATAAAAAAAAAAAATTCTTTAATTTTGCATTACACGCACTCATGTGCACACACACACATAAATTAAAAAGTTAGCTAAACTTAAATGACTTTGACTTTGACTCCAGAACTCGGCCAAGTTGAAATACCACATAGTGGCGATGCACACGAGCGAGACACCCTACCAGTGCCCGCAGTGCAGCGCCGCCTTCGGCTGGTACTCCAGCCTCTATCGACATGTCCGCGAGGTGCACTATAAGGTACAACACTATACAACAGGACACAACAACAATATTGTGTCTGAAATATCAGCTCCACAATGTTGTACAACAACTGTCTCACAGCGCAATACAATCACATTGCTGAAATATGCAGAGATTGCTGAGATACAGTTGGATTAGAAATTGGTTTCTATCCGCCATTTTTTCATCATAACAGTTTTTAAGTAAAAATATGAATTCCACAATGTTGTAGAATAACTGTCTAATATCGCAATATAGTCGAATTGTTGAAATATGCAGAGATTGCCGAGATACAGTTGGATTAGAGATGGTCTCGCGGTGGAGCTAGCGCCTATATCAGTGCTGGTCCCCTGGTCGCTATGTGTGAAATATCAGCTCCACAATGTTGTACAACAACTGTCTCACAGCGCAATACAATCGCATTGCCGAAGTATGCAGAGATTGCAGAGATACAGTTGGATTAAAAAATTGTTTTGCATCTGCCATTTTTCTTTTAAAAACTGATATTTTTAGGAACAAAAGCATAGATAATTAAACTAGATACGTCACGACTTGAAACTCATTATGCAACATAGAACCAATTTGTGACAATTCCACCACATTTACCACAAAATATTTTTGTCTCAGGTGAAACTGCAGCCGAAAAAGTCTAAGAAAGCGAAGAAGACTGATGTACTACCGTCAATGTTGCCAGAACCTATTGTGTTGCCACATTTACATATACCGGGAACTTCATAGCATTTCGAATAGGTTTTTTAAACTTTTTGACGTTATACTTCTTTAGGCGCGTTATGAAAACATAATGAGAGTGAAATTTTAAGATGCGCGCGCATCACAGTAACACAAAAGTAACAGGTTGAAGTTAGCTGATAACGGTATCTCCGGAACATCGCACAAATCGCAACTGTCAGTGTCAATGAGTGAGTAATGATGTTATTGTCAATAATAACCTAACAACGTCGACAATTGTTATACGTTGCTACAGACAGGTGCAAAGAGTTTAGTTACTGCAATTTCACGACTGAATAGTAAAAATGCTTTTAGTACAGTTTTTCTCACCTATAATTTCGGGTATAACTTCTTACGTGCGTACATAAGTACACACACTCGTTTCTTTCGTGACATCAGGCGATATATTAACAATAATAATGAACTCTATAAAGGAAATCATAGTACGGTGATGGGGTACTTCGAAATACCCACCAGAAACAATCATCCTCAAGTTGGCACGCTCCAACGGAGGTTTCGGCAGTTGTACTTGTACCAGTTTACTTCTACGCACATGTGCACAAATTTCCTCACCACCATTTACCACATTGAGATTGTGGTGAAACTAGCTACAATAGGAATTGTGAAAATATTTTTCGTCTCTTAAGTTTATTTTTTTTTACAAAATTATTTAACCTGAATTATTTTTTAATATATTTGTAATGAATTTAAATGTCTTAAAAATACGATACTTAATTTTTTATTGTATTAATTTCCAGTTTAATCATTGGCAATTTATTTTACACTTGCCACATTTGTGGTAAACTTACCACACTTGCCACAAATTGTGGTAACACTATCAGTATCTTAAATCAATTGATCTGTGACATGTGATCTGAATTAGTTATTAAGATTTTACTTTTTATACATTTTTTTATTTAATCAAATTGTATTTTTTTAATAAATAGACTGAAATTCGAGTAAATTAAATTAATTAAAAGTATTTTTTTATTTACAACAACATTCCTTTATTATAGTTTATTGGCTTGGTGGTTAGCGACCCTGACTGCCAAGTCGAAGGTCGTGGGTTCGATTCCAACATTGCATGAACATGTCTGTTTGTTCTGTGTCTGGGTGTAAATATCTATATATGTATGTAATTAGAAAAATAAAAAGTAGTATATCAGTTATCTGATTTGTATAGTACAAGCTCTGCTTAGTTTGAGATCAGATGGCGCGTGTAAAAGAATGTCCCGGGATATTTATTTATTATAAAATTTTTATTTATTTAGTTTAGAGTAGTAGAGCTCTCGTCCGGCAGAGTACCACCATACCTATTTCCGCCGTGAAGCAGTAGTGCACTTGTATTACTGTTTCGGTTAGAAAGGTATCCGGTGACATTACAGGCACATGAGACTTAACTTCACGTCTCAGCGACAACGCGGCGATGCCCCTAGCGGTGTAAATGTCCATATACTCCTGTGTCCACGTACTAATAGGATCTTCTGTTAGTCACTTGACATAAAACAAATTAAATAAACAATAGCTTGAAGAAATTAAATAATTTCGCAGTATTCATAAATTTATTTATTTTATAACACTTATGTACAGATTTACCTCGGTTCATCTCTTTCTATTTTAATAACATGAAAAGAGTAAGAAAACTCAAATACAAACGTGGCTACATAGCCATATGTTTATTATCATAAAACAAATCATCATTTGAATTGATGTCGTAATTCTTATACTACACAGCTTAATTTTGCTCGCTTTAATTTACAAACCGACGCAGCTTCGACCAACAGTCGGTCTATTGCTAGTTTTATCCACTTTGAACACCGAGAACAATTTGGTGTTTGAATTAAAAACCCTATACAGTATACAACAAAGTCACTATTTCTCTGTCTGTCTTCCTACTTATATAATTTAAATTACGCAATATATTTGATGCAGTTTTCATCATCATTCAGAGAATTTCTTTCATTAGATTCGTATACTAAAATTGTATTATCCCAGGCAAAGCCGGGACGGGTCGCTAGTTACTTATACATAAATGGTTTGGCTCAAACTTGGTTTATAAACTTTAAATTGATACACAAAATCAAAATCGGTCACCCATCCATTAACCAACCTCGCCCTAACTCGTCGCATCACCATCATACATAGCCCTTATAACCTTAAGCAACTCCGGTATATTCAGCCCGGTTTTAGCAGAAATACCTATGACATTCATCGTTTTGCTTATTTCTTCATAATTCTTTTTCCCTTCTTCTAAATCTATTTTATTTATCACAACACAGCTGTTTCTAGATTTAAGATTAGTGTTGTACTGCGATAATTCATAAGTAAGTGTTTTATATTGTCTCATAGGGTCGTTTGTGCCGTCCAATAGGTATATGAGACCGCGACAGCGTTCTGCGTGTTGCAGAAATTGAATACCTGAAAATAATTACAATATAGAAGATGAGTCGACGAATATTTGTGTTTTCTTTCCAGTAGGTGCCACGTATTTGATTTTAGCGCTTGTAACTAACATGTAGTAGAGCTCTTAGTGCAGAGTTCGTCCGGGGAAGTACTACCACCTTACCCATTTCCGCCGTGAAGCAGTAGTGCACTTGTATTACTGTGTTTCGGTTAGAAAGGTAAGGGGGCCGGTGAAATTACAGGCACATGAGACTTAACAACTTCACGTCTCAGGGTCGACAACGCATTGGCGATGCCCCTAGTGTTGCAAATGTCCATAGGCGGCGGTGACCATTTACCATCATGTGGACCGTCCGCTAGTTTGTCGGCACATGTGGTACAAAAAAAAATGTTGTGGTAAACTCACCACAACGGCCACAAATTGTTGTAAATTTACCACACATGTCACAAATTGTGGTAGCATTACCATACTTTCCACACATTGTGGTAAACTGAGTCAAGTTGCCACAAGTTGTAAAAACTTAAGATTTGAGTAAATAATCACCTAGTCCATAATTCTTGTGTGAGCCGGGAATCAAACCCGGTAGATCAGCTATCGCTACTTGTTCGTAGTCGTCGTACGGGACCATACCTAGAAATAATTTAAAATACATATTCTGCAGTAAATCTATAGAAAAATCACATTTCAAATAATATTATATTTTAGGCCATAAAAGCCCTGACCGCGGCACCACATAAATATTTATATAGCTACCTGCTGTCCCCTGCGGTTTCACCTGCGTTCCCGAGGGATGGTACATTTTCCCGGCACAAAAAGTATCCTATGTTACTTCTAATACCTCCAAGAATATGTGTACAAAGTTTCATGATGATCGGTCAAGTAGTTTTCGCGTGAGAGTGTAACAAACAAGCTTACATTCACATTTATAATATTAGTAGGGATGTTTTTGGAAACAAAAGTAGTATATCAGTTATCTGGTTACCATAGTACAAGCTCTGCTTAGATTGGGATATTTATTTATAAATGTAATTTTTTAGAGGATGAATTAAAAAAAAAATTCAAAATTCAAAACCTTTTATTCAGTTTAGGCCCTCAGAAGGCACTTATGAAGGTCAAATTTAAAGTTACTGAAGCTACTACCGGTTCGGAAGTCAGCCTTCAACTGAGAAGAACCGGCAAGAAACTCAGCAAGGTTACATTCTTTTTTATTTTATTAAATTCTTTTTTATCTATTCTGACTTTTTGGCTATTTTATAATATCAATTTTACATATTTTTATATTTAACAATTACAAAATACTTAATAAAGCTAACATTCAAAAACAAAAAAAAAACAAAAAAAAGAAATAACAAGACTACAAAATAGAAAATGACAATAATTACTTACAACTTAAACAAGAAAATTAGAGGTGCACTGTGCAGAGAGCAGCTATTTCCATACATTTTTATCTTCAATATAATGAACCACCTTGTAATACGCTTTTTCTTTCAAAACTTTCCTAATATAATTTTTAAATTTATGATCAGACATTTTGGTTACTGAAAGCGGTATCTTATTATAAAATCGAACACAATTACCAAGAAATGACTTGTTTACTTTAGTTAGTCTAAAATATGGAACAACTAACTTCTCCCTTTGTCTTGTATTAATATTATGGATATCCAATTTTGACTCAAACATTCCTATGTTTCTACGTATAAACATTATATTTTCATAAATATATAATGAAGGCAATGTCATTATATTTATTTCCCTAAATAAATCTCTTAATGATTCACGGGGACCCATACCGTAAATTGCACGAATTGCTCTTTTTTGTATAATAAATATTGATTCTATATCCGCTGCTGCTCCCCAAAATAAAATACCATAGGACAAGAGGCTATGAAAATATGCAAAATAAACTAATTTGGCTGTCTCAACATTCGTCAATTGTTTAATTTTCCTAACAGCAAAAGCAGCCGAACTTAACTTAGCAGCTAGAGTATCAACCTGAGGTCCCCACTGCAATTTATTGTCTAATGTAAGACCCAAAAATACCGTTTTATTAACAAGATCAATATGGCTCCCATCTATTATTATTTGGCTATCTACTTGTGCTACATTCGGTAAAGAAAACCTTAAGCATTTAGTTTTCTTTGAATTTAGTAATAGATTATTTGTAGCAAACCACCCACAGACAATTGACATAGTATGATTAACTTTAGTTAAAAAAAAAAAAAAAGGTAAAAATTAATGATGTATCATCAGCAAACAAGACAATATCTGTGAGATCATTTACAACATATGGCAAGTCATTTATATAGACTAAAAACAAAAATGGACCTAAAATTGAACCCTGGGGTACCCCCATTTCGACTAAAGAGCCCTTGGATGTTGTGCCAGTAATCCCTACCTTTTGTTGACGATTTGATAAATAAGATAAAACAAGATCATGAGCAGTTCCACGAATTCCGTAGTAGTCAAGTTTTAGAAGTAGTGTACGGTGGTCAACGCAATCGAAAGCCTTGGATAGATCACAAAAAATGCCAATCGCATCCTGAGAATCCTCCCATGCGCCATAAATGTGTCTCAGCAATGCTGCTGCCGCATCGGATGTAGATCTTCCCTTCGTGAAACCGAACTGATGACCATGCAATATCTTATGCTTAGAATGTGTAAAGTATTGTTGTTTGTTACTCTTTCAAGCAAAAACTAAAAGGATTTGGATGAAAATTGCCACATACATAGTTTATAAACTAGATTAAATCATAGGATCATTACTTTTTTATCCCGGAGTGAAACCGTGGTGGATTATTGATGGCCATTTGTAAAAAATGTCCCTGGATATTTTTTTAAATAAGACATTTACATAGTGTAAATGTTATTATGGAGGAGCGAGGTATGAGATTCCTTCATTTAAAAAGGAAGATAGTCCGCCGCTAGGTGATCGTGCCTGGGGACCGCGGTTCAACTGTTGATGTTGGAGGATCAATAAGTTTTGTCGTTCGATAAGAGAGGGCGTTGCCACTAGCCCAAATTTTTTTTGTTTTGTTAGTACACTCTTCATATGAATGTATGTGAAGTTTTATTTCAATCTGTCGATAAATTCTTTGTTTACAAGCCATTCAGTGTCGCCGTGTCACAGTATTTTTTTACGATGGAAAAAATTGAATATCGTGCAGTGATAAAATTCTTATTTTTGGAAGGTGTAGCACCAAAAGAAATTCACGAACGAATGTTAAAAGTGTATAATGATTGTTCACCTACAATTAGAACAGTAGAAAGATGGGTTACTGAATTTAAACGTGGTCGTACAAGCCTTGAAGACGATCCACGTGAAGGACGTCCAAAAAGCGCATCAACACCAGAAATCATAGCCAAAATACAGGATATGGTTTTGGAAAATCGTCGATTGACTGAGCGAGATTTAGTAGAGGCTCTACACATCTCATTAGGCAGTGTGAGCCATATTTTAAGTGAAATTTTGGGTTTTAGAAAGCTGTGTGCACAATGGGTGCCGCATTCGCTAACAATGGAACAAAAACACATTCGAATGCGACTTTCTCAGCAACATTTGGAGCGTTTTACAAAGGATAAAGTGGATTTTGTGCGTCGATTCATCACTATGGATGAGACTTGGGTCTATCATCATGATCCTGAATCAAAACAAGAGGCTAAAGAGTGGTGTGAACTTGGTTGTTCGGCTTCGAAACGAGTTCGAGTCCGGAAATCGGCTAAGAAGGTTATGGCATCAGTTTTTTGGGATGCGAAAGGAATTTTGTTTGTGGATTACTTGCAAACTGGTAAAACAATGAATTCTGAATATTGAATCCTGAGAGAATCACGATATCGCGATGTAGGATTCTCGCGTGTTTCTACTCGTTCATAGATGTCACCGCCTCACTGTGGTGCGGGCGGTGAAGGATTGTAGGCGTGTTCATAAATGTCGCCGCGTTATCGAAATGTGGTGATATAATAATAAATAATAGACATGGGTAACTTAACCAAAATGCGTGAGCTGCGGTTCAGCTCTCGGCTCTCGTTTGTGAGCCCGAGCTGCGAACCGGTTCACAGATCAACTCAAGTATTGCAGACCGATCACAGAGAATCTACGCCGCTGCCGCGCCGCAGTTCGACAACGACTCAATATGACACAATAGATCACAGATTGTATTATAATAAGTGAGCCGTGAGCTGTTTAGGTTGCTCTTGAGCGGCAGCTCGACAGTTCAATTAGGTGTGATCTGATCTCCCGGGGCGGAGTGATGTTTGCGGTGTCTTTAGACATCCGCAACGCATTCAACACTCTGCCCTGGGAAACGGTTAAGGGAGCACTGCGGTACCACGGGGTGCCGCAGTACCTCCAGAGGGCCGTCGCCGACTACTTCGTCGGGAGAGCGGTGGTCTTCCCGACGAGGTCGGGCAGCACGGGGAGGAGGGAGATGTCGTGCGGTGTCCCGCAGGGGTCGGTCCTCGGACCGCTCCTGTGGAACATCGGGTACGACTGGGTGCTACGCGAGGCCACGTTGCGGGTTCGGGAGGCACTGAGGTATCATAGAGTGCCTCCCTACCTCCGCCGCATCGTTGGGGCTTATCTCTCCGAGAGGTGTGTCACATACACGGGACGTGATGGCGTTCACCAGCGCCCGATGTCGTGCGGTGTTCCACAGGGTTCGGTTCTTGGGCCGCTCCTGTGGAGCATCGGCTACGACTGGGTGCTGAGAGGCGAGCTCGGCCCGGGGGTGGACCTGACGTGTTACGCGGACGACACGCTGGTCACCGCCCGGGGGAGCTCGCACAGGGAAGCAGCGTTGCTGGCGACGGCTGCGGTGTCACAGGTGGTGAGCCGCATCCGTCGCCTGGGCCTGGAGGTGGCCCTCAGCAAGTCAGAGGCCATGACGTTCCATGGCCCCCGGCGGGCGCCGCCGCCCGACTCACACATCGTGGTCGGGGGGGTCCGAATCGCTGTCGAGTCCACCATGAAGTATCTGGGATTGGTGCTCGACAGCCGGTGGACATTCGGACCCCACTTTCAACGGCTGGCGCCCAAGCTGTTGGGCGCGGCGGGAGCGCTCGCAACGTTGCTTCCCAATCTGGTGGGCCCGAGCTCCGTCTGTAGACGGCTCTATACGGGTAGCGTGCGATCCATGGACCTGTACGGGGCCCCGATCTGGGCCCACGACCTGACGGCCGGTTCGATCGCTCTGCTGCGGAAGCCGCAGAGAACGATGGCCGTCAGAGTCATACGGGGGTATCGCACGATTTCGTATGAGGGGGCTTGTGCACTGGCCGGATCCCCGCCCTGGGACCTGGAGGCTAAAGTACTCGCGTCACTATATCAGTGGCGCGAGGAAGAGGCGGAGCGGGGCGAACGACCGATGCAGCGTCAAATCGAGCTGCGTCGGTTTCAGCTCCGCGAGGTCCTGGTGGCGGAATGGCGGGACAGGCTTTCACGCCCTACCGCCGGCCTTGACATAGTCGGGGCGGTCCGGCCGGTGCTTGAGCGCTGGCTCGGGAGGAGGCACGGCTCCCTGTCGTTTCGGGCGACGCAGGTACTCTCGGGACCCGGTTGCTTCGGGAAGTACCTGTGTCGCATAAACAGGGAGCCGGACGCCCGGTGCCACCACTGCGTCCATTGCCGGGAGGACACGGCGCGGCACACGCTGGCAGAGTGTGCCGCTTGGGAGGAGCCGCGTCGTGCCCTCATCGCCGGAGTAGGCCCGTACCTCTCGCTGCCGGCCGTGGTCGAGTCGATAGTCGACAGCGAGGAGGCCTGGGACGCAGTGGTAACCTTCTGCGAAACTGTTATCTCGCAGAAGGAGGCTGCGGAAAGGGAGAGGGAGATTTTGACCCGGCCCGCAGCAGACGCACCGGGCGTCGGCGGAGGGCAGACAATGCCCTCTTCCAGCCCCCCTAAATGGGTCCAGGGGCGACGGACTCGGGGAAGTCCCTCGCCCCCTACAACATCAGGATCCGAGGTGGCGGCGCGTGTGGTGTTCCACGCGCGCCCCTCAGAGAAGTCGGGGGGGGGAGGAGTTAACACCTCACTCCCCCCCCTCGACCAGATGGGACCCGCGGTGGCGGGCCAGCACCAGCCGGGGGTTGCGGAAGCTGAATTCGTGCCCGCGACCCTCGGCGCTTAGGTGTGCGAAGGAACACCGGAGGGGTTTTAATGGGTATACCTCTCGGGCCCCTTCTCATTTTTGATATGAGAAGGGGAGTTTGCGAGAGGGAGTCCCACATAACCACCGCGTCTCCCCGGGCCCGGTGGTATGCGCAAAGCATTTCCCCACCTAAAAAATAAAAAAAAAGGCCACGTTGCGGGGGGTCGACGTAACTTGTTACGCCGACGATACCCTCGTGTCGGCCTGCGGCAGCACCTTCAGAGAGGCGTCCCTTCTCGCCACGGCGGGGGTGGCCCAAGTGGTGGGGCGGATCCGCGCCCTGGGGCTCGAGGTGGCCCTCAGTAAGTCGGAGGCCCTGGTATTCCACGGGCCCCGCAACAAGCCACCGCCGGGAGCCTCCATAATGGTGGGAGGGACTTCCATCGCCGTCGGTCCGACGATGAAGTATCTCGGACTCGTTCTCGACGGACGGTGGAGGTCCATGGCGCTCTACGGGGCGCCTATATGGGCAGACGCCATGAGCGCCCGAAACCTGGCTGCGCTGCGACGTCCGCAGCGCGCCATGGCGCTCAGGGTGGCCCGAGCCTACCGCACCGTGTCGTGCGTCGGTGCGTGTCTGCTCGCCGGTACGCCGCCGTGGGACCTCGAAGCCGAGGTGCTCGCCGCGGTGTACTGGCGAGCGAAGGAGGAGATAGCGGGTGGAGGCCGCCCCCACCCGCGGGAGATCGACCGCTGGCGTGAAGACGCACGCGGTGTTCTCCTGCGGAAGTGGGCGGCCCGCCTGGTGGACCCCGACGTCAGCCGGGAGTTGGTGGCCGCCGTTCGGCCCATCCTGAAGGAGTGGGTCGAACGGGGGCACGGGGCTCTCTCCTTCCACCTGATGCCTCTCCCAGATACCTGTGCCGGGTGGCGGGTAGGGAGCCCACGGAGACGTGCCACCACTGTCGGTGGCAGTCGCGGACACGGCGCGTCACACGCGCGTGGAGTGCCCAGCTTGGGCGGTCCCTCGCGCCGCCTTGTCCGCGACAGTCGGGGTGGACTTGTCGCTGCCGGCCTTGCTGAATGCCATGGTCGGCAGCGAGGAGTCGTGGAAGGCGGCCTCGTACTTCTGTGAAGGAGGCGGCGGAGCGGGAGCGGGAGGACGATATCAACTCGGCCCCGCTCCGTCGCCGGAGGTGCGGCAGGCGGCGTCTGGCCTTCGCGGCCCGGATGCCGCCGTAAGCCGGGGACTGCGGGTGGTGGATCGGGGCAGATCCGCCACCTGCACTAAAGGTCCCAAGCTGGAGGCGCTCATAGTTCCTTGGGCGCCTCGGCGAAGGGGCGGGGAAGTCAATATGACAAACACCGCCCAGAAAAGGGCTCGCCCCGAAAGGGCGAACGACGCCGACGGGGCAGGCGGTCGTAGGACTCGTCTGGTCCCGCAGCCCCGTCAACGGCGGAGAAGGAACTCGAGGGGTTTTAGTGGGTAGGCTCCCCGGTCCCATCCCATTAGGGGAAGGGATCGGGGAGAGAGTCCCCCATAACCACCGCGCCTGTCCCGGCGCGGTGGTATGCGCAAAGCATTTCCCCTCGTAAAAAAAAAAAAAAAGGTGTGATCTGATCTGTTGAACCGGTTCAGAGCTGAGTTACACAAGCCTAATAAATAAGCAAACAAAATAGTTAATTTTATACCGTTAACGCAGAGCAGAGCTGGTATGACTCACCGATATGCGGCTTGAGCGTGGTGAAGGGGTAGGGCGCCACCGCGGGGCGCGCGCGGGTCACGGCGCGCAGCAGCGTGCTCTTGCCGGCGTTGGGCTCGCCGATCAGCCCCACGTGGGCCATCGAACGCAGCTCCAGCGAGTACGTCACGCTTTCACCGCGAGCCCCCTCTTCCGCCACCGACGGGGCCTACAGGGGTAGGGGGGGGGGACAATCATTATAATTTACGAATAACGAACGCCGTCACCCGTTATCTCAATCAGTAGCCCAAAAACCTGTCCAGCAAGTTCCTTGCTAAAGACCCAATATAGTTCCCATCTTCTTGCAATATTCCTTGCACTTAGCCGGTGTTGTCTTCGGTTGTATATCTTCAATAGTGCAAGCAGAGATAGTATGCGCTAGGAGTACATATGTCAACACATGAACATATCTTCAAGCCTCTACGTTTTGGATCTGTATCTCCAAGCACACCTCCCTAAAGTACCGGTCTTTGAGCCGAGATATCCCAAAGAAAGATACAAATTACATGCTTTTGATGAACTACAGCTGACAAGTTCTGGGAGATCTGGAGTCCAAACAAAGCCTAGGCCTGTATATTAAATGTTAGGCAGGTAAAGCTGGGGACATTACAGACAGGAGAGACTTCACTTGACAAGCGACAACGCGACGATGCCCCTATTGTGCGTCAGCCTCTTACTCCAGCCATCCCAGGTTGTCCCAGAAAGCTAGTAACCTTTGCAGGTTGCTGCAGGCTCCCGGGAGCGATGCTGGGGATTGGAGTATCTGTGCCCGTTGATCTGCCTCGCTGGAGCATTCTATAAGCACGTGTTGTGGCGTTTCTTCTGCCTCCATGCACCCTCTGCATAGAGCCCCTGGTGTTGCAAATGTAGATGTCCACTTACCATCAGGAGGACCGTCTCTTCGTCGACCTACTTAAGAACTTTACATATTGAAGCTTGACACTTGAATGATTTCAGCTTCATTGCAGATAGAATTCCCGAGAAACTACTCAAAATTACTGTTGCAAATGTCAATAGGTTGTGACCGCTTACCATCAGGTTGACCGTCTGCTTGTTTGTCATTACAGGCACATGAGACTTAACTTCACGTCTCAGCGACAACGCGGTGCCCCTGGTGTTGCGAATGTCTATGAAGGTGACCACTTACCTTAGCAAGTTAAAGTGATAATACATAGGGATAGATATGGTTATACAGACTTAACTTCACATCTTAGCGATGTACCTGATGGTAAGTGGTCACCGCCTATAGACATTTGCAACACCAGGGGAATCGCCGCATTGTCGCTGAGACGTTAGTTAGTCTCGAAGTTAAGTCTCATGTGACATCAGGCCTGAACGAACTATCCCTACTATAATATTATAAATGCGAAAGTAACTCTGTCTGTCTGTCTGTTACCTTTTCACGCCTAAACCGCTGAACCGATTTTGATGAATTTTGGTATAGAGATAGATGGAACCTTGGGAAAGGACATAGGGTACTTTTTATCCAGATCCCGATCCCGATCCCGGAATTATACGGGTGGAAACGCAGAGTGCAGTTGTGTATCGTATATCCCTACTAAATGAATTTTGGTATAGAGATAGATGGAACCTTGGAAAAGGACAAAGGCAACCTTTTATCCCGATCCCGATCCCGATCCCGTAATTATGCGAGTGATAGATAACGCAGGGTGCAGTTATGTATCGTATATGCCTACTAAATGAATTTTGGTATAGAGATAGATGGAACCTTGGGGAAAGACATAGACAGTCTGTCTGTTTCGTTTTCACGCCTAAACCGCTGAACCGATTTTGATGAATTTTGGTATAGAGATAGATGGAACCTTGGGAAAGGACATCTTTACTTTTTATCCCGATCCCGATCCCGGAATTATGCGGGTGAAAACGCGGGGTGCAGTTATGTATCGCATAATTCAAATACTCCTAGCCAGCTTTTAGAATACTTTCTGCCTGACATGTCCATCAGGCCCATCGGCCTATACACTATGAATGTGTGAGTGTGACGATGCATGGTGTGGTGTGGCGGGGCTGGCGGGCGCGGGCGCGCTGCGCGGCGCGGCGGCAAAGACGTGCGGGGGACGCGGATGGCTCGGTGGGAGGAGTGTAGATCACAAAGTATGCTTACCCGAACGGGCAGACACGTGAGGGCAGACGTCGTTGACTTTTAGCTGGCGATTTTAGACAGACTCTGCCGGTAATTACTAGAGGCACGCCGGCAGATGAAATAAATGCATGTTTAAAAGCGTCTCCATTATGGGTGCATGTAAAAAATTTTTGTCTGACTACAAATATGCGAGTACAACTGCACAGTGATACACAATTGGTGCAATATGCGGATGCTCTTCTGAAAATCGGAGAAGACCGTATGGAAACAAATAGTGACGGAATGATTACATTGAATCGTGAATTTTGTAATGTTGTCTGTAACATGGATGACTTAAAGAACAACGTCTATCCCGATCTTGCAACCAATATGAAGAACAGACAATGGCTGTGCGAAAGGGCAATTTTAGCACCGACAAACGAAGTAGTGGGGCAGATCAACGAACAAATCATGTCAGATGTGGAAGGTGATTTTGTTGAGTATCTGTCCGTAGACAATGTCATGGACACTGAGCAAGTGACATCGTTCCCTGTAGAATTTCTTAACTCCTTAGAATTATCGGGGGTGCCTTCCCATAAGTTGAGGCTAAAAGTAGGTGTCCCGGTCCTGTTGATGCGAAATCTTGACGCACCAAGAATGTGTAATGGCACACGTCTACAAATTACACACCTGGGACGCAATATTGTGAGAGCAATAATTATGACAGGAACAGCAAAGGGAGAAGAAGTGTTAATTCCCCGTATTCCAATAATCCCTACCGATTTGCCATTCCAATTCAAAAGAGTACAATTTCCCCTGAAAGCAGCATTCGCTATGACGATAAACAAAGCTCAAGGACAGACACTCAAAGTAGCTGGTGTTCATTTAGAAAAAAACTGTTTCTCCCATGGGCAACTGTATGTGGCGTGCTCACGAGTATCGAGTCCACAAAACCTACATGTTTTGACCAAAGAAGGAAAAACAAAAAATGTCGTATACAAAAACGTATTAAACTAAGTTAAGTCAGGGATCAGGGTCAGGAAAAGTCTACCTATGTTAATCTCAATAATTCAATGTGCCGGCTTCATTAGAATCGTTTCATTATAGTTTCAGAGCCTATTCAGTCCAAACAAATTTACACGAAGTAGTAGTTCTACGCAGACGAAGTCGCGGGTAACAGCTAGTTAGTATATAAATATAGAAAATGGTACCTGTTCAGTGTCAGTGAGGAAGAACTTATTACCCCTTCCCCCCGCGCCCCCCCTCGCCGCCACAAACATGACCCCCTCCTTATCCAGGTCACCCACCACCTTTCCGGCTGAATCCTTTATTATTGTACCTACGGGGTTAGGGAGAAATGTATGTCTCTATAATAAGAAAGATTCATCAGTTAAGAGTTAAAAAAAAACACGATTTCGTACAATGGTACAGAATCCTTCGAGTCCGCGATCTATAAAAACGTCAAAAAATTATGTCTGTTGTATGCCCCCTTAAATATTTATTTTATTCTGTTTTTTAATCAATGACTTTAGAAGGATATTCACTGTTTAGGCCACTTACTGAAGCTATCACCGGTATGTTTGTTACTCTTTCACGCAAAAACTGCCCGACAGACTTGGATGAAACTTGGCACATAGATAGAGCATATCTTGGAATAATATATAGGATTTTTACCCCGGGAAAATGTGACATCCCCCGGGAACGCGGGTTAAACTGCGAGGGACATTATAATGTAAATTTATTGTTACTTACCAATAGGTACAGGTATGACAATGTGTTGTGCATTTTTGCCGTTGCAGTCTTTGTTGTAACCCTTCTCTCCGTGCGGGGCCTGCGTAACTGACTTACAATGATTCAAGCTCCTTACAGAGTGCGATGCCTGGAAAATAACATACTCCTTAATAAATGAATATCCTGGGACATTCTTTACACACAGCCATCCAATCCTAAACTAGGCAGAGCTATGGAAACCAGATAAGGGGGCGTCCATTAATTACGTGAGGTGATTTTGGCGATATTTCGACCCCCCTACTCCCCCTAGTGAGATGTCATGAGATTTTGCTCGACCCCTTCACCCCGCCCCTAATCTCACGTGAGATTTGAGATTATCATAAGTATACGATTTAGATTTAGATATGAAAAAATATTACTACTATATATAACCCTCGTCTAGCAATTTACATTGTTTCTTGCAAATAAAAAAAATACGTAATATTTGACGAGACCCCTCTCCTCCACGTGAGATTCGGTTCGATTTGGCTTGACCCCCGCACCCCCTAAAATACCTCACGTAATTAATGGACGCCCCTAACTGATATCCTATAATTTTTTTCTAAAATACACACTTATATAGATATTTACACCCAGACACAGAACAAACAGACATGTTCATGCATACAAATGTTTGTATAGTGTAGGAATTAAACCCATAACCTGCAGCATGGTTGTCAGAGTTTAAGCCTGTGCTCCATAGGATCATACATTTTTTCGGGATAAAAAGTATGCTTTGTAAAAGTTAGGATATGCTCTATCTATGTCTGCTATGAACTTGTTTAGTAGAGTTATAGTGCAATAAATATCAATACAGGTGTTACAAAACTACATAAAGCCGAAGTCCATTCACAATATTTAAGAACCATAGTAACGCTGTATAACACCACAAACATAAAAAAAACTGATTATTATGAATGAAAAATAGAAAAACTATTAAAGTAGACAATTATTAGGTAAAATAGGTACGTAGGCCTTTCTGTTAAATAATCTGGTTCTCTGACATGACAGCTTACTAGGGTTGTTGGCTTTGATAATTAATTATATTTTTATGGGGTATTTTGTTACATGTTATACATTCTGACAAACTTTATAAAAGTATGATTCTTATGAATACAAACCCAATAGTGCACAGCGGCTCCTGATATTTACTCTTCATTAGCAGTAATATATTTTAATTAGACAATAAAGGCGTTATGAAATTCAAAGCTAAAAATACTAGTTTAGAAATCAGCTATCAACTGCAAAATAGTGACAAAGAAGTGCTGCTGGTGATTTTCCTCTTGCCCACTCCCTGTAGTTGTCTACTACACACTAGTTGCAACCACAACTAACAATTGGAATCTACACTACACTCAAACAGTAACATAGATCCAAGAAAGACTTGAATACAATTTTTGTCTACAACTTTTTGTCTACTTATATCTACAAATAATGTTTAAAAACTACATCTAGTAGTCTCCAACTATCCTCACAAAGTACTAAGTCAAGCCTAGTCGTCAGGGAAGTTAAATAAAAGTTATTGTAGCGGCAAATGCAATTGAAACAAGTGTTTTTCTGTTTGAATTGACCAACCTGAAAAATGACATGAGCGCCGTTCCCGCCATCGCCCCCGTCAGGTCCAGCGTGGTCCTTACACCACACACTAAGGAATGATATGCACCCATCACCTCCTTTACCGCCTTCAGTCCTTATTCTAAACGAATCTACATAATACTGCACTGTTGAACGATTCGATTTTGCTTTCAAACTACGCAGAGCTTTTGGTGCATAGTCTGCGTAAGAGCGAGTTATTTGGATCTTAGAGCCGATTTTCAGGGTTCTAAATATGTTTATTAATCTCATATTTGTATTTATTTTCCTAATTTTGAGGTTATTTTCATGTTATGAAACTTGCTGGACTGTCAGTATATCGAAACTGTCAATGTCAAATTAATTGACAACAATTTTTTAATGGGTACGTTCCGGATTTTCTGAAATTTTAGTTTTCGATCATGTAAAAAATTTTGATTAAGTTGGTTTCATGTTGAACCGGTAATAATGAGTGAATAAATATGGGTACGGACCCAAAACAATATTTTACTGTAGCATTATTGACTACTGATAGTTTAACTGATATTTATTCGTACATAATTACTTGTCCTGACTAACTGGCTGGCGGTTACAAACCTGAATGTTTGCATATAGGCGTAAGAAAGCACTAAGTAGGGATAGTTTGGACTTTTTTCCCCCTAAGGAAATAAAATAAGGGACTGACGGTAATGGAAGTCCGTCATTTTCACAAAATGAAGCATGAAATTTCGTATTCCTGCTTCTGGTTGGAAATAAATGTCTATGTAAGTGTATGTAGAGGCTGAATTAAGTGTTTGAAGTTTAAATGGGCAGTTCGTCAATTTAGTAGCAATAAAGATTCATATATACAGCATGGGGAAAGTATTATAAATCAAATTCAATTTTACAATTAAATAAATAAAGTACATTTTACATTAGTATAAAGGAAATATATTATAAATAATAGAGGTGTGAGACAAACCAAACCTGGATATATGGCGTTGAGCCGTTTAAAGCGATGAATCAAACAAAGGTATATATTTTTTTCTTTTGCATAGTTCCTAAATTAAGACGATCCAGTTGGCTTGGTAGTTAGAGACTCTGACTACCACGCCTCAAGTTGTGGCCTCGATTCCCACCCAGTACAAAGTTTGGCATAAAATTCTTTCACTATTTGAAAGGCAAGTGAAACCGCGGAGCGGAATGCTAGTTATTTAATCAAATGAAATGAAGTATATTTATTCAAATAGGCCTTCACAGGCACTTATGAATGGTCAGACTCTAACACCGGTTCGGAAGGTTGCTTTTACTGAGAAGAGACGGCAATAAACTCAGCAATTACTCTTTTCATAATAAGATTTTGTACATAAAGATGTATCCTGCTGGAGCGAGCGCTACACCCAAGCATTGTCGTCATTAAAGTAATCGTTTATGTTGAAGTAAGCCTTTTGTATTTTAATGTAATCAATTGACATATTTTTTTATTAATAAATATGAAAAGATTGAACTTAGGGGTTCACGCTGTGATGCTAACTAATCTATAGTAACATTATCTAACTACAATTATAAATGCGTAAGTTTGTACGGATGGATGTTTGTGACCCAATCGCCAGACTAACAAGGGACAAGATCCGCAAGGTCATTGGCATATTAACCGGCCACTGTTCCTTAAACAAACACCTATTCACCATAGGTGTGACGGACAGTCCTCTATGGAAAGGGTGCATGGAGGCAGAAGAAACGCCACAGCACGTGCTTTTAGAGTGCTCCAGCGTGGCAGATCAACGGGCACAGATACTCCAATCCCCAGCATCGCTCCCGGGAGCCTGCAGCAACCTGAAAAGGTTGCTAGCTTTCTGGGACAACCTGGGATGGCTAGAGTAAGAGGCTGACATGGCCCATTCAAGAGGCTAAGTGCGGAGGAAGCCCAGTATAACTAACTAACGCCAGAACGGCTGAACAAATCTGGATGTAACATGGCACAGGAAAAATTATAGCCTGTAATAGCACAAGCTATTTGAATCCCGGGAAAATGTGATATCTTAATAAAATTAGGGCTGACAACATCCAACAGGGGACAAAAACTAAAAAACCCCGGAAATTTAGGTGAAACGGTAACAGTGTCGCGAGTTCAATTGTTTTTTCCCATCTCAAAAATGTTCAACGTGTCAAAAAAGTTTTCATTTATAAAAAACACGCTTTATATAGAAAACCAAACAAAAAAAACAGAAAATAAATTTTAATAAATATTAATTAAGAATAATGTAATTTTTTTTAACAAATATAAGTTATTAATAGTTTGAATAAGAAAATAAATGTTTTATTGTAAAATAACCTTTACGCGCGATTGAAGTAAAACTTAATAAAATTAAAAGATTAATCATATTATAATTTAATTATGTTTATTATTTATGTGCTTTACAAAGACTATTCGAATGTTATATTAATATTATTCACTCGAAATAGATACCTACTTGAATGTCACAATAATTTTTTATGTATGAAATTATAGGTTTGTAGTACCTATAATGTGAAACGTAAATTTTACTTTCTAAATTTGCTACTTTTCTTGAAAATACAGCATCTATCGTTGTACCAAAACGCGTTGTTGATTGAAGTCGAAAAATATTCATGGATAGATCAAATCTTTATTTATTCAAGAAAGAGTAAAAGGTTCCTGGGACTCCGCCATTTCATTTAAGGTTAGATCAGTACATGCCAATATAACCTTGTTATTGAATATTATAGAATGTCGCAATCGTCAATTGTTGACGTTGTTAGGTTATTATTGACAATAACAGCATTACTCACTCATTGACACTGACAGTTGCGATTTGTGCGATGTTCCGGAGATACAGTTATC
Source organism: Habrosyne pyritoides (assembly GCA_907165245.1). Classification (NCBI taxonomy): domain Eukaryota; kingdom Metazoa; phylum Arthropoda; class Insecta; order Lepidoptera; family Drepanidae; genus Habrosyne; species Habrosyne pyritoides. Next base: position 372,443 of record OU015615.1, read on the forward strand.
AGCCAACTTCATCCGTGAGAATTTTGTGTTACACTGATGCGAGCGCATCTTAAAATTTCACTCTCATAATTTTTTCATAACGCGCCTAAAGAAGTATACTTAACTTCAATTATTTCAGTGAGATAATGGCATCACGCTTTCGTGACAGTTCGTGCAATTCCAAAAATCTTCGGCTTCGAAAGATCCAGAAAATAACTTTTCAAGAAGCGATGCGGTTGATTTTCCTATGACATTCTTGATCATCTTCATTCTTCATCTTTTTTGATTACATTTTACATTCAATCAAATATTGACAATATAGAAATGCGTTCTTTATGATTTGAAATATCAACTTAAAAAAACGCACAAAAATCAACCTTACTCCTTCACAAGACGGTTCACCTGTATCATCAAATAATAATCGAATTGATATGACATTCCTTTGAATCTCTGTATATGATTGTAAATTCAAATCTAACATTGAGTTAAGTACTTCAAATAATATCAAACAAAACTGAACCTTACGCCTACACAATATGGTTTAGAAGTACAAACTAGAATATACAACTTGAACATAGTTATCGATTTTCATGCCACCTAGAACTAACTTTACGATGTAGAATTCAGGTGTCAGTGTGCGCGCGCATCGTAAAAATTCACTCAAATCATTTTTCTCCATCGCGCCAAAAGAATACTAACTTCAAAAAACAAACCGGACGTCACCTTTTGAACCAGTTTGTATTAACCACAAAATAATTTAAAATATAAATTTTAATACCTTTTTCGATTGTCTTTTTAATCAATGTCAATAGTTCACACTTAATGACGCAAGTAAAACTTATCTAGATACCTATAAAATAAATCAAAACATTGATAATTTATTCATTATTAAAAATAAAACCGTTTATAAAAAGTAAACAGTTCTGTTCACATTGGTACTTCTTGGATGAAATTAAAATTATTTATAATTATTTTTCGATAAACTAAAAACATTGTGGTATTAGATAATAAAAAAAATTGCTTTAAAAAAGCATTCTCCGATCATTCGAATAATTGTGAATACTTACGGTATATGTAGGTTAGCTATCTGGTGTCCATAGTATAAGCTCTGCTTAGTTTGGGATCAGATGGCCGTGTGTGAAGAATGTCCCAGGATAATTGAACTTGGTAAAACTAAAAACGATTAATTTTGTAGAAAACGAGACGCAGTAGTTAACCTAGTTTACCAGCTCAGAACAACCGTTTCATTTTTTTATCTTCGCGTCTGCCGAGTTGACGTCATCTTCCTGTTCCCGCTCCGCCGCCTCCTTCTGTGACCAACATGTACAACATCACAGAAGGATGAGGCCGCCTTCCACGACTCCTCGCCACCGACCATGGCATTCAGCAAGTCCGGCAGCGACAAGTCCACCCCGACTGCCGAAGACAAGGTGGCGCGAGGGACCTGAGCTGGGCACTCCTCGCGCGTGTGACGCGCCGTGTCCGCGACTGCCACCGAGCAATGGTGTCAAGACTCCGTGGGCTCCCTACCCGCCACCCGGCACAGGTATGCCCGGTGATCATCTGTGTCAGGTGGAAGGAGAGAGCCCCTAGCCAGAACAACCTCTGTCAAGTCAAGTGGTATATAAAATTCAAAAATGGCGTCTACGAAAAATACTATTGAATCAAGTTGAATTATTAATTAAAGCTGTCTCCCGCTGTTCACCCGCGTTCCCAAGGGATGGTAATTTTGTTCTTTCTATCATCAATAGTCTTCACAGCGCATGCGACGTAAGGAATTTTTTGGTAATATTTTTACACCTTGGATTACATTATTGGAGTTTTAGTAAGGATCCCTATTTATTTTGAAAATATAATATAGCCTATGTTCACCGGGGATAGTGTAGCTTCTGACTAGTGAAAGAATTTTTCAAATCGGTCAAGTAGTTTCGGAGCTTATTCAATGCAAACAAACAAACAAGTATATATTAGTATAGAGTAAAGAAGATGCAGTCTGCCCAAGTGTTTGGTCATTATGCCAATTTAAACGCATCTTTATTACTCAGTTAGTATAAATGTATCGTTTAACTACAACGTAGTAACAAGATGTATTTAGTAGCGATAGTGTATCAAATATTTGCCCTTATTTATTTCAACTGTGCCGCTTATCTGCCAAATAATGTCGTTGTGATAAACCAAGGGTCGATAAAGGGCCAAGTTTATGGAAATGGAGAATATACAATGTTTACAGGTGTTCCTTATGGATTGGTTGACGAGAAGCTGCCATTTGGGGTAAGATCTTACCAATAATAATAAATTAAGTACCTTTGAACTACCTAAAACCATACAAGAATTGGGATGTCCTGTATTAAAGATAAATGATCAAACACTAACCAGTGTATTGAACATCCAAAAATATACGAAAACATTAAATATGATCAAAATTAAATCATTAATGTGATTTTTCAGTACCGATCTAATCATAAAAAGTATGTTATTTGATGCTGTGCACGTATGACGTCACAACTTGCTATTGCATACAAAACTCCATATATTTGATCGTTTTGACATTTCATAAAGAATTGCTGATTCGACATGTCAGGACACATCCCTATTACCCGTGCATAAATTTAAAAAGGTGGTGAAGAAAACTTTATATCAAAAGGGATTTTATAGTATATCTGATTATTTAGAAGGTCATAATCATTGGCAATCAATTGCACGCCTGACAAGCAACCCATTTAAGTATTTTATTGTAAATTTATAATTTTTTAATATCTTTGTAACATTTTTAAGTAACCATGTAAACACGATTTATAAGAGCCTGTGGAGGCCTACGTGAATAAACAAAATTTCTCTTCTATTCTTACATATTAGTAATATCCCGGGTCATTCTTTACACAGGGACCTGATCCCAAACAAAGCAGAGCTTGTACTATGGAAACTAGATAACTGATATATTATACTAAACATAATAGTATTTATTTCTAAATGCATGCTTACATAGATATTTACATAGATATTTACACCCAAATAAAGAATAAACATATATACTACACCTACTAGCTGTCCCAACAGACGTTGTCCTGTCGAAATGAGTCCATATAAAAGTTCCCTAAAAAATTCAACGTTGGTACTTTCAACACAGCGCCATCTGTTAGAATCGTTTGGAGCTAACAGATAATTGTGACTGTCAATTAATTATAGACTAATAATTTGCAATAAAATAAAATTGCGACTATAATTAAAGATCTAAGCTATCCTATCTCTGAAGTTGGACCAGACTGCTCACGGTAGGAGCCGCGCCGTGCCCTCATCGCCGGAGTAGGCCCGGACCTCTCGCTGCCGGCCGTGATCGAGTCTATGGTCGGCGGCGAAGAGGCCTGGGACGCAGTGGTAACCTTCTGCGGGACGGTTATCTCGCAGAAGGAGGCTGCGGAAAGGGAGAGGGAGATTTCAACCCCTCACCCGATCCGCAGCAGACGCACCGGGCGTCGGCGGAGGGCGGACAACGCCCTCTTCCAGCCCCCCTAAATGGGTCCAGGGGCGTCAGACACGGGGATACGTCTGTCGCCCCACAACATCATAAGGACCCGAGGTGGCGGCGCGCGTGTGATGTTCCACGCGCGCCCCTCAGAGAAGTCGGGGGGGGAGGAGTTAACACCTCGCTCCCCCCCCTCGACCAGACGGGGCCCGCGGTGGCGGGCCGGCACCAGCCGGGGGTTGCGGAAGCTGAATTCGTGCCCGCGACCCTCGGCGCTCAAGTGTGCGAAGGAACATCGGAGGGGTTTTAGTGGGTATACCCTCGGGCCCCTTCTCATTTTTGATATGAGAAGGGGAGTTTGCGAGTGGGAGTCCCACATAACCACCGCGCCTCTCCCCGGGCGCGGTTGTATGCGTAATGCATTTCCCCTCCGAAAAAAAAAAAAAAAAAAAAAAAAAAAAAAAAGACTGCTCACGGTGCTGGCGACGGCTGCGGCGTCACAGGTGGTGAGCCGCATCCGTCGCCTAGGCCTGGAGGTGGCCCTCAGCAAGTCGGAGGCCATGGTGTTTCATGACCCCCGGCGGGCGCCGCCGCCCGGCTCACACATCGTGGTCGGGGGGGTCCGAATCGCTGTCGAGCCCACCATGAAATATCTGGGATTGGTGCTCGACAGCCGGTGGGACTTCGGGCCCCACTTTCGGCGGCTGGCGCCCAAGCTGTTGGGCGCGGCTGGCGCGCTCGCAACGCTGCTTCCCAATCTGGGGGGCCCGAGCTCCGCCTGCAGGCGGCTCTACATTGGGATCGTGCGATCCATGGCTCTGTACGGGGACCCGATCTGGGCCCTCGACCTGACGGCCGGCTTGATCGCTGTTCTGCGAAAACCGCAGAGAGCGATGGCCGTCAGAGTCATACGGGGGTATCGCACGATCTCCTACGAGGGGGCTTGTGCACTGGCCGGATCCCCGCCCTGGGACCTAGAGGCGAAAGTCCTCGCGTCACTGTATCGGTGGCGCGAGGAAGAGGCGGAGCGGGGCGAACGACCGATGCAGCGTCACGTCGAGCTGCGTCGGTCTCAGCTCCGCGAGGTCCTGGTGGCGGAATGGCGGGACAGGCTTTCACGCCCTACCGCCGGCCTCGACATAGTCGGGGCGGTCCGGCCGGTGCTCGAGCGCTGGCTCGGGAGGAGGCACGGCACCCTGTCGTTTCGGGCGACGCAGGTGCTCTCGGGGCACGGTTGCTTCGGGAAGTACCTGTGTCGCATAAACAGGGAGCCGGACGCCCGGTGTCACCACTGCGTCCATTGCCGGGAGGACACGGCGCGGCACACGCTGGCAGAGTGTGCCGCTTGGGAGGAGCCGCGTCGTGCCCTCGTCGCCGTAGTAGGCCCGGACCTCTCGCTGCCGGCCGTGGTCGGGTCGATGGTCGGCGGCGAGGAGGCCTGGGACGCAGTGGTAACCTTCTGCGAAACTGTTATCGCGCAGAAGGAGGCTGCGGAAAGGGAGAGAGAGATCTCAACCCCTCACCCGATCCGCAGCAGACGCACCGGGCGTCGGCGGAGGGCGGACAACGCCCTCTTCCAGCCCCCCTAAATGGGTCCAGGGGCGACGGACTCGGGGACGTCCGTCGCCTCCCCTACAACATCAGGACCCGAGGTGGCGGCGCGTGTGGTGTTCCACGCGCGCCCCTCAGAGAAGTCGGGGGGGGAGGAGTTAACACCTCACTCCCCCCCCTCGACCAGACGGGGCCCGCGATGGCGGGCCAGCACCAGCCGGGGGTTGCGGAAGCTGAATTCGTGCCCGCGACCCTCGGCGCTTAGGTGTGCGAAGGAACACCGGAGGGGTTTTAGTGGGTATACCTCTCGGGCCCCTTCTCATTTTAATTGAGAAGGGGAGTTTGCGAGAGGGAGTCCCACATAACCACCGCGTCTCCCCGGGCGCGGTGGTATGCGCAAAGCATTTCCCCTCCTAAAAAAAAAAAAAAAAACTGCTCACCGTGTGCCAATTTAATTTAAAATCGGTTAAGTAGTTTAGGAGTCCATCGCGGACAAACATCGTGACAGGAGATTTATATATATTATTAAGATTAAGATAAAACAAAAACATCACAGCTAGAGTCTCAAACCACTAATGCCGGGTTACTATATACGATCCCGATCGAAAATCCATGGATTGATGAACCTTTTGACAGTAATTTTTAATACACGTAATGTCAAAATTCTACTTCAATCTTGCGATTTTAGATCGGGATCGTATATACTGGGATCATAGGAAAATTGTCATATCTTTTTTATTTTTTTATGCCACCTGGGGCCATAAACAGGCAGACGGCCCACCTGATGGTAACCACTCCAGCTTATTGACATTTGCAACACAGGGGCATCGCTAATGCGTTGTCGCTGAGACGTGAAGTTGTTAAGTCTCATGTGCCTGTAATTTCACCGGCCCCCTTACCTTTCTAACCGAAACACAGTAATACAAGTGCACTACTGCTTCACGGCAGATGGGTAGTAGAAGTACTACCTGTACTTCCCGGACATTTGCACTAAGAGCACTACTATTCTAATACACGATATATATATATTAAACATTATTTTTTCAGAAATCATTACCCCCACCTCGTTTCGACGGGGTATTTGAAGCCTATAACGATACGATCGCCTGCCCACAATACGAATACGGTAAAATATACGGCACATTACAATGCCTCATCTTAAACATATACGTTCCGACTACAACCGCAAAGAAACCAGTAATGGTATGGATACATGGTGGAAAACTCACATTCGGAAACTCTAACAAAGGCATTCATTCTCCAACGTTTTTAGTCAAACACGATATAATTTTAGTAACAGTAAACTATAGGCTAGGACCATACGGCTTCTTGTGTTTGGACACGCCAGAAATACCAGGGAATCAAGGCCTGAAAGATCTGGTAACAGCATTGAGATGGATAAAAGAGAATATAGAAGCTTTTGGCGGAGATATCGACAATATAACGCTCACTGGCGAAAGTTCAGGAGCAATGGTGATAGATTTGTTTCTCTACACACAGCCTGATGAAAATTTATTCCATAGAGTCATAATACAAAGTGGGCAGGCTTTAACACCAGTTTTATTCTTGGATAAAGATCTAAATGTCCCTTTTAAGATTGCTAAGGAATTAGGATATGAGAGTACTAACTTAGATGATGTATTAAACTTTCTTGCTAATGAAAACAGTTTGGACGTTGTGCGAGTCGCTGAGGACTCACAGTTAAATCGCACACCATGTGTTGAAAAGGTTTTTGATAACGTCGAAAGTTTCCTTACTGAATATCCATCAATTATGGCACCAGATCGCATTAAATCTATGCCTATGGTAGTCGGATACAACAACATAGAGATGCTATTCGAATACGCTACGAAAGACGAGACATTTTACGAGAATTACAAAATTTCCGACATGATTCAATCTAACTTCGATTTCGGCGATGAATTAGAGGAAGCTGCAGGTTTAATAAAGAACTTCTACTATGGTGAAATGAAAGGTGAAGCTAGAAGGATGGGTATTATAAATTTCATTAGTGACTACTGGTTTACTTACCCAGCTGAGAGAGCTGTAAGACATTATATAGAACATGGGGCGGTAGTGTATCGCTACATGTTCACTTACGACGGTGGGCGAAACTTTGTGAAGGTTAGAGATAACATAACCCATTGGGGAGCAGCTCATGCTGATGAATTGGGATATATGTTCGACATGGCGTTGTTCGAAGAGAAACCTAATGTTAGAGACCAATTGATGATTGATCGGTTAACTACAATGTGGACCAACTTTGTTAAATATGGGTAAGTTATTTTACTCCTTTTTTAGATATGAAGGAGCGAGGTATAACTCCTCCATTTAATAGGGAAGATCTTTCGCCGCTAGGTGATCAGGCCTGGGGACTGCAGTCCACCTGTTGATGTTGGAAGCTTGTATATATCTCAAATCCTGAGAAAACTTCGATATCGCGATGTAGGATTCTTGCGTGTCTATTCGTAGATGTCGCCAGATCACTGTGGTGCGGGGGACTGTTGCATGGGTCTTCATAGATGTCGACACATAGCTAATGCAAAATTCGTCAGGTCGCGGTGCAAAGATGCAGAGTGTACTCGTACATCTCACGTAATCGCGTAGTGAGATAAAGAGAGGGCATAAAAGGGACGAAAGCCTATCTCCGTCCACTGCTGGACATAGGCCTCACCTATGGCACGCCACTGAGCTCTTCAGCTCTTCAGCTCACCGCTGCCAGCCAGCTTGCGTATATCATCGCTCCATCTAGCTGGAGGGCGCCCTACACTACGTTTACCGAGCCGTGGTCTCCACTCTAGAACACGTCTACCCCAACGGTTATCGGTTCTACGGCAGATGTGACCAGCCCACTGCCACTTCAGCTTGCTAATCCTTCATAATAGGTCATAGTGTACCCGAATTAAGTAACTTTAAGGATTGGAGTCGATTTTATAATAGACTAACTGTCCCCCGCGGTTTTACTCGCGTTCCCAAAAGATATAACATTTTCCCGGGATAAAAAGTAGCCTATTTGTTATTCCAGAATATGCTCTAGCTATGTGCCAAGTTTCAACCATATCCGTTTAATCGTTTTTGCGTGAAAGAGTAACAAACATACAATTTTTTCCTCTTTATAATATTGTTAGTATACAATACAATACAATACAATACAAATATGCTTTATTGTTCACACCACATACAGAGAAAATTAAATAAAAAGTGTTTTACAAATATTATAAGTGCAAACAATTTAGGCGGCCTTATTGCTGAAGCAATTTCTTCCAGGCAACCTAGGGTAATAGGAAACAAATAATAATATGGCTGGTGTTGCTTACTAAATACTTACATAGAGTTCTTGAATATTTTGATAATCCTAATACATGTAGTAAAATATTTTAATAAACTAATAAATATTAATATACTAATAATACATACCACAAAATATATACCTACACTAAATTAATATATGAAATAAAATAATAAAATAACTATAATAGCAGTGCATGAAAACAAGGAAAAGAAGGAAGACATAGCTTAAAGAGAGTGAAAGTGCGAAAATAACATTGATTTAAAAGAATCCAAGGATTGCGCATGTTTTATCTTCTGAGGAAGGGAGTTCCATAACCGGAAAGCTTCCACGGTAAAAGATTGGGCTATGAAGTTAGAGCTGTGGGAAGGAATATTCAGGCGTAGCCCTAGAGAACTGCGAATAGGATGAAGATGAGAGTTGAAGTAATCGAAGCGTTCCTTGAGATAAGTAGGAGCTCTGGGATTGAAGAGGATAGTAAATAGAAGTGTAAGAATGTGTATATTCCGGCGAAGGCGAATGGGGAGCCACTTGAGCTGGTGACGAAATTGTGAGACATGATCATATTTGCGTAACCCAAATATGAACCTAATACAGAAATTTTGAAGTCGCTCAAGTTTATTTAAATGCTCCTGGGAGAGGTCTAGATAGCTGACATCTGCATAATCAAGAATTGGAAGAAGTAGAGATTTTGCTAGCGCAATTCTAGTGTCGACAGGAAGGAAATTTCGCAAACGTCTGATCGATCCAGCTACAGCAAACATCTTCCTACTGACTTCCGCAACTTGTGGTGCCCAAGATAATGTGCGATCAATGAGAATGCCAAGATTCTTTACAACGTCACTGTAGGGAATATTGACCCCATCAAAAATAACCGGAGGCAGATTATCAAAATCTACCCGTGAAATGTTATATTTACTGCCTATAATAATCACTTTAGTTTTGCCTGGGTTAACAATAAGGCCGTATCGTTTAGTCCAGTGAGATATAACATTTAAATCATTATTTGTGGACAATATGGCACCGGAAAGAGAATTTACAGGAGATTGTCTATAGATTTGGAGATCATCTGCATAAAGGTGGTAGAGTGACGAAATGTTGTTGGTTATAGATGAAATAAATATAGAAAATAACAGCGGGGATAAGACACCACCTTGAGGTACACCAGCAGCAGTTTTACACCACGAGGATAAAGAATCATCTATGCGTATACGCTGCTGGCGCCCGTACAAGTAACTACGAAACCAATCAACAACTGTTGGAGATATGTTAAGAGAGCACAGGATAGAAAGAAGAATATCAAAGTCAACTGTGTTGAAAGCATTACTGAAATCTAGTAAAGTCAGGATAGTGACCTCATGCTTTTCCATTCCAGAACGAATGTCATCAGTTATTTTAACTAAAGCTGTAACTGTGCTATGTCCAGGACGAAAACCAGACTGGAAGGGATTTAAAAGGTTGTTTATAGAGAGGTGAGTGCTTAATTGATGATGTACTAGTCGTTCCAATATTTTTGAAAGAAAAGGCAGTATAGAGATAGGTCGATAGTCAGAGAAAGAGATAGGATTAGATTGTTTAGGAAGAGGAATTACTTCGGCTTCTTTCCAGAGAGAAGGAAAGGAACCTGAAATAATGGATTTGTTAAGGATGTTAGTTATGATTGGTAAGAGAAAGTCTAAGAGGGGGAGGATCATTTTACGACTGATGTTGTCACAACCAATAGCATTAGAGGAAATAGAGAGAATGTGCCTCTTAACATCACAATCAGTAAATTGACTAAAATAAAATAAAGGACAATTGGGAGTTTGTGAAGTGGATAAATCCTTTAGCGTATTAGTCTTCGTGACTGCATCGAAGATAACAGACGAAGAGAAATGTTGATTCAGGAGATCCAAATTTAAATTAGATGGTACAGAACTATTTCTGGATTTTCCAACTCCCAAAGATCTTAAAAATTTCCAGACTTTGGCTGGATCACCGTTTTCTACAGATTTATGAATGTGGCGTCGTTGAGCATCTCTACACACCTTGTTGCAGTGATTCCGTATCTGTCTGTACTTTTCTCGAAATTTGTCAGGGTTGACTTTAAATTTGGCTTTGGCTATATTTTTCCTGGCTTGTAAAGATTTAATCTCATCTGTGAGCCAAGGAGCAGGAAGATGCTTTACTTTGACTGGTCGAATAGGAGCGTGGACGTCGTATAACTGTATTAGTAGGTAGTTAAAGATTTCTACTTGCTCATCAATTGTAGCTGCAGTTTTAATGATTGCCCAGTCTATTGCCTGAGCATCTTTGAGGAGATTATCTAAAACCATTCCACCAAAATTGCGTTGCAGAAGGATTCTTGATTTATGCTTGGGAGGACGTATTTTATAGGATAGATAAATAAGGTCATGAAAGGAAAAGGCTGATGCCTTTTCCTGCACACTGACCATGCTTAGCAACATGATCAAGAGAAGTCACAAAAATCAGGTCAAGAAGAGAAGGATCACAGTTCGGAAAAAAGTGCGTAGCATTAAGAGGGAGAATGTGTAAGTTGCAAGAGTTTACAATACTTTTCAACTGGCTCGAACGGTGATCAGACTTGAGAAGGCATGTATTGAAGTCACCCATTATAATAGAGTGTTCATATAAAGGAAGTAAATTTTCTAAAAGTGATTCAAATGAAGAGAAATAGTTTATAGTTAAAGAGGGACTGTATAAAACTCCAAGAAGAGTTTTAACCCCAGAAAGACTTATTTCAATAAAAAGATGTTCCGCATTGGTAGAAAGAGTCTGTGGTGACATACTAATCAAAGTAAAAGGAATGTGAGCACGCAGATAAATAGCGACGCCACCTCCTCCCCTACCAATGCGGTCATTACGAATTAGCTGAAACCCAGGAAGTGAATAAGAAGTAGATGGTAAACAAGGTTTCAGCCAAGACTCCGAGACCAGAATAGCATGGAGATTTTTAATATTAGTGAATGATGTCAGCATATCGGGGTAATGAGCCGGAATGCTCTGGGCGTTAATATGAATTACATTAAAATTTTTAGGAACAAGTTCGAAATGAGAGTTCAAAGTATCACTGAGAGGGGGGGAAATACTATGAAAGCTGTCGTTACTGTTCACACTAGACGATGAAAAAGAGAGGAAAAGATTGCTATTGCTGTCTCCGTCGGTCATTTTTAAATGTATAGTTATATATATAAAATAAATATATTTATATAAATACAAATAGTCAAAAATATACTATAAACAACAAATAAGCTATTACCTAGATTACCCGCCCGCAGACCTTAAATATTTTTTTTTTTATAAAGTATATTAAACACACAAAGAGCTAACAAAACAAAACAGGCTAAACAAAATAAGATAACAGAAATTATACAATAAGTATATACGAGTAGAACGAAACGTTAATTATAAATTAATTATGTCTGGCAACACTACGTGTATGTCAAATTTGACTAATGTCACTTTACGTCAATCAGTACGACATTATTTATTTTAACAAAAAAAAAAAAGATCATTGCATAAAATTAAATAGGGTACACGTAATAATAAGAACAAAGTAAACAAAACGGAAAGTATGAAAGTTATTTGCGATTCGACCTCTTGGCTTTAACCAGGGAAGATCCTTTGGGAGCCGTGTTACTGCTATGGGGAGTTGGATCCGTAGCCGTCACTGGAGTCAGCGAGCTAGGAATGTTGTTGAGTTCCGAAAGATCAGAGATACGATGCCTTACCCCGTTGGCAATAACAATGACGTACCCATCTCTGGTCCAGCACTTCGTGATGCCGAATCGCTTGCGTGCCTCGATAAACATCAGATGACGTTCTCTGGTCAGGAATTCGGACAAAGTAATACCGGAACCTTTGAGGATGACTTTGCTGGACCATACTTTGTCCCTTGATGAGTTTTCCTTGAAATTAACAAGGATTGGTCTCGGCTTCGAACTCTTTATGCCTAAACGATGACAGCGACTAATGTCACCTTCACTAAAATTCAATAGTTTTAGATGTTCAGTTACCACTTCCATGACAGCCGTTCCCACATCCTCAGCTTCTCGCTCAGCCACTCCATGCATGAGAAGGATCTTCCTCCGGCCCCGCATCTCAATATGGTCTTGTTGTTTAGCCAGAAGTGCGACTTGTGTACGGAGCATGTCTACGGCCTTCAAAACAAACTCCCTGAATGATTTGAATTCAGCAGCCAGGGAAGAAGTGGAGACCGCTGCTGATGGAGCCTTGACAAGGTCCTGCCGAAACTCTTCCATACGTTGATTGAAGAGTGAAGCCATGTCGTCCATTGTTTGCTTGAGTGATTCCATTATGATTGTTTGTGTTATTGAAAGTAAGTTAATAACTGCAGGCGGTATTGCAACTTAATTGGTCATAAAAATACTAAAATATTTTAAAAACGTAATTAAATACTGTGTACTAAAAATTGCGTTCTATCTGTTCAACTACCCACCAAAAAAAAAAAAAAAAGAAAAAAAAAAAAAAAAAAAAAAAAAAAAGTATATTACATTATTGGACTTTTAGTAAGGATCTCATTTTTTTTTGAAAATATAATATAGCCTATAGCCTTCCTCGATAGATGCACTATCCAACACTGAAAGAAATTTTCAAATCGAACCAGCGGTTTCTGAGATTAGCGCGTTCAAATTAACAAACTCTTCAGCTTTATAATATTACTAGCTGTCCCTCGCGGTTTTACCCGTTTTCCCGTGGGAGGTCACATTTATTAAACATAGAAGTCTTCCTCTTCAATCACTCTATTTATTAAAAAAACCGCATCAAAATCCGTTGCGTAGTTTTAAAGATTTAAGCATACATAGGGATATAGGGACAGAGAAAGCGACTTTGTTATGACTATGTAGTGATTATAGATGGATGGTTCGTCGCGCGAGCAGTGTGGCACAACAGTCGTAGCGCTGTCGTTAATTGTAACGACGATTTCAAGAGCATTACACAATCACTCTGCTGGCTCTGGGTTCGACTCCCGAACAACACTGTTTTTTCCTCCCAAATATCGCGATTTCCTTAGATTGTTGCTTATGAGTTATGACACAAAACCATTTGGATTGTTACAGTAACCCAACACCGCAAGAATCTTTACTTCTTCCACTCCAATGGCCGCCTCTTTCCGCTTCTTCTCAACTCTACCTGAAGATCGATGCAGAACTAACATTAGAGAGCAACCCCTTGCACGATAGAATGGCCTTCTGGGATTCCTTTTACAGGTTATACGGCAGTAGGCAGAGGCGAGTTGGGAAAAGTAATAAGGAAGGTGTTAATAATCAGAATTGTACATAAATATAATGTATATCGATATTATATATATATATTTACGAAAGGTCGTTCTACGGTTGACGCTGGCGTGGCGCTTTTAAGAAATATTTTTAAAGCTTGGGAGAAGTCACAAAATGTCATTGGTGTTTTCTGTGACTTATCTAAGGCTTTTGATTGTGTCGATCATGACACACTAATCCGTAAGTTACGTCATTATGGGGTAAAGGGTATGGCACTTGACATGATGAAATCGTACCTTGGGAAGAGAATTCAAAGTATTGATGTAAATAGGGTCAAATCGTCTGGTTCTTCCGTGCATATGGGTGTACCGCAGGGCTCAATCCTAGGTCCATTTTTATTTTTAATTTACATTAATGACCTTCCATTTTATGTTAAAAATACCTGTGGAATTGTACTGTTTGCTGATGACACCTCACTGATTTTTAGTGTTGATAGACTGAAATCAAACTATGACGATGTAAACGGTGCATTGGCCCAGGTATTAAATTGGTTTACAGTAAATAATCTAGTTTTGAATGCAAAGAAGACTAAATGTATTAAATTTGCGTTACCCAATGTGAGAAAAGTAGGCTGTAATTTAATGATAAATAATGAAGCTCTTAATCTAGTTGAATCTACAGTATTTTTAGGAATTACTTTAGACTCAAAACTTCAGTGGGGTACCCAAATATCATCCCTTGCGGGAAAACTCAGTTCGGCAGCTTACGCAGTGAGAAAAATTAGACAACTAACAGATGTAGATACAGCACGATTAGTATATTTTAGTTACTTTCATAGTGTTATGTCCTATGGCATTTTGCTCTGGGGCAAAGCTGCTGATATAGAAACTATATTTATTTTGCAAAAGCGGGCGGTGCGAGCTATGTATAATTGGGGTTCTCGAACTTCCCTTAGAGATAAGTTTGCAGAAATAGGAATACTTACAGTTGCATCACAGTACATTTATGCAAACATATTATTTGTCCATCGAAACATTAGTCATTTTGCTAAAAAATGTGATATGCACTCAATAAATACTAGAAATAAGCACAAACTCGTGACCTCTGCTTATCGACTGCAAAAAGTACAAGGTTCATTTCTGGGACTAGGTGCGCGCTTCTATAACAAAATCCCTGCATCGACTTTAGATTTGTCCTTGCAAAAATTTAAGGATCATATTAAAGCTGTATTGGTAAAAAAGGCTTATTACAACATAAATGAATATTTAAATGATAATAGTGCCTGGTTGTAAATGTATTGTTGTATGGTATGATTTATTTTTGATTTTTTATTTGAATGCAATGTAAATTTATCTATAACTTTGAACATGTTATGGTCACAGTGATAACACTTTGTGTGTATTCTAAAATTCATAATTTTTTTTTTGATGTGCTTCAAACTTAAGTTAGTCATGCTCGCTTTAATGCCTTTGCTTGTGGCGGCGTCGTGTGGCGGGTCGCTCACTTCCCTACAATATGGCGAGGAGGGCGATGGCTGCCACATGCGTCATACTTGTGAACAGGTGCTGCTTGTGGGGGCTGGTCGGCTTTAGTTTGTTTGTATTTTTTTTTCATTAGATATTTATAATATTATATTATTGTTAAATAATTCTGCAATATTGCCATAACACACAGGTATTGTCAATGAGACTAAATAATATTTTATGTAATAAATCTAAGTTTGTTTTTTTTTTTTTAAAAGAGTAATTGCTGAGTTTATTGCCGGCTCTTCTCAGTAAAAAACAACCTTCCGAACCGGTATTAGAGTCAGACTATTCATAAGTGCTTGTAAAGGCCTATTTGAATAAAAATATTTTCATTTCATTTCATTTTCATTTCATTTCATTTTCATTTCATTTCATTTCATTATATAACCTTATGTGAGAGCGCTGGCTAAAAACTATAATGTATTATGTTTTCGCAACAAAGTTTTTTTTAAATTGATGTGATATTTCTTAAGGGTCCTTTGAAATAGTTCCGCAGCTTTTATGTGTGACGAACAATTAATGAATAAATAAACACAATTTATGCTATTCAAAAGTGATTGAAGAATAATTAAAATGTTTCCCTGTAATTATGGAGTGTAGAAGTAAAGTAGGACCATCTTGTATGGGGGATTAGTCGAAAAATTGTCCACTTGTAAACAGCAAATTAGTTTTCGAATTCTCACCGAAATAGCGCTAGTGTAGCAAGTGGGAATGATATGAACTTAGCAGCATAGGCAGTTATAAACAGAGTGAAGTGTGCTGGGTTGGTTTCCGTTAATTCTTTAATACTATTTGCTATTTACAATTAATTGGGGAACTGAAAAACACTGTATAATTTTATTCCATTCTCATGTTTGTTTATTTATTATAATTATTTTAGAAAATGCGCTGTAACAAAACAGAAATGTTTCTTTCCTTTTTTATTAATTTAGTATCCTACTCTAATAATTTGTAACTCTCTATTTGAAATTCTTCCACTTGCTACAGCTGCGCCACCTTAATTTGCTCCCTTTCAACGGACACTTTTTAGTACACTGAGATGGTCCTCCTTTACTTCTACACTCCATACCTGTAATACAAAAGTTCCACTTCAATCTATCGTTTTTTTTTATTTATATACGGATTATATTTATAGACGGAAATATGAAAAAAACTTTGTTGAGTGTCAATTGATGTAAATACCCTACAGTTACGTGATAATCTTGTGTTTGAGACAGGTTCAAATAATCAGTTAAGTTATCAATTGTTATTAAGATTGAATCGGTCATGGTGATGCGTGCATCACTACTGAACCCCGCTTTATATGATTTTTTAAAAAAAACAGAAAAATTATCAATTATTAAACCTCCATCTTGAAGTTGGCTAGGAATAAGTCTTTATTACAGGATGAGTTGATTATATTTTTAGAAACGATATTATATAAATATATTTAAAATTACCTCTAGTATACATTATATTAAAAGATATTACTTATAAATAACTAATAGATTTTTTTATATCGCTTGGACAAACAAGTAGACGGTCCGGTAAGTGGTCACCGCCGCCTATGGACATTCGCAACACTAGGGGCATCGCCAATGCGTTGTCGACCCTGAGACGTGAAGTTGTTAAGTCTCATGTGCCTGTAATTTCACCGGCCCCCTTACCTTTCTAACCGAAACACAGTAACAAAAGTGCACTACTGCTTCACGGCAGAAATGGGTAAGGTAGTACTTCCCCGGACGAACTCTGCACTAAGAGCTCTACTACTCTGCACAAAATTTAGGATTTCAGGATAGTTTTAAAAGGTTGCATTTTTAAGCTTCTAACTCTATCTAAATTTCTCTCGCGGTAGATGTGAAACCTTCCGAGAATTACCTCTTATCTCATTCTATCGCAGG
Source organism: Habrosyne pyritoides (assembly GCA_907165245.1). Lineage (NCBI taxonomy): Eukaryota > Metazoa > Arthropoda > Insecta > Lepidoptera > Drepanidae > Habrosyne > Habrosyne pyritoides. Next base: position 389,371 of record OU015615.1, read on the forward strand.
CTAATACCCAAAGATATAACGTTTGCCTCTTTTTAGTGTCGCTTCTTCGTTCTAAAAAGTTTCAAATCACAATCGCTAAAAAGTTTTCACTACAAAAATGCGTGATATTTTTTTTTCTATACGCATCCCTAAAATTCGTCAACCGTTTCGAGAATAAAACAAAATGGTACTTGAATATATGAAAACCTAGCATATCGTCACACTTATCAACATTACACTCGACAATAAGTTGGCCATCCCGTAAGACGTCAACCATGTATAAGATATTTCTCTTATTACTTATACACAATATTAACGGGTTGACAAGAGTCGACCCGTTGGTTGACACAAGGAGCGGGTTGATAAAAGGTGTTACCAGTGATAAAGGACAATATTCTATGTTTTTGGTATCCACCATACGCGACTGTCGACCCTGAAGATCCGTTTGGAGTGAGTCTGATCGTATATATTCAATTTCAGACCTAAAATGGAAATTAAATGCTGTTTGTTGTTAATTGCGTCACTTAAGAGCGACTGGATTTATTCGAGATTTTTTTTAAGGTTCGTAATAGTCTATATAAATTAATTGCCAGGAAATTTTTCGCTTTTTTGTATGAGGTTTTTAAAACAACACATGACAATAACTCACGGTTCGAATACGCCTTCCAACGTATGCTTGTTTTCTTGTTCCATTAAAAGGTGAGAAATATAATTATTAAAGAATATATTTAAAAAGTTGTAATATCAGTTGACTAGTTACTTTGGGATCAGATTGCCCCAATCTCATTTTCCAAACGCACTTTGATAATGCCTCAATTGTTATAGGAATCTATAATCAACTGAATAAATATGTCTCCCCAGCCCGCACAGCCCCACTCCGGTTTGAACGAGACTTTTGATGCTGTTGACGACTCAGCAGTGTGCGCTCAGGTAGAGCGTTCATCCAGCTCGGCACTTGGTACTCTATACTGCCTTAACATGAACATTTTCGTTCCCAATGGTGCCAGTTCCCAGGTGCTTTTTCAGGAGGCAGCGGCAACTGAGAACAATTCCAACCTGAATATTTGATAAAACACGACATCATTCTAATCACCGTGATTGACAGGCCACTTGGCTTGGTGGTTAACGCTCTGACTGCCAAACCGAAGGTCGCGGGTTCGATTCCCACCCAGGACAAACATTTGTGTGCATGAACATGTCTGTTTGTTCTGTGTCTGGGTGTAAATATCTATATAAGTATGTATAGAGAAAAAAAAAAGTAGTATATGTAGTATATCAGTTATCTGGTTTCCATAGTACAAGCTCTGCTTAGTTTGGAATCAGATGGCCGTGTGTAAAGAATGTCTCAGGATATTTATTTAAATTTTTGGATTTATGTGCTTGGGTATCAAAGAAGTTCCCGGAAATCAAGGTATGAAAGACCAGATCACCGCGTTTGGAGAAAGCGCTGGCGCTATGTCGACCCATTTGCACATCTTGTCACCATTTGAGAGATTGATCTGTCGGGCAATAATCCAGAGTGGAGTTTGGGCTTCCCCGTGGGCTATAGTGGAGCCAGATAGCGGTATACCTCTCAGGTTATCAAAGCGATTGGGTTTTGAAACAGAGAGTGTGACAGAAGCATTGAGTTTCTTGTCGAAAGTTGATCCTTTACTTGTTGCTGAGGCTGCAAATGCAATTAATACCTTACATCCGTGTGTTGAAAAATAATATGAGAGTATTGAGAATTTCATAACCGAATACTTATACAATGCGACGAGCGGAGACAAAATAATGCCTATAATGGTGGGCTTTACAAGCAACGAGCTCCTATTTAAATTCGGAAATAAAGATGATGAATATTTCAGTGAAAATTTCGTGGAATCAGTTCTTGACTTTGGGTTTAAAACTGACAGATTGAGTGAAATGGGAGAGAGAGTACGCCATTTCTATGTAGGGGACGATACGAGCGGCGAGAGTTTCAGAGACAATCTCGTTTATTTCGGATCGGATTTTTTGTTTAGCCATCCAACTGAGAGAAGTGTTAAGCGGTATATAGAAAAAGGGGCAGATGAGATATTCTATTACGTATTTTGAGGTTTGAGACAACTTTATTTCTCATAAGAATTAAATTCACTTACATGAGACAATAATATTAAAACTAAGTACAAATATATTTGTTGGACGTAATACAAGTTACAATTTTATAATAAATGTTGAAGGTTGTCTTGTAATTTATAATATTAACAATGTTCGTTCGATACTTGCAAATCACTAACAAAGATCGTGCGTAGCTCGAAGTGGCACCCTGCGTATGCGACGAGTTCAAAATATATTGTTTCAGTAACTTTTTAAAATTAATAATAGATCTGGCGTCCTTTATATTTCATTGTATAATTTTGATCCTACATACATAATACTTTTTTCCATAATTTGTTCGGGGTAAGTACAAGACAATGTCGTTTACACGTCTTCTTTTTATTTATTTTGTTGTTTTTGGTGTATTAAAAATCGCATCAAAATCCGTTGCGTAGTTTTAAAGATCTAAGCATACATAGGGACAGACAGACAGCGGGAAACGACTGGTTTATACTATGTAGTGATTTACACCCAGATACAGAAAACACAGACAAATGTTTATTCTCGACGGCAATCGAACCCATAACCTGCGGCGATAGTCACGGTGTTTAATTACCACTCCACTCCACTTGGCTTGTCATTAGTCTATACTAATATCAAAGAGGAAAGATTTGTATGTAAGTATGTTTGTTACTCTTTCCCGCAAAAACTACGTAATGGATATGGATGAAACTTGGCACTTAGTTAGAGCATATCCTGAAATAACATATAGGCTACTTGTTATCCCGGGAAAATGTGATATCCCTCGGGAAGGCGGGTAAAATCGCAGGGGACAGCTAGTCTGTTATAAAATGAAAGGTTTCATTTGAATAAAATTTGGAATAAAACACAGACATTAATTTAAAAATAATTGTATTTCAATTTTAAATAATACAGGTTTATTGTAAAATAATTTAAATTGATTCACTTATGTATTAAAATGTAAAATATTCAACAATTTTCGTGTTAAGAAAATAATTTCTTATATATTATATCTACTAGTAAACAGTAGAAGTTGTCTAACGTCCTTTAATATTTATTTATATCTTTTTTCATAAGTATTTGTGGAAGGGTTTTACCCTTTGGCCGGCAATGTCGGCTCCACTCGGCCCGCGCTGTGCCCTGTGCTGTTGTCGTCTATACTCGACAATACACAGTGAGCACTACTGTACTGAATACACACACAACATCATTACTTTTATGTGTTTATATCGATGTTCGGTTGGCGTACAGGACGTGGAGATGCCGTTATGGCGTGGCGTTCAAAAGGTTAAAAGTTAATGTGTTACAGCGCCATCTATTAGAGTAACAAAGTATATAAAAGAAACCTTGTATATGAAAAATATACATACAATAAAAAGTTTGCGTTCTTTTAAAAGATGATAAAAAAAATATAGTGCTCTTTCTGTAAATATGAACCAAGTAAGAACAAACTAAGGTTAAACAAAGGACCAACGCTTAATAATAAAACTCAAAGATCTTCAAATTTTCCACGTGAACGCATTTTTTTTTATTGTAGTATAGATATTTAGAACACGGAATCATATTGTAAGTTTTAGGCTCTTTTATTAACTGCTAAAATATTAAATGTGGCCCAAAAAGGCGGTAAAATATAATTTATTTCTATTCATGTCTGACTGGGGACAGTTGAGACAGTAAAGGGCACTTAAAGTGTAATGTAATATAAGTAAAATAGGTTTCCTTTGACGCACCATCACCTCAAAACTACTGTACATATCGGGATGGGACTGCTACCATTCGACGCGTAATTTTTCGTAGATGGATATAGGCTATATGTGATATCGATAAACGCGGGTGAAACCGCGGGGGACAGCTAGTGTTATGTAATATCAACATTAGTATGTTCTTGAGCTTCGGTGGCTAGGTTCAGAGTGAGTTGCCAGCCGGTGGACGCTTCGGGGACAGTCGAGACATTGTTGGGGACAGATGAGACATTGTTGGGGACAATTGACACATTGGGGATAGGTGGGTCAGAGTTCGATTTCTCTCCGGCGCGACGGTTCTGTAAAAGAAGAGGTATTTATATTACAAAAGGAAATTAACAAAAAGTGTTCAGTTTTCGTTCTCTCGCCGACTTAATCCTATATATGTATGTGTTTCTATTTTTAGTGGTGCATTTGCGCCAAGACGCAGTGAGATACTACCGAACAATATTTTATAAAATGGCGAAAAAATACGGTTCTATTATGAGGCAAGGAAATAAAAACATAGTATTCAAAAGTAGGAGATACCCATACCTTAATTTTTAGATGCACTAGTTTGTTGTGGTTATATAGGGCAGCCTCGTAGCCGAACGTTGAAGGACAATGGGAGCACTTGAAGGGGCGCTCTCCCGTGTGGGTGCGTATATGACCTTCTAATATCTTCTTAGTCTAATGGAAATACAATAATATTTAGCACATTAAAAGAAAAAATATCAAATATTTATTTAACAATTAGAACGGTTTTCACCGATAACACTAATTACACATATCTACTAAAAAGGATAACAATAAATGAGATGAATAAAGTAACAAAAACTAAACCTGTCACTCCAGCGCCTCACAATACCTCAAGCATTCCACAACTATCGTCTGCCATCCGTCCAAACAGATCACATTCAGGTTTCTTACTCAGTAGTGTGTTAAATATAGCCAAACTTCGAGGTACAGGAGACATATACGCATAATAGATCGTTCGACGGCCATTTAGCTTGGTGATTAGACCCTGACCACCATGCTCTAGGTCGTGAGTTTGATTCTCATCCAGGACACACATTTGTATGCATTAACATGTCTGTTTGTTCGTTGTATGGGTGTATCTATACTATAGTACTAATAGAAAACTTAAGCGTTGACCAAAACTGATGATTCGATCGGATAAAAATAGTCGTGTAACAGAAGAGTGCACTAACCGAATACGCCTTCCCGCACTTGTCGCACACGTGGTTCCGCAGCGAGCGAGCCGCGCGGTGACACATGCGGACGTGGGTGCGGAGCGCCGGCCGGGACGAGTACGACTGCACAGACAATACCTGTTCTGTTAGCCGTATACCAGACTAGCCCCAGACGATTGATATTACTTTTAAAATGATACACAACACAATTTACAACTAAAAGGTAACCACATAATAAGTAATCACACATATAGAGCAGGGTTTTAACTAAAAACATATGTATACAGAAAAACAAAACTAGAAATTATATCTCCAGATAGGACGATACATACTAGCCCCAGATGATTCTAATGTCCCCAATTATGGGGACTTAAAAAAAACGTTACTTACATAAGTACAAGCTCTTTTGAAATGTGGATAGGTTTGTGTTTGACCATTATCTTAACATGGCAAGTGATGATAAAGCTCAAGGCAACAAGCATTAAATGTCCCTAAAGATCGGGACGTAACAGACATTCCACAGATTTTTCAAATGTTCCCAAAGATGAAGCCACCCCAGGCATACTAGCCCTGGGCGATCCAAATATGGGGCAATTCCAGACATTCTAGCCCCAGATGATTTCAATGACCCCATAGATTTTTACTGCTAAAAATCAAATTTTATTGAGTGACTGAGTCAGCTAGATCAGGTGTAGTAATGGTGGTGATGGTCGGTTATAAATATATTTTTTTTAAGATTATCAGGGGAAACTAAAGATAACATTAATACTTACAACATCACAGTCGTCTATGGTGCAATGAAACGGTGTGATCTTGAGATGGACACCCAAGTTGTGTTCGTGCAGTCTCGAAGCTTTCGCGAACTTCTTATCGCAAAGTTCACATGCGTACCTTGCGAGGAAAGATTATAATTATTGTTTGACCACAATTTCATTATGGTAAGTGATAATGTGGTTGAAAGTAAGTACCCAAAGTGGTAAGACGGGTACTACAAAGTACCCTGCAACCGAATGGTTGCCTCCAAAGCTCTCCTTCTCCGAAACATCAAGTTTATTGTAGAATTTCAATTTAAATATATATTAAACTGTTCCCCGTGGTTTCACCCGCGTTCCCGAGGGATGTCGCATTTTCCCGGGATAAAAAATATCATAAATGTTATTTTAGGGTATGCTCTGTCTATGCGCCAAGTTTGATTCCAATCCGTTCGGTTGTTTTTGCAAGAAAGAGTAACAAATATCCGCACTTCAACTTTCACATGTATATTAGGATAGAATCATTAGAGAGAGAGAGAGAGAGGGAGAACATTCGTGTCTCTTTCACTCTTTACTGAGTTTGTATTTAAATGTGACTTACTTGAGTTTAGCTGGATCTATATGTTTTAAATTATATTTTATATGTTGATAATACGACATTTTGTTCTTGAAATTGAGGTCACACTGAAAATAAAAAGTTTTAATTAAAAAAATATCAGCTCCACAATGTTGTGCGACAACTGTCTCACAGCGCAATACAATCGCATTGCTGATATATGCAGAGATTGCTGAGATACAGTTGGATTAGAAATAAATTTTACCCGCCATTTTTCCTAATAACAATCAATTTGTTAAAATATCAACTCCACAATGTTGTACAACCACTGTCTTATGGCGTAATACAATAACATTGTTAAAATGTGCAGAGATTTCTGAGATACAGTTGGATTAGAAATTAGTTTTGTCCGCCATTTTTTGATAAAAGCTATTAAATTGTTAAAATATCAGCTCTACAATGTTGCACAACAACTGTCCCACAACGCAATACAATCGCATTGCTGAAATATGCAGAGATTGCTGAGATACAGTTGGATTAACTTACCTCGTGACAGTACAGATTGGAAGATTGGTCGTGAGTAACAAGATGTATCTCCATTGCTTTTTTAAATAGGAACTTTTTATCACACTGGGGACATGCGAACTCTTTCTCTCCTTTGTGTATACTGAAATAAAAAAAAAAAACAATTTAAAATATGCTTTATTATTATGCAATAAAGTACATTTTTCCATGACATTTTGAAATGTCAAAACGGACATCTTATTTGAAACAGACTATAGCCAAAGGATGGAAGAACTTATGTAACTCCTTCACAGGATAATGGCATTATTAGGCCTTAACTGAATAAACATCTTTGCCAGCCAGCTAGCTTGGTGGTTCGAGACCCTGACCGCCACGCCGCAGGTCGGTGGTTCGATTCCCACCCAGGACAAACATTTGTCCATGAACATGGTTCTAAATATCTATTCTAGTCGTATTTTAAAAGCAGTATATGTAGTATATCAGTTATCTGGTTTCCATAGTACAAGCTCTGCTTAGTTTGGGATCAGATGGCCGCGTGTGAACAATGTCCGGGATATATATATTTATTTATACTTACAATAAATGTGTCCGGAGCGAAGTCCGATCGCTAAACGTTTTCCCGCACAATTCACACTTTTGTCTCTCGGCATGAACTTTCAAATGCTTGCGTAGTTTGCCTAGAGTACTGTAAAAAAAATACAACTAAAAAAACTTCTGTAAGAACTCAAAAGCGTTCAGTAATCTGTTAAATATAAACAAACAAATAATAATAATTAAATATTAAAAGCAAAAACTAAATAGGTACCGGTTATACGGGGTCAATAGAGACACAAGAGTGTGACTTAAGAGACAACATTGTATTATAAGTAAATTTTAGTTAGTGTGTAGTGTATAGTTTATACTGTATACCGCATAGTGCATACTGCATAGTGTATACTGTATTGTGTATACTGTATTGTGTATATTGTACAGTGTATACTGGATTGTGTATATAGTGTAGAGTGCAGTGTGTACACTGTACATACGTCTCGACGGCGCCGCAGACGGAGCAGGTGTGCGTGGGCGCGGGGGCGCCGTGCGCGCGCGCCGCGTGGTCGGCCGCCACGTCGGCGCGCGACCAGCGCCCGTCGCACGACACGCAGCGCCATCTACGTGTACTCCTACATTTAATCAGTGGCCTAGATTGCCTTAGTCGGGCCTTGTGTGAAATTTTGATAGGGGCCCGAACCAAAGATTTAAAGGATTATGGAGGAGCGAGGTGTGAGACTCCTCCATTTAAAAGGGAAGATCTTCCGCCGGGCTAGGCGATCATGCCGCCGCGTGGGGACCGCGGTCCAACTGTTGATGTTGGATGGTTGTATATATGTCAAATTCTGAGAGAATCTTGAGAGTGATGTAGGATTCTCGCGTGTTTCTACTCGTTTATAGATGTCGCCGCATCACTGTATAGCGGGCGGTGAAGGATTTGTAGGCGTGTTATTGATTTACAATTTTTTGCTTACGGTAGTAAGTAGTAGGCGGTAACTACGCCCCTGCATTTAATACTGATAAGAAGATTGTCGAACGTGCACCTTGAGTCGAAGTACCGAGTGGCGAGACATGGCTAGGGGATTTATTTGGAGGCACCAGGTGTTCGACTCTGAGATCTTTCACATCTTATATAGACAATGTCAGCAACGCAAAAACTACTAAACGAAAATGGATAAAACTTGGCACATAGATAGAGCATACCCTGGAATAACATACAGGCTACTTTTTATCCCCGGAAAATGTGATATCCCTCGGGAATGCGGATAAAACTGCTGGGGGCAGCTAGTAATTAATAATGATAGTCGGTTCAGAACCGACTCCCGTACCTGACGCGATGTCTCCGCAAGTGGGCGGCGAGCGCGGCGGGCGAGTGTCCGCAGCGAACTCCACACACTCCGCATTGTAGTGAGCCCGCTGACTGAGGGGGGGGGGGGAACACTCATTTACATTTTTACCTAATTTTTAGGGTATACCGCGAAAGGAAAATTGCATATTATAGATCACTTTCTTGTCTATATCTCAAATTTTTTTCAAGAACGATTAGAGGCATCAAGATGAAATTTAACTTTTGACCAGGAAAGTCGGCTGCCCTCGTCATGAGCAAGCGTGCCCTGTGCTGTTGTCGTCTATACTCGACAATACACAGTGAGCACTACTGTACTGAGTACACATGTTCAATCATTACTTTTATGGGTTTTATCGATACAGGTGTTTATATCGATGTTCGGTTGGCGTACAGGACGTGGAGATGCCGTTATGGCGTGGCGTTCAAAAGGTTAATATCGAATACCCAAGTCTGCAAGCTAAAAAATCAGTCTTCTAAGTCAACTCAAGCAAAAGATACGGCCGTATTTAAAGGATACTCTTAGAGAGTCACACTACGAGTTCACAATACACCAGTAGCTCTTAGTGCATTCGTGCATTCGTTCGTCTGGGGAAGTACCACCTTACCCATTTCCACCGTGAAGCAGTAGTGCACTTTATTACTGTTTCGGTTAGAAAGGTGCGGCCGGTGACATTACAGGCACATGAGACTTAACTTTACGTCTCAGCAACAACGCGGCGATGGCTCTGGTGTTGCGAATGCCTATAGCACTTACCATCAGGTGGACTGTCTGCTTTTTTGTATATAAAGAGAATTTAGAATCATGACATTAGATAATAAACAAAAAGAAAATAACCAATTGAAAGGCGTGGTCTTGCCGAAATCCATTGTAAGATTGTACAAAAAACAAATATCTACAAGGAAACTTAACAGGAAACTGATACTGTCCGGCGGTCGGCGAGGTAACACGTCTGTGGTGCTAGTGCGTCGAGTCAGTGACAGCGGGTCTAATACGTGTTGAAGATGCTTCGTGTAGAAGCGCAACACGAGTCAATTTCCTGTTGAGTTTCCTTGTTTGGGACTCGACAGAGAAGGAGATCCAGCGGAATGAGTTACAAGATAATCGGTTTTTTCTATCACTAGATAGTATAAAACAAAGTCGTTTTTTCTGTTCCTATATCCTGTATGCTTAAGTCTTTAAAAATACACAACGGATTTTGATGCGGTTTTTTTTAATAGATAGAGTGATTGAAGAGGAAGGTTTATAATGTACATTGCCCCTGAGCGAAGCCGGGGCGGGTCGCTAGTAATTTATAAAAGAAAATAAGAAATATTCTCCAAAGTCAACAGCGAAATTCACGCAACTCAAACGCAAGCCTGTAAACACTTACCGGTTCATGTTTCCTCATATGATTGTCCAACTTGGACTTGTGACTGAAGCCGATAGCGCATTCGTAGCACCTGTACTGGAGGCCAGTGAACCCGGGGCTCGCGAGGATCTGCTGACGCTCCTCATCGAGCTGGAGTAAAACCAGAATAATAAAAAACACGCTAGAATTGTCTTAATTTCAATTTATTGAAAAAAAAAAAACACTTTTAGTTTCGTTAGTTAGTTCTATTAAAGCGACTTTTTTGGTTCTTCAAATCGCTAACCCCAAAAATTCTGGTTAGAAAAATGAAATGAAAATATTTTTATTCAAATTGGCCTTTACAAGCACTTATGAATAGTCTGACTCTAACACCGGTTCCGAAGGTTGTTTTTCACTGAGAAGAGCCAGCAATAAACTCAGTAACTACTCTTTTTAAAAAACGAACTTAGATTTATTACATAAAATATAATTTATTTAGTCTCACTGACAAAACCTGTGTGTTATCGCAGAATTGAAGAATTATTAAACAATAATAATATGAATATCTATAATAAAAAAATACAAACAAACTGGCGCTGACCAGCCCCCACAAGCAGCACCTGTTCACAAGCATGACGCATGTGGCAGCCATCGCCCTTCTCGCCATATTGTAGGGGAGTGAGCGACCCGCCACACGACGCCGCCGCAAGCAAAGGCATTAAAGCGAGCATGACTAACTTAAGTTTGAAGCACATAAAAATAAGAATTTATGAATTTTTAATGGGAGAAACAATTAAAATGATTGCATTGTCATCAGGCAGAATGCTCCATCTTCGGGCTAAATTTCCTCCAAATCATTAAAAGATTTTGCTAAAGAGAGAACAAGCATAAATATCAGACATACCTCTTTCCTACTCAAAATCAACATTTCAAGTTGTCCACTCGCCACATTGAGTTGCTGCAACTTCTTCTGTATCCTAGGGTTATTCACTACACCGTACTTCTCCTTCTTCCTGTGTCTCTTCTTTACTTCTCTCTCTCTATTGTCTTTTATTACTACAAATGGAAAGCGAAACGGTTTCTACAATTGCAAATTTTTCTCTTATTGTTTAGAAGTGAGATTCCTCCACAAATGACCATGCAAAGTTATTGGCGTTATGTTCTATCAAGCGTTTTAGTTAATTAGTCATATTTTTTGAGTATATCTAGTTATTTTTTGACACTCGACTTTACAGCTCCAATCTATTATACATTTTTAATTTTCTAATTTACTCAGGCGTGGCCTTGCGGACGCATCCATTGTAAACTTGTACAACAAACAAATATCTAGTAACTAATTCCGCTGGATCTCCTTCTCTGTCAAGTCCCAATCAAGGAAACTCAACACGAAATCGACACGTGTTCTTCTACACGAAGCATCATCAAGTGATATTACTTTACTTATAAGGGAACGTACCCATACTACGTGACCAATTTGGACCAGTATGGGTGCGTTCCCTAATCCGCCTATTCATATCTTATTTGTGTCTTCGTAAGTAAGGCACAAGCTCAAAAACTACTGGACTGATTTTAATAAGTCTTAGAAAGCTACTTCATTCAGAAGTTACATAGGCTATGGTATAATTTTGAGGTACAATCGCTCCTTCGGGGAATTTGGGAGAAACTAAGACGGCACGGAAGAGTGTCGTAAGAGCATCGTAAGCGTAGGGTCATCGTATCCAGTGCGACATGAGGATGCGTATTGATTTATTGATAAGGCAAACCAACGACATATTTATACGTCACTTACAGGTATGCACACCATTTACAGTAAACTACATACTAACATGCTTCAAGATATAAAGAATACAACTAAAACTAATACATCATTGATAACAATTCATCAATATTTAATGGCACGACAAGATGACTTGATAAAATAAATATACAAAATTTACAATAACTACAAATTAAATCAAAATAATCATATACAATTCAATTCAAAACAATTCAAAAATACTAAAAAGATAAAACAAAACATTATTAAAAATTATGACGATGGCACTCCTGCTTCACGGACTGAAAGCTCTACTTAAAACATAAGAGAAAAGGTTCTATGACTCACCACTCTTCTCAGTCTTTCTAGGTCTTCCCCTCTTCCTCTTCAATGACTCTGGTTTCTTCTTCTTATTCTCCAGAGGTTCATCGTCGGATTCATTAAAATCGTCGCTCAGTCTTCTACTTTCTTGTGATAAATCATCCTGGGAAATAAACATGTTATAAACTAGCTATCCCCCGCCGTTGTACTTACGTTTCCGGGCAAAAAATAGCGAAATAGAGAGACAGGACATCTCAAAAAATCAAAAATTCTATAATAATAATAATATTTATTTATTTCTCCTCACAATGACAAGGCTTATGCTAGGTACAAAAATTTAAAAATATCTATTTTAGTTTCACAGTCTACAGTCTAGTGTATGTGCGGAGCTGGTGTCTATTATAGGTGTAAGCCTGTAGTACAGATCACCAGGTCCTCACCCCACGGAATTTAGTATAACGTAATAAAAAATCTGAAGTAGGAAGAATTACGTATAAAAGCAATAACAGATTAATTCATCTTTGTGACGGAGACACTATATTACAAGTAAGATTAGTTAAAAACAAAAAACAAAAACGCCCGTTGTGTGTGAGTGTATGTGTGTGTATGTGTATGTGTGTGTGTGTGTGTGTATGTGTGTGTGTATGTGTGTGTGTGTATGTATGTGTATGTTGATTCTAAACCAATTATTCAGTTTAGGCCCTCGGAAGGCACTTATGAAGGTCAAATTTAAAGTTACTGAAGCTAAGATAGGCTATGTGTGCCAAATTTCAGCAAGATTGGTTCAGTCGTCATCCGTCGCACTTATAATAGCACTAGCTGTTCCCCGTGGTTTCACCCTCATTCCCGAGGGATGCAAAATTTTCCCCGGATAAAAGTATTATATGTGTTATTCCAGGGCATTTTTTATATATGTTCTAAGTTTCATCCAAATCCATTTGCTAGTTTTTGCGTGAAAGAGTAACAAACATCCATACATACAAACTTTCGCATTTATAATATTGGTAGGATTTAGCCATGTTTTGTGGACAATTTTTCATGCAATTTTACAGTTTTTTGCAGATAGATAATTACGTTAGCCGAGACTCCCTCTCCTCGTGATATTTGGTGAGATTTGGCTGGACCCCCCGCCCCTAAACGTCACGTTATAAATGGACCCCTAAGGACGCTGACGTTTTACACTGTGGCGACATCTATGAACGCGCCTACAATCCTTCACTGGCCGCACCACAGTGCTGTGGCGACATCTGTGAACGAGTAGAAACACGCGAAAATCCTACATCGCACTATCAAGATTCCCTCAGTATTTGACATATATACAAACATCAAACATCAACGGTTGGACCGCGGTCCCCAGGCATGGTCACCTAGCGGCGGAAGATCTTCCCTTTTAAATAGGGGAGTCTCATATCTCGCTCCTCCATAATAGACATGGGTAACTCAACCAATGGGTAACCAACCAGGTGCGAACCGGTTCACAGATCAGCTCAAATATTGCCGACCGATCACAGAGTCTCTACGCCGCTGCCGCGCTGCAGTTCGACAGCGACTCAATATGACAGAATTGATCACAGCCGTGAGTTGTTTAGTTTAATCTTGAGCCGCAGCTCGACAGTTCAAGTAGGTGTGATCTGACCTGTTGAACCGGTTCAGAGCTGAGTTACACAACCCTACTCCATAACACCACACGAACAACTAAGAGTAAGAAATATACTTACATTATTAAGTCTATCATCATCACCGATATCATCACAGAACGCTTCAGCACCGGCTAAGTCATCATCTTCTCTCTCGATCTTAACCGTGACGACGTTTACGTAATTTTCATCACTTCTACTTTTAAAGCTTTGATTGCTTTCTGTTTTTAACGGTGTGTCTTTTACACTCTCCGTAGAGTCTGGATTTTGAGCCTGTGTTATTTTATATGCTTCCAATTTGATTATTGATAAATTAGATAGAGATTTAAGATCTTTCGCTTCTGAGAGCTGTAAAGAAATTTATGAGATCTTAAAAATATGGTAGAAGGTTACTAATTGACTCTGCATTGTCTTTGCGGAAATCCATTGTATGATTATACAAAAACAAATATCTAGTAACTAATTCCGCTGGATCTCCTTCTCTGTCAAGACCCAAGCAAGGAAACTCAACAGGAAATCGACACGTGTTACGCTTCTCGAAGCATCTTCAGGACGTATTAGACCCGTTTTCACTGAGTCGTCGCACGAGCACCAAAGACGTGTTACCTCGCCGACCGCCGCCGCGCCGGACTTTCCACTATCTTTTCTGTAGAAGCGTAACATGTGTCGGTTTCCTGTTGAGTTTCCTTGCTTGGGTCTTGACAGAGAAGGAGATCCAGCGGAATTAGTTACTAGATATTTGTTTTTGTATAATGTTAGAAGATAAGTAACAGTTGTAAACTTTTTGGAAATATTTCTAGGAAATAAAATAAATATCCCGGGACATTCTTTACACACGGCTATCTGATCCCAAACTAAGCAGAGCATGTACTATGGAAACCAGATAACTGATATACTACTTTTTAAATACGTACTTATATAGATATTTGGACAGAGAACAAACAGACATGTTAATGAACACAAATGATTGTCGATTGAAGAGGGTGGATCGAAACCATGACCTGCGGCCTGGAAGTCAGTCTTACCACCAAGCCAACTGGCCTGTCAATGATGCGTATAGATCGTATGATTATTTATTATTAATACAGGCGTGCATGACTTATTAATATGAAATCAATCGGTCAAGGATGAGTGCGAGACTAAACAGCCTGCACAATTTCATAGGAAAAAAGTATAAAAGATTTGTTTTCTTTTAATTTTGACAGTACCTGGATGGCCGAACATTGCTCGGGATTTCTTTACTAACGTGACTTCTACCGTATTCTCTTTTTCTAAAGCACTGTCATATATACCTAGATACGAATTAGATGCGATAATAAAGGGCTCCCAATAACAGTATTTCTCACAAAAGATGTAACTTGAAAACCTTATCTTCTAATGACATTGTAGCAGTTTTCATTGGCTAAAAACTAGCTCGATTGAACGCCCCCGAATCCTTGCATACTAAATTTCATGAAAATTGTTAGAGCCGTCTCCGAGATCCTAATTATACGATTATATACTCGTATATATACAAGATTTGCTCGTTTAAAGGTATTAGATAGATAGATAAGGGGGGTATAAGAAGTATTGAACCTGTTTCCACTAAACACACCTGTTTACGTCTTTGAGGCATTTATTAAGCAAGTAGCCAGTATAAAATGAATGTTTCTCACCATATATTTGACGAGGAATTGATGTGCCTGCTTAACTTGGTCCACGTATTTCAATATCCTACGGACGAGCGCCACGCATTCGAAACATAAAGACAGTTGGTGGATGTGACCCTGGAAATAAACAAATGATCTCTAAGCATTATAAAATTCACAATACATCAGTAGCTGTGTTTATTTTTTTTTTTATATCAGACGGGATTGCGATTGGCCTCAATCTCACCTGATGGTAAGTGAAGATGAGGCCGAAGATGGAGCTCGCTTTCCCGTTAGTAGCCTATTCACTCTTTTTAAAGAGCCCCAAGTTGTATGTATCTGGGAACACAGACGAGGGGAGAGAATTCCAATCTTTGTGTGAATGAGTAACTGATATATTACTTCTTTATTTTTCTAAATACATATATAAATAGACTAGCTGTCCTCTGTGATTTCACCCATGTTTTGTTTGAAGTTGATCAGACCAAGATAACACATAGTTTCATACAAATTTTGCACCCCCATTTTACCCCCTTAGGAGGTGAATTTTCATAAATCCTACCCTAACTAAAAAAAGGTAAATAAGGTTTCTAACCGTTATAGTTTAGACCCTGTGTTGATATATTAGTCAGTCAGTCAGCTTCTCCTTATATCTATATATATAAAAATGAATCCCTATTTCCCTTGGTCACGGCATCACGCATGGAAGGGTGGACCGATTTTGTTAATTAGTGTTTTGTTGTGTTTGTTATTGTCAGGAGAAGGTTCTTATGGAAGAAAACATTAAAAAAGTTGTGTGGAAAATTAGAAAAATTAAGAAAACATAACAATCATATTTACTTTTCTAATGTAACCTTACTGCTTTTGACAATATAAACTCTTATAATTTAATTTTATGGTATCTGACATGAATGCCAGTCTTTTAACAACAGAGGCATGGGCCGGAATTATATTGATAAAAGAATTAATTTATAATTTCTTAGTGCACATTTCGCGGTCAATTAAAACGAAAAATTGTATAGTAATGTACAGTGAGTGTGTTCACGGTTAGTTCAGAGCGCCATTACGCATAATATTAAAAGTTTAATTGTCATTTATAAACACTATGTTTTTGGTTTTATTAATGATACCAATTCGAATTAAATAATCATTGAAGGCAGGACAACGTCTGCCGGGTCAGCTAGTATATGCATAGATGTACCAGAAATGAGAATATAGAACTCACAAATACTATATATAAATCAGCAGCTTTAAAATCAAAGTGGGCGGTTAACATTCTCAAATAAAAAGGTTTCGTAATAAGTTTGTCCAGTAAAAAGGGTATCTGCTATATACTGGTATCAGCCGACACATTAACAAGGCAGTTCCTCAATCAGAGTAGTAAGCTCCTCTAGGCTTTGTGTGCTTGTTATTCAATCAATTCAATTTAAAACATAAATACAGCTAAGTGTTTACAGTATCGTAGTTAATGGCCAAGGTATTATGTTTATTTTATGAAATGTTGCCCCAGTTTGTTATAAACACGAAATACAACATCGCTAAATCATAATAATGCAATTGCCATGATCGTTTTGATAATATAATTCAGGTTTATGAAAATCACTATATTTGTTTGCAAATACAATGTGATATAGCCTGTTTTCAAGCTGAAGACCGCAGCGGAAGCTAGTGCGTTGAATAAAGGTATTATCAATTGTGTACAATTGCTTAATTGAGGTGAATAATAACAAAATTGGTACTTACCAAACTATCGAGTATTCCTGTGAAGAATTTTTTGATTTCCTCATCGTAAATCACATTTAATTTCCTATCAGAGCTCAAACAACCTTCGCATAATGAACTAATAGGAATATATTCTAAGTTTACACTCATATTTAGCTAATAAAATTTGTACAGAATTGTTAAATCCATTCTTCAACTTGCTCTTGTAGCTATGATAGTATTTATATTTCTGCATCCTTGCATTCGCTGTTGTGTTCCAGTACTTACAGTTTCGATATTGTTAGCATAGTATTCTAATTTTAGTGGGAGTTAGATGGAGAAAGAGCGCTAGGGTGACTTAGCGCAGGTAAAATGGAACACTTTCAAACTGTCATTATAGGAAAAAAAATGTAACGTTTCGTTATTGCTCTTTGCTAATGGAAGTATCTTAAGACGTGTCTTTATTTCCAAAAAAAAAGTATGTTTAATAGCGTCTAAATGTATTGAAAACTAAATAAAGTATTTTATATTTTCATTTAAATTTATTTATTTCTATATAATCATTGAAACAACATTTACTAGCATAGTTATAAATGTCTTCACGCCCATTATACCCGAAGCCGTAGACAGAGATCTCAGTACTGAGACGTGGAACGTGCCAAGGCACCAATTCTGGGAATCGAACCCAAAACCTCAGGGTCTCTAAGCTAAGCTGTACACCTCAACCTCCGACGTGTAATAAATAATAGATAGGTATATCTATGAACTATGTGCTTCTGTAAATAATTAAACCACAAAATAAACTGTACATTTTATTCATAAAACTCTTTATTCTACATTACACACTTAATCAAATACAAAATTAAATTAAAATTTTGTACTTAAATTTATAGGTACACGCATCTCATTCGTAATAACAATAATTTAAACATACACCCCGCAATACTGTAGTTCTTAATAATAAGGTTAATGGTTTAAATAGCTTTAAAAAATAAATTAAGAAAATATAAAAAAATGTTTGAAAAACATCCGAGTTAATTCAGATCTTAACTACAGATCTGTCAAACTAGGGATGTGCTTCAAACTGATTATAGATGGCGCTAGTTCGTTTTTTAATTTATCTTTTTAAAAGACTACAACGATATTTTTAATACCAACGTCTTTTATGGCATGGAGTACAGGAAATGGCGCCAGTGAGCCGATCTTTTTATTTGATATACTTATAATTATCATTTGATTGATTTCTATAAGTTTTCAATTGTAAATAGATATTGGTAAAGACTAAAACTTTATTTAATCGAAAACCTAAAGAACACCTTACATTGTTTTAAATAAATAGCATCTACAGGCGTCAGAAGTGTTGCCAGCAAAAAGAACTATTTATTAAAATAAGCCCACTGGTTGAAATCAGACTAGATTTTACATTATTTAAACCCAATCATGACTTGATCCGATCACCGAATTCCTTCTTACTATCGCTGTACTGTTCACTAATACTCGTAGCAACCGATATTTCAGTAACAGGTACGGATTTATCATCAGTTTTTTCATTGAAATATATAGCTACATCATTATCCCCAATTTCATCAATTGATTGTATATTTTCTACCGTTGGAGCTGGTAATACCACGCTGTGTTGTATAGAATGTTCTCCTCTTAAATCACAGTCGGGTATATCACCTCTATGTTTATGTGTCATTTCATTTTTAAGTATATGTTTGATATCTTTTGATCCTTGGGTTTCTTGGTCCTTTTCTTTCCTCCTATCTATTGGTTCGTAGCCAGCTGGCAGAACTAGACCTCCATCGTTCTTATGTATGTAATCGAAGCTGTTCGATTTTTGAATTTGAGTGTTACTTTGTGTTTGGTGATTTTGTTGGAGTTGGTGGTGATTTTGTTGGTGGTTATACTGATGATTTTGTTGATGACTTTGCTGAAGTTGGTGACTTTGTTGTACTTGATTACTTTGTTGATTTTGTTGTATTTGATTTTGACCATCTTGTCTTTGAGAAGGTTGCTCTATTGCTTGTAAAATGCTTTGTAATAATCCTTCTGAGAGTAACTGCTCGTGAGGAATGGTTGGATTCCCTTTGTCGTTATTGGACGATTGTATTTGCAATGAATAGCTTCCTACATTACCATTTAAAGGTATATCGTTTTGCTTAAAGTTGTTAGCCTGTCCGCTAGACTGTTGAATACTCTGACCGCTGCTAGCAAGTTTTTGTTGCAAGTTCCTTGTCTCTTCGCTGAGATTCCTTATCTTCTCTGACGTTTCCAATATTTGATTTGATAAGTATTGCGTTCGGTCGTCCTGCTTAAACGACTGCTTGTTTATTTCCCTAGCAGATTTCCCTTTTTGTTGTGTTTCTTTTTCGCTGGGCAATATCGTTTGGACTAAAGTGTGTGATGCTGTCGATAGGTCACTTGTGCTGTAAGATACAGATTCACTTCCAGGCATTGGGATGTTGAAAGAGTTTTGAGGTGATATTAAAATCTGATGGTTCTTATTCAACGTTGATCCCAAAGAGCTTAGGCTCGCAACGTAATCAGACGCTAATTCCTGGGGTATCTTATCACCGTACTTTGCTGCTCTGAGAATAGCTTCGTGGTACGGGCAGTGCTTCAAAATGGCCGCTGCATCCAGATTTGATAAATTAGCAAGAACAGTACCATCTACAGTTGCTGTAATAGAATTCGTGTTCGACCCTGACGCTGTATGATCTCCAACAGTCAACAAAGGTACGGAATATGAATCTATAGGTGACCCATATAAACTGCTAGGCTGCTGTTGGTTTTGGAAACTGATCGGATTGCCTGAATGTGGTAGACTGTAGAGATTTGAGGGTTCAATCGATAGTGACACACCATGTATTGATGAATGCTGATTTACATCTTTTATTTCTCTGATTGGTGGAGGTAAGTACGCGGGGCCGTGCGACAAATGATCGATTCCATGAAGATCCTTTCCATGAGTAACTTTTCCGACATGTTCTAATAAGCCATCAGGAACTGAGTCTCTGAATTTGATCGGGTTCCTTGGTGTATTACCACCAGAATGACCCCCTCCTGAATGAGAACCGTAAGGTATAGGCAAGTTCGCTGGCAGTGGTCTCGGTGGAGCTCCATATTGGCTTCCAGGTGGTACGCCATATACCCCCGAAGGTGGTACTAAGCCTTTAGCGCCTTGTTGTCTCGGAGAAGGGTATGGACCATTCGAAAATGAATCTAATGGCGGTGCCCCATAAGAATCAAAAGGTTTCTCTGGCCCTAAAGGTATGGATGATTGGATGAAAGCGAGATCTGATTGAGGGTTATGGTTATGATTATCAGTGAAATGAGCTTCGAAAACTGTCTTGGATTGATCAATGTGGTTGGAGTCCCCACCAACTAAGGAGTTCAAGTCGATGTTCGCTAAAGCGTCGTGGTGTAACGTATTGGAAATTTCGTCATGGTGAACATTTGAGTACCCAGTTGTGATCTGAGCATCGGAGAACTGTTGGTGCTGGTTGAAGTTGGGTAGTGACTGCTCATCTAAGTTAATGTGGATTTCTTGGATTTGAGGTGGTGGAGGAGGTGGCCCGTAATGATCTTCTATACCATGGCCATCGTTGAATGGTTTCGATACACCAGGAATTGGCTTCCAACCGTCGTATAGCACATGTGGGGGTGTTGGTGGAGCTGGAATACCTGGGTGCGGTGGCTGAGGGTTCGGGTCCGGCTGAGGCGGTCCATAATGCCCAATATTACCTAAATCATGGACCACAACTTGGTCATTAGGACCAAGAGGTCCAAGAGAATTTCCTGGAGGACCATACGAGTCTGATGGTATAGGGAAGTTAGGCTTCAAGTCTGATGGCAGATTAAAAACGGGTGTACCGTATATTGGTGCTGGTAGATTCAGTCCTAGGTCGACGTTAGCTCCAATGTTTGTTCCAATAGTGGTACTTACTGTACTGAAGCCAAAGTTCTGCGGTAATGAAACCGGTGGGAGGTCTGGCAAGGGTACATTAGGAGCGTGTAATAAAGGAGTTCCATAGGATATTTTCGGAGGCCCGTATACTGGTTTAGGCGGTCCATAATTTGGTTTTGGAGGCCCATAGCTAGGTTTCGGTAGCGAAAACTTAGGAGCCTTAAACGGAGCACCGTAGCTCGGTTTCGGAAGGCCCTGTTTCGGTGGACCATAAATTTTCTTCGGTGGTCCGTAAGAGTGCTTTGGTGGACCGTATATAGGTTTCGGTGGGCCATATTGTTTCGGAGGGCCATGTTTCGGTGGCCCGTAGTGTGGTTTTGGTTTTGACATCGGTGGTGGGGGTCCTTGGTAGTTCTGGCTGGGGAAGATTACGGGGGATGGTGGTCCGTAAGCTCCAGGTGGTGGCTCGTGGAAGATATTGTTCTGGAATTCTGGTACCCCGTAGACGGGTGCAGGGAGCTGGAGGTCTGGAATTAAGATAGAATTTTTATCAATTATAATATTTGAAGGTCTGGTAATTTTATTGGTAATTTGTGACGTGGTTTTAGGGAAAATAAATGATGTTGCTGATCTGGACATATGATTAGCTTTTATAGCGTTAAATATTATATACATTCTTTATTCAATTTTGAGGATAGAACCAATGAAGTACGTCAGTTTCTCCAAATATTCAACATACCTAATTTAATTTCCCTCGGAGGTCCATACGCGTCGGACGGGAGTGGCTCGCCATATGAATTAGACAAGGGTGCTTCTCTCTTCTGGGTCTGCCCACCTGGAAGTTAGTGCAATTGATAATGCAATTAATTAAAGGAGGTAAGAAGGCCTGATTTTCTATAAACTTTAAAAAGTACTGTATACTATAAATTTATTAAGAGATGCTTGTAATAAACATGTCAACCGCGATCTTCCAGCTCTTCACCCATTGGAGCATGTCAAACCTACAGTAGGGTCTCCAGGGATATGTTCTCTGTACCAAAAGTCATGTATCGATGTTGTTAACTATGCTCAGTGAAGAGTTCGACCGGGAGAATACTACTACTATACCTATGGCGACCCTGAAGCAGTAGGTGCTCCACTTTTACTACTGTGTCTTGGTTAGAAAGGTAATCCACATGAGATTGACCAAATAACTCAAGGACAACATCAAGGAGGCGGTGACAACATACCATCAGGTGGACCAACATGAAACTAATTGAGACCAAAATACGAGGGACTTTATAAGATAACAGAATCAGTACCATCTTCACTTATTCCCATTATTCTCTATATTCTACGCTTGACTCGCCACAGGACATCAAGGATATCGTACGGCATTTGGAACTCTTACCCTGTGACTTACTGTATTACTAGTTGCAGCATATTGAAAAGACTCCACCCAGCTGCAGCGCGAGCAGCACCAAACAGAAAGAGCTCATACGCACATTTAGACGTGATTATAGTTAAGTACATGTGTTGGGGAAGGTCGCAGGGTTTAAATTGTGCATTTAGTTTGAGCTTTCGATGAAGAAAATATCATGAGTTAAGCGTAGCGATATGGTATATGGCGTACCACTATGGTAGGGTACTGTAGTATCTGCCTGGTTGGCTACCACCCACAAGCAACCTCCAGGTGCAAGCTGCATTTATGAGCCAGTTGTCCCTTCACAGGTCGGTTAGACATTGGACTTTCAATCGTTTGTAGATGGCGATGACCACTTACCATCAGCTTATCGTCTACCTGCTAACCTTCGCCTTAGGCCTTGTATTCCGAAGATACGGAGGAATCTGATCTAATCAAATGTACAAGAGGTATACCTGAACGTGTAGCCTCTGCTATCAGGTCCTGGTCACTATCCTTAGACACCAGCCCTGGTGGTGTTTCATTAGCTAAGATCGCCGATGTTGTTGCTATGATGCACCATAGCACGACCACCTGGGAACAAAATTTTAAAATAAGATTTTAATTTTAGTGAAAATCAGTAAGTCGGTGTAAAATACCAGTTGTACAACATGTTTTAATCTATCAACACACATTGTAAAATTTACGCAACCAATGGGTAGATGGCGCCACATGTTTGAAACGTTACTTGCATACAAACCTGCAATACGCTTGCGAATTTTGCTTTGAACACATATACAGTTGGACCGAGGCGAACATATACGGTTGATCCAGGCACGGTCACCTAGCCTGTCGGAAGATCGCCTCTCTTAAATCGATGAGTCTCACCACGATCTATACAATTACATTGCTGAAATGTACAGCGTTAGGGTTACCAACATGGGTACAGCCAGGGTATGGTATACTTCGAGTATACTGGAGACAGCTGGTTGATAAAATCAGGAGGAGCCACGATCCTCAGCAGTGAGGGATACGACTAGAGAGAGAAAGAGATGGTATACTTAGTATTATCCGCCTATCTACCACGCACTGCACGCTATCTGCTAGCTAGTGAGGCAGTTCTCTCTTAGGACATATGCTGACTACCTTTGCCTACATCATCACTTAAATTGTACACGCAATTGTAGTGAAGCATAAGCCTGTACTATTGTACAGGCTTACAAAACGAAAACAAACCGTCATGGGATAATATAAAACTACCGAGTAAAAAACTTAACAGCATGATAGACCTAGTCATCTCTCTCAATTAGTTGAACAAACTCAATTCAGCCTCTAATAGCATCGTAAAACTAATTACAAGCACAATGGCTTCTTAATTAATGGACAATGAGCACTCTCGTTCATTCACAGGTATTCACTAGTACAAACATACTAGATAGTATATAAGTAACTGTTAATAAATAATAGATACTAATCACGCGTTTGAAAAAGTGGGTCGGGGAAAAAACTGCATAGAATTAATAGTTGATGTAGTTGACAGATATTTATTTAATGGTAAGTACTTAATATAATATATTTTACTAATAATTATGTACATGGAATCGAAACAACTTCTTAGAACAACCTAAAACACGTTGTGTTGGTAATTAAAGTTTTCGAAACGCTTGTGGCTTTGAATTTTTAAGTATTTCTGTGTATATATATTCATTGTACATAGATAATCATACATAGGAAAAAACAAATATCAACCATTGGAGGAAAGCAATTGTTTTTCTTGACGTCTTGACAAAAAGTAAGTATATTTGTAATAGGTACTAAATAACTGTTACAAATACCAGTATACAATATAAAATACCTGTTATTTAAAATCACTCCGAACAGCACTCCATAAACTAGATTACCGACTAGTGTTGAGGAAATGCCTATAAATAATTACTTTAATTATCGATAAAAATTATTTAGAAAGGTAATTGAATTTAATGTAGTTGCGAGCATGTCGTTTTAATTTCTGAAAGAACTTGTTTGTCTTTTATTTAATGAATCAACGTTAATTAGTAAATAATTACTACCTTTCCGTTGTTGAAAGTTGTTCACATCCGACATTACTAGAGAATTGGTTTAAAACATTATATTATTAAAAACTACACTGATACAAACGATGTCAACAAATTTACACCAGCGGTGGTGACCACTTGCCACCAGAATAACCTTACCTACATGACATAAAAAATAGCGGAGAAATATTTTTTTCCAATACACTAAACACATATAGCTACGCGGTTTTGCCCGCTTTCCCTTGGATTTAGCGTATCTCGATATTATAACATTTTAATCTATATCATATGGGAATAGTGTAGCTTTTAATTAGTAAGTGTTTTTTTATGTGAATTAGTACTTCTGGTGATAACTTCCCTCATTCAAACTTACACACATCAAAAATTTCATAATTCAAAACCAGACAGGCCAGTTGGCTTGGTGGTTAGCGACTCTGACTGCCAAGCCGAAGGTCGTGGGTTCGATTCCCACCCAGGACAAACATTTGTGTGCATGAACATGTCTGTTTGTTCTGTGTCTGGGTGTAAATATCTATATAAGTATGTATTTAGAAAAAAAATTATATGTAGTATATCAGTTATCTGGTTTCCATAGTACAAGCTCTGCTTAGTTTGGGATCAGATGTAAGAGACCGTGTGTAAGAGAATGTCCCAGGATATTTATTTATTAATTCAGTTTCGCCCGCGGAGGGCACTTATGAACGTCAAATTTAAAGTTACTGAATCTCCCGCTGGTTCGAAAGTCAGCCTTCAACTAAGAAAAACCGGCAAGAAACTGCGGATAATTAAAAAAAAATTTTTTTTTATCGAATCTGACTTTTTGGCTGTTTTATATTATGAATATCCAATTTTGACTCCAAAATTCCTATGTTTCTGCGTATAAACATTTTATTTTCATAAAACATCTATGAACACATCTGTTTGTTCTGTCTGGGTGTTAATAAATATATATATTTATCATTTTTTTTAGAAAAGGGAAACTATTTATCAGTATATGTTATGTAGTATATCAGTCATCTGGTTTCTATTGTACTATAGCTCTGTTTATTTTGGGATCAGATGGCCGCGTGTAGAAAGACCCAGTATATTATTTATTGTAATCTAGTATATTACCTATTTTACATGCTTTATATTAGCTTCACCTGTATGTATGTATGTATGTATGTATGTAACCGACCCCTTTGAGCTCGATTTTGTCCTACTTTGAACGATCAGATTTAATTCAAACTTTGCACACCTGTCAAAGATCGATGACAATGCAATAATCCGATCAAAGCATCCGATTATCCTAATTAGATTCGCCAGGATTAATTTTTTTCTTTCCGCATCCTTTGCATGCGAGTAAGAGAGATAGAGCTAGTGCGCGAACAAAGCGTGCGTGCAGTTCCAGACTTACTCTTTCGGGCACTCAAAATGCTTTTATTAAAAAATGTTAAATAAATAATAGTTAAAAAAAACTAGAAAACACGCTTTATATAGAAAATAAACTAAAAAACAGAAATATTTTAATAAATATTAATTAAGAATAATGTAAAAAAAATAATGTTTTATTGAAAAAAAAGCGTGGGGTGCATGGTGCAAATATTTAATTGACAGATATGAGAAGGATTATCATTTCGATAATATCTTGAAAAGCACCCTCGCTTTTTTTTTAAATAAAACATTTTTTCTTATTCAAACTATTAATAACTTATATTTATTATTTTTTTTACATTATTCTTAATTAATATTTATTAAAAAAAATCTGTTTTTTAGTTTATTTTCTATATAAAGCGTGTTTTCTAGTTTTTTTTAACTATTATTTATTTAACATTTTTTAATAAAAGCATTGTAAAGCGTGTTTTCTAGTTTTTTAAACTAATTCCTAATTCAGAAATCCTTGTTTTATAAAAAAACATAATTGTTACAAAACAAGTCACAGAAATAAACTTTCATATTTAAAATATATTTTGTCGACAGATTATCAACTTGGAGTATGGTATTTAAAGACATATGTTTTAAAGAGAAAGCTGTATTGAATATTGACGAATAGAAGATTTCTAAGCACTCATGCCCCATACGTTGTTCTGAGCGTCACCGGTGAAGTTTGACTGACAATAAACTTACATTATAAAGAAGTAAAGTTTTAAATAGGAAGAAATCTCCGAAACTACACTTCCAATAATATTATACAACAAACAAATATCTAGTAATTAATCTTAATATATATATAAATCTCCTGTCACGATGTTTGTCCGCGATGGACTCCTAAACTACTTAACCGATTTTAAATTAAATTGGCACACCGTGAGCAGTCTTTTTTTTTTTTTTTTTAGGAGGGGAAATGCTTTTCGCATACCACCGCGCCCGGGGAGACACGGTGGTTATGTGGGACTTTCGCAAACTCCCCTTCTCAATTAAAATGAGAAGGGGCCCGAGAGGTATACCCACTAAAACCCCTCCGGTGTTCCTTCACACACCTAAGCGCCGAGGGTCGCGGGCACGAATTCAACTTCTGCAACCCCCGGCTGGTGCTGGCCCGCCGCCGCGGGCCCCGTCTGGTCGAGGGGGGGGGGAGTGAGGTGTTAACTCCTCCCCCCCCGACTTCTCTGAGGGGCGCACGTGGAACACCACACGCGCCGCCACCTCGGGTCCTGATGTTGTAGGGGGCGACGGACGTCCCCGAGTCAGTCGCCCCTGGACCCATTTAGGGGGGCTGGAAGAGGGCGTTGTCCGCCCTCCGCCGACGCCCGGTGCGTCTGCTGCGGATCGGGTGAGGGGTTGAGATCTCCCTCTCCCTTTCCGCAGCCTCCTTCTGCGCGATAACAGTTTCGCAGAAGGTGACCACTGCGTCCCAGGCCTCCTCGCCGCCGACCATCGACTCGACCACGGCCGGCGAGAGGTCCGGGCCACCGTGAGCAGTCTGGTCCAACTTCAGAGATAGGATAGCTTAGATCTTTAATTATAGTCGCAATTTTATTTTCACAATTATCTGTTAACTCCAAAAGATTCTAACAGATGGCGCTGTGTTGAAAATACCAACGTATAATTTTTAGGGAACTTTTATATGGACTCATTTCGACAGGACAACGTCTGTTGGGACAGCTATATATTATAAATATCTATATATATAAATGGAGTACCTGACTGACATATCAACGCAGGGCCTAAACTATAAGGGTTAGAATCTTGAAATTTTGCACAGGGGTTCCTTTTATAACGTAGGGGAGCACTAAGAAAGGATTTTTGAAAATTCATCCCCTAAGGGGGTAAAACGGGGGTGCAAAATTTTGTATGAAGCAATGGGTTTTCTTGGTCAGATCAATCTAAACGCGGGTCCACATGGGCCGATAAACAAGCAGGTGGTCCACCTGATGGTAAGTGGTCACCGCCGCCTTTGCAACATCAGGGGCATCGCTAATGGATTGTCGTCCCTGAGACGTGAAGTTGTTAAGTCTCATGTGCATGTAATGTCACCTTACCTATCTAACCTAAACACAGTAATACAAGTGCACTACTGCTTCGCGGCGGAAATGGGTATGGTAGTACTTCCCCGAATGAACTCTGCACTAAGAGCTCTGCTATTCGAAAGCTGCTACTGTAATTCCGCTGGATCTCCTCCTCTGTCAAGTCCCAAACAAGGGAACTCAACAGGAAAGCAACAGGTGTTTCACTTCTACACGAAGCATCTTCAGGATGCCTGAGTCAATTAGTTCTTGCAATCATAGACAGTAATGGGCTAGTTTCATGGGCCAGTTGGCTTGGTGGTTAGACCTTGACATCGCAGGTCGTGGGTTCGATGCCCACCCAGGACAAACATTTGTGTGCATAAACATGCATATTCAGTGTCAGAATCAAAATATCTATATAAGTATGTATTTCAAAAAGTAGTACATATATGTAATATATCAGTTGTTTGGTTTCCATAGTACAAGCTTAATAGCTGCTTAGTTTGGGATCAGATGGCCGTGTATTAAGGCTGTCCCATGGTATTTATCTATTTACTAGCTGTTCCCCGCGAGTTCAACCGCGTTTATCGATATCATGTATAGCCTCTAACCATCTAGGAAAAATTCCACGTCGAATGGTAGCAGTCCCCTCCCGATATGTTCAATAGTTTTGAGGTGATGGTGCGTCAAAGGAAACCTTTAACAACAATAGATAACACTATTCCCTAGTTACATGGGTTTAATCATAATATTCGGATACATTAGATTTTCAGCAAAGCGGGCGACCTTGTATAATTATAAAAGTTAACAAAACTATTAATCATTCTTAAAGAGGATTCGTTTCCTGAAACTTACAACTTGGGGCACTTTAAGAAAAGAGTGAATAGGCTGCTAACGGGAAAGCGAGCTCCATCTTCGGCCTCATCTTCATTTACCTGGGCATGTGTAACTCAGCTCTGAACCGGTTCATTAGATCAGATCACAGCTACTTGAACTGTCGAGCTGCGGCTCAAGAGCAAACTAAACGGATCACGGCTCATTTATTATTTTACAGTCTGTATACAATCTGTAATCTATTCTGTCATATTGTGTCGTCGTACTGCGGCGCGGCAGCGACGTAGATTCTCTGTGATCGGTCTGCAATACTTGAGCTGATCTGTGCTCATGCAGCTCATGCATTTTGGTTACCCATTAGTAGAGTAAGGTGAGACGACACCAGTAGAGATACGCGAGATTCCTACATCGCGATATCAAGATTCTCTCAGGATTTGATATACAGGGTGACTGGTGAGATACCTTCAATATTTGAGGATGTGATAGTTGGCGATCATATGTGATGAAAAAAAATAACATTAAAAATAAATATGAAACTACTTCTTAGTGAACTACTTAGTAAACAGTACTTCGAGAGTCCCGTATCTACCTGCGCAATTTTTGGATACGCGCAGCGCGCTATCAACACAGAATACATAGGTACGTACACTGTACAGCTGTTGCCTACCTACATCAAGACCTCTCTCCGTGTATGATCCGTTTTCCCTTCATACTTTAATCCTGGCTTAGGTCAGGCAAAAATACCTAGGTAATCACTAATTTGTTGACTAAATAAAGTGTAGAATGTAGACAATAGAATTTGAGACAAGGTTAAATCTACAGAGCCACAGAAAAGTTAAAGAACCTTGGTATTCACGGCGTATTTAAAAAATGTTCGGCACGTTTACACATATTGTCTTTAACGCGATTTAAAACGAACGGATCACCTTGCAAACTACCATTAGCACGCATATACGCACGAACCATGTCCAGGTACTCTGCGTTTTGGAATTGATGAGCCATACTTAACTACCTAGCCTAGATACTTATCACGGCTTACGGGTCACAGGTCTCACACACACACACACACACACACACTAGCGCCTGGGACACCGCACGTGACTAGATCAACTTAAACAACAAACACCGCGGCGTGTTTAGAGAGTATAATATCCACATTTCACTTATTTTTAGAGAAATTTTGGTCAAAAATGAAGCACCTTATTTTATTACATCATTTTACCGAGAATCGAGTACCGAGTACTCTCCATAAGTATCGAAGGTATCTCACCAGTCACCTGTATATACAAGCATCCAGCATCAACAGTTGGACCGCGGTCCCCACGCGGCGGCATGAGCACCTAGCGATGGAAGAACTTCCCTTTTAAATGAAGGAGTCTCATACCTCGCTCCTCCATATAAGCTATAGGCACATAAATCTAACAACAATATAATCAAAATTTTAAGAGCTATTAATATTCTAAGCACAAAAAACCACGCATCCATTGATATAAATCTTCGAAACAGATTAAAAAAGAAGACAATTACCATACGAATGATCGAATTAACTCGATTTCACTCATTAAAATCATATTTATCTAATTTTACCTTGTCTTCTAGCTATAAATTTTCTAAAGTTATGATTAAACTAGTTATTGCATCGTAGTTTCGCCAGCGTAGGTGTTGAATACGAGAAATATTTTTAAATAATAAATATCCCGGGACATTTTTTACACGTCATCTGATCCCAAACTAAGCAGAGCTTGTACTATGGATACCAGTTAACTGATATACTACTAAATACTCTGCACTAAGAGTTCTACTACTTTTACATTTCTTTATAATAAGAATTAAAATGGCGATATCTAAAAATTATGCAAATCACGCCAAATCAACTGAATTAACATTCTTTCACATTCAAGCCTATTAAAAGCTGTGTAACACACGATAGAAGTGAAACTTTAGTATTACAGGGAAACATTTTAATTATTCATGAATCACTTTTCAAAATAATTGAAATAAAAAAAATAAGTTCAAAAACTAAAACCCGACTACGAAAAATTACGCTTTAAAAAGTATGAAACAAGAAAATATTCTCATGTGAAATTGTTATAAACAAACTATCCAATATTTATTGTCTATTAATTTACTTTTCGTCACACAAAAAGGTTGCGGATCAGGACTTCAAAGCCTATAAAAAGTTTCACTACAATAATGAGGTAACGGAACCAAATCAAATCATCGATAGTTACTAATCGACAGTTTCCCACCACTATTAACTAGACCCGCTTTTTACTCGATGCATTGTTATAAAATGATTGTCTATGGTTCACAGATTTTTTTACTCTATGGGAAGGAAGTGTAAAGTAAACTAAGACAGAGTTTACTTTTAAGGAAATCACTCGATTTATCTTATGACCGGTCTATGTACGAATGACACCCATATTCTAAGACGTTTCCTCGAAAATTCATCGACTCCACTCAACCTCACTCAAAGATTAGTATTCTAATTACAAAAATCTCCGCCACTCGACTTGACATATCTTACTCCAGGTGAGGAAGCAACTGTCAACTTCAAGGTACATCAGGACCAACCTTAAGGAAGTTTATTGCTTGTAAACAGTTACTGAAACTCATTAATATTTTATCTATAATAGAACGACGTTACTAATGACATGTTAAGTTGACTACACTTCGATTCGACATCAGTCGGGATTGCTCGAGTTTTGCTCAAGTAATAACATAGAATACCAATTTTGAGGATTCCAAGAGAAAATGCTTAAGGTTTGTTCAGTCGAGTTGGAGTCGAGTGACGTATGAGGAAACGTCTTAGAATATGAGTGTAAGAATCAAATCAAAAATCTTTTTCATTTATTTGTAATACATGGTATTGCTTCTTGGCAAATTTCATGATTCTAGGTCAACAAGAAGTCTCCTATAGGTTTTGATTCCCTTGCGAGCGTCAAAATATGCGCCAAAAACGGAGCATAAACCGCCTTATCTTTAGATTGCGTTCACATAGAAGTTTAATTTTTTCACAGCTTCAAGGGACAGTAGACTTGAGTATTTGATATTACTTTCAGCTTGATACCGTCACGCATTCTTGAGAATAAGGGTCCTGACAGACAGACAAACGACCATGTGACAAAATAACATTTATTGAAGTTAAATCCTCTAAATAACACTCGTGCTTCTTCAACATAAGCATAGTTCCTACCGCTATGTAATTAGCTACTATTTTGGGGCCACCTGGCGCCTAGAGCGTGCCTCTCGCTCTACTCCAGAGGTCGCAGGCCAGTTGGCTTGGTGGTTAGCGACTCTGACTGCCAAGCCGAAGTCGCGGGTTCGATTCCCATCCAGGACAAACATTTTTAGGCATAAACATGTCTGTTTGTTGTGTGCCTGGGTGTAAGTATGTATTTAGAAAAAAAAAGTAGTGTATGTAGTATATCAGTTATCTGGTTGCCATAGTACAAGCTCTGCTTAGTTTGGGATCAGATTGCCGTGTGTGAAAAAATGTCTCGGGATATTTAAATATATCAACAACACACATATAGCAACACATTCTTCACACTTGGTTACCTGATCAGGTCAGGGATCAGGTCTGCTTGTAGTATGGCTACCAGGTAACTGATATACTACATAATACTACTTTTTAAATACATACTTATATAGATATTTACACCCAGACACAGAACAAACAGACATGTTCATGCACTCAAATGTTTGTCTTGGGTGGGAATCGAAACCGCGACCTTCGGTTTGGCAGTCAGGGTCTCTAACCACCAAGCCAACTGGCCCGTCCGTTATTATTATTATTATTATTCAGGCCAAGCCGGGGTGGGTCGCTAGTTCTAATAACTAGAAGGATATGAAAGACATGAGTACATTACGTAAATTGTATTATCGTGATATCTAAATTACAGTATACATCGGTAAACAACTTTTACTTACGCTTTCATTGCGTAGATCACGATCTATAGATCATCTGTAAATCATAATCTTGCGAAGCGATCCGAGTGCAGCAAGGGCAATGACCTTTGTTTTTTTTTTAATGCCATAACCAGCCGGTCAACCTAATGGTAACTGCCAATGGAAATTTGCAACAACAAGGGCATTGTTGAGTTGTCGCTGAGACGTGAAGTTGTTAAGTCTTATGTGCCTGTAATGTCACCAATACGTGTCGTAGTTCTGTAGATTATCCTCCGCGTACATATAGACACTAAATTCGCACCATCTTTTTATAATATTAAGTATAGATTAGCAGCCCGACTTCGCTCGAGTTGCTTTAATATTATAATTGCGAATGTTTATGAGAATGTATTGCTATGTTTCTTGCCGGTTATTCTCAGTTGAAGGCTGACTTCCGAACCGATGGTAGCTTCAGTAACTTTAAATTTGACCTGCATAAGTACCCTCCGCGAGCCTAAACTGAATAAATGGTTTAGATTTTTTTTATGTATGGATGTTTGTCACTATTTCACGCTAAAATTACAGAACGGATTCGGGTGAATCTTGCCTTTTTTTACGAAGGGGAAATGCCTGACGCGTCCTCACCACCGAGGGCACAGCGGTGGGTTATGTGGGGCTAACGGACTGCCCCTTCGCTTAGGAGCACAGGAACTATGGGTGCCTCCAGCATGGGACCTCTTAGTGCAGGCGGCGGATCTAAGATATGTAGATCATGCCCTGGAATAACTTATATGCTACTTTTTGTCCCAGGAAAACATCCCTCAGAGATGGTATTACTCGTACATTCAAATCTTTGGAGAAAATTCTTTAAATAATGACGAAAAAGCAATAAATCTATTGCGTAGTTTAAAAGTACTAAGCGTATATACAGACACACACAAATAAGGACTTTATTGCGTTATAATTAGAGATTGGTTTACTTACCGCCTCCCGTCGCGTAAACTGTAACAAAGAAATTGATTATTAATTTTTATTTATATACTCTAGTAATAAAATTACTTATATATCTAGAAGTAGGAGCTCTTAGTGCAGAGTTCGTCCGAGGAAGTACTACCCCCTTACCCATCTGCCGTGAGCAGTAGTGCACTTGTATTACTGTTTCGGTTAGAAAGGTAAGGTGACATGAGACTTAACTTCACGTCTCAGCGACAACGCAACGATGCCCCTAGTGTTGCAAATATCCAGCGGTGACCACTTACCATCAGCTGAACCGTCTGCTTGTTCGTCGACTTACTTGGCAAGAAAAATAAAAATCTTAGAATTTGATAACCTTTTTGATGTTTGAAAATGTCAAAGGAAAGTGATCCCTGTGTCGTGATTATAAGGTACATTTACATCATCATACAATTAACTATAGGATCAATAGATGGACCTTATTCCTTAAGCCTTAAACGTGATTTTTCTTAAACATACTTTAGCTGTCAAAACGGACCATTTCCTTCAAAATTACGTCATCAAACTTTTAAAATATTTAAAACAAAAGATTAAAAAACTAATTTAAAACATTAATATTGACAGATGATTGGAAACCAGCTAAGCGGTCAAATGCGAGATTTCTAAACCTAAAAACGTAGTTTCTTTTTCGGCTTTTGTTTAACGAAAGTCCGCGTTGTGTAATTTTTTTGTAAAAGCGTTCTGTGTGCCTAATTGCTGACAAAACATTTGTATTTTACTTCTTAACTTAGAAAACCACTTCATCTCTCCATGGCGCAGAACAGTGTTACCAACTAAAAAAATTACGGTGATGCTGGTCTGAAAATATTTTA
This sequence comes from Habrosyne pyritoides, assembly GCA_907165245.1. Classification (NCBI taxonomy): domain Eukaryota; kingdom Metazoa; phylum Arthropoda; class Insecta; order Lepidoptera; family Drepanidae; genus Habrosyne; species Habrosyne pyritoides. Next base: position 423,747 of record OU015615.1, read on the forward strand.
AATGAGAGAATATTACGGCAGGCAAGAAAATTGTGACCATCTCTAATCCAACTGTATCTCAGCAATCTCTACAAATTTCAGCAATGCGATTGTATTGTACTGTGAGACAGTTGTTGTACAACATTGTGGAGCTGATATTTCACACATAGCGACCAGCGGGACCAGCACTGATATAGGCACTAGCTCCACCGCGAGACCATCTCTAATCCAACTGTATCTCAGCAATCTCTGCATATTTCAGCAATGCGATTGTATTGCGCTGTGAGACAATTGTTGTGCAACATTGTGAAGTTATTATTTCAACAAATTATTAATTTTAATGAAAAATTATGATGGAAACTAAAATGAATCTAACTGCATGTTCAAAGAGCGCTCGACAATGATCCACTGCTGGGCATAGGCTTCCCTGTTAGATTACCGCAGCAAACAGTCCTGGGTCACCGAACCCAGCGGCTCCAAGCGACTCTGACCAGTGCCCTTAGCACGAACATCTAACGTGATCGTAGCGTCATCGTATCGTGTGAGCCAAAAAGCTAATTTGTATGAAGAATCGAACATACCGTACGCAAACGGAACATAGAATTGGTAGCATGGGCAGTTTTGACATTTGCCACGTTTTACTTGCGTGACGTTCACGTTACGTTAACGGGAATTTGTATGTAAGATTGTACTATTTGGCAGCACGAACCGTTTTTTGACGTAAGGTATCGCCACGGACGAAAGCCAGCTATCGTCGATCTTTTCACCGCCAATTTTGAAGTGAGAGCTTCATGAAGTTAGTTTTATTCGATACTTTATTTGAAACCTTGTAAGATATTTTAGGTGTTATTTTATTTTATATATACGTAGGGGTTAATTTAATTGTTTTTTAATTTTATTACTTCATTTATTTACTTGCTTCTAAATGTGGAGACTGAGAAGCACCTATTTATATTCAGAAACTTTTGATAGTTATCAACATGAGGAAGAATTAATCGGTAAGCTTTTTGCTGTTAAAATCTTAATTATTGTATAATTAGGTAGGTGCCTACTTAGATATTTAAAAAAATAAACTCCTAATTGGCAAATAATCATTTTTTTACTTAATACTTATAGTGATATTGATCAACGCCGCCGGCTCAGGAATTGTTTCGACCCAAGTAAAATCAACGATATAGAGTTCTACAGGCAGTATAGATTAACAAAAGAAGCAGTTTACTATATCGTTGACAAATTGCGCCATAACACCAACTTGAAAATATCTAAAAGAGTCAGCTTGGAATTGCAGGTTAGTTGAAAATAAATTAGTCAATTTTTATTTTTATTCGTGCTAATTTTAAGCTTCTTTATTATCTATTACAAATAAACAAGTCACGCGAAATCAATGCCAATGACTGGGGTACCTAGTCACATAGTATTCTGCTTGTTGAGCATTGGGAATACCTATAACATAAAATTTTCATTGCAGGTGATTCCAGTTACCCTAAACTGGTCCTGGCTATTGTCACCGTATCACAACCCAGAAAGGAATTCCCGCAAGATAAATACAACAAAATGCATGTTCCCACCAGGGTAATAATAAAGAATACGTTTGGGGTTCTGAAAAACGCGAGCAGAGATGGTGAGAGAGTCGAACACTCGGACAGACAAGCTCTCTAGGGGCAGAGCAATGCGGGACAAATATCTAAGTCGATTATATGTTAAAATTTTGTTATTAATTTTAATCCTCATTAAAGAAGCAATTTATAATAAAAATCAATTTATTCTACCTAGCTATTTTAATATTATATCCGAAACTAAAAAAAACCTTTTATTCATATAAGATTTCACTCCCACTAAAATTGCTATCATCCTTGAATTCATAAAATTTAGCTCGTCTTTATGTTTTCGAAAACTGCAACCTCCATATCACAGTTTAATATAAAAATTTCAACTTATCAACTGACAGCCATGGCGCCCTTTTTTCGATCAACACTGTTTAAACAATTTATTGACAAGATCATTAAATCTAATTTTTAATAATAAAAGAATTACTTATGAATTTGATTGTAAGAATTTTTTTATTTGCTTGGGTTGCGCGAGGCCCCGGACGATTGATCCTTCGCCACCCCTAAGGCCACCTCTGGTTTAAGGAGAGGCTGTGTAGGAAGGGACGTAAAATTTTACATCTATTATTTACTAGATGTCCCGGAACTTTTACAGCTTTCCGGGATAAAAACGAACTTAAATGTTAATAAAGGTTATACACTAACTAAGTGCCAAGTTTCATCCAAATCCGTACGGCAATTATTGCGTGAAAGAGTAACAAACACCCATGCATCCTCCTCACAAACATTCGCATTTATATAAAAAAAAAATCCTACATAAAGAAGTATTTGGTCTGATGATAAAAAATTTATGAAGAATTAAACTTTGCTGAGTTACTTGCCGATTCTTTTCAGTTAAAGGCTGATTTACGAACTGGAAGTCACTTCAATAGCTATAACCTAATAAGTGGCCCTCAACCTTAAACTTTGTAATTTTTTAATTTTCAACCGATTATAGTGTAAGTCGCAGCTTTCCGTTTCTAGTTACTTAAATTCGCTTTCACATATGGAATGTTGTCATACAGGTTTGACACTGGCCTTACACTGGCAGTGTTACATCACTTTATACTCTGTGGCAATGCACTTGAAACATGGAGGTCGGATTAAAATCTTTTTTTTTTGCTTCTTTTTTATAGCCGTGCTGAAGCCTTCAAAAAGCTCGCTTTAGAATGAATGGTATAAGATCGTAGAGTTGACTAACAAACGAACTGACATTAATTTCTTTTATACCACATAGGCCTACCTGATGGTATAAAAGAACTGCTTCCTATGGACATTTGCAACACCAGGGACACCGCTGCGTTGTCGCTGAGACGTGAAGTTGTTAAATCTCATGTGCCTGTAATATCACCTAACCTTTCTAACCGAAACAGTTATACAAGTGCACTACTGCTTTACGGCGGATGGTAAGGTGGTAGTACTTCACCGGACGAACACTGCACTATGAGTCACTACTCATTTATATAAATTAGACTAACAACTGATACCGGCTTGCGTTACAATATTTGCAATGCGTATTTTGATTCAGAAACCTTTGCGTACGTAGAAGAAATGATCGGCTAAATAGAAAGAAGTCATTCAAAAAATTCTAAATTCAAAACCATTTATTCAGTTTAGGCCCTCAGAAGGCACTTATGAAGGTCAAATTTAAAGTTACTGAAGCTACTACCGGTTCGGAAGTCAGCCTTCAACTGAGAAGAACCGGCAAGAAACTCAGCAAGGTTACATTCTTTTTTATTTGATTAAATTCTTTTTTATCTATTCTGACTTTTTGGCTATTTTATAATATCAATTTTACATATTTTTATATTTAACAATTACAAAATACTTAATAAAGGTAACATTCAAAAACAAAAAAAAAGAAATAATAAGACTACAAAATAGAAAATGACAATAATTACTTACAACTAAAACAAGAAAATTAGAGGTGCACTGTGCAGAGAATAGCTATTTCCATACATTTTATCTTCAATATAATGAACTACCTTGTAATACGCTTTTCCTTTCAAAACTTTGCTAATATAATTTTTAAATTTATGATCAGACATTTTGGTTACTGAAAGCGGTATCTTATTATAAAATCGAACACAATTACCAAGAAATGACTTGTTTACTTTAGTTAGTCTAAAATATGGAACAACTAACTTCTCCCTTTGTCTTGTATTAATATTATGGATATCCAATGTTGACTCAAACATTCCTTTGTTTCTACGTATAAACATTATATTTTCATAAATATATAATGAAGGCAATGTCATTATATGTATTTCCCTAAATAAATCTCTTAAAAAATAACATACATATGCTATGTATATATTTTTTTTATTTCTTTTCTACTCTACGATAAATTATTTTAAGATTAATTGTATTGTGTTTTTAAAAATTAATATCTCTCCGCGCGTGCTCAGCTCGTTGTTTTGAACTGAGGCTTGTGGTTCCTTAATAATAGTGTTGAATTTTTCTATTGCCGATACATGGATTATAAATAAATAACTTAGCATTTACTTAAATACATGTTATGTATAAACAAACTATATCTCTACATTCTACATAATATTAAACTTCAGTTAAAATTAAGTAGCTTCACGTCTTTACGCTTAGATCTTGCAAAGTACGCAACGGGTTTTAATGTTGTTTACATCAATAGACAGAATGATTTAAGAGGAAGGTTTATATATATACGTGACATCGCTCGAACGCAGGTGAAACCGCAGGGGACAGCTAGTTTTTAATATATTAATGAAATTGATGTTAGTTTACACATTTTAGGTTTTTAATGCTAAAAGATTGTATACGTTTTAATGACTTCAATCATGACTATCGAATGTTAACGAACAGAGGCCCAATTCCACTAAATACAACGTTCGAGTAGCACGTTTGGTTCGGCAATGGTATGGTTACGATTAATGTCAAATTGAAGTTTGACATTTCATAAATATGATATTCCTACGCACTACAACAGAAACAAACATACATTTTGTCGTAATCTTTCGAACGGATGTGAACTATTAGCGAAACACAACCGCAGTTCGATCGTTGGTGTGTTTAGTACAATACGATTAAACGTCAAATTTGACGTTTGGTGATATGGTAATGGTTCGGTGCAAAATATGCTAGTGGAATTACCCCCCTGAACTAATAGATGCGTTGTCTACGCTCAAAATTGGCAAAATAAAATGACGGTAATTATCTTAATAGTGACCACTCAATCTTAACGTTACTAAAGATGTATATTCATCTCGCTCTAACAACAGGTACACGGTAAGGTGTCATTTATTTTCTTTCCTTCCTTCATGATACAAGCTGTTTTTAAAAACTGTTCAATGACGTATTTATACCATAGATTCCCATATAATTATATAAATATTATGTGGGTAGTCTTATTATTGTTGCGAGCCTGTTTGCAGAATGTTGCTACTTGCAATCGAGACAAACCTCCGTGGTTTTTTAGATTGTAATAATTGTAATTATGTTGTAAGATGTTTTTAATAGTAATAAATAAAAAAAAACATACAAGCGAAGAAAGGAAAGAAAATAAATGCCACCTTACAATATACCTGTTGTTAGAGAGAGATGAATATACGAGATCATTGGTTACGTTAAAATTGAATGCTGCTTGCGCCGCGCGTGTCGCGACTGTGGTTGGTGCGCGACTAAATGGAATTAGGTCAATTACTAGCAATTTATGTTGCCATTTTTAGTGCAGACAACGCATCTAAAGTTTAAATATCGTTGGTGTAATCGAGCCCCTGATGGCAAGTGGTCACCGCCGCTAAACAAGACGAAATTCCAAATGTGTAAAGACACGATAGAAGTGAAACTTTAGTATTGCAGGGAAACATTTTAATTATTCATCAATCACTTTTGAATAGCATACATTGTGTTTATCATAATATTTTTCGTCACACAAAAAGGTTACAGATCGGAATATCAAAGCCTTCACTTTAAAATAAATCTGTAACCTGACACCGGTGACCGCTTACCATCAGACGGACCATCAGCTTATTTGTTAACTTAGAAGTAAAATATTTTTTTTATACCACTTGGGCCGACAAACAAGCAGGCGGTCCACCTTATGGTAAGTGGTCACCGCCGTCTATGGACATTTGCAACACTAGGGGCATCGCCAATGCGTTGTCGACCCTGAGACGTGAAGTTGTTAAGTCTCATATGCCTGTAATTTCACCGGCCCCCTTACCTTTCTAACCGAAATACAAGTGCACTACTGCTTCACGGCAGAAATGGGTAAGGTGGTAGTACTTCCCCGGACGAACTCTGCACTAAGAGATCTACTACTCTAAAAATATAAAAAAATCTTGTCTCATGGATTATTAAATGTGATATTAATAATTCTGACAGTGCTGAGGCGAGTGAACGTGCAAGTTCATAACTGAAGGCCGAAGCATCGAGTGGCTTTCTCGAGATGAAAGTAAAACTTGTTTCGCTAGTTCAAAGATTATGTCGACAGGTGGGTAAGTAGGTAGAGTTTACCGGAACTTGTGTTGAGAAACGTGGCTTGGGAACAACGTGAATGAATGAAATGAATGAAAATGAATGAAATATTTATGCTGAGTTTATTGTCGGCTCTTCTCAGTAAAAGCAGCCTTACGAACTGATATTAGGGTCAGACTATTCATAAGAGCTTTAAAAAGTTATAAATGGTTAGACTCTAACACCGGTTCGGAAGCTTTTACTGAGAAGCGCCGGCGTTAAACTCAGCAATGACTATTTTCAAAATAAGATTTTGACATAAACATGTGAACTGCTGGAGCGAGCGCTTCACCCAAGCATTGTCGTCATTAAAATAATCGTTTGTGTTGTAGAAAGCCTTTTTAAAACAGTATTAATTATTTTCTTAAATTTTTATAAATTTTTAAATACAAAAATAAATAAACTATAATTAAAATAGTTTTTAAAATACATAATATTTATGTAATATATGTAGTATATCAGTTATCTGGTTTCCATAGTACGAGCTCTGCTTAGTTTGGGATCAGATGATCTTGCGGGAATTGAAAAGTTATTTATACATCGTTGGTTTTTTTTTTAATGACAATGAATTAAGGTGAGATCGGGTGATAGCACGAACAGCTCCGAATATCCCCGAACAGGCCTTTTGTCTATTGGATTGTTGTTGTTGATTATTCTGGGGCACGTGAATTATTTTATCGATTTCGGATAATGTACGATTCTTTAGTTTTTTTTACATAAGCCATTTTATAATAGAATATCAGGTTAATAAGCTACAGAATTACGCTTAATTATTGACCTATAGTCAAGTTATTAGAAGACCATCTCAGTCTCTCACTGGCTTAATCATAAAGGTGTAAATGTGTGTATTTTTTTGTGTTGTTTTTTTGGTTTCAAACCACAACGGTACTAATGTAGTTAACACTTCATAAAAGTTTGTTTTAAACCAAAACCTGAAGTCTGCGCGAGCAAAAGCTAGCAATAAATAAATATCCCAGCGCATTCTTTACACACGGCCATCTGATCCCAAACTAAGCAGAGCTTGTACCATGGAAACCAGATGACTGATATACTACTTCTTTAGGCTCCAAAAATCTTTTCCAAAAACAGGTGTCGTACAGACACGATAGCAAAGCTTTAATAGAGCTTGATTTTGAGCTAGCTAGTGAAGCTTTTGTATTACAGGGAAACACTTTAATTATTCATCAATCACTTTTGAATAGCATACATTGTGTTTATCATTCATTTATTTTTCGTCACACTAAAAGGTTGCTGATCGGAATTTAAATACCCTGTCATAAGATCACTTCAAAATTATATTTTAAAGTAGTAAGTAACCAACGAGCCATTAATAAAACTGATTGTTTAAGTCGATTTCTCGTCCGGGAACGAGTTTAAAGTGAAATTGACAAGCAAATAAAATAGTTGTAGGCACAAACACAATCCGTGTCACATCTCCACTTATCTACGCATTGAACAGGTCATCTGCCCCGAAGATGCGTTATTTACTGACTTTCACCTCAGTTCGGCTTTCACGCGTGTATTAATATTGTTTTTTTAAATATTTTGTCACCTGTTAGCGAGGTGTCAAGTGTGACGCAAGTTTTGACGCTTCATGTTTGTGACTTACATAGTGTTGCCATGATTTTTACTTTTAAATTACCTGACAGTTAAAATATCAGCTCCACAATGTTGCACAACAACTGTCTCACAGCGCAATACAATCGCATTGTTGAAATATGCAGAGATTGCCGAGATACAGTTGGATTAGAGATGGTCTCGCGGTGGAGCTAGCGCCTATATCAGTGCTGGTCCCGCTGGTCGCTATGTGTGAAATATCAGCTCCACAATGTTGTACAACAACTGACTCAAGGCGCAAAACGATCGAATTGGTAAAATACATAGCGATTGCTGAGATACAGTTGGATGTTATGAACAGTTTTTTTAAGGCAATTGACAGCTCATTGGCGGTAAAAAAAAAATAGGCTGTATGTTTAATCACTTTCGCCTAATTACAAAACTGTTGAGCAAACGGTATCTTGTTCAAACAAATATTAGAAAGTGTGCCTACGGGTATGAAAGTGGGTCTATCTAGATTATTATAATATGTTATGTAATGACCACACCTTTTATAATTATGTAATTAGTAATATAATATTAAAATTTATCAGACAAAAATAAATTTTATAATTCAACAATTCTTACAAGGAATAAAAAAAATATGCGTAGGTGATTATGTACGCACGTAAGAAGTTACACTCGAAATTATTTATGAGAAAAACTGCGCTAGAAGCTTTTGAGGCATCTACTTTGTGAAAATGTTTTTTGTAAGTAGTGTCCAAACTCTTTGCACCTGTTGCAACGAATAACCATATTTCACGTTTTTAGGTAGGTTAAAATTGACAATATTAACATCACTGACAGTTACGATTTGTTCGATGTTCCGAAGAGATAGTTATCAACTAACTTCATCATATTGCTTTACGCCGGTGCGCGCGCATCGTAAAAAAATTACTCTAATAATTTTCCCAAACGTGCCAAAAGAACTTCAAAAACACATGTTTCACACAAACGAAAAAGAAACATCATCGAATTGTTTCCCGCTATTTTTAGTGAAACTCAAAACATCTTGCGTGGTTGGAATAAATTGCTACACATAAAAGAACAATTATATATGTTCTACATATCTATATAATCTGTTAACATTCGACACAAGTCATTAAAAGTAATAAAACATCATGATTTAGGACATTGTCTCGATTGCTTAAACTTTCGCTTTGTTGTATGATCTTAATTGGCCCTTAGAAGTTACCTTTTAAAAGCTTCAAATTAACTAACCTGTATGTATGTTTGAGACAAATCTTGCAACTGAATTCAGACCAGGGGCTCGATTCACTAAGGAAAATGACACTAACTCGAGGATGTATCGTCGCGGCCTTCATGCTTCTTTTTCGCTAACTACACAATCACGTGAGAGGTTAGCTCTCCGAGGCCTCCGTGCAGCAGCTCGACGAAGTTTGTATTAAATGAATAAGGGGGCAGCTCCCCCATTGCGAGCTGAAGTTTTGCATACTCTGTTTCTGTTAATATTGCACGATTTGATAAGTGACGTCATTCTAAATCCAATATGGCGGACATGATGAGATGGTCATTTATTAATTCATAAGCCACCTCCATGTCATGACTGTCTAATGAAAGGGTATGCCGAGCAGCATATGTGACGCCAGGTTTATGGTTTAAGATGGTTTTAAAAAACGATTATAATATTTTTTTTTATACCACACGGGCTGAAAAACAAGCACATGGTCCACCTGGTGGTAAGTGGTCACCGCCGCCTATGGACATTTGTAACACCAGCGCATCGGCAATACGTTATCGACCCTGAGACATGAAGTTGTTAAGTCTCATGTAACTGTAATGTCACCGACCGCACCTTTCTAACCGAAACACAGCAGTACAAGTGCACTACTGCTTCACGGCGGAAATGGGTAAGGTGGTAGTACTTCCTGTGACGAACTCTGCACTAAGAGCTCTACTACTCTTAGTGATATAAATGAACAAGACCAGCAATGAATATTTAAAAGTATTCCGAATTATAGTAACTTGTATAAAGGAGAAGCTGACTGATATTAACGCAGGGCCTAAACTATAAGGGTTAGGTTAGGTTATTCAATTTTGCACAGGGGTTCCTTTTATAACGTAGGGAAGCACTATGAAATGATTTTTGAAAATTCACCCCCTAAGGGGGTAAAACCGGTGTGCCAAGTTTGTATGGAACAACGTGTTTTGTTAGTCTGAGCAACTTCAAACTAAACGCGGGTGAAACCGCGGGGGACAGCTAGTTTAACAGACAATTTTAAACAACGAAAGGAGGTATGCCACCAATCGCTTGTGTATATATCTAGTAATATAACTAACAATAACAAGTTGGTAGACATCCATAAAAAGCCTAAAGTAATTATTGTGTAGAATTAAATAAGACCATCAAAGAAAACATCAGAAATTATTCATTTTAACATTTTGATGGGACATTAAACTAGCTGAAACTTAAAAAACAGCCGACGTAAAAAAGGAATAACAAACAAGCAATAAATTATAGAATACTAGCTGTCTGGCGGTTTCACCCGCGTTCCCTAAGGATGCAACGTTTTCCCGGCACAAAAAGTATCCTATGTTACTTCTAATACCTCCAAGAATATGTGTACAAAGTTGCATGATGATCGGTTGAGTTGTTTTCGCGTGAAAACGTAACAAACAAACATACATTCACATTTATAATGTTAGTAGGGATAGATACATAGGTGAAATTTATTCCACTAATATTATAAATGCCAAAGTTTTTGAGGTTGGATGTACTTCAGTATAATATAAATCACAAAATTACAAAATAAAATGTACGAACTCCTGAAGTCTGCGCGATGGAAGCCGCGGGCAAAAGCTAGTAGCTGCTTAGACATGGAAAGATAAAACACTTTCTTCCACCAAAAAAAAGTAAAGAAGGACATTATGGCCCATTAGACTGAAGCAAGGGCATTCTAAGAAATTCTAATGTCTGTGAGAATTCAACATAATCTTTATAAGATAATCCAAATTCATCTACAAATATTCCATCTCTTTCTCACATCTAATGAATGTGGGAGACAAAAAGCACATGGGTAATCATAATTATGCATTTATTTCGTTCTTATTGAATGTAGATTGTAGATAGGAAGCCATTGTGTTGAGTTCCCACGGCTCAAGTTCATTGTATTAAAGATGGCGGGTTAAGTGCAGACGGAACGAGCTTTTGCGTCGAGCGCCATATTACCTACTAGTCTGTCTAATTATGACACTTGTTTTGTCTTTTAAAATAACCATAGACTAAATTACTTTTATTTCTTTCATATATGGAGTGTAGAAGTAAAGGAGGACCATCTCAGTGTACTAAAAAGTGGCCGTTGAAAGGGAACAAATTAAGGTGGCGCTACTGTAGCAACTGGAAGAATTTTAAATAGAGCGCCACAAATGATTAGAGTAGGATACTAAATTAATAGAAAAGGAAAGAAACATTTCCGTTTTGTTACAGCGCATTTTTTTAAATTATTATAATATATAGACAAACATGAGTATGGAATAAAATTATACAGTGTTTTTAAGTACCTCAAGTAAATAGAAAATAGTATTAAAGAATTACCGGAAACCAACCCAAGTATTTCCACTTGCACTTTACACTAGCGCTATTTCGGTGAGAATTCGAAACCCAATTTGCTGTTTACAAGTGGACACTTTTTCGACAAATCACCCATACAAGATGGTCCTCCTTTACTTCTACACTCCATACTTCCATAGTCAAGACTAATAGAAAAAATACCTTTTGACGTTTTAAATAGTCATAGACAAAATTACTTTTAATAGTTTTCATAGACTATTATAAGAAATGTCTTTTTAGTTTTAAAATAGTCATAGATACACTTTATTGATGCCTGTTGAAATGAGGTTTATCCTCAATGGATAATTAATTAATCTAATATTGAAGCAAAAAGGTGAATTTTTCTATAACATTCTATAATGGTAAAAGAGGTTTCTTATATTAGATAAACTCTCCACAAAAATTATAGTAATCATTAGAAAAATGTCCATCCAATTCAGATTATGTAGATGTTTAGAAGAAATAAATATCCCGGGACATTCTTTAAACGCGGCCATCTGATCTCAAACTAAGCAGAGCTTGTACTATGGAAATCTGATAACTGATATACTACTTAAACTACCTTGATTTTTCTAAATACATACTTATATAGATATTTACATCCAGACACAGAACAAACAGACATGTTCATGCACACAAATGTTTGTCCTGGACTTTGCAGTCATGGTCGCTAACCACCTGCCAACTAGCCTGTCCTTTTATCTTCTTTTTAAAACATGCCTTTTTATGTCCCAAATAAAACTGACGTCACGTACGCTGCTACGCAAACCCTTTCATTAGACAGTCATGACATGGAGGTGGCTTATGAATTAATAAATGACCATCACATCACGTCCGCCATATTGGATTTAGAATGACGTCATGCGTAGCCACCAAAACCAAATGTGTGTGCAAATTTCAGATCAATAGATGCAGTAGAGCTTTTAGTGCACAGTTCGTCCGGGGAAGTACTACCACCATACCTTTCCGCGGTGAAGCAGTAGTGCACTTGTATTACTGTGTTTCGGTTAGAAAAGTAAGGTGACATTACAGGCACATGAGACTTAACTTCACGTCTCAGCTACAACGCAGCGATGCCCCTGGTATTGCAAATGTCTATAGGTAGCGGTGACCACTTACCATCAGGTGGACCGTCTGCTGTCCGTTTGTTGGCATTCTAGGCATAAAAAGAAACTGTATAAAAGCTTCTAAAAAGTCGTTTATATAGTATATCAGTTATCTGGTTGCCATAGTACAAACTCTGCTTAGTTTGGGACCAGATGGCCGTGTGTAAAGAATGTCCCGGGATATTAATTATAGAAAATCCAACTAAAAAATAGAATATAAATTTGAATTTAGAATAGTGTTTATTGTTTTGTTGGATTTTGCTATAAAAGTGTGTTTTTTCGTTTTTTTTTAAACTATTTTTTTTTGTTAAAACGCTTACCCTGATTATCCTAGTAAGGATTACGGGTATATCTGTTTAAAATATTGAATTGCCATCGGTCCTCGATAAATCTACAAAGTTCGAATAAAATCAGACCGTTTAAAGTGGGTCAAAATCACGCCCAAAGGAGTCGGTTACAAACACACAAGCGTACAAACAAATAAACATACAGGTGAAGCCAATAAAAAGCGTGTAAAATAAGAAAAAAAGATTCAGTTACGCAAACACCAAATATTCGAAAGTAAAAATAATTCTTTATTATTGCGACAAAAGAACGTAAGTATTATTTGTATTAAAAACCGCCATTTACATAAATAAAGTATTACAAGGTAACCGCATTTGAAAGAAAAGAGAAATTACTTATAAGATGGAATCGTAATAATGATTTGCACGTAATTTACAATCTCACAACTTTAGTACCTTTCAAACATCTTTATAGAGTATGTTTGATAGAATTCAATTAATATTTTACAAAGAATAAAATTTCATACTTTTATTTTGGTCAATTAGGCAGATACGTAGATGGTAGACGACATTTGCAACACCAGGGGCATCGCCAATGCGTTGTCAACCCTGAGACATGATATTGTTAAGTCTCATGTGCCTGTAGTGTCACCTTACCTTTCTAACCGAAACACAGTAATACAAGTGCACTACTGCTTCACGGTGGAAATGGGTAAGGTAGTACTTCCCAGGACGAACTCTGCACTAAGAGCTCTAATACTCAAGACACGACATTCTTTACACACGGCCATCTGATCCCTAACTAAGCAGACTAACCCTAGTAAGCTGTCATGTCAGGGAACCAGATTATTTAACAGAAAGGCCTACGTACCTATTTTACCTAATAATTGTCTACTTTAATCATTTTTCTATTTTAGATTCATACAATTCAGTTTTTTTTTTCGGCTTTACGGGTAGTTTTGTAACAACCTGTATAGATACTAGCTGTACCCCAAATTCCCGAGTTGGAAAACGTAATTATTTCTTACCAAAAGCTTAAATATGAAATTTCAGATACCTAACTGGAGGAATTATGGATTGCCACAAACTTTCAACCTCTATTTCATCCCCTTCAAGATTATTTTTGAGACAAAATCTATAAGTATGTATTTAAAAAGTAGTATACATATGTAGTATGTCAGTTACCTGGTAGCCATACTACAAGCAGTAGACTCTGCTTAACTTGGGATCAGGTAACCATGTGTGACGAATGTCTTGGGATATTTATTTATGATATAATCTATCTCCTTGCCAAATTTCATTACCACCCGATGAGCCGTTTCTTCGTAAACAGAGCTCCTTTCGCATTTATAATATTAGTATCGATTTACACACAGACACAGAACAAACAGGTTTACCATGAGCCAACTGGCCTGTTGAAGGTAGATCTTCAACTTGAGGTAGCCAGCGAGACCATCATGCTATGGTTTCTATCAGCCCCTTAATTCAGCTAATACAAACTTCGCGAGCCGCTTCACGGAGGTCTCGGAGAGCTTACCTCTCGCGTGATTATACCACCGGCACGCTATGATGGCCGTTTTGACGTTTCAGATTATCATAGGAAAAGAAACTGTATTGCTTTGGAATAATAAGATTTCCATCATCATACAATTACCTGTGGGATCAATAGATGCACCTTATGTGTTAAGGAATAAAGGTTATTTCTCGTTGTCATTGTTAAACGTCAAAACGGCCATCATAGCGTGCTGTAAGTTTAGTAGTATTAGCGTAGTAAGCGACAGAGACAGAGCATAGAGGCCGCGACGAAACACCAAGATAGTGTCATTTTCCTTACAGAATTGAGCCCTAGATCATGGTTGTTAAAAGTATTGGCGTATCTATGGTAATTTTTCAGAGGGGGCTCGCATCTGAAATGCCATGATCGATCAAGTAGAGTCGAAATAAGTTGTTATGTACCTAGGTAGCAAAACAAACTATGCGTCACATTAAATTACTATTCAGTCTTGAAATAGTAGTGTCCAAACTCTTTGCACCTGTCTGTAGCAACGAATAACAATTGTTGACGTTTTTAGGTTATTATTGACTCTAACTATAACATCATTGCTCACTCATTGACACTGACAATTGCGATTTGTGCGATGTTTCTAGAATTTCAAATCGGTTCACCATCCTGGGGTAGGCTAGACTATACTAGGGTGGACACGCCCCCCCCCCGCCCCTATAACGTCATGGTTAAAGGAAAATTCCTTGTTAAGAAAGCTTTATTTTAATCTAAATTCTAGGCTAATCAGAAAAGGTACTTAAAATGCACTTTCTATGAATCAATTAGATTAGAATTTTAAATGGCTTTAAATGAAACCTATCCGTAATTAAAATATGTTGATTATGCGACTTGAATTCCTTTTTAACTTGACTTCTAGAATGGTTCTGTGTTTGACACGCATATAAGTACTTGTTAGTTTTACCCGCGTTCCCATGGGATGTCACATGTATTATACATATAAACCTTCCTCTTAAATCACTCTATCTATTAAAAAAAACCGCATCAAAATCCGTTGCGTAGTTTTAAAGATTTAAGCATACATAGGGATATAGGGACAGAGAAAGCGGCTTTGTTTTATAATATGTAGTGATTTATCCCGGAAAATGTAGCATTCCTCTGGAAGTGAAAGTGCGGAGGACAGCAGATTAAAAAAAAGAGATAAAAAAAATATTATATTACGGCGAATATCAAATTGACCACGAATGTTTTTGGTATTTTTTTTTCTTCTTTTTTTCTAAAACCATCTTATCATTATTACCTTTCTAATGAAACCGGTTTTTAACATATCGGTTTGATTATTTCATAGTTTATAACGGCCATAGGTAGAAACATTTAATGTGTTTTATATATTTAGACTAGCGACCCGCCCCGGCTTCGCTCAGGTGCAATGTAGATACTAATACATAAAAACCTTCCTCTTCAATCACTCTGTCTATTGAAAAAAACCGCATCAAAATCCGTTGCGTAGTTTTAAAGATTTAAGCATACATAGGGATATAGGGACAGAGAAAGCGACATTGTTTTATACTATGATAACACTCCGAGTACTCTGAAATAGATCTATCTATATATATATTATAAAAGGAGAAGCTGACTGATATATCAACGCAGGGCCTAAACTATGTGAATAGGCCTTTACAAGCACTTATGAATAGTCTGACTCTAACACCGGTTCGGAAGGTTGTTTTTTACTGAGAAGAGCCGGCAATAAACTCAGCAATTATTATTATTACACGCTTTATATTAGCTTCACCTGTATGTATGTATGTAACCGACCCCTTTGAGCTCGATTTTGTCCTACTTTGAACGATCAGATTAATTCAAACTTTGCACACCTGTCAAAGACCGATGACAATGCAATAATCCGATCAAAGTATCCGATTATCCTAATTAGATTCGCCAGGATTAATTTATTTCTTTCCACATCCTTTGCATGCGAGTAAGAGAGATAGAGCTAGTGCGCGAACTACGCATGCGTGCAGTTCCAGACTTACTCTTTCGGGCACTCAAAAAAATTTAAATAAAAAATGAAAAATAAATAATAGTTAAAAAAAACTAAAAAAACACGCTTTATATAGGAAACCAAACTAAAAAACAGAAAATAATAATTAATATTTATTAAAATTTATTTTCTGTTTTTTATTAAAAACGAACTTAGATTTATTACATAAAATTTATTTAGTCTCACTGACAATACCTGTGTGTGGTAACGCAGAAGTGAAGAATTATTAAGGTTATTATTATAAGGGAAACTTAAAATTTTGCACAGGGGTTCCTTTTATAAGGAGGTAAAACGGGGGTGCAAAATTTGTATGAAACTATGTGCTTTCTTAGTCAGATCAACTTCAGAGTAAACGCGGCAAACGGAGCGTCGCAGTGCATGCATAATGGCCTCGGATGCAAGCCCGGACATCAGTTTCCTATTCCGTTCCACGTAATGACGTATCTCATGTTGAATGGAACGTCATTAGTCATTCATTTTATTCATTCATTCATACAGAGATTGTGGTTAAAGCGACGCTTTAGTTATATTAAATCGAGATGTGTAGTGAATAGAGTTGAAAGTCGCGTGGGCCGTTTGAGTTAGTTTGACATTAATAAACGTTCTTTTTTAAACGATTTCTTTTGAGTAGAAATTCAATGTTTTTCTCTAATGTGTAGAATTATTATATTCTGTTTATGACTGTATAGTCATATATATATATAAGGGTTAAAATAGGGTTTCTTTATTAATTTAAATTTATTTTAATCTAAATTTAATATATGATGTCGATAAACACGGGTGAAACCCCCCACCCCAAAACCCACAAGGTTGTTGAAATACCTTGAATTAAAACTTGTATTGTGTCTCAAAATTACTGAGATTCCGTCAAACAATGTCGTTACGAAACGATGTATTTGATGCACATATTCACATCTTTACATCTTTTCTGGTTCAATTAAAGCCCCAAGGTCCTGGGTTTTATTCCCGCGTCGAACAAAGTGACATAAACGCTTCTTTGTTAAGAAATGACTGTCCTGCGGAGTTTTAGCCGTTCCCGATAAATGTAACATTTTCCTATAGGGCCTGTTCTATCTATATGCCAGATTTAATCCAAATTCGTTCTGTAGTTTTTGCGTGAACGAGTAACAAACATCCATACGTATATAGACAAAACTTTCATATTTATAATATTAATTGAATACAATGACAATTATGTGAATTAACATGTCTAAATTTAGATCCTATTAATATTATAAATGTGAATGTAAGTTTGTTTGTGACGCTTTCACGCGAAAACAACTTAACGATCATCATGAAACTTTGTACACATATTCTTGGAAGTATTAGAAGTAACATACTTTTTGGGCCGGGACAATGTTACATCCCTCGGGAACGCAGATGAAACGGCGGAGGACAGCTAGTATCTATACAACGTGTTACAAAATACCCCGTAAAAATATAATTAATTATCAAAGCCAACAACCCTAGTAAGCTGTCATGTCAGGGAACCAGATTATTTAACAGAAAGGCCTACGTACCTATTTTACCCAATAATCGTCTACTTTAATAGTTTTTCTATTTTTCATTCATAAAAATCAGTTTTTTTTTGGGGTATGTTACACAGCGTTACTACGGTTCTTAAATATTGTGAATGGACTCATTATAAGGCCCCATTTAACCTCCTTGCGGCTTTACGGGTAGTTTTGTAACGGCATATACTAGGACTTACATAACAGTTTATACTGTGCAAACCAAGTAACTGATATACTATAGGTAAATTTTTAAAATACCTATATTCTTAAATCTAGATATTAGATCTATATATTCTACCTGATTCGAACTACCCGTGGAATTTCTAGTCCGATACAAGTTCATTGTCAGATTCGAACCTACGACCTTCAACCACTGAACCAGTGAGGCTTAGTAATGTAAAAACATGAGACACATGTCCTAGATATTTTTTCACACTTTCACTGTCGTTTTGTATAAAATTTACATACCATTTGTATTGTATAACAAATATGACAAAATATTGGAAAATAAATTCTATGGTTTTAACTTTAAAATGTAAATTCCAGCTGACTAAGAGATATTGCCTCACTCTATATTAGAAGAAGAGGTCCGCCATACAAAATTGCACCTTATTTTATGTGTTAAAGGTTGTATTTTGCTAAATTAATTTCAAAGGATTTTGCGGCTATCCAAACTCCATACTGACACTTACATTACTGGCCGACAAGACAGACAAAAACGCACAGACGGAAATGGAAAAAGGTTTGATTAAAAAGTTTTGAAGAGCTCATTTTTTCACCAAATAAAGGTATTATTATTATTATTATTCTAGGAATACAAGATTATATAATAGGATAAATTTTCTACCTGTCCCCAGGTTCGACCGTGTTCCCGCGGGATATTACATTTTCCCGGTATAAAAAGTATCATATATGTTATTCCGCGATATGCTCTATCTACATGCTAAGTTTCATAGAAATCCGCCCGGTAGTTTTTGCGTGAAAGAGAAACAAAGTACATAACATATTCCGTGATAATTTACACACGGCCATCTGGTCCCAAACTAAGCAGAGCTTGCACTATGGAAACCAGATAAGTGATATACATATATTTAAATAGATATTTATACCCAGACAGTGGACAAACAGACATGTTCATGCACACAAATGTTTGTCCTGGGTGGGAATCGAACCCACAACCTGCGGCGTGGCAGTCAAGGTCTCTACCCATCAAGCCAACATTCCCGTCAAAAGATAAGTCATGGAAATATATCTGACGGAAAACAGGTTTTCCGTATGCATGTGTGTCAACAGTCACTTAACTATCTATATTTATATTACAACTAGCTGTCCCCCGCGGTTTCACTCGCGTTTATCGATAATAAACAGCCTATAACCATCTAGGAAAAATTCCGCGTCGAATGGTAGCAGTCCCATCCCGATATGTTCAGTAGTTTCGAGGTGATGGTGCGGCAAAGGAACACTATTTTCCTTATATATATAAAGAAGAGAGAGTGGTTTTTGTTTATACTTAGTAATCTCCAGAACTACTACACCTATTTGCAAAATCATTACACTATTTGAAAGGTCCACTGCTGCACATAGGCCTCACCTATGGCACGCCACTGAGCTCTTTGTTTCCAACCGCTGCCAGCCAGCTTGCGTATATCATCGCTCCATCTAGCTGGAGGGCGCCCTACACTACGTTCACCGAGCCGTGGTCTCCACTCTAGATAGATGATGATGATTTGAAAGGTACATTATTCCGAATGGACATAGGCTGTGCTTTAATCTATATACGAGTACATTAGATACCTCAGAAATGTGGGTGAAACCGTCGGTTGGAAGCTAGTCTGTCTACCTAAAATGACGAGCCAGTTCACTTGGTGATTAGAGAACATGATTCCCACGCTGCAGGTCGGGGGTCCTTCCACCCAGGACAAACATTTGTGTGCATGAACATGTCTGTTTGTTCTGTGTCTGGGTGTAAATCACTACATAGTATAAAACAAAGTCGCTTTCTCTGTCCCTATATCGCTATGGTTGCTTAAATCTTTAAAACTACGCAACGGAGTTTGATGCGGTTTTTTTATTAGATAGAGTGATTGAAAAGGATTTGTGTATAATACATGTGACATCCCACGGGAACGCGGCTAAAACCGCGGGCGACAGCTAGTCTTATATATAAAATTCTCGTGTCACAGTGTTAGTTACCATACTCCTCCGAAACGGCTTGACCGATTCTCATGAAATTTTGTGTGCGTATTTAGTAGGTTTGAGAATCGGTTACTATAATTTTTTTATACCCCTAAGTGATAAGGGTTGTCCACCCTAACATTTTTTTTTTGGACAATTTTTTTATAATATGGTAAAAAATACATACAACCCTAAATTCGTTCTATCACCAACCACCGTTTTTTAATCGCGATTTTTATATTATTCTGTTCCATCCACAGATCCGCAATAGCGTTGCAAGACGGCGATCGAATATAATAATTGTAGCACGATAAATTTTCATACATAGTTTATAAAAATGTAAATATGGCAAAACAACGTTTGCTGGGTCAGCTAGTATCTATATAAGTATGTATTTCAAAACTAGTATATGTAGTATCAGTTATCTGGTTTCCATAGTACAAGCTCTGCTTAGTTTGGGATCAGATGGCCGCGTGTAAAGAACGTCCGGGACATATCTGAAACTTGTCTCATGATTTGTCTTACTGTTATTTTCTTAACTAAGTATGTACCTACTTCACATTTGACTTTATACTAGCTTTTGCCCGGGGCTTCGCTCGCAGGCTTCAGTATTTGGTACACAGAGTACTTAAGATAATTTCGAAAATGACAAACTATAAAAAAATTAATAAATTATTCAAATGAATTATATTAGTATACTAGCTTCCGTCCCCAGGGTTTACTTACGTTCCCAAGGGATCGAATGTTTTCCCGGGTATTTTCAAGTTGTCGAAATCAATTAGGTCCGTTTTTACAGCGAAGAGTGTTATTGAAAAATTAACTCTATGCGGTTGTAATAAGGTCGATCATCATAATCATACAAATACCCATTGGATCATTAGATGGACCTTATCCCTTAGGAAATAAAGATGATTTTGCTATAACATTCTTTGCTGTCAAAAAGGCCTTTCAGGTCTTGACATCTTTGACAAATTGAAGTGTGTATTTAATAAAATTTGTATTTAGCAAAATTATCTTAAATGTTCCAAACCACATTCTATCCGTGAGGAAAATTTAAATAAATATAATACAAATTTAATTTGGATTTCTCTAGTTATTTCATATATACGAATACTTTTTAAAATCGATTTTAAAATGAGACTAACTCCAAAGTTAACTGTCCCCCGCGGTTTCACTCGCGTTCCCCGGGGATGTAACATTTTCCCGGGATAAAAAGTATGAAATCCAGGCTATAAACCATCTATCTGTTAAATTTCATTCAAAACCATTTAGTAGTTTTTGCGTGAAAGAGTAAAAAACATTCATACATTCGTACTCCCATCATCACAAATTTTCCCATTTATATATTGAAGTAAGTAATAAATATTCAATTTTAATAATTCGAACCAAAAACTATTCATTTATTAATAAAACCGCAATAAAAAAGTAAAAAGAAAACACTTATGTGTGTATAAAATTCAATACTCCTGAAAAAAAAAAACTTTTAATCACAAATTAAAACACTAACTTAAGAAAAAACATATTCTTACCATTTTAATGACCGCCAAAACAATATCCAATCACCAAACGAATGGAGTCCAATTAAAAAAAAAACACAACACCTTTTTAAAAATTTTAAATCACTCAAATGTCACAACACTTTCCCGCTTTTTATGTAAACTTTTTAATTCTCACACATAAGTTTGACAGTTCATTTTTTTTTTCAACGACCGAAGCTTCGGAGCGGAGGTTCGAGACTGAGTGCATGAGATATCTTCTGAAGAAAGTGCGGTTCTACTTCCCATATGGCAGCCAGTGTGTTCGTATAAAACCTGTAGGCCGTTCTCTCATCACACGACCACAGTGTAACTTTCAATCTTACGCTCATAAACACAAGGGCGATTTCAAGTTGTCTTTAAAGAAATTTTGTTTTCATTTGACATTAAAGTCATCGACATCATCTTCCGCAGCCTCCGATCGGAAATGCTCTCTAAAATATGAGATTTAAAATTCATTTTTGCTTATTTAGTAATGGCGTCGGAACTCAAAACAGGATATTTAATACATGCTTGCTTAAATACATTTCTCTTTTATTTGTCTCGTGGAAGTCACTTGTATAGGTGTGGCGGATGTAAAATTAAGAAGAATTTGGCGAGTCCGCCATTTGCATAATATTCATTTTGGTGGAAAGCTGAAAGTGATAGTTATGGGACCTGCTTTGATAACGTTATAATATACTTCTTAATATTTTGTCTATGGCCGTGAGATATTTGATTTAGGAACACGTTTAGTTTTATTAATGAGAGGTAGTTTCACCTGTTATGTCATGGTCTCGCATTTATGCTATGTTTATTCAATTTTTTCTTTTTTTATTGGTTGATTAACGTCGGTAGGCATTTGCAATAAAAAGTACACTATATTTATTTGTTGCAGCCTCTATGGAGCCTGTCACCAGCCATTTTTAGGGTTCCATACCGAAAGGGTAAAACGAGACCCTAGTACTAAAACTCCGATGTCTGTCTGTCTGTCTCTATGCTGTTTCTTATGAACCGTGATAGTTAGACAGTTCAAATTTTCGCAGATGATGTATTTCTGTTGCTGCTATAACAACAAATATTTAAATTTGCCTTTACAAAAATTTAAGAAAAGAATTAGAACTGTTGTGTGATAATGACGATAATGCTTGGGTGTAGCGCTCGCTCCAGCAGGACACATCTTTATGTACAAAATCTTATTTTGAAAAGAGTAATTGCTGAGTTTATTGCCGGCTCTTCTCAGTAAGCAACCTTCCGAACCGGTGTTAGAGTCTGACCATTCATAAGTGCCTGTGAAGGCCTATTTGAATAAATATTAGGTTGGGGAAAAAGTCTTTTCGCATTTTAGTACGTATGAACTTGTAATAAAATGTCTTTGGCTATACTATTTGTATCTGGCTGGTTTTGGTATCATTGAAAGTTTAAATTTTAAAGAACATAATTCCAAATTCAAATTAGGAAAATGTGTGATTTGCATTTATTTTTCGTACCGCCAAGATGAGATGAGTGAATCTAATGAAGAAATTCGATTCATTTTAAAATTTTACTACAAAAAAGGTAAAAATGCAACGCAAACCGCGAAAAAAATTTGCGATGTTTATGGACCTAGTGCAGTGTCTGTGAGAGTAGCACAAATTTGGTTTAAGCGTTTTCAATCCGGAAATTTTGATGTCAAAGATGCACGTCGCTCTGGTCGCCCCATTACGGATAAAATGGATTTTTAAGGGGGCCGGTGAAATTACAGGCACATGAGACTTAACAACTTCATGTCTCAGGGTCGACAACGCATTGGCGATGCTCCTAGTGTTGCAAATGTCCATAGGCGGCGGTGACCACTTACCATCAGGTGGACCGTCTGCTTGTTTGTCGGTCCAAGTGGCATAAAAAAAAAATGCCATTGTTGAAAAAGTGGAGCAAGATCGGCATATCAATAGTTACGACTTAGCTGAAGAACTGGGAATTGACCACAAAACAGATTTGGCGCATTTGAAAAAAACTGGGTACAAAAAAAAGCTAGATATTTGGGTACCTCACGAGCTCACTGAAAGAAACCTAATGAACCGTGTACTCATTTGTGATTCTTTATTACTACGTCATAAAACCGAACCATTTTTGAAGAAGCTGATAACTGGTGATGAAAAGTGGATCACGTACGACAAGAACGTGCGAAAAAGGTCGTGGTCAAAGGCCGGTCAGGCTTCACAGACTGTGGTGAAACCCGGGTTAACTCGCAACAAGGTGATGCTGTGTGTGTGGTGGGATTGGAAGGGCATTATTTATAATGAGCTGTTACCACCAGGCAGGACCATCGATTCTGAATTCTACTGCGAACAACTGATGAGATTAAAGCAAGAAGTTGAGAGAAAGTGGCCGGAATTAATCAACAGAAGGGGTGTGGTTTTTCATCATGATAACGCTAGACCTCACACATCTTTAGCCACTCAGCAAAAATTTATGCATCCGCCGTATAGTCCTGACCTTGCACCTTCAGATTTCCACCTGTATCGGTCTCTTCAGAATTCTTTAGGCAGTGTCAGGTTAACATCACGAGAGGACTGTCAAAACCACTTGTCGCAGTATTTTGATCAGAAGTACCAAAATTTCTATAGCAATGGGATCATGTCCCTACCTACAAGATGGCAAAAAGTTATCGAACAAAATGGTACCTACATACTTTAGTTAAATGTAAATAAACTATATTAAAAATGTTTTGAATTTTCTTAAAAAATGCGAAGGAACTTTTTCCCCAACCTATTATTTCATTTAATTTCATTACTATAAAACCGAATTAAATAAATATTTACGAGACCCATACAACAGACATGATTTTTTTCGCCGTTTTTATAGATAATGGTACGAAACCGGCCGGTTTTTTAAACTAATATATCTACTGAAAATAATATCTTCATAATTTTCCCGCTGATATTTACGAAATGACAATTTTAAATAACGAACTATTAAAGAATTTCAAAGCTAATCGTGCCTACTGTTGAATTAAGTTATCAATGATTGCTGAGCTACGTTAAGATTAAATATAGCTTGTTATTAAAAAAAAAAAACGAATAAGCTAAAGTACCTGGATGGCTGAGCATTGCTCGGGATTTCTTTACTAACGTGACTTCTACCGTATTCTCTTTTTATAAAGCACTGTCATATATACCTAGATACGAATTAGATGCGATAATAAAGGGCTCCCAATAACAGTATTTCTCACAAAAGATGTAACTTGAAAACCTTACCGTCTAATGACATTGTAGTAGTTTTCATTAACGAAAAACACGGCTTAAACGACAATTTCTGAAAATGAATCCTAGCTAGATCGATTTAACGCCCCCGAAACGCCCTGCATACTAAAATTCATGAAAATCGTTGGAGCCGTTGCTGAGATCCTGATCATATATATACAAGAATTGCTCATTTAAACGTATTAGATAGATAATAGACTACGTATTTTGAATAAAATGTTCCTCGCTCATTCATTTTACAAAACAATAGCTGCTTTCTCCAAAATATCGGTAAATTCAATATATTAATCATAAAACAAACCATTTGATAAATCGTTAATTATTCCACATATTGTTTTAATTTGACCTACAAACTAAATAATTATTTAATTTCTCCAAAGTGTATGTCATACTTGACTCACACGCTCGTCATACATACCGATACAAAAGACAAAAGTAGGTCAAATCGTTTGACAGTTTATATAACTCACTTTTCTTTTACCTTTAAAAAAGTTATTTCGCAATAATGGAAATTTGCTGGTCGATTTGAATGTTTTCATCATTGTTTCTATTTCAGTCGATTTATATTAACACAACAACTCGACTGTAGGGTGTAATAGACTAAAGAGTATATCTATGATCGCGTGCACTTGCACTGAGCATTCCCAAAGATGGTTGACGCAAAATAATAATAATTTCTTTGCACTAAAAGACAATACAGTTGTAAAATTGATATCATCTCTTTTTAGAACAAAACTACCTAACCTAATACAAAATGTTGAGTAGTAGAGCTCATAGTGTAGAGTTCGTCCAGGGTAGTACTACATCCATACCCATTTCCACGGTGAAGCAGTAGTGTTGTATTACTGTTTCGGTTAGAAAGGCAAGGTGACATTACAGGCACATGAGACTTAACAATTTCACCTTTCAGTGACAACTGGTGTTGCAAATGTTCACAGGTGGCCGTGACTTACCATCAGGTAGACCGTCTGCTTGTTTGTCGGCTCATATGCTATAAAAACCAGAGGAAATTTGGTAATGCATGTGAAAATTGTGAAATCCTAGAGATTATCAGCTCTCAGACATAGATAACAAGAGAATAATCCATATCTGTGCTTTAAATTGTTTTACTTTTAAAATGTAAGTCAACCGAAACTAAATAACTAAAGAGGTATTTGTAAAATAGAATATACACACAAAAGGCGTACAAACCGGTATTGGAAACATAGCAAGACAATAATATAAGGCGGGAAGTGACACTTAAGGCTGTACACGGCGGATACAAGCTTTCTACGCTTAAAAAGTTTACATTTTAGCGAACTGACGCCATTGTTATTTTGAGACATGGTAATTCGCGCCTAATATAATAATAATAATAATAATAATAGCCTTTATTAACAATCTTATAAGTTACAATTAATTTATTTCTACTTAATACTACAAATTAAATTAGTTTAGGTTGTACTTAAATAATATTTCTGTTAGACACCGGTTTCTTGATTGTCTTGCTTTTCAGCATAGGCCTCCCCAAGTATTCTCCACAACGATCTATCCTTTGCTTTTCTCGTCCAGGTCGTTCCTGCCACCATTTTTATATCATCTTCCCATCGACGAAGTTGACCACCTTTACGTCTCTTCTTATATCTAGGGCACCATTCCGTCACTTCTTTGGCCCATTTATCTTTCTTACTTCTTATTAGATGTCCAGCCCATTTCCATTTTAGTTGTCGGATTTGGTATTTTATGTCTATAATCTTGGTTTGTTGTCTTATTATTTTTAACTGAACTTTGTCTTTGAGCTTTATGTTGAGTATGCTTCTTTCCATTCTATGTTGACACGCTTCTAGGGATTGAATGTTTTTCTTTGTACAACTCCATGTCTGACATCCGTAGGTCATGCTTGGTAGGATACATGTATTAAATATTTTCTTTTTTCCTTCAACCGGTACAGCCGAGTTTTTCATAACATCTTTTAGAGCCCAGTACCTCTTCCATCCAATATTTATTCTATTTTTTATTTCTTTTGTTGTAAGGTCTTTGGGAGATATTATTTGGCCAAGGTATGTATACTCCGTTACATATTCCAATTCAGTAATGTTGTTGGCTTTAATAGGAATTTTAATGTGATTTGTCATCAGTTTTGTTTTGCTGATATTCATAGATAGTCCTACCTTTTCACTTTCATGTACCAGTTGTCCAATCATAGCCTGAAGGGTTTTTGGATCCCCGCATATTAGTATAAGGTCATCGGCGAATCTTAGATGACTTAGTAGTACTCCGTTAATATTTATACCATATTCCTTCCAATCAAGATGACGAAATATATGTTCTAGGGTTGCCGAGAAGAGTTTGGGTGATAAAGGGTCTCCCTGTCTAACTCCTCTTCTAATTGGGAAGGATTCTCCTACCCTTTCTGTCTGTATCTTGGCTTTCATATTTCCGTATATGTTCTTAATTATACGAATGTATTTATTGTGGACCCCTTGTGTATCAAGAGCTTCCCATATTTTCTCGTGTTTTAGTGAGTCAAAAGCTTTATTGTAGTCTACGAAGGCTAGGTAATAATCAATTCCATATTCGTTGCATTTCTGGCAAATTTGTTTTATGGTATGAATATGGTCGATGGTTGAGAAACCACTTCGAAACCCTGCTTGTTCTTTTGGCTGATTTTCGTCTAAGGTCTTTGTTAGACGCTCTAGTATTATTTTAGAAAAGATTTTATAAACATTAGACATTAGCGAGATAGGTCTGTAATTTGTAATATCATCTGTTTTCCCTTTCTTGTGAAGTAAAATTATAGTAGACGTGGACCATTGATGAGGTATATATTCTGTTGCTAAAATTTCATTGAACAGATCCGTCATTGTGTTCAAAATAATTTCAGATATTCCAATTAAAAGTTCATTGGAAATGTTATCTTCACCTGCTGCTTTCCCTCTCTTTTGTGATTTTATGGCTCTAACAACTTCATCTTTTAATATGTTTGGAATTGGTTCTTCATTGATTGCCCTGTTGCTTGTAGTAGACGTAATTTGGTCATCATCGTAAAGTTCGCGATAGAAATCGGTAGCTGTTTCAAGTATTTCGTTTCTTTTTGATTTCTGTTTTTTAGTTTTATGATGTCTTACATTAATAATCCAATCTGTGTTTTCTTGAAGTTCTTTCCATACTCTCTTGATTCCGCCTGATTTTATATACAGTTGTATTGTTTCTGTTCTCAGTTTATATCTGTGCTTTCTTATTTTTTCATTTATTTCTTTACTCATTTTAGTTATCTCTAGTTTATTATTTTTCCTATTTTTAAATAAGAGGGCCCTTTCTTTAATTAAGTTACTTGCTTCCGATCCTATTCTATCCTTGAATGGTTTGTTTCTTTCTAGTTTTTTATTGGTTTCTTTTATTTCTTCAACTAATGTATCGTATTTTTCTTGAATAGTTCTAAGTTCGTTTATTGGTATTAACTTAGCTTTAAGGTTTTCTAAAACTTGAGTCGGTAATGGTAGTGTAATTGGTTGCTTTGTATTTTGTATATGTTTCCTTGATTTCTTTGCCTCAAATTTGTGTAGATGACCTCGGAGTAATCTGTGATCAGTACTATAGTTAAAGTTGTTAAGAACTTCCACATTTAAGAAGAGCTTTGGTTTGTTCGTAGTTATAAAATCTATCTCGTTTCTTACTTGACCATTGGGAGATTCCCACGTCCATTTCCTTTTAGGATTTCTTTTATAAAAAGTATTCATAATATGTAAGTTATTTTCTAATGCGTAGTTGATAAGTCTTTGCCCATTATCGTTCCTTTTGCCAGTTGTATAGAGACCAAGAATTTTATCTTCGTTTTTGCCTCTTTGGCCAATTTGACTGTTAAAGTCTCCCATCACAATAACGGTGTTATACAGAGACTCCATTGTTTTATTCAGGGTTTCATAAAAGCTATTTTTAACTTCTTTTTTTGCTACCTCAGTTGGAGCATATATCTGAACTATTGAAGTCGGATTTTTGTGATCAGGGAGTATGATGTTTAAGATGGCTATTCTGTCTGAAATTCCTTTAAATTCTATTATATTGTTCTTTAGATATTTCTTCACCATGAAACCTACGCCATACTTGCCTGGTACTTCATTTTTATAGTACAGAATGTGTTCTTCGTGTTCTTCAATTTTTTCTGACGATCTCCGTACATCACTTATGCCTAGGATATCCCAATTAATATCCTGCAACGCCTGTTCTAGCTCTGTTAGATATTCGTTCGACTTTAATGATCTTGTGTTGAGTGTTGCTATGTATAGTCTCTTTTTTTGGATCTTTGTTGTTGTTTGATTTTTCCTCATAAATTCTTGGGGGGTTTGGTCAATAGCCCCGCGGTGACCAACCGTATTGGGGCTTTTGTTATTTATTAATTTATTGCCTATATAATTTGTTTTATTTTCGTTACCGGTGTCTAGTAATTCCTATGCTTTATATTGTTGAGATGCTTTTTCATTTAAAGAAGAGGATCTTGCCCTCATATACTCAAACGCATTTGTTTTGTGTAGTTTAGGAGGTGCAATAATATTTTTTGATCCACTGCGGTCTGTAGGTTTATGTATGTTCTTTGGTGACGTCGATGCCTCTCTCTTTCTTTTTTCTGCATCTGGTGTTTCTCTGATGACTATTCTATTATTTCGAATGAATGCGTTTTTCCCGTTTTGCTTTTCTTGTCTAAGTTTTTCTTGAAGGGTTTTGCGCATTTCCATCGTTTCTTTCGAAAAATCTTCAGTAATATACGTCTGTTTAGGCATTTTCGCTTTGTTTTTCAGTATTAATATTTTCTTTTGAAATGACGTAAAAGATATAAGTATTGGTCTTACTTTTTTCTCATCTTGTCTCTTTCCCAGTCTATGGTAGTTATCTATTTCGTAGATATCGATGTTTATATCTAGGCTTCTCAAAGTTTCTTCTATTATTTTGAATAATTCTTGGTGATTCTTTTCTGTTTCTTGAATACCGTGTAATATCAAATTATTCTTCCTACTTCTGTCCTCTAGATATTTCACTTTTTCGTTCAATCGTTGTATCTCAGTTTTTAGGTATTTATTTTCTTCCAAAAATGGTTGAAATTTCTCATCTATGTTGTGCATGATATTTTCTGTTACACTCCTTGTAATTGTTGCAGTTTGTTGCTCGAGTTCAGATTTCATCCTTTGGAATAGCCTTTCCATATCTTCTGATATTCCAGTAGAACACATGTTGCAAAAATAAAATGTTTTATTCTGCGTGTATTGGAACGTTCCGTGAATTCGTCCGTTATGTTGGCACTACTGCTAGCTTGTTGTCACTGTCAGATGTTGACTTTGACAATTGATAAATAATATAGTGAAATGTTTTCTACCTCCTCGAAACAGATACTTGTTTGCAATTTTATCGATGTTTATCGGGTTTTCTTACTTCTCCTTTATGGTATCTGCGTTTATAATTTTTCCTGTGTAGATAATATGCACTATGTTGTTGGTGTTGGTTGATTTTCAGCGTGTTTTCGATTAAAATCGGGAGCACAGTTCACAGACTGTTGTTGTTTTGACAACCGGAAACGACGCCTAATATAAATGACATTGAATGTTGTATACTCTGTGGTTTTGATCAGGAAAGTATTGTTTTTTATTGTAAGTAAAGCGTTTGGATGAAACATATTGGTGATGACATTTTCACTTTTTTTTTAAGAATGAAAAGTAGGAAACAATATTTTAGGTTCCTATGAATCTTTTTAATGTTAGTTTTATTTATTTAGAAAATTCAAAAGCGTTAATTTTGGCCTTATCAATATATATTTATAATTATAAAGCGGCAATGTTTGTATTTTATAAGTTTGGATGTAGAGGATGTAATCCTCGAGACTACCTCAATAATTCTTTCACTGATACACTGACACTAAGCTACACTATTTCCGAATGACATAAAAATTCAAAAAATTCAAAATTCAAAACCATTTATTCAGTTTAGGCCTTCGGAGGGCACTTATGAAGGTCAAATTTAAAGTTACTGAAGCTACAACCGGTTCGGAAGTCAGCCTTCAACTGAGAAGAACCGGCAAGAAACTCAGCAAGGTTACATTCTTTTTTATTTGTTATATAAATTTTTATCTATTCTGACTTTTTGGCTATTTTATAATTTCAATTTTACATAATTTTATATTTAACAATTACAAAATACTTATTATAGGTAACATTAATAAAAACAAAACAAAAAAAAATATGACAAGACTACAAAATAGAAAATAACAATAATTAGGTACTTACAACTTAAACAAGAGATTTAGAGGTGCACTGTGCAGAGAGCAGCTATTTCCATACATTTTTATCTTCAATATAATGAACTACCTTGTAATACGCTTTTTCTTTCAAAACTTTCCTAATATAATTTTTAAATTTATGATCAGACATTTTGGTTATTGAAAGCGGTATCTTATTATAAAATCGAACACAATTACCAAGAAATGACTTGTTAACTTTAGTTAGTCTAAAGTATGGAACAACTAACTTCTCCCTTTGTCTTGTATTTATACTATGAATATCTAATTTTGCGTCAAACATTCCTATGTTTCTACGTATAAACATTATATTTTCATAAATATATAGTGAAGGTAATGTCATTATATTTATTTCCCTAAATAAATCTCTTAATGATTCACGGGGACCCATACTGTAAATTGCACGAATTGCTCTTTTTTGTATAATAAATATTGATTCTATATCCGCTGCTGCTCCCCAAAACAAAATACCATAGGACAAGAGGCTATGAAAATATGCAAAATAAACTAATTTGGCCGTCTCAACATTCGTCAATTGTTTAATTTTCCTAACAGCAAAAGCAGCCGAACTTAATTTAGCAGCTAGAGTATCAACCTGAGGTCCCCATTGCAATTTATTGTCTAATGTAAGACCCAAAAATACCGTTTTATTTACAAGATCAATATGGCTCCCATCTATTATTATTTGGCTATCTACTTGTGCTACATTTGGTAAAGAAAACCTTAAGCATTTAGTTTTCTTTGAATTTAGTAATAGATTATTTGTAGCAAACCACCCACAGACAATTGACATAGTATGATTAACTTTAGTTAGATCTTTGTCTTTTCTATTAACTTTAAAAATTAATGATGTATCATCAGCAAACAAGACAATATCTGTGAGGTCATTTACAACATATGGCAAATCATTTATATATACTAAAAACAAAAATGGACCTAAAATTGAACCCTGGGGTACCCCCATTTCGACTAAAGAGCCCTTGGATGTTGTGCCGGTAATCCCTACCTTTTGCTGGCGATTTGATAAATAAGATAAAACAAGATCATGAGCAGTTCCACGAATTCCGTAGAAGTCAAGTTTTAGTAGTAGCGTACGGTGGTCAACGCAATCGAATGCCTTGGACAGATCACAAAAAATGCCAATCGCATCCTGTGAATCCTCCCATGCGCCATAAATGTGCCTCAGCAATGTTGCTGCCGCATCGGATGTAGATCTTCCCTTCGTGAAACCGAACTGATGACCATGCAATACCTTATGCTTAGTAAATAGGCTGTGTTTCCGGGTAGTAGAGCTCTTAATGCAGAGTTCGTCCGGGGAAGTACTACCACCTTACCTTAACCAATTAGTTCAGCCTAGTGAACTGTCTATTTGATAGTTTATGAAATAACTTGAAAGGAAACAGTAAGATCTCGGAGCAATCACTCCGAGGCAAGAATGGACTAGACATTAAGGTCCTATGTCATTGATGAGATGCTGTGTGGTAGCGACAAATACTGCCACCGCAAGACTTCTCTAGGATGTCATTAGCAACAGAAGACGACCACGTGTACTTCACACCTTACTCGAGTGATTAAAAAACATTTCAAAAGATGTTTAGCATCAATATTGAGTAGTAGAGGTTCAGTAATTTTCAATTTTACCTTCATGCCTTCCGTGGGCCTAAACTGAATAAATGGTTTTGAATATAGATTTTTTGAAATTTGGTGCAGAGAACGTCCACGGAATTTTACCTTGACCATTTCCGCCGTGAAGCAGTAGTGCACTCGTATTACTGTGTTTCGGTTAGAAAGGTAAGGGGGCCGGTGAAATTACAGGCACATGAGACTTAATTTCACGTCCCGTCCGCTTGTTTGTCGGACCATGTGGTACAAAAATAAAAAAAAATCCCGGTTACTTTAGATTCCTAGACATACGCCGGTGAATTCACTGGACTAGTTTAAGATAATTTCATTTCAGGTTATCGTTACCACACTTCTACCAGTATACCTAAGGTAAAATACTGTACTAGATGTCGATAAATTTACGTTTGAATTATTGTCATGTCACCCGCATTTATCGATATCATTTATATCCTATAACCATCTACGAAAATTTCGCGTCGAATGGTTGCGGTAAAGCTAAAATTTATTTATTTATTATTCACATTGATAAGTACAACATCTTACAGTTTCCCAAGATGATGTTATACCTAATTTTTTAAACTATACTTAGACATAACAAAAAATACAAATTATACAGTTATTATTTATCTTTCCTTATCGCTTCAAATTTGAATGCCTCTTTCAATGCACCTTTGTGCTCCTGTTACAAATTTCGGCAGGCTTTAAACGAATCTTCCAACGACATATTATTCATAGGCCCTTGACAACGGAGCAAACTTAAGTAATTTTGTCCTAGCTCTTGGCACATCAAACAAAGTGGGGCGGCGTCGCGCTCCCACATACCCGTCTGGGACGCGCAGCCGCAGCGCCTCCAGCACATCTGGGTGGTGCACCAGCCCGCGCAGCACCCTCGCCACGTACTTTACTAACGCGACGTCCCTCCTTACCGCCAGTCTAAATATTTTTTTACTATTGGATTGGTCTTGTACTCTCGCCCTGGACTCTGATTGACATTGTGACTGTTGTACGTGAACTTCAACACTTCGATATAGATAATAAGTTAGATTGTCCCTATATCCGGCACTGCTGTGATAGGCATACTAATTGCAGTGCCGGATAAAGCAGCTATATTATGTATTGTGTGTGTTTTTATGAATTTATTTTTAATGTGTAATTTGTTTTAATGTTTTTGTAATCTATGGGTCATGTTACTTGCAATAAAAAAAATTGAATTTGATATAGCGATAGTCTATTTGGCGTCGCTGTAGACTCCGGAGCACCGCCTATGACTCGATTGAATCGAAGGCTTTCTCATAGTCCACATACGCCATAATGGCCGAATTTTCTTTGTTTAATTATACAAAATAATTATCATCAGCTGTTTAGCTCTAATGGTACGTATTTAAACAAGATAGTATTATTAAAAAGTTTATTTCCAACTATAATTTTTTATTATAACAATAAAATAAAACTTAGGTGTGTGTATCGGTATTTTCTTGTCTCTGCTTTTTGTTTCATTAAAATATAAAAAAAGATATTAGAGGAATAGACAGACACACCCAAAAACACACTATTCTAAGTTCAACATTATTATTCTGTTTTGTACCCATATCCCCTTCAACTAACGTGACATTGGCGGAATTGTGCTACTGGCCTACGAAAAAGATTATTCTATGTTCTAGGTATTTGTTTTTCAAATAATACAACAATATCAACTCAACCACAAATATATCAACATTACTTAACCAAATAAAATATAGTATTTGTACAAACGCGTAACTCAAACAACCATTACGATCAAAAGTAAATTATTACGAAAAACCAAAAGATTACATAAACCATAACCAAAACAATGGCCGATTTCTCTCCAATAAGACGTCATTATTTGATTTGACATTAGGTTGCGGTTATTTGATATGTTACGTCATTTGAACGAACACGTAGTTTGGCGCGCTTCCGGATTTTCGTGCAGTTTTTCACTTTTGTCCCACTTACAGACTATTTCCTTACAAATATTTAAAATGTTAATATTATTACGAATCTATTGCATAATACTGTTAATGAACTGATTGTCATGACAGAGAGTATAGTATCTATCTATCTTCTATATAATACATACTCGTATAAGGAAATCTTTGACGCACCATCACCTCAAAACTACTGAACATATCGGGATGGGACTGCTACCATTCGACGCGGAATTTTCTTAGATGGTTATAGGCTATATATCAGGTGTGGCCAACTTTTGTGCACATAAGATCTACTTTTTATTTTAAAATTGAGTCGCGATCGACCTATTTTGAGAAGCACAGGTAATGAACAATATGCGCACGGGACATGCAACGGCTGCGAATGTCTCCCTACTCGAACCATGAGCTGCGTACATGTTCATTCCATTTCATTCCTGTATCAAGTACTAGAAACATTTGGCATTGAATGCGTCCCCTCATGGAACTTGCGAGTGATCGACCAAAATTGGTCGCGCGATCGATCGGTCGATCGCGATCGACTTGTTGGCCACTCCTACTATATGTGATATCGACAAACGCGGGGGACAGCCAGTACTATAATAGAATTGTGGAACTGTATCTGGACCTACATTGGCAATATTTACCAAAAACGAAAAGCCGCGACGACACACTCGAGTTATTGTGTAATTTTCCTTACAAAATCGAGCCAGATATTGGATATACTATACTTATAAAAAAGTAGTAACTTTTATTCTTAATCCATCCGCGGGTTCAGAGTAAGCCAACGGATACCACAATAAAACTAAATTTAACTGAATAAACTGTATTAATTTTCTTTTAAAACAATATATATAATTTATATTTCTAGTTTCAGGTATCAAAACATTTTGACGTTAATTGCTTTTTTTTTGTATAAATTATATTCACTACATGCAACCAATTAGTTCAGCCTATTTGATAAACGGAATGATTATGAAATAACTTGTAACGAAACAGTAAGATCTCGGAGCAATCACTCCGAGGTAAGAATGGACTAGACATTTAGGTCATATGTCATTGATGAGATGCTGTGTGGTAGCGACAAATACTGCCACCGCAAGACTTCTCTAGGATGTCATTAGCAACAGACGACCACCTGCACTTTACACGTTACTCGAGTGATTAAAGCATTTCCAAAGATGTTTAGCATCAATATTGAGTAGTTGAGCTTTCAATGCAGAGTTCGTCCGTGGAAGTTTTTTTTTTTATTTAGATTATACAAGAATAAATATCTTGTAACTAATTCCACTGGATCTCTTTCTCTGTCAAGTCCCAGTCAGTCGACTCAGTGAGAGCGGGTCCTGAAGATGCTTCGTGTAGAAGCGAAACATGTGTCGATTTCCTGTTGAGTTTTATTGTCTGAGACTTGACAGAGATCCAGCGGAATTAGTTACTAGATATTCATTCTTGTATAATCTACAATGGATCTCCGCAAGGTCACGCCTGAGTCAATTAGTTATTTTATTTATTTATTTCTGATGGGATAGCGATTGACCTCAATCTCACCTGATGGTAAGTAAAGATGAGGCCGAAGATGGAGCTCGCTAGGCTAGTAGCCTATTCACTCTTTTCTTAAAGAGCACCAAATTGTAAGTTTCTAGGAATAGAGATTAGTGATAGATTAGTGATAGTATAGTATAGATTAGAGATAGACCTTACCCATTTCCGCCGTTCAGCAGTAGTGCACTTGTATTACTGTATTTCGGTTAGAAAGGTCCGGCCGGTGAAATTACAGGCACATGAGACTTAACAACTTCACGTCTCAGGGTCGACAACGCTTTTGCGATGCCTCTGGTGTTGCATATGTCTATAGGCGGTGACCACTTACCATCGGGTGAACCGTCTGCTTATTTGTCGGCCCATGTGGTGAAAAAAAAAACTGCCGATTGTGAAAATTCTACCAAATCTCTTGTAATACACAGGACAGAAACCATAGATCTATCACTTCATATTGCCATGGATTCTACATATTGTTTATGGTGTTTCTTCCGATGTTTAAAACCTCTTTAGATAGTAATATAGCCACATTAAATACGTAAATATATCTTGTTACACCAAGTGTTTATAAGTAACTATTAACAATTGATTGGAACATACTTGTGCTTGTTTAGAAAGTTCACCCCGCGTCGGATGGGCGTAATGGAATTCCATGACATGTAATAGGTGTTAGCAATTTTATTGTTTGTTATTAAATATTGATTTATTACTTACATTTAAAATCAAAATGAAAGTAAAATGGGTGTGATTATTTACTAAAAAAAATATTGGTCCATAGAGTAATGGAACGAACCTTTTTATTGTCGATCGATTTATCGATAATGTCACCTGTCAAAGTAAAAGTGCAATGGCGGCACATGAAAATACCGCGAAACCATTTCAGTACTAATCCAGCTGTATCTCAGCAATCTCTGCACTTTTCAGCAATGCGATTGTATTGCGCTGTGAGACAGTTGTTGTACAACATTGTGGAGCTGGCATTTCGACCTTTGAGTGATGAGACGTCGCAGGTTCAACAGGATTTGAAGATCACAGGCCATTGCGACTGGTCCAATCACGAGTAAACTTTCACTCAGAGACAAGTCACCGGGCCGGAGCGCCGTGACACAAGGCAAGGCCGTAGGGCGCGGTCGCGGTCGAACTTTCACTAGAAAACTTGTAGGGTCACCATTTTTTTATGGTTGTGGAGATTGTGGTCTGTTTTAATTTTCATAAAAAAATACATTGTGTGGTTTTATGAAACCACGATGCAAGTCAAACTTTTTCGGAGAGTAGGCATTTAACTGAAAATTTTCGGATGTTGATAATGGTGACTTATCCGTTATTCAATACAGTCATCAAAAAGTAGGAATGTCATAGACAAAGACAATTAAAAAAATAACTTAAACTCCACAGATCAAATAATTCTATGCTAACTACAGAGAACCACAGGCGGGTGCGAGGCCTGTCGCAGGTACACCCACAGGCACACGTGGCCACCGGGTGCGACTCAGACTGCGGGTTCTAGGCCTGCTGTAATGCGACATGCGATGGAAGCTTCACTTTAAAATGATTATGTATAAAGATGTACGTTATCTATGGCCGTGTGATTTCCAGGTTAGATTAGGATCAATACAAATCAAATGCCATGGGTATCGTTAAAGCTGAGACAGGAAATGGGCAGTAGCGACTACCTGTGACTCCACCTCACTGTGATCACCAAACAGCGGCACACACGTGGTAATTTAGGAAAACCCTTGGCTTACACCCTCCTCATCTAACATAGCCTAGGGAGGAAGCAAGAGTGGACATCCTTGGAATCATATGATGATGTGGAAGGCATTTTAGTTGGCGTTAGAGTCTGACAACATAAGTGCCTATGGAAGCCTATTTGAGTAAATATATTTCATAAAATTTGACATAGAAAGAAAATAAATAACACGAATTTGAATAACAAACAGCTGCCATTGTGTTCTGGTGGTTGCACTTCAGAGCTGCTTTCTAGACTTAATCTGCCACCTTTGGCCGTATAATTACCAGTCAGTGCCCATAATCAACTTAAAAAAACAACACAAAAAATTGTGCATAATCTTTTTTCTGACCATAAATCATAGACACCATACTTATAATTTTTTCTCAGACTTACATAACCCACACATGCGAAGGATTCTTCCGTAACTTCCATCTCGGTCAAACTCGTTGAGTTTCGTAATCTACACCGGCATTCTTTAGTTCTGACCATCATCAAAATTTATCTATGGTGCAATTATATATTACACGTAAAAAATAATTTTATCTATGGTATCTATTGATCTGTAACGTTTTACATTTCTTTACGATCCCTAATAATATTATAAATGTGAATGTAAGTTTGTTTGTGACGCAAAAACTACTTAACCGATCATCATGAAACTTTGTACACATATTCTTGGAGGTATTAGAAGTAACATAGGATACTTTTTGTGCCGGGAAAATGTTACATCCCTCGAGAACGCGGGTGTAGTAACTAGTCTATATTTTATTGAGAGGAAATCGAATGGAAACATACTTATTATAAAAAAAAAATAAGAAAAAAAAACTCAACAATGTTGTACAACAACTGTCTCACAGCGCAGTACAAATGCATTGCTGAAATATGCAGAGATTGCTGAGATACAGTTGGATTAAAATTTGTTATAATACATTGATATTTTGTTGAGTAAAATGCGATGCATGCATAACAATTAAGAAAACAAAAGAAAAATAAACTCAACAATATTCTACAACAGCTGTCTCACAGCGCAGTACAATCGCATTGCTGAAACATGCAGAGATTGCTGAGATACAGTTGGATTAAAATCATAATTTGTTAAAATCATTGAATATTTCGTTTAAATTATAAATAACACAAAAAATAAATAGCTTTATTGATTTCTCTCGTCAAACTGGTTGGCTTTCAAACGAAAGCGAACGAGCCAGAATTTTATTGAATGAATTCAAACTACAGATTGACCTTTAAAAAACTATATTAATTAACTACATAGTGATTGATTGATATTACGAACTTAAATACCTTTTTAGTAATTCTCCGGACATTTAAATATAGATTAATGTCTTCTAAACCATATTAATCATCAAACTGTATCTCTGCAAACCGCATCAAAATCCGTTGCGTAGTTTTAAAGATTTAAGCATACATAGGGATATAAGGACAGAGAAAGCGACTTTGTTTTATACTATGTAATGATGTTTCAAAATTGTTCGCTCTACAATCTATCGCCTAGCCTCGATCATCGATTTTAAAATAATTAAACGTATTATTTTCCACATAAAGTGCCCTACATGCAGACCCTAAGGATACAGAAAATAATGGAGTCGGCTTGAAGTGTCACTTTCAAAATAACTCACTAAAAATTAACTAGACAGGCATAGTGCACGAACATCTCTGTTTGTTCTATGTCCGAGTGTAAAAATCTATAAGTATGTATTAAAAAGCAGTTAGTATATAGAAGACTAGCTATCCCCCGCGGTTTCTCCCGCGTTCCCGGGGGATGTTCGATTTCCCCAGCGTAAAAGTATTATATGTTATTCTAGCAAAAGCATGCTCTATATACGAGTATGTGTCAACTTTCATCCAAATCTGTTCAGTAGTTTTTCCGTGAAAGAGAAACTTCCACAAACAAACTCACGCATTTATAATATTAGTAGATTGTCCAATTCTCTAGATGTTTATATCCAAGTCTATAGTGGGCATATTGAAAGAAAAACAGGTAAATAGGTTTAACAATTACACTAAATTATTTTCCTGTAATTGTAGGTTATTAGAAAACGATGTCTACATGTTTTCACAAAAAATACCGGCCAAGTGCAAGTCAGACTAGCGCACGAAGACTTCCATACCTTTATCTATGAAAACGGCAAAAAAATCTGGTCTGTTGTATGGGAGCTCACTTAAATATTTATTTAATTCTGATTTTTAGAATTTGTTGTTATAGCGGCAACAGAAATACATCATCTGTGAAAAATTCTGGTGACAGACTGACAGACAGACAGACGGACAACTTACTTAGTAAATTACAAACACAAATATACATACATACAAAATATGCGCGAAAAACCTAACCCTGTCTAGGCAGTCGGGTAAAAATACTTTTAAAGTGTAAGAATTTATTTTTTAAATGTCAAAATGGCGACTCTACAGTCCTTTCTGTTACTTGTTGCATGCGCCAATGGCTACCCCCAGAGAACCCTTAATTAAAGCTTACATTACATTGCACGAGCGCAGCGAGAAGCGATTCTATCTATAAATAGGTTTAGGTATAGATGTTTTATTTACCAGAGACAAATCTGTTAAAAATATTTTTTTAAGTGAAATCTTCTTTAGCGGCGTTGAGCACTTCTTGGGATGGGTATAAAATGTTAAATTCGCGTCAGGATACTGTAAGGAAAATCACACTACCTCGAGGATATTTCGTCGCGGCCTCCGTGCTCTATCTCTGTCGCTAACTACACTAATACTACTAATCACGTGAGAGGTAAGCTCTCCGAGGCCTCCGTGAAGCGGCTCGACGACAATGTTTGTATTAGTTGAATAAGGGGGCTGATAGAAAATTCATAAGGCGGTAAAAATGCACAACGTTGATATTCAAGTTTTCACTTCTGTCGGCATTCCCGGAGTGCAACCCGTTGTTTTTTGTCAATACATACTTATATAGATTTTGACACCCAGACACGGGACAAACTGACATGTTCATGCACACAAATGTTTGTCCTGGGCGGTAATCGAACCCACGACCTGTGGCGTGGCAGCCAGGATCCCTAACCACCAAGCCAACTAATAAAAAAATTCTAGAATTTACTTTAAAAAAATTGTATTGTCCGCTACCCGCTCCGCCACCCGCTCCGCTCTTCACCACACACCCTTCCTTACCTATCCATGCGTATACGAGACCATATCCTCGCAATATCCACTCAGTTAGACACGGAGAGGCGACCGCCAAACTAGAGACAAACAAACCGACTAAAATACTAAGTGATTTGTGGATTTATTAATTGAGGTAAGGAATTCATGTTATTACAAGCATTTTATTAGCTTCACCTAGTGCCTCCCACCAACCTCTCCTAGTGTTGCAAATGTCCATAGGCGGCGACCACTTACCATCAGGTGGACCGATCGCTTGTTTGTCGGCCAATGTGGTATAAAAAACAAAAAAAAACTAAAATTAGGAAATCAGGGAATTTAAATCAAATTAGCAATTCAATACAAATAGAACCGATAACCGTTGGGGTAGACGTGTTGTAGAGTGGAGACCACGACTCGGTGAACGTAGTGTAGGGCGCTCTCCAGCTAGATGGAGCGATGATATACGCAAGCTGGCTGGCAGCGGTTGGAAACAGAGAGCTGAAGATCGAGCTCAGTGGCGTGCCATAGGTGAGGCCTATGTGCAGCAGTGGACGGAGATAGGCTGATGATGATAATTAAATAAATACCATCAACATTAATACTTATTATAATCAAACTGGATCTCTGACTCCATTTATAAGAGGCGAGAGCATATATCTAGCTGTCCCCTGCGGTTTTACCCGCATTTATCGATATCACATATAGCCTATATCAAGGAAAAAATCCGCGTCGAATGGTAGCAGTCACATCCCGATCTCTTCTGTATTTTAGGTCTCGACAAAGTAACTATTTGAGTCAGTATGTGCACTTATAACTTTAAAACTACTACTAGAGTAGTAGAGCTCTTAGTGCAGAGTTCGTCCGGGGAAGTACTACCACCTTACCCATTTCCGCCGTGAAGCAGTAGTGCAATTGTATTACTGTGTTTCGGTTAGAAAGGTAAGGGGGCCGGTGAAATTACAGGCACATGAGACTTAACAACTTCACGTCTCAGGGTCGACAACGCATTGGCGATGCTCCTAGTGTTGCAAATGTCCATAGGCGGCGGTAACCACTTACCATCAGGTGGACCGTCTGCTTGTTTGTCGACCCAAGTGGCAAAAAAAAAAAAAAAAAAAAAAAAAAAAACCATGCAAGATTTTAATATAGTTTTCATTATCCTGGGACATTCTTTACACACGGCCATCTGGTCCCAAACTAAGCAGAGCTTGTACTATGGAAACCAGATAACTGATATACTACATATACTACTTTTTTTTCTAAATACATACATATATATAGATATTTACAACCAGACACAGAACAAACAGACATATTCATGCACACAAATGTTTGTCCTGGGTGGGAATCGAACCCGCGACCTTCGGTTTGGCAGTCACAGCGTTAACCACCAAGCCAACTGGCCTGTCAAATTTATTATTTATAAAATTTCTTTGAAAAAGTGGATTATGTGTATAATTTGATATTATCTAGTTCAGACGAAGCCGGGTCGGGTCGCTACTAAAAAGAACCAGTCGGAACATTTATTCTATTCTAATATTAATATAAAGATTGGTATTTAATAATTGTGATAAATGCTTCCAAAATATTTAACTTACCAGCTCATATAGGTTTAAACAATAGATTAGCTATGGTACTAGTTTTTCTTGCAACTTCGTACGCGTAATGACTTTAAATAAATCTTTTTCTGCTGTGAGCCAAATTTCTTTTTTGTTTTTTTTTTTATATTTATTATATTTTTGATGAAAAACCTTATACTCGTATATTGCGTGGTAGGTTTCAATTTCATGTGAAACCTCCCAAATTGAAAGGACTACATTAATTAAGATTATAAAAAGGTTAAGTTGTAAAGTTTTGTGAGTTGAGCTCTTAGTGCAGAGTTCGTCCGGGGAACTACTCCTTACCCATTTCCGCCGTGAAGCAGTAGTGCACTTGTATTACTATTTTGGTTAGAAAGGTAAGGTGACAGTTATGTACATGAGACCTAACTTCACGTCTCAGCGACAACGCGGCGATGCCCCTGGTGTTGCAAATGTCCATAGGCGGCGACCACTTACCATCAGGTGGACCGATCGCTTGTTTGTCGGCCCAAGAGGTATAAAAATTGGATGTAGGATGTAATCTTCAAAATAATTATCCTTTCACTTATAGTATGGTACAGGGTTCTCGAGTGACATAGGCTTTGATGGTTACCTTGACTGCCACGCTGCAGATGGAGGGTTCCATTACCCAGAACAAACATCTCTATGCATTTCTGCTTGTTCTGCGTCTTCGCAGTGCCGGATTAACCACGTAACAAGAATAGCAACTGCTACGGACCCCGCGTTAAAGGGGTCCCACGTGTCTATACTACCTACGATTGTTTTTTTTTACCACTTTATACTTAAGAACCCATAGCAGACCAGAGGCCCCTCGACAGAACCCTTTGCTACGGGCCCCGCGCTTGCTTAATCCGGCACTGCGTCTTGGTGTAAATCTTTATAGTTCTTTTGTGCGTGTATATGTAACTGAACTCCTAGAAGCTGAACTGATTTTGA
Source organism: Habrosyne pyritoides (assembly GCA_907165245.1). Classification (NCBI taxonomy): domain Eukaryota; kingdom Metazoa; phylum Arthropoda; class Insecta; order Lepidoptera; family Drepanidae; genus Habrosyne; species Habrosyne pyritoides. Next base: position 467,121 of record OU015615.1, read on the forward strand.
TGAAGTTCTTTGAGTGTATTTTAGTGAGTTCTTGAATGGTATAGATTCACAAATTGAACCCGGTAGGTGGCGCTGTGACTGATTTCTATTCTTATTTAATTTATTGTTTTGTTACTAACTAAGATCTGGGGCTCGATTCTGCAAGGATAATAACACTAACTCGAGGATGTTCCGTCGCGGCCTCCGTGCTTTGTCTCTTTCGCTAACTACGCTAATACTAATCACGTGAGAGGTAAGCTCTCTGAGGCCTCCGTGAAGCGGCTCGCCGACGAAGTATGTATTAGCTGAATGAGGGGGCTGGTGGCGTTGTAGTTAAGTTTATTTTAGCTCATAGCGCTATCTACCGGGCAAAATAACGTCTGCCGAGTCAGCTAGTATATATTTCGCAGTAGGCATCTGTAGTATATCAGTTATCTGGTTTCCATTGTACAAGCCCTGCTTAGTTTGGGATCATATGGCCGCGTGTAAATCTCCCTAGATATTTATTAATAAATTTTATCCAGAACCAATACCAGCTGGTGAAATGCAGCGCAGTGATAGGTGGCCCGAAGACTACGATCCTGCAGACCAGCGCAGCCGCCCCACTTCCAGGAGGAACTCCACGTCTCGGAGAGGGAGTATCAAGGAGAAGGAACCTAAGAAGTCACCATTGAACTCTGCACCGAACTCGAGCAATTCAACTCCGAAGAGGGCTGTGAAACTGCAGAACTTGGATTTCGTGGTCACAGGGAAGCAGATACTGAAGAGGTAATTTATTTATTTGTTTAGATCATAAAAAAAAATACAGAATAAAATATTAAAAAATACAGGTGTTACCATAAATGGTGTTCGAATTAAAGGTGACGACTACATGCATTAGAAAAGAACAAACAACAGAACCAACACATATCTAAAAAAATAGGCAACTCAATTTTTTTAAGAAAACATAAATTATTTAATATAGTTGTCCCCCGCGGTTTCACCCGCGTTCCCGAGAGATGTTACATTATTTTGTTCTCAGTAGTTTTTAGGTAATTTTTTACACCTTGGGTTACATTATTGGAATTTAAGTAAGGATCCCTAATTGTTTTGATAATATTTTATAGCCTATGTCATTTGGAGATAATGTAGCTTCCCAACGGCGAAAGAATTTTTCAAATCAGTCCAGTAGTTTCGGAGCCTATTCAACGCAAACAAACAAACAAAAAAACAATCAAATCTTACCTTATTAGTGTAGATAAAATTGGTACAATACTTTGCAAACTGCTTATAATGCATCTAAACTTGATGGCCGTTTTGACGTTTAACAATGACAAAGAAAAATAATCTTTATTCCTTCAGTCATAAGGTGCATCTATTGATCCAACAGCTAATTGTATGATGATGGAAATCAACCTTATTCCAAAGCAATACTGTTTGTTTTCTTATGACAATCTGAAACGTCAAAACTACTTTTTATTCCTTAAGTAGTTAATATTTATATAGATAATGACACCGAGGCCCAGAATAAACAGGAATTTCAAAGATTTTTCCATTTCAGAAGCGATAGAGCCAACTCTCTCCCAGGGGCCTACCATAGGCGTCCTTCTACTGACCCAGTAACAAATAAAGCCAAGAAGCCCTTCGAATCTCCCAAGCGAATGGCCAACTTGTCAAACTCCTCAAAAAGTCATGAAAACTCTCTCGAAGATGATATGTCTTTGGACTTGTCTCAAGTAAGTAAAATGGACTTAGCAGTAAGGCTCTTAGTGCAGAGTTCGTCCGGGGAAGTACTACCACCATACCATCCGCCGTGAAGCAGTAGTGCACTTGTATATCTGTTTCGGTTAGAAAGGTAAAGCTAGTGAAATTACAGTCATATGGATATAGACAATAAAGATGATTTTGCTATAACAATCCTAACTGCCTAGTAGCAGATTCAAACTTTAGTTCAAACGCCTGATGTAAAATGAATGGCAATTTTTCTTAAATGTGAAAGTGCAATTTAATTTCAAAAGGATAAAATTAACTAGAACTGATGCAAAGTCACCTTCTATGTACATTTGCAAAACCAGGGCCATCGCCGATGCATTGTCGCTGAGACGTGAAGTTAAGCCTCATGTCCCTGTAATGTCACCTTACCCTTTTAAGCGAAACATAAGTAATACAAGTGCACTACTGGTTCACAGCAGAAATTGGTAAGGTGGCAGTACTACCCCGAACGATCACACACATACTATGACATTTACAATATTAACAAGAAAAATCAGGTTTCAGATTTCGAAGACACAAACTCTAAATACGGTTTCAAGAAGAAATTCACAGCGCTGGCAACATCTACACCGAAACCACAGAAGGTGGGCCAGAAATCTCGAAGTGGGTCATTGCAGAGTCAAATACACTCACAGAAGGTTGAGTCTAGAAGGAACCAGAAGTCTCTGGACAGCTCCAAGCAGAGTCGTGACAGCAGAGAGTCGTACAGCCGTGAAAGTTACAAAACTCCGTCCTCGGCGAGCAATTACAGGTTAGTTTGATAAATTGGCGGACCAGTTGGCTTGCTGGTAGAACCTGACTGCCAAACCACAGGTCGTAGGCCGTTTCCACAAAGGACAAACATTTGTGTGCATCAGTGGCGTAGCTACTGGAGGGCTAGACGGGGCAGTGCTCCAGGCCCCCAAGCTCTGGAGGAGGGGAGGAACAAACGATTTTAAATAGTTTAAATGAGGCCCTACTTAATTTTTTGCTCCATGGCCTTTGGTTATCTAGCTACGCCACTGGTGTGCATGAACATGTCTGTTTGTTCTGTGTCTGGGTGTAAATATCTATTTATGTATGTATTTTAAAAAGTATCTATAGTGTATTATCTATCTTTCCATAGTCCAAGCTCTGCTTAGTTTCGGACCAGCCCCCTTATTTATTCAGCTAATACAAACTTCGTCGGCGAGCCGCTTCACGGAGGCCTCGGAGAGCTTACCTCTCACGTGATTAGTAGTATTAGCGTAGTAAGCGACAGAATCAGAGCATAGAGGCCGCAACGAAACATCCTCGAGTTAGTGTCATCTTCCTTATATAATCGAGCCCCTGATGGCCGTGTGTAAGGAATGTCCCTAGATATTTATTTATTTATTACTAGCTGTCCCCCGTGGTTTTACCCGCGTTCCCGTGGGATGCCTCATGTATTATACATAAAAACCATCCTCTTCAATCACTCTATCTATTAAAAAAACCGCATCAAAATCCGTTGCGTAGTTTTCAAGATTTAAGCTAACATAGGGATATAGGGACAGAGAATGCGACTTTGTTTTATACTATGCAGTGATTTATTACTAGCTGTCCCCTATGGTTGCACCCTAGTTCTCAAGAGATATAACACTTTCTCCAGATAAAAGTATATTCTGTGTTAATCTTGGTTAGAAACTATCTACCTGCCAAGTTTCATTCAAATCGGTTAAACAGTTTTTGCGTGAAAGTGTAACTAACACCCACACTCACTTTCACATTAATAAATATTAGAAGGATTTTGAATTTCTTCTTTCAGGTACCCCACGGAGCTTGACTACTCCTCAGTATCACCAGAGTATTCCGGACAATCATCCACCGAGCTGTCTCCTCGGAACAGAGACCTGGTCAACACTCCGTTAAGCCTGGACAACATGAATGTCTCCAGGCACGTATCGCTGTACCTTTCATATGACTGACGTATATATAATCATATACAGTTACAAAACTACCTGTAAAACCGAAAAGAGGTTAAATGGGGCCTTATAACGAGTCCATTCACAATATACGGGCCAGTTGGCTTGGTAGTTAGAGACCCTGACTGCCAAACCGAAGGTCGCGGGTTCGATTCCCACCCAGGACAAACATTTGTCTGCATGAACATGTCTGTTTGTTCTGTGTCTGGGTGTAAATATATATATATAAGTATGTATTTTAAAAGTAGTATATGTAGTATATCAGTTACCTGGTAGCCATACTACAAGCAGTACACTCTGCTTAACTTGGGATCAGGTAACCATGTGTGAAGAATGTCTTGGGATATTTATTTATTTATTTATATTCAAGAACCGTAGTAACGCTGTATAAAATAACCCGAAAAAAAAAACTACTTTTTATGAATGAAAAATAGAAAAACTATTAAAGTAGACAATTATTAGGTAAAATAGGTTAACTACAACCGTCTCTTGTCTTTCCAGTGGCTGCGTGAGCACTTGGCAAGACTCCAGCGAGATGGAGAACACAAAGGTTCAGGATATCAGAAAGGGGGAAGGAGAATGGAATGATTTCTGGGCTAATTACAACAATTCAATCGCCAAAGTTCCCATGAAAAACTACTACGACCAATGCCCCACACCATATCGCACAGAGAATATAGATCTGGCTGATTTTGGTAAGTTAAATATGCTAAGTAAAGTTAAGCGAGTCTAAAATGTGACAAACTTCCTCTCTTCCTCATGCGCACAGCTAGAGTGGAATTCTCTCCCCTCGTCTGTGTTCCCTGATAGTCACAACTTGGGGCTCTTCAAGAAAAGAGTGAATAGGCTACTAACGGGAAAGCGAGCTCCATCTTCGGTCTCATCTTCACTTACCATCAAGTGAGATTGAGGTCAATCACAATACCGTCATAAATAAAAGAAAAAGAAACATATACATTAATAGGATTAAGCCTGTGAGAGAATGAGAAAGCTAGTTTTCTGAAGGTTTCACTTCTAGCGCGTTAAAAATATATTTAAAAGTGTGGAGTGTTATAGAAAAATGAACCCTATAGAGTTATGATAAGGTACATAATCATCATACAATTAACCATTGGATTAATCGATGAACCTTATGTTTAAAGTAATAAAGGTGATTTTTATATGACTTTCTTAGCTGTCGAATTGGATCGGGCCTTTTAAATCTCCACAATTTTAAAGTTAATAAAACTGATCCCAATAAATCGTATATTAAAATATTAATAATTTTAAAACTTTTCAAAATTTCAGATTTTTCAACAGAAAGCTCAAGAAAACGTTCCCCAGACAACATAAAAAACTTAAATAACATCATCAGGAATGAAGGGCTACATCTAACCCCGCGCGAAACACAAAACATCATAAAATGCGCCCATATCCTAGGAAATGTCCTTTCAAAAGCAATAGAGAGAACAACCAAAGAAAAGGACATAGACACCAAAGTACACGAACTAACGACCGAGAAAGAAGATCCAGAATTGGAAGAAAAGAAGAAAACATTGACGTTAGATCTGAAAGAGACAAACATACCGCTCGAAGTACAAGAGGAAAAGAGAAGCGAGACTGTCACCACTCAAACTGACATTTCACTTCCAAATACTAAGAGCGCACCGAGAATTTTCGAGAATATCTTGAGGCAGCTTTCGAGGAGTTCTATAGATGTCCCGCCAGGTGTCGAGAAAAAAGGTGATGAAAAAAAGGTGGAAGGTAAAGCTGAAGAGAATCCAAATAAGAAAAAAGGTGAAGAAAAAATAGTGGAAAGTCAGCCGGAAGAAAAGCTAATTAAGAAAATAAAAAGTGAAGAAAATCAAGGGGAAATACAATCTGAAGAAAATACAATAGAGAAAATAAAGGATGTCGTTGTGGAAAAGAGTGAGGTTACTAAAGAAGTTGTTGAAAAAGTGACTGAAAACGCTGAAAAGTAGATTTTAAAAGCCCTTTTCATCCCCCCGTCTCGGAAAGAGTACTTTTGCTCTCGATAAATGAGTGCAGAAGCCGTTTTCATCCTCTAGAGAGATAAAGTAAATTTAATTTAGAACATCGTGGGCACTAAGTTTGTGAATTCAAAACATCATTGAACCTATTTACTTCTACCTCCATGACGCCGAATTTATCATACAACCTATTTAACTTGTTAAAAACTCAGACTCGGAACCTTCTAGGTGTACATTTTTTTTATTTGCTTTGCGCGCGCCATTTTTTTTTTTTGCATCGAGTCATTTCTTGGCTGATGTGGGATGAAAAATTACGTGTTGCACTCGAGGGCAAAGATTTTTCACCTTGTGCTATTTGATTCCCTAATTTTAGAACGCAGTTAAAAAGCAACTTTGCAGTCTTGTACAACAAATAACTATTATTCATTTAGTAAAACCTTCTTGATGTCAACTGTTAATAAGTTAAAAATGTTTGTATAAATACCCTACTAGCTTTCACCTACGTTCCCGAGGAATGTTACATTCCCCCGGGATTAAATGTATCCTATGTATTTATCCTGTTTATTAACTATCTATGTGCCAAGTACCATCCAAATCTGTTAAGTAGTTTTTGTGAAAAGTGTAACAAACCTTCGGAACTACAATAGATAGATAAATAGATTATTTGTGAATATGTATGTATAGTACTACTTCCGTACCGTTTCACTCACGTTCTGAAAGGATAATAGCTTATGTTACTTCTGTTAGTAGCTTCCTACTACGTAGTTTATTAATTACAAACAAAAATAATAATCTTTTCCCTTTCTAATTGTGATAGATAAATGTATACTTTCTATTAATAATCTAGTCATTTTTACACTATCTGTCTCCTGCTGTTTTACCCGCGTTCCCGAGGTATGTTCCACAAAATGTATCCTAGGCGCCGTTCATAAAATACGTCACACCCATTGTCACGCTGTGTCACACTTTTTGTGACCCCCCCCGAAAAATATTTCGTCACAAAAACTAAGTCCCCCCCCCCCCCCTGCTGAGTATGATAAATTCTAAATGATAGTACACAAATTCTGAAAATTAAAAATATTAATTTAGTTATTATAATAAAATTAAAATAAATTAATAAATATCTTTCACAACGAACATATAAATAATAAATAATATTTCTATTATTCAGAAGTCCAAGGATTCTCTAAATGGGCCGAAATATCTACAATCGGTATTGCACCATCTTCTTCTTCATTCTTCGACTGTGAGGACTCGGCTCATTGCCGAACAAACATTGGCTGTACATGATATTCATAGAGGCCAGCTGGACTACACCAGCAAGGAATATAAAAAAAAAACGGCGAACGTCACGTTGCCGTATACCCCCCGTCCCCCCTTGTCACATCTTGTCACACTCAGCCAGACCCCTCCCCTCCCCTTGTATGCGAACGTATTTTATGAACGGCCCCCTATATGTTATTCCAGGGCATGCTCCATCCATGTGCCAAGTTTCATTAAAATCTGTGCTGTGACTTTCGCATTTATAATATTAGTAGGACTATTTCCTAAAAGCGCCTGCACTTAATGTTACTGCAAACTTTTTTTTATAAACATTAAATATGTTATACCGAACAGGCGCGTTTTGATAGCTTTGAGTGTTATAGAAATATAAGCCCTATATCGTTACAATTAGGTACACTAACAACATCATACAATTATAGAAGATTTTCCATTACATTATTAATAGATTTGACAGCTGTCAGAGATAGTAGGCCCCAAAGAAACCTTCCTGCCTTTTACTTAAAACTTTTTCACTGTGTATTTGTTGTTATAGCGACCATATTACATTGTCTATGGAAATTTTAAAAGTACATATTGTCGTTCACAAAGAACAGCCCTGTAACTGAGAGCGGAGCCTTTAAAAAAGAAAAAATATTTAGCTTACCGTCCAGTCTTAGTAAAAAATAACCTATACCCTACCCTTTAAGTAATAAATGTTTTAAAATGATGTTAAAAAATATATTATATATTTAAATGTATTAATTATAATGTGGATACCTACATATTTATATTTGTTAAGAGTTCATATTTCGCTCAATAAATACTTACGTGTTCTTAAAATGTTTTTAATTGAAGTTATACTTCTTTAGGCGCATTATGAAAAAATAATTAGAGTGAAATTTTAAGATGCGCGCGCATCAGTGTAACACAAAAGTAACAGGTTGAAGTTGCTGATAACGATCTGACCGGAACATCGCACAAATCGCAACTGTCAGTGTCAATGAGTGAGCAATGTTGCTATTGTCAATAATAACCGATAATAAGTCAAAAATTGTTATTCGTTGCCACAGACAGGTGCAAAGAGGTTTTTCTCACCAATAATTTTGGGTATAACTTCTTACGTGCGTACATAAGTACACACTCACGTTTTTTTTTCACGTACGTTTCAAAAGCGTGAACATAAAATCGCATTGAAACAGCGCCGGCACAGGAGGGGCCCTTGCCGGACTAGCGAGATTGTCTTTCAGCGCCCTTTAGTCGATCGTTTTAAACATAAATTGTATTTCAGTTTAGTTATAGAATAATAGAATATAAAATAAGGACTTAGTTACTAACATAAACAAATATATACATAGAAAAATACAAAAGCACTTAAAATTACATTAGTTACTATATTATGTACACTAATAAAACAAAACCGAAAATTTTGCTAAAATAAAAGGTCCTCTAAATGCTCCATGGTACCCATGATACTGCGGCGTTGCCCCGTTGGATGGTTAAGCTTAGTCTCTGGGAAAAAAAGTCCCTGGCTCTCAAGTCCCCAGATGCTAAGACCAAACGCTTGCCTATATCCTCAAAGGCACATTTTGTGTCAGATGACCATGGGCCCATGGTTTTTACCACAAGAGCCGCAAATTCATAGTCGTGCGATAGACATGAGTATTTGCGACGCTTGAGGATTTGTGCATTTTCTGCAGCTGCTCCTGCCCCGTGACGCGTTTAGTTTACTATTATTGCAAAATGAACATTTATTGAAGTTAAATCAAGAAGCTCTAAATGTAGCACCCTTTGCCGCCTGGCGCCTAGAACGACCGCTCCTCTCGCTCTACCCCAGGGCCGGCTCTGCTAGAAAAGCCTACCTTGCTACCTATAGACTGTGTGGTCACCACATTCGGCCATATCATCACTTTGGTGAGATTATGGTATTATTTTTTATGTAAGCAAATTGACTAACAGGCAGACGGTTCATCTGACGGGAAGTGGTCACCTATGGACATTTCCAATTTATTTACTTTAGTAGAAAAAGTTATTGCTGAGTTTCTTGCTGGCTCTACAAACTAATATAAACTTCGTCGGCGAGCTTAACGGAGGCTCGACCTTATCTCTCACGTGATTAGTAGTATTAGCGTAGTAAGCGACAGAGACAGAGCACGGAGGCCGCGACGAAACATCCTCGAGTTGTCATTTTCCTTACAGAATCGAGCCCCTGATGGTAACTGGGCACCGACTATGGAGTATCAATATTTTTACTAAGCCAATCCAGGCAAAAATGGCTTATATACGCTTTTTTCTCTATTTGCGAAGGTTTTTTTTAAATTTAGATTCTTAAATTCAGGGCATTTAGATTACTTCTTTGCTGGCTTAGGAAAGTGTATACTACAAAAAATAATACAAAAAAATATATTTTCATAATTTATTTAACTTCATAAAACTAAAATTCACGATATTAAAATCTAACTTAACAATAACTATCAAAATTAGACACAATATATTAGAAATTTAGACATAAATTGGCCAAAAATATAACTCACTCACAATATGAACAAAACTCGACATAATTTGACCGACAGACTGTTTATAAGTGTTATTGTCAAAAAAAAGAAACTAATAAGTCAAAAACACTGATAAATAATCCGACGGTGACTTATAAGGCGACACAAACTCGTTAATATATTTAAGGCATTTTTGACAAAAAAGAATGTTATTGAAAAATCGTTCTTATTGATTGGAGATAAGGTGCATCTATTGATTCAGTTGATAATTGTATGGTGATGATTATCGACCTTATTATAACGAGATAGAGTTAATTTTCCTATAACATTCTTAGATGTCAAATCGGACTTTAAAAACGACAACTTTATCAAATGTCTTACAGCGTTGAAAATACACTATGAAATAAATTGCTTTAGCAAATTAATAAAAAATTAATAAAGAATTGTTAATCAATATAATACTGCTTTGACACTATCCTTCTTTTTTTTTATTAATAAGCACCAATTGTAGTGTAAGTTGTCAAAATGAAAGAAAACTCCTTTGATAAATAAAAAAACGCTGTAATACAAACTCTTTGTTGAATTAAAAAAACGCTGTAAACGAACTATTTTCAGAAAAAAACCACACATAATATTTCATCGCCCCGCATTCATTTAATAATAATAATTTATTTTAAAACTATTTACAAAATCTTATATCTTTATCTAGTAAGCGTATAATGTGTTAATTTTAAACTCGGAATATGATCCTCCTTTTTACTAAGTCGGTTAAACGTTCAAGTATTCGTAGAGTAATCCGAGTAATCTATATTAGGAAAATAGTGTTCCTTTGACGCACCATCACCTCAAAACTACTGAACATGTCGAGATAGGACTGCTAACATTCGACGCGGAATTTTTCCTAGATGGTTATAGGCTATATATGATATCGATAAACGCGGCTGCAACCGCAGGGGACATCTGGTTAGTCATAATTATAAAGTTATACATAATATTATATTATAAGTCACTTTAAATGTTCTAAGTCATGTCTGGGAATTATTTAGTGACTTACACACAAAAATAAAATGTTTTCGTTCACTTGGATAACTTATGATATTCTATAGTTCTGATAAAATATATAAATATATGTAAAATATTTTTTAAAATCTTGTATTTTTGAAAAAAAAACAAATCCTTTAAATTAAAATAAAAAAAAATCAAGTGAACGCATTTTTTGTTGTGTAGATATAAAAAAAATAATTCATTAAAATATCAAAGAAAACATACAAACGAGCATAGAACCTTTTTCGAAGTCGTTTATGTTTTTGAAATATTTTATTAATTACTCGGATCAAAACTACTAATACTTGAACAAATTCAATATTTGAGTAAAAAACCTGTTTTATAGTTTCTAAAAAACCTTTTCTTTTATGAAAGACTCTAAATAGAGAATGAGTCATTTTTTATTTATATTTGTTCGTATCTTTTAACCTTTAGGCCGGCAATGTCGGCTCCACTCGGGTGCCCTGTGCTGTTGTCGTCTATACTCGACAATACTCAGTGAGCACTACTGTACTGAGTACACATGTTCAATCATCACTTTTGATGCCGTTATGGCGTGGCGTTCAAAAGGTTAAGCTACGCAATAGAATTTGATGCTTTTGACTATCATTTAGATAATTTCATTAGGAAGGCTTACCTATGATACATTTAAATTATCCAACTCAGGCGAAGCCGGGGCGGTAACTAGTATCTTAGTGAATCCAATTTAGATACATAAGTCAGCCCCTTTACCCAAATATAATAAACAAAAAAAAAAAAAAAAACGAAAAAGAAAAAGAAACTAATCAATAAAATATAATCTTAATTATTCTTAAATGTAACACAATTATTTATTTAAATAAAAAAAAATAGTTTTTTTCTTAATTAAACTGAAGCGTACACGTATATTGCTTTTTTGAAAATAATAAAAAAATGTATTTTATATACTATATTCGTTACTAACAGAAAAACAAACTTCACGGTATATTAATTAGAAAAAGTAAAAAAGGACAATTCGAAAACCCTATCAACTAAGGATCTCAGGCTTCACAGCCAATAGTGTACAAAACTATGCAATTAAGTTGATTTTTCAGTAACATACTTAGATGTGAAAACGGTCCTTATTTAGAGCGTATCGTCATCGTATCGAATGCGCCAATAACGAATGCAAACGATACGCTTGCTTGGCCCTCTGATGATTTCAATTAAATAATATGTCAACTGATAAGTCAAATCAGCAACTCTTTATTTAAATGTCAAACCATTTGTTTGGAGTTCTATAGTATAGTTCCCTATTTCTGTGACACAATCATCTCCCGAGCATTTCCGAATGACCCCGAAAAGAAATAAACATCGAGAAGTAACCATAGACTAATAGTTTACAATTACCATAGAGTATTTCTATTTTTTAACCGAAGATTAGAGAGATTACTTCGGATGCAATTTCTATAATTTCATGAAAGAAGTGAAAATAAGATTAAGAAAATATTTAGGAAGATTTTCATAAGTGCCCTTGTAGGGCCAAAAGAGTTTTGGTTTAAGTTAGTAACGAATATGTATATAAACTTTTTTTTATTAAACATAATTTATTATCAAACTAATTTTCATTAAAATTAAATATTTACACTTATTTACTTTAATTTGGAATAAAAACGGCCCTATTATAAAGCTAGATTTTTAAATGCAGTTATTATAACGCCCGTTTCCCGTTTCGGTATAGGCAGGCCAATTAGCGTGGTGACCACGTCACGGATCCCGGAAAAAAGGTTTAACGAACTTGTCGGTTCTGCGTCTATACAAGTATGTTTTAACAAAGTATATCAGTTATCTGGTTTCCATAGTACAAGCTCTGCTTGGGTCACCAGATAGTTATCGAAGAATAACAATTCTCCAATACAAATCGCCAGTCAAAATAGATCTTATAGTAAACAGAGTTAGGTTGGTTTTAGTCTGGTTCTATCCGTGTACGAATTTTCGCACCCGAGTTTCTATTAATTTATCTACAAGTCACTCCATCTCTTGTCGTATTCACTCTCTCTATTAACTAACTAACATTATTGCAAGTCAAAAACTAAAAAAAGTCCTAAAAATGGCTTTCTATATATCAATAAAGGTGGGATATACGTTTTCACTAAAAACTAACTTTTGTACTAAAATATCCTTAATTTAAACATTAATATGGCATTTTTTTTGTATTTACACTTAAAAACTAGGCCGAAAATTATAAATTTTGCTCTTTAAACGTCTCCGAAATATATATTTTTTAGCTTAAACAGTAAAAGACTACGGTCTTTCGAGTAGACCGGAGCTAGTTAAACATTTTCAGCTTTCCAAGCTTCGTTTCAGTCCAAAATTCTACCGGTCTACTCGAAAGACCAGCGTCTCCTCAGTAGACCGTAATTTCCAATAAATTTTGATATGTTCAACATTACCACAGTACTAACCGTGGTATATTTGCTTAATTTCCACACATAATTTCTTTTGAACTGCAATAGATCGCAATATTTTCAGTAGAACAACACATCCAAAATCATATTTTTACTCGCAAACCGAAAAACTCACAGTATAACTGAAAAGACCGCGGTTTATTCAGTAGACCATACATCATTTCACACAAAAATCTATATTACAGCCTTCACAGCCCAAAAACACTCGTTCTACTGAAAATATCACGGTCTACTCAGTAGACCAAACATAATTGCCTTCCAAAACAAGAGTTTACAACCTCCGCAATCCAAAAACCACACGTTCTACTGAAAAGACCACGGTCTACTCAGTAGACCAAACATCTCACATCAACAATCGCTGTCTCCTGTGCTGAGAAGAAGAATGAGACGAAGGTTGTTGCCCCACAGACCTATGTCGCCTCAGCAGGTGTTTATGCTGAGGATCCAACATGGCGGTATACCCGGCTGTACACAGATCCGGGTGTTGTTGGTAGAAGGCGCGGTACCCCTCATGCAGGAGGTACACCTCCGGGTAGTGGAGGGCGGGGTAGTTGTCTTTGTTCTGGGCGCGATCAGAAGATCGAAGGTAGCGGGAACTGTGGAAAGAAATCTTTGATAAGTAACTTTGAAATAAATGTAGGACTAGAATTAATATTAAAAAAAAGTCCTTTAAGCTTTTTGAAGCCGTAAAACCAATTTACTATATTTCTAGACAAGACAGCTTGATACGGGTAGTGGGTTCGATTCCCACCCAAGATAAACATTTGGGTGCATGAACATGTCTGTTCGAAGTCTCGGTGTAAATATAAAAAGTATGCATTTATTGAAAAGTATATGTTGTATATCAGTTATCTTGTTACCATAGTACTAGCTCTGCTTAGTTCGGGATAGATTAGATTAATATAAAAATAATGAATATATAATTATATAAATATAACCTACCTTAAAAATAATAAAAATTAACATCCACTAAATCAAATAAATAAATAAAATGAGAAACTTACAGTTTAGGTCCCCTCTCAAGTGAGAACTCGCAGTGGAACACTAATATAGTTCTCTTATCAGCGTCTCTTGGCTCCAGCGGCTTGTTAACTAACGCCAGCACTTGTTCTTGGGTGTACATGTTCGATGCTCCGAGAATGTGGCCGCCTTCGTATTCATATGGGTAGCGGCAGTCTATCACCTGTAAGGATAAATAAATAAATAAATGGACATCACGGGACATTCTTTACTAGTTTGGTAGAATTAAAGTTTTGTTATAAAGTATGCAATATTATACAAAAAACAAATATCTTGTAAACTCAACAGGATATTTGAAATTTGTCTGTTAGGTTCCTTGTTTGGGACTTGACAGAGAAGGAGATCCAGCGGAATTAGTTACTAGATATTTGATTATTGTTTAATCTAACTAGCTGTTCCCCGCGGTTTTACCCGCGTTCCCGTGGGATGTCACATGTATTATACATAAAAACCTTCCTCTTCAATCACTCTATCTATTAAAAAAAACCGCATCAAAATCCGTTGCGTAGTTTTAAAGATTTAAGCATACATAGGGATATAGGGACAGAGAAAGCGACTTTGTTTTATACTATGTAGTGATAATGGATTACCGCAAGGCCACGCCCGAGTCAATTAGTTATATGTAGGTACATAATTATTGGTATTTTACTTTGTGTGGATAATCTTTTGTTCAATAAATAAAGAATTATTATTTACACGCGGCCGTCTGATCCCAAACTAAGCAGAGCTTGTACTATGATAACCAGATAACTGATATACTACATACACTTATTCCCAGACAACAGTTAAGTTTAAAGAAAAAGTGAATAATTTTTTTTAAATATAATTATTTTATTTATCTCGAACCAAATAATAGTTCATAAAACTAAAGATTTTCCATAGTTATGTATACTTTAGTAGAAACAGCCATTTTTGAGTGCGATGGGAGTCGAACTTGCGACCTGTGGCGTGGCAAACTTTACGTATATCATCGCTCCATCTAGCTGGAGGGCGCCCTACACTACGTTCACCGAGCCGTGGTCTCCACTCTAGAACACGTCTACCCCAACGGTTATCGGTTCTACGGCCGATGTGACCAGCCCACTGCCACTTTAGCTTGCTAATGAGAGCTATATCGATAACTTTGGTTCTCTGACGGATGACTTCATTTCGAATACGATCCTTCAGAGAGACTCCGAGCATAGCTTTCTGTTTGTTACTCTTTCACGCAAAAACTATCCAACGAATTTGGATTAAATTAGGTACAAAAATGCTACATCGCTTGTTGCAAACATACCTTGAAGTCAGAGACGATATCCTCGAACTCTCCTCTCAGGAGGGCAGCGAGGGTGTCGCAGGAGAGACTCCGGAGGTCGGCGTGGTGGCCGGCCGCCAGGGGCAGGGCGAAGGGTGCTGAGAAGTCCCCGATCAGGTCCGGCTCCACTTCAGCTGTAATACAAACAATATTATTAGACGGGTCTGTTAAATACCTAAGTGCCAAAGACTCATGTCTTAGATTTGAGGACAAATATGAATAAATATCCCGGGACATTCTTTACACAGCCATCTGGTCCCAAACTAAGCAGAGCTTGTACTATGGAAGCCAGATAACTGATATACAACATATACTTAATTTTTTTCTAAATACATACTTATATAGATATTTACACCCAGACACAGAACAAACAGACATGTTCATACACATAAATGTTTGTCCCAAGTGAGAATCGAACCCACCACCTGCGGCATGCCATTCATGGTCTCTATGCCATATTTTCACGCTCATTACCCTGGAAGAGGTAGACAGAGGTCTCAGTAATAAGACCGACATTCCACCAAAGATACTTCAAGTACCAATGTGCCATGTGGTGAGAATTTTCACTGTACCAAACCTCGGGAAAATGACTTTTCCCGACCCGGGAATTGAACCAACGACTGCGTTTCTAGCCGAGCTCTATACCACACAGGTTTTTAAAATACCTTGCATGATCATAGAAAAATAACTATTAAGTTATTTTGGGGTATGGGTATATTCCCCAAATGAAAACAGTAAATACTCACATCGAGCTAGGGCTGACATAATCGAAGCATTGTTCTCAGAATATGCTCTATGAAGAACTGGCCTGTGCAGCCTCTGAACATCAGGACTGAAGTTACTCTTTCTCCTCTTGTTACTGCCATTCTCCTTCTCCCCACAATCAGGTCTCTTCTGACTCTTCTTCCCGGTTGGAGACTCCAATATAGACAGCAGAGACACTCTAGCTTTTGTATTCTCCGGATTGAAGCTCAGACTCCTGTTTAGAGGTCTTCGTTGGAAGTTCCTGTCGGTCAGAATGTTGTCTTTGATTGTTCCTGACAGTAAATCATTGAAGTTGGCCACTTTAGGGGAATTTGACTCTTCAATTTCCAAAAAAGGTTCTTCCAGCTCAGAAATGAAGCCACTCTCAACTGATGTTGTTGATTCTGAGGTAAACAACCTCAATTTACTTGATTGTGGGGAGTTGGTCATAGAGCCAATGCTCGAATCGCTCTTCTCATGTCTCAATTTCGTTGGAGTCTCGTTGAATTTCAAAGATTTCTTTACTGAAACTGTTTTCTTTACCGCTGGAGAGGTGAACTCGAAGTCTTCTTCATCAAAGTTGAGCATACGGGTGGCAGTGAGGTTTGGTTGATTGAAAGACGTTGACTGCTCATTGTCTGCTAAAGGAGCTCCGAACACGAAGTTCCTGGACGTGATCTTCCTCGATGATGAACTCCTTCCTCGCGATATGATGTTTGGACTGTCTGTCGAAATTATTTCATAGTTGGTGCACGAATCAAAGTTATCGGCTTCGAATTCTGTCTCTAAGTCTTGTAGGGTCTCGAATTCTTCTAGCTCCGTCTCCCTCTGGGGGACGAAGGTGTCTTTAACGTCTGGCTTCGGCAGGGCGTCTGTGAAATCCAACTGGAAAAAAAAAAAACATTATTAGATTAAAAGTGGACTTAGGTCAGAGTTAGGAAGCTGAAGTGGTAATGAACTGAAATATTTATTCAAATAGGCCTTCACAGGCACTTATGAATGGTCAGACTCTAACACCGGTTCGGAAGGTTGCTTTTACTGAGAAGAGCCGGCAACAAACTCAGCAATTACTCTTTTCAAAATAAGATTTTGTATATTAAGATGTGTCCTGCTGGAGCGAGCGCTACACCCAAGGATTGGGAGACAACATGGCTTGAAGACCTGATAACTGATGGGGAAGAGCTTGAATTTTTAACAGTGTATACTACACACAATAACAAATACTGCTAATATTATAAAAGCGAAAATTTGTATGGCTGTTTGTTACTCATTCACACTCTTTACCAGATTTAGAAACAACATGGCAATCAAATAGACCATATCCTGGAATAGCATATAGGCTACTTTTTATACCGGGAAAACGTGACATCTCTTCTACATAGTATAAAACAAAGTCGCTTTCTCTGTCCCGATATCCCTATGTATGTTTAAATCTTTAAAACTACGCAACGGATTTTGATGCGGTTTTTTTTAATAGATAGTGATTGAAGAGGAAGGTTTTTATGTATAATACATGTGACATTTCTTGGGAACGTGAGGACAGCTAGTAATGAATTAATATCCTGCATGTATCTGCAGAGCCCTTCGAGTGCCACACTAACACTTGGCAACTTTCTGACCAACTTAAAAAAAAAAGGAAGATGAGAAAAGCATAAATATACTACCTTAGTCTTATTCCAATCAACAGGCCCCCTGTTATTCTGAAACCGGTCCCCAAAGGAGCAATCTCTTGCTTCTTCCTCCATATCCAACTTCACAAATGTTTCACTGATAAACTCTTCATTCTCCTTATTCTCCTTCTCCATCTTAAATGTAGACCTCTCTTCAAACACCCTTGTGATTTTTAAACTCCTTTTATTCCTGCTTGTCAATGGTGAGAAGGTTGACACCAGCCGTTCAATTTGTGGTGAGAGTTTCAAAGGCTTTATTCTGTCTATGGGTGAGTTCTTTGGTGATATAATATTAGATATTTCACCTAAGATTCTCCGTTTGGTCGCTAACGGAGACTGTGGTGATGCAAAGTTGATGGAGTGTGGGTTCATTTTAGTTTTGTAGTTGTGTGACAGGGCGTCGTCCTGCTTCCGCTTCGTTGCGTTGTTGCCTGAGTTTATTTTGAAATTTTCTGTTATTAGCCTGGAAAGATAGATAGGTCTATTATATTATTGTGCTAAAATAATTGCTAGACATTTGGACAAGGACTAAATATCTTCAAAAGTGAACTATAAAGTGCTAAGTGTATACACTGTGTGATATAGACACATCAGCTACCCGAATTTAAATAAGTCAATTTGAAAGAAATAAAAATGAATGTCTAGGGCGTAGGCGTATAACATTCATCCCAGGACAACCATATAGATATCAAGTCTACAACATACTGAAGAAAACAATGTCAATATGAATTTTGAAGCGAAGCTAAGAAAGGTTAATAGACTGCTCAGGAACTGATCAATATAAAAAACTTACTGAATGAAATGAAGGCTGTATGTTCATTATATACCTTATTATTATATCATTATTACCTATATTTATATATGCAGTCAAGGATTCACAGGACCTCAGCTCAATTAATAATGAGATAGTGTCCAAAAATAGGTTATAAAGTTGTGAAATAATACTATTCACTTGAGATTTGAGACAGTATCTCAGGATGAGTTCCTCATGTCTTAATCACGACCTATATTAACTATACTGAATTTATTGTTGGCTCTTATTTTCTCTATCAGTAAAAAACAGCCTTCTGAACTGGTATTAGAGTCAGACTATTCATAAGTGCTTGTAAAGGCCTATTTGAATAAAAATTATTTTCATTTCATATATGACTAATTTGATCAAGATTGTTTTAGTAATAAAAATTTGAAGGTAAAAAAGACAGAGTTATTTATTACATCTACACTAATATTGAGGTAAGTTTGTAATTTGGATGTAGGAGGTAATCTCCGAAACTTCTCAACAGATTTAAAAAAAACACAGTTAAACAGTTAAAGAAGGCTACATTATTCTGGGGAATATAGGCTAAGTTTTAACAAGGGGATACCTATCAATTCCCTCGGGAAAACGAGAGAAACCGCGGGCGAAATCTTTTACAAATAATAGATAGTAAAATGATATCTATATTATTTTTATAAAGACCCCATCATGAAGAAGGTATTAAATGAGTAAATAGATGTAATGACATGTCTACAAGGCGAGAAATAAATCATTTCGGTAAATAATAGACTAAAAATCTTCATACAGGGGTTATTACACCCCAAATATCAAAAAATAACATAACAATGCAATTTACAATCAAATTAAACGGATATAAGGTTGGAAATCCTTTATAATAACAATAAATTGAAGGAAGATAACAATGTAAGGGATTAAAAGGGTTCCTTTAATGATAAATAAGTTTTTTTTCCATGTCCCTAAGGACACTGATATAACCTATCAAAAGTCGTAAATAAATCGAAATAACTGGTTCTACGTACCTTGGAGCCCTTCCTCTATCCCTACACACCACATTGTTAGATTATTTCGAACTTTAAGCGACAAAAGACGATCGACATATTTTAGTATGTGAACTTTTTGTGGTAAAATTTTCAACACAAATTTCCCACGCGATAGGTTATGAAACACGTTGTCAAT
Source organism: Habrosyne pyritoides (assembly GCA_907165245.1). Classification (NCBI taxonomy): domain Eukaryota; kingdom Metazoa; phylum Arthropoda; class Insecta; order Lepidoptera; family Drepanidae; genus Habrosyne; species Habrosyne pyritoides. The sequence goes on from OU015615.1 coordinate 486,651, forward strand.
ATATAAAATACGATTTTTGAGACATATCACATTGATTTTAATACAATCATACTTTGTAGAGGGTAATTAATTAAGTTTTATGAATCATTCCTTACGGCGATTCGCGCGCTTTGTTACAAGCAGGAATTTCTACCTGTCATATGTCAGCTGTTTTGATTTGACGTTTGCAAGCAATGGTTTTTGCCCGCGAATCATCTGTTCGGTCAAAATATTTTTTTTCTTTTTATGGCAATCTGCCGATGTATTACTGATTTAAAAAACATTAGTTGAAAATCATTTTTTTTATTTTAGTTTTTAAATCGAAATTGTACTAAAAAGTAAATAGTTCGGAAGTAAGTCATCAATGATTCAAGATAAATTCATGAATAAACATAAAACAAGTAATGTAGTCTGTTCAAAGACCAAATAAGATATATTTTAAGATGAATATATGCATTTGTGACAAAAGATAAACATTTTAATGAAGTAAATCGGTTACGCGATCAATAATCAACATTATAAAAGACCTTAGGGATGCGATATGTGAGCCGTTAACATTTTTAACGGTTAATCTTTGTTATTGTTTTTAAGTATTTTACGTAATGTAACGGTTATTCGTGACTCGCGAATATGATAACGTTATCTGGTAATAATATTGAACTTTGTGAAATAGCGAAGTGACTGCATCGAGCGCGCGGGTGTGGGTCACTTAGAGTGAGGACTTAGTAGATGTTGTTAAAAATTGTTTTTTTTACTCTAAAATATTGTTTTTGGTAAAATTATACTATTCAATATAAATACCTATAAACAATATATAATAATTGTTTTAGTGGTCTAAAACCATCTTCGCATTGCCTTTCTAAAGAAACTGGTTTGGGGCACATTTTTCAAAGTTCCTAACGGATATAGGTAGACACGTTTTAAATATGTATATATTTTTTTATAATTTGACGGAATTTGACTATACATTTTGCAACAGCAGGGGCATCGCCAATGCGTTGTCGACCCAGAAGTCTCATGTGCCTGTAATTTCACCGGCCCCCATAGTTTTCTAACCGAAACACAGTAATACAGATGCACTACTGCTTCAAGCGGAAATAGGTAAGATGGTATTACTTCCCCGGACGAATAGTACTCTGCACTAACTACTCTATGAATGAGTAATGTTAGCCGTTTAAATCGCTCCGCTAATCCGCCCGCTGCCCGCTCCGCTCACTACCCTCAACCACGCCTTACCCATTCATGACCTACCCTCGTCTTGAACAATGCACTGCTTTCGTTGCACTTAACGTCTTATCACAAACTTTGGGGAGATTTTTTTTGCCGAGTTTAACGGTTTCAGGGTTTCGTTGCGTGTGTGTGTAACATTTTTGGCGGGTGAAAGTGTCGTGAGGTATTAAACAATCTGGAGAAAAACTTTTGCGAATCATTCGAAATATTGGATTTAAGTTTAATTTGTGATTTTAGTACAGAAAGCATTTGTATAAAGGCTTAAAAGATAACTATATCTAACTTACGCAACATATTTGATAACTGTCAGGAAAGATTAAAGTAGTTATGACCCCTTTCCTATTTATTTAATATAATTTTTGGGGATGAAAAATCTTTTTGCATTAAATACTTTTTGGTGGATATTTCTTATAAGAAATGTCAAAAATCTACAATAAAATTAATCTGGCGATTGAAATTGGCCGTTTATTGAATCATCAGAGGCCGTATGACGTATTTTGATGATATCATTTTATATCCGGAGAATTGCGTGTTTAATCTTACTTTATTGCTCTTATTGGGTTATCGAAAATATTAAGTTTAAGATCCATAATAGGTTAAATTAAAATAAAATAGGGTACATCGTAAAGATACGAAATAAAATAATGTTTATTATTATTATACGATAGAAGTAACTTTTGTATTACAGGGAAACCTTTTAATTATTCATCAATCACTTTTGAATAAGATTGTGTTTATCAATCATTTATTTTTCGTCACACAAAAAGGTTGCAATTCAGAATTTTAAAGGCTTCCCATATTTTATAATAACATTTGTGTGCATGTCTGTTTGTTCTGTGTAAATATCTATATAAGAAGGTATTGAGAAACAAGTTAGTCTATGTAGTATTTGCTTTATCTGGTTCCCATAGTACAAGCTCTGCTTAGTTTGGGATCAGATGGCCGTGTGTAAAGAATGTCCCATTATCGTGTAATTTTTTTTTTATAATTTTTTATTATTATAAGAAGTTACAGTCCAAAAATAAGGTCTATGCAAACTTGTCAAAGTATAATGACAAAACAGAATTAATGAAGAAACCTGTTAAAATCAATAGAAGCCATTGTCACTCACTTATTTGATCACATGTAAACTTCAATTATCAACCCAAACCATCACGTTTTAAAGTTGAAAATAAAACGAAAGGGGTATGTAAACTTGTTTATTGAAATCAAAGTACTTTTAATGTCTTTTGTCGTTTTTTTTTTTCAGTTGTAGAATCAAGTGGTGCATCCCTTTTGTGTTTTTATGCATTCAACGACGGTACGAGGAACCGGGTTTTGAAGAAACGGTTTTTTCGACGTTGGAGACGGTTTTTAACGTATCTATGTGCATGAGTGACAGGTTTATGCAGTTATGGTAAGTCTGGAACAGTCTTTCTACCTAATCAAGTTACTATGGCCGTTTTGGCTTTTAAATATGTCACAGAAAAAATTATCTTATTATTAATTAATATTAATTCTTAAAATTAATCTGATATCAGTTAGATTCTACCACTTATTGTGATTTAACTATATCTATGCTGTCTTCAAATGTCACTTTCTAACGTCATCTGATATTAGAACAAGTTAGAACGCAACAAACCGTTATTTTAAATTCAAGAAATATTTTCCAATCGCAAAAAAATCGCTGAAAAACCCAACCAACCAAAGTTACATCTGTTGATGCTATATTTAAACCAAGGTTGCAGGAAGGATATCAGCTCAAATGTACCGTGGTATCCTGCTTGTAATATTACAAAAAAAAACCGTTAAAGGAGGATTTCATATTATTTTACTTCCTATATCGTTGTGCAATGAAATAGAGAAAGAAATGGGAGTTTAAATTAATGGACAAAGACAATATAGTTAAGTACCATTTATCTTCTATTTGTTAATCCTTTTTTTTTTGTTTTTTGTTATTGACGAACTTTGGTGTTATCAATAAATAAAAAAAATGGAAACAGATTCTTTTAAATTTGCAATTTCATCTACATATTTCAATAAGAAACGAATTTCGACTAGAAGGCGAACACTAATAATCAGAAAACGTTATTAAAATAGAATTATTTGTCTAAGTAAAATATTTTTAAATTATATGAATATTAAGTATCTAATAGCCCCGATTAGACGGTAATAATGTCATCGGAAAATAATCTTTATTGCTAGTACGACAAGGTTCATCAATTGATCCAATGGTTAATTGCATACTGATCATTATAATAGTGACATAGAGTTGATTTTTGCATAACACTAGCTGTCAAATACTATTAGGACTATAGTAACTAATACAGTGGCCCTACATCAATACACAAACCAAAAAACATGATGTTATCAATAAATCCCATTAAACCAAATTGCATTATCTAAATCACTACACCAATATAAACCCCACAACAATACTAGGTACGTAAAAAAAGTAACAGATCGATTAGAAAAACCGTTATTTTAACAATAAACGGTAACGCGCCACGCACTATACTAACTGACAGATGTCAACATGTAAATAAACATTACGTCACAAAGTTGAAATGTACGAGAGATTTAGGCTTTCACAGGCTCTTATAAATAGTTTTAATATGTTTTTTTTTTTATATTGCAACCAATTATATTGTTTACAATAATATACAGTAAAAATAAAAGATGGATAGCTAACAGGCGACCAATTGGTTGCCAATGGTTATTATCCTCTAAATAATCAGATATATTAAGAAATATTTTTTTAAATGAATGCACGGGTAATTCTTGTATGTCTTTAGGTAGTATATTAAATAAAAGTATACTTCTAAAATTATTTAATTAGTTTGATTGTGCCTTAAATTAAGTTGAAAATCGAACCACAGTTTCGAACTGTTTGTAAAATGTTCACTTGGGTAACGGTGTTTCCAAAACCATAATGTAGAATCGTTTACTTTTTAAATTTACACTTTACTCTTGGCACGCGACAAAGTCTCGATGTATTGTTACACCCACATATTAATATTTATTAGAATTTCAACTCTGTTGCTTGGCAGTAAAATGCATTTTTGCTTGTTTGTAAATTTGACAGTTGCGAAGCGCGCGTGCGTAAAGTTGGGGGAGTCAATCGACAATTGAAGTTTTTTTTTTATTTTGTTAAAAAAATATATTATATTGTTATGATAAAGTGTGCTAAGATTTTAGTACAGAGTGCAGACAAAACAATGAAATCTTAAGATTAGATATTTTTTAAGTTACATTTTTCATAGTTACATGGACAATAAATATTGAAATAATAATGTTTTAAAAAATAAAATAACGCTTGAAGCAGCTATCGTATCGTTTTTAAATCAGCAAATTTTCTTAATTACTTAATACAACAGAAGTTCGATAAAAAATACTTTATTTTTTATATCACTTTTACTATCGAAAATGTCATCTCTGATTATAGTCAAACACATGTTCATTGTATAAACATTACAATATGAATGAAAGTGAATACGATGAGTTCAATCATCTATTACTGCGTATTGCGCGCACGTGCGCTTCCGTATCCGGATTACACTTTTTTTAAGGTGGAACGTTTTTATCATTTTAAAAAAAAGAACATGATTCAAACGCCGAGAATATTTATAAGGTTAGATGATCACCCATCTTTGTAGTTTGTTTTTTTCCTAAAATTTCGTTCGAGAAAGTTCGATATTTAAAAAAAAACATTACGAATCAATCAAAATGAATATAGCGTGAGAATGTTAAATAAAAACACGTTTATACCCACCCTTACATAGTTGTCAGTTGCTTAACTACAATAGTACTTGCCAAGTATTAAATATTGGATAATAAAACTGAAAACACAGAATAATAATATATGTTTATCCATACTGCTATATAAATCTGTAGAATTAGTCTGTACATATTCTTATTAACAATATTTTTGATAAAAAATCGTCTTATAAGTAACTGACGCCAATTAAACTAATTTCTAAATTATTGTTGCCTGTGTGTTTGTATGCCCATTAATCACTCAAGAGGGAAAGGACAAATCTTAATGAAAATTGGTATATTATTAAAACACGTGATCGTGCGAATGATTGGCTACATATCAATCGATAAAGCGGGCGAAACCACGGGGGACAGCTAGTTTTAAATAAACTTGCAAGTGAGAAATTCATTGATTGCCAATGTTCCTAGCTTTTAGCCAAAGCCACATAAATAAAGATTACATAAATTAATCGATGATTAATTCCAAATACAATCAATATGTTAATAAAAAAAAAACAAGTTTTATAATCAAACATCTTTCCACACCCGCAAAACCATTAATAGCGTAACTACAAATCATTCCCTAATCTTATCTTACGCGAAAACCATCTGCCTGTTCCCCCTTGCTAAGGTCAACGTCTTAAAAAAAAAAGTTGTCTATGATCATTTGACTCGGATACGAGGCTTTTGGCCGTGGTGTATTGTTAGGTTACTTGCAAGAGTATCGACCCAATTTAAGCAGCTGTACAAAGCAGCTGCATTGCACTTGTTACTCACAGGGTGTTGAGACAGATGCAGCCGCCCCCGCACGCGCCAAAATCAAGATCTCTTTCTTACCTTTGACCTTATTGTAACGGTTACCGTTGCCTATTGTCAGCAAAAACGAAGTTATCTTTACTTCCTTTATAGGGAGTCCGTTGAACTTATTCTATTGTTGAGCCGTATGAGAAACTAATCATAACTATTTTTATTTAGTTTTGTATGTTTCAATATTGGAGCAGCTGGTCTATGGTAGCTCGCAATATGGACCAAGAAATGGACCATAGTCGACCGTTGGATATAATCCTGAAAATATTATAAATGCGAAAATTTGTAGGCATGTTTGTTACAATTTCACGCAAAATGGATTTGGACCCAAAGATTAGCATATAGAACTTAGCCGATCTCGCTGAAATTTGGCATACACGTTGCCTATAGAACGGAGAATGACATAGGCAATATTTTATCGAGGTGTCTCTTGGATTATATGAAATGAAATGAGAAGAAAATATTTTTATTCAAATAGGCCTTTAAGTGCACTTATGAATAGTTTGGCTCTAATATAGGAATTGCTATGGCTAGTGTTGATAAACTTCAATTCTATTAAATCACAGGACCTCAAACATACAAAGATAGAAGCAGGTAAAATAATGATGTTTAGAATTCTAAAATGCAAGGTTATAGACACGGTTGGCGGAAAGCGGATGGATTGAAACTATAGGGAAATCATAAAATGATTGGTGTAAAAGCGGAGTAAATCGTTTGATGAAGCCATTTATTTTATAGATCATTTAACTATTAAATGCTGTGCACTTCTTAAGATGCGCCAAACCTAGAAGTATGACACGAAGGCCGTTTTAACGCTTGACAATTTCATAGAAAAATCAACCGTATGGCTTTATATTAAAGTTTACATCATCATACAATTAATTAATGGTTCAAGAAAAAAAGAAATACAAAAGACCAATGGAATACGAATCAATTTAAAAGTTACAGTCATAGACAATAAGCTCTAGTTGTCAGCTGAAAGAAAATAAATTGATTTATGATCTATCTTTTAATAGTAATAGGTAAGTGATACTATCTTTAACGAACGTATCATCGGTCGTCCATTTACTAACTATTTGCAGCCCTTTAAAATTAAAAAGGCAATTAATCAAATCTACGTGTAAATGGTCAACGCAATCAACGCAACTTGTGTTGCTGTGTAGCATAGACATTTTTTTTTTACTATAATCTCTTTGTATAGGACGAATTCAACCCTCGAATTTGAATAGAGAACAATGAACAATACTCCGGCATCATCGAGGTATCGATCGCTAACGGTATTCTACATAACGAGGGTGTAAGCTTGCGTGTGGGTTAAAAAGTATAACGTTTGTGGTCTATGTTATTTATAACACTTTATAATATAGTTTTTTAAATTGTCACCATCTTGGAAATAGTTTTTCTTTACTTCAGAAATTCTTTTAGAGTTAATATTGATATTTTTTGGGCGAGCTTGCTTGGTGGTTAGAGACCCTGACTGTCACGCTACAGGTCGCGGATTAGATTCCCATCCAAGGCAAAGATTTGTATATACACATAAGTACGTATTATGAAGAAAATGAGTAGTATATATATAAAATGTATTGCATTTATCTGGTTACTATAGATAACCGTATGTGATGTGTCTGTGATATAGAACAAACGAACAGCTTAAAACCTTAAAACATCCTGCCTTTAGTAACACTATACTTAACTAAGAGGGGAGTGTAGCCGAGCTCAAATCCTCCGACCGCAGACCTTCCTGCGTGAATGACATGAGTGAGCACGAAGCTCTGTCAAGTAACTGATTATTACTTGCCGGATGGCGGATGTTATGTAAACAGTCGGTCATTTCAGCGGATGTGTGGTGGACACTGATATTGTACAATGTTTTGTAGAATGCGTTATTTATTGTTGAAATCGGAGTGTTTCTATATTTTACTCTTTCACGCAAAAACTACTTAACGGATATGAATGAAACTTGGCACATAGATAGAGCATGTTCTGGAATAACATATAGGCAACTTTTTAACCCGGGAAAATGTGATATCCCACGGGGACGCGGGTAAAACCGCGGGGGACAGCAAGTAATTTATAATATTTTTTGTTAAGTTTCAGAAAGTACAAATGCAGCGTACCCATATCTTGCAATATCTACATATTACACTACGAATGACATTTCGACGTCTCAGTCCTTTAAGTATGTCAAATCACCATTAAACTCTTAAAGTCTAATGCGAAATAAAATTTTCACAAGATGTAAAATATCTTAGTTAATAATATAGAATGTCTGGATAACAAATATATACTTTGAGAGACCTCCCGTATGTGGGCCTCCCGCGTTGTCCCGGCCATGTGGGGAGCGCGCGCAGCCAAATATGAAATCTGCATCGCGACACACGTTTAAACAATATAATTTAAAGAAGGGCACTCGGCCTTTTTACCTTTGCAAAAAAAATCTGTGGTTTCGGAAAGTGCAAGTCACGTTGCCAATGACAAGTGGCAACACCGGATATCGGATCGATGCAGTTGTTTAGGGATGTTTTTCTCATTTCCGGTCAATTGGATGAATGATTTCGGGCCTCACAGAAAAAGTCCTTGAAATTGCTTTGTAAGAAATTATTAGTAGCGCTTAAAATGTTTTGATTACAAACAGATAAAATAAAACTATAATCATGTTCCATTTTCAAAACAAATACAATATTGGAATTGTCAACGTTAGTTTAAAAATACTCTAACCGTTACTCACACGTGCACTTGTTTTTTTTTTACGCGAGTAGCTCCAAGGCGGCTGATTAGACATGGCCTTATATTTCTTGGAATAACAAAAAATACAGAGCAAATTGCCGAAACAGGGACGTTTCAAGTACTTATGACATTTAGTATATATTACAATAATAATTTTGTAGATTTCAGGTACCAAAATAACCAATAACAGTTGGAAAAACATAGAAAATAACAGTTTGGCATAGATATTAAACAAAGAATTTACAGTTAAAAAAATGTGTGGCTTTCACAAAGTAAATATATTTATATATCCCGGGACATTCTTTACACACGGCCATACGATCCCAAACTAAGTAGAGCTTGTACTATGGACACCAGACTGATAAACTGCATAGAATTTAACTTTACAACTAGATACAGAACAAACAGACATGTACATGAACACACATATTTGTCCAGGGTGGGAATCGATCCAACGACTTGAGGCGTTGCAGTCAAGGTCTGTAACCAGCCAACTGGCCAGTATACTCATATACTGTATTCAAGATAAATGAACAATCACAAAACATCAAAAAATACATACATCAAATCTAATCAAAATTTTACAACAAATAATCGATCAATAAGTTTAGTCCAATTTAAAGACAGAGTTTAAAATTTGAAGCTATACAATTATTTTGACATTGCTTTAAAAAGCATTAAAAAGTTGCTGATTTGACACATCAGTCGACATCCTTAATAATTAACCTTTAAATCAATTTCACAATGTAGTTCAAAATTTAAAACCATTTATTCAGTTTAGGCCCTCGGAAGGCACTTATGGAGGTCAAATTTAAAGTTACTAAAGCTACTACCGGTTCGGAAGTCAGCCTTAACTGAGAAGAACCGGCAAGAAACTTAGGAAGGTTACATTCTTTTTTATTTTCAATAAATAATTTTTTTATATAAATTTTATCTATTCTGACTTTTTGGCTATTTTATAATATCAATTTTATATATTTAACAACTTATGATAAGTAACTACAATTAAACTAGAACTAAAACTTAAAACGTCAACTCTCATCCAGAGCATAATCATTTCAGTTATAAACAAATATATAGCCACATTTTGCCTTGACACCATTAGATCAATTGATCCACTTTTATTTCTGGGTTAGATGAGGCATCCGCTTTGGTCACTTAGAAGTTTTATTATTTGATACATTATCTCATTGGATGGACGCAGCGAACACTTTAAAGAGATCTCTGAATTATTCACTGATCAAATCGAGTTGTATTGAAAACAACCGACAGTCAAGCAGACAGTCCACCTGATGGTAAGTGGTAAGCCACCTATGTACATTTGCAACACTAGGGTCATCGCAGATGCGTCGCTGAGACGTTGTTAAAGTCTCATGTGCCTGTGATGTCACCGGCGTTACCTTTCTAACCGAAACACAGTAATGCAAGTGCACTACTGCTTCACGGCGGAAATGGGTACGGTGGTAATACTTCCCCGGACGAACTCTGCACTAAGAGCTCTACTACTCTTGTTAGTTGTGGTTGTAAGTTTATCGTTGAAGAGTATGATATGAGACGAAGTTGTTCTCAAGATAGCAGATAGAAGGGTATATACGACCAGCAGTTGTGCGAAACTGAAGATAAAAATGTCAATTGGGACCCAATCTACTAAAAAAATAATGAAAGGCTTGAAAAGTCACACAGATAATCCAATAGGCCATTCTTCACTACATTCATACAGCCATAACTATTCTTAGTAAGGCTATCGAGAATATCACCCCAATTTCCGAAGAAAAATTCCAAACCAACAATTCACTTCATTCAGCCAACACATAATCCAGATGAAGCTATTAAAAAAAACGCACAAGTGTCTCGCATCCTGTTTTAACGAGTGATTAGTAAAATGGCGGTTTCTTTGACAGCTTTGCGCACAAAAAGCGCGGCTAAATGCAGGTCTCTTTTTTACATCAACGCCGTATGATTTATTGGTCTGCTTAATTTGTGGTGTTGTTGAAACAATAACAAGTTGTTCTTTTTGTATTGTACTGTTAGATTTAATTCGCATACAATAATAATTATGTATTCTTATTTTTTTCTATACTACTAAGGTGGGTATCACTGGCGCGGTGCCGACCCTGCAAAAATCTCCTCACATCCTTCTTGAAGAACCCCATGCTGCACTCCCTTGTCTTAAAACAGCTCAAGAATTTTCATAATTTAGCCAATAGCAGCTCCATATCTAACTAGGTCGGGATAATTATGTAATGTTTCGTTTAAATACACTTGATAACGCACGCTTAGATCGTAATAAGGTCAAATAATAGCTCATAATGTAATTAGCTTTATGCTTCAAGTGATAACAGTCTTTTGTCGGCTTTCAAGTTATAACAACGAGTTGTGTTCTCTTTTGAACACCCTCGTACTACCGGCAGACGGTCCACCTGATGGTAAGTGGTTACCGCTAGACCAGCATCGCAAATGCTTTTTTGTGAGATGAAGTTGTAGTCTCATATGCCTGTAATGTCACCTTTACTTTCTAACCAAAACAATAATACAAGTGCTTGTTTCACGGCGGAAATGGGTATGCTGGTAGTACCTACTTGCCTGCTGCGGTCTTCCCGAGCAACAATAATTTGGGTGTCTTCAAGGCTAGAGTGAATAGGCTCTTAATAAACTAGTGCGCCTCTTTGCATCACTGCTTACCATCAGGTAGGATCACAGTCAAGCACTATTTTTTATTTAAAAAAAAAGAACTCCTCGGACGAACTCTGCACTAGCAGCTTTATAACAGGTGAAAATCTTATATCATTTAAAATATATGGAATATAAATACAATGGGAAACAAAACGTAAATCAGCAGCGACATTAGGAACAGCCCGATTAATCTCTATAAATACTAGACTAGAAATATTTAAGCCGTTTACTTGCAGTTGTCCAATGCGTTCGAAAGCTTCGTTAATTGTAATAATTAAACTATGTCACAGTTCATACAAATTTAAAACAACACCAGATATTGCCTGGCTCGTAATCTGCGTCAAGGCAAGGGGTGTTGATTAGAGCATGCCCGTCGCAAGCGAAAAACCGTTACGAGTTACGTCACCCGCTGAAACACAGCACAATACCGGGCGTGTTTTGAACTTAGAACGCCCCGTTTGGAACTGGAGCGCGCTGTACGGTTTGCTCATTTCGATTTAAAAATAGAACACTGTTTTGCGATTTCAGTGGTGCTTTGTTTTAAGCACGGTCTATGTTTTGTTGAATTTGAAATTGAAACAACTCTAGTTCCATAATATCAATCGAATTGTTTAAAGATTTGTGACTGTATTTTTTTCTTCTTTTTGTAACCTGCCAGCAAAATAGTAAACGACGAAGTGTCACCCCGAAAACCATAAACAATTAAATTCATATAAACCTTTTTTCTTGCCCCTTATCTATCGATGCGTTCCAAACCGAAATACCAGTATAACTAGTTATATGTTTTTGCATTATGTATGTCAAAAATATGCAAATCAATGCGAAATGTATGTGCAAATATATTCAGTTGATTATTTTAAGTATTCCCACGCTTTTTGTCTGTCTACTTTGTATTGTCATTATAATTCTTTTGCTATGATAAAATTTCTTAATTTAGAAATATAGTTTTAAGTCTTATATAGAGCAGAGGAAGTATTATATATTTTTAAGGTAAAATTTATATTTGCGCATACATCAATGTATATTTTAAGCATTTATTTACACTACTGTTATTATACTAGCTGTCCCCCGTGGTTTCGTTTACGTAAAATTCCGCGTCGAATGGTAGCAGTCCCGTCCCGATATGTTCAGTAGTTTTGTTGTGATGGTGCGTCAAAGGAACACTATTTTCTTTATATATAGACTAGCTGTCTACCGCGGTTTTACCCGCCTTCCCAAAATAATAATGCTGATCCTCCTCTTGACTTGAGTTTATATACATTTTATAACTTTATAGGTAAGTTGTAGGTCAAATTTAAAGTTACTGAAGCTACTACCGGTTCGAAAGACTGAGAAGAACAGGCCAGAATATCAGCAAGGTAATATTTTTTTCATCATCATCATCAGCCTATCTCCGTCCACTGCTGGACATAGGCCTCACCAATGGCACGCCACTGAGCTCGATCTTCAGCTCTTTGTTTCCAAACGCTGCCAGCCAGTTTGCGTATATCATCGCTCCATCTAGCTGGATGGCGCCCAACACTACGCTTACCGAGCCGTGGTCTCCACTCTAGAACACGTCTACCCCAACGGTTATCGGTTCTACGGCAGATGTGACGTAGAACGATTTTTTTAATAATTTTAATATATTTACCGTTTATTATTATACAAAATAGAATTGTACTATAGTATAATTAACCACTTCCTGTGACTTTATCTATTATTTACCTATTCAAACGTTTAGTAGAACAACAACTATGTTGAAGTTATATATTTTATCGTTTTAAATAGAGAACAATATATAACAGTATTAATTTTATTCGCTACTAGCTATCCCCCGCGGTTTCGCCCGCGTTCTCGAGGGATGCTACATTATCTTGTTCTTTCTACTATCAATAGTTTTCTCAGCGCCCGCGATTGAAGTATTTTTTAAGGTATTTTTTGACACCTTGGGTTACATTATTGGAGTTTTAGTAAGAATCCCTAAGCTTTTCTAGCAATAAATATGGTCTATGTTATTCAGTGATAATGTAGCTTTCTAATGAAAGAATGAAAGAATTATTAAAATCGGTCCAGTACTTTTTGAGTTTATTCGTTACATACAAAAATACAAATCTTTCCTCTTTATAATATTAGTGTACATGACAGAATAGCGGAAAATTTCATAAATTACAGGCACATGAGATTTAACAACTTCACGTCTCAGGGTTGACAGCGCATTGGCGATGCTCCTAGTGTTGCAAATGTCCATAGGCGGCGGTGACCACTTACCATCAGGTGGACCGTCCGCTTGCTTGTCGGCCCATATGGTATAAAAAGAATCCTAGCTCATATTAAATAGGAAATGTGTTTGTCACCTTTATTTATGTAAATATGCGTTTTTTTAATTTAGATCAAAAAGCAAAAATACATTGCACATTTTTTCTTTTTGCACATATAGGTTCCGCGTTCCCGAGGGATGTTACCAATTCCCTGTATAAAAAGCCTATGTGCTATTCCAAACTATGATTGATCTCTGTGCCAAATTTGATCCAAATCTGTTCAGCCGTTCTGGTGTGATTTAATAACAAACACGCCGATGACCGTTTTGACTTTTCAGATTGTCAAAGGAAAAGAAACTGTATTGCTTTGGAAGAAGGCTTATTTCCATCATCATAGAATTAGCTATAGGATCAATAGATGCACCTTATGTTTGAAGGATTAAAGTATATTTTTCTTTGTCATTGTTAAACGTCAAAACGGCCATCATAGCGTGCCGCAAGTTTAGTAAGATTTCTTCTAAGAAACCTTCATCTTTTCTTTAGCCCAAATCGTCCCTGCTCTATTCCTAACGCTTTGGGGTATGGTCTGGTATTTCTGTCTATTTATACAAATAGGCCATCACAGGCACTTATGAATGGTCAGACTCTAACACCGGTTCAGAAGGTTGCTTTTACTGAGAACAGCCGGCCTTACAAGAGATTTGATAGTCATTTTCGGGCCACCTGACGCTTCCACTCTTCGGGAATGCTCGTGTTCACTCGGTGCGGTGTACAGTGCACGCGGTCATCGGTATACTCTTCAGTCGAATACACCTTGAAGACGAGTTTGGCCACAAATAAACTTGATCGAATTAAAAATACAACTGCAATTTTTTTCATTGTCTATTCTTTTTTGCATAAGCTACCTGACTTGAGAAAGGCGTTAACAACAATGCTGTTTTGTTATACTTTTAATTCTTTTTTTTTTGACAATGGAATTAAAAGGGTTGTTGGTTGAAAGAAATTTGTTTTCACTATAGTTTTTTCAAGTGTGAGATATATGCAAATGTTTTTTTATGGCTTAAATCGAATGCGAATGCGTTTCACCATCTTTATTGGCCGACAAGCAGAAAACGGTCCATTTGATGTTAAGTGGTCGCCGCATTGCATTTGCAACACCAGGGGCATCGCCAATGTGTTGTCGCTGAGACGTGAAGTTAAGTCTCATGTTCCTGTAATGTCACCGGCCCCTTTCTAACCGAAACACAGTAATACAAGTGCACTACTGCTTCACGGTGGAAATGGGTAAGGTAGTACATCCCCGGACGAACTCTGCACTAAGAGCTGTACTTAAAAAACCTTTCGGTACTTAGCGACTATCTTCGAGTCTTGGGTTATGACCCACGATTTGCTAAAGCTGGTACAAGATATCAAATAAGCAAGAATATAATAACGAACGGCCTACTTCCCATGCTGTCACACCAAAAAAAAAGGCAACCCAATTTCAAAATAAGCGCCCGGAACCGTAGACAAATAAATTCAATTTTTAATTTCGAACACAACAAGATCGCGCCCCATTCAGCCGGGGTCGTGACCTCTGCAACAGAGATGACAATGGCGGCGTTTCCCGCGCAATTCCCGTGCGAATCTGGATCATCTGATTGTCTATTGTTATTTTTTTTTGCACTTCTCAAGCTTCCGCAAAGCAAAGGTACTGAGACATACATCTTTTGGGGGTGCGAATTTAAGGGTACAATATTTATTACATCTCCGTGCCAGTTCCCATGGTGTTACAGGGCCCAGACCATGGCAGATGGACAAGAAATCTGACCGGATGTCAAAGGCTTTTGTTTTCTTATTTTACACCGTTCCGGTACCTACCTATTTGTTACAATTTGTTTGATTTTAATACACTTTTGGATATCTTTATGAGACCTATAAGATACAATGATTTACGTGTGAACAATATTCGAGGATCGAACCATAGCGTTCTAAATTCAAATAGTGATTATAATTACTTGCCAGCAATATCCATCGCCACCACAAAGGTAAACACAACCAAATTTAAAATTTTAAAACGGCAATTCGAAATAAAGAATCGTCTATGAATAGAGTAAAACGATTCTAAATTCAAAACAAAACCGTGATTAGAACGTGCGTACAACCTCCAAGATCCTACAGAAGCTTAAGTATATTTATCTATTGTAAGGGACTCGGGCGGGTCCAGATGTGAGGAATTTTTAAATTATTTATGTGCCAACGTCTCACAGACTACGTTATAAACAAAGCGTTAGATAAGTCGGTATGGAACGCGTTGGCGGCTTGTAATGGCGGGCACACAAGTGGTTAAAAAAAACAGGGCGTGTTGTAAAGACACGATCGGAATGAAACTTTAGTATTACAGGGAAACATTTTAATTATTCATCAATCACTTTTGAATAGTATACATTGTGTTTATCATTAATTTTTTTTCGTCACTCAAAAAGGTTGCGGATCACAATTTCAAACCCGATAAGGAGTTACACTTCAAAACAAAAAAACGTCAGTTAAATTTAATATTACATGTAATGAGTAAGTTTAATTAATTTCTTCAGTTTTGTATTGTTTTAATATTATAAAGAAGAATATTCCTAGCCAACTTAATCAAGACAGATTCCGATACACGCTGGCGGACAAACAAACAAACGGTCTACCTGATAGTAAGTCACCGTATGGACATTTGGAACACCAGGGCAATCGCGTTGTCGACCCTGAAACGTGAAGTCAAGTCTCATGTGCCTGTAATGTTACCTTACCTTTCTAACCGAAACAACCCTGCTTCACGGCCGAAATGGGTAAAGTGGTAATACTTCCCCGGACGAACTCTGCACTAAGAGCTCCACTACTAAGTCCATATACTTACTTGAAACAAGTCCAAAGACATGTCGTCTTCGAGTAAGTTTTCATGACTTTTTGAGAAGTTTGACAAGTTGGCCATTCGCTTGGGAGATTCGAAGGGCTTCTTGGCTTTATTTGTTACTGGGTCTGAAGAAGGAGGCCTATGGTAGGCCCCTGGGAGAGAGTCGGCTCTATCGCTTCTGAAATTCGCAAAAATGCTCTACTCTTGGTAGTTGCGGTTGAAAATTTATCGATATAAACTAAAATTTCTGTAGTAGTGCTTCACGTCGGAAATGTGTATAGTGACGTCATCAGTCTATCAAACATACATTTCTCGCTGCCTGTACAAGGACGATGTATGATTACCTACATCCTGAGTTGAGACTAGTCAACGGGTCGTTGACTTCGCTTATGCGTTGGAGTAATAGGGTTAAAGGGTCAGTAGTACCTTCTTTATGGACCCTAGAAGAACTTGCTATTAAATAAAAAAAGCAGGATGTTAAATTTGAGGTTTGTAAGTTAAGTGTGAGGTCCAGCTTATGGAAAGTGGTGTCCGCCGACTATGTACATTTGCAACACTAGGGGCATCGCCAATGCGTTGTCGCTGAGACGTGAAGTTGTTAAGTCTCATGTGCCTGATATTTCACCGGCCCTCTTACCTTTCTAACCGAAACACAGTAATACAAGTGCACTACTGCTTCACGGCAGGAAAGTGTAAGGTGGTAGTACTTCCCCGGTCGAACTCTGCACTCGAGCGAGCTCTAATACTCGGCTTTCGTCGGCGTTTCTTAATGCTTTTCCAGAGGTAATACTAAAGACTAGTCAAGGCTAGTGTTCTGAGTTTACGATAAATATTTTTATTATTACTATCTCGAATAACAAGATGGCCGGCTATTTTTATCCGCTTGGGAAATAAAAGAAACTTACATGTAATCAAGTGCTAGCCATATTAGAAGTATAATAATACGTATGTCGCGTAATAGTCTTTCCTGGGAAATCCTTCACGGATCGTCCGTCTCTTTCTAAGCAATGAGAGTGAAAGAGACCGCTGAAGCGTTAGAAAAAGATTACCGAACGGCCGTTAAATCCAGTTCCATACCATAGAGCAGGTTGTTTTTTTTTTCAAGACACTGATTTTGTTTTCTATTCCACGGGGGAACGTGTCTTTTTTTTTCAAATCAGATGTACATCTGTCTGTATTCAAATGAAGCCTCCAATCTGTGCTCTCAAAAAAGATGGGAGTCAACAACCTCAGATTTAGGAAGTCGGTTACAAAGATAGGTTGTGCATTCGACCTTGGGATTCCAGAAATACTAATATTCAAATATAGAACATGATAATCGATAAGACTTTGATGTTGGTTTATTTTTGGCTATAACTTTCAAAATTTCAAAATTCAAAACCATTTATTCAGTTTAGGCCCTCGGAAGGCACTTATGAAGGTCAAATTTAAAGTTACTGAAGCTACAAGTTTAAACCTACTCTGAAAATGAAAAACATTCCGTTCCAAAAAATAACATTTAAATACACAACGTACTGGCCATAAATAATAATCGAATGCGCCGATCTATGGGCCATCATGATATTCAAATGAAGAACTTTACGATTAACAAAGTTCGTTGGGATTTGAATTTGGAACGGGATAACGTACTCAAGATTTCGTAAATGGTAAATAGAAAGCGCTATTTCCATGTTTAATGTTTACTTTTTAAAGTCAAATGTGTACTTGGTGAACGTTTTGAGGAAGTCATTGACATTTATTGTAGGTTTTAAAAGTATAAGTTATAGATTATTTCGTCATCATCATCACGTCAGCCCAAGGATCCGCTGAACATAGACATCCCCCATAGATTTCCACCTGGAACGGTCCGGAGCTGCCAGCATCCAGTGGCTTCCAGCGACTCTGAACGTGTCGTCACTCGGCGTTTTTTCGTGTATTCACCATAATGATGCCGTCAAAGTCTCAAATGTCACACCTGACATTAACTCATCCCATAGCGTCTAAATAAGCAGCTAAATATTTGTAAACTCAATATTTTGAAAATAG
This sequence comes from Habrosyne pyritoides, assembly GCA_907165245.1. Classification (NCBI taxonomy): domain Eukaryota; kingdom Metazoa; phylum Arthropoda; class Insecta; order Lepidoptera; family Drepanidae; genus Habrosyne; species Habrosyne pyritoides. The sequence continues at coordinate 504,945 of OU015615.1, forward strand.
AACGGGACTGTCACATTTCGTAATTTTACGCGGGTAAATAGAAAGATGGCGTCTATTTTTTTTTCACCGCCAAGTGTGAAGCATGCTAATAGACTCTTTATAATGCATAGGTTATGAAGCAATGCGTATGGTTTTATTTATTTAGATTATTAGTGTGTTGATGTTAAGATTTCCTCTATGGAGATTCAGATGTTTTGAATGATTCAATAACTGTAAATGCAAGGTTCTAATGAAACTGGAAGATTGAATGGTGGCATAGACAATGCCTACAATGAAAAAGAAAATATAATATATATAGAACCGATAACCGTTGGGGTAGACGTGTTCTAGAGTGGAGACCACGGCTCGGTGAACGTAGTGTAGGGCGCCCTCCAGCTAGATGGAGCGATGATATACGCAAACTGGCTGGCAGCGGTTGGAAACAAAGAGCTGAAGATCGAGCTCAGTGGCGTGCCATAGGTGAGGCATATGTCCAGCAGTGGACGGAGATAGGCTGATGATGATGATGATGACAGGCACATTTAACTTAACATCTTCACGTCTCAGTAAATGTACATAGGCGTCGGTGACCACTTACCATCAGGTGAACCGTCTGCATGCTTATCGGCTTACTTGTCAAAATATTACAACGTATCAAAACTAGAACTGAAATCTCAAAGTGTAAAACTAGAACCCCATAAGGTTTGCTGACAGTTGACAGTTAAAACAAAATGGCTGACAGTTTTTCTTCGAGATACAACATATCTCTGCAGTTCAATCTCTGACGTGATACAATCACAGATTACCACATCACCTTTTTATGAGACACGCATTTGGTCTTGGAATGCGGGTGAAAACGATGCGAAATCTGGTTTAAATTATCTATGTTTTGTCTGCCATTAAAGGAATGCTATGCAGTCTGTGTGAGTAGCAACGACCTTGCCATATTGGACCATGTCATTGTACTGTATGTGGACGATGGTTGGAGCCAGCATTGGCTTATTAAGGGGCGTGGGTGACTAGCTGTGACTAACAGAAGTTGGTTTTAAAAATCTGTCACTAGGTCCAGAGATACTCTGGCAAGATTAAAACAATCGTAATGCCGCAATGCAAATACCAAGGACACATTATTAATGTCTTTTTTGTGTTATGTAGGCTGAGCAACAGGCAGACGGTCTACTTGATGGTAAGTGGTCACCGCCTATGGTCTGCAACACCAGGGACATCGCGGTGTTGTCGCTGAGACGTGAAGTTAAGTCTCATGTGCCTATAATGTCACCGCTTCCCTTTCTAGCCGTAGTAATACAAGTGTACTACGGCTTCATGGTGGAAATGGGTAAAGTTGTAGTACTTCCCCAGATGAACTCTGCTCTAAGCGCAATATGTATGCTCTGGATCTGGATGAAATTTGGCACAGAGATAGATTATAGTCCGGAATAGAACATAGGCTGTGTTTCGGTTAGAAAGGTAAGGGGGCCGGTGAAATTACAGGCACATGAGGCTTAACAACTTCACGTCTCAGGGTTGACAACGCATTGGCGATGCCCCTAGTGTTGCAAATGTCCATAGGCGGCGGTGACCACTTACCATCAGGTGGACCGTCCGCTTGTTTGTCGGCCCACGTGGTATAAAAAAAAGAAAAAGAGTTATTAATTATAATAAAAATTTATTTATTTATTTTGGATCTCCAATGAAAGATGTACACATTAAATTACATAAAACATAGTTTACAAGAGGTATTACATTGGTGTACTCCTTCAATTATAGGAGACCACAGCATGCTCAGTAAACTTAACAACAAGCTAATAGTGGTAATAAAAAAGTAACATCCTTCGAGAACGCGGGCAAAACCGCGGGGGACAGCTAGTAATGAATAAAAGCCTGTAAAATGACCTAAACTCTCACAAAGCAATATCCACTTAATCCACAATGACGTCACTTCCTCTTACATCATAGACAAAGGCGTTTGGCACGTCCGTATTGTGTGCCTCGAATGTTATTAGCGAGTATTCCCGCCGCTTATCGATGACATTAATCTATGGTCATCAAAATACAGTTTGTTATAAATATAATACTTTTTATTGCCAAAAATAACTGGCCGTTTACAATTCGAATTTCGCTTTGAATAATTTTTAATCGAATTCACTCTTGCCTTGAAGTTTAACTAAACGAATAACCTTTTTTGCGTTGTACAAAAAATCACTTGTGTTTCGACCATTTTCTGGTAAACGCCGAATTATCAAAGTCATCTCCGAGTTCGTTAGGAGACGCCTACTGGTACTCAGCAGTGAACATCTGTAGAATGGTGATAAAGACAAGAGTTGAAGGTGATGACACAACTCAAAACAAAATAATTCAATTATCAATCGCCTAATAGCCTCTGTAGTCGAGACTTAAACTCGGCTATGAACTGGCAGTTCTGAGATCGATGTCCGGGTCGAACAAGGTTCTTTAGCAAACAATACCTACGTACTTAGTACTGCGCCTACCTTCAGTGATAATGAGCGTGAAGTTCATTTAGACCTAATAAATGTAGTATTACTGTAATCCCTTAAAACACAAGAGTTACACAATTACACTCAACACCACAAAAAACTTTTTTCTAAACTAGGCTGTATGTAAAAAAGCACGTACCACAACCAAATCACGGAGAAAAAAAAGGATATGACAGGAACAGGCTTCATTCAGCCGTTATTTTCTGTTCCACTCTCGCAGGTAACTTCGTCCTGCTCGCACAACAATTTATTACATACCATGCGTAGTCACGCATCATTATGTCATACGAGCGCTTGATTATCATCAAAGTTGGTTCCAGGGCGTTGTGGTTATCTGAGGACGCCAGGTAGCAACTTGGAAATAAGCAGAAAACTGACAGTATCCTGAGGTTTGACAATAAATATCCTGGAACATTCTTTACACGGCCATCTGATCCCAATCTATGAACAAGTGTTTATGCAAGAGAAGTTTAAGAATTAAAAAATAACATACCCCAAAAAAATTAAAAATTAGATTTTTATGAATGAAAAATAGAAAAACTATTAAAGTAGACAATGATTAGGTAAAATGGGTACGTAGGCCTTTCTGTTAAATAATCTGGTTCCCTGACATGACAGCTTACTATTGTAACACGTTGTATATTCTTAAATCCAGACAAAATCAATCTTGTAGATCCAAACTACCTCTCTACAGAGCTTCTTCAAAATTGGTTATTTAACCCAGTTTAACCAGAGAACACATTTATACAATAAGGTACCTATATCTTGATGCCATCATCCTAGAAGTAGGTAAAGGGCTCAGTAATGTCTTATTACTAGAATTAGATTCAACCAAAGATTCAAGTAGTCAATAGGAATGATCCGTTCAGGATGGCGACGTACTGACGCTCTCTGCCCCATCCAGGGGACATAGGACATTAAGTCAAGTAAGTCAAAGATTCAAGTCCCAACATTACATGAGGTGTGCATGGTAACTCTCTCCCACACGTTACCAATACCACACAGGTAATCATTTCTAAACAGAGCAGCGTTAATTATCCGGGAATCGAATATTTACGCTGAAAACCCACAATAACATCTCTGGACAAACCTTTTTCAAACTTTAGACTCTCGGCATAACGTTCAGAACCAGCCAGCTTCACCCCTTCACCCTTCACGCAATATCGGAGAATTCCAGATTGTCTTTACAAGGGTTTAGAAGGGAACTGACCTACAACGAATACTGGCAGATTTTCAACATGGGGAGTGGTAGTTAAGCCAGAAAATGATCTATGAGGAATCCTAACACCTTGCTATCCTCATCATTTCTTTCAAAAAGCTCAATTTCAATGTAGGATTAAAATTCTAGAAGACGAATGTGATACATTTTTCTAAGACCACTGAAGCGTGATTACTTTTACTACTTCATAACGGTTACTTTTACTATCAAAAACTTTCGATTTTCAAATCCAAGTGGACGTCCGGTTTCCAATTATGTGCACTTCCTTCCATTGTTCACAGATGAGGAACGCAGTTCGAATTTTAAATTTGGTTTTATCTAACAGGCCATAGATACAAGACTAGCTGACCTTGACTATACTTTTTTTACACTGCTTTAGTGGGCATAGTTTGTCTGCAATGAGGATATGTGATGCGTGCCTTAAACTGCCTAATCACTTATTATGATGTTACCGATATTTGAAGCAAGGAAATTATAATAGATTAGCTAGAGTACCGCGGTTTCACTCGCTTTCCCGAGAGATCCACTGTAGCCTATGTCGCTCAATAATAGTGTAATTTTATATTAGTAAAAGAACTATTGCAATCGAATTAGTAGTTACGAAGATATATAGATATACACATATACATATTATATCTAAAATATAAGAGTTAATATACAAATAAACAACTAAAAGTAACATAAGGGATTTGTTTACAAATACTGTACCTGTATTTCTCCCTTTTACCGATGCAACATCAAGGCATTGATAATAGAAAATTGTAATGATGTAATCTCCTTTCTTTTTACTTGTTATGTTAGCATTACTTATAAGGTGATGGTTCTAGAATTTAAATAACTTGAGAATAACTTAATTAATTTTTATGAAGCAAAAACTAAAGATGACAAAAAAAGCAACGATAAAGTAAAGTCATTATTTCTCTCGACACTTATAAAGCCGAACGCGTATCTAAACACGAACATACCCGAAGGCCGCACATTTGGTGGGCGCTTGTTGTCATACCAAAAGCATCGATCGATATCAACGTTCAATAAAAGTATTTACTCGCAGAGTAATATAAACCTTATAGTTAAGGATTAACGATGCTTTTCACTAGTGTACAGTTTTAGCAAACATCCCTTCGCTAAATAAAAGCAGGTGCTATCAAACCCTAATCAAAAGTATTGTGCCATTTCGGCCCCTATTATTAACAAAGGGGAATCAATTTCACACATAGCGACTATATTTCATTGTTTTAGACATTTATTTATTACAAAATTATCGATTGTGTATCCGAACACATAATGGACCACCATTACCATTAAAGAAAATTAAAAAGTAAATGAAACTGAACTCTTTGGTTCCTTTCAAATTCCGAATTCGCACAATAGTGGCCAGTAATCGTCGAACAAAACAGATTTGACAGGTCACGCAATGTTGCCAGATGCGAGAAAATGGCAAAATTGCCGTAAGACATTCCAATAATATTAAGAAGAAAAGTATTTAAGTTGCGACCGGCACTGTTCCTTTGTGTTCATTGTTCGGTAATGTTAGGTTTGTGTTACAATACCAACGTAACAGGAAAATAAAACATTTGATTAAAAAAAACAATATTTATAACAACATGTGCTAATTAAAGTTATTAATAAAACTATATTGGCTAGAGGTTTCATTATAAAATGAATCTTCATATGGATGTAATTTTTAAGTGAGACTCGTATAGTGCTGCAAAATTCAGATTCGCAACCTTTTTGTGTGACGAAAAACAAATAAATGATAAACAGAATGTATCCTATTCAAAAGTGATTGATGAATAATTAAAATGTTTCCCTGTAACACTAAAGTTTCACTTCTATCGTGTTACAAGCTTTTAGAGTAGAAATCCACCTGGCAGTAAGTGGTCACAGTCGCCTATAGGGTGTAGCAAAACCAGGTTAATTGCCAATGTATTGTCGACTTTAAAGAGATCAAATTCCCCAACAAGGTAGCTCAAATTGTAATGTAATCCCTTGAGATACTTTTGGTAGCCTAAAGAGTCTCTAGTACTTTACTGTAGTGTTTTCGCTCAAAGGCTGTATGAGCTGTATCTATGAGTAGCTCTCCCACGCGTTCCCGAGGGAAAACACATTTCCCCGGGATAAAAAGTATCCTATATGTTATTTCAGGGCATGCTCTATCTATGTGCCAAGTTTCATTCAAATCCGTTAGGTACTTTTTGCGTGAGAGAGTAAAAACATCCAAAAACATTCGCAATTATAACTATTAGAAGAAAGTTGCATACAGCATTTTTTTTATTGATGACCTGATGGTAAGTGGTCACCGCCTATGGACATTTGCAACGCCAGGGGCATCGCCTCGTTGTCGCTGAGACGTGAAGTTAAGTCTCATGTGCCTGTAATGTCACCGGCCTTACCTTCATAAGTGCAGTACTGCTAGACGGCGGAAATGGGTACTCTACTAATTCTCAAAGCTCAAAAATATAACAAAATTTTCGTTAAGCGTTATGAAGCCAGGTTTTCCAAAAACTAAGGTTTCTAACCCTCCCCATGGCGTAAATACAAGAGGGTGTCGTACATCTGTTGAATAGAGTTGAATGAACTGGGTGTATCGATCGGGGTGCGTGTTGCCATGTTTTTGTGCCGCATTGAATTAGCTTCCGTATTTATAAACTAGCTCTACAACGCGGTTTCACTCGCTATACCAATGGCTTACCGGGAAAAGAAATTAGTAATTTTTAATGCTTTTTTTTATTTTTTCAAAGTTTACATAAAGTCCTAAAATTAAATAGGTCTAATATAAACCACTAAGGTAAGGTGTCTAGTGCTATTGTTAGTGTAAAACGATTGTCAAAGCTTAATAGTTATTATTAATATACAATTATTAGGTGCAAGCTATGGATGTTCAGCAGGGGACATCCCTGGGTTGGTATGATGATAATGGTACTTATTACATCACCTATAAACCAGTGAAAGTCTCGTCAAAATCGGACTGGTCGTTTCACAGATAAGGAACAAAGAGATGATGTCAATTAAAAAAATATTTTTTGTCATAAAACTGTTTTTACATTCACTTGGTAAAAAGCTGTTATTTTGACATCACAAATAGACATTACAATTTTATTTATTTGTCTCAATTTTAAACAAAGTTAATGTATTTTAAAAAATTACAAGGAAATTTCAATCTCTGATACGCTCTACTCGTATTTCTGCCAACGACAAAGCTAAAATCTACAAAAAAAAGAAATCTCTAAAAAGTTTACGTTCCTAAATAAAAAACAAAGAAGTTTTAAGCTCCGCTATTAAAAACACATACCTTCAAAATAACATTATTAATCTAAAAAAAACTAAATACCTATTAATAAAAATTAATCTAATAAGTTAAGTCAACGACCGTATAAAATCTAGTCAGGTGAAATGTCAAAAGTCGTTGCGGCCATATGCAATTGTCTATGATCCGTGTTCGCTCTGTGGTACAATGATATAGTGGCAGCGGGTTATTTCGGTGGCAAGGCAAGCGGTCAACGAAATATTTTTTTTTTCTAGATTCAACCAGTATTAAGAAAAACACCGTTTTTGATGTCCACAATCCATGTCTATTGAATTTTTTCATGAAATGTAGCGGAATACTTAATAACTAAATCTCTAATCATTATTTCTATCTGTGTGTAAGCTTATTTATGTTAAAAAGCTGACGTTATAATAAAAATATTCCCGAACTTTTCCAATTATTCTGTCCCAAAAAACCCTTATCCGGACCATACGATATTTTATAAGAATCTTATTAATAAACTGACTCTAATACCGGTTCGGAGGGTTGTTTTTTTACTTACTGCCGGAAACTTATGAACATAGATGTATTACATAACATTTATTTAGTCTTGCTTTTGTGAATAAGATATAATACATAAAGCAAAACATATAAAACCGCGTCCGCTCCTCCTTGACACCGTAGACAGTTGGATGCGCAGGCGCACTACCGTGACGCGCCGTTAACGCTTTACGTTACGTTACGTTACGTTACGATGGTTTGTTACTGGAGATAACCATATGCCGTGGTTAACGTTATGGCAATCTACAATCCATAGACTTATAGAATAAAGCGAAAGTAGTTATAAAATGAGAAGCTGACTGACTGACATATCAACGCAGGGCCTAAAATATGAGGGTTGGAAACTTGAAATTTTGCACAGGGGTTCCTTTTATAGCGTAGGAGAGCACTAAGAAATGATTTTTGAAAATTCACCCCCTAAGGGGGTATAACGGGGGCGCAAAGTTTTTATGAAACAATGTGTTTTCTTGGTCTGATCAACTTCAAATTAAACGCGGGTGAAGCCGAGGGGGACAGCTAGTATTATTATAAAAGAGAATAACTTCAATGAAACCAAGCTTCTGTCTTCTACAAATCAACTATCATAAAAATAGTTTGTAACATATAGCAGGCTGTTGATTTGATGGCTTGACGTGAACTTTAAAAAAAGGTAACTGTAAAATCAAAAAAAAAAATGAATGGACCATAAATTTCTAATATTACAAAAGCGAAAGATTGTGAGTATGTATGAATGTTCGTTACTCTTTCACGCACAAACTACCAATAAGATTTGCATGAAACTTGGCACATAGATAGAGCGTACTCTGGAATAGCATTTAGTTTAGTTTTTATTCCGGGAAAACGTGACATTCCTCGGGAAATGGGTGAAACTGCGAGGGAAAGCTAGTTGGCCATAATTAACATATGTAGCTGCGTATACAATTAGAACATGCAAGTTCTTAAAACATCATGTAGGGCGATTGCTATGATGGGATATTCAGGACTATTAATAACAAGACCCTCGGTTCCACTCGTATTCCCGAGGGATATACTTTTTTGGGGTTTAAATGTATTCTATGTTATACCAGGCAAAAATTAACTATACTTATGAGACTTAACTTCACGTCTCAAAGTCGACAATGCATTGGCGATGCCCCTGGTGTTGCAGACCATAGGCGACGACCACTATCAAGTTGACCGTCTGTCTGTTTGTCGATCTTCTTGGCTTTCTATTACATGAGGTTTTCAATAGATATTTTTGTTTATCAGTCTGTAAATTCTGCAATATCTTTTGTTATATGTATTGCTCCAAATAACAGAAAGCATGTATAGCGTCTACGATTGACATTGGAAAATAATCTCTTAACACTATAAAACAGAGTCACAATTTCCATATATCTATTATATTTGTGCTCTTACTCTATCAAACTACGCAAAAGATGTTGCAGTTCTTCCCTAAAAACTGATGTTTATTAAAATGACATTTCATATATACCTAGATACGAATTAGATGCGATAATAAAGGGCTCACAATAACAGTATTTCTCACAAAAGATGTAACTTGAAAACCTTACCTTCTAATGACATTGTAGCAGTTTTCATTGCCTAAAAACACGGATAAAACGACATTTTCTGAAAATGAATCCTAGCTAGATCGATTTAACGGCCCCGAAACCTGCATACTAAATTTCATGAAAATCGTTGGAGCCGTTTCCGAGATCCTAATTGCTCGTTTAAAGGTATTAGATGCCCTGGAACATTCCCTGGAACATTCTTTACACACGGCCATCTGGTCCCAAACTAAGCAGAGCTTGTACTATGGAAACTAGATAACTGATATACTACTGTTTTTTTTTCTAAATACATACTTATATAGATATTTACACCCAGACACAGAACAAACAGACATGTTCATGCACACAAATGTTTGTCCTGGGTGGGAATCGAACCCGCGACCTTAGGTTTGGCAGTCAGAGCGTTAACCACCAAGCCAACTTTAATAATATAATTTAAGCGAAATTATGTATCTAATATGTTGAAATCTCTATTATGCGTTAACGACATGGGTAAAGTCTGACGGTGCCTTGTATTCCCCCTGCCAGTAGGGCGTGAAGTACAAACATACGGACAGAAGGTCATTATAGGGTAGACTATCTGATGGAGATAAGCATGTATATCAAACGACGATAGATACCAGAAGGAATCCAAGATGTCAAAATATCAGCGCCAAATGATGTAGACCAATTCTCACATAGCGCAATATAAGTATTTTGCTGAAATGTCAAGTGATTGCTGAGATTCAGATGGATTAGATTCACTTTGCTGTGAAAATGTTTATGGCTGGCAGATAAAACAAAAAAAAGGTTCAACCAATATATTAAACCTCTTTTATTTATTATCTGTTTTAATGAATCAACTACACTCATGCGAATTCCTAGTAAAATATTGAACGAGATTGGAATATAAAAAAGTGGCACACCTCATTTAAGAATGCTATAATCAAACTGATTATTATTTCTAACGCATTAAATATTTTATAACAACATAAAGATTTCAGGTGGTCACAGACAATAGATGTAGGCGATACGGGTCCATTGTTTGTACCATAGACAACCGCAACGCAATAAAAATAAACTTTAATCTATGGTTTTACTTTTTTTCGATTCCAATATGGCTGAAGTACACGCCTTTAAGCTGAAGGAATAATTTGGTTATGAAGTGCATTATACAAAAAAGCCTTAATAAAGTAATGAATGAAATCTAAAAGCGAATTGAGACCATCATGTTATCGGAATCGCAATTAAAATTAATTATATGTCGCGTTGGGACACAGCACAAAATAAAAACAGGTCAGATTGATAAAAAAGCGTATCAAAACAATGAATTGATATCGTTAACACATCGTGCTGTGTGGCAAATGGCAATGGATGGACTGTAAATTACAGAATCAATCAGCAGAGGCTTGCTTTGTCTATGGTCATGTAACCATAGATATTTCGTACATAATTTTTAATCTCCCATCTAGGCAAAATGGACGCCAGCGAAAAGTGTTCTAATGTAAAGAGACATTGTATGAAATGTATTGAACATAATAAATTTCTTTGACCTCCGCAGTAATTTTCGGAAAGCGTTGAATTTGGGGAATGGTTGAGCTTTAAGTTTTATCAAAGCTAAGTACAATCTAGCAGGGTGATTGTGATATCCTTTCGGAATCGAGATTGCAGTCAATTTTGTATTACATTGCCGGCTACGGCTGTTGTCCCACAGTGCTGGCGCGCAGAACCATCAACCTATCATGAAATTGGCTTTGAGTCCGAAAGTTACAAAAGCATACACTTTTAATATTACAAGTGCGAAAGTTTGCGAGGATTTAAGGTTTGTTACTCTCACACAAAAACTACCCAACGGATTTAGATGAAACTTGGCACATAGATAGAGCATATATTGGAATAACATATAGGTTACTTTTATCCCGGAAAATGGTACATCCCTCGGGAAACTGATGGAATAGCAGGGGGAGAGCTAGTTGGGTCCAGCCCCCTTATTCACCCGTTAAACTTGGCACAGTTCAGTTAACGGAAACCCTTTTAGAAACCATATGTCATGTAACACAATATACCCTTATAGGTTCCAAGCCATTGAGCTTTGTGGAAGAGTAATGACAATTTGGAAGCCCACCTGCCAAATTCAGCTAATACAAACTCCGTCGGTGAGCCTCCACGCGGAGGCCTCGGAGAGCTTACCTCTCACATGATTGCGTAGAAACATCCTCGAGCTAGTGTCATTTTCCTTACAGAATCGAGCCCCTGATGGCAAGTGGTCACCCCCGCTAAACAAGACGAAATTCCAAATGTGTTATTTGTAACCAAAAAAACAGAATGTCGTAAAGACACGATAGAAGTGAATCTTTTGTATTACAGGGAAACATTTTAATTATTCATCAATCACTTTTGAATAGCATACATTGTGTTTATCATTCATTTATTTCTCGTTACATGAAAAGATTTCTCATAAAAAGTTTTACTTTAAAAATAAACCTGTTATCTGTTATTGGTGACCGTTTACCATCAGATAGACTGTCAGCTTGTTTACCAACTTGTAATATAAAAAAAAGCATAAAAAGCATGTCTGTTGTATGGGAGCCCCCTTAAATATTTATTTTATTATGTATTTGTTGTTAAAGCGGCAACAGAAATACATCATCTGTTAAAATTTCAGCTAACTATCATGGTTCATGAGATACAGCCTGATGACAGACGGACAGCGGAATCTTAGTAAAAGGGTCAGTTTTACCCTTTGGGTACGGACCTATAAAAAGAGGTTCTGAAATGCAATATCTGGTACAAATCATCACATTTTTTGCTTAAGATTTGCTACTTGAAGGTTGTTGTCGGATTCGACACGGCAGCACTATATAGTCTATGGCATTGCGTGTCCAACACGCACTTGTCGCTTTTTATTATTACCGCCGCCAGTAAGCATAAGCAAGAAGCGTTGACATCATCTTCCCGGCCATTGTAGAGCTTCCCGCCAATCTACGGTATCGCTGCCTCACTCCCACTCGAACCTCTCCAAATGAGTGAGCGAGACGGCCATGTAATCATAGCTTTATCGGTATGTAACCGTTTTACAGATAAAACAAGCTTTTCAATATATCAAATTGAATTACGTGTTTTGTGTTCACCGATATACTGTTTCGTTTATGATCAAGGTTTTTGGGTTCAGGTTTTCTTTTAAAACATTTTTTATACCACATGTACAAACAAGAATGTCCACCTGATGGTAAGTGGTCACCGCAGCCTATACATTAGCAACACCAGGGGCATCGCCAATGTTGTCGACCCTGAGACGTGAAGTTGGTAAGTGTCATGTGCTTGAAATTAATAAACAGAACTAGGCATGAGGAACATATGAGTACCGTAAATTGTGGCAACCGACAAATACCTAGCTATTGAGGAAAATATCGGAACTAGGATTGTATTATTACCTAGTTGATTTATCAAGAAGTTTTTAATCGTGGTTTTTGACGTTTTAACCGTTACGAATAAAAAAAAACAATTTATTTAAATATATTAAACTCGCTTTGCCCGCTTTCAATCCCGTTTATAAACCATCCTCTTGAATTACTCTATCAATTGCTGAAAACTGCATTAAAATCCGTTGCATAGTTTAAGATTCTATAACGGACATACATGCGCCCCGCCCCGCCCCGGCTTCGCAAGGGTACAACGTAGCTACTGATACATAAAAACCTTCCTCTTCAATCACTCTATCTATTAAAAAAAACCGCATCAAAATCCGTTGCGTAGTTTTAAAGATTTAAGCATACATAGGGATATAGGGACAGAGAAAGCGACTTTGTTTTATACTATGTAGTGATATGGATTCTATTGGAAATCTACCCAGCAGGCAAGGTAGGAATATTGATGAAAATACGTAAGGTTAGATCACAAATAAGTATCCTGGGACTTTCTTTACAGTCAACTATCTGATTTGAAACTTAGCTTTTTCTAATACATACTTAAGTATAGAAATTAACATCTGGATGTCGAATCTTAGACCTGAGGCGTGGCAGTCAAGTGGCCCGTTAAATACTTCAAACTTTACTGTTTCATATTTTATCCAGGTCTATCCTGAATCACTTTAGAATATATAGTTTCCGTGGGGATGGTGTACCTTAAAAACAATATCCTATTTTAAATATATTTGTGCTTTAATCCAAAGCGTATAGAAAAGGCTGTGTTAATTTACCGTGTACTATCTCTAGCAATTTCGCTTTCATTCGAACGAAACAGAAACTTTCCCGCCGCGTTCTAATTTTCTTTTCAAAAGCACCATAGACAAGATCGTTTTGTCTTGAAGAAGTTCACCGACCTTTTTAGCAAACTTTAGGTTTCAAGGTTACCAACATGGCGAGGCTTATTGACTGACGTAATATTTATTTAAATATCCTCTTTTCTATGTTAGAATATTATTTTTATTGATCTCGTAGTTTTAAGTAAAGACAGTACACTAAATTATTTAACTGGCTCTTTTTAGATCTAATGACAATAACTTAAAGTTGAAAATTCGTTAAAATAACTCACACATATACCTACATACCTAGATAGGTACCTACTCCCTATCCTACCTTTTTAGTATAAATTGGAAGGGAGCTATAAACTTATGTCATACCTAAAACATAACCTTTTTGGTGTCATTTTATCCAAAGACTGCAATTATAAGAAGTATCTATTGTTTTGATCCAATGTATGGACTAGTACCTACCTCGATAAAAAGGTTACTACATACGTAAATAACTAGATACAATATGTACGAGATAACCTAAAAGTTGGAACCTTCATAAAGCTTAAAATAATGCTAAACGTACTGTTTAATACGTGAAATGGTTGTAAATAAAACCTACCCAATGAAGATCCTTCGACCAAAAAGTTTGGAATCGTTAAAAAAAAATGATTAAAAACTCACCCTGAACACTGGCAGTTGACCTCACAATCCTTGCTGCTCTCACCCCACATTTTGACACAGTTCAAAACACTTAAACGATAAACACGATTACAAGTCCATTTTTAGGTTATGATCAGTCTTTTATCACAGCTGATAATCTGTATATTGAATTTCGAGTGCGTTTACCACGAAGCGTTCAGTTTCGCGGTCGAACTGCGACTGGTAACTTTTTAATTTTCGTCCGCTCAGCCGTCAGTTGTACTTCCCACCATGCCACCCTTGTTAAGTTAGGAGGCAGCGTTTTGAATCTTCTACTATTTTGGTAATTTTCTTTTAAGGTTAGTAGATATTTTATGTAAGTCAGTAAGGATGAATTTTGTTTTTAATTTTGAAGTAAGAACTTCTTTGGACTATTAAATTGAAATAATTGGTATTATTTAAAGTATTATTAATAAAGAAGTATTTAATCTGCTAATAAATGAAACATTAAAGCAACAAACCTCTGTCGAATACGTATTTAAAGCTTATAGTACTCAAACTCATAATTTGTATTAGACATTTTGGGTTTGATTTGATCTGCACAAAGTTCATGATTAGACTTGGATTATTAAGACGTTCTTTGAGAATATGCTTTATTAAAATAAGTTGGAGGTGTTGTACATCGCAGAAAACATCTTAAATGAAAATGAAACAACCATATCTAAACGAATATTATTATTGTTTAACATATCGTGGTATTTTAAAAATGAAATTGTAAAGAATGAAACCAAGTAATAGATATTTTAAAAGGATAAGTATCAAACAACATAATAATGTAGTAAATGTGGTTGCAAATTTCATTATAATATTTAATTTGGAATTAAAACTCAGTCTGGAGTCAGTTGAATTTCAAAATATGGTAATGTTTTAATTTCTAAAGCTGGCAACTATTCATTCGCCCGCGCAAACCAACCCGTCTGACCCCCACCTAACTAGATCGACTATCATAACACTTCATTTAACCTATTTCCAACCTTATAGCTTAAGTATTATGGTCTAAAACACATATCGCATTCCAGGGAAGGAATGTCATACAAAAATCATATGGGAAGCGGAATCCTGTTCCAATGCACACAACAACCCTGAAAACAAAAGAGAATGAGTTTTATGCTGTCACCCTTAAAGTTAAATTTACTATGTCATCTCTACGAAATCCGGTATTCATCACGCACACATAGATCCAATTCAAAATTAAATCATATGGTATTCTTCACTTACACACAAATAATACTAACTTCAATTACTTTCGTATAAGGTTCAAATTCAACTGCATGTGACTTAGTAACCTAACCATATGATCGGACAAACTTAAATTGCTGTTAGAAAAACATAACTTTACCTTATTTATAAGGTGGTAGAGGCGAAATTTATACGGCAAAATGTTTGCTATAGATATTTGTGTTGTATGAAAAGAATCCTGTAGAATCATATGGGCTCGACCACTGTGGGAAGGCAAAAGCACGCTTTCTTACAGCCTTGTTATAAAACCCTGTAAAGTGTGTGAAATACTTTTTAAAATTCATAAATGCAGTAGATGATGGAACTAGAGCCAATAATATGCATAAACGAAGGTTTTATACACAGGAAATGACAGAATATCAAATGAAGTTAACCTAAAGGCTTCTTACAAGTAACTAAGAAAAAAAAACAATGCTACCTGCAACTTTTTTCTGAAAGTTTTTGTAAATCTTTCCCCATCTTGGCCTTCAATAACTTTTAGCCTATGGTTACTTTCACAGCTGAGATGTTTGCCTCATTTACTTTGAAATTTGATGCCAGAAAAACAATTAAAGAAGTACCATAAATTGATAAAAAAAAAACAGGGTGTGAATCTAAAATAATATACATACAAGGATACCATAGAGAATTTAAAAAAGTACGTTAGAAACTCACAGGAAAGACCGAATGGAACAAAAACGAAGAATCACCAATTGAATAACATTAATTGTGATTGTAAATACCAAAATGGCGTAACAGACACTTTTTATTGAAGTATCTTGAATACGAATTGATGAACAATTGACGCATTTTGCTTATACAGTACCTAGATGATTTCTTATGATAAAACGTTATTTATTATACAACTAGCAGTCCCCGGTTTCACTCGTGTTTCCAAAGGGATGTTACTATTCCATCAAGCTTGATGGAGTAACAAGCATCAAGGGGCGCGGTTTTGTCGCTGAGACGTGAAGTTAAGTCGCATGTGCCTGAATGCACTGCTGCTTCACGAAGGGAATGGGTCGGGGCACTGCAACTGTCAAGAGGCTGCGGTGATCGTTTACCATCAGACAGGCCGTCAGCTTCTTTGCTACCACAGTAGTATAAAGAAAAATATGGGTAAGATGATAGTACTTCCCCGTTTTTTTTTTTTTTTTTTTTGAATGGACGAAGGTGTTAGCCTCAGATGGCTCTGACACCCTTACGCGGACAACGAACTCTGCACTAAGAGAGTCGCTCCTGCTATTTGTGCTTTTTGATATTTTAAACTACGCAACAGTTTTCAGCAATATATGTATAAGTTGATCCAAGAGGAAAGTTTATATGTAAAAAACATGCATATTATAGCAGAAAAAAGCGAGAATTTCAAAGAATTACAAATATTGTAAATGCCAGCGTTTGACAGTTCGCGTATTAGAGACCTCTGGAACGCGAGTGAAACCGCAGGGCACAGCTATTATAATAAATCTAATCTAATATAGTTATAAGGTAGAATATTGTCTCTGGCTAACCCTGTGTCATGTTTCTTTGGGGAATGTAAGATAGATCAGCTGGGATCGAAATTCAACGGCTAATCGTGATTTTTTCTCAGAAACCTAACTATAAAACACTTAGATTTACATGTTTGGAATTCAAACAACGTACATTCAAAGATAGTTACTGAATATAAGCTCTTGCATTAAGTTGATAGTTTTATGTGTTGAAATTATTATTTGCGTGTCGATCGTTTTGGCTAAATTTGTTTAGACCAGAATTCTTCCAGACGTACTGTGTCTGTAGCATTGTACAGGTCTTCTGGCGTGCAAGATGAGGGGCACGCAGGGCACGACAATAGATGTGCCATTGTCTGAGGGGAGGCGCCGCAAGTGCACTGGTTGCTTGTGCTGTAACCCCATCGGCACAGATTGTCCCTGCAACGGCCGACTTGGGTTCGGAGTCTGTTGAGGGACTTCCACGTCAGCCACGGGAGCTTATGCCCTGGGGGAAGCTTCTCCTTAACAGGGTTTGGTGATGCTGTTGGGTATCTCTCCTGCCAGAGCTTACGCCAAATCATTTCTAAAAATAAAAGCTGTGAGCATATATTATTTTATACTAGCTGTCATGGTTTAATCGGAGTTCCCGGGAGATGTTACCAAGTCCCGTATATAATCTATCTCTGTGCCAATTTTCATCCAAATCCTTTCAGCCGTTCTTCGGCTTTTTCTTTTTTAAACTTTCGCATTTATATTAAGAAGTAAAATAAAAGAGAAGTATTTATGTGAGTTTGAATGCGTAGGGTTATTTTTGGAACCACGGCACCTATTTGAACAATTCTTTCACCATTTGAAAGGTATAAATTATTCCGGGTGGACATAGGCTATGTTACCCGAGATACATTATCCCTGAGGAATGCAAGGGAAACTAACGGATTAATTTGATAACGCATGCGTTGCTAGTTGCTATGCGACTTTTTTATATCAAGAACCTTCGCAGGCGTACGAAAAACAAAAGTAAGAAGGCATACGGTATTAACATAAAAACATGCATTTTTATTTGATTAAATAGATAGATAGCCTGACCATGATTTTATTTTGTAAATTTTGTTTTTTTAAATATCATTCAAGCCATCTCTCCCCAAACTAAGCAGAGCTTGTACTGTAGAAACCAGACAAGTGATTTCCATACTACTTTTTAAAATAAACACTTATATTGATATTTACACCCAGACACAGTCATCTTCATGCACACAAATGTTTGTCCTGGGTGGGAACCGGACCCGCGACTTGCGGCGTGGCCGTCAGGGTCGCTAACAACCAAATAAGTAGTATAGTATGGTAAAGAAGTAAACTGTGTATGAGACTGGCACAGAATTTAAAGGCACTATTAGTATTGACATGGGCTGACATAATTTTGACGTAATTATAAAACTGTATGTAACTTTCTACGGTGGACTATAGTCTTGAATAGGGCTGCCATCCCTCCGGGTTTCCCCGAATTTGTACAAGTTTATAGGTTGTCCGAGGAGCGTCCGGACGAGGTTTCATGGGGTAGAGGAATCTCAAGTATAATTAGTAGATAAGCAGTTAAAAATTCATTTGTAATCCTGAACTGAATTAAATTAAAAATATTTTTTTTGCGTGTCCGCAAAATAACAGTTAGACCCGTTATCCTTACTAGGATAATCAGGATTAGCGATTTAATTAAAAAATAAATAATTGATTTAAAAAACTAAAAATCACGCTTTTCTTACAGTAAGTTTTTTTTCTTATTCACACTATTCTTAATTCAAATATATTTTTAGTGGGATTTTCTATAAGAGCGTGCTTTTTTTATTAAGTTTTTGTCCGGCGTTGACAATTTAGGCAACAGCAGCCCTAGTCTTGAATAGCATCGGATACTTTTTACGGGAAAATGTTACATCTCTCGGAAACGCAGGACCCATACAGCCACTAAAACCTGCATCGACAGCAGAAAGACAGTCAAACGGTACCACGTGCGTACTAACTTCCGGAGACCGTGGGCACTGGATTACCGTGTTATCTATGAAGCCGACAGACGATAGCACATGACGTAAGCGATATGAACTCAACGGTCCGTGCTCCTATCATATGGTTATGGTAGATATGACTGTAGAATTTAACGAACGAAATGGCCCACTAGTGTGATTTAGGTAAATGTCTCTTTTAAGTGAAGAACGGAAGATCAGCACTGGCTAACAACCAGTATCATGCTGAGTTGGGACCATGTTATGGCAATCGTTGTTTGAATTTTTTTTTTATTTTATACTAACTGTCCCCCGCGGTTTTGCCTGCGTTCCCGTGGGATGTCACATGTATTATACATAAAAACCTTCCTCTTCAATCACTCTATCCATTAAAAAAACCGCATCAAAATCCGTTGCGTAGCTTTAAAGATGTAAGCATACTCGTACATAGGGATATAGGGACATAAGGACAGAGAAAGCGACTTTGTTTTATACTATGTAGTGATGATTATTATTTTTTATACTTTATGTTATTTGATTGTTATTATTTGCTAATGGCCTTAAATAAATGTTTTTTTCTTTTTTCTTAAGTCGAGCTGGTTGGCAAGGTCCATCTGATGGTAAGTGATCATTGGCAACAGGGGGCCAATGCATTGTAGCTGAGACGTTTTCTTAAAAACTTCACGTGTAGAACTATTTGAAGCCTGTGTACCAACGCCTAACATTTGTAACGCCAGGGGCATCGCCAATTACGTTGTCGCTGAGACGTGAAGTTGTTAAGTCTAGTGCACTACTGCTGCACGGTCGAAATGGGTAGTAGAGGTCTTAGTGCAGAGTTCGTCCTGGGAAGTACAACTATCCCCATTTCCGCCGTGAAGCAGTAGTGCACTTGTATTTTTCGCAAATGGTTATAGGTTTTAATTATATCGATAAACGCGGGTGAACCGCTAGGAACAGCTAATATATATAATTACAAATACAATGCAACAAAATTTATCATGTCCAGTAAATACATTTTGTAAAAACCCACTCATATACCTACTTCTGATGATGAATATAAATATCTATGAAGTAAGTATGTTTTTAAGAAAGTAGTATATCAGTTATCTGGTTTCCACAGTACAAGCTTTACTTAGTTCGGGATCAGATGGCCGTTTGTGAAGAATGTTCCGGGATATTTATGATTAGTGGATATCCGAAAAATATAACATTTTGCTTTAATTAACTTTTTCCATCCTAATGCTAGGGGATGAACAATATTTGGAGTTTTTTCAGTAGGCCAGTCCCGAAAATGCACCAGCCAGCGCAATTTCAGCTCTCGAATTTTAGTGAGTATTATACTGGCCAAAAAATGTTTTTTCTTTTTTTTTCTCATACCATTCGCAGTCGCATTATTATATGTATATTGCCTTTCTAATGAAACCAGTTTGACACATCGGATAGATGGTTTTCAAAGTCTATAACGGCCATAAGAAGAAACATTTTTTGTGTTTATATTTATACTAGCTCTCCCCCGCGGTTTCAACCGCGCTCCCAGGGCATGTTATATATACCCGGGATAAAAAGAATGCTATGTGCTATTCCAGACTATAATCTCTATACAACGTGTTACAAAATACCTCGTAAAAATATAAATTATTATCAAAGCCAACAACCCTAGTAAGCTGTCATGTCAGGGAACCAGATTATTTAACTTTTATTTATTTTATTTTATGTTTGTAAGACTCTGTATAATATATTAACCATTTACGCAGCGCACGCAACGGAAGCTATCAAAAGGAATATTTTCTTCCCGTTTTTGCCACACTTTTCATTGATGCTTCGCTCCTCTTGGTCGTAGCGTGATGTTATATAGCCTTTAGCCTTTCTCGATAAATGGACTATACAACACAAAAATAATTTTTCAATTCGAATCAGTAATTCTTGAGATTAACACGTTCAACCAAACAAACTCTTCATTTTTACATATTAGTATTTAGTATAGATTATCCAACTGCTGCCAGGTCATCACTATCCTATTCTACCTGCTTATAAATCCAACAGAACATTCTTAAATCAGTACTGCTCCTGCATAAACACTTCTACTTATAGCTTCGAAGCTCGCCACACCGGAAACGCTTGGTCAGTTTATGTGTTAACGGCCCTGGACAATACTGTTCCATTGAAGCCTTTTGTTGGTTTGGGGCCTGGGCCTGTGTGGCCCGCCTTTGTGGTACCTGTTGAATTGGTTCTTGGTAGCAATTAAACGTGACATGTGACGCAAAAAAAGGTTATAATTCGATTTTTTTTATAACAATAAATGTGTAAGGTTTGATACATTTTCAATTCAAATTATTCGAAGAGGATTAACAAATATAAATCGCAGTGCAATTGTTTTTCAAAAGAAACTTCTTATGGTTGGGCTTTGATATTGTGATCCGCAACCTTTTTGTTTAACGAAAAATAAATGAATGATAAACACAATGTATGCTATTCAAAAGTGATTGATGAATAATTAAAATGTTTCCCTGTAATACTAAAGTTTTACTACTATCGTGTGTCTTTACACACGGCCGTCTGATCCCAAAGTAAGCAGAGCTTGTACTATGGAAACCAGACTTTACTACTTTTTCTTAAAACATACTTTTGTTTTTTATACCACATGGCCGACGAACAAGCGGACGGTCCAGCTGATGGTAAGTGACCGCCTATGGACATTTGCAACACTAGGGGCATCGCCAATGCGTTGTCGACCCTGAGACGTGAAGTTGTTAAGTCTCATGTGCCTGTAATTTCACCGGCCCCCTTACCTTTCTAACCGAAACACAGTAATACAAGTGCACTACTGTTTCACGGCAGAAATGGGTAAGGTTCTACTACTACTTATATTGGTTCATACACCCTTTTGCCACAACACAGGCCTATGTCTGTTTGTTTTATGTCTAATATATATAGTATATTAGTTATAACAAAGCCCTTTATTCTGAACTACACGGTTAAATTATAAGTTGTATTTTGGTTTCATTATAAAATGTCCCCCAGTTCAGCGTGCCTCTTGGCATAGGCCTCCTCTAACATTTTCCACTGAGTTCTGTCTGTCGCTACCCTTCTCCAGTGGTGTCCAGCCTAGAGTTTGAGATCGTCTTCCCATCTCGTTTTTTGGCGGCCTCTGTTGCGTTTGCCGTTTTTTTGGTACCAGTCGATACAGTATATCAGTTATCTGGTTACAATAATACAAGCTCTACTTAGTTTGTGACCGTGTGTAAAGAAATGTCCCCAGACTTTTGTATATTTACTTCAATGCAAATTCAAGTAATCTGCGAATATCATGGGTAAACTCATTTGCGCCAGCACAAATGCTAGCCTGTCCATAAATATGAATAATAATGTTTGTATGCCTCGATATGAGCACGTCTTTAGGCGCCGGCTTGAGATAACGTGTTATAAAGAGAAAATATTAGATATATATCATATATTTACATGTAACATTGATAAATTTTTGAATATCTATATTATATTTGATACTTGTCGTGAGATAGCTAACTTGAGAAGTTTTTTTACGGTACTTCGCGGTAATGTGTCCGGGAAGAAGTTCAACCGTGAAGTAGTAGTGCACTTGTCTTACTGTGTTTCGGTTTGAATGCTCGCCGGCGACATTACAGGCACATGAGACATAATTTCACGTCTCAGTGACAACGCTACGATGCCCCTGGTGTTGCAAAAGTCTAAAGCTGACGGTGACCGTTTACCATCAAGTGGATCGTCTGCTTGTTGGTCTGCTTATAGGAGATCAAATTTTACAAAATTTAGAAGCTTTATAATAATAATAAAAAAATCATGAGACATTCTCTACACACGGCCATCTGATCCCAAACTAAGCAGAGCTTGTACTATGAAAACTAGTGTATCAATACTACATATTACTTTTTTTTCAATTTTCATACCTATTTACACCTAGACACAGAACAAACAGGCATAATTATTCATGCACACAAATGCTTAGGGTGGGAATCGAAGACATGACCCGCGTTTTGCCAGTCAAGGTCTCTAATCACCAAGCCAACTAGCATTTCAAAAATATGATTTGTCTTTGTACGAAATTATATCCAAATCCATTCAGCGATTACGGCTTGATTAAATAAGAAATAATTAACACAAACTATCACATTTATAATATTAAAAAAGCAAAAAAAGTAAAAAAAAATTGATAATTAATTTTATAGTGCAATTTGGTCCAAAATCAATAATCAAATTACAAGAATTTAAGCCATGTACTAACGAAAAATGTGAACTTAGGACAATTAGAAATAGTTCTTATTGACAAAACTGACGTCCTTTTACGTGCCGACGTTTACAATACTTTTTTACGAAGCTTATCTGGTTATATTGCTTAAGTAGTTAAGTTACCTAACCGTACTTTTGTTCTATTCTATTGTAAAATAAATAATAGCCGCCATCTTTTGTAATATAATGTAAAAAACAAAAAAATATGGTAGATTTTTTTAGTTGTCGTTTGCAACCCTAACTTTCATTCTGGCAATTATAACCTAAAAATAAATTCGAAGCGTCGATTGTTATTGTCGTATTTGTCAGCTGATTGAAACTCCATTGTATTTAAGAAGAAAACACCAATAATAAATATAATCTTACTACATTTATAAATGCGAAATGTTTGTTACTCAATCACGCCAGAATAAGAACGGTTCTGGGTGAAATTTGGCACCGACATTTTTAGTCTGGAATAGCACATAGGTTACTTTTAATTCCGGGAACATATAACATCCTTCGGGAACGCGAGTGAAAACCGGGAGACAGAGTATATAATCTATAGCCTTGTATTTTTAATTAAAATGAGTAAAGAAGATTCTCATGCACACATACTGGCAGTAAAATAATCATTCCTAAATTAAGATACCGAAAGATTAAAAATAAAACAAAAAAAATCGATACGAATCAAGACCAAGATTTCTTATAATGTGCATTTACTCATGTAGAGAATGTAAGAGAACATACGTTTATCAATAAACGATTTTCATACCAAAAAAAAAACCTGCATCGATTCCAAGAAAAACCTAATAGTTAGATAATCTGCGTTACGCCCGTCCATTGAAAAAAACCTTATCTGTCAAGTGTATGCTCAACTGGTAAACAAAAATAGATTTCATTTTCAAGTCACACAACTATAAACCTTACCGCTTTCTAATAGAGTGTTCTGTTACAGTAATTTTAACTGAGGCAGGATGCAAAAGCGCGCGAAACCACCGCGTCGTCGGTTACGGTACCGTTGTGCGGGCGTTAACTTTTCAAATCTGGAATGTTTGGTACTTCCAGACGACTCTCCCGCCGAGGTATGACCGCGTTCGATGTTCAATTGTAAATCTCGGGCTAAGCGAATACGTTCCTTAACTCATTGTTTTAAAGTCCTTAAAAATAAAAATGAAATTTTATAGCTGCTGATTAAATTTGTCGTGGTGTCGTACTGGCAAACTTTTATTTGCAGTTCGAAAACAAATTTCTTTAAGCATAATGCTTACAAATGTCAAAATTTGGAAAGAAAATTTATGTTGGTTTCATGCACTTGTCTCGCAAGCATTTTTTTTAACGTCCGAAATAGATAATAAAAACGATGTCTAACTATATGTTAACTACGAACATCAATGATTTTGTCGACGATCTGTTCAAGGTGAGATCTTTGAGATGAATTGCCTGCCGGATGTCATTTGAACGTATGCATACCTATAAAGTAGGTATAATAAGTGCTAAAAGCTAGTGTTCCTGATGATTATTCTCTCACCTTCTACTTCCATACATTTTCTAATAATATCTCTTAAAAACTCTCTTTGAAGATTAAAAAAAAAATGGATTACTCTATCAAAGCAATGACCATAAATACTTACGAATTTCATACGTCAAAAAAGCGCGCCAATGTCATATGGTACACGACGTTTTGAAGTGGACTTAAATGCGTTAATAATAAGAGTTATTTTAAGCTTTTGTGTGTTGGAACTCCTTTTGTCGCGATATAATAATTTCGATCGTGAGAACTAATTGATGCTATTTGAAATTAGCCCTTACGTCCTCAACATAAAGCTCATATTTAAATGATGCATTTATTGAAATACCTGTTTCATGACCGACAATGACCTCAGTGAAAAAGCGAGGGAAAAAGTCTAGGGTTGCTGCAACCGATATGATGTCATATCGTTTGTGAATAAAGCATGATTTGGTTTGACTCTGTAATTACAGGTGACGTAATGAAATTATTGATTTACTTATTATTTTAAATCCTTAATTTGTATGTATGTAACTATGTATAACTATGTATCTAGATTTTTAGTTATTAGTAACTTTAAAACTTTATTATTTTAAATTATTATTATAACATGGAGGAACCAACTACATATTATGTAGTTTACCTATCTATCTACTTAAATTAAGAAAAAGAAACGAGGTTATATGAAATTGCTTCTTAAAATTTGTGTTTTTTTTCAGGTTAATGACAGTTCGAAAATCGTTATATCAAAGTAACTTAACTTAATTTGTATGGGAATTTTAACTACCTCTATCTATTGAAGTATTCAAGGAGATATTACAAGCGTAGACATTTCAAATGTATATTTTTTTTGACACTCACCGAGTCAGGGTCTGATGGAGACTGAATAATTCTCTTTTAATTGTATTTGTTCACTTCCTTGCGAATTAGCTTATATCACCACAATCCCAACGTGGTAGACTTTGTGGTAGAAGATGGTGAGGTTAAATTTGGAGGAGGGGGGGGGGGCTTCATATGACCTTGGATTCCACTTCTCAGTCCCATAAGTCATTATGAATCCTTACAAATGTCTTATCCCCTCAGAAAGGAGCTTTGTCACCCAGAATGACATTTGTGGCCATAAAAATAATGAGCATTGATTGTCTCTGGATGTTAATATCTCTTTTTAAGTTTCATATATCACTTGTGTATGTTTAGGTTAGGATCAGATGGCCATATGTGAAGAAATTAAGTTCTGTGGAGTTGTTTCAAAGAATGTGGCGATAGAAAAGGTTCAAAACAATGACTTCACATGTAATACAATGTCTATGGATATTACAGCGCCTTTCGAGTTTACCTGCGCTCGAAATGAGACCCCAAAAGGTCGTATATGTGAAAAAAAACTGTATTTGTACCACTCGTTCCCAGAAAACGGGGCCAAACGGGGCGGCTAGCTTAGTTCGAAGGCAGTAGTGTAAGTTTTGGGAAGGATTTCGATTTTATATGGCTAAGAAATAAAGATTTATTATAAATAAAATATAAGGAACAGTTTTTGGTGAATATTTAAAATATCAGCTCCACAACGTTGTACAACAACTGTCTCACAGCGCAATACAATCGCATTGATGAATTAAGCATAGATTGATAAGATTAATACGGATTTCTACATAAAAATAATTGTAGATAAAATACCTAAAAGAAATACTACAACAAAATTCGTGGTCACACGGAGTTTACTTACTGTATACATTCAGATCATGCGCGCCTCCATGGAATGCGGCATCACCAAAGCGCAGAGAACCTGTTTGGCAATAATAATGATCAAAAAAAAGGCGGGCTCCGCTGAAAAAATGGCGGCGGTCAGCTGATTTTGTCGTAGTGAGGCGCCCCTGTACCACGAGAAGCGATGGCTGGAGATCAACCGCCTTTGCGTCGCTATTTCTATACTTGGTTTCTAAAATTATGATAGATTTAACGCATTGATTTGCTTTATCTACTTTCTTCTTCTCTTTGGTCTCAATGGAGAGAGAGGAAAGCCGATTTCTATCCTCCAACTGACTTCATCACAAAACCGTTGCTTCATAATTACGAAACTCCAAATTGCGACAAAATTTTCCTTAAAAAGCTCAATACTTTTAATTTTTTAAAGGTAATATTTCATAGCTTAATTTTTGAACTAAAAACTTTTTGGTTCAATGTTCTATAGCAGTAAAAATAAACGGTGATACAAATTGCTTTTCACAAAAGCGTTCGTTGCTTAAAAATCAAGTAAAGGATTTAGCGGAACCCGCTTGAGTTCTCATAATAAAAGACCTCGCCAGACGTGTTTTGTCCGCACAGCTGATTCGCGCCGAAACCTACCACGCCACGACAAAATAAAATACAATGAAAACACGCCATTGTTGTCTCTATTATAACTAAATATCTTGTTTTAAAGCGTTTTGGGGGTAACAACGACTGTCTATTGATTTTTGTGTTTCTCACGTAGCGTGCAACAGCTGATTTTGGCGGGAGACGTGGCCGGCCATTTTGAATCGGTACCCGTTTGGAAACAGGTTAAGTTGCTATGGGATATTTATGAGTGCAAAATGACATATCGAATTAAGATTTTTATAACGAAAAGAAAGCAGGGGCTTTAGCATGACATACTGACTATCTCGTTGAAGTCTTTGTGGAACCTACTCTTGGGAAAAGCCTGGAGAAGACATGGGGAGTTAATCAATCAGGATTTGAGGGACTCGATCATCTAGTTTTTTTTTATGCCGCTTGGGCCGGCAAACAAGCAGACGGTCCACCTGATGGTAATTGGTCACCGCCGCCTATGGACATTTGCAACACTAGGGGAATCGCCAATGCGTTGTCAACCCTGAGACGTGAAGTTGTTAAGTCTCATGTGCCTGTAACTTCACCGGCCTTACCTTTCTAACCGAAACACAGTAATACAAGTGCACTACTGCTTCACGGCAGAAATGGGTAAGGTAGTACTTCCCCAGACGAACTCTGCACTAAGATGATATCCTGGATACTTTAAATCCCCGTGGAACGGGTGCGGTAGCAAATCACTACATAGTATAAAACAAAGTCGCTTTCTCTGTCCCTATATCCCTATGTATGCTTAAATCTTTAAAACTACGCAACGGATTTAGATGCGGTTTTTTTTAATAGATAGAGTGATAGAAGAGGAAGGTTTTTATGTATAATACATGTGACATCCCACGGGAACGCGGGTAAAACCGCGGGGGACAGCTAGTAATATTATAAAAGAGAGCGAAGTTGTATCAAAAGGTACATCGTACCATGAAGTCGACAAGCAGACCACCTGATGGTAAGTGAGTGGTCACCGTCGCCAGGCATATTAGCAAATACTTGTATTGTTAACGTTGAAAACAGAATGCTGGAAGTCGATGCAGGCGGCCTATGTTCAGCAGTGGACATCCCTGCGCTGATATGGTGATGATTGTTAATGTGTTGCCTATACAAAGCCTTGAAGGCTGGACACACATGTATTTGTTTGCGGCCACATTGTCAACTGTATCTTAGTAGCCAGGCAAACTAACGTCTCGCTTATATAGTTACAGGCAGTCTCCCGCGGTTTATATATAGATGATATCATATATAGCCTATAACCATCAACGTAAAATTCCGCGTCGAATGGTAGCAGTCCCATGCCGATATGTTCAGTAGTTTTGAGATGATGGTGCGTCAAAGGATCTTATTTTCCTTATCTATATACAAGATGTTACAAAATACCCCGTAAAAATATAACGAATTATCA
Organism: Habrosyne pyritoides; assembly: GCA_907165245.1. NCBI lineage: Eukaryota > Metazoa > Arthropoda > Insecta > Lepidoptera > Drepanidae > Habrosyne > Habrosyne pyritoides. The sequence goes on from OU015615.1 coordinate 533,098, forward strand.
AAGCCAACAACCCTAGTAAGCTGTCGTGTCAGGGAACCAGATTATTTAACAGAAAGGCCTACGTACCTATTTTATCTAATAATTGTCTACTTTAATAGTTTTTCGATTTTTCATTCATAAAATTTGGTCAATTATTGATTCATTTTACTTAATGAAGAACCGTAGTAACGCTGTATTACATACCCCAAAAAATATAACTTACTAGGGTTGTTGGCTTTGATAATTAATTATATTTTTTCGAGGTATTTAGTAACACGTTGTATATAGATAAGGAAAATAAGATTCCTTTGACGCTCCAGCACCTCAAAACTACTGAGCATGTCGGTATGGGACTGCTACCATTCGTCGCGGATTTTTTCCTAGGTGGTTATAGGCTATATATGATACCGTTAAACGCGGGTAAAACCGCGGGGACAGCTAGTATTTAATATGTACGATATATTGCATACTTAATACTGGATTCGAATTGGCAACCTTCGTCATAGCTCTCTACATCTCTACTACTGGAGTACCATCCAAATAAAGACTTAACTTGTCGTAAATTTTAAAACTCTAATCATATTTCAAATAATCTCTTTGTCCTTTTTCACTTATAAAAATGTTATGGAAAATGTAACCCTATTCCTTTCAAGTTTAGGTTTATTTTCATTATCACGCAGTAAACTATGGGAACAATAGATGACCCTTATTCCAAAAGACATAAAGTTAATTTCTATATAACATTCATAAACGTCAAAAAAGTCGTCATAAATAAAACAGATTAATTTCTATTTAGCGATTTCTCAAAAGTACAAACTTCTTTGTGATATTTGCAAACGGATTTAGGTCCAAAAAGAAGTAAAAACAGTGGCAGTAAAGAAATCCTTCAAAGTCACGTAATCCTTACTAATAAATAATTGTATTGTCCGTTATTTTGTCAAGCGTGAAGGGAGGAATGTAAGAGTATTAACCTATAGACCAAAATTATGTAAAAACGATAAAAAAAAAATAGTTACGTCTAAAAAGGTTTTTGTATTAATAACCAAAGACAACAAACGCATGTACTGACAAAGGTTTGATTCGGTTACTTCTGTTTGAAGTTATAAAAAACGATGAGAGTGAAATGTTAAGATGCGCTCGCATCAGTGTAACACAAAATTCTCACGGATGAAGTTGGCTGATAACTGTATCTCCGGAACATCGCACAAATCGCAACTGTCAGTGTCAATAAGTGAGTAATGATGTTATTGTCAATAATAACCTAACAACGTCAACAATTGTTATACGTTGCTACAGACAGATGCAAATATTGGACACTACAATTTCACGACTGAATAGTAAAGACAAATGCTTTTAGTGCAGTTTTTCTCACCAATAATTTCGGGTATAACTTCTTACGTGCGTACATAAGTAGACACACACACGCTTTTTAATCTGTACTAATATTATGAAGAGTGCGAGTTTCGAGTTTATCCGTTCATAGAGAGTACATACTCTCCGGAACCACTCCTCCGATTTGAACAATTATTTTACTATTTGAAAGGTATTCCGGATGGACTTACACCCATATTCTAAGACGTTTTCTTGAAATTTCCTCGACTCCAAGATATTAGTATTCATAGTTACAAAAATCTCCCCCACTCGACGCTTTCCCTTACTCAAGGTGAGGAAATAACTGTCAACTTCAAGGTACGTCGCGATTGCATGTAAACAGTTACTGAAGCTCATTATTTTATTTGATTAATATTTTATCTATAATAGAATGACGTAACTAATGACATGTTACCTTGACTACACTTCGATTCGACATCAGTCGGGATTGCTCGAGTTTTGCCAACCAATAAACATTGATGCTGTTTTTACTTACTTATATAAAACTAGCTGTCCCCCGCGGTTTTACCCGCGTTCCCGTGGGATGTCACATGTATTATACATAAAAGCCTTCCTCTTCAATCACTCTATCTATTAATAAAAACTGCATCAAAATCCGTTGCGTAGTTTAAAGATTTAAGCATACATAGGGATATAGGGACATACATATATAGGATATAGGGATATACATACTATGTAGGGATTTCTCCCGGAAAGTTTGTATTTCACTCAACCGAAGCGGCGGGTCACTAGTAATATTATAAATACGATAGTGAGTGTGATTTCCATGCTTTTTCACGCTTTAAAAGCAGTACAAATAAAGATGAAATCAAGCACGCTCGTAGCCATGAAATGTGACATAGGAGGGTCCTTTTATCCTTGAAAATATTTAGATCCCTCAAGTATATGGTTAAAACTGCGAATCATATTGGTGTGTTTGTATTTTTTTAATTTGTCCCAGTAGGAACATAAAGCAAAAGGATTTATTTTGATTACAGTGCATTATTTTTATTTTTGAAATACCTCACCGCCAACCTGTAACTTTTTGTTTTTTGGTGATATAACCTCCTTGCTATATATCAATAAACCTAACCTTCTTGCTTTAAGAAAATAAGTGCCATAAACAAAATGCGTTTTTTTTTTAAATAAGCGCTTATGGATTAATTTAACGGCGTTTTTTCAGAACGAATATTTTCTAATTCCGGTTTTACATCGAAATTGTACCTAGTTAATAATATTACGCAGTCTAGGTTCGTTTTAATGGGGTCGTAGTCAAGTTCAAGGCCTTTTAAATGCCTGGAGCCTACATAAATCGCTTGTCGTTGTTCCTACTTTATTTGAACTCTTCGCTCTATATTGGAACATGGAATCTTCGTGTTATATAAAAATCCAACTGTATCTCAGCAATCTCTGCATATTTCAGCAACGAAATTGTATTTCGCTGCGAGACAGTTGTTGTACAACATTGTGTAGCTGATATTTCTATAAAAAGAATCATTATCAAAAACTAGGTATACAGAAATAAATATAATAATAATGAAGCAAATATACATATATAAAAAGTACATTATTTAACCGTTAAGGCAAACCCCACCCACACCACATACACCTCACACACACCCATACCTCACACACACTTTCACAATAATATTTTTTTTGCAAGTTCTTTTTTTTTTTACTAACAATTCCATTATTGTAACTAGTTATAGGAAGAGCGTGTCTCCCACAACACAGGGTAACCTAATGTGGGAGCGCAGCCAAAATTATGAATGTTCTTATTTCTTGGAATAAACATATTTTCATTTTCATTTCATTTTCATTTTCATGCAAGTAAGTACAGTAATTATCTTTAGGTAGAATTTCTAGGCGTTCTTTTCAACAGCTCTTTTTTTACAACAAAGTATCTGAGAATCCTTTTTGAAGTCGTCATTAATATAATATGAACTATGACATGGAAATAAAAGAAATCCAAGTGTATCTCAGCAATCTCTGCATATTTCAGCAATGCGATTGTTTTGCACTATGAGACAGTTGTACAACATTGTGGAGCTGGTATTATTATATTTGCATGATCTAAACGGTAAACGAAAAGTAACGTGAATTTAACACGACCAAATATTCGGTCATAAGTGCAAAAACCACAGACAAGAAATACTGTCATCCCTTTTAAATTCCCGCGTCCGCCATTTTGTGAGAATTGGCACTTTGCACAAACATAGAATTGTTTGAAAATCTCCACACAGGATGTGCTATTTGAGTTTCAACTTAGGCATTACGTAGAAGCTGTGTAACTTATATGGAACGCATGGGAAATGCTAACAACAAGGCATATAGCAACAAAATCGACACTGCTTTGCAGTTTACTTCCTACCAATACGATAATTGCTCGTTGTATGGTTAACTGAATTATCTTTCCATTTTATTTATATACTAGCTGACCCGACAGGCGTTATCCTGTCTTCAATGAATATTTTATTCGAATTGATATCTTGCAACTGTCAAACGACTGACAGTTAAGTCAAACGCCATATATGTACATTAGAAAAAATTATATAGTCATTATGATTTCTTAAATTTTCTAATTTTCCGCGCAACTTTCTTATTTTTTTCATTCATAAGAACCTTCTGACAATAACAAACACATCAAAAAAGAATTAGATATATCGGTCCAGCCGTTCACGCGTGATGCCGTGACCAAGGGAAATAGGGATACCATAGATAAATTATAGACCTCTTCAATAAGTCGGATAAAGAGGAAATTATTTATTGGAACTGTAATAAGTATTGACATATTTATAAAATACACATGGTATTAGTGACAGCTTGCCATTTTTATATTAGAGTACTAGTTGTCCCTCACGGTTTCACCAGCGTTCTCGGGGGATGACAAATTTCCCCAGGATAAAAAATATCCTTTGCGTATATGCAGGTGGTAGACCTGTACCACTGGCTCACTGCTGTAAGTCCGTCTAAGGGTGTAAGAGCCATCGGAGGCCTTCGACCTCTACATTCGTGCCTTCCAAGACAAAAAAAACTGTATCGTCAACATCGACAACAACTGTAATGTATGTGTCTACTGTATGTCACTAGATAGTGACTTTTAGCTGTGCCAAATATTCTTTTATAGACAAAACTACCTGGATGGCCGAGCACTGCTCGGGATTTCTGTACTAACGTGACTCTACCGTGTTCTCTTTTTAAAGCACTGTCATATATACCTAGATACGAATTCGATGCGATAATAAAGGGCTCCCAATAACAGTATTTCTCACAGAAGATGTAACTTGAAAACCTTACCTACCAGGATGAGGATTCGATTTAACGCCCCCGAAACCCCCTGCATACTAAATTTCATGAAAATCGTTGGAGCCTTTTCCGAGATTCTAATGATATATTACATATATATGTATATACAAGTATTGCTCGTTTAAAGGTATTAGGTAGACAGATTTTGTGGGAAACCATAGCACTGTGGCAAAGTTGTCGAGATCTTGTATCGCCAAAATCATCACAATTAACAATTGGAGCACATGATGTCCTTTATTTAAAAACCAATAAAGGTGATTCTAACATAAATACATCCTAGCTCTCAAAACGAACCTTTTAAATCTTGATAATTTTACGTCTTAGTCTTTTAAAGTTGGCCATCACTCTCAAGTTGAAAATCTATCCGGAAATACCTACCGCCTTGCATCAATTGAGACAGATCTCTTCTAGGCTTTGTATGCTTATTGGTTACAATCATCGGCAAGATATTTAGAAAAGAAATGATTTTATTCAAGACTAGCGACAAGCCCTGGATTCGCCTGAGTGAATTAATATAAATGCTAATACACGTAAACCTTTTGGAAGAACTAATCTAAATGATGCTGATAACCACATCAAAATCAAATGCTTAGCTTCACTACATAGTATAAAACAAAGTCGCTATCTCTGTCCCTATATCCCTATGTATGCTTAAATCTTTAAAACTACGCAACGGATTTTGATGCGGTTTTTAATAGATAGGGTGATTGAAGAGGAAGGTTTTTATGTATAATACATGTGACATCCTACGGGAACGCGGATAAAACCTCGGGGGACAGCTAGTAAAAGATAATCGGACAGAAAGACGGATAAAAATAGTGACTATTTTAAACTATTTTGAGATTCCCACTAAATGTTGTCCCGCCCACAAAATGACCTCTACGATTATAAAATGATAATAATTTGCAGAAAACACACACAATAGATGAATAATGACTGCATCTCGAATTGGGAATCGACCCGCCATTTTTTTGACCGCAGATACCTAACATTTCTATTGTATTGTGAAGTCCATAGCGCCCGTAACAGGTAGATAGTGCACGCTTGAAATATGAAACTATTTTTATTGGCAGAGCTGTAAACTCTTTAAAAAAAATACAACCTTATAACAGGGACATACAGTATATCAACAAAATTGTATAGTTGTTAAAGTCTCTTTGGATAACAACATTTTAATGGAAACCAGCTTAACTAGATTAACAATTTTTTTTAAAGATAGTTACACCCAGGCACAGAACAAAGAGACGTGTTCATGCACACAAATTATTGTCCCGGGTGGGACAACCGCGACCTATTGTTTGACTGTTAGTGTCTAACAGGTCACTGGCCTACAAAACAGTAATAATTTATATTTAGCAATATTGCACGAATCGGCTTTTTTGATTACTCATTGCTTGATTATCAAAAATGGGTTCTTCAAATGGGTTAACTTCCTCTATATATACTCTGGTTTTATTTAAAAGGAATATGAAGTTGAAGTATATATCTTTATTTCAGGCGACGTTTAATGTCTGTAAGAAGAGCACTGCACTTTGGAACAAGAATTCTACGCTAGTCTTTTCAGTTTTTTCAATCTATGGTTAATTTTTGTCGTTTGGCGCCGAAATCTTCAACCGTGTGATATCCATAACCAAAGAATTACATGGTAGCAAAACTGTAATTGACCAATCACGCGGGCAACCGGATATTTATTCATTGCAAATACAAAGCGCCAAAGGATTCTTCGAAATTCGAAAAATGACTGTGTACACTGAAGTACCGATAATTTCCTATAGAAGAATGTTACAATAAAAAGGGATTTCGTACAAATACATTGCTACAATGAATGTTTCATTCATGCTCTTTAAAAGTAACGCGAGGCGTTTGCAGTGTTTGTGAACGCATCCGTTTGTTTGGCGCCTAAATATTGACAGATAAAAGCTTGAGTGGTAAAGAAAAAACTTAACAAGTGTGTTCAATCTATTGTATTATGTTTTTACATTATTAAAATCATTTTCTATGCCAAATGCTTTATAAATTTTCACTTTTAATTTAGCTTCTTCGTCACTATAACTCGAAAATGTATTGTTATTTTTAATTAGAATTTTGCCAAAAAGTTTTCGGCAATCTTGGCTTTCCATGGCGTCTAATACTTTTCTTTTTAAAATGATTTCTTCGTCGCTCACACTTGAAAGTTGAATGATCTTTTTCCATACCTTTTTTTTTGCAATATTTTCTTTATTTTCTTTTAAACTCTTCACAGATTCTTTGAATATTAAATGATCTTTTTTTGTTGGAAAACTTTTTAAACGATTTTGTTTCCTTATAGCTTTTCGTTTAGGATTCAAATGTAATTGATTGCGTACATTTATTTCTTCGCTATTATTTCGTTTAACTTTAGCAAAAGTATAGTATTTCGTTTGTTTTTTTTTTAAATGTTCATAATATCTTTGTTTATTTTCCTTTTTGAACTTCTTCGTTTTATTAACTTCTTGGTGCTTTGTTTTCCATTCAGAGCTGGCAAGCTGTTGAATTTCCTTTATCAATAACTTTTTAGCATAATCCCATTTGATTTCATGAAGTTTCTTCTTTTTCTCCACTACTGTTAAATTTTCAGCATCCAAATCACTAAGATTTCTAATTTTAAATCCATCTTGATTAATGTCATCAGTGCTTTTAGACATGATCCTCTTTGGTTTTACAAAATATCGTTTAGGTTTTAATGTGTCTTGTATATTATTATTAGATTTGATAATTTTCTTCCCGTGTTTTAATGTTTGAAATTTATACATACCTTTACTAACTTTTGTTTCATATCTTTTAACTGTATCTACATTGGAATTGCTCATTTTAGTTTTTCTCGGTTTAACATTATTAAAATATTGCTTTGTAGTTTTAAATTTTGCTGTTCTTTTACTACCTCTTTTCTTATAATCCTTTGATTTAGTTGAAAACTTTTCAGTGGCAAACCTTCGTAGGTCACCACCTCCGTGATATCTCTTAGAGACAGCTGTTACAATAGCATCAAATAGAATGCCATGCTTCGGTGTTTCGAGCAACTTACTTGACGGGACAAAAAGTATAACATTCATTACTGTCGTAACAACAAAATAAGCAGTTTTATTATTTTGTGGATAAGTTTTCAGTGTCTCTAAAGTGGTGAGCATTTCTGGGGCATCGTCTTCGTCGAAAATCTCGTCTAACATGTTATAAATTGCATTTGTGTCCGCTGCCATTTCTTCTCTGCGGTCTTCGAGCATTTTCTTTGATAATATTATGAAGCCTGGAACAAGTGGACTGGTTGAACTTATAAAACGTCTGGTCGAAGCGTCTCGGGAGTAAAATGCAGGCGTAACCTTGGTTAACAAATTAGCCCTGCCATCCAATGTGGAAAGGCATTCTGTGGGCGTTGTCCGCTGATAGTGTTTTATCATTCAGATTCCTTTAGGTACAATTTTCATTTGTTTTTCTGTGTATATTTAGATTTACTGTTTAATTGATTGAATATTTCATTACAAACAGACAGACAGACTCTGGGACAGGTGGAACTAAATAAATGCTTGTAAACATCTGAGAAATCATCTAAATGTGTTGAACTAATCGGTTTATCATCCGAGCAGCTCCGGATATCTCCGATTTACTATATATGAAATATTACTCGACCCTGGCTAGAAATAGGACTTATAAAGTTGCCATACTTAACACTAAAATTAAAGAAACAGGGTGCCTTACTTCTCATGTAGTCTGGTGAGGAAATAGTCAAAGTTCTTCCAAGTTTTACTAGAAGTTCGGTAATTTTCTTATTCAGGCCACTGGGTTTCTTATGCATATTTTGGCTGTAAAATGGAAGACTATTTTGCCTTTGACCGATTCACAAGTGATGATCATAAGATGGGAATTACACAATAATTTTGACAAAGAGACTGTTACTTTAGGGTGATAATTGATTTGCAGTAAAATTTGCCTGTCAACAGAGTTTTTTAATTTTTTTTTAAATATTATAAACTAGTGCTCGACTGCGATCCCACCTGATGGTAAGCCGTGATGCAATCTTTGATGTTGAGGTGCACTAGTTTATTAAGAGCCTATTCACTCTAGCCTTGAAGACACCCAAATTATAATTGCACGGGAAGACCGCAGCAAGCAAGTTATGGCCGCCATGGGACATGCAGGGTCCGTAAGACACCCGAGCTTTTTTATAATTTGTTTTAATTTTTTTTATAATTTTAATGCAATGTCTTCCTATCCTGAGCCATATTATAAATTGCAGACCCAACGCGAGTTACATGTTAAATTATTAAAAAAATACATTTACTTCTCCGTATACCACTCCATGGCAAACATAAGTTCCCTCAGGTGTTCCGTATCGAGCTTCGCGAGCAAATCCAACACCTTCATAACGAATATTGTGTACATCCCCACGTGCAACTTTTCTATGTTTTCATTTAGTTCGACAGCCATTGGATTTTTTGTCGTTGACGTTATAAATATTTCTGAAACATTTTTTTATTAGCTTCATCGCCATTGCCATCGACAATCGTTATTGTCACGATAATCATCGTTATCATTAGCGTTTTCGTTATCATCGTTGACATTTACATCGTCAATCGTCATCGTAATCATAATTGACAATCGTCATCGTGATCGTCATTGTCGTCGTCAAACGTTATTGGCATCACCATCGCCATCACCGTCGTCATAGTCAATCGTTATTGTCATCATCATAATCTTCATCGTGATAAATATAGTCATCGTGATCATCATTGTCAATCGTCATCGTAATCATTATTGCCAATCGTCATCGTGATCATTATTGCCAATCATCAAACGTCAGCATCGTAATCATTATCGTCTTCGCCAATCACCAAACAGCACACTGCATCACAACTCGACAAATGACTCACCACCATGTAAAGCGTCCCCAATTTTAATTTCATCGTTCGTAATTTTGTTCTGTGTTGTATTATCTGTGGTTCTGTGAGTCGGCATCGTTGGTCCGACGTCTCCGTCAGGCATAGGCACCGTCCAGTCCTCATTCTTAATGAGGGGTGTCGTTGTTTCTATAATTACTGGAACACAAATGCAAAACCTATTACTTTGCGTTAGAAACCCTGACTGTCACAAGCGACCTTGTGACTGCATGAACATGTCTGTATGTTCTGTGTCTGGGTGTAAATATCTATGCGAGTAAATAGAAGAAAAAGTAGTTTATGTCAGCAATCTGGTTTCCATAGTACAAGCTCTGCTTAGTTTTGCATCAGATGGGCTTGTGTAAAGAATGTCACGGCATATTTATATTATTTATTTCCTTTTAGACTCAGCGGATTTCAGTACAAGAGTAAAAACATCCATCCGTACTCACAAACTATCGCATTAAGTATATTTGTAGAAAGTAGGAGGGGTTTTTTTGTTTGTAATATTGCTGTTGTATATTGCGGTCTTCCGAATAGATTTAAATAGTTCAGTACGACTGGCAACACTACATTTTAACAAACCTGTGGTAGTAGCTTCTGGAACTGGCTCAGTTTGTATTGGTGTTGTTGGTTCTGTCACAGTTACTGATGAAGGAAACAAAAAGCTTTTTAACGACTACGACACAACCCATGGAATCAATATAATTATGACTATGTCTGTAGGATCATGTGAAATGGCGGTACGATCCAATAAAAATCATCATTACCACCAAGATTCTGCAGTGCACTATCAATGTTCGCGGATGCACGTACATGCTTCGATTCTGTCTGGCGCAAGAAAACAGACTCTCTGCTAGGAAGTCCGTAAGAGTAGCAACAGTATTCTAAATATGATAGCTAGTATGGTGGATTGTCCTTTGATGTGGAAACTCACACAGAGGTCGACAACCAATATCTCTTTTAAATTTAGTTTTATGTTTCGCTGCAACTAACTTAGTTTAAGATCTTAGAAAATTTTTGGGTTTCTGTGTTGCCGTATCAAATAAATATTATTATTATTATGTCAGTGAAGTGATGTTAATGCCAGTACCGCTATTTTAAGTAGCGTCTAAAAACCTGTGAAATATTTTGTAGACTTGACACCATCTTAATATAACTAGACTTTTGTATGGACGTTAACTGACGTCGAACTTGAAACTGTGGTAGTGGTAATTAATAAACTTATAATGTAACTCGATACTGGCTAAAATTAATTGTAATAATAATTTATTAATTGTTGCCATACTTTAAAACCATAACCTCCTCCTTTTTTGAAGTCGGTTAAAAATTACTGCAAAATAACAATGTTATTTCATTTTCCGAGCAGTTAGAGAGAAAGAGTTTCTTGCCCTTTTATTAGTAGAAGTATTTATAGTCACTATTAGTAATTTGTGTGAAGGCACTAGCTCCACCGCGAGACCATCTCTAATCCTAAAAATGTATTTGTAATTGCGCTGTGAGGCAGTTATTGTACAACATTGTGGAGCTGATATTTCACACATAGCGACCAGCGGGACCAGCACTGATATAGGCACTAGCTCCACCGCGAGACCATCTGTAATCCAACTGTATCTCAGCAATCTCTGCATATTTCACACATAGCGACCAGCGGGACCAGCACTGATATAGGCACTAGCTCCACCGCGAGACCATCTGTAATCCAACTGTATCTCAGCAATCTCTGCATATTTCACCAAGGCGATTGTATTGCGTTGTGAGATAGTTGTTGTACAACATTGTGGAGCTGATATTAAAAATATTTGTGAGTTTTTTTAGAATACGCGTGTAAAAACATTACAGCTTGGGATAAGGTTTTGGCATAGCAGACGTCATTGCACAACGACGCCACCAAGCAGTTCCTATTATCTAAAATCAAACCTGTAGTCCAGGTCGGTGACACTCTGGATGTCGAACGCTCCAACCAATCTAACCCTGGTGTGGTTTCATCAAATCCATTCAAATAGTCATAAACTTCAATTTTTTGTTTGAAATCTGTGAATTCTTATAAATAAAAATTAATCATCAGATTTTTGTAATCTAGATATGATAGAGGTTTGGTCGTTTAACGGCTAAAATTAATATGCAATCCCGAACGAAAATCCATGGATTGATGAACCTTTTGACAGAAATTTTAATAAACGTAATGTGAAAATTCTGCATCAATCTTGCGATTTTAGATCGGGATCGTATATTCATTTTGGCCGTTAGAAATTAATAGTAAAATTAACCTTATAACATTATAAATTAAGTGCATCTATTGATTCAAAAATGTATTGTATAAAAGAGGTAAACTTAACCGTAGAGATAAAACGAATGATGGCCGCACACCGTGTCTGTCTTTGTGCTGTGTTTGAATTTGAATACCTATCTGAGTATGTATTATCAGTTATCTGGTTTCCATAGTACAAGCTTCGCTTAGTTTGGAATCAGATGGCCGTGTGTAAAAAATGTGGGGATATTAACGCGTGCCACTAATTCATATGAGTATGTTTTTTCATTAAAAAGTTTGTAAGAAGTAGAGCTCTTAGTACAGGGTTCGATCGAAAATACTACCATATCCATTCCACCGTGAAGCAGTAGAAATGAAATGAAATATTTATTCAAATAGGCCTTCACAGGCATTTATGAATGGTCAGACTCTAACACCGGTTCGGAAGGTTGCTTTTACTGAGAAGAGCCGGCAATAAACTCAGCAATTACTCTTTTCAAAATAAGATTTTGTACATAAAGATGTGTCCTGCTGGAGCGAGCGCTACACCCAAGCATTGTCGTCATTAAAATAATCATTTGTGTTGTAGAAAGCCTTTTATACTAAAACAGTCTTAATTCTTTCCTTAAATTTTTGTAAAGGCAAATTTAAAATTTCAGCAGGGATTTTATTATAGATGCGTGCACTAAGTCCTAAAAATGAGCCTTGCACTTTTTGCAGTCTATATGCAGAAGTGACAAGTTTATCCTTATTTCTAGTATTGATGGAGTGCATATCACTCTTTTTGACATAAAGACTAATATTTTGATGTACAAATATTATGTTTGCATAAATCTACTGCGATGCAACTGTGAGGATGTCAATTTGTTTAAACTTTTCTCTGGGGGAAGCTCGAGAACTCAAATTATAATTTGCTCGAACAGCTCTTTTGTGCAATATAAAAATGGTTTCTATATCGGCAGCTTTACCCCAAAGCAAAATGCCGTAGGTCATAACACTATGAAAGTAGCTATAATAAACTAATCTAGCCGTATCGACATCTGTAATCTGCCTGATTTTTCTAACTGCGTAAGCTGCTGATCTAAGTTTTCCCACAAGACATGATATTTGTGTCCCCCATTGAAGTTTTGAGTCTAAAGTAATTCCTAAGAAAACTGTTGACTCAATAAGGCAAAGAGCTTCGTTGTCTAACATTAAACTACAGCCTAGTTTTTTAATATTGGGTAATGCAAATTTAATACATTTAGTTTTTCTTGCATTTAAAACAAGATTATTAACAAAACGATTTATAAACAATTAGTGCACTTGTATTACTGTTTCGGTTAGAAAGGTATGGTGACATTACAGGCACGTGAGACTTAACAACTTCACGTCTCAGCGACAACGCATTGACAACGCCTCTGGTGTTGCAAAACATATTTGGCGGCGCATAAAAAAGAAAACAAAAACCAGTCCAGGACGCAGTGGCTCTTCTAGAGCCTGAAGGTTTAAATATTGAATTTAAAAAGAAATTGTTGCTCACTTTTAGGCTCCGGCGTTTTTGGTAAACCTGATCGGACGCTTGGATGTACGTCACTCTGGTTTGGTTTTGTGACACCCCTATTTCTATTCATTAAAAATCTGATATCTGTAAATACTCCAACATGGTCGGTAAACGGTCTTGGGTTATCTGTAACGAACATAGATTAAAAATGATATGTCAAATCAGCGATTTTTCTTTACAACTTCAAATGTCCAAACTATATTTCTAATGTATGTACTATACTCATATTATAAATGCTAAAGTAACTAAAGTAAAAGCTAAAATAGTTTGTTTGATTGTTACATTTTCACGACTAAACACCTGATCGGAAGGCCAATTGTGTGATATTCTCGCAATCGAAATAGATGCCGATTTGCCAATACATTACTACAGTTATCTAGCGGCTACCAAAGCTATCTCTCTCTGTGCGAAGGTGTGTAAATTAGACAGCAATCACCCAACGGTCGATCTAGTTGCAAATATCTCATCTTCGATTCAGAGTTAAGTAAAGAATCGCCTAGCAGATCGTCATGAAATTTGGCAAGGAGATAGATTACATCCTAGATTAACGCATAGGATACTTTTTATCCCGAAAAAGGTATAAATAATTAAATTACCTTCTTCACGTGACAAATCAGCGTATACAGTTTTTAATATAATATTTTTGACAGTTGCTTTATCTGTCAAAGTAGGAATTAAGGCATCTTCTCACTTTAAGCGCCTCAAAAATAGGCTGTTTTTGCGATTTTTTTTCGAGGATTTTGCTTAAAATTATGGGATAAAACGGATCCTATGTAATAAACACATCTTTCAAGTACATGAAAAAATTTTTTTTTTATTTTTTTAAACAATTATTATAATACATCAGTAGCATCGAAAAACCCGTGTAAAAATGTTATGGTCGTGGCTTGTTGATGGTATCTCCGAGACGGGTCGTCTGAAACAAAAAAATAGATTTGTTAAAATAGAGATCTGTTTTAGATTCAGTATGTCAGTGGCTATAGCGCATATCATCAGATTTTTGATATTCGCGAAAATAACAAAATGGCGCACGTTTTTCGAAAAAGTAAAAAAAAACCACGATTTTTTTGCAGTTTTTTGTAAAAAAAAATTCTTAAAATCAAAATTTCAAAAATCTGATGATATGCGCTATAGCCATAACTATGAAGCATATGTCATTCAAATTTCATGACAATCGGCCGGATAGTTTCCGAAATTTCATCAACAAAGCACCGAAAAACCTTGTTTTGAGATAACTGCGTTTAAAGTTTTGGTTGCAGAAAAATCATGAAAAAACCTTACCTCGGGTTAATCAGCGATGCCTGCTCCATACAATAGACCTTCCGATTCTTCGTAGAAGGTGTGTTCGTCCAAAATAGCTTCCCTTCGTCTCGACCTAGTCTCTTTTGAAGCGTTAGAGCTGCGGCGGTTCCCTACGCGTACGCGATCACTGTCGCGTTTCTCGGCGTATTGAACGGCGATAGGGCCTAGTTTGACACCCATCACCTCCAAAATTTTTAAAACAGGTTGTAGCCCTTCGTTATAAATGCATGCCGCTGTTTGGCAAGCAATTTCCACGGTTTTTCTTCCCGTAATCACAAGTCACACAAATTTTGAAACCGAGTCCTCGCTGACCGTACTTTGTAAAAGAAACATCTTTGTTACAAACTTTACACTTCACATATTGTTGTAATGTAGAAAAAACAAGAAAAAACTGAATAATACTATATCCAGCCGTTGGATCGATGTGTACATCGAAACTTGTATCGTCCAATTTTTTTAATTTTGCTGCACTCGCACTAGCATGACTCGTATCTGCTTCAGACTGGTGTGGAAGCACTCCACGAAATTTTCTTTTTTTAGATTTCGAACTTGGACGTCGCCACGTGGCACTTTGTTGCGAAGTCTTTTTATCCATTATAACAATCCTGAGCGCAGAGATGTTGCCGTTACGAAGTTTCAAATTAGACTGATGAAATAACAGTTTAGCATCGTTGCCGAGTGATTTTCTTTTGAAAAATGCACGTGTTAAGGTCTTATTACATGAGTATAGACCCGAAAACAGAATATACCTAAGCAAGGGGTACTACATTAACAAAAGAACACGGCTATTCAATTGTATAGAGTCAGATATACAGGGACCGTCCGAGCGGCGTGAAAGGGATCGCCGGGTACTCTCAGGTAGTCACCTAACGGTCGCCAAAAAATGTAGTTAGACTCGTCCGATCTTTATGAAATTTCGAGATGACATTTTTGAAGATATGTACTTTCAAAATTTAAAAAAAAAAAAAAACGATTTTTTTAAATTTCCAAAGTGAGAAGACGCCTTAAAGTAGAAATAGGCCAATTTGGCCACCAAATATCAGTTACATTAATGTTGTCCAAGTGATAATTCATATTTTGAAGGCCGTTATAGTTTTTAAACAGTTTTCTCGCGTTGTCTATGTCATATGTAGTAGCTGAAAAAAAAATTTTTTTGATATGAAAACTTCTTTTTTATCGTTGTGATTTCAAACTCAATAAAACGAAAAAGCAACAGAATAAAGAATCAAACATATACTCGTACATCTATAATATCATTGCATTGCATGTAATATATTTTTTATTTAATAAATAACTATGATTAACTCAATATACTTACTAAGACATAAACTGATTAAATGGAACACTATACATATTAACATAAACAAATATATACATAGAAAAATACAAAAGCACTTAAAATTACATTAGTTACTATATTATGTACACTAATAAAACTAAACCGATTTTTTTTCTCTAAAGCTCTATGGTACCCATGATACTATTTTGCCTGCGAGAGAATGAATTAAACTTGCGGCACGCTATGATGGCCGTTTTGACGTTTAATAATGACAAAGAAAAATAGCTTTTATTTCTTCTACTATAAGGTGCTTCTATTGATCCCACTGCTAATTGTATGATAATGGAAATCAACCTTATTCCAAAGCAATACAGTTTCTTTTCTATGAAAATCTGAAACGTCAAAACGGCCATCATAGCGTGCCGGTAGTAAAGGTAGCTTTCTATTGGTTTTACTTCTACCATGCAAACTAATCGTTGCAAATTTGCGTCCATAAAAAATTTTGCTATTACAAAATTTCAGGCGCTTAAATATAATGTTTTTAGATAGAATAAATATGATTTAAAGAAAAACAACGTAACTTCACGCTTATGATCCCTGAAATTTCTCTTATTAATATAATACAATCTTGGTCACTAAAATAGATAGATAGAGAGGCACACTATCAAATTTCAACTACTAACGTGACATGCGGTGAGCTATTGGTGTCTCTCAGACACATTAGCAATCCTAGACTACAGATAATCATTTTTAACATGAAAACTTGAATAGGTGAAAACCAGTGTATTGAACATCCAAAAATACACGAAAACATCAAATATGATCTAAATAAAATCATTAATGTGATTTTTCAGTACCGATCTAATCATAAAGAGTATGTTATTTGACATTCCACAAAGAATTGCTGATTTGACATGTCAGGACACATCCCAATTATAGCTATTACCAGTAATACCACCAATTCTAAAGGCAACTCCTGACTGCTATACTGATGTCTTGGGTTCCATATCCAGCCAGGACAAGCAATTCTGTTGGTTCTGTGTCCGGATGTAATGTTTTAAGCACCGGTACAGTTAGATTATAGTTTGGAATAGTACTTTCTATCCTGGAAAAATGTTACATCCTTCAGGAACAGCAGGAACTACCATAATAGAAATGATTCTTTAATTTGCTTGTCTAGGTTGTAACATGTAATATTTGTTATTTTCTATTTTGTAGTCTTGTTATTTATATATTTTTTTTGTTGTTGAATGTTTTTAAATATATAAAATGTATGTAATTAAATAACCAAAAAGTCAGAGTAGATGAAATTTATTAAAAAAAATTATTAAAAAGAAAACAATGTAACCTTGCTGAGCTACTTGCCGGTTCTTCTCAGTTGAAGGCTGACTTCCGAACCGGTATTAGCTCAAATAACTTAAAATTTGACCTTCATAAGTGTTTTTCGAGGGTCTAAACTGAATAAATGGTTTTGAATTGTGCGAGAGAGACGGCGACAATGAGCACCACATGTCACGTTGGGACTAGAAATATCTGACCTATCTTTAAGGGATAAGGGGGGTAAAACTCAGGATGTTACAAAACTACCCGTAAACCGAAAGGAGGTTAAATGGGGCCTCATAACGAGTCCATTCACAATATTTAAGAACCGTAGTAACGCTGTATAACATACCCAAAAAAAAACTGATTTTTATGAATGAAAAATGGAAAAACTATTATAGTAGACAATTATTAGGTAAAAAACGGTACGTAGGCCTTTCTGTTAAATAATCTGGTTCCCTGACATGACAGCTTACTAGGGTTGTTGGCTTTGATAATTAATTATATTTTTACGGGGTATTTTGTAACATGTATAATTATAACTTCATAATTGTGTTTTATTTACCTTCCTTTAACACTTCCGAAAAGACAAAACCGAATTTGAATGCAACGTACAAAGTTAATCGTAACATTTTGTTATAAATATAAAAATTGGAAAATAAATGAACAACTATAAAAACTCTACTACAACATAAATCTATAATTTATGTTTTCGTCTTTCTGTTGGTTGTTATGAAACTTCTTATAGAAGCTCTGAAATTCTGATCCGCAACCTTTTAAAGTGAAACTTTTATTAGATCGTCTCAAACTTTTTGGTCTGTGTGTTGCATGTCGCGTGACGGTCGGCCGCGGAGTAGGGATAAAGTGAAAGGCGCTCGCCAGAGCAGCCAAGGCCAATATTAGTTGGAGATCTAGTCTACTTTTATAATTTCCCATTATCATTCCAATTTTCCAAGTGTAAAATTAAGATTGATAAAGCGATTTTTAGTGATGTAGTTAAATGTCGATAATGTGAAAAAAAGTTTCACTTTTACCGTGGTTTCATATAACCACACAATCTTTTTGTTTGTGTGACGAAAAATAAATGAATGATAAACACAATGTATGCTTTTCAAAAGTGATTGATGGAGAAATTAACATGTTTCCCTGTAATACAAACGTTTCATTACATTCTCTGTTTACTTAAATATATATGCTCTTATTAAACATACCTTGTTATAACACTTTTATTTAATACTAGCTGTCCCTCGCGGTTTCACCCGCTTTCCCGAGAGTGACTGATGTATTATACCTATGGTCTATATCCTCCTGAAACATTCTATCTATTGATGAAAATCGCATCATAATCCGTTGCGTAGTTTAAAAGATCCAGCCATACAAACGGCGAGAGGAAACTTTGTTGTATACTATATTTTAACCGCGCTCCTGTGGGATGTCACATGTACTATACATAAAAACCTTCCTCTTCAATCACTCTATCTATTAAAAAGAACCGCATCAAAATCCGTTGCGTAGTTTTAAAGATTTAATAATAATCATTTATTTCAGACACATGGATCCATATTTCTTAGTAAAGCCTTCATTTAAGTGTTAGTAATAAACAATACACAAACCCAATAATCAACACACAAAAAATAACTAATTACACACATTTGCGTATACCTAGTTAGATGAGCGTGCGGCGGGTGTCGCGAACTACGTCGCGAAATGTACAATAAATTGTAAATAACTAAAATGTCAAACCTTGTTAATATTAAAGACTGGCAACCCAAAAAGCCCTGTCACCGGCTTTGACACATTTCCTGCTACTGCTACCCACAAAACTTAAAATCAATCATAAAAGTGTGAACAAAGCAAATAACTAACTATCCAGGCAGAGATTGAGAGATATGAGTGTGGCAACCTGGGTGCGCGTGTTGCGGGAGGCCTAGGTGAGCGCTTTAGATTAAGTTCGACGTAAGACATTCGAGCGCGCGGTTCAGAAACTTTGTACTTACGGTTGTTGTTACTTGCTATAGTGCGATGTGCCTGCTTGCCTCGGATGGATATTAGTAGGGACATGAGGTAAGGAGATGATCGTTGGATTATGCTCCGATGCTCAGCTATTCATGTTATACAGACTCAGACAGACATTGGTAAGGAGATGATCGCTGGATTATGCTCCGATGCTCAGCTATTCATGTTACTAAGTCTCAGACAAACATTGGTAAGGAGATGATCGTTGGATCATGCTCGATACTCAGCCAGTCATATTACTCAGATAGCTATCACTCAGGTAAACTCAGATGGACATGAGAGGAAAGGGGTCGCTATAAGGGGTGGCAGAGGCGACTTAAAACTAGTCCATAAACTATTAACTCAGGCCATTGCTCAGAAGTTTCTCAGTATAGTAAAATGAAGGTTATACCTTCAACACAGTTTGCTCTCAGACAGTCACCACTCAGATCAGCTGCATGCATATTATTTGTCAGTTCAGATATGATGCATCAATTCCTGTATAAAATAAGGAATTGATGTCTACTGCATCTGCGTTGTTAGATATATAGATTCTCTAGAAACCAGGCTGGAATTATTTACTATCTATAGGTACATTTACTTACCTTCAAATATCATTAACAATTCCTTAATATATCAGTTATTCGCTAGACCTATTTTACTTATTAGTACAAGTTTGGCGATAGCGGGCGCGTGCATCTGTCTGTAGCCAGCATTCCAGCAGCAGTGAATCCCACCGCATACATAGTGACAGAGAAAGCGACTTTGTTTTATACTATGTAGTGACAAGCAATCCCTCACGGTTTCACTCACATTCTTGTAGAATGTTACCTTTCGCCGGAATAAATAATATTCTTTATGTTATTCCAGGGCATGCTCTATCTATGTTCCAAGTTTCATCCAAATCCGGACACAAACTTTCGTATTTACGATATTTGTCGGATAGGATAAAGAGATAGGGTGGACCGACAAATATGGCGATGGTCCACTTGCTGGTAAGTGGTCACCGTAAACATTTGCAACACCAGGGGCAGCGACGGCCTTACTCATTGCGAGGCTCCGGGCGGCAGGTCATTACGAGGCCCTTTGTCCTTCGTGAAAAGTATGTGATGTGAAAGTAAGTCTGGTTGTTTGGTTTAGGTATTTGTCATGTTTGACGAGAAATGCTAAAGTTAAATTTATAATTAATTTTTTTTTATTTACTTGGGTTGCGCGAGGCCCAAGGCGATTGCCCCGTGTGCCACCCCCTAAGGCCGCCTCTGACCAGGGGCATCGTCGCGTTGTCGCTGAGACCTGAAGTCTCATGTCCCTGTAATGTCACTTTACCTTTCTGAGCAAAACACAGTAATACAAGTGCACTACTGCTTCACAGCGGAAATGGGTAAGGTAGTACTTCCCTGGACGAACTCTGCAAAAATAATATTTCAAATCATTGTTTACAAAATCAGCGCCATCTTGTGTCATTCTCTAGTAATAATTTGACACTATCTAATTCATTAGGCAATTCTAAAACTTTTAACAGTAAGCGAAGTCCTGGTTCGGAAGTTTGTATTGAAAATATGTATTTTTATTGGTAATAAAATGTTTTATGGTCATTCAACTGAATCTCTAAATTCTCTACGTGCCTTGATATGTAGAGGTACAAGTTAGTTTCATTAACTGAAGTTGTCGAAACCGAGGCCCGTTTTGTCATCTTAGTGTTATAGAAAATTGAACTCTATGTATAATAAGGTTTATCATCACCATCAACAATAAACAGAACCTTATCTCAGAAGCATTAAAGCTGATATCATATTCACTCGCTTTCTCCAAGGATAAAGTAGCTTTCTTATTGTAATAAATAGAAAGTAATAATAAAATCGGTCCAATAGTTCTTGAATTAATTCAACAAACAAATTATAATTAAATAAACATAAGACTATATTAACCGTGAGTTTTTATTCAGCCAACGATCTAATATTTAAATAAAAATCAATGTGTTTGTACGTATTTTATGCGCGCCATAAAGTTCATCTGATTGGAATAAAATTTTGTTTACGTAAAGGTTATAAATGTAGTACAATTAACTGACAACAGATGGCGCGCGTGTCGTACCGGAAAAAATATTTAAAAGACAATGACAAAGACAAATTATGCAATTTTTTAATAAATCCCTTCATTACAACATATTTTCATAATTGATAATTGACAAATAGCAAAAGACAAACGGCTGCGCGTCGGTTAAAAATAAAATATATATTTTTAAAGTGAGACACGATAGAAGTGGCATTAAGACCGCCTTTGTACACTACTTTGTACATAAAGTATTAAATAAATAAATAAATAAGTGAAACTTTTGTATTACAGGGAAACATTTTAATTATTCATCAATCACTTTTGAATAGCATACATTGTGTTTATCATTCATTTATTTTTATCATATGAAAAGGTTGCGGATCAGATCAATTCAATAAAAAATTAATATTGTTGATTAAAATTATACTTTTTATACAACTAGCGCACTCTATCGTCGATAGGCGAAATCACTAGGTTCACAACAGATTCTCAACAATGGTAACGAAGAGTAGCTAGTGTGTCATATTATTACAAGAGAGTAACACTAGATGGCGCTGACTGCATAAACAGATTTAAATTATTTTTATTTTTAGAAGCAGTAGAGCGCTTAGTACTGCGTTCGTCAGGGAAAGTACTACCACCACACCCAATTCTGTCGTGAAACAGTAGTGCACTTGTATTACTGTGTTTCGGTCAGAAAAGTAAGGCCGATGAAGTTACAGGGCCATACAGGAACATGAGGTGCCAAAATAACAGCATTTTGCTAAATGCATTATATATATTTTTAATTTATTTATGAACAAACATAAAATCATTCACAAAAAACCAGTATAAATAACGAAAAAAAAACAATTTTAGTGTTTTATAAATTTATTACTTCACAATAAATCAATGTCATCCTCAAAGTCCTGTAATGGATCAGTGAATTTAAAAACATCATGCGTTGTTGAAGGCTCTGTAGTCTTACCAAGTATTTTATGAAGATCCTCTCTCATTTTAAGCCTGTATTTATGCTTTTGATCAGTATTTAGCGCCTGAGATTGATTTAAAAACGAATCTAGAACCAACTGAGTCCTTGCGGCAAAAGTACCGTTATTTTTGCCATCAGATTTCACTTCTGCATCACCAGAAGTATTATTTCTCATATTTGAGAATGATTTTGTCTTATTCAGTACTTTTCTATTTATTTCTTTAATGGTATCATTTATGTTCGTTCTCTCAGTTGTTGTTGTCAGGTTAGCTTTTAATGAACCAGGGTTTGTTGCATTAGCGACCTTGGGGATGTACTCTCCAAAGTCCTTAGTCCCTTCCCAGAAATCCAAGTCGGCGTAAGTGACGTCGTTCCTTTGGGTTACCTCTTCAGTTATTGCTTTTTGAGTCTTGTCTTCTACTGCTCTGAATTTAATATCTATTGGACCGCCATCTGTGATTGTTTTATTCATATTTGATGTAAAATTATTATTTTGTTTCCTTGTCGAATGATTACGTTGTAGTTCATAGTTTTCGATGGATATACCTTCAAGGGAAGTCTTCGTTCCTTCTTCCTTGTACCATTTTCTGGAATCCCTCTGTTCTTTCGCCTTTGGTAAGTCCTCAAAAGATTTATTTTCTGGACTGGAAATTAGGAGATTTGAAGCAAACGATTATCTGATCCTGAATTAAGCAGAGCTTGTACTATAGCAACCAGGGGCTCGATTCTGTAAGGAAAATGACACTAACTCGAGATGTTTCGTCGCGGCCTCCATGCTCTGTCTTTGTCGCTAACTACGCTAATAATAATCACGTGAGAAAAATAAGCTCTCCGAGGCCTCCGTGAAGCCGCCCGCCGACGAAGTTTGTATTAGCTGAATAAGGGGGCAGATCTTTTACTGAGATGTCACTATGTGGTTGCTACCTTAGGGGGTATTCAAGTAAGACGTAACGCAATTTGGGAAAAGGGGTGTCTTGCAAAACGATGCCTTACAGGGCAGGAGGGGGGTTGAAATAACGCGTTACGTAACATTGCTTTTTTTATTTAACTAAAAAATTTGGGAACTAAAGCCTAAGTTGGCTACCCTTTTCGTTGTTCTTTTACGGGGAATCTTTCGTTACAATAACATAAATATTTTAGCGACTTTCCGATACTTTGCGTAACATTATTGTGACTTTTAGTCACTACCACTGATCCATATTCCCGTCGAAATGTGTCGTAAAGACACGATAGAAGTGAATTTTTTGTTTTCAGAGAAACATTCTAATTATTCATCAATCATTTTTGAATAGCATACAATTTTTTTAACTAGAATAATTAAATAATTTATTTTGTAGTTACCAATTTTAAATTCTAACTAATTTTAAAACCTAAATCTAATATTGAACTAATAAAAAGTAAGCACAAAAAAATGGCATAATAATATATACAATAAAAACAGAAACGTAAGAAAAGTTAGATCAGCTGCTTACAGTTAAATCAGCTGATCTAAATCGCTGTCGGTGGGAAGCGTGGCCAGAACGCTGGCGGCATTGCCACGCTGTATCGCAATGCTAATCCTCTGGCCGAGGTATAGGATACATAGTGTTTATCATTAATTTATCTTTGGTCACAAAAAGGTTATGGATCAGACTTTCAAAGCCCTTCCATAAGAAGACTCACTTCAATACCGATTTTAAATACGTTTCATCAGAGTTCCTAAGGCATCTTTCGTTTTCTTGAAAAATTTAATATAAATCAAAATAGGCCTTCACGGGCACTTATGAACGGTCAGACTCTAACACCGGTTCGGAAGGTTGCTTACTGAGAAGAGCCGGTGAGAAACTCAGAAATTAGTCTTAAATAAGATTTTGTACATAAACATGTGTCCTGCTGGAGCGAGCGCTACACCCAAGCATTGTCGTCATTAACACTAATCATACCAACATTTACTAAGTACCTATTTCTACCATAGCGGGTCAACTGTGACTTTATGTTTCCTGCTTGAATGTATGAAATAGGGTTGTTAGGAAGGGAAATAAATAGTATAACAGTATATAAATTAGTAAGAAAAAGTCATGAATTCAAACGTGCAAAGCAATAAGATGATACGTGCATTTTCAATGCAAAGTTCAACATGGGTCATTTGACCCGGTTATGGTATATTTAGTGTTAAAAAACATGTTATTCCAGAACATGCGCTATAGATTTTGCGTCAAAGGTTAAACGTAAAGCTTATTCAGCTAATACAAACTTCGTCGCGAGCCGCTTCACGGAGGCCTCGGAGAGCTTATCTCTCACGTGATTAGTATTAGCGTAGTAAGCAAAAGAGACAGCACGGAGGCCACGACGAAACATCCTCGAGTTAGTGTCATTTTCCTTACAGTATCCAGCCCAGGGTAACAATACATCCTCAAAAGCTTTCGCGTTTATAATTTTAGAAGCATTAGAAGGTTAATATTCCTAATAAAGCTAAGTAAAGCCATATCTTACCTCTCGACATCAGTCATCTGTCTCTCTCTATTAAATTTTTCATTCCCTTCCAATGACTCTTGACTTTGGTTTCTGTTATTCAGTGTTGAGTCTTGCCTCACTTCAGTTCTTAGATCTGTCGCATGTTTCTTCTCTTTCTCTCGCCATACATGTTGCAAAGGCGTTGTTGGAGCCGTCACTTTGATTTTTGAACGTCTCATTTTGGTATTCCTATCTATTCCCGATGAGCTATCGCTGTCAGATATTGTATCAATTTCTCTCTGACGTTCAGGTTTCTGTTCGGAGCTGTCAATGGATTCAACAGTCTCAATGGAAGGTTTGTGCTTAGGTTTCTTTTTATCTTTCTTCTTGTGTTTCCGCTGTCTCTTGTGTTTCCGCTGTTTTTTGTGTTTCTTTTTTTTCGATTCACCTTTTTCCTCGTCAGAGTCCGTGTGTTTCTCGTCAGATATCTCTTCACTGGTTTCGTGACGTTTGTTTTTTTTCTTTCGCTCATGGTACGCGTTGTTTTCTTCCAGACTGCTCTTAGCCTGCTTCTTCTCTGTATCAGCGTTAATATATTGTTTAATAGTTTTAAGCAATTCTATTTTGTCATAGAATCGGTTGATATCATCTTTTATTGCACTTTTTGTTGTCGTTTCAATATTTTTTGTTGTGCTCTGAGTTTTTGGCATTTGTGGATTGGAATACAAAATTCTTGCCATACTGGCCGGTTTCACGGATACAGTACTGGTTGGGTGGCCTAAACTCCAAACGTTATGTATTGTTTTGCTCGGTTCATTACTGTTCTTCCAAAAGGTTTCAATTTTAACTTTCAAATCATTGCGTACGTTGGGATTTAATTTTGAAAAGTGATCAAAGAACACACTCCTCATGCCGTTGCGTAGGATGTTAACGATATTTGTATCCGATCTTTTGTATTTGTTCGAATAACTTTCAAGATCATTTAGAAACGCCTCCAATTTACCTGTACCATCGAATTTGTACAATGAATTTATGAATTTCTTTTCGTTAACATTTAGATTGTCGTCTTTTAAAAATTCTATAGCATTATTTATGTTCTTTCTGATGTTTTTGATTGATCTACCTTTTATTTCTTCTAGTTTGTTTGCCATGAAGCGTCTGACTTCATGATTTTCCAATAGCTCGTGGAATTTGCAGCCTTTGTAGTGGAATTTTCTTGCTTCATCATCGATGGCGGTTAACACATTACTAAAATCATCGTCATTGTAATTTTTGATGATTTCTAATGCTCTAGCGAGGAATTCTGTGAATGACGGTCCGTTGCCAGTCGTTCTCCGAGCATTACTATGTCTACCGCGTATAACATGTTTCAGTTTGTCTAGAAACTCTTGTACCTGATCAATAAAATGTATGTCGACTGCATTATCTTTCCTGTCGAACTCCAGTATTGTTTCTAGAGCTAAATTAACGCTTCTGGGTTTGACCTCTCTTCTGTTTGTGTTAATTTTACCTGGAAATTAAATGTTATCGTACAATTGTTGCTTCAATTTCCATCGCGGTTTATTGGCTGCTTCAACGTTTAAGAATATCAATGGAGAATCAACCTAGTATCCTGAAGCAGTAAAGTTCAATTAGCTATTTTGATAGCTATGTGTGTTAACGAAAAATTTGCCCTATGGGGTTATGACAAGGTACATCATAATGAAATTAACTATTAGAGTAATAGACCTTATTTTGAAGGCTATAAAGATGAAAATGAGGTTACTAGTTCTACTAATATCATAAATGCAAAAGTTTGTATGTATGGATGTGTTACTCTTTCACGCAATAACTATCGGACGGAGGTGGATGAAACTTGGCACATAGATAGAGCATATCCTGGAATAAAATATTGGCTACTTTTCATTCCTGGGAAATGTAGTATCCCTCAGGAATGCGGGAGAAACGCGGAGGACAACTAGTACTTGATAATGTAAAGTTATGTACAACGATTTTTATTTCTTAGTCACGTGGAATTTTTGAAAACTACGCTATGAATTTGGATGCGGTTTTCATAATTTTAAGAGGTATTTCAACTGTAAGGTATGTATGTGGGTTATACAGGCTTATCACACCCAGGCGAACCCGGGATGGGTCACTAGTTCTAACTTCCTAACTAACATTGTAAATGCGAAAGTGATCCCTTATTTATTTCTCCGGGTTTCACGACTGGCCGATCTTGCTGCAATTTCGTGCACACATAGCATAGTACGAAGAACACTGAATACTAGGAAACGCGGGTAAAACCGCAGGGAAAACTAGATCAAAATAAAAGATAATAACTCAAATAACAATACCAAAAAATCCAAGCATAAGAAGCCATGCGAGCGTTTTCATTTTAAAAAAAGAGTTATACTTCAGTACATTTTCTAAAACACTTTTGAAACATAAATTATTTTTTATTTGCAATAAAAGTAATGTAGTTATTTTATTAGTGAACTAACAGTTGGTTCTGTGGGTTTGTTTGCGGTTAAATATATCTATTATATGTTTTAGTTATACTTCTTTAGGCGGGAATAATAAATAGTTATGTAGATATGTCGCAAGCGTCCAATAAGCATCGGTCAGCGTCTACCATCAGACGGGCCGTCAGCTTTTTCACTACCTTAGTAAAAATTACGCTCCAGAAATAGCCCAAAGAAACATATTTATAGTAGACAAATGATTAATTTATCCTAGGTGGGAATCGAACACAACACATCATCGTTTCATTTCGTGAAAATATTTTTTGAAGCTATACTTCTTTAGGCGCGCTTTGAAAAAAATATGAGAGTGAAATTTTAAGATGCGCGCGCATCTGTGTAACACGAAATTCTGACGGACGAAGTTAGCTGATAACGGTCTCTCCGGAACTTCGCACAAATTGCAACTGTCAGTGTCAATGAGTGAGTAATTATGTTATTGTCAATAATAACCTAACAACGTCAACAATTGTAATTCGTTGCTACAGACAGGTGCAAAGAGTTTGGACACTACTTCACAACTGAATTGCACGACTGGTGCACGTTTGGTGCGTAGATGTATTCTGTAAACCGCATTAAGATTTTTTTATTTATAATATTACTATGACTAGAATATATAGAAAGATAGGAATAGATTTAATTCCCCCGTCTTTGAACAACAAACATCCACACAATTCTCTGCTTTATTGCCTTAGTTATAAAAACAAAATTGCTTTGACAATAAAAGTTTTATTATTTACAACAAAATGTTGTTTTCTACCTTACTCATAATAGAATTCAGTTTAGTAACATCACAAATATTGAGGAAAGGTATGTTTATCCTTATGCCCATTATCCCCAAAGAGGTAGAGAGACGATATCAAGTCCTAACGTGACATGAGGAGAACATTGTCGCCGTCTCTCTCGCACGTTACCAATCCAGGGCTACAGGTATTTCAAAAAAATGAAACGGTAATATATTTAGTCCGAATCGGGAATCGAACCCAGGACCTCCAGGTTTTTGGATTTTGTAACGCGACCGTGGTGGCGAAAGGTAAAATTTTATTTATTTTCAAAATATTATTGAGTCAATCTCGCTAAGTCGTTTTTCAACTATGAAAATACGAGACAAGTATCTAAGCCTAAGACGGGCCAGTTGGCTTGGTGGTTAGGGACCACGACCGCCACGCCGCAGGGTTCGATTCCCACTCAGGACAAACGTTAGTGTGCATGAACATGTCTGTTAGTGTCATGATGTAAATATTATATGGTATTTTTTAAAGTTACAAGATGCATCCGCAGAACTGCATTCCAGTTTGTTGGCAGTTAGTTTTTATGTTCTACTAGCTGTCCCCCGCGGTTTCACCCGCGTTTATCGATACCATGCTCGTATAGCTTATAACCTTCTACGAAAAGCGTCGAATGGTAGCAGTCCCACCTCGAAATGTTCATTAGTTTTGAGGTGATGGTCAAAGGAATCCTATTTTGCTTATAAACATAGATTATTAAATATTAAACGAGAGTAAACCTATAGATTTAACCAGGTAATTAAACTTTACGATATAATATTTAGAATGTAGTATATCAGTTAACTGGTTTCCATAGAACAAGCTCGGCTTAGTTTGGGACCAGGGGTTTCTGTAAGGAAAATGACACTAACTCGAGGAGGTTTCGTCGCGGCCTCATTTCGCTTACTACACTAATACTATTTAATCACGTGAGAAATAAGCTCTCCGAGAGCTCCGTGAAGCGGCTCGCCGACGAAGTTTGTATTAGCTGAAGAAAGGGGCAGATGGCTGTGTGTGAAGAATGCCTGAACCGGTGTTAGAGTCAGACTATTCATAATCTTGTATGCCTATTTGAATAAAATATATTTTCGTTTTCATTTTATCCGCGGTTATTTCTGTTTCAGGTAATTTTATAGGAAGGAAACAGCTTGGCGAAGAATGGGATACTCTGACCAATGATATTCTACGTTACATCAAGACACAGAACACCAAATCGTGGTGGCCCTCGTGGACCATCACACCGATCACTCACAAACCCTCAAAAGCTCTGAGAGGGGAAATTTCAAGTAATTATAGTCTAATATCTGTCCCGGGTTTCACCCGCCTGCCCGAGGAATGTAACATTTTACCGGCACTTAAAGTATCTTATGTGTTATTCCAATGCTTTTTCTATATGTGTGCCAAGTTTCATCCAAATCCGTTTAGTAGTTTTAGCGTGAAAGGATAACAATCATCCATGCATTGATCAGAAAATTTCGCATCCTACTAATATTATATTAGAAAGTTTGTATGTATGAAAGAAAACGAGAGAAAGAAAACATTTATTTTGGACTCACTCAGCATCAACATAGACAATTTCATTGCAATCACAAATTACATACAGATACAATAACAACACAATCATACAGTATGCCAACCTAACCTAGGAGGCCAAAAAGTCACCAATCGATGTATGGATGTCTGTTACTCTTTCACGCTAAAACTACCGCACGAATTTTTTATGAAACTGGGCACATATATAGTATATAGCCTAAATTACCACATAGAATATTTTTTTCTCGCGAAAATGCAATATCCCACGGGAATGCGAGTGAAACCGCGGGGGACAGCTAATGGAAGTATTTACGGTACTCATATCAAAAAATCTATTTATAAATTTTGTGTGCCTGTTTGTCACGAAATGGCTGGACCGATTAGAACGGGACTTTTACTGACAGATAGCTTATAAGGAGTAAGTTAGGTTATTATTTTAGAAAAAAAATGGTTCCAAACAAAAAGAATTTACAAAATTCAATTCATAGTATTAAATAACACTTTATTCCAGGAAAATCTTACATTCAGATGAAACCGCGGGAGATAGCGAGTTATAACTAATCTTGTAAAGCGAATGTGCGATTTTGCACCCTCTCCCGGCGTCCATGACACATCTTTATGTACAAAATCTTATTTTGAAAAGAGTAATTGCTGAGTCTATTGCCGGCTCTTCTCAGTAAAAGCAACCTTCCGAACCGGTGTTAGAGTCTGACCATTCATAAGTGCCTGTGAAGGTCTATTTGAATCGATATTTCATTTCATTTCATGACCCTGAGCATGCATGGGAGGAAGTTGATCATGATTTTAGTAGAGCTCTTAGTGCAAAGTTCGTCCGGGGAAGTACTACCACCTTACCCATTTCTGCTGTGTGCTTCACAGCACGTAGCACAGCGCGTAGTGCACTTGTGTTACTATGTTTCGGTAAGAAAGGTAAGGGGGCCGGTGGAATTACAGGCACATGAGTCTTAACAACTTCACGTCTCAGGGTCGACAACGCATTGGCGATGCCCCTAGTCTTGCAAATGTCCATAGGCGGCGGTGACCACTTACATTCAGGTGGATCGTCCGCTTGTTTGTCGGCCCACGTGGTATAAAAAAAAAAAAATATGATCTGATTCCAGGTCGCGCAAGAGCGTTACCATTGTCACTGGATCCTGCTCACCAAGGACCTTTCAGCGAAGTAGATTCCGCAGCAGAAGACTACAAAGCCATGCTGGACCCTAACTACCACAAGAAGCCCAAAGGTTTTTTCCCCACTGTTGCCGTGTTCACCCCTCAAGAAGAACAGACGTCTCCACACGGGCTGGATCGTGAACAGCCAAAGAAGGATCCTGGAGCGGCAGCAAGACCAAATGGTCAGTCGAACTATGTGATTTTTAAGGTTCATCGGCAACATATATTTGACAGGCCAGTTGGCTTGGTGGTTAGCGACTCTTCGCGGGTTCGATTCCCACCCAGGACAAACATTTTTGTGCATGAACATGTCTGTTTGTTCTGTGTCTGGCTGTCAATATATATATATAAGTATGTATTTAGAAAAAAGAAGTAATATATGTAGTATATCAGTTATCTGGTTTCCATAGTAACAGCTCTGCTTAGTTTGGGATCAGATGGCCGCGTTAAAAAAAAAAACAATCATCACAGGCATGTTCACTGTTGAACAGAGGCCTCCCCCTTGGATTTCCACCTCTAATGGTTTTGATGATTACACCCAATTTTTCAGTTGTGCATTAATAACAGGCACATGAGACTAACAACTTTATGTCTCAGCGACAACGCAACGATGCCCAGTGATGCAAATGTCCATAGACCACTTATCATCAGGCGGACCGTCTACCTGTTTATCGCCCAAGTGGTCGGACCAGAGTGGTAGAATGGTAGTAGTGTATTTTATAATCACACGTGATAGCCCTACGTCTTTGACTCAGAGTGGAAAGACAGCTGCGTCGACCCTGAGACATGAAGTTGTTATGCTGATGCACCAATTCCAAACTGTGTGCAGTTCTTAAGGGTCAGTTTCCTTTGAGACGTGTATTACATTTACGCATCTGAACTTACTCGCAGTTTTATAAGCACACTTGTATTAGAGCTGAGAATGTTACCTACATTCTAATACACGCGCTCTAATACAAGTTTGTTGTGGTTGTTGCCACATGTTTAACCTATTTTCTCTTGTATGTAAAACAAGATAAATTCAATATTTTTATTACATTGTGAGATTTACAAAATCAAATCTATTCATATTCAAAGAAAACCTATTTCAGTAACATCGTCAACTACGACGACATCCACGACAACAACAACAACTACAAAACATCCTCTCGCCAAAGAATTGAATGATTTCATCGAAGAAAAGGATGTCGGCATGTTTAGTGCATTCACTGTGAAATACCTAAAAATAATAATTCAAAAAGACATCAAAGATTTGAAGCCTTTTTTTGAGGCATTAGGTGCAAGTGTTGGCAGGTGAGATAATCTTTTTAATATTGAAGTATGGTAACACTTCACTTATATTTATTTTTGCCAATATCGAGATTTATGTCGTGCGGTCGGCGAGGTAACGCATCTGTGGTGCTAGTGCGTCGAGACAGTGACAGCGGGTCTAATACGACGCTTCGTATAGAATATGGAGTGTAGAAGTAAAGGAGGACCATCTTGTATGGGGGATTAGTCGAAAAAGTTTCCCCTTGTAAACAGCAAATTAGTTTTCGAATTCTCACCGCTATTTCGGTGGCTAGTGTAGCAAGTGGAAATGATATGATGAGAGTGAAGTGTGCAGGGTCGGTTTCCGGTAATTCTTTACTTTTTTTTTATACTATTTTCTATTTGCTATTTACAATTAATTGGGGTACTTAAAAACACTGTATAATTTTATTCCATACTCATGTTTGTCTATATCATTATAATAATTCAAAAAATGCGCTGTAACAAAACGGAAATGATTCTTTCCTTTTTTATTAATTTAGTATTCTACTCTAATAATTTGTGGCACTCTATTTAAAATTCTTCCACTTGCTACAGTAGCGCCACCTTAATTTGTTCCCTTTCAGCGGACATTCTTTAGTACACTGAGATGGTCCTCCGTTACTTCTACACTCCATAGTATAGAAGCGAAACACGTGGCGATTTATTTTTGAGTTTCCTTGCTTGGGACTCCACAGAGACGGAGATCCAGCGGAATTTAATATTAGATATTCGTTTTTGTAGATATTAGTTGATAATTTTTATTTAAAAAGGCATAGTGTAAAATGCGACTAACTTATCTGTTTAGTACCTAGTTTGTTCTTTCTTTTATACCAAATAGACCGCCAAACAAGCAGACGGGCCACCTATGGACACTAGCGACATCAGGTGTATATTGGGTCCGTAGATACAGAGTAATATGTTGTTGTACGTTTCAGGTTCATAAACGAAGGGCGTTTGTACACACTACCAAAAAATGAATTGACGAATGATGTTACGGTGTTTTTAGAACAAGTAGACCTATTCCTAGACCTCTCGACAACTGTGGACTTGCAAAGTAAATATCTTAACATAAATCTGCCTTTGACGATATAGACGTTTGGTCTTAGCTTCTGGGGACGTGAGTCAGTGACTTTTTGCCCAGAGACTAAGCTTAACCATACAAGGGGGCATCGCCGCTAGTATCTGGGTACCATGGAACATTTACACCCATATTCTAAGACTTTTCCTCAGACGGCAATCGACTCCAACTCGACTCAGGATACCTTAAGCATTTTCTCGAGGTATTCTCAAAATTGGTATTCTAAGTCATAACTTGAGCAAAACTCGAGCAATCCCGACTGATGTCGAATCGAAGTGTAGTCAAGGTAACATGTCATTAGTTACGTCATTCTACTATAGATAAAATATTATTGAAATAAAATAATGAGTTTCAGTAACTATTTATAAGCAATAAGCTTCCTTAAGGTTGGTCTCGACGTACCTTGAAGCTGACAGTTGTTTCCTCACCTCGAGTGAGAGATGTCAAGTCGAGTGGAGGAGATTTTTGTAATTAGAATACTTTGAGTGAGGTTAAGTGGAGTCGAGGAATTTTCGAGGAAACGTCTTAGAATACGGGTGTAAAAGACGCTCCAAGCTGACGTAATAGAAAAAATCAAAAAAGTTCTACGCAATGAGGATAGAGGTTATATAACATAACATACATAAACTCTAACAAAAATAGTCACATTAAAATTCAAACTTTAAATGTATTTAGAATTACGGTCGAATTTCGATCGCTAGGTGACTACTAACTAATTATAACGACATTAATGTGATACTTGGGCATGGAAATGATTGCTACTTTTATTTCATTTTCATTTTATGAAATTATTTATTTTTTTCACAGTGATTTCACCTGTGAAATTTCACTGCCAATGATTTTTTCCGCAATGCTCTAATGTCACTCTTGGCCGTACGACCCGTTCGTAGCGACGATCAGTATATATTTTGCTCTGTCTAACACGACTGGGTTAGAAAGACGCTCTTTCTTTCTGACGTCGTCGTGAGTCATCGGTGAAATACGATGATATCCGAATGTTCTGCGGTGTGCGATGTATCATGTAGGCAAGGTAACAGAAAAGTAGCATAGTGATTTTTAACAGACGACGTCAAGGCGGGTAGCAGGTGTGACATGTGAAAAAGTATTTCATATGATTTTTCACAAGCTTCTTGTGAATCATGCCATGCCTAGTGATACTGCTTGAAGATTTCAAGAGACTAGGGCGAAACTTTTAGCAGTACTCTTAGTGCAGAGTTCGTCCGGGAAGTACTACAACCTTACCCATTTCTGCCGTGAAGCAGTAGTGCACTTGTATTACTGTTGCGGTTAGAAAGGTAAGGGGGCCGGTGAAATAAATGTACATAGCACATATACGCTTTTATAGGTAATTATTCAGTAAGGATCGGATAAAAAAGTGAAGTTGGGACTAGAAAACTCAAACAAAGTGAGGTTAAAATGAGAATTTACGGCTTACTCCAACGGTTTTTTTAAAGGCTAATTTCCACTCAGCGTCGGCCCTGGGGTCGAGCGAGATGAGCGGTCGCTTTAGGCGCCAGGCGGCAAAGGGCGCCAAAATAAATAGCTAATGACATAGCGGTAGGAACTATGCTTATGTTTAGAGCTTGATTTAACTTCAATCAATGTTGATTTTGGCGATAAAAGATATTTAACTAAACTGAAATACAATTTCTGAAAACCATCGACTAAAGGGCGCCGACAGACAATCTCGCTCCACCGGCAAGGGCGCTGCTTCCGAGCTGGTAACTAGACCTACACTAGTACCATCCAAAATCTTTAACTAAATGAATGCAATATCCGACCATCGGCGATGGTTACATATTTGCACCGTTTGGAGTAGAAACACTTGGGCCATGGGGACCAGAGGCGCGTAAATTATTCAAAGCCGTTCAATACCTTTCGACGCGCCTCATCGAGTCATCCGGTGACCAGAGGGCTGGCTCGTATTTTGGTCAGAGAATAAGCTTAGCCATACAAAGAGGCAACGTAGCCAGCCTTCTGGGCACTTTACCCATAGACAGCTCTAATAATTTAAATTCAGTTTTTTATTTATAGATTATTGCTGTATTTATTAGTTAATTTTAAGTAGTTTAGTATGTATACTTTGTTTTATTATGTTAGTATTAGATCTATTGTAATATTGTTTACAATTAATTAACTAAGTTTTAATAATAAATAAATATTATTTTGCAGATCGAGTGGCTTTATTTTTAAAAATGGTGGAAGATGACAATGAAGAGATTCTTAAATCTGATAACAGCTTTTTCAATTTCATCGACAAATATTTCGACACAGACGACGCTCCCACTTTGTTAAAAGCACTACAAGATATTAAAGACTTTCCTCGTAATAAAATGTCTGCTAAAGAGGTGATAAAAGGACTTGAAAATGTGGTAATGCTACCATTTCATCGTTTAGGTGGAGTAATGAGAGTACGAGATGAAACATTTGACTTCAATGATCGTATAAAAGACAAGAATGAAGCTAAAGTACTTAGAAATGATTGGAATTACAATAATGACGGTATGCACAGTTTGTATCGTAATAATGATAATGATAATGATAATGATAATGATAATGATAATGATAATAATAATCATATTATGAAAGGAGCTACTAAAGAGCAAGTGATAGAAAAGAAATTTACAAAAGAGGTTACATTAAAAACTATGAACTTTGCAAATACTGAAAAGGTTAAAGACATGGAAGCGATTAAATCTCAAAAGACCCTCTCGAATCTCCCGAGCAGAAACAATACAATAAAAAATAATTTTATAAGTGACAATTTGAAAAATAGATATTTATCCGACATGGTCAGTGTTGGCGATGATAAAGGGTCAAATGGTGATAGATTTAAAAAAACTGATATGAATATAAATGAAACATTAAATAAAAGAAAAACCATGAATTACATTAAGCATTTTAATAAAACAAAATTGAAGAAAAACAAACAAGAAATTAGAAGGAAAAGGGTGTACACCACTGGTTATTATTTAAAACAAAATAGTGAACATAATTTAATAAAGAAAAAAATGGACAGAGACAAGAAATTGCACCATAGATTACATTATAATGATCAAAGAAGTTTGTTAAAGAATTTTGTGAAAAAGAATGACAATAATATTAGTAAAAAGGTTTTGTACACTTCAAATGAAGACTCGAAACAAATTAAGAGAAAAAAGGGCGTAAAAAATAAAAACCAGGATAATTTATTCCATAAAACACGTAACTCTAATAAAAAAAACTTTAAAAACAAAACTACAAACAGTTCAACAATAAATTTAAGAAATAATAAAGCAAAAGGAAATATATTTAAAAATACTGGCAGAAAAGAAATGTCAATAAAAGAAAAGTTAATCAAAGCTTTTAAAAGAATAGATGGCCGAAAATGCTTTCAGGAAACCACAAAAAATGGACTGAATACCTTCTCAACTGAGAGTGACGAAGAAGTTGAGTTAAAAATGAATATTTACAAAGCAATTGGGGTACATAAAGATTTTGATAAAGTCAAAACTAAATAGCAAAATATTCTAAAACGTATTGACGTTGATGTATTCTTTAACTTCAATAATAAACAAGTTTTTCCACAGAGTAACACATCTCATACTATATTATTTTTAATAATTTTGAGCACGCGTTTTAGATCCAGTTACAGCCATCATAATTTTATTAAATAAAAGATATAGGGGCTCGATTCTGTAAGGAAAATTACACTAACTCGCGGCCTCCGTGCTGTCTCTGTCGCTTACTACTAATCACGTGAGAGGTAAGCTCTCCGAGGCCTCCGTGAAGCGGCTCGCCGACGAAGTTTGTATTAGCTGAATAAGGTGGCTGGTCGCTTATTAGTCAGTATATACATGTTCTTGCTTTGAATAATTGTTTCGAAATATAATTCACAAAAAAGCGATTAACATATAAATACCAAATTTAAAACTTAAAAAAATCTTCTTCAGCATCTGGCTTGCTTTTCTTTGCGCAACTCTTGTCTTTGAATACTGACAAGTTTGGAGCGGGAAGCGCTGAACACTCCATCATTTCATTTCTATAAAAAAAACTTAAGTATTATCTTAGAATAATCGTGTGGCGACATCTATCAATACGCCTACAATCCTTCACCGCCCGCACTACAGTAATGTGGCGACATCTATGAACGAGTAGAAACACGCGAGAATCCTACATCGCACTATCAAGATTCTCTCAGGATTTGACATATATACAAGCATCCAACATCAACTGTTGGACCGCGGTCCC
The DNA here is from genome assembly GCA_907165245.1 of Habrosyne pyritoides. Lineage (NCBI taxonomy): Eukaryota > Metazoa > Arthropoda > Insecta > Lepidoptera > Drepanidae > Habrosyne > Habrosyne pyritoides. The sequence continues at coordinate 570,366 of OU015615.1, forward strand.
CAGGCATGATCACCTAGCCTGGCGGAAGATCTTCCCTTTTAAATGGAGGAGTCTCATACCTCGCTCCTCCATAATCGCAACTACCAAACAAATCCGTTTACTAATATATATTATAAATGCGAATCTTTGTGAGAATGGACGTTTTTTCCTATTTCACGTAAATACTGCTTAACGGATTTGGATGAAACTTGGCACATACATAGAACATGGACTGGAATAGCTACTTTTTAGTCCGGGAAAATGTAACATCTCTGGGTATTCGGTTGAAACTGTGGGGGACAGCTAGCCTGGTGGACCGCCTGCTTCTTTGTCGGGAAATGAGGTATACTATAAAAAGAACATCAATTTGATAGCTAAGTATGTCATAGAAAAATGTACCCTATTGATTTGTGGACAACCTGCCTGTATGCCCATGTGGTATAAAAAATTATCAGCTCTTCTGTAAGTAAAGAAGAATTTTTTACCCGTGTGATGGCAGAAGGAAAGCATTTGGTTGTATCACATCAACTTCCTCGGCATTGTCGCACAGTAACCTTGACATAGTCATTTTGCGGAGCTCGTGCAGTTGCTCTGAAAAAAACAGTTAAATAGCCTCCATCAAATAGCTAATATAATAGAGCACTTAGTGCAGAGTTTAACGGTGGATGAGTTATAGAGTGGTTACCATAAAATCCTTCTCCATGAAAAATACACATGTACCAACGTGACGACAGACGTTAGAGTAGTAGAGCTCTTAGTGCAGAGTTCGTCCGGGGAAGTACTACCACCTTACCCATTTCCGCCGTGAAGTAGTGCACATGTATTACTGTGTTCGGTTAGAAAGGTCGGTGACATTACAGGCATATGAAACTTAACTTCTTCACGTCTCAGTGACAAATCATTGGCGATGCCCCTGGTATTGAAAAAGTCTATAGGTATACCTTCTCCAAAAATTCAGGCTTACAGCAAACAGAGAATGTCTCTCCTATGTTTTTATTACCTTCAGTAAATGCTCCGGGATGCGCAGTATTTTCATACCAGAAACGATCAGCTCTTCTCCACCGCAGCAATTGGTCTATGATGATGCAGGACAGTGTTGGACCCATTGCGGAGTCAGGCATTGGCTTCTCTGCCGACAAACCCACGAAAACTTCTATGTCTTCGGGACTCTCGTACTGGCGAGCTAAGGCTTCTACTTGCTAGAAATATGAAAGCATATACATGTAGCTAAATCGAAGTGTATCTCAGCAATCTCTACACATTTCAGCAATGCGATTGTATTACGCTGTGAGACAGTTGTTGTACAACATTGTGGAGCTGATATTTAAACAAAATATTTAGACAAAATGGCGTCGAGAAAGTAAAGAAGACGAGGTGTTTCGTGAAGACACACGATAGAAGTGAACCTTTTATATGATAGGGAAACATTCAATTGATCAATCACTTTTGAATAGCATAGATTGTGTTTATCAGTCATTTATTTATCTTCACACAAAGCTTGTGGATCTGAATTTCAAAGCCCTCTCATAAAAAGTTTCACTTTAATAAATTCTAATCCAACTGTATCACAGCAATCTCTGCATATGTCAGCAATGCGATTGTATTGCGCTGTGAGACAGTTGTTGGACAACATTCTGGAGCTGATATTTCAATATTGCCGTGACAACATTCTTACCTCTCTAGGCATCCATTTAAGTAAATCCTTGAACTTCTGCGCGGTGGGAAGGCCGCAGAGCTTGCGGTAGTGGTTGTATGGAGGCAAACCTGCTTCTCGACCCTTCATAATGTCACTTGAGAGCACATCAGAGGCTAATTGCAGACGTCCAAGCACTCTTTCACCCATCTGGAAGGGTAAAGTCACTGAAACTCGAGAAGTAGAAATGTAGCAAGTAAAAACTAGCTTGAGTATTATATTTTGATATCCAGTAAGCGAGCACGCGCACATAGCGACCAGCGGGACCAGCACAGATATAGGCGCTAGCTCCACCGCGAGACCATCTCAAATCCAACTGTATCTCAGCAATCTCTGCATATTTCAGCATTGCGGTTGTATTTCGCTGTGAGACAGTTGTTGTCCAACAATGTGGAGCTGATATTTCAAATGTTACTTCTCTACTTACGTCAGGATCAATGTTATAATTAGAGGCCCCGCAAGGTTGTCGAAAGGACCCCTGAGACATGCCTTCAAGCGTCCTGTTCAGGGTAAGGGCCCCAGTTCGCAGCAGGAAGTCCACATGTGATACTTCATTGTATAACTTCCCGTCTTTTGTGTACATTCTGAAACAATATTCTTGAGCTAATTCCTACGTTAACGCATTTTGCCGACGCCCGTGAATAGCAAATAATTTTTTTTTTAATACCACTTGGGCCGACAAAACAAGCAGACGGTCCACCTGATGGTAAGTGGTCACCGCAGCCTATGGACATTTGCAACACCAGGGGCATTGCCAATGCGTCGTCGACCCTGAGACGTGAAGTTGTTAAGTCTCATGTGCCTGTAATTTCACCGGCCCCCTTACCTTTTTAACCGAAACACAGTAATACAAGTGCACTACTGCTTCACGGCAGATATGGGTATGGTGGTAGTACTTCCCCGGACGAACTCTACACTAAGAGCTCTACTACTCAAAAGAAAATTTTCGTAAATATAAGACTTTAAATTATAAAACTGTAATGTTGTATTGTGTTAAACCGCTCATGAAAATGGCCTTCTTTGTAACTATCCTATATAAAGAAAAAATGGAAAATTATGGACAAGTTTCCAGTGCTTTTTTTCTATAACATTTCATGACTCAAAGTAGCAAAACGCATGGCAATGCAATATTCCTGATAATTTGTGCTTGGTGTTATATGAGTCAATATTAGAGTCACGAGCCACAAGCACGCGGTCATCGGTAGTCCTTCTATAAGCACACGATGTTTTCGAATGCTCTCGTCACTACCTGAATTCAGAGCTGAGCTATCATGGCCTTTAAAACCTGATGGTAACTTTAGTAGCTTCGAAACAAAAGTGCTTTGCTATAGCTAAAACTGATGGTACATAATATCACATCCGAAATGAATCGGGGGATAGCGGAAAGAACAAACGGATTCTAAAATTCTACTTTCTAGACAAATATATACAAGACAATAATATCTAGTGTAATTAGATCGGTTAGTTATCGATCATCGATCATTCGTTTTGTTGTTGTTTTTTGTTTCACCCACGTTTATCGATATTATGTACCCTTCAACCATCTAGGAAAAATTCCACGTCGAATGGTAGCAGTCCCATCCCGATATCTGCAGTACTTTTGAGGTAATGGTCCGTCACATGAACCCTATTTTCCTTTTAGGGGATAGAAGAAGATAGATATCGCTCCTTTTTGGTCTAATAGCAACATACTACCAAATTACAATGTGCAGTTCTCACGCGGTATTATTAAAACCTTCAGAAGACCACCTACCTCTTTCCCTCGCAGCCTAAATCCTAAGGATATATATGTTTATCACTTTCATGCCTTCGAGTTACAAATCACCGGAGCTAAAGAAGTTTAACTTCAAAACTTACTTGAGCCGCCCATCTTGAATGGTGTGGAACCACCTGGTCCCGATGACATACTCTATGCTCACACGTGGCTCCAACTCTTCATCATAGTCTTCGACGTGACGCCACGTATCGAATATCACGCCACTTTTCAACAGGTACTTGGGACCTGGATAATCAACAAAACTGTGTCAGAACAACTTTACACATGGCCATCTGATCCCACACTAAGCAGAGCTTGTACTACGGAAACCAGATAACTGATATACTACTTAAACAACTTTTTTAATTTTTGATTGATATTAACATGCAGATACAGAATATTTTTGAGTAGTAGAGCTCCTAGTTCAGAGTTCGTCCGAGGAAGCACTACAACCTAGCCATGTGCGCCGCGAAGCAGTAGTGCATTGTGTTTCAGAACATACTTATAAAAAGACTTGCTGACTCGATAGACGTTGTTCTGGTCATTTGTAACAACAACAAGGTATGCGTTCACTTCGAAAACTAAAACTTTTTATTTACTTTACAACGCATTTCTTCTTTGTTTAAAATAACAGAACATTATTAATTTATTCTGTAGCTTGGAGGCTGCCCAAACGTGGACACTTTTTGTTACCGACATGGCACACCATCACACACCATCACGAGTAACCGTAGTTGCTGCACCCTGTTGCGGTGATCGGACACAGTCGTCGGTTGCTACTCCTGGTCACTGGTAACCGTAGTTGCTGTGTCCAATGACGGCGATCGAACACTGTCACTGGCACAATTCGTTGCTTGTTTTCGACTACCGACACCGAACACTTTTTGATCGTCAACAAGGACACAAAAATGTCTGCGTATCCGCAGGGAGTGGCTGATTTTTAGCGGTTCTATAGAAATCAAATATTCCTAGGTAGCTTGTATCCGACACAAGACACAAAAGTGGACGAATTAAAACAAGATAGCATTATGAACAAGTGTTTTAAAATATTTTATCATAACCACTACTGCTCACAATAGTTTAAAGTTTACTCACCAATCAAAATAGGCATCAGCTCATAATAGAAGATGTGCACCATATATGCGATGTTGATTTCCCTGGCAGTATAGTAGAGCTGGTCGTCATCCCAGCAAGGATTGAGGGCTTCCAGGGTCCGCGCGATAGCGTTGTGGCTTCGATAGAACCAGAGGAAGATCAGGTTGGCACCCATCACGGAGTTTGAGCCGGCTGTGGCTGGAAAGAATGGGAAGATTCTTATGTGCCAGTTCTGTTGGGCATTGTCAAAGCTATATACATCTCATTCTATTTTAATAAGTTGAAGAGTGTCAGAAGGTTTCGTAGTGCTTTTCCAGCAAAGTGTTTTAGTGGCGTGAGCTGGGCTTCGATTCTGTAAGGAAAATTACACTAGCTCGAGGATATTTCGTCGTGACCTCTGTCTCCTTCGGTAACTATGCAATCACATGAGAGGTAAGCTCTCCGACGCTGAGTGATGTTTGTTTCTCTTTCACAGGATTTCATTTAGAATACATTTTGAATGTTACCTATGTTTACTATTTTGTAATTGTTAAATATAAAAATATATAAAATTGATATCATAAAATAGCCAAAAAGTCAGTAATTTATATAAAAAATTATATAATAAAAATAGAAAGAATGCTGAGCTTCTTGCCGGTTCTTCTCAGTTGAAGGCTGTCTTCCGAACCGGTAGTAGCTTCAGTAACTTTAAATTTAATAACTGAATAAATGGTTTAGAATTTTGATATTTTTTATCCCGGGAAAATGTAACATCCCTCGGGAACGTGATTAAACCCGCGGGGAACAGTAACTAAATGAATACTTACGCACGTCATTACACCTTGTCTCCAAAGGTGGTTGGTTATTAATGCAGACCCGACCTCCACTCGGTGGCCATTCATACCCCTTCAGCTGTTCCGAGCGCATCCGACCCCCGACGCGCGTTCGGCCACCCTCGGCGCTGCTCGTGGATGAACCGTAGAGTATAGACAGATCTAGCATTGGTGGAGCTGTGTTTATCTGTTACATTAAGAAAGAAATCCAGTTATTTTGACACATTCAATTGTACAGTAATAAACAAACATGGTGGAAAAACAAATAAAAAGTAATGGCAAAAAAGGATTCGCTTTTGTTTTACTCTTATGTATGTGCCAATTACATATTTTAAGAACAAATTTTCAGTTGAATCCATTGCGTCATCACTTTGATGACCATCCGACCACAACTCATTCGATCAATCCAGACTACAAACAGGATAAAAAAAAATAAAACAAAAATCACAATTTGAACTCACCATTCAGCAAACAAACGAATAACCAACTCACCCGCTCAGCAAACGAATAACGAACTCACCCCTTCAGCAAAAAAATAACGAACTCAACTGTTCAGCAAACAAAAACGAACTTACCCGCTCAGTTGGAACAGACATCGGAACACAGCCCAGTCTCTGATACGAGATAACCTTCGTAAGATTGAGACATCTCACGTTACTCCTCCTCAAATGGACATCATCATCGGCCACTCTGATGGGTATACACCTAGGGTCCTGATCACCACCGGGTTGACAGCACGTAGTAGTTAGAGCCACGTAGTTGACTGTGTCGTGGACCGTAGTAATTTCACCGGTTATAAAGACATTGTAATTAGGAACCAGTTGTGTGAATTTTGAATTCTCAGCTCGACCGTCCGGTATTAACGCTACTCTCACAGCCCTCGCGTTAGGTAAAGGCTGCCCGGATTTCGCTGGGGGGTGGCCACCGTTTGCCCCGAAGATAGGAGGTAACATCCGGTGGTATGGGGTCATTTGTGCCCCCCGTGGAGGGTAGTTTAAGTTGTTGCAGGAACAGTCCATGCGGCGATATTCGTGGGGCGAGCATTCTTGTACTTCCAAACCGCAGTAACTGGAAAAGAGTTGAGAAGTACGGTTACTCATACATGCAACTTCTGTGTCTACCTGCCAGAGGGAAGAGGCCTAATGCCTGTCACAGGCTCATCTAGTTTAGGCATTAGGTGGTCAACTGGGTAACTTTAGTCAAACAAGCTGGCACAATAAAGATTATAGTAGTTAGTTTGTTTAGAGGTTTTTCATCCCCCCATCTCGAAAACAGTATTTTTGATCTGCGATATCTGAGTGCAAAAGCCGTTTTTATCCTCTAGAGAGATAAAGTAAATTGAATTTAGAACATCGTGTGCACTAAGTTTGTGAATTCAAAACATCATTAAACCTATTTACTTCTACCTCCATGGTGCCGAATTTATCATACAACCTTTTTTAATTTGTTACAAGTTCAGACTCGGCACCTTCTTGGTGTACTTTTTTTTAATTTGCTTTGTGCGCGCCATTTTCTTTTCTTTCAACATTAACTATTATTTTTACGAACTAGACTAGTTTTGAGTAACATAGAACGTGAATCAAATTAATGCTTTATTAGTGTGCAGTAATAGATAAATTCATTTGTATGAGTTTGGCGACAACTGAACAACTGAACCACCGTGTCATAACACGTCGCATTATTTTTTCTATCTATTAATCTCTTTGTTCTGTGATCCCACATAACTCTCAAAGTTTCAACGCAGACACCAGGGGCATCGCCAATACGTGGCCGCTGAGACGTGGAGTTAAGTCTCATGTGCCTGTAATGTCAGCTTTATCTTTCTAACCGAAACACAGTAATACAAGTGCACTACTGCTTCACGGCGGAAATGGGTAAGGTTAGTACTTCCCGGACGAACTCTGCACTGAGAGCTCTAACATTATACGGTAAAAAGAATTAACAATATGAGGGAGTTTCAGCTGTTTAACAAATTACCTAAAAAACACTTTTAAATCTAGATTAAAAATGTACATTTTAAACAATAATAACTGTTAACCATAAAACCGACAGATCGAATAACAATGTCGGCGCATCACTACGCTCCGTATGGCGACACCGGGGACGGCGCGGGGTACGGGGCATCGAACCCGGCCGCGCGCGCGCCGCTGCGTCTCCTTCCTCACTCAGCTCACAGACGCGCTCGACTACGGGCATTTCTTTCCTCCATTTTATAATTACATTCTTTGTTAATGGTATTAAACCTATTTTATACAGTCCACTGCTCTTTATTTCAATTCCGACTGAGCCCAAACAAATGTAACACTTATTTTTTACAATTGTATGAAGTTTTTCATATTATGAACTATGTAATGTTCTTTTGAGAAATAAATTGTAAAAACCTGGCAAATACTAATAATAAGGAGTTCAATTAAGCAGACGGGCCAGTTGGCTTGGTGGTTAGAGACCCTGACTGCCAAACCGAAGGTCCCGGGTTCGATTCCCACCCAGGAGAAACATTTGTGTACATGAACATGTCTGTTTGTTCTGTGTCTGGGTGTACATCTATATAAGTATGTATTTAAAAAGTAGTATATGTAGTATATCAGTTACCTGGTAGCCATACTACAAGCAGTACACTCTGCTTAACTTGGGATCAGGTAACGATGTGTGTAGAATGTCTTGGGATTTATTTAATTAACATCCCTTAGGAACGCAGGTGAGTTAGCAAGTCCTTGAACTATGTGTAGGTATATTTTTTCTTTTTACACGCTTTTTATTAGCTTCACCTGTATGTATGTATGTATGTATGTATGTATGTATGTATGTATGTATGTAACCGACCCCTTTGAGCTCGATTTTGTCCTACTTGTAACGATCAGATTTAATTTTCAAACTTTGCACACCTGTCAAAGACCGATGACAATGCAATAATCCGATCAAAGCATCCGATTATCCTAATTAGATTCACCAGGATTCATTAATTTAAAATAAACCGTGTTTTTTAGTTTTTCTTTTAACTATTATTATCGAATTAGTTCGTAACATATGATTTGATAGACTTAGTCGGTAGGAAATTATGTTACGTCTATTATAATCGTTTCCGACAAGCTGAATCCGTATTTAATTCATACATAATTCAAATAATAGTATTAGCAATACCCTGCGGTTTCACCTGCATTCCCAACGGTGTTAAAAATGTTTTTTTTAATCAAATATGCCTTTACAAGCACTTATGAATAGTTAAGTAATCCTAATATTGGTTCGGAAACTTGTTCTTAGCATAGCGTATTACAAGGTAGTTCATTATATTGAAGACTAGCTGTCCCCCACGGTTTTACCTGCGTTCCCGTGGGATGTCACATGTATTATACATAAAAACCTTCCTCTTCAATCACTCTATCTATTAAAAAAAACGCATCAAAATCCGTTGCGTAGTTTTAAAGATTTAAGCATACATAGGGATATAGGGACAGAGAAAGCGACTTTGTTTTATACTATGTAGTGATTAAAATGTATGGATATAGCTTCTCTGCACAGTGCACCTCTAATTGCTTGTTTAGGTTGTAAGTAATTATTGTAAGTTTCTATTTTGTAGTCTTGTTATTTCATTTTTGTTTTAGAATGTTAACTATATTAAATATTTTGTAATGGTTAAATATGAAAACATATAAAATTAGGATACTAAAATAGCCAAAAAGTCTAAATAGATAAAATTATTAAAACAAAAATGTAACCATGCAGTTTCTTGCCGGTTCTTCTCAGTCGAAGGCTGACTTCCGAACCGGTGGTAGCTTCAGTAACTTTAAAGTTGACGTTCATTATTGCCTCCAATTATAATTACCTAATGTAATAAATAAACAAGTAAATCATACAAAATTAAAGCAACAATTATTGTAATTTTTGTCAATGGAATCAAAGGCTATTTTATTTATTAATTTAGAATAGAATAGACTACGTCCATCGTTAGCTAATAATGGGCGACACTTGTAACAACAGACGCTGCACTCTCATCTTCCTAAGGGTGTTAGGACAGGAGACGTCTTAAAACAAATACCGACTGCCTGAAGTTGAGAAAAAAAAGGATAACGGGTCAAACTGTTTAAAATATTGAATTGTCATCGGTCCTTAACAAGTATGCCAAATTTCGAGTTAATCCGACGTCTTGAAGGGGGTCAAAATCATGTTCAAAGATTCCGTTACATACTAACATACGTCTGAAGAAAAAAAAAGAATATAAATTTTGATTATTCATGTAGGCCTTTACTCTTACAAACCTTCTTTACAAGGTTTATTTAATTTATTTTTATAAGTGCACTCATTTGAATTTAAAGGTAGATTACTTAAAATACGGCTTAATTTTTTTATAATTCCACTTATCCGAACTCACTAGCCATATATATAAATATATATATGTATAAACCCATAAAGGCTTTTGTGGTTTTAAATATAAGAACGATAACTATGTATATTGCTATATTGATCATAAAAAAAAAAATTGATTGTGTGGCTTTATGAAACCACGGTAAAAGGGAAACTTTTTTTCACATTATAGACATTTAACGAGTGCGTCCTACTTGTTATGACTTACGGAGCCGAGACGTGGACACTGACGGTGCGACTGGTTCACCAACTCAAAGTCGCTCAGCGAGCTATGGAGAGAGCTTTGCTCGGAGTCTCTCTGAAGGATCGAATCCGGAATGAAGTCATCCGTCAGAGAACCAAAGTTATCGACATAGCTCAAAGGATTAGCAAGCTGAAGTGGCAGTGGGCTGGTCACATCTGCCGTAGAACCGATAACCGTTGGGGTAGACGTTATAGAGTGGAGACCACGGCTCGGTAAACGTAGTGTAGGGCGCCCTCCAGCTAGATGGAGCGATGATATACGCAAACTGGCTGGCAGCGGTTGGAAACAAAGAGCTGAAGATCGAGCTCAGTGGCGTGCCATAGGTGAGGCCTATGTCCAGCAGTGGACGGAGATAGGCTGATGATGATGATGATGATAGACATTTAACTAAAAATTTTTGGAATAATATTCCATTAAGGGTATAAAAATCGCTTTATCAATCTTAATTTTACACTTGGAAAATAGGAATGATAAAAGTAGAATAAATCTCCAACTAATATTGGCCTTCTGCTCTGGCGAGCGCCTTTCACTTTATCCCTACTCCGAGGCCGACCGTCACGCGACATGCAACACACAGACCAAAAAGTTTGAGACGATCTAATAAAAGTTTCACTTAAAAAAAAAAAAACTTACGGAACGAGACCAAAGCTAGACAATTCATCATATCTCTGGCGAGATATCTGTTTGCCAGTGTAAGTATCGTAGAAGGCTGCGTCGATTTGCCGCGCGAGACACACGAGCGCTACTAATGCAAACATTGCGTTAATTGAGCGCAACCGGCTAACGCACGAATAACCGAATAATCTGTTTGGGATATCCTCTTCGAATTACTTATTATGAGGTTGTTGGTCTGAAACAAAAGTAATAACTAATATTTTAAATGCGAAAGTCATTCTGTCTGTCTCGCTTTCACGCATTACTTAACCTTTAATTAGGCGCGCGCAAGTGATCTTCAAGTTAAGTTATTTTTAAACCTATTAACGCTGTCAACCCGAATTTCTTGCTAGCTTCCTAACTATCTATACCCTAGTTCTAGGTCTAGTTTCTAATTTCATACCTATCAATTTGGTAACTGCAGACCCCGCGCGACTAACAATGTTAGTTTATTGGCGCGCCTAATTAAAGTTAACCGATTTTCATGAAACTTTGTACACATATTTTTGGAGGTATTAGAAGTGACATAGGCTACTTTTTGTGCCGGGAAAATGTTACATCGTTAGGGAACGCGGGTGAAACCGCGGGGACAGCTAGTACTAATATAAATGCGATGGATGTGATGTTTGTTACGTTTTCGCGTGAAAACTATCGAAGGGATGTGGATGAAACTTTGCACATAGATAGATCATGTCCTGGAATAATATTAAGGTTATTTTTATCCCGGGAATATTTGAAATCCCTCGGGTGAAATCGCGGGGAAAGGTAGTAGCTGTACATCAAATTTCATGAAATTCCGTTCAGGAGATCTTCAGTTATAATCGGACATATAGGCATATACAAATTCAAAAATAAAATATGGATCGTTTTTACTTTCCCAAAAACAATGCCATTACAGACACAACTTTTTTGTATATTTATAGATATAGCTGATCGGTTAAGTAGTTTTCGCGTAACAGTGTAACCATCAAAATTCAAAAAATTCAAAATTCAAAACCATTTATTCAGTTTAGGCCTTCGGAGGGCACTTATGAAGGTCAAATTTAAAGTTACTGAAGCTACAACCGGTTCGGAATCATCAAACTTACATTCGCATTTATCTATATACATATACGAGTATGTATTAAAATGTTATGTTGGTTTGTGTACGCTTCAATAACTCAAACACCGCACACTGCACCGATCGAGCTGAAATTTTAGCATGATATATAATCCGCATCACGGATTGTTTTTATCTATTTTTTGCATCAGTCACATATCCGCGACCGTCTTTGTTTTGTTTCTCATCTGCAAGCACTCGGTGTTTGTTTAAAGAAGTTTCCCCGTCCTAAGACCCTTAGGAAGAGGGGATTGCAGCGTCTGTTGTTTCAAAAGTGGTTGCGCCCATCATTTTGCTAACGATGGACGTAGTGTGACACATTACAATCAGTTTAATAATAATAAATAAATAAATATCCCGGGACATTGTTTACACACGGCCATCTGATCCCAAACTAAGCAGAGCTTGTACTATGGACACCAGACAACTGATATACTACACTTTTTTTTTAATACATACTTATATCCATATTTACACCCAGACACGAACAAACAGACATGTTCATGTACACAAATGTTTGTCCTGGATGGGCATCGAACCCGCGACCTTCGGTTTGGCAGTCAGAGTCGCTAACCCCAAAGCCAACTGGCTATCCTTTTGTGAGAAAACCTATTATTGGGAACCCTTTATCAACGCATATAATTCGAATTTAGGTATATTAAATGACAGAGCTTTCAAAAAAGCATTCGGTAGTAGTTACATTAGTAAAGAAACCCCGAGAAAAGCTCGGTCATCCGGGTACTATTAAATAAATGTGTTTATAACAATAAATATTTATAAATGTAGGCTTCTCCATATAAACTTAAACAGTGCCAACTCTCAGTCGCCTCCGTGTGCGCAATATGCTTAAAAAGGGGTCAAAGGATTTCGCTTCACGTATTAACACTAAACATACCATAACCGGGTCAAATGACCCATTTTGAACTTTGCATTAAAAATGCACGTATCATCTTATTGCTTTGTCAAATGTACACATTTGACTTCATGGCTTTTTCTTACTAATTAATATACAGTTATACTATTTATTTCCCTTCCTAACAACCATATTTCATACATTCAAGCAGGAAACATAAAGTCACATTTGACCCGCTATGGTAGAAATAGCTACCTAGTAAGTGTTGGTATGATTAGTGTTAATAAATAATCCCCAAGACATTCTTCACACATGGTTACCCGATCCCAAGTTAAGCAGAGTGTACTGCTTGTAGTATGGCTACCAGGTAACTGATATACTACATATACTACTTTTTAAATACATACTTATATATATAGTATTTTATATTATATTTTAGAGTAGTAGAGCTCTTAGTGTTGACTGTTTCAGTTAGATAGGTAAGGTGACATTACAGGCATATGAGACTTAACTTCACGTCTCAGCGGCCACGTATTGGCGATGCCCCTGGTGATTCTTTGAAACTTTGAGAGTTATGTAGGATAACACAGAACAAAGAGATTAATAGATAGAAATAAATAATAGTTTAAAAATACTAAAAACACGCTTTTATTGACAGATATGAGTAGAAGGATTAAGTTGGAGGATAAGGAGTTAGAAAGGTAAGGGGGCCGGTGACATTACAGGCACATGAGACTTAACGACTTCACGTCTCAGGGTCGACAACGCATTGGCGATGCCCTTACTGTTGCAAATGTCCATAGGCGGCGGTGACCACTTACCATCAGGTGGACTTAATGGTGGTTTATAAACTATTCATATGCCAAGTTTCATTAAAATCCGCTAAGTAGTTAGCGAAATAATAACAAGCCTCCACATAACATCGGACTAAAGCGTGGGGAGAGTTTTCGACCTTATGTTGTAGACATACCACCCAATTTGCAAAGCACTTTGCAGGGGCTCGATTCTGTAAGGAAAGTGAAACTAACTCGAGGATGTTTCGTCACGGCCTCTATGCTCTGTCTCTGTCGCTTACTACGCTAATACTACTAAACTGGCGCGCCTATGATGGTCGTTTTGACGTTTAACAATTACAAAGAAAAATAACCTTTATTCTTTCACACATAAGGTGCATCTATTGATCCAACACCTAATTGTATGATGATGGATATCAACCTTATTCCAAAGCAATACAGTTTCTTTTCCTATGACAATCTGAAACGTCAAAACGGCCATCATAGCGTGCCGGTAGTATAATCAAGAAAGAGATAAGCTCTCCGAGGCCTCCGTGAAGGGGCCGTCAAAGTTTGTATTAGCTGAATAATCTGGACAGGCCAATTGGCTGGTTAGAGTCCCTGAGTGCCAAGTCGAAGGTCGTGGGTTCGATTCCCACCCAGGGCAAACATTTGTGTGCATGAACATGTCTGTTTGTTCTGTGTCTGAGTGTAAATATCTATATAAGTATGTATTTAGACAAATAAAAAAAGTTGTATATGTAGTATATCAGTTATCTTGTTTCCATAGTACAAGCTCTGCTTAGTTTGGGATCAGATGGCCGTGTGTAAAAAAATGTCTCAGGATATTTATTTTATTTTAATAAGGGGGCAGCTTCCTCCCTCATGCGCACAGCTAAAGTTTGGAATTCTCTCCCCTCGTCTGTGTCCTGAAACTTGCACCTTGGAGCTCTTTAATGTAATTTAAAAGTAAATAAAGTTGTGGTAGATATTATATATATACTAATTATTACTATATCTTAGCTAATCTTAGCTTAAGAATACTGTATATTCTTTCCGATGTTATAAACGATCTAAAAAAGACAAGAGTGAATAGCCTAAAGGGAAAGCGAGCTCCACATTCGGCCTCATCTTCACTTACCATCAGGTAAGATTGAGGTCAATCGCAATCCCTTTAAACAAATAATAATTAAAAATTAGTAAAATTTAAGCAGCCCTTGAAGCCAAATTTATACAGTATAATGTATATGGGCTATAATTGCGAAGCTAATAAGAAATATCCGTTTAAAAACACGTTCTGTTATCATTCGCCGTAATTAAAAATAAAATTATTTAAGACAACATGTTAAAAAGTTTGTTGCACCAAATATAGCTAGACATGCTGTCTTCTGTGGCTTCACTCATGTTGGAAGAGCCTTTGGTAGTCTTTTTGAGTTTTTACATTATGAAAATATAACATTATTACACAAACTACACAAGGATACTTGCGCCCTTATTCGTATTACCAATTATTTTAAGTCAGTGAAACGTTAAAACACTTATAAATAAAATAAATATGTACTAATAATAACACGTAATTTTCTTTCAATAATAGTTAGAGATACCTACTTTCAAAACTCTTAAAAATCTCAACAATAATAACCGCCTTCTGTCAAATCCAACATGAGTGGAGGCGCGCTCTAAACTCGTCAAAATCAATTTATTTTTACGACAACACTAAACAAACCTTTAAATTGTAATGTAAAAAATTATATAAATTACTATTATTTATTAGTACTAAGAAAGCCTTAGTGGTATTTAATTTTATGCTCAATAGCGCAATTTTAAAGTATATTTGTTGTTATTTTTACACATAGAAACCGCTAAATCATATCAACTAGGTTTCGAAACGCAACACATATGGTTCCAGTAAAAGAGACAGACTTATGCAACGACGGTATAGCGTCATAAGCCGCGATGACCACTTACCATCAACACAAAACATCATGTACGTGCAAGGAAGGAAAAATTCAGTCGCTGATACAAGAAATACCTCACCAGTTTCACTGAGAAATTGCCAATCGATCAACATGATGACGTGTTGAAAAGCTTAAGGTCACGTCCAAACTTAATGTTTATTGATGTCACACTACCTGACGTCAAACCAATCCTGCGAGCATGTTAACGTAGGTTAACACTCTCAAACTGCTCCATAATCTTTGTCATTCTGGCGTACGAGCATCAAGGAAGCAAGTCTCATCTTTGATGTATGTTGTTTTGGCCATCGATGGATAAAGATGTGATCGCCTGAGCAAATAACTGTATCAGAGGCACCAAAAAGCTTGTTTTTATGGAAAGTTGAACATGGCATATCCCGCGACGTTGCCTGATTCCTTTTACCATTGTTTTGGTTTTTGGCGGACTGGATACGATGATGATACGCTTGCGCGTTTGTCCTTAAGTCACAGTTGTCAGAAAGCAAAAGTCTGTTATTTCGTCACTCCACTCAGAATCTTTTCCTCGTATCAACATTTGGAACTTATACGTGTTGACGTTGTCGGACCCCTGTGACTGTCATTACTGACCTTCGACGTACGAGTACGTCAGAAGCGATACCTAGTAAAATCACAGCTGATGTCGTCGCAAAAACAATACATGAAAACAGAATTACAAGGTGGTTCATTATATTGAAGATAAAAATGTATGGAAATAGCTGCTCTCTGCACAGTGCACCTCTAATTTTCTTGTTTAAGTTGTAAGTAATTATTGTCATTTTCTATTTTGTAGTCTTGTTATTTCTTTTTTTTTGTTTTTTTTTTTTTTGTTTTTGAATGTTAGCTTTATTAAGTATTTTGTAATTGTTAAATATAAAAATATGTAAAATTGATATTATAAAATAGCCAAAAAGTCAGAATAGATAAAAAAGAATTTAATAAAATAAAAAAGAATGTAACCTTGCTGAGTTTCTTGCCGGTTCTTCTCAGTTGAAGGCTGACTTCCGAACCGGTAGTAGCTTCAGTAACTTTAAATTTGACCTTCATAAGTGCCTTCTGAGGGCCTAAACTGAATAAATGGTTTTGAATTTGAATTTGAATTTGAGAATTGCAACATTTCAAGCACATGAGAATTAACAACTTCGCTGTAATTTTGCTCAAAGATTCCTTGAAAGAGAAATCATGTACTAAGGAAGGATTTTTGGATGTTTTAGCCCTAAGGGAATAAATCTCGAAATATCAGTTTATTCAGCTGATACAAACTTCGTCGGCGAGCCACTTCACGGAGGCCTCAGGGAGCTTCGGAGTCTCCGGATTTGTCCTAATTTAGAGGGTGTCCGGGAAGTGTCCGGATGTCTTTTCAAAAAGGGTCAAGGGAATCCCAATAATTTAATAGTTAAGCAGTTAAATATTGGTACGTAATCATGAACTGCATCCAATTAAACTGTAAACTATAATTGTAAAAATATAGTTTAGGCGAGTCCGGAAAATAACCTAATATCACTTAAATGTCCGAGGTTTTCTAAGCTTTTGTCCGGCGTAGGCAATTTAGGTGATGGCAGCCCTGGTTCAGACTGAGTTGGATCTCAATAAGGCCTATTAATACTTTTTATTAATTGATATTGGCTCATAAAGTCAATGGATATACTTTTGGAGGAGCGAGGTATGAGACTCCTCCATTTAAAAGGGAAGATCTTCCGCCAGGCTAAGTGATCATACCTGGGGACCGCAGTCCAACTGTTGATGTTGGATGCTTGTATATATATCAAATCCTGAGAGAATCTTGATAGTGCGATGTAGGATTCTCACGTGTTTCTACTCGTTCATAGATGTCGCCAAATCACAGTAGTGCGGGCGGTAAAGGATTGTAGGCGTGTTCATAGATGTCGCCACAATCTTAGTCGCGGCATCTATGCTCTGTCTCATTCGCTTACTACGCTCAGTATTAGTGATTAGTTAACTAATCACGTGAGAGGTATGCTCTCCAAGGGCTCAGCGATGCGCTCAACGGGTTTGGATGAAATATACAAAAGTAACATAGCAATGTTCCTTAGGATAGTAGAGTCTGTATTATCCATCTTAATCTGAACGACTCTCTCTTACGACTTCTCCACGATCTCGACTTACTTCAGTATACAGGCAACAGCTGGGCGCTCCGAACAGGTGTCAAATAAAAGGCCAATTAAGACGGTAACATTAAATTTATTTATAATTACTTACTTAAGTACAAAAAACTATATTTGTAAAAAAATTCAAAAGTACTATTTATGTGATGTTATACAAAAAAATATTATAAAAACTTTATTATATTTAACTTGTTATTGACTTGTTGCACCTGTTTATTATCCGATGGTATATTATGCGATTGGCACATGCTTCTACACCATGTTCTCATGTGAAACATATTATATAAATGCATTTACTGACCACGTACCTAAGTTTTATATAACTAAAAATGCCTATGAGATTTATAAACTCCAACACAGTTCGACTGAACCATGAAAGTTGCCAAATCTAAGTGTTATTTCACTGAGTAAGCTGTATGCTATGCATTTTACTCTAACTCGCCAATAGATGGCGCTGTAACCCAAAACTTGTATACCGTTCAACCGATCGCTATGAAACAATCAGGCAGGACGACTATGAATCTCAAAGAAGTAGAAAATCATTGTGAAAACTTTAATTTCCAAATATTTTTGTTCAAATAGGATTTTACAAACTTACAACAAATAACAAAGTCTGACTCTAAAACCGAGTTCGTTTTTTTAACTGAGAAAAGCCGGCAATAAACTCAGCAGTTACTCTTTTGAAAACGACCTTAGATTTATTAAATAACATTATTCTCACTGACTACTGGTGTTTTGAAGTGGAGGTAAATAATTAAAAAAATATTAATAGAAAACAAATTAGAATCTAATAGAAAAACCACAATCTAAAGCAGACCATCTCCCACAAGCAGCAACTATGGCACATGACGCATGTGGCAGCCATCTTGTAGGGAAGTGAGCGACACGAGCGCGCAACACGACACCGCCGGAAGCAAAGGTCGTAAAGCGGGCACGACTAACTTAAGCACACTTAACACATCAACAATACTAATGTAAAATAAACACACAATTACTATCACCATTAACAAATCCATTAAACCTATCACACTGTTACAAATAATAATCATAGCATTCTAGGCGACTATACCATTTTTTTCCGGAAGATTTAAGTATATTATAACAGTCAGTTGCTAGTATCGTATACTATGGTTGTTTTCAGATACAATACACAGGTAAGTGAGGATGTGACCGTCAGTATACCAAGCAGAGCTTACAGGCGAGCTAAGACAAGTACACCTCGCGGGACATACCGGTAGCAATTTGACAGAAGTCAGTCAGGTGCGTTCTATTAAGTATTAAGGAGGAGCGAGGTATGAGAAATAAAGGAGTCCATAGGAGGTGATCGTGCCTGGAGACCGCGGTCCAACTGTTGATGTTGGAAGTTTGTATTGTATATGCTCTGATCGTGAGAATGTTTCGATATCGCGATGCAGAATTCTCGCGTGCATGTTCATAGATGTCGCTACAGTGCCAAACTTTCCCACGATATTTCATTAGTACTTATGTGCCAATTTGTTATTATATTACAGGAAAGTATGGAATTGATCAATCTACACTATTTAAAGTACTTATCATATTTTTAAGGCGAATATTATCATTCTTAATTTAACATTTAAAATTACAATTATATGAATGAATGAGATACTTTAGTGAGTTGCTCTACGTAAACCTGCGAAGGTTCTCGACCCCAAACAAAAAAAAACGTGTCGCTTAGCAACGCATGCCAGGAACAGAGGCCTAACCACGAACATCTATCGTTATCGAATCGTCGTTGGTTTGTATGGAACGCCGCGCATACGGTGACGATGCGCGGCGTTCAATTTCCCATTGCATTGGTTTTTCCCGCACTCGACGAAGGCTTGTGATATGCTTGCGATAGATGATCGTGCTCAGGCTTCTTTTCAATCACAATATATCTAACATCTAACTATAGACCATTCAATGGACAGAAAATACATAACTATACTTCACGTCTGTAAAGAGAATAGAGAAATAAGAGAATCTCATGTCACTATACCTTTCCTTCAGTCCTTTTTGATCAGGAAGCACGGTGAGTCGGCTGCGGTGGAACTAATTAAGGCGAAGCTGGCTTGCTGTGTGAATGCAGCTGAGCTTGAAGTGAAGTGATGGGATCACGTCAAGAGTCATCAATATGGAGGAGCGAGGTACGAGACTCCTCCATTTAAAAGGTAAGATCTTCGGCCAGGTTGATGTTGGAAGCTTGTATATATGTTAAATCGTGAGAAAACTTCGATATCGCGATGTAGGATTCTCGCGAGTCTATTCGTGCGTAGATGCCGCCACATTATAATTGTCATTATTTCAATATTTTTCATAAGTTACAAGGTAATTATTTAATTTACTTTTAGCCAGTCTTGAACTGGATTTCATAAGTTTGATAAACCTTAGGCTTCGGTTATAACATACCCGCAACGCCGTATCCATTACAATGTTGATTATTTTAATGTCACTGAATGGTCCACCTGATGGTAAGTGGTCACCGCCAATGGACATCAGCAGCACCAGGGGAATCGCCAATGCATGTTCGACCCTGAGACATGAAGTTGTTGCGTCTCATTTATCTGTCATATTAATGATATCATTGTCCAAGATTCAAGAGTAGTCTTAAAGCTTTGTACAAGATTACGCATAAGATGTTTGACAGTGCAATTAGTCTCATAAAGGTTTCTCGAACTGGGGGGACGAGGAGTACTTCTGGGGGTACGTCAGTCGGTCGTATGAGGATCGCGTCAAGATTGACGTCAACTGACCAAATAATTCAAAATTCGATGTTTGCTAGCAGTTTTAAATTCTACATTAATTAAGGACGATCTTATGGAAAGTTCAATGGAGAATTCGAGAAACCCTGCTCTAGTGCATCTTAACAACTTTAGGGTACTCAAATAAATCACGAAGTCTTCGTTGATGAAGTCACAGTGCGACATTCATCATCTTCTGATTCGTCGGCATCAAAAATAAATCGACTTCTCCTCTCTGGAACTTCATCATCACTTAAATCAGCCAAATCACCACCTGTATAATGAACGACACGGAAGTCATCTCTTTGGAGATTCATTTTTTTGTGATGTTTTGACTCATGTTTGTATAGAGCATGTTGATTGAACGTGTACTGGCAACCGGAACATTCCTTAACTGTTGCGTAATGATTTTTCAAGTAGCATATGTGTCTGATCCAATCGAATCTGCTAGGAAAATGTTGCGGGCATTGATTACACTTGTACAACACATTATCGTCATCCCTAGACATATTACGCTTCAGCTTACTTTTCTCCGAGCGAGATACATTCCCTTTCCTATTGGTATTCTTATTAGTTATAACTTTCGGTTGTTTCAAAACTTTCAGCTCGGTAACCTTGTGAGATCCCACGACTTTCACTGTCAAATAATCATCTGTATTATCTTGATGGTGAATCTTTTTATGATTTATTATATCTGCATCCATAAATTTAAGTGTACATAAATCGCACGCTACGACGTGATCTGGGTTATGTCCTTTCTGGAAGTGATAAAACCAACTCTCCATATTCAGATAATGTATGTCGCTCATAGCAGATTTAAAGAGAGTCCGATCCAAACTATCGTTTTCGGGTTCCCTGTCTGCTGTGTTGAATCTTTCGATATCATTTACAGTAATTATATAATTTTGTACGTAATCGGTACATTCGTGGGCTTTGAATGAATCCGTGTGGAATTTTAGGTTGCAATCACGACAATTGCTACCGATATTTGTGCCACAATCTTTGTGGTTTAAGGCGTCACCTTCGTGCGTGAATAAAAGTGAGCAGCGCGCGCATGCGTACAGTTGGACTTTTCTCCTCTTAGGTACATAATATTCAACAACTTCCATGTCATTTCTTTGATGGTGTTTTATGAGATGATTTACTAATATATCAATTGGGAACAAAATATTGCATTTACTGCAGTTGGATGATTGTATTTTTTTATTAGGACAAGTGACGATATGCTTCTCAATCGATACCAATGAAGTGAAATGTAACCCGCATTTGCATTTATAGACTTTCATCGCGGGCGCTCGTTTTGGTACAGTGCCTTTGTCGTATACTTGGTTTGTTTCATTTGATGGAACGTTATGTTGATTTTGGATTTGATTTGAATCAGATTGGTCATCAAGTTTAAGCATTTTGTTAAACTCAGTATCGTACTCATGATTGAAAAGTATTATTTTTGATTGTCTTCCGATTTCTATTGCCTTTTCATCGTTGTCTTGTATGGAGCAGTTTCCACTGTGAGTGTGGTGATAAACTAGATTCTTATCTATGTATATCTTGCATTTTGCGCACTTGTAAAATAACGTCGTAACACTACCGCCTCTTAGACTTTTCATGCGAACATTTGGTGTCGCATTGTACATACTTCGTGACAGTATAGTGTGCTTATACTTTTTTGGTAAGCCACTGAACAATTTCAACCAGTTGCCTCTGACTAAGTTTTTATAGTTATATGTGAGGATCGTGAAAGACTTTTTGTTTATTGTCAGTGTAAAGTTGTTTTTGTGCAACGTGCGATGATTGGCATAAGCGGTTGGCTCGAATTCCATGTCGCATATCGTACATGTTTTCACAAACGTTTTATTGACGTCAACAATATCGTTCAAGTGGTTTTGACTGTGTTCCACTGCGTGATTATATTTATCTGTGAAGATGCCACAATCCGAACAGGAATATACTATACTCGAATGTATTGGTAAGGTTTTAGTTTCTTGAGAAACGTTATTGTCCTGTGATTGGTTTTCATCCACTCTTTTTTCGTACATGTGAAACTGTGCATGAAGCTTATAAGCTGATGGCCAAAACCTCTGGTTACAGTCGCCGCAAATTATTGATTTGTCTCCTCTAGCATCGCCACCACAGTTGTGCAATGTTACATCTGTCTTGCTTAGGAAGTGTACTTTACATCTTGAACATTTAGGATACTCGGGTGGCTTTGGAATGATTTCTGAGGAATCGGTACAGTTTATAAATGTATAATCCTGGAGAGTCACATTCCTTTCCTTATGCATGTTTTGGTGCTTCCGCAACATTTTTGATGTGAAATATAGGCCACAACGCGTGCAAATATACTTTTTGATCTTGACTTTCTTACATGCCGGCATACCCCATTCAATGTGTTTGTTATTCGTGTAAAAACATTCACAACTATCACAGAACCATAACTTAATTTTAACATCGCTATGGCTAGCGGCATCATCAAATAGTTGTTCCTCGTTCATTACATTTGGTTTTTTTACATTTATGTTTATTTGTTCATGATTTGGATAAGGTCTTTTACTGGACACCGGTTTTGTTTCAACTTGGGAGGATGCCGGTTGATTTTCTTGGTTTAACGATAGCCTCCGTATAACGGGTTTAAAAACCTTAGTATCCGGGTGATACTTAGTTCTGTGATATCGTGCCGCGTTGTAATTGTCGAACACGCCTTTGCAAATCGTACATTGGAATGATTTGTTTGCTTCACTAGGTTCCTCGGTTTGCTTAATGAAAATCTGTTGATTGTACATTTCCGGGTGATACATTTTCCGATGCGTTCTTGCTGAAGAGTATTTAGAGAACACCTTCATACATATAGAACATTTATGACTCATGGAATCACTTGTATTCTTCTTACATATGTTGTAATGTTTCCTTTTTATATGAGCGTTGTGGGAATTTATACTTGATGTATTCACTCCACAGTGGGGACAACGAAAATTGTTATTTGAAGCAGGAATTCTAAACTTCTTTCCACACGATTCTTTGATACCATGATTTAAATGTAGATGTCTCAACATTGTAAACTCCATTTTGAAAACGCTGGCACATATCGAACACTGAAAACTCTTATCCAAGGCTTCCTCATCATCAGATTCATCCGATGGACATAGACTTTCTGCTGCTGATTCTTCATTAAATGATTCGTCAGATGTATTTTCATTTTCTTCAGCTGCTTTTCTGGCTGCTTCTTGTTTGCTTGCAGCTTCTTGGGCTGCTGCTTCTTTAGCCTCTCTTTTTTTTGGTTTACTCACATTTTTCATAAATACGTTAAAATGTTTCGCTTTTATATGAGCGTTGCGACACCTAAAGCTTGAAGTGGTTATTTCACAATGTGGGCAATCAGTATTGTTTATTGAAGTGGAACTTTTGAATTTCATTGCACGTGATTCTTTGATACCATGATTCAATTTTAGATGTTTCAGAATATACATATCCATTTTAAAAATGCTACCGCATATTGAACACTGTATACCCGTATCAACTGCTTCCTCGACATCAGATTCATCAGATGAATTATGACTTTCTGCCGCTGATCCTTCATTAAATGATTTATCAGATGTGTTTTCACTTTTTTCAGCTGCTTCTTCGGCTACTGCTTCTTCAACTGCTGCTTCTTCGGCTGGTCCTTCTTTAGTCACTCTTTCCCCACCCACTACTTTATTAGTATCGCTCATATTTTTCATAAATAAATTATAATGTTGCCTTTTTATATGAGCGTTGCGACAATAAAAGCTTGAAAAGTTAATTTTACAATGTGGACAACTAAAATAGTGTTTAGGAGGGTAAATTTTTAATTTCATTGCACGCGATCCTTTGATACCATGATTAAATCGTAGATGATCTAATAATGAATTTGGCGTTTTAAAAATTACCGCACATATTGGACATAGTAAACTCGGATCATCATTTTCATCAACATAAGATCCATCCGATGTACAAAGACTTTCTGCTGCTGATTCTTCATTAAAGGATTCATCAGATGTATTTTCACGTTCTTCAGCTGCTTTTTCGACTGCTGCATCTTCGGCTACTGCGTTTTCGTCTGTTGCATCTTCAGCTGCTGCCTCTTCAGCTGCTTCTTCTCCAGCTGCTGCGTCTTCGGCTTCTTCTACTTCGGTTGCTGCGTCTTCAGCTACAACTTCTTCGACTGATGATTCTTTGGCGGCTGCTTTGTTGACTCCTGTTTCACTAGCCGCTGTATTTTTTGTATTACTCTTAAATTTCATAAATAAGTTACTGTGTTTTTTTTTTATATGAGCGTTATAAGCTTTTATACTTGAAGTGTTTGATCCACAATATGGACATTTAAAGTTGAGTGTGTATGTTGGAGTGGGAATTTTAAATTGCATTGGACACGAACCTGTTATATTATGATTGAAATCCAGATGATGCAAAAAAGTAGACTTCATTTTAAAAATGCATGCGCATATTAAACACTGGAAACTCATATCAACCGATTCCTCCACAGCGGATTCGTCTGATGTCTCAATTTCTTCTGCTGCTTCTCTAGCTGCTGCTTTTTCAGCCGCCATTTCTTTTGCTTCTTTGGTAACTTCTTCTAGAGTCACTACATTACCATCAACTGTTTCTTTAGCAGCTGTTTCTCTAGCAGTTGTTTCTCTTTCTGCAGGATCTTTGGCGACTCCTGTTCTTGCCACGGCTTCCGTAGTTGCTGATTCTTTAGCTGCATTTTCTGTACCCATAGTATTTTTCGCTGACGCTTCTTTGACAGCTTTTTCTTGACTCGCTGCAGTTCTAGCCACTGCTTCTTTAGCAGCTGTTTCTCTAAATGCTGCTTCTTCTCGAGCAGCTATTTCATTAGCCGTTGTTTTCATTATTGCTTCCTCTTTAGATGCGTTTTCCCTTGCAACTGCTTCACTTTCCACCGCATCTTCAGTCGCTATTTCTCTAACTGCTGGTTGTTTAGCCGCTGTTTCTCGAGTCATGGCTTTTTTCAGTGATAATTTTATAGCTGCTCGTTCTTTAGTTGCTGCATCTTTGGTAACTTCTACTCTAGTAGCTATTTCTTTAATTGTGCCTTCATGAGCTGCTGTTTCTCTAGCCATGACTTCTTTCACTGACAATTCTCTAGCTGCTTCTCTAGTTGCTGCATCTTTGGCCAGTCCTCTAGCCATGGCTTCCGTAGATGCTGCTTCTGTTATTTCTCTAGCCATGGTATCTTTCACTGACGCTTCTTTGGCAGCTTCTTCTTGACTCACTGCATTTCTAGCCGCTGTTTCTTTTACAGCTGTTTCTCTAAATGCCACTTCTTCTCTAGCAGCTATTTCGCAAGCCGTTGCTTTATTTGCTGCTTTTTCCCTTGCAACTGTTTCTCTTTCCACCGCATCTTTGGTCGCTTCTTCTCTAGCAGCTATTTCTCTATATGGTTTTTTAGCCGCTGTTTCTCTAGCCATGGCTTCTTTTAGTGATAATTCTTTAGCTGCTGCTTCTCTATCTACTGCTTCTTTAGTCACTGTGTTTCTAGCCATGGCTTCTTTCAATGATAATTCTGTACAGACTTCTCTAGCCGCTGCTACTTTAATTTCGTTAGTCCGAGATACTAATTCCCTAGCTGCTACTTCTTTCATTTTTTCTTCTCTAGCTGTAGCTTCTTTATTTATCCTTTCCAAAGCCGCAGCTACGTGAGCACCTGCATCTGGGGCCGCGGCATCTTTGGCTGTTACATCATTAGGCGTTTGTTCCCTTGGAGCTGTTTTACTAGAGTTGGCTTCCTTCACTGCTGCTTCTTCATTAGCCAGTTGTTCTCTTGAAGCTGTTTCTATACCTGGTGATATCTTTAGTGCTGTTTCTTTAAACGCTTTTTCTGTAGCTATTACACAAACCGCGGCTTCTTCGGCTTCTTTTTCATTAGACGTGGCTTTTTGAGACTCTAATTCTCTAGATGCTGCTTCTTTTGTAGTTTTTGTTGCTGTATTGTCTTTAGTCGCGGCTTCATTAGTTGATGCTTCTTGAGTTGCTAATTTTCTTGCAATTGTTTCTATTGCCGTATCTTCTGTGACTGCTGTTTCTCTAGCCGCGGCCTCCTTATCCTCTGCTTTTTGAGCCGTGGCTTCTTTGGTGGCTACTTTGGCAACTACTCCTTTAGCTGTTTTTTCTATTGCTACTGTTGCTCTATCTTCTGTTTCTTTAGCAACAGATTTTTTTGCTGGACTGTCTTTATTTGAGGCAACTCCAACTTCTGCTTCTGTTGCAACTGATTCTTTAGCAGCTAGTTCTTTACTCACACCTTTTTCAGACGATGCACATTTAGCTTGTGCTCCTTTAGCTACAGATTCTTGGGCTACGTTAATATTAGATTCTGTATTTTTTTCACGTACAACGGCTCTACTTGCTGTATCTCTAGCTATTGCTCCTTGAGTTACTGTTACTATGGCTTCTGTTCTATTAACGAATTCTTCCACTATTACATTTTTTTCCAGTGCTTCATCTTCTATTTTTTGTGCAAACAAAAAATTCGGTGTAACATCTTTAGTTTTTAAAAAAGGAACAATATCCACTTCTTTTGCTTGTGAATCTCCAGGATTTGCTTCAGTTTCATTAGTTACTGCGTCTTCTGGTGATATTTCTCCACATACTGCTTCTATAACAGCCATTTCTACTACTTCTCCTTTCGCCTCTTCCCCCACCGATGTTATTTTAGCTTGAGTTTCATTTGCTTCTTCGTCATCGTTACTGTAAGATTTATTTCCTTCATTTTCAACAACAACTCCTAAAATTTGATACAAATGACGTGTCAATGCATCGGCGTCTGAAAATTTTCTGTTACAGTGATGGCACGGTACGCTGGCTTTTATGTCGCGGATAGACGCCATGTTCTTGTCTAAGTCACGTTGAACTTTTCTCTCGCCTTGATTTTCAGAAGTATTTTTATGTGGTTCTGTTTGGAGGAGAACTAATTCATTTGAACGGCTTGGTTTGGAGCCTATAATAAATTTACTACTACGATTATTATCAACCGATTCATAATAACTTGATGTTGCTCTAGCGCCGGTGCAATCAATTATATCATCATCGTCATCATCTTCGTCATCATCTTCATCATCACATTCATTATCATGATATTCTTCATCATCATCATCATCTTCAAAACATATCCGTCTAGAAAAGCTGCGGTATTGAGTATCTGAAAATTTAATGAAATAACTTAATTTCATAACACTAAGGAGCTGGACAGATTAGGTTGAGTACTTTAAATAAAAAAAAATAATATATAAAATGAAAATGTTTTTATTCAAATAGGCCTTTACAAGCACTTGAATGTCTGACTCTAATACCGGTTCGGAAGGTGGTTAAAATAATGTTTATGTACCTACATTTAACAATGATTGGTGAGTAGGATTACAGGTGGCCCCAGATTAGACAGGAGCCGGATTACCGGGGGTCCCCTGAACAGGGATAATATTGACGCGCCATCACCTAAAAACTACTGAACATATCGGGACGGGACTGCTACCCTTCGACGCGGATTTTTCCCTAAATAGTTATAGGCTACATATGAAATCGATAAAGGCGGGTGAAACCGCGGGGGACTAGTGGCGCTAGTTATAATATGAAACCTAATTCCTTGTAGGCTTTCAACATGGAGTTAATGTGAGGAATTAATGCAATTACAATGCCAAGATCGCGAATTAGAGTTGCTCAATTTAGAATAAATAATAAATATCCTGGGACATTCTTTACACACGGCCATCTGGTCCCAAACTAAGTAGAGCTTGTACTGTGGAAAACAGATAACTGATATACTACATATACTATTTTTTTTTCCTAAATATTATACATAAATTACATATTTTACAAACAGACATGTTGATGCACACAAATGTTTGTTCTGGGTGGGAATCGAACCCGTGACCTCCGACTTGGCAGTCAGGGTCACTAACCACCAAGCCAACTGGCATATCAAAAAATAGACAAGTAAGAGTCTGGCACGTGCGTCACGCCGTATAAAAAAGGTAGGGATTACCGGCACAACATCCAAGGGCTCTTTAGTCGAAATGGGGGTACCCCAGGGTTCAATTTTAGGTCCATTCTTGTTCTTAGTATATATAAATGATTTGCCATATGTTGTAAATGACCTCACAGATATTGTCTTGTTTGCTGATGATGCATCATTAATTTTTAAAGTTAATAGAAAAGACAAGGATCTAACTTAAGTTAATCATACTATGTCAATTGTCTGTGGGAGGTTTGCTACAAATAATCTATTACTAAATTCAAAGAAAACTAAATGCTTAAGGTTTTCTTTACCAAATGTAGCACAAGTAGATAGCCATATTGTCTTGTAAATAAAACGGTATTTTTGGGTCTTACATTAGACAATAAATTGCAATGGGGACCTCAGGTTGATACTCTAGCTGCTAAATTAAGTTCGGCTGCATTTGCTGTTAGGAAAATTAAACAATTGACGAATGTTGAGACGGCCAAATTAGTTTATTTTGCATATTTTCATAGCCTCTTGTCCTATGGCATTTTGTTTTGGAGAGCAGCAGCGGATATAGAATCAATATTTATTATACAAAAAAGAGCAATTCGTGCAATTTACAGTATGGGTCCCCGTGAATCATTAAGAGATTTATTTAGGGAAATAAATATAATGACATTACCTTCACTATATATTTATGAAAATATAATGTTTATACGTAGAAACATAGGAATGTTTAAGTCAAAATTAGATACTCATAGTATAAATACAAGACAAAGGGAGAAGTTAGTTGTTCCATACTTTAGATTAACTAAAGTAAACAAGTCATTTCTTGGTAATTGTGTTAGATTTTATAATAAGATACCGCTGTCAGTAACCAAAATGTCTGATCATAAATTTAAAAATTATATTAGGAAAGTTTTGAAAGAGAAAGCGTATTACAAGGTAGTTCATTAAATTGAAGATAAAAATGTATGGAAATAGCTGCTCTCTGCACAGTGCACCTCTAATTTTCTTGTTTAAGTTGTAAGTAATTATTGTCATTTTCTATTTTGTAGTCTTGTTATTTCTTTTTTTTTTTTGTTTTTTGTTTTTGAATGTTAGCTTTATTAAGTATTTTGTAATTGTTAAATATAAAAATATGTAAAATTGATGTTATAAAATAGCCAAAAAGTCAGAATAGATAAAAAAGAATTTAATAAAATAAAAAAGAATGTAACCTTGCTGAGTTTCTTGCCGGTTCTTCTCAGTTGAAGGCTGACTTCCGAACCGGTAGTAGCTTCAGTAACTTTAAATTTGACCTTCATAAGTGCCTTCTGAGGGCCTAAACTGAATAAATGGTTTTGAATTTTGAATTTTTTTGAATTTATATTAAAAGCACATAAGGGAACGTACCCACACTACGTCACCTATTTTTTCAGATTTTTCGACCACTCCCTCCCCTCGGTGACCACTAGTAGTATATGCCAAGACGCCCCCCCCTTTAGCTTTCACGTAGTAATTCGCATTTAAATAAGTAATTTAATCATTTCACAGGCAAAAAGTGAAAGTTCTATTTCCGGTATACAATAGTAGTCTTTGGTCAGCGCCACCCACCAACTGTGAGTTTGAAAAGCGCTAAGCACTGCGCGCTGTTTTCGAATATAGATCGAAAAAATATACCATCGAATATAGACCATAGTATTTTGAAGACCCCGCTAACCCCCGCTCCACTTCGTGGATAATGGGCGCGGATATATTATACTTTATCCAGTACACACGCGGACAGTGTCCCTATTGGTTTGTGTACTGGTACATCATACAATTGACTTTTGGGTCAGTAGATGAACACAAAAGCAAGAAAGATGATTTTCATACGACATTCTTTGCTGTCAAAACTGGACATAAAATCACTACAATACTAAACTGGTAAAGTTGAATAATAGCTTGTAATAACAGTGGAATAAATACCATTATTGAAAGCAGGTCCAATCCGAGACGATCCGGGCAACGGCTGCTCTCCCAGATTGTCCGAATCATCTTGTTCTTCATTATCCATCTCGTTATCAACCTGAACAAAACAAAAGTACGATTTATATTCGGGGATGTTCGGAGCTGCTCGGGAGCACCCGACCGGGTCGTCTACAGTATTGAATGGCTTCCATTTTGTAATTCAAGGCGGTGGTAGCTCAGTTGGTAGTGACGTCACGTACCATGGAACAATGAGCTTCTGCTCTCGGTGAAGGAACACATCGTGAAGAAACCTTAGCACGGTAGCAGTATCCACCAGGCTGGCTACCATCCTCAGTTGATAATCTGTTGCCAAGCATTGTGTGCTTTAGAAACTAGATAATGAAACGGAACGTATTTGTAGAGCGACGTCTCTTTCTCACGAAGGGGCCAGCGGGTTGACATGCCCCACACCTTCCCTGTTACTAAGTACATTTATTTATTAATATATAGGTTTGTCAATGTATATTACACCACATGTTGAAACATAACCTGCGTAACTAAACACTATCGGAGTGCAAATACAAATAAAAACAAACAAACCGTACTTTTAAATCTAAATTAATTAGAGCTGTGCGTTATTAAAATAATGTTTATCGAATGAGGAAATTACATGACCGATTTTATGACTCACTAGCTGACCCAGCAGACGTTGTCCTGCCTTCAATGAATATTTAATTCGAATTGGTATCATTAATAAAAATAACCAACAACTTAGTGCTTAAAATTCATGACAATTAAACTTTTAATATTAGTCGTGATGGCGCTCTGAACTAACCGAGATGAAAGTCATCGTACATTACTGATACATACGTAATGAAAGATAAACCAATACATTATGAAGTACTATCAGCCAGTTAGTAAGGAGATTATACGTCAATTACAATACAATTTTTCGATTTAATTGACCGCTAAATGTGCACTAAGAAATTTTAAATGTATTCTTTTATCAATATAATTCCGACCCATGCCTTTGTTGTCAAACGACTGACATTTATGTATTTATTTACAAACACAAACACAAACACCATAAGATTAAATTATAAGAGTTTATATTGTCAAACAAAAGAGGTAACGTTACATTAGAAAAGTTAATATGAAAATGTGAACACAACAAAAAAAAGAATTAGCGAAATCGGTCCAGCCGTCCATGCGTGATGCCGTGACGAAGGGAAATAGGGATTCATTTTTATATATATAGATAAGAGAACAATTGAAAACATCCGTTGTCGATACAAAGCCTTGTTATAAAGGTTATTGACACCAACATTATTTCTAAAGTAACTGCAAATGGCTTTAAGTTCGTAAGATATGTAATATTACACCCTAAATAAATAGTAGTTCAACTCTAAGTGCAGAGTTCGTCCGGGGACGTACTACCACCATACCCATCACCGGCGTGAAGCAAAAGGTTAGAAAGGTAAGGTGACATTACAGGCACATGAGACTTAACAACTTAACGTCTCGGCAAGGCATCGGCGATGTCTATGGTGTTACAAATGTCGATGGGGAGCGGTGACCACTTGACGGCCTATTTGACATTAAAATAAAGGACTGGCAGATGATGATGGTTTTCAAAAAACACAAACTAGCTGTTCACGTATTAGTATCGACTTCTTCAGACACTTTGCTGGCTGACGTCACACCCCCTCCCCAACGTGTCATCCCAAACGGATAAACAGTGTACGAGCGCATAAAATACGTACCAACACCTAGACATTTGTTTTTATGCTAGACTATTTCGCTTTTCTATTTAAAAGTTGCCTACATTTAAGTGCCAAGTTTCATCCATATCCATGGCCGTGAATTACGTATAACGAAGTGTCTTTTTACTCGAATCGTCTATCTCAGAAACTTCTAACATCCCTCAGGAATGTAGATCATATCGTCGTCAGATATATCGATCAGACAGTCTTTAATAAAAGTACCTGGATGGCCGAGCATTGCTCGCGATTTCTTTACTAACGTGACTTCTACCGTATTCTCTTTTTTAAATCACTGTCATATATACCTAGATACGAATTAGATGCGATAATAAAGGCCTCCCAATAACAGTATTTCTCACAAAAGATGTAACTTAAAAACCTTACCTTCTAATGACATTGTAGCAGTTTTCATTGCTTAAAAACACGGATAAAACGAGACTGAAAATGAATCCTAGCTAGATCGATTTAACGCCCCCGAAACCCCCTGCATGCTAAATTTCATGAAAATCGATGGAGCCGTTTCCGAGATCGTAATTATATATACAAGAATTGCTCGTTTAAAGGGATTAGATAGATAGATAGATATGGCTGATCAAGTTACGAAAGGAATAAAAAAGAAAATGCGAGCATATGGTGGGAAATATGTTGAGTTGAGTACCTGGCGTCACCGCAGACAATCCAATAGGTAAACTTAATGCGTAATTTCACACACACATCATGAGCATTCACTTGAAGAACGATCCATCATTGATATATGTGTTGAAATCTATTTCAATATCAACGTGATTCACTAAAATCAAAACAACATCCTGCTTGGCAATTTGTCGTGAACAATAACCACGTACGATAAGAACAACTCATGGAAGACAAATGACCGCAAAAAAAAATTTATATCTCGTTTCGATTAGAGCTGGGATCGCACGCGAGCCGGCGTTCAACAAAAAAATCGCATTGACAGTGTCAATATTGTTTTCGCGAATATAAATAAAAGTACTTCGGTTTAGAGAAGGATAATGTTCTCTTTAGAGTGAAAGAGATAGTATGATGCTGTTATTACGCGTGAATGCTGTGAATTATAATATTGATGTCTGGAGGTCACAAAGCAGCGAATTGACGTCACATCTTTGATGTGCATAAATACAGTATCTTTGGGTCGCGAATTCAGAATTTGACTCACAAATAACCTAAATAATTCCTCGTACGATGAACTTGAGATCATCTTGTATTGAACCTTTGGCACGATAAAAATTTATATTGATCGAGTGTCAACACCGCATCGCACATCTATCCACTTTTATTCGCACAATCCTTACCAATTATCATCACTACATAGTATAAAACAAAGTCGCTTTCTCTGTCCCTATATCCCTATGTATGCTTAAATCTTTAAAACTACGCAACGGATTTTGATGCGGTTTTTTTTAATAGATAGAGTGATTGAAGAGGAAGGTTCTTATGTATAATACATGTGAAATCCCACGGGAACGCGGGTAAAACCGCGGGGGACAGCTAGTATTATAATATAACAAACTAGCTGGCCCCCGCGGTTTCACCCGCGTTTAGTTTGAAGTTGATCAGAAGAGAAGAAAACACATTGTTTGATACGAATTTTGCACCCCCGTTTTACCCCCTTAGGGGTTGAATTTTCAAAAATCCTTTCGTAGTGCTTCCCTACGTTATAAAAGTAACCTTTGGGCAATATGTCAAGTTTCTTACCCTTATAGTTTAGGCCCTGCGTTGATATCAGTCAGTCTCTCCTTTATATATATTATATATAGATATGATGTGATAATGTCAAAGAAATGAGTAATTTAGTATGTACTTATAAGCATATCAGGTGATATTACGTTTTATTTTCTATAAAACATAATATCATGCAAAAAAACCACGTATATTCCTTCTTCAATAAAAAAAAAGTAAGTAAATTTATACTAGCTGTCCTGCGGTATCACCCGCGTTTATCGATATCATTATAGCCTATAACCATCTAGGAAAAATTCCGCGTCGAATGGTAGCAGTCCCATCCCGATATGTTCAGTAGTTTTGAGGTGATGGTGCGTCAATGGAACCCTATTTTGCTTATATATATAGATAGTGGTGCCCCGTGGTTTCGCCCGTTTAATTTGAGAGAAATCGCGTCGGATCTCGCTGTTACTTCGTTTCTTTTTGCTCGGCTACTGATGGTCGTAGCGTGATGTTAAATAGCCTATAACTTTCCTTAGCAATTGAGTTGTCAATGCAAAAGATATTCGATAGTCGTGAGATAAGCTAACTAGCTAGCTAAGGGTTCAGACAGTTTCCCAACCATACTGTTAAAAACAGGTATTATACTTTTCTTCTTTCGTGAATACTTTTTACTGTTCTAGAAAAAAAACAACGGGTTGCACTCCGGGAGTCCCGGCAGAAGAGAAAACTTGAACATTAACGTTGTGCATTTTTACCGTCTTACGAATTTTCGATCAGTGCCTTTGCCATGAGTTTTTAACGTACGTACTCGCTAGCGACGGCGTAAAACATTTCTATGGCAAATCTGTACAGCGCCACTAGCGGTCATCTAAAGAACTAAAATCGATAGTACGAGTCGATAGGTAAAAAACCTATCGAAATGTAAACACTAGTGAGTAACGTTTTTTAGCCTTTGCTATAGAAATTCGGTACCATAAGTCACAAATTTTACAGTTGCTATCGAGAAATAGTGTATCGATAGTAGTTTACTCGCTAGTGACTAAGTAAGTTTCGATAGCAACTCATGGTAGAGGTACTCTGACGCGAGTTTAACATTTTATACCCATCCCAAGAAAAGTGCTTAACGCCGCTAAATAAGGTTTCACATCAAAAATGTATACAAAACACTGGTTTTAAGTCCGCTGAGTGGAGTCTTATAAACATTTTAAAAATTATAGTAAATTGTGGAAGATGCTCCAAAAAATTAAATACTGTTTTCATTTGTAATACTGTTTATTTTATTTCTCGGATCTTAATATACTTAATTTCTCGTACAAAAGAAGTAAGAAGCTGGGAAGTATGTACGGACGAAGTTGTAACCATAGATGCCGCGCCTTCTCCGCAACGGCGTCATTAACAGAGGTGCACAGTTTTGCCTGTCGACCAAAGGTTTGTAAATTGCAAGTGATATTGAAAAAAGAGACGCATACCCAGACTTTAGAGTAGTAGAGCTCTTAGTGCAGAGTTCGTCCGGGGAAGTACTACCACCTTACCCATTTCCGCCGTGAATCAGTAGTGCACTTGTATTACTGTGTTTCGGTTAGACAGGTAAGAGAGCCGATGAAATTGCAGGCGCATGAGACTTAACAACTTCATGTCTCAGGGTCGACAATGCATTGGCGATGCTCTGGTGGCAAATGTCCATAGAGGTATAAAAAAAAGACCTCAAAAACTATATTTTGTAACTTTGATTGCACGATCAAAATCATCGTTCGAGCATTTTCTGTGTTCGAGAGACACTCTATAAATATGTGTCGTCGAGCGATGGCATCGCATCGTTTAATCAACGCCAATTACAACGATACGTCAACTTATTTCAATTGACTCGACGGGCCAGTTGCCTTGGTAGTTAGATAGGTCGTGGGTTCGATTCCCACCAAGGACAAAAAATAATGTGCGTGAACTTGTCTGTTTGGCAGTGACTAAAGAATGTCCCGGGATAAAAAAAACGTGTGTACTTATGCACGCACGTCAGAAGTTATACTCGAAATTATTGGTGAGAAAAACTTTTTACTATTCAGTCGTGAAAATGATTTTTATAGTGTCCAAACTCTTTGTACGTAGCAACTATGGAGTGTAGAAGTTAAGGAGGACCATCTTGTATGAAGGATTAGTCGAAAAAGTGTCCCCTTGTAAACAGCAAATTAGGTTTCGAATTCTCACCGATATAGCGCTGGTGTAGCAAAGGGAAATGCTGGGTTGGTTTCCGGTAATTCTTTAAAACTATTTTCTATTTCCTATTTACAATTAATTGCGGTACTTAAAATCACTGTATAATTTTATTACATACTCATGTTTGTCTATATATTATAATAATTATAAAAAATGCGCTGTAACAAAACGGAAATGTTTCTTTCCTTTTCTATTAATATTCTATCCTACTCTAATAATTTGTGGCGCTCTATTTAATATTCTTCCACTTGCTACAGCAGCGCCACCTTAATTTGTTCCTTTTCAAGGGACGCTTTTTAGTACACTGAGATGGTCCTCCTTTACTTCTACACTCCATAGTAGCAACGAATAACCATATTTGACGTTTCGGGGTTATTATTGACAGTAGTAACATTACTCACCGACAGTTGCGATTTGTGCGATGTTCAGGTTAACAGCTAACTTCATCATGTCGTTTTTCTGGCAGTATGCGCGCGTATCGTAATAAATTACTATCATATTACTTTCCAATAGTGTCTATCTATCATGGAGCTTTTAGAGTACCTTTTATTTTAGCAAAATTTTCAGTTTTATTTTATTAGTGTACATACTATAGTAACTAATGTAAATTTAAGTGCTTTTCTATCTATCTAGTTATGTAAATATATAATCTGAATCTCGAAAACGGCTCCAACGATTTTCATGAAATTGAGTTTGCAGGGGATTTCGGGGGGCGAAAAATTGATCTATCTAGGTTTCCTTTTTAGAAAACGTCCCTTTACTAGTGTTTTCAGGCAATGAAAAACTGCTACAATTTCATAAGGTAAATTTCGCCACCATATAAAAGGTTTCAATAGCACAGGCGGTCCTGAAACTAGAAGACTCCAGTTATTTTTTTCAAGTACCTTCCTTTGTCTTCTATCGCATCTAATCACTACATAGTATAAAACAAAGTCGCTTTCTCTGTCCCTATATCCCTATGTATGCTTAAATCTTTAAAACTACGCAACGGATTTTGATGCGGTTGTTTTTAATAGATAGAGTGATTGAAGAGGAAGGTTTTTATGTATTATACATGTGACATCCCACGGGAACGCGGGGGACAGCTAGTTCATAATAAATTCGTATCAAACTATAATTTACAAAAAAAAACGAGCAAATCCAGATGTAGCGTTGTAATAAGTTGAACTCAAAAAAATACGCGCAGGCGGAGGTGGGCGGCCTTACATACGCGAAACCAGAACAACAATATTCTGTGCCAATATCGGACGACCTTGACAAGGCAATTCAACTATTAGTATACCTAAGTATACTAGTGTTGGTTTTAGTCGGCCTCCATTAGGAGCGCTCAATTTAGTTCGCAGTCTTATGTCGAACTAGTTTACTCTTTTTGTTCGTTTAGATCTTTTAGGATTCCGTATTCAAATGGTAAAACGGGACCCTATTCCTAAAACTCCGCTGCCTGTCTATCACCAGGCTGTATCACTTGAACCGTGATACTTAGACAGTTGAAATTTTCACGGATGATGTATTTCTGTTGGCGCTATCAATAAAAAACAGAATAAAATAAATATTTCAGGGGGCTCCCATACAAAAAAAAATATAAAGATACGGAACACTTCGTGCGCGAGGCCGACTCAGTTTTTTTTGTATTTTGTGTTTATGAAATTACGGACTTACTACAAATTGGAATATTTATTGACTCACCGAACCAGACTCAAATTAGTGACGTGATAATTCCAAAAATACAGCAAGCATCCTCGGATCATCATCATCATCAGCCTATCTCCGTCCACTGCTGGACATAAGCCTCACCTATGGCACGCCACTGAGCTCGATCATCAGCTCTTTGTTTCCAACCGCTGCCAGCCAGCTTGCGTATATCATCGCTCCATCTAGCTGGAGGGCGCTATACTACGTTTACCGAGCCGTGGTCTCCACTCCAGAACACGTCTACCACAACGGTTATCGGTTCTACGACAGATGAGACCACTTCCATTTCAGCTTGCTAATCATTTGAACTATGTCGATAACTTTGGTTCTCTGATGGATGACTTCATTCTCGGATATCGGTGTGGATCATGTCGATAATCGATGCGACTGGTTCACCAATTCAAAGTCGCTTAGCGAGCTATGGAGAGGGCTATGCTCGGAGTCTGTCTGAAGGATCGAGTTCAAAACGAAGTCATCCGTCAGAGAACCAAAGTTATCGACATATCTCAAAGGATTAGGAAGCTGAAGCGGCAGTGGGCTGGACACATCTATCGTAGAACCGATAACCGTTGAGGTAGACGTGTTCTAGAGTGGAGACCACGGCTCAGTAAAAGTAGTGTAGGGCGCCCTCCAGCTAGATGGAGCGATGATATACGCAAGTTGGCTGGCAGCGGTTGGTAACAAAGAGCTGAAGATCGAGCTCAGTGGCGTGCCATAGGTGAGGCCTATGTCCAGCAGTAGACAAAGATAGGTTAATGATGATAATCGTTATCGTCACGTATACCCGAATTCTGGTTGGATCAGCCTCGTACCTGGTTCATACTTGTGATGATGCAAAGTTTGACTTGGTCGTTGCGAAGCTACTAATGAAAGTCAATGTGCAGTTGACAGATTTTTTGTCAAAGCCACCAGAAGCATGCAAACCTGGCGCTGAAGGCTAAATTATTAAATATACAGGAAGACTCCATGTCCAGGCAGATTGAGAAACTCATAGGTGAGATGGAGTTGGGCGACCAGAATTCACAACTTCTCCACCGGAAGCCAGAGACAAGGTTCCTGATGATACGTTCAGGATGTTGTGGCAAGGTCATTTGCCATCATTGCGAGGTACATCAGAGACCAAAAGTTTGGATAGTCTGGCGAAGAGCTCCGACAACGTCGCTGAAGCCACTCGCATAAACTATGTTGCAAAGGTCTCCCAAAAACTGATGGTGGCTGAACAATCGAAGCATGTCAGTGATATTGCAAGCCTGACTGCCCAATTTGCCAATATTAATGCAAGATTTGAATGCTCCCAGTCAGGTATGCGACGCAACAGCAGTCATTCCCGGACATCGTCATGTTCCTCGATGAGACGTCGCACCACTGATTCTTCTGACTGGTTATGCAGCTATCACTTTCGGTATCGTTAATGAACACAGATGCGTACGACCCGGTGCGTGGTAGCCAACAGAAAAATTTAGGATGGACAATGCCGGTTACTCCAAGTTGGAATACTATTCTCCAACGTGCAGCCTTCGACAGAAATCTGTGCCGTTCCCCCTGCAGCCACCTATGATAGACTTCAACACAACTACATTTTCTCGTAACAGAAGCTAATGTTTTCGTTTTGCCTGTAACTAAAAGACTTTTTAAAGGTATGAAATGTTCAGATTATAAATTATACGCTACCAGAGGTACCGTAATTGCTACATATGGTGTAAAAGATCTTAAACTCCGCAGACTGTACCGTTGGGAATTGATTACAGCCAACTAACTGTCCCTCGCGGTTTCACCCGCGTTACCGTAACATTTTCCCGGCACAAAAAGTATCCTATGTGTTATTCCAGGGCATTTTTATATTTGTGCCAAGTGTCATCCAAATCCGTTTGGTTAGTTTATTAGCAAATTCATGGTCGACAAACAGCATATTATCGGTAAAGATTATATTGTAGCCGACGCATGGTCACGAGTAGAAACAATTATGTGTCCGATTTAACTCGATTACGATGAACTCGCTGATGACCCAGTGAAAGATAAGTACTTATTGCGAATGACGTAATGTACGAATAGCAATAGTAATGTTCAATTTAAACAATTGTTACCTACGGTTAGGGCTGACGTCCGGGTTTTGTCCAGATGTGTCCTAGTTTGGAGTGTGTCCGGGGAGCGTCCGAGTGGGGGAAAAAAGTCAAATTTCACCTAAATGTCCAAGGTTTTATAAGGTTTTTTCCGGCATTAGCAATTCAGGTCATGTCAGCCCTAACTACAGGTAATAAACCAGTTTATTCAGTTGTTTGTTCTGTGAAATATCGACTAATATAATTAGGCCCTATATAACGGAAATTTCGGAAAATTGATGACAGCGTGCACAATTTAAGCCACCCCGGTTCACGAACTACTCGAAAAATGGTCTCAAAATTACCTTTCTGTAGGGCGGTCGGTGAGGTAACACGTCTGTGGTGTCGGCGTCGACTCAGTAGGGTCTAATACGTCCTGACGATGCTTCGTGTAGAAGTGAAACACGTGTCGATATCCTGTTGAGTTTCCTTGTTTGGAACTTGAGATCAACGGAGATTAGCGGAATCAGTTACTAGATATTTATTTTTGTATAATCGTACAATGGATTTCCCCAAGGTCACGCCTGAGTCAATTTGTTAGGCTACCTTATTATTATTTAAAATATAGAGGTATACCTCTATATAAGTATGTATTTAGAAAAATAAGAAAAAAGAAAGTCGTATATAGTCTGTCAACTTTAAAAAGTCCCTTTGACGTTTAAAAACATTATTGAAAAATAATGTTCACCTATTGACCACACGGTTAATTGTATGATGATCTAAATGCACTCTATGTCAAAGGTAAAGGGTATATTTCTCTTTAACATTCTTGTATTTATTTATTTATTTATTTATTTATAGACGAGCAGCTTGATAGCTGATGTGTCTATAACACACAGTGTTGAAAGTCACTTCGCACTTTATAGTTCACTTATGAAGATATTTAGTCCTTGTCCAATTGTCTAATTTGTTTTTAAATGAGTTAATTGAAGTAGCAGATACTACTTCGTCCGGTAGTTGGTTCCAATTCCGGACCACTCTGTTTCTCAGAAAGTGATGTGCAATATTGGATTTAGATGGTGCACGATTTATTTTGTACTGATGCCCACGTAGATGAGGAATGTTATAGTTTCGCGTCAGGATTTTGTAGGTCTCAATGAGATCGCCACGAAGACGTCTATCCTCAAGGGTAGTGAGGCGCAAGATGCGAAGCCTATCTTCATAGGACTTATGTCGTAAGGCTGCTGGTATTTTGGTAGCTTTCCTTTGGACACTCTCGATCAGATTGATAACTTTATCGAAGTAGAGGCTCCACACTTGGAATCCATATTCTAGCAACGGTCTTATGTATGTTTTGTAAATTTTTATGAAAAGATAGAACTTTTCATAAACTTGTCATCGTTTGGAAGGATCTTCGGATGAGATATACAAATGAATTTGCTTTCCTTGCTATTGAGGTTATATGCTCTTCCCACTTTAAATTTGAGGTGATTAATACTCCAAGGTCTTTCTGAGTCTCAGTAGGTACTATTGGGTTCCCATCCAGACTGTAGCTATTTCTAGGATTGGTTTTCCCTAGGTGTATGTCAGAGAAAAAAAATCTAGTATGGGATGTAAAGGAGCACAATGTCATCTTAGTGCTCCCAGTCAACCCGCGGTGCATCCTGTCGACTAGCGAATGAGGCTTTGGCGACCGACCATTGGCGGTATAACCATTCTAAACAACGTAGCTAAATGGCACAGGCCGGTGACGGGCAGCAGCGTCACCGGTGCGAGAGCTACGATCAGCGATCACCCAACCCGCCTGCCCAGCGTGTGGTCATTACGGGCATAAACCATCATGGGTAGCACACCACAAAAACGGCCCCCAGTTCCCGGTCGCCCCGCTATTCCTGGCCAAGGTGGCAGTCATGGTCACGGCGGGGTAAGGGGTGCTAAGAATCCCCGGACTACGGTAGGCCGCCAACACCGACTGACTCTGGCTACGTACAACGGACGCACGCTACGGCTCGACGAATATCTGGCGCAACTCGAAGAGGAGCTGAAGAACATAAGATGGCACATTCTGGGGCTATGTGAAGTCCGAAGAGAGGGAGAGGATACTGTAACCTTAAATCCGGCCATCTTATGTACTTCAGAGAGGGAGACCAACCATCCCAAGGCGGCGTCGGGTTCTTGGTACACAAGGCCCACTCTGACAACGTCATAGAAATCTCCAGTGTGTCGACAAGGGTAGCGTATCTTGTGATCAAACTCACTGAGAAGTATAGCCTCAGAGAAGGTTATCCAAGTATACGCACCGACTTCAGCACATTCGGATGATGAAGTGGAGGAAATGTACGAGGACATTTCCAAGGC
This sequence comes from Habrosyne pyritoides, assembly GCA_907165245.1. Taxonomy (NCBI): domain Eukaryota; kingdom Metazoa; phylum Arthropoda; class Insecta; order Lepidoptera; family Drepanidae; genus Habrosyne; species Habrosyne pyritoides. Next base: position 612,182 of record OU015615.1, read on the forward strand.
CTTATACACCACCCAAAAGGCCCACTTCAATGTTATCATGGGGGATCTCAACGCTAAAGTGGGAGTACAAACAAGCGGCGAATCGGTAGTAGCAAATGCTCGTCAACTTCCTGTAGAAAGAAGGGTTTTTTCTGATGATTTTTTTCTTACAGAAGAAACCCCGGCGGAAGTGGACGTGGCAAAGCCCCGACGCTATGACCAGAAATGAGATTGATTTCATTATGACGGACAAGAAGCGTATATTTAGAGATGTCTCAGTGATCACTAAGTTCAAAACCGGAAGTGATCACCGACTGGTCCGAGGCACTCTAGTCGAAAGTCGTCGCTTCTAAGCCGGAGATACTTAGGGAGGTGCAAGACTTCTACGGCCAACTATACGAGTATACCTCGCAAGCGTCCCGTCCCCAACCCCATCCCGAGGATCCGCCAGAGGTCAGCCTGGACGAGGTCGTGATGGCGCTCAGACAGCTTAAAAACGGAAAAGCCCCCGGGGAGGATGGAATTACAAAAGAGCTCTTAAAAACTCCTACGCTACAACAGCTTTAGCGTATATTTAATTCCGTCCTCTTTTCGGCGAGCGTTAGAGCTCCGAAGACGTGGAGCAAGAGTGTGGTCGTTATGTTCTTCAAAAAAGGTGACAAAACCCTTTTGAAGAACTATCGACCCATTTCACTCTTGAGCCACGTCTATAAGCTATTTTCGAGAGTCATCGCAAATCGTCTCGCACGTAGACTCGACGAGTTCCAGCCTCTGGAGCAGGCTGGGTTTCGAGGAGGAAACGGCACCATAGATCACATTCACACAGTGCGGCAGATTATACAGAAGACCGAAGAGTATAACCAGTCCCTGTGCCTTGCGTTTGTGAACTATGAGAAAACCTTTGACGCCGTTGAAACCTGGTCTGTTTTGGAGTCTTTGCAACGGTGCCAAGTTGATTGGCGATACGACCAAGTGCTGAGAGGACTGTATGACACCGCGACTATGACCGTCCAAGTACCAAATCAGCAGACTGAACATATCCCCTTACATAGAGGAGTGAGACAAGGGGACGTTATTTCCCCCAAATTGTTTACTAACCCTCTGGAGGATATGTTCAAGTTCTAGGGTTTGGAAAACTTCGTCGAGTCTTTTCATCGCCCATACCCCAATGTCTGAAGACGAAAGTCTTTAACGAGTGCGTCCTACCTGTTATGACTTACGGAGCCGAGACGTGGACACTGCCGGTGCGTCTGGTTCACCAACACAAAGTCGCTCAGCGAGCTATGGAGAGAGCTATGCTCGGAGTCTCTCTGAAGGATCGAATTCGAAATGAAGTCATCCGCCAGAGAACCAAAGTTATCGACATAGCTCAAAGGATTAGCAAGCTGAAGTGGCAGTGGGCTGGTCACATCTGCCGCAGAACCGATAACCGTTGGGGTACACGTGTTCTAGAGTGGAGACCACGGCTCAGTAAACGTAGCGTTGGGCGCCCTCCAGCTAGATGGAGCGATGATATACGCAAGCTGGCTGGCAGCGGTTGGAAACAAAGAGCGGACGATCGAGCTCAGTGGCGTGCCATAGGTGAGGCCTATGTCCAGCAGTCGACGGAGATAAACTGACGATGATGTATGTCAAAGGGGACTTCTTATATTGGATAGATTATAGGTATGTATGTAGTACATCAGTTAAACTTAGCATCAGATGACCGCGTGTAAAGAATGTCCCAGGAAATTTATTTATTTACCTCCTGGAAATTGCAGCTTTATTTATGCCACATGAGCCGACAAACAAGCACCTGATGGTAAGTGGTCACCACCGTCTATGGACATTTACAACACCAGAGCATCACCAATGCGTTGTCGACCCTGAGACGTGAAGTTGTAAAGTCTCATGTGCCTTTAATTTCACCGGTCCCACTTTTCTAACGGAAACACAGTATTACAAGTGCAATACTGCTTCACGGCGGAAATTGGTAAGGTAGTACTTTCTCGGACGAACTCTGCACTAAGAGATCTGGTACTCAAAAACCCTTTCTAAAAGATCGACCTATTGCAGTTAGTAACAGCACACCAAAAACATCTATTCACAATATCTTTAAAAACCCTGATATATTGCCTTAATAAACGTGGACAAAGGAGTTTTACAATACTTCCAAAATTCAAGTGGATACAATAGTTGGTAGGAAGGTAGTTAAGCGGGGCGTGAAAAAGCTTCTCACAAGGCCGTCAAGGCGAGGGCCATCATGCCACAATGCTACGCTGGCTACTGGGATGATGGCCATCACTGGGGGACTTCATTGACTGCTTAACATAGGCAGAATGGAGTCAATTTGGGCGGTAGCAATAAAAAAAAAAAAAAAAAAAAGGAAAGACAGCCTATTACAAAAGTGGTTTTTTGTTTTCAATTTTAGGACGGACGGAACGATAAGAAAACATATTCAATTAAAAAAATACGTAACTAAAGCCACATTTATTATTAAAAACTACCGGTGTATCAAATATCTTAAGTGACATCACTTTTTGTGATAATGAATTCACAACCAATAAAACAAATAATAGGTATCTACTATAAAGTATTATATTCTTAACATAATTCGCCCGTTTTTTACAGATTTCTTAAAATAAGTAATATTAGTACCGTTATCAATGTCTCTCTTACCTTATTTCACAAATTGCAGGTCAATTAATCATAATTATTTTACATTTTAATACACTACATGCTCTTCAGGCGTCCACCATTTTCCACAGAATCTAGGTATTATATCTATTTTTGGACCTGATAGTCTGTGGATAGCGTAGACTTTTGACGACAATCAATTTAGTATGACGCAATACTTATTAAAGTCCGTTTCACGAAATGTGTAGTTTAATTCGTCGCTTGCGAATGCTAATCTCATCATCATAAAATCTTAACAATGCGAAATTAGAAACATTTTCATGAATACCGCGTCGATTCTTTTGCAGAAACAAGAAAATAAACATGTAGCATCTCCTCAGTCTGTGGGTTTACTCTTTAGCTTTGCTCTGTGGTTGTTCACTTTACTCACGCAAACATAAAGAAAAGTCCCACTTTGAAATGGCAGGGTTGCTCAATGGAAAAACAATTCAATATTCTTTTAATCGTTCATTCAAAATCTTAACTACTAAAGCTTAGGATATATATAGTGTAAGATTAAAAAAAAACATTTGGTATAAAAGATAAATATACATAATTCATAAAAAAATGTTTTGTTGCCATACAGAAATATTATGAAAGATATTATTTTATTTTCACATGCACCGGCAACACCAATTATTATTTCGTTCGACACGCCTTGTCGATGGACTAACGCGACTTTTTAAGCATTTTTATGTTATTTTTGAGTGATAAACTGAAACTTTACATTGAATTAAAGTGATAATCAACTGATTTGACTGAACAATCATTGAACATTTGGATACATTCCACCAAACCATCGAAAATATCAGGTAAAAGTTGATTACTATGGTGACCCTGTGAAACCCGACTGAATTGGAAAGCAGTATCGTGCTATAAATTATAAGATATTTAAACTACTTTTTAAATTGGCCGTATTGTCGTAATTTTCGAAGTACCTATGAATTGTTTGTTTTTTATTGTTTCCTAAAGAGATTGATCCAAGTGTTATTATTTGACTTTTTAATTCAGCGAGGCTTCACTAACTCTCCACAGTTCCATTATTTGGGGCACAGCTAAATAAACGCTTTGTTATCGTATGAGTCATCTTGTGATAATTTGTTAGTAAAAGTAAATGCATATCTATGAGTTTACCGTAACTTACTCATAACAATACCTTCTTATCTTCATATAAATGCTAAATTATACGTATTTTGTAGTGTGTATATCATAATTTAGTTACACAAGGCATCTTTAAAATGGACATTGGTTTTTGTTGTCAATGAAATTGAAAGTAGTTTTATGACTTCTTACTCGTAGATATAGGTATATCTACGAGTAATAGGTATTAGCGAGAGGGTATTTGTGGTTTTTGACGACCTTAGTACTCCTAGTAAAGTACCCATAACTGTAATCTATCATTAGAACTCATGTAAAACCTAAATGCTAATCATTTTGTGAGATATTTACACGCACAGTCTTTACACAGCCATCTGATCCCAAACTAAGCAGAGCTTGTACTATGGAAACCAGATAACTGACTAGACTACAACTTTTTTTACTAAATTCATGCTTATATAGATATTAACACCCAAACACAGAACATACAGACATGTTCCAGCACTCAAAAGTTTGTCCTGGGTGGGAATAAATAAATAAATATCCCGGAACATTATTTTACACACCGCCACCTGATCCCAAACTAAGCAGAGCTTGAACTATGGAAACCAGATAACTGATATACTACATATACTACTTTTTATTTTTCTAAATACATACATATATAGATATTTACACCCAGACACAGAACAAACAGACATGTTAATGCACACCAATGTTTGTCCTGGGTGGGACAATTTGTTGTGTATGCTTCCATATTGTTATTGGAGACTCTGCCATTCATAACACAATGTTAAACCAAAAAGGAGATACTTAAATATTAAATATGTAGAAACATATGAGATAAGATGTACTGACTCTTCCAGTCTTAGTGGTCAGTGCCTCTAACCACCTTTTGCAGGTGTTTTTAATTAAACAGCGCTTTCTTTCGGTTGTTGGTTGCACTTACACGATAATACACATCTTTGACAAAGACTGAGTACTACATTTCTTCCCACATTGGTAATAAAGTAATTACTATAATATTGGTATTATTATGCCTCTAAAAGTAATTGTTTTTGCTTGTAATTATTATAAATGTTCTGTAAATCTTATGTATAGATTAGTAGGGTACAATAGTCTTTGCTTGTAATTAATATGAATATTCTGTAATGTTTTTATCACTAGGCTATCAGGGTGGCAATTCCACTACCGTATTATGCACCGAACCATTACCATATCACAAACAAACGTCAAATTTGACGTTTAATCGCATTGTACGAGACACACCAACGATGGAACTGTTGTGTTTTGGTAATGGTTCACATTCGTTCGAAAGATTACAAAATGTATGTTTGTTCTGGTTGTAGTGCGTAGGAATACCATATTTATGAAATTTCAAACATCAATTTGACTTTATTAATTATTTAATCGTTATTATCCTTATTTATTAATCGTAACCATACCATTGCCAAACCAAACATGCTACTCGAACGTTGCATTTAGTGGAATTGGGCCCCTGGTCCCAAACAAAACATAGTATGCGCCAGATAACATTTCTAAATAGTTTAACACAAAGTCAGTATTTCTCTGTTTGTGGCTTTTTGTCATTTAAACTATACAATAGATTTTGATGCAGTTCTTACCATTACCAGAAAATGTTCTCCCAAAGGTTTATGAAACATACCCATACTATGTGACCCATTTTTTCAACCCCCCCTAGATAACAACCCATAGCTAATATACCATATATGCTTATTCAAATACGGCTTTTTAAAGAAATAAATATTTTAAAGACCTCCACATCCATACATGTTCATAACCATTCGCATTTATAATATACTAGCTGCCCCCGCGGTTTTACCCGCGTTCCCGTGGGATGTCACATGTATTATACATAAAAACCTTCCTCTTCAATCACTCTATCTATTAAAGAAACCGCATCAAAATCCGTTGCGTAATTTAAAAGATTTAAGCATACATAGGGATATAGGGACAGAGAAAGCGACTTTGTTTTATACTATGTAGTGATAGTGGATGTAGCTTCACTAACTTTAAATTTGACCTTCATTAAAGCCCTCTGCGGACCTAATATAATTTTTATAGTAGGAACATGCTCATCCACTTCCTGTTAGTCAATGATTTATCTAATTAATTTATCATCACATTCCAGCACCCATGGCTACAATGACGGACCAGTACGGCCAGACGGGGACCCTGACCCTCAAGTGGGACCCCCGCAACCTGGAGATACGCACCATGTCGGTGGAACGGACCCTGGAGCCCCTCGTGCTGCAGGTCACCACCCTCGTCAATAATAAGGACAGGGATTCTAAGAAGAAGAGACGTGAGTGTATACTATAGTATTTTTCAAAGAGCATTACAATGAAATGAAAATATTTTTATGCATATAGGCCTTTACAAGCAAATATGAATAGTCAGACTCTAACACCGGTTCAGGAGGTTGTTTTTGCTGAGAAGAGCCGGCAATAAACTCAGCAATAACTCTTTTTGAAATCCAACTTATTGTTACATTTATTACAAAAACATTATTTAGTCTCCCTGACAATACTTTATTTATTTTAACAATTAGAAATGTTTTCACTAATTACACATATTTACTAAAAAAAAGGGTAACAATAAATGAGATCAATAAAGTTACAGGCACTAAACTGTAGCGCCTCACAATACCTCAAGCATTCCACAACTATCGTCTGCCATCCGTCCGCAAACAGACCACATTCAGGTTTCTTACTCAGTAGTGTGTTAAATATAGACAAACTTCGAGGTACAGGAGACATTGAACGCGCGACTTGTGTGTTATCGCAGAAGTGAAGAATTATTAAGCAATAATATTATGAATATCTAATTAAATACAAAGAAACTAAAGCAGACCTTACAAAAGTAAAGTAAACCAGACAAGCAGCACCTGTTCACAAGTATGACGCGTGTGGCAGCCATCGCCCTTCTCATATTGTAGGCAAGGAATTACTCTTATTAAAAACCAACTTTGGTTTCTTACATTGTGGCGACATCTATTCACACGCATGCAACGATCCTGCACCGCCCACAAAACAATGATGTGGCGACATCTATGAAAGAATAGACACGCGAGAATCCTATATCGCGATATCGAAGTTTTCTCACGATTTGACATATATACAAGCTTCCAATATCAACAGTTGAACAATGCCTGGTGGAAGATTTACATGGAGGAGTCTCATGCCTCGCTCCACCATTACATCTAGATTTTTTTTAATTTGTTTTCAGCGGGCAAATCCAAACGTGCCAGTGCTCTTGTGGCTACAGTAGAGCGAGCAACCGATATATTTATAGAGAGAGGTCAGATCATTGCCTATGAGAATCCTGAAATCACCCAACAGATGCTATCTGCAGTGGAAGAAGTCAGGAAAGCTGGTGAGTGCGGGCATAGTGTTCTCTTAGTTAGTGTGTTTTTTGATGCATAAATCTTTTTTTGCGTAGAATAAAGTTTGACGCATTCAGATGAAACTTGTCAAACAGGTAGTTCATAACCTGATTTAACATAAAGGATACGTTTCATCCCGGGGTAATTATTTTTGGGAAACCGGGGTTTACATGGTCCCCCCCCTCATGAGTCTCGTGGCGGCGTCCGCAGGCGCGGCGATGAGCCTGGCGGCGCGCGAGTTCTCGGAGGAGCCGTGCGCGTCGGCCGTGCGCTCCGGCATGGTGCGCGCCGCGCGCGCGCTGCTGTGCGCCGTCACGCGCCTGCTCGTGCTGGCCGACATGGTGGACGTGCACCTGCTGCTCGCCAACCTCACCACGGTACCCACCCGCACCCCGCACCCCACACCACACCACACACCACACACCACACACACAATATACTCACATTTTTATATCTTTCTAATTACGAATTCAGTTTATAAGTAACTAATATACTACATCTACTACTTTTTAAATACATATTTTATAAATACTTCAATTAATATAAAAAAAAATACCCAATTAATTATAATTTTTTACTTTGAATTGATTTTTTAAAGCTATTATTTTAACCACAGGTGGAAAATGACTTAGACAAACTGAAATCGGCGTCGTCACAATCGGAATTGTTGGAGTCGGCCCGTCAGTTTGGCCGATCGGCCAACGAGCTGGCCGCTCAGGCGGCCAAGAGACAGCGGGAGCTCAAGGAACCGAGAATGAAGGATGAACTGGCAGCGGCCAGGGCGGTGTTGAAGAAGCACTCCACTATGCTCCTGACTGCTTCCAAGGTGAGTACAAAATTTTTGGACACGGCCAAGTTTTTGGTCGTGGCCAAGATTTTTGACGATGGCCAAGTTTGACAATGGTCAATAATGGTAGTTGCTTGGTAAATGCGGATCGAACATAGCTGATATAGAGGCGCTGTGTGTCCGTGCAGGTGTACGTGCGGCACCCGGAGCTGGCGGCCGCGAAGGCAAACCGTGACTACGTGCTGCGTGCCGTGTGCTGCGCCGTCGACACCATCTCGTGCGTCGCGCAGGGACACGCGCCGCGCGCCACCGCACCCGCCTCAGGTACCCACCTACCTACTACCCACTACCCACTACCCACTACACATCTCGTGCGTCGCGCAGGGACACGCGCCGCGCGCCACCGCACCCGCCTCAGGTACCCACCTACCTACTACCCACTACCCACTACCCACTACACATCTCGTGCGTCGCGCAGGGACACGCGCCGCGCGCCACCGCACCCGCCTCAGGTACCCACCTACCTACTATCCACTCCCCCATACTACCCATTACCCGCTACACACTTCCGACTACCCCCTACTACCCATAACCTGCTATCCACTTCCCACTACCCTCTACTACCCCTTACCCGCTACTCACTACCCTCTACTACCCATTACCCGCTACTACCCGCTCCTACCCACGACTACCAGCTACTACACGCTAACCACGCACACGTAAGGTAGTAGAAAGCGGATCACTGGATCAAGTTAATGCTTCATAGTAAAATCACTTTTCCATTATGTTGAAATGTAATTATTATTTGTCTGCCTTTTGGAAGGCGTGAGGTACAAATCCAACAGGCAGAGAGATATTATAATTTATTCATCAGGCAGGCAGTTGATTCAACTGAGAGGTGCCTATATCATGTTGCACTCTACTAGTTCTTCTCTTTGAAGTGCTTGTTGAGTAGGTTTTTGAATTGATTATCATATAATTCTATGTTTATTTATCTGTTTTGTCTTTCATTCTATAAATCTCTCGCATTATTTCTTAGTGCATCTACCTTTTATTATCTCTGCATCACCCAATGGTTGTCTGGTAGAGATCCCTTTGGCATTAAGACCGCCTTTGTACACTACTGTACATAAAGTATTAAATAAATAAATAATATTTAAATAGATTTTTGCAGAGAATTTTCTTGCTTTTTGATGTACATACTACTAGCGTGTGACTATATGAGGACCTATAATTGTCCATTACTTTCTTTAATTTTTATTTTAATATTAAAATTGTGCTGTTAATATTCCGATAATATAAAATATTATAGACAATTTTATCCATACAGTTTGGTTTTGACCTAGTTAGCTACCAAGTTGACCAAATTTGACAATGACCAAGGCTAATGTGTGGGTAATGAAATTTCTGTAAAAAGTTTTATGTATTTGTTTATTTCAATAAAACTGTCTTAACGTGCAACACCCCTAGCGGTGAAAATGAATATGCAATCCCGATCGAAAATCCATGGATTGATGAATCTTTTGACAGTAATTTTAATTTTTATTTTAATATTAAAATTGTGCTGTTAATATTCCGATCATATAAAATATTATAGACACTTTTATCCATACATTTTGGTTTTGACCTAGTTAGCTACTAAGTTGACCAAATTTGACAATGGCCAAGGCTAATGTGTGCGTAATGATATTTCTGTAAATAGTTTTATGTATTTGTTTATTTCAATAAATCTGGCGATTTTAGAACGGGATCTTATATTAATTTTGGCCGTAGAAATCGCTTTAGCGATAAGACCCCCTAATTTGTAAACACTTAGTTATCTACATCTTCATTTTTCTTCTCATGTTATGTGTACAAATAAAGTATATAGTTAGTATAGTGTAAAAGTTTTTTTTTATTTTATTCAGGTGGTAACAGACCAGCGGAAGGTCCCGGTGAATTGGCACAAGCTTTAGACGATTTCGATGTAAGTACCTTAATCTATATATATATTACAATGAATCCCTATTTCCCTTGGTCACGGCATCACGCATGAACGGCAGGACCGATTTCGCTAATTCTTTTTTTGTTGTGTTTGTAGTTGTCAGGAGAAGGTTCTTATGAATGAAATAATTAAGAAAGTTGCGCGGAAAATTTAAGAAAACTTAACCACTTTACTAGCGCTTTTGACAATATAAACTTTTTTTATTGTCAGTCGTTTGACAACTGGAGCGATTGACAGAATGCGCGATGCAAATATCGTTTAAAATAGAGGCATGGGTCGGAATTATTATTAATTGATAAATAATTAATTTATTATTTCTTATTGCACATTTCACAGTCGATTCAATCGGGTGATTCGAATTCAATATTCATTGTTGAGACAGGACAACGTCTGTTGGGTCAGCTAGTATTTAATAAATTGACCATTTCCGCCGTGAAGCAGTAGTGCACTTGTATTACTGTGTTTCCGTTAGAAAGGTAAGATGACATTACAGGCGCATGAGACTTAACTTCACGTCTCAGGGTCGACGACGCATTGGCTCTAGGCAAATGTCACTTACCATCAGGTGTACCGTCTGCTTGTCGTTCGTGCCAATCAAAAATAAAGGTTAAGAGATTTTTTCCCATGTTTGAATTGTTTCTTTCTAGGAGTGAAATTATTTAAAGTAATGATTGTGTTTATAGATTTAGTGCATGATGAGAAACACAAGTTTGATCGTTGATCATGACTTGGTGATTAACGCTTTGACTGCCAAACCTACGGTCGCGAGTTCGATTCCCACCCAGGACAAACATTTGTGTGCATGAACATGTCTGTTTGTTCTGTGTCTGGGTGTAACTATCTATATAAGTATGTATTTAGAAAAAAAAAGTAGTATATGTAGTATATCAGTTATCTGGCTTCCATAGTACAAGCTCTGCTTAGTTTGGGATCAGATGGCCGTGTGTAAAAGAATGTCCCGGGATATTTATTTTATATATAACGTACGAGCCATTCCCCGCAGTTTCACCCGCGTTTTCGAAGAATGTTACACTTTGCCGAGATAATGTAATCTATGTGCTATTCCAGACTATAATCTATCTATGTGCCAAATTTCATACAGATCCGTTCAGCTGTTCTGGCGTGATTGAGTAACAAAGATTCATAACTTAAATTTGACCTTCATAAATGCCTTCCCTGGGCCTAAACTGAATAAATGGTTTAAAATTTTTGAATTTTGAGAGAAAAACTTTAGTACGGTGTAAAATGTTGTTTATAGGAACGCATGGTGATGGAGCCACTCGCTTACTCTGAGGTTCGCACGCGTCCGTCGCTTGAAGAGAGGCTGGAGTCCATCATTTCTGGCGCAGCTCTTATGGCTGATAGCTCTTGTACTAGGTAAGTTAAGTTTTGGAATAAACTTCGTATGGGAAGGCTTTGAAATTGTGATCCGCAACATTTTTGTGTGACGAAACTAGATAAAGACAATCTATGCTGTTCAAAAGTGATTTGTTTAATTCTAAAAATGATGTTTCTAAAGTAATTTAATGAAAATAAATGTATAGTATCAGATAATAAGGCTATTTGTAAATCGGGTCAATCCCGCAAGAATCTTGATAGTGCTATCTAGGAATCACCACTCACAGTTCAGCGGCAGTGGTACGTGACAACATTGGACACGGTCTATGCTCTGTCTCTTTCGCTAACTACGCGATCACGTCGTCGTGCCGGCTCGCCAAGGTTCTGCAATACATGTACAGCGTGGAGTTCTCCAAGAAGGGTGTGAAGATATTTTTGCAGGGTCGCCAACGCGTGGTGTTGCAGGTGTCAATATGCTGCGGTGACCGTTTACCATCAGACGGGCCGTCAAAATGTTTACTACCTAAGTTGTGAAAAAAAAAAAGGATTTGATGTCTACGTACACAGGGATGAGCGTCGCGAACGCATCGTGTCGGAGTGCAACGCGGTGCGCCAAGCGCTGCAGGATCTACTGCACGAGTACATCACTAACGTGAGTACCACACGTTTCACCACATTGTACCGCACTTAGCCACCTACACCCCACTAACTACCATCTGCACACCACCAACGCCTACCTACTCCGCACTCACTATAATCTTTTTCAACAAACACAAACGATTATTTTAATGACGACAATGCTTGGGTGTAGCGCTCGCTCCAGCAGGACACATCTTTATGTACAAAAAATTGTCTATGTTCCCAGAACTTACAACTTGGGGTTCTTTAAAAAAAAGAGTGAATAGGCTACTAACGGGAAAGCGAGCTCCATCTTCGGCCTCATCTTCACTTACCATCAGGTGTGATCGAGGTCAATCGCAATCTCGTTCGATAAAAAAAAAAAAAACTTATTTTGAAAAGTAATTGCTGAGTTTATTGCCGTTTCTTCTCAGTAAAAGCAACCTATCGAACCGGTGTTAGTCTGACCATTCATCACCTGTTTGAATAAATATTTCATTTCACATAGGATGAGTTGTGACGGTTGATGGTTTTTTACCAATATCTTGTGGAATAGCTAGCTGAGATACTACACTAAATGCTTCAAGAGACCTTCCTCTGTTACCGTATCCCCTTATTATGTCGAAATAAACATAAACCATTGAGAAATCTTATAAAATACCACAAGTCACCCAAATCATTGTTATTTGAAAAATACTATACCTGCAGAATACCCACTACTTCTCGCTTCCTACCTATTTCCAGTGGGAATAAGAAGAAAATGTGATTTTATTTAATATTAGACAAAGTGTTAGTTAGTTAGTTATGCTGGGCTTCCTCCGCACTTAGCCTATTGAATGGGCCATTAAGACAATTGTATTTAATCTATTATTATGAAAATATATAATAAAATAATAATATTAAGAAAATGTCGAGTTTAACGTTGGTGTATTTATTTTGACAAGAAGAACGAGTTATATGTCACTACATATAACTAATAATGTAGTGACATATAACTCGTTCTTCTTGTCAAAATAAATTATTCTATTACCGCCGCCACCGAGAGTAACGGTATTAATTCTTTGACCGTGGCCAAGTATTTATCAAGTCAGTATTTGATCCTGACCAATTTACTCTAGACCGTGGTCAAGTACTCTACGTTATATTTTTTACCGCCGTTTCAGGTGGTAAAGTTTTTGACCACGGCCAAGTTATTTTTGACCATGGCCAAGTTTTTTTTTATTTCAATGGCAAGTTATATGTACAACAGGCCGGCAAGCCCGAACAGTCGTCGGGCCTGGAGCGTGCCATAGAGAACATGTGCCGCAAGACCAGGGACTTACGCAGGCAGCTCCGGAAGGCGGTCGTCGATCACGTCTCGGACAGGTGGGACTTTCTGTTTTTTTTAACGCGCTTTTATTAGTTTCACCTGTATGTTTGTATGTAACCGAGTTAAAGATTCAGATCAAAAGGTCAAATTTCATTCAAACGCTGTAGATTTATCGAAGATCGATGACAATTCAATATTTAAAAAAATATTGTGTTTAAATTAAAGTAAACAGTTAGACCCGTTATCCTTACTAGGATAATCAGGATTAGCGAAAATGATAATCCTTCTACTTATATCTGTCAATAAAATATTTATAACTATTGACACCACCACGCTTTTTTTTACAATAAAACTGCTACACTATTCTTAATTCAAATTTATTTTCTATTTTTTTTGTTTGATTTTTTAAAAAACCGTGTTTTTTTTTTGTTTTTTGAAACTATTATTTTAACAATAAAATACATTATTTTCTTTTTAATATAAATCATTTTTGTATTGTTTTTTACAGTTTCCTTGAGACGAATGTGCCCCTGCTAGTGCTGATGGAGGCTGCGCGCAACGGGAATGAGAAGGAAGTCGAAGAGTACGCGATCGTATTCACGGAGCACGCCAACAAGCTCGTAGAGGTAATTTTTACTATATTACATTAATTTAGAAATAGTAGTAGAGCTCTTCTGTTACATGTTACATATTACAACAAATGCTACAACAGCTATCAGACCAGAGTGCAGTAGCAGGACTAACAATGAACATCACGAAAACAAAAATTATGACTAATTCCTCAAAGACACAAAAGATCACAGTAAACATGCAGGAAATAGAATATGTAGATGAATATATTTACTTAGGACAGTTAATATCACCTACGAAAACCATGCATAAGGAAGTCGATAGGAGGATAGCCAATACATGGAAAAGATACTGGTCATTAAGTGAAGTTATGAAGGATAGGGGCATGCCAATTGCAGCAAAAAGGAAAGTCTACAATATGTGCATTCTGCCATGTTTAACATATGGCTGTCAAACTTGGGCATTAACAGAAACCTTAACAAATAAAATAAACGTCTGCCAAAATAGTATAGAGAGGAGTGTTATTGGAGTCAAGAGAAAAGATAAAGTTAGACTAACAGAAATTAAAAATAAAACACAATTCAAACAGGCAAATTCACTATATCGAAAACTGAAATGGCAATGGACAGGACACATGTTAAGGGAAAAACCAGAGAAATGGACCAAAATTATAACGGAGTGGTACCCAAGAGATGGTAAAAGAAACAAAGGGCGAAAAACTAAAAGATGGGAGGACGATATCAAAAAGGTGGCTGGACCAGAATGGATACGAATAGCAAAAGACAGAGAGAAATGGAAAACTTTGGAGGAGGCCTATGTCGAAAGACAAGCTGTTTTTGTACCGAACGCCGATATACGAAGTTAATTATAAGTAAAATAACATAAATTTAGATAGTTACTTAATTGAAGTATATTTTTTGTAAATTTAAACAGCAATAAAGGCTAATTTAATTTAATTAATAAGTAGAGCTCTTAGTGCAGAGTTCGTCCGGGGAAGTACTACCACCTGTAGCCGGTGATATTACAGGCACATGAGACTTAACAACTTCACGTCTCAGAGTCGATAACGCATTGGCGATGCCCCTAGTGTTGCAAATGTCCATAGGCGGCGGTGACCACTTGCCATCAGGTGGACCGTCTGCTTGTTTGTCGGCCCAAGTGGCATTAAAAAAAAACAGATGGTCACATTTGTTAGACAACCTCGCCAATAGCGTGACGTCACATTTGAAAACCGGCCATGTGCGAGTCGGGCTTGCGCACGAAGGGTTCCGCACCATTATCCAAAAAAACGTCAAAAAAATCATGTCTGTTGTATGGGAGCCGCCTTAAATATTTATTTTATTCTATTTTTTAGTATTTGTTGTTACAGCGGCAACAGAAATAATAGGTTGGGGAAAAAATTTCTTCGCATTTTTTTAAGAAAATTCAAAACATTTTTTAACATAGTTTATTTACATTTAACTAAAGTATGTAGGTACCATTTTGTTCGATAACTTTTTGCCATCTTGTAGGTAGGGACATGATCCCATTGCTATAGAAATTTTGGGACTTCTGATCAAATTGTAAATAATAGTCTTTATAATTAGATTGGTACTGAAAAATCACATTGATGATTTAATTTTGATAATTTTTAATGTTTTCGTATATTTTTGAATGTTCAATGGCACATCCCAATTGATTGTGTTGTTTCCAGGTTGCCAACCTGGTGTGCTCCATGTCTAATAACGAAGATGGCGTGAAGATGGTTCGACACGCAGCTGAACATATAGAAGCACTCTGTCCACAGGTACACCCTCTATCTATTTTTATTTATTTATTGTTACATTACCTGTCCCCCGCGGTTTCACCCCCGTTGCCGGGGGATGCTACATTTTCCCGGGATAACAAGTAGCCTATATGTTATTACAGGGCATCTATCTATGTGCCAAGCTTCATCCAAATCCGTTCCGTAGTTTTTCTGCCATAAGTGCTTGTAAAGGCTTATATAAAATATAAATATTTATTTTTTTATTATTTTTTTAATTTTACAAATATTTGCTTGTCGAATTATCAACTTATTCACGCTTGGTATAGGTATAACCAGCTATATGTAGCGTTTACGCGGAGGAGGGTCGAGACGAACCTCACCGAATCTCACCTCACCAAATTTCACCAATCCTCATCGAATCTCACCAAATCACACCGAATCTCACTGAATCTCACCAAATCTCATCGAATCTCACCAAATCTTATCGAATCTCACCAAATCTCACCGAATCTCACCAAATCTCACCGAATCTCAACAAACGTCACTGAATCTCACCTCACCTCACCTGAGTAACCTAAGCGTAGGCTATGCCCGTATAACTGTGGCGTCGCGCCGGCAGGTGATCAACGCGGCCGGGGTGCTGGGAGCCCGCGCGCGGTCCCGCGTGGCGCAGGAGAACGCCCACGCCTTCGCGCGCGCCTGGGAGGCCGCCGTGCGCCTGCTCACCGACGCCGTCGACGACATCACCACCATCGACGACTTCCTCGCCGTCAGCGGTGCGTACCACACCACACACTACACACGACCCACCCCACACACACACGCACGCGACACTGGGAGGCCGCCGTGCGCCTGCTCACCGACGCCGTCGACGACATCACCACCATCGACGACTTCCTCGCCGTCAGCGGTGCGTACCACACCACACACTACACACGACCCACCCCACACACACCCGCACGCGACACTGGGAGGCCGCCGTGCGCCTGCTCACCGACGCCGTCGACGACATCACCACCATCGACGACTTCCTCGCCGTCAGCGGTGCGTACCACACCACACACTACACACGACCCACCCCACACACACACGCACGCGACACTGGGAGGCCGCCGTGCGCCTGCTCACCGACGCCGTCGACGACATCACCACCATCGACGACTTCCTCGCCGTCAGCGGTGCGTACCACACCACACACTACACACGACCCACCCCACACACACACGCACGCGACACTGGGAGGCCGCCGTGCGCCTGCTCACCGACGCCGTCGACGACATCACCACCATCGACGACTTCCTCGCCGTCAGCGGTGCGTACCACACCACACACTACACACGACCCACCCCACACACACACGCACGCGACACTGGGAGGCCGCCGTGCGCCTGCTCACCGACGCCGTCGACGACATCACCACCATCGACGACTTCCTCGCCGTCAGCGGTGCGTACCACACCACACACTACACACGACCCACCCCACACACACACGCACGCGACACTGGGAGGCCGCCGTGCGCCTGCTCACCGACGCCGTCGACGACATCACCACCATCGACGACTTCCTCGCCGTCAGCGGTGCGTACCACACCACACACTACACACGACCCACCCCACACACACACGCACGCGACACTGGGAGGCCGCCGTGCGCCTGCTCACCGACGCCGTCGACGACATCACCACCATCGACGACTTCCTCGCCGTCAGCGGTGCGTACCACACCACACGCCATCTACTGACACGCACATGAAACTTAACAACTTCACATCGCAGTGATAACGATGCCCCTGGTGTTGCTAATGTCCATAGGCGACTAACCATCAGGTGGACCGTCGAACTCTTTGTCGCCTCATAGTATAAAAACAAATCCAACATCGAAGTTTTTACATTTTACTTTATATTATTAACCGTCCCCCGCGTTCCCGAGGGATTTTATATATGTTGGAAATAACTTGATCGTATCATGGAGTTTGTATATGTGTCCCAGTATAAACTCTGGTAATATAGAATGTTTTTTCTAGACATATTTAAAAACAGGCTTGTCTTCTCCTGATCGTTTGCCTGTGCGGACATACAATATATTTTGGAGTCTAATATGGTACTTTATTGAGTAGTCCACGGAATTACCAACAATATATTCCCGGGTTCAAAAGTCCAGATTGTAATCTATCTGTGTGCCGAATTTCATCTTGATCCATCCAATCTTTCGCATTTATACTAGTACTTGCTGTCCCCCGCGGTTTTACCCGCGTTCCCGTGAGATGTCACATGTATTATACATAAAAACCTTCGTCTTCAATCACTCTATCTATTAAAAAAACCGCATCAAAATCCGTTGCACAGTTTTAAAGATTTAAGCATACATAGGGATATAGGGACAGAGAAAGCGACTTTGTTTTATACTATGTAGTGATTATGAAGGGCCAGTTGGCTTGGTGGTTAGATACTCGGACGGCCACACCGCAGGTCGTGGGTTTGATTCCCATCCTGAACATACATTTATGTGCATGAATGTGACCTTATGATAACCCGCGATATTTATTTATTTAAATTCACAACATCACCTTACAGATTCACAACTTCACCACAGAAATTCACAACTACACCAATGAAACAACATATCGCACCCTCAGAACGATAGGGGCTTAACTCAAAAAAACAGTTTTGGCACACATCGATTTTGGGTGATTTTTGCACTGAGCGGGGAGGGTGGGTCCCGGTGTTAAAGAGGCTGAAGTATCGGTATGCTTATTCTATCATTAAATTGACTATGTTTTACTATTCATCGGATAGAGCGTACTTTGTTTAGTCTATCTATGTACGTAACTCCATTTTGCAAAATTTTGAGTTAAGCCCTTATTGTACTGAGGGTGCGATATATTGCGACTTGACACAAATTTTGACCGTTACATTCTCTCAACAAATCGTTTCTACAACAGAGAACCACATTCTGGAGGACGTGAACAAGTGCGTGGTGGCGCTGCAGGAGGGCGACCCCGACTCGCTCGAGAGGACCGCCGGCGCCATCCGCGGGAGGGCCTCCAGGTAAATAACTCCAACATAAAGAAAAATTTGGTTTACTGTACTGTAATTATTACGGTACGGCAATTGTTACACGACTGTACAGTACTGTACAGCAATTGTTGCTTGACACAACAGTGCTACGACAATTCTTGCACAACACTAGAGTTCCGTACGAAAAATTATGTACGACACCACTGTACTACGGCTATTGTTGCACGACAGTCCAGTACGGCAATTGTTGCACGACACTACAGTTCAGTACGGCAATTGATACACGACACTACAGTGCCTTTACCATGAGTTTTTAACGTACGTACTCGCTAGCGACGGCGTAAAACATTTCTATGGCAAATGTGTACAGCGCCACTAGCGGTCACGTAAAGAACTAAAATCGATAGTACGAGTCGATAGGTAAAAAACCTATCGAAATGTAAACACTAGCGAGTAACGTTTTTTAGCCTTTGTTATAGAAATTCGGTACCATGAGTCACAAATTTGACAGTTGCTATCGAGAAATACTGTATCGATAGTAGTTTACTCGCTAGTGACTAAAGTAGGTTTCGATAGCAACTCATGGTAGAGGTACTGTTCAGTACGGCATTGTTCCACGGCACTACATTACAGTACGGAAATTTTTGCTCGGCCCTACAGTACAGTACGGCAATTGTTGCACAACAGTAGAGTTCAGTATGGCAATTGTTGCGGGTATATAGTACCTACCGTGTACTTTATATATATAATTTTTGTACAGGGTATGTTCGGTGGTAACGCAAGAGATGGACAACTACGAGCCCTGTATATATACGAAGCGCGTGTTGGAGGCGGTCACGGTGCTTCGGGATCAAGGTTAGTGTCTTAACCAGCTTTTGATGGAGGTTCTATATTCGACGCTGTTTTAGGTCAGACGTGCGGTCCATAGGTTCATCATCATCAGCCTATCTCCGCCCACTGCTGGACATAGGCCTCACCTATGGCACGCCACTGAGCTCGATCTTCAGCTCTGTTTCCAACCGCTGCCAGCCAGCTTGCGTATATCATCGCTCCATCTAGCTGGAGGGCGCCCTACACTACGTTTACCGAGCCGTGGTCTCCACTCTAGAACACGTCTACCCCAACGGTTATCGGTTCTACGGCAGATGTGACCAGCCCACTGCCACTTCAGCTTGCTAATCCTTTGAGCTATGTCGATAACTTTGGTTGTCTGACGGATGACTTCATTCCGGATTCGATCCTTCAGAGAAACTCCGAGCATAGCTCTCTCCATAGCTCGCTGAGCGACTTTGAATTGGTTATTGAAGTGAAAAATTCTTTAGCTACCTTGTAATTTTAAACTCAGTGAAAAAGAGATAAACATATATATGGAGGAGCGAGGTATGAGACTCCTCCATTTAAAAGGGAAGATCTTCCGCCGCCAGCTGATCATGCCGGGTGTACTGTTGATGTTGGATGTTTGTATATATATCAAATCCTGAGAGAATCTTGATAGTGCGATGTAGGATTCTCGTGTGTTTCTACTCGTTCATAGATGTCGCCTAATCACTGTAGTGCTGGCGGTGAAGTTATGTAGGCGTGTTCATAGATGTCGCCACAAATGTTTCATTACTACGGACGCTACTACGGATGTAGTCTACGAGAGAATGAGTAGTATACATAGTTTTCAGAGTACCGTACACAAAGGGTAAAACGGGGCCCTATTACTAAGACTCCCCTGTCTGTCTGACTGTCACCAGGTTGTCTTAACCGTGATAGTAAGACAGTTCAAATTTTCACAGATGACGTATTTCTGTTGCCGAAGAAACAGAATCAAATCTATCTAATACGTTTAAACGAGCAATTCTTGTATATAATTAGGATCTCGGAAACGATTTTCATGATTTTTTTACGCAGGTTTCGGGGGCGTTAAATCGATCTAGCTAGGATTCATTTTTAGAAAATGTCGTTTTATCCGTGTTTTTAGGCAATGTAAACTGCTACAATGTCATTAGAAGGTAAGGTTTTCAAGTTACATCTTTTGTGAGAAATACTGTTATTGGGAGCCCTTTATTATCCAATCTAATTCGTATCTAGATATCTATGGCAGTGCATTAAAAAAGAGAATACAGTATATCACGTTAATAAAGAAATCCCGAGCAATGCTCGACCATCCAGGTACCAAATATTTAATGCTCCCATACAATAAACGTGACTTTTTTGCCGTTTTTTAAGGACATCTATTTCAAAATGATAAAACGAATAATTGCACAAAATATTATTTATTATTGAAATGTCTTATCACAGAATAAAAAAATAATTACTTGATAAATTGTACTTGAGTATTATAAGATAGCATATACATAGTTAAACTATGTCCTAAAATAAACTTACATATAAACCGACATCAAAAATGGTTGTTCAATCTCTTTGCCGAACGTCAAAGCAAAAGGGTTGTTTAGTTTCAACTTAACAGTAGAATGAAGTTATCGGATATTGGACTTTAAGTCGTTGAGGTAAGTTCTACGATCCATTGTCTTGAAGGTTTTGAGGTTTTAGAAATTGCTTAGAATTTTTTCAATATACTTCTGTGAAAGAGCAAGGTCTATGAGACTCTGCCATTTAAAAGGGAAGATCGAAACTTTTTTGTCGATTTTCAAAAATTACTAGCAATAGAAAATTTCAAAAAAAAAAATACAATTTAGGCTACAATGAAGAGAAGGTTTTGAGTTATGACGTGTTGCCAATTCTTTAATAAAATCACTTATTTAATCTATTATAAAGATAAAGTTTGGATGTAGGCAATCTAATAAACTACTCCTACAAAAAATCCTTGCTTTTTCGCAATTTGCTCGGGAAAACATTAATTCTCCGGGGAAAGCTAATGAAACCTCAGGATTTAGGAACTCAAATGCTTGGAGAGAATGGCAAAGGTTTAAACTCGATTATTGAGTTGACAGCTTATTTTTCTGGTGGTGGTGGATGTTCGCTGATGTACTTGAGGGCGCGGAGAATAGCTTCTGGGATTGGTGGTGGTGTGGGGATGTGGGAGCCCTGGAAATTGCACAAGTCATGTGTTAGTCA
This sequence comes from Habrosyne pyritoides, assembly GCA_907165245.1. Lineage (NCBI taxonomy): Eukaryota > Metazoa > Arthropoda > Insecta > Lepidoptera > Drepanidae > Habrosyne > Habrosyne pyritoides. The sequence continues at coordinate 633,756 of OU015615.1, forward strand.
TACGCTTGCATGAACTGCTAAAAATATATAAATATCCTGGGACAGTCATTATCGGACAGCTATCAGAGCCCCAAGCACGAACATCTATCGTAAGCGTATCGTTATCGTATCGTTATCGTATCGAGTGCTTCAAAAAGCTGGTTTGTATGGAATATACCGAGACGTTGCGCGATGTTCAATTTCCCATTGCATTGGTTTTTGGCGCAGTCGATACGATTACGATACCCTAACGATAGATGTTCGTGCTCAGGGCACAGATCCCAAACTAAACTTATAAATTAACATCTTTCCGCGCTCGTTTAGCTCGATGTTTTGAGCTGAGGCTTGTGATTTATTCTTTATTATAATAAAATATTTCGGGCTCTGATAATTTTTTTCCCAAAAGACTAGACAATTTTTTTGTATATACAACATGGGGCAAAAAATAAGTGGTCACAAGTCAAGTGAACTATGGAAATTTGCAACACCAGTGGCATCGCCAATGCGTTGTCGATGTAGGATTCTCGCGTGTCTCTCGTTCATAGATGTCGCCATATCACTGGTGCGGGCGGTGAAGGATTGTAGGCGTGTTCATAGATGTCGCCACAATAGCTTTTTAGAAACTACATCACTGAGACCTCTGGATATTGGATTTTCTTACCTGAACCTGGTATCCGTTTTCATCAGCAACGTATTGGATTTGTACAACTTCGCCGTTGGAGTCTGTCCACGAAGCATCACCCTGAGCGACTTGTGCGGTGGCACCCTATTAAGAAAAGTATTACTTCAAGCTAGACTAGCGACCTGCTTCATCTTCGTCTGAGTGGAGTAATATTTTAAAAAACATTTTTAACACCATTGCAGGCTACCGACGTAGGCTTTGTTTTTTACTTTTTATTAATTTTTTTCTGACTTGATTGTGATTGACCTCAATCTTACCTGATGGTAAGTGAAGATGAGACCGAAGATGGGGCTCGCTTTCCCATTATTATAGCCTATTACTAATTCAAAAAATTCAATTTCAGTTTAGGCCCTCCGAAGCGACTTATGAAGGTCAAATTTTAAGTTACTTAAGCTATTTACTAAATCAAGGGGGGACATAAGTTTACTGGCAAAAACGGCATGGAAAGAGGGGTCTAACCTCACCCAATCTTACATGGGGGAGAGGTGGTTCTCAGCAAATATCACGTATTTATTTTTATTTACAAGAAACATTGTGAAATTGTGAGAGAACGGTTCTATTAAGTTAAATGTTTCTCCACATAATATGGCTAAAATAGAGTTACAAAGTAGCAAAAACAAATCTCAATCACACCCTAATCAAATCGAGATTTTTCACTCTCACGTTGGAGTGATACCACCAATTCGTACGAAGCGTTTTGCAGCTTCCTTCCTCATGCGCACAGCTAAAGATTGGAATTCTCTCCACTCGTCTGTGTTCCCAGAAACTTACAACTTGGGGCTCTTTAAGAAAAGAGTGAATAGGCTGCTAACGGGAAAGCGAGCTCCATCTTCGACCTCATCTTCACTTCATCAGATGAGAGAGGTCAATCACAATCCCGTCATAAATAAAAATTAATAGATGCTGGTAAAGTTTGTAGTTGTTTTGTGTAGTTAGTTTGTGGTTGTAGTTTTGCCTTTACATAAAATTACAAATTGTTGTTTTAGTGTCATTTTGTTTTTGGGAAGAGCACTGCTTATCCTAAGCTACAGGGTTCTACCCTTTATTAGGAAGTAGTCTCTCTTGTCATTTATATTGTATTTTTCTCATGTGTGTACCCAGGGAAGAAGGCATATTGTTATGTTATGTTTTTTTCTGGCAATAAATTATTATTATTGTAAAGTCAAAGCTGGTATGTGGTCGTAGATTACCTCTGGCAGAGACTTCAGCGTTCCCTGAGCGTTGGACGATATCCCATTGCTGGTTTGGAATCCCCATTTGTAGTTGCCTTCGAGGCCGATGTCGTTCTCTTGATTGGTTATCTGAGCGTCCGATGATGAACCCTGGACTATATGAGAGACGTCGGCGAGGGCGCACGCGACGCACAATGTCAGGATAAGGAGTTTCTGTAATTCAGAACGAATGGGCATAAATAACATGGAATATAACACGCGCCCATCTTAGTCAGTCTCAGACTCTATTGGTTCTGTGTCTGGCATGGACAGGCTATGGATAAGGCTGGTGTAAATAGGCTCTTAATAAACTAGAGCGCCTCAACATCATTGCATCACTACTTACCATCAGGTGGGATCGCAGTCAAGCAGTACTTTATATTATTAAAAATAAAAAAATGGACATGTCTGTTTGTTCTGTGTCTGGCATGGATATGTGTGTTTGTTCTGTGTCTGGCATGGACATGTGTGTTTGTTCTGTCTCTGGCATGGACATGTGTGTTTTGTTCTGTGTCTGGCATGGACATGTCTGTTTGTTCTGTGTCTGGGTGTAAATAACTATTTAAAAAGATGGTAAAGAATACTTTATATCAAAAGGAATTTTATTGTATATCTGATTATTTAGATGATAATAATCTTTGGCAATGAATTGCTCGCCTGACAAGCTACCCATTTAAGTATTTTTATTGTGAATTTATAAATTTTTAATATCTTTGTAATATTTTTACGAAACCATGTAAAGAAGAATCAAAGATTCGTGTGACGTTATTTATAGACAACCCCTAATGAAATAGAGTTCATTTTCAATGAACTTCGTTAACTGTACATAATTAAATATCATGTTACATTGCTTAAGCTCGCGGTTTCGTATGAATACATAATTTTTATTAATTATTAAAAATATATTAACATATTGCCTTAATTAATTTCACAAGAGCTCTTAGAATGGACTAATCTTGGATGTTTCTTAAAAATATCAAATGTTACATTTAATTATAATCCGATCAGACTTTTGAGTCCACCAGTACCTCTACCATGACTTGCTATCGAAACTTACTTTAGTCACTAGCGAGTAAACTACTATCGATACAGTATTTCTCGATAGCAACTGTCAAATTTGTGACGCATGGTACCGAATTTCTATAGCAAAGGCTAAAAAACGTTACTCGCTAGTGTCTACATTTCTATAGGTTTTTTACCTATCGACTCGTACTATCGATTTTAGTTCTTTACGTGACCGCTAGTGGCGCTGCACATATTTGCCATAGAAATGTTTTAAGCCGTCGCTAGCGTACGTTAAAAACTCATGGTAAGGGCACAGACTGACTTCCGAAAGTTTTACTATGAAGCCAGTAGGTTGTGGGTTTGATTTATTCAAATAGGCCTTCACAGGCACTTATGAATGGTCAGACTAACACCGTTTCGGAAGGTTGCTTTTACTGAGAAGAGCCGGCAACAAACTCAGCAATTACTCTTTACAAAATAAGATTTTGTACATAAAGATGTGTCCTGCTGGAGCGAGCGCTACACCCAAGCATTGTCGTCAGTAAAATAATCGTTTATGTTGTCGAAAGCCTTTTGTACTAAAACAGTCTTAAATCTTTCCTTAGATTTTTTTTTAAAGGGAAATTTAAAATTACAGCAGGGTTTTTATTATTGATGCGTGCACTAAGACCTAAAAATGCCTTGCACTTTTTGCAGTCTTTATGCAGAAGTGACAAGTTTATCCTTATTTCTAGTATTGATGGAGTGCATATCACTCTTTTTTACATATAGACTAATATTTTGATGTACAAATTCTATGTTTGCATAAATAAACTGCGATGCAACTGTGAGGATATTTGTTCAAACTTTTGTGTTAATGAACATGTCGGTTTTGTTCTGTGTCTGGTTGTTAATATATATGAAAGTATGTATTTAAAAAAATAGTAGTATATCAATTGTCTGTTCTCATCACTACATAGTATAAAACAAAGTCGCTTTCTCTGTCCCTATATCCCCTATGTATGCTTAAAACTTTAAAACTACGCAACGGATTTTGATGCGGCTTCTAAGTAGATAGAGTGATTGAAGAGGAAGGTTTTTATGTATATTACATGTGACATCCCACGGGAACGCGGGTAAAACCGCGGGGGACAGCTAGTTATTTATACAATAGAGGCTGTTTTTCAATGATATTATTAGCTGTCAAAGGCCAATTTGAACTGCTTATTAGAAGGGGACGGCACATATTCGTGTGTACATCTTCCGTAATCGGTTCTAATCCTAATTATATATGATTATTGTAAATGTGAAGGTCTAACTGTCGCGTCAATCACAAACGGTTGAGAAAAGAACTAAACACAGATGCGTTGGTTTTATATTGTACGACATGGGAATCGAAGGGTTAGTCGAGATTTATGCATACAAAAAATATTTGCGGTCATTTTGAAAAACTGAATATTTTTTGATTTAATAAGGGGCCGCTCAAAATTCAAAACCATTTATTCACCCTCGGAAGGCACTCATGAAGGTCAAATTTAAAGTTACTGAAGCTACTACATTTATAAATTACGTCACGCTTAAAATCAGCCTATTTTGACCCCAATTGACCAGACTTGGCACATAGATAGAGCATATATTGGAATAATATATAGGCTATTTTTTATTCTGGGAAAATGTTACATCCCTCGGGAACGCGAGTGAAACCGCGAGGGACAGCTAGTTTTATATAAAAATAAATATTGTCAGGTTGATTAAAAGATTTAAAATTAAATCACTTTACTCACCATTTTTGCCGTTCGGTTATGACAAGCGACTGTGCTCAGACTCTTGGACGTCAGCTTTTATAAAGCATTCTCGAAAACCACAGTAAAGGCTTCATACAGTAAGGTTAATTTGGTTATTACTGTTTTTAGGATACCGTACTGGTAGGGTGCCAACGGGGTCGTATTGATAAGGTTCCGCATACAGTAAGATAATTTGGTAATTACTGCATAATATTAAGCAAGAATTTAGACTGTTTTAGTACAAAAGGCTTTCATAAACGATTTTTTAATGACGACAATGCTTGGGTGTAGCGCTCGCTCCAGCAGGACACATCTTTATGTACAAAATCTTATTTTGAAAAGAGTAATTGCTGAGTTTATCGTCGGCACTTCTCAGTAAAAGCAACCTTCCGAACCGGTGTTAGAGTCTGACCATTCATAAGTGCCTGTGAAGGCCTATTTGAATAAATATATTTTATAGGATCCTGTACCCAGAGCCCTATTACTTAGGCTTCGCTGTCCGTCTCACACAGGGCTGTATCTCATGAACCGTAACAGGTAGACAATTGAAATTTTCACAGAGTGTGTACTACTATGGCCGCTATAATCAAAAATAAAATTCTACTATACTATAAATGCGAAAGTTTGTATGTAGGGATGTTTCTTACTGTTTCACGCAAATACTGCCAAACGGATTTAGATGCAACTTGGCATATAGATAGGGCATAACCTGGAATAACATATAGGCTATGTTTTATCGCGGGAAAACGCGACATCCCTCGGGAACGCGGGTAAAACCGCGAGGGACAGGTAGTATAGTTAATAATAAAATGGGGTTATCCAAGAAATGTGTTTTTACCGCCGTTTTGTTATTGTACGGTGCCTACCGAACCCTTCGTGCCACTACATAGCCTATGGCAGTCGGGAATAGTGGAGCTTGTAATTCTTTTTTTAAATAATTACAGACAAAAGTTCAATTTAAATAAAAAAAATATTAATGGAAATGATAAAATAGCCAAAAAGACAGACCAGATAACACTTGAATGAAATAAAATAAACCTTGCTGAGTTTCTTGCCGGTTCTTCTCAGTTGAAAGCTGACATCCGAACCGGTGGTAGCTTCATTGAATTTGCCCTTCATAAGTGCCCTCCTCGGATCTAAATTGAATGAATGAGTTTGAATATATTTTTTCTAAATGAAACAACCTAACTAAATTGTACGTCTTTATAATTTTCGTTTAGTTTTCTTATTTTGACAGTTACAACTGACTTGTATTACTGCATTTCCACCAATATTCATATACTGTGACTCCTATTATGGAGATTCGTCTTTATGGCATGAATTTTTTTTTAATTTAAAGTTGTTTACAATCTTTTCACGTGGATGTATAGTGTATATTCTGTAGTCTGTCAAATTTAAGAAATACCTTGTGGTGTTTCAATATGTCATTGAAAAAATAACTTTATGGCTTTTGAATTAAGATTTAATTGTGTGATAATGTAAATTAACCTATTATCATATTCTACTAATATTGTAAATGCGAAAGTTTGTATGTATGGGTGTTTGTTAATCTTTCACGCAATAACTACTAAACGGATATGGATGAAACTTTGCACACATATAGAGCATACCTTGGAATAACATAAAGGCTATTTTTTATCACGGGAAAATGGCAGATCCCTGGGAAATGCGCTTGAAACTGCGGTGGATAGCATAGTAGAGCAATAAAGTCCATTTTCCTATGAAAATCATAAATGTCAAAGGGTTATACATCGGTGCTAGTCGCTCGGTCACTGTCGGGAGAACTCGGGTGGACAAGATGTATGCTATATCAAAAAGTCTTTATGCCATTCTGGAATGGTTACTTTGTATGATGTTGCACACATAGCGACCAGCGGGACCAGCACTGATATAGGCACTAGCTCCACCGCGAGACCATCTCTAATCCAACTGTATCTCAGCAATCTCTGCATATTTCACACATAGCGACCAGCGGGACCAGCACTGATATAGGCACTAGCTCCACCGCGAGACCATCTCTAATCCAACTCCATCTCAGCAATCTCAGCATATTTCAGCAATGCGATTGTATTGCGCTGTGAGACAGTTGTTGTACAACATTGTGGAGCTGATATTTCAAACTGTTAGACTGCCTTTTGGTTTTTGTCCGTCTGTATCCAACATAACAGCTTTTGATAAGGTATTTTGGATATAGCAGACATCTTGTCCACCCGAGTACTCCCGACAGTGACCGAGCGTCTAACACCGATGAATTTAAAAATGCACTTTATTGCTCTACCGTCTATCCCCCACAGCTTCATCTGCGTTCCCGAGGGAACTTAAATTTTCCCATAATAAAGAGTAGCCTATATGTTATTCCAGGGCATTTGTTTGTTACACATAGCCATTCGTATAGTGAAGGACATTTTTATCCCGGGGATGCGGCAGAAACCGCGGCAGGCTATATTTTACCTCAGATATTAAACTAGGTGTTTCTGTTCCTGCCGAGCGCGGCACACGCTGGCAGACTGTGCCGCTTGGGGAGGAGTCGCGCCGTGCCCACATCTCTGAAGTAGGCAGTCACCTCTTGCTGCCAGCCGTGGTCGGGTCGATGGTCAGCGACAAGGAGGCCTGGGACGCAGTGGTCGCCTTAAGCTTAACAACTTCACGTTTCAGCTAAGGCATTTGAGATGCCGAAAGAGCACCTTGTGTTGTAAATAGGGGGTGACCACTTACCAAGTGGACCGTCCGCTTGTTTGTTGGCAAAAACATCTGACAAACTACTGTCATTACAGCTTAATCATAACCAATCTCATTGATTGATAAATGGGAGGGCGGCCATCTTGTAAATTGTGTTAAATTTAGTAAAGAAAGCGACCTTGGTACACGCTGTGGGGACACGAATGTATTGTCAGAGATAATTTCGCAACACGCAATGGTTTTCTTAATGTGGCAATTGATATATTCACACATGATGCGTTTCTGTTGCCGCTATAACAAAATAAAATATAATCTAATCAAATACTTTAAACTAGCGACCCGCCCCGGCTTCGCTCAGGTGCAATGTAGATACTAATACATAAAAACCTTCCTCTTCAATCACTCTATCTATCAAAAACCGCATCAAAATCCGTTGCGTAGTTTTAAAGATTTAAACATACATAGGGATATAGGGACAGAGAAAGCGACTTTGTTTTTTACTATGTAGTGATATATAATTAGGATCTCGGAAACGGCTCCAACGATTTTCATGAAATTTTGTATGCAGGAGGTTTCGGGGGCGATAAATCGATCTAGCTAGGTTTCATTTTCAGAATATGTGTTTTTAGGCAATGAAAACTGCTACAATGTCATTCGAAGGTAAGGTTTTCATGTTACATCTTTTGTGAGAAATACTGTTATTGGGAGCCCTTTATTATGGCATTTATAATTATTACTACTATTTCTAGCTGTATCCCGCGTTCCCGAGGGATGTAACATTTTCCCGGGATAAAAGCCTATATCTTATTCCAATATATGATCTATCTATGTGCCAAGTTTCATCTAAATCTGTCCTGTAGTTTTTGCGTGAACGGAGAACAAACCTACATACAAACTTTCGCGCTTATAATATTAATATAATAGTAGTAGGGTGGAAGAATTTTAAGGATTCTTCTATTAATTGCGACAATATTGTTATTTTCTATTTTGTAGTCTTGTTAATTCTTTGTATTTTTGTTTTGTTTTTAAATGTTACCTTAAATAAAGTATTTTGTAAATAAAATAGCCAAAAAGTCAGAATAGATAAAATTTATATAAAAAATAATGTAGCCTTGCTGTGTTTCTTGCCGGTTCTTCTCAGTTGAAGGCTGACTTCCGAACCGGTAGTAGCTTCAGTAACTTTAAATTTGACCTTTATGAGTGCCCTCCGAGGGCCTAAACTGATTAAATTATTTTTAATTTTGAACAATGAAACCCGTTACTGATAAATAATTCCGAATTGACACCATATGCTGGCGGCATACTCTTTTGTCCGTACGTCTGTTACCGTGTCATAACCTCGAGAAACGTGTTCCGAGAGATGCGCACGCGTTTGTTGCGCAACGCCGCGCGGTGATATTAAAGATACTACTGTTATGTTAAGTCAAATTATAAAATATCTAGCTGTCCCCCGTGGTGTCGCGTTCCCGAGGGATGTAACATTTTCCCGCCACAAAAAATATCCTATGTTACTTCTAATACCTCCAAGAATATGTGTACAAAGTTTCATGATGATCGGTTGAGTAGTTTTTGCGTGAAAGCGTCACAAACAAACTTACATTCACATTTATAATAGTACCTGGATGACCGAGCATTGCTCGGGATTTCTTTACTAACGTGACTCCTACCGTATTCTCTTTTTTAAAGCACTGTCATATATACCTAGATACGAATTAGATGCGATAATAAAGGGCTCCCAATAACAGTATTTCTCACAAAAGATGTAACTTGAAAACTTTACCTTCTAATGACATTGTAGCAGTTTTCATTGCCTAAAAACACGGATAAAACGACATTTTCTGAAAATTAATCCTAGCTAGATCGATTTAACGCCCCCGAAACCCCCTGCATACAAAATTTCATGAAAATCGTTGGAGCCGTTTCCGAGATCGTAATTATATGTACAAGAATTGCTCGTTTAAAGATAGATTAGTAGGGATGTTAAAAGTAAATTTCACGACTATTATACCCGAAGTTGTAGGCAGGTGTCAGTATATCAGACCCGCAAGATATTTTGAGTGTTGCGTTTGTCGCCGCCTAACTAGCATTCCGTGCCCTGGTTTTACTCGTGTTCCTGAGGAATGGAATGTCTCCCGAGACCATATCTATGGAAACCATTTAACTGATATACTATATATACTACTTTTTTCATCTAAATACATAGTAACATAGATATTTACACCCAGACACAGAACAAACATACATGTTCATGCACACAAATGTTTGTCCTGAGTGGGACGACCAGCTGGATTGTTATAAGTCATCTGTTATTTATTTTTTAAGGATCACCACAAACGATACACATAACTAAGAATAAAAAGATGCTTCAGAGATAAAATGCCTTGTGCTCACTTAATTATAGGTAATCACAGCTAACACCAACAACTTATACAGCTATTTTAAATTTAACAAAAATTAAAAAGTTACATTTAGGTATACAAAACTAAGGAACAAAATTAAATTATTAATAAAATAAAAAAAATCACAAAACATAACAGAAACTAACATAGACCTAATATCTAGGCCCATGCAGGGGCTGGTACTACCTACCCGTGCCAAGACCCAAGATAGTCCTTCAATTTTATTTTTAATCTAGGTAGACTATCACCATAAATGTCCAAATCCAACAAACGGGACAAATCGTTGTAAGATTTGGTCATTCTGGTAATTGGCGAGATCTGTTCATTAGAAGGAAGTAGAATACAGTAAAAGCTCCGTATTCGAGCTTCCTTCATTCGCGTTTTCACTATTCGCGGTTAAAAAAAATGCGACCCAATTCCTATATTCGCGTATAAAGATTTCTTTATTCGCGGATCTAATCGGTACATACATATGTTCAATACGGTCAAAAACTTCAATCAAATTTTTTCAGTTTTTTTTTATATATTTGTTATTTATTTTGTCACCTAGAAACGTATCCCCTGTAATCCCATATAAATGACCATTCCACATTCACGGTTTCTGTATTCGCGGCATATTTACGGAACGTATACCCCGCGAATAAGGAGCTTTTACTGTACCATAATAATATTAAATTTAATAAAATGCGACCTTTTATTTTTAAAGTCCATAAATCATACATTTACTTATGTTTTTCCTTTTTGTAAATTGATTTGAATAATTTTACATATTATATTATTAGCTTCAAGAAGGGTGTGAAGAGATTTTTGCAGGGTCGGCAACGCGCGAGTGATACCCTGATACCCACGGTCCATAGGCTGCGGTGAGCGTTTACCATCAGACGGGCCGTCAGCTTGTTTCCTACCTTAGAAGTATAAAAAAAAAACCTGTGTAGTAATCGAAATTCGACCGTAATCCTATATTTTAAAGTTTGAACTTTATTGGGATTTTTTATACAAGGGCTGATAAACAAGCAGACGGTCTATCTAGGTTAGTGGCCACCGCCTATGTACATTTGCAACACCAGGGGCATCGCCGCGTTGTCGCTGAGACGTGAAGTTAAGTCTCATGTGCCTGTAATGTCACTTTACCTTTCTAACCGAAACAGTAATACAAGTGCACTACTGCTTCACTGTTTTAGTATTACCTCTATAATCTATCTTTATCTATCTTAATATATATATTTCTTGTGTGCGTGTGTATGTGACTGAACTCCTCCTAAACGACTGGACCGATTTTGATGAAATTTTTTGTGTGTGTTCGTGGAGATTCGAGAATGGTTTAGATTTACAATTGGACCCGGTAGGGGGCGCTGCGATCGAAACCCTGAATTTTTGTATGGACTTATTTTGGCAGGACAACGTTTGTCCGGACAGCTAGTACATATGTATAAACAAAAAGGGGTACCTTTGACGCACCGTCATCTTTTTTTTTTTTTTTTTATTTATTAATTATAGCACACAATACAGAATATAATCTTGAAAAGACAATTGTATACATTTAAAGGTATTGAACTAGATTACATTCCAATCAATGTATGCCTAGACGCATTATAGTAAAAATTAAAAAATGTTTCGCTAGAAGGAATTAGATATACAGTGTAAACTCTTTATAACGTTATCCTTTATAACGATAAACTCCCTATAACGTTGAAGTGAGCCCAAGTTGGTTGGTTTGTTCACTTTGTTTTGTTTTTTTTGTTCACTCCATATAACGATAACTCTCTATAACGACAAAAAATGCTCAGTCCCTTGAGTTTCGTTATAAAGAGTTTACACTGTATACTTATTGCAAATTAAAATATTAGATACGGCATAAAAATCTAGAACAGAATATTTTTTAATTGTCTCTGGAATCGACACAACTTTGAATTAAAAATATCAATGTCTCTGTTAGTTACGAGGATCTCGTTGTATTGGCGACACATTCTAACTATGGGGTTCTCAAACATCTCAAAACTACTGAACATATCGGGATGGGACTGCTAACATTCGACGATTTTTCACTAGATTGTTATTGGCTATATATGATATCGATAAACACGTCTGAAACCGCAGGTAACAGCTAGTCATTGCAGATAATTGTTTTTGAATTTTGTCCTATTACGTCAGCTGCTAGAGTGTACAAATACGTCAGTATGTGTTTGACATTGGCTGTTTGAACGATTATAATAATAAGGAATTGATAAAAAGTATCCTATATAATATTCCAAGGTCTGTTCTATCTATGTGCCAAGTTTAATCAAAATCTGTTCGGTAGTTTTTGCGTAAAAGGCTAAAATAACCTTACATATATTTTTTTTTATGAGTTGGTAGGCAAACGAGCAAACGTATCGCCTGATGGTAAGCGATTATTATTATCCTCACAATTTCTCGCATTTAAATATAAAGCTGTCCCCCGCGGTTTTACCCGCGTTCCCGTGGGATGTCACATGTATTATACATAAGAACCTTCCTCCTCAATCACTCTATCTATTAAAAAAAAAAGCATCAAAATCCGTTGCGTAGTTTTAAAGATTTAAGCATACATAGGGATAGAGGAAGCGATCCCTTGTTTCCGCCACTTTCCCGGGTGATGTAACATTATCCGGCACAAAAATTATCCTATGTTAATTCTAATACCTCCAAGACAATGTGTACAAAGTTTCATGATGATCGGTTAAGTAGTTTTTGCGTGAAAGAGTAATAAACAAACTTACATTCACATTTACAATATTAGTAAGGATAATACTAGCTGTCCCTGTTATCGCCGTTTTCCCGGGGTATGTAACATTTTGCCGGGATAAAAAGTACCCTATATGATATTCCAAGGTTTGCTCTATCTATGTGCCAAGTTTCATACAAATCTGTTCGGTCGTTTATGCGTAGAAGAGTAACAAACATTCTAACATTTCACATTTATGAATATTAGTAGCATTTATAACTAAATATCTATCAAAAGACTTGAATTTAACTAATAACAAACCTTGATCTTTGAACTTGTATAAATGTTTGGTTGTTTTGTATAAGACTAGTATTGTCGCACGGAAATGTTTGCCTTTAGGTTCTATATACTAACTCATCTGTAGGGAGTAAGCGACTAAAGTGTATACCGATGACCGCGTGCACTTTACACCGCGCGACGAGTGGAAGAGAGCATTCCCACTTACATGCATTAAATACCTGGGAATCGAAATCGATGCTAATTTGACTTTTGAGAACCATATAAAATCGCTATCCCAAAGAATACGCAAACTTGCATACATTTGAGGGACCCTCGTGATGTGGCAGAGAAGCAGACTATGAAGATGGTTTGTGAGGCTTTGGTGCAATCCATCATATCCTATTGCCTCACCACATGGGGTGGTGCTTGTAAATATAAATTGATAACCCTTGAAAGAGCTCAGAGGATGATACTAAAAGTGAGTCATTCGAAGGCTCGATTATATTATAACTCGTGTGTTAACTGTACACCAACTTTACATAATGTTATCCGTACTCCTAAAACATAGTAATATTCCCGAAGCAAGAAAAAATCGCATAGCCCATACTAGAAGGAATTTCGCAGTCTGTGAGCCTACTATCGTGAACACTGCTTTCGCTCAAAGATTTTTTCTATACCGAGGAAACATGGTCTATAATAAGATAAATAAAAAGTGTAAAAAGAAACTCAAGGAATGGTTACTAGACTTGGACTATACTGATACTGAAAAAATCATTGAACACGTAATTTAGCAGGAAACATAATATAAAAACAGTCGCGCGCACACAAACACACGCACACACACACACACACACACACACACATAGACACATAGACACAAATACACAACATTTATTACTATTATTACACATTATTTATTTATTTATTTAACTACTTACTTGACAATTTGTGACATTAGAGTTTTGGGGGACCTGGAGTGCTAAAATACAGGCCTAGGCTTAGTTTAGACTCCAGATCTCCCACAAATTACAGATCAAATCTGTCATGGTTTTCATAAATGTTAAAAATAAGTACCTACTACCTAGACCTGCCAATTATGAAACTCTGCTCAATTTTGTATCCCTAATGTTGTAATTTGTGGAGATGAAATAAACGCATTTTTATTATTATTATTTTATAATTTACCAGCTGTCCCCCGGGTTCCCGAGGGGTGTAACATTTTCGCGGGATAAAAAGTCTATATATATTTGTATGAAACTAGTATTTTCTTGGTCTGTGCTAAAATCTCATTGTAAAGACCATGAGTTTTTAACGTACGCACTCGCTAGCGACGGCGTAAAACATTTCTATGGCAAATGTGTGCAGCGCCACTAGCGGTCACCTAAAGAACTAAAATCGATAGTACGAGTCGATAGGTAAAAAATCGAAATGTAAACACTAGCGAGTAACGTTTTTTAGCCTTTGCTATAGAAATTCGGTACCATGAGTCACAAATTTGACAGTTCCTATCGAGAAATACTGTATCGATAGTAGTTTACTCGCTAGTGACTAAAGTAAGTTTCGATAGCAACTCGTGGTAGAGGTACTGATCAACATCAAACTAAACGCGGGTGAAACTGCGGAGGACAGCTAGTAAGTAGCCTATAACCATCTAGGAAAAATTCCGCGTCGAATGATAGCAGTCCCATCCCGATATGTTCAGTAGTTTTGATGTGATAGTGCGTCATAGGAACCCTATTTTCCTTATATTTATATAGATCAGGATAACATAATTGTTTTACTGTGTTTCGATTAGAAAGGTGCAGCCGGTGACATTACAGGCACATGAGACTTAACTTCACGTCTCAGCGACAACGGTATTGTCAGTGATACTAAATTATTATAAGACCATCATGTAACTTGATATGAAATTACAGGCACATGAGACTTAATAACTTCACGTCTCAGGGTCGACAACGCATTGGCGATGCGATGCAATGCAAATGTCCATAGGCGGCGGTGACCACTAACCATCAGATGGACCGTCTGCTTGTTTACCATGTGGTATAAATAAAAAAAAACTGCCAGTCCGTTTGTTTGTCAACCTTCTAACGTAAAGATGTTATTTATCATTGATGTACATACTATCAATGATAGACGAACAGTAGATGCGTTGTTCGCGCTTGAAATGGCAACATCAAATGATGGTAATTGACCTAATACCATTTAGTCGCGCACCAACCACTGTCGCACCAATTCAGCACTTAATCTTAACGTAACTAACGGTGTATATGCATCTCTCTCTAACAACAGGTACACCATAAGGTGGTATTGAGTTGTAGAGCTCTTAGTGCAGAGTTCGTCCGCGGAATTACAACCTTTCCCATTTCCGCCGTGAAGCAGTAGTGCACTTGTATTACTGTGTTTCGGTTAGAAAGGTGCGGCCGGTGATATTACAGGCACATGAGACTTAACAACTTCACGTCTCTGGGTCGGCAACGCATTGGCGGTGCTCTTGGTGTTGCAAATTTTCATATGCAGTGACCACTTACCATCAGATGGACCGTCATGTTTGTCAGCCCATGTGGTATATAAAACTTAAATGTTTCGGTAGTAGCAAGGAGCTTCATAAGTGCCTTCCGAGGACCTAAACCGAATGAATGGTTTTGAATTTTAAATTTTGATTTTCTTTCTCTATCTTGCCGCGTATTTGTTGCTATCTAGAACTTACGCTGAATTAAGAGCCGTGATGATGCTGAATGGCATGTCTATATTCGAATACGTTATTGTATATTATATATAGAATAAAGAACGCGTGTCCGTTAGTCCTTCACCTTTATATGTATAGGGAAAAAAATAATAAAACACGAGATATTTTTAAAGTATATGCATTATGTATCTACTACGCAACATGATTTGAATTAAAACGTATGTGTGCGTGTTTTGTTTTCCATATATCGTTAAATTTATACTAATTATAAAGGCCAGGTGGCGTAGTGGCTAGCGGCCTTGTGAAACTACAGGCCGTGGGTTCGATTCTCACCAATTATAAACATTTGTGTGCATGAACATGTCTGTTTGTTCTGTGTCTGGGTGTAAATCACTACATAGTATAAAACAAAGTCTCTTTCTCTGTCTCTATATCCCTATGTATGCTTAAATCTTTAAAACTACGCAACGGATTTTGATGCGGTTTTTTTTAATAGATAGTGTGATTCAAGAGGAAGGTTTTTATGTATATTACATGTGACATCCCACGGGAACGCGGGTAAAACCGCGGGGGACAGCTATTATCTATATAAGTATGAATAGGGTATTGTAGTACGAGTATATCAGTTCTCTGGTTTCCATAATTACTAGTTCTGCTTAGTTTCGGCTCAGAAGGCGATGTGAAAATCCGAAATTAATGATTCCTAATATTCAAGTATTTATTAAGTAGAGCTCTTAGTGCAGAGTTCGTCCGGGGAAGTAGGTACTACCTCCATACCCATTTCCGCCGTGAAGCAGTAGTACACTTGTGTTATTGTTTCGGTTAGAAAGGTAAGGTGACATTACAGGCACATGAGACTTAACTTCAAGTCTCAACAACAACGCATTGGCGATGCCCCTGGTGTTGCAAATGGCCATGTTTGTCGTGAAAATGTTTGTTCGTCTTGCAAAAACTACTAATCCAATTTCGATAATACTTGGTTAAAAGGTACTTTATAAATTCGATTTACACATACGATACTTTTTATCCTGTTACCTTCCAAACCGCTATTAGAGTCTGACCATTCATAAGTGGCTGTAAATGCTTATTGGAATCACTATTACAGGCCAGTTGGCTTGGTGGTTACCGCCCTGACTGCCAAACCGAAGGTCGCGGGTTCGATTTCCACCCAGGACAAACATTTGTGTGCATGAACATGTCTGTTTGTTCTGTGTGCGTGTAAATATCTATATAATGTGGCATATGCCCTAAACGAGGTATACAATGGTATATACTCGTCCAAACTTCTAATAAACTCCATGAAGCTAATGAGATATACGGACGCGCAAGTACCCAAAACACTCCCTAACACCCTATTCCTGGTCCATACCCAGGAAGAAAAGGCATTCTTGACCAGCAAGGGATATGGAGAGGGCACAGGGTCACGCGTCCTTACCATCCACGAAGCGCAAGGAGCCACGTACGAGTCGGTCCTCATCTTTAAAACAAAGGCCAAAAAACTCCAACTCCACGACAGCGTGCCGCACGCGGTAGTGGCGATATCGAGACACACCGTTGGCTGCACCTATTATGCAGACGACGGTGATGACGCGATCGGCAGGTTTATCCAGCGGGCGACGGCCGCGTCGACAAGAGCCATTTTCGAATACAACTTAAAAATGGCCATAAAACATCGAGATGCAGTTGTCATGGAAAGTCTTTTGGGAGCGAAACCATCCGAGGCTGAAATAGCTTAAACTTTAATATTTAGAATTATAAATTTTGATGAATAAGTGTAACTAAATTTATGTAAATGCTAAATTATTTTAATCCATGTATCGGCAATAGAAAAATTTAATGTAACACTATTATTAAGGAACCACAAGCCTCAGTTCAAAACAACGAGCTGAGCACGCGCGGAAAGATGTTAATTTTTAGAAACACATTACAATAGATCGTAAAATAATTAATCGTAGAATCTTCAAAGAGTACGGACTAAGAGTCCGTAGAAAATGTAAAAAAAAAAAAAAAAAAAAAAAAAAAAAAAAATATCTATATAAGTGTGTATTTTTGAAATTACACATATTACACAATTACAGTTATCTGGTTTCCATAGTACAAGCTCTGCTTAGTTTGGGATCAGATGGCCGTGTGTAAAAGAATGTCCTGGGTCATTTATTTATTTATATTTTTCATTACATATCCCGAGTAAATGTGACCTTCGGGAAAAACCGCGGGGAACAGCTAGTGCATAACAAGATGCTCGAAATCCTGTTATACGATCATTACCAAAAATAGTTATATCAATTACAATGGGCCACGCAGTACCACCAAATATTTACCGACTTGGAAAATGAATAATTCAGCTTCTCGCATCTCAGTGACATTTTAACCGACCCGAGCGGTCAAGGTTATGTATTGACTGTAATGTACAGTATGTAGGGAATTATGGACAGTAGTGTAGGTTCTGATTAACTTTGAAAAGAGGCGGCCTTAGGGTGTGGCGAACGGGGCAATCGCCGGGGGCCTCGCACTACCCAAGCAAATTAAAAATTTCTTGTCAAACCTGTCAAATACCTAAACCAAACAACCGGACTTACTTTCGCATCACATACTATTCACGATGGATAAAGGGCCTCGCAATGACCTGCCGCCCGGAGCCTCGCAATGGGTAAGGCCGCCGCTGACTTAGAAATAACATATAATAAGACATTGATGACTTAGGTAAGGAAGATTTTGGCGATTTTTGACCTCTTCTACCCGTAAGTAAGGGTACTTAGATTTCTCGAACCCGACGAGATGGGAATCTCTCCCCACGTCTCGTCTTCTTATTCGAGCGGGTCATGTAATTTTAATCTGCTAATTCTTAGTCAAAAATTACTATTTCTAAATGTTTTATTAAACTGTTCTTTTTTATTTACTAGATCCGGTGTAAAATTTCGTTACATAAGTAGTATATGTAGTACTAGCTGTCCCCCGCGGTTTCACGCGCGTTCCCGAGGGATGTAACATTTTCCCCGCACAAAAAGTATCCTATGTTACTTCTAATAACTCCATGAATATGTGCACAAAGTTTCATTATGATCGGTTAAGTATTTTCGCGTGAAAGCGTAACAAACAAACTTACATTCTCATTTATAATATTAGTAGGGATTGGCAGGATATCAGTTATCTGGCTTGCATAGTTTCCATAGTTTTGACAGGCCAGTTGGCTTGGTGGTTAGCAACTCTGACTGCCAAGTCGAAGGTCGCGGGTTCGATTCCCAGCCAGGACAAACATTTTTGTACATGAACATGTCTGTTTGTTCTGTGTCTGGGTGTAAATATCTATATAAGTGTGCATTTAGAATTATGTATGCCTACACATTTTAACGATTTTCCTCAATTTTCTCAGGATTCCATCATCAGGTCTTGTTGTCATGATCATGGGACCATCTGTGAAGTCTACCCTTTTATAAATATATAAATAAATCGAAATCGATTGGCGTGATATTGAATTACTCATTCATTTGTCGCACACATACTTAATGCAAATTTTAGACTTATATGGTTATCTCATGGGTGTCATTGTCAGAACTGGACCAAATTGAAATGGGACCACACGGGAAGCACCAGCTTTCAAATAAAAAAGAATCATTAAAATCGCTTCGCCCAGTCGAAAGATATGAGGCAATAAACATAAAACAAAATAACAGACGAATTGATAACCTCCTCCTTTTTTGAAGTCGGTTAATTTTTTTTTACTAAATGTAGTATATCAGCTATCTGGTTTCCACAGTACAAGTCTCTGCTTAGTTTTGGGATCAGATAGCCGCGTGTAAAGAATGTCCCGGGATATTTATTTATTTACTGATTATAATTTTACTGTGTAACAAAACAGTAGGGTCAGGGTGATCTGACGCAACGCATAAAATTCCAAACGATGACCGGACATCTACAGATTTATGAATAAATCATTCCAAGAATCATTTTATACATAAAAAATAAGATACTATAATAAATTAATAAAATTAAAAGTTATTTACTGTATCCCTGCTCTAGGTCAAATTAAAACCTACTATTATTGTAAATGCGATAGTTTGTGAGTATGGGTGTTTGTTTTTTTTTTTTATACCACTTTGACCGACGGTCGACCAGGGGCTCGATTCTGTAAGGAAAATGACACTAGCTCGAGGATGTTTCGTTGATATCGATCGATATCTATATATCGCGATATTCGATATCTATTTTTACTATTGTTAAAAAAAATAACTTGAAAATTTACTTAAATTTAGTTACATTTATATTCATCAAAGTATATACATTTTTAATATTATATTTGTTTAAAACATTTCGGCCTGGTGGTTTTCGGATGGTTTTGCTACCAAAAGACTCCATGACAACTGCATCTTCGATGTTTAAACACTTATAACGTTAACTTTCATAAGATTTAACCATATAGGGCTTAAACTAAAACCTAAAAAACCTGTCTCAGTTTCTGTCTGTAATCAAATCATCATCATCATCAGCCTATCTCCGTCCACTGCTGGGCATAGGCCTCAC
Source organism: Habrosyne pyritoides (assembly GCA_907165245.1). Classification (NCBI taxonomy): domain Eukaryota; kingdom Metazoa; phylum Arthropoda; class Insecta; order Lepidoptera; family Drepanidae; genus Habrosyne; species Habrosyne pyritoides. The sequence goes on from OU015615.1 coordinate 653,646, forward strand.
CTATGGCACGCCACTGAGCTCGATCTTCAGCTCTTTGTTTTCAACCGTTGCCAGCCAGCTTGCGTATATGATCGCTCCATCTAGCTGGAGGGCGCCCTACACTACGTTCACCGAGCCGTGGTCTCCGCTCTAGAACTTTAATCAATTATTGGAAGTAAACTTTGACTCTCTATATCTTCTATCTACTACCACTCTTTACGATTGAGGTGCAACATTACACACTTTTGGTATTGGCAACCTGAGTAGTTTTGACATTTAATTAAAAGTATCAGCCCCCTTATTCAGCTAATACCAACTTCGTCGGCGAGCCGCTTCACGGAGGCCTCGGAGAGCTTATCTCTCACTTAGTTACTACTACTTTAGCGTAGTGAGCGAAAGGAAGCTGCAACGAAACATCCTCGAGTTAGTGACATATTCCTTACAGAATCGAGCCCCTGATTTGACTTGTCAGTCATAATCGTAATAAATAAATAACAATCCCAAGACATTCTTCACACATGGTTACCTGATCCCAAGTTAAGCAGAGTGTACTGCTTGTAGTATGGCTACCAGGTAACTGATATACTACATATGCTACTTTTTAAATACATACTTATATAGATATTGACATCCAGACACAGAACAAACAGACATGTTCATGCACACAAATGTTTATTCTGGGTGAGAATTGAACCCGGACCTTCAGTTTGGCAGTCAGGGTCTCTAACCACCAAGCCAACTGGCCCGTCAATAAATGTTATTCATAGACTACCCTTTTTTTTCAGTGATGTCAAAGTTTGCTGTTCGCGTGGACGCTGCTGTGGCGGCGTTGGGCGGCGCTGGGGGTGTCGGCGCCGGCCTCGACGAGAACGAGTTTATAGACGCGTCGAGGCTCGTGTACGACGCCGTCAGGGAGATACGGCGCGCTGTCCTTATGAATAGGGTGAGTAGGGGTAAGGGGGGCTAGGTGACTACAAAATTAAATATTATATTTTTTAATTGGGATTTGTCACTTGTATTTACACGTAATATCGTGAAAGTGCTGACGTAACATTTATTTTTTCAATTAAGTTACCAATGAAAGTATTTTTATTTATTTCATTCTATCTGTGATATAGGCTAAGGACTGTTGCTAGTTTAATCTATAAATTTTTCTTTAAAAAATGTAACAAAAAAAAAACTATGAGTTGGACAGACGAGTTTCTCATTGATCTTCTCAATTGAAGGCAACTGCCAAGCTTTTGTCTAGTCAAAATCAGTCCAGCCGTTTATAAGTTCTATGACATACACACGGATTAGAAATATATATATATATAGATGATACAAATAATTGTATCTAAATATTAATAGGACGAAGAAGAATTGGACCCAGAAGATGTGGAGTTAGACGAACACTACACGCTGGAGACGCGGAGCAAATGTGAGAGCGATATAACGCCGTCCTTGTCTAGCTTGCATCTGTGTGGAACAGCGGAATTGTGTTTTGTGTCCATAGGTCTTTTAGCGTTATGTTAGTTCATTGTAATTTCGACAGATGGCGCTAAGTGGGGGGTTTTTTTTTATAATTTATTTATTTGTAAATTACATAGTAGCAGATTCTTTACGCTTTCACGGGAATGCTATATTTCCCTGGGATAAAACCTTTATAAATGAATTCCTGAGGAAATTTAAAATTTAAACAGAATAAGAACTCTCTTACGCACTATCCTGGAGTTTCTTTCACAAACGGCTATCTGATCCCAAATTTACCAGACCTTGTAGTTTAATAACCAGATAACTGATAAATACTGCTTTTTAAAATACAAACAAACAAGTACCAAATATGTTTGTCGTAACTGGCAACAACTTGTGGTGGCGGTCAGGGTCTGTCCATTACGCATCTGGCCAATAAAGACATCTGTTGTTCGCTATATCATACGACGAAACTTTTTGGATGCTAGATAGATTGAAAGCAAAGGTGTGATTCTCGAAAATAAAGTAAATGACTCTAGTTCGACATAACTTTCATCACGAGATGTCACTTTCCCAAAAAATCAAAATTCAAAACCATTTATTCAGTTCAGGCCTTCAGAAGGCACTTATGCAGGTCAAATTTAGAGTTACTGAAGCTACAAGCGACCCGATGTAGTTTTTATCAAATAAATCAGGGACAAGTACAATCGTACTACAAAAGGGGCGCTTTAAAGTGCACGCGAAAAAAATTACAACCATATTGAAATTCTAAAATTATCAGCGCCATCTATCGAAACTTGAAGATAAATACTTTAAACACTATTTTAATGTCATAACAATACGTCATATAGTTGTCTGACAGTGTTAATTCTATTGTGCATCGCCTAATTTAAGTAAGTAGTAATTAGTCAAAACGTCTAGGACAGCTGGTCTCCAAGCTGTACATAAAAAAATAAAATAAATCTTTTATTTATTACATTACAAGTTCAGTGATTACATGGGCTGGAACTGGTTTTTAAGTTTTTAAAAAACCTGTATTAGGAGAGACCCACTCTTTCGATGTTTTATGATTCAACTTGTTAACTCCTTCTAGGGTCAGTCGAAGGCCAAACGCAAGCCCATTCTTAATAAAAAAACAAAGGTTAATATTAAGATATAAATATAAAATGAAACAAATATAAATAAAATGCGCGAATAAAAAATCATTCGACCACTCGCGGTACCTCACCGCTTGGTTTGTTAAACAAAGATTCTATATGGCTAGTTGTTTTTTTACTACCTTCCATGGAAGCAAACATCGCTGATGATGAAGCCCGTCAGGGTGTAGGAGTCATCTGAGGCTATCGTCCCTTCCAAAAAAAGAAAGAATAAAAATGAGCAGGCCTTAAAGATAAAGTTTTGATCCAGCACGATTAAGTCTCTCTAACTCTCTTCAACTTTAGAAAAAGAAAGAAATGCTAATAGATTTACGTTTAGATTGTTCCACAATTGAGTTGGACCTCATGTGAGTCTCCCTTTTCAAATCTAGGCAAAGAAAGAGATGCTCATAGATTTAAGTTTACGATTGATGCACAATTGAGTTGGGCCTAATGTTAGTCTCTCTTACTCTTTTCAACTATAGGCAAAGAAAGAGATGCTCATAGATTTTGTTTAGATTCAGATCATTAGATTTGTGTTTAGATTAATGCACAATTGAGTTGGGTCTCATATCAGTCTTTCTCACTCTTTTCAACTTTAGGAAAACAAAGAGAGGTTAATAGATTTTAGATAGGTTTAGTTTGATGTACAATTGAGTTGGGTCTCATATCAGTCTTTCTCACTCTTTTCAACTTTAGGAAAACAAAGAGAGGTTAATAGATTTTAGATAGGTTTAGTTTGATGTACAATTGAGTTGGGCCTCATGTTAGTTTCTCTTACTCTTTTCAACTATAGGCAAAGAAAGAGATGCTCATAGATTTGTATTTCATTGATGCACAACTGACTTGGGACTAATGTGAGTCTCTCACCCTTTTCAACTTTAGGAATACAAAGAGAGGTCCATAGATTTTAGGTTTAGTTTGATGTACAATTGAGTTGAGACTAATGTGAGACTGCCTCACTCTTTTGAACGAGAGGGTCATAGATTTATGTTTAGTTTGAGGCACAACGAAGTTATCACTAATGTGACATTGAAATAGTGTGTAAAGTATATTCGAATGTGCGATTTTGTTATTAACAGCATGTTCTAACGTGTTGCGTTATCAAATATTGATGGGAGCGATGTCACTTTGATTATTCAATCAATTGAAGCAATAAGGGTCATTTTGTATTACCAAATGCATGGTTTTTTCAGTGTTAGTGACTAAGGAATGTACGTTTTGAAATTTGTGTTTAATAGATATGTCATTTCACGGGATGAATTTTAACATAAAAAGTGTGATATTGGAATTTTTGAGATTTTTTTATTAATAGTGGTGATTTTTGTTTTTGTGGTAATTGCCTTTTTTTGTCAATTCTGAAATTATGTAGAAACAATTATTGTAAGGATTATTTATCAATGCAAATCGGTTTAAACGTTGGGTTACTGCTATCTCTTTCACACACTCACGTTTAGAGAAGAGTAGTATCGTCATCAATGTATCGGTAATGGACTTTTATTTCGATTCCGAGTGCAGTACACAATGGCCTGACTGTTATCGTAGTTAGCTTTATTCAGTTTCTTTTTTCAATTTTTTTTAAATAATTTTTTTTACTTTTTTTTTATTTTTTATATTTTGAAGCTAGCAAACATTATGGTATGCGATAGCTTTGTTAACCACTCTTAATGATTAAGTACTAATTCTCGATTAGAATTCCTCTATCACACACACACACCATCAACCATGCATGCTACATGTTTGTCTGTTTGTCCGCATGCTGTGACGTCATTAACAGACGAGCGACGACCTGGATACCGACACGGAGTTCGAACCAGTCGAAGATATGACCATGGAGACGAGGAGCCGCTGTGAGTACCCATAGAGAAAACCATCGAGTGTTTATATTTGACATCAGTAAATTTTATTTTATTTTAAAAGAAATATCTTAATGTTCCCCGCAGTTTCACCCGCGTTCTTTAGAGATGTAGCATTTTCCCGGTACAAAAAGTATCCTATGTTCCTTCTAATACCTCCAAGAATATGTGTACAAAGTGTCACGATAATCGGTTAATTATCGCGTGAAAGCTTAACAAACAAACTTACATTCACATTTATAATATTAGTAGGGATTATAAAAATACTAGCTGTCCCTACAGACGTTGTTCTGCCCGGTAGGTGGCACTATGACCTAATAGTAACTTTACTACAGCGCCATCTAACGGATTCTTTTCTAAAACAATATTAGTAATAAAGGTATAGGGAAAATAAAATAAAAAAAACTGGAACTCGACAACTACGCCACCTATCGGGTTCAACTATAGTCAAAAACTATCCAAGTGATCACATAAGTATTCGTCAACAACAAACTAGTATTCAATCATAAAAATTACTAGTACTCGATCACAGCGCCACCTACCGGGTCAAATTGAATCTAAATCTTCCCCGCCCTTATCTTAGGTGGTGACATTTGTTAGACCCGCTCCCCTCTAGTATTACGTCACATACAACGTTGATAAAAGCGAAAGGCATTAAATGAAACCTCATATACTTTGGATCATTTTCAGGCCACACACCAAGAATCAGAGCAATAGAAGCAATAGTTTAGCCACAGGATATTTTTAAAGATTTTTCTTAGATAAAACACGATGTATCTTCCCTAGCAGCTGACCAAGAACATTGGCATAGCTACCTAGAGTCATTCACCTTAAAGTGACGAAATTCACGCGACGATGCCGCTCTTCATCAATAAGTTCCCAATACAAACAAGGCGCTACGCTATGCGATGTTGCCATTCCGATACGCAGGTCAGGGGACATTTTTACAAAGGCTGTTTAAGTTTTACTTTGACTATTCAGCTATTTAATTTGTTTGAAAAAAGCTTTTTTCGTATTTTTTACGTAAACTTTTTTTTATTAGTTTCAAATTAATCTTAAGCACGTATAGTATATGTGGTTTCATTTAATGCCTCTCGCTTTTATCAACGTTGTATAATTACAACCTTATAATAATGTAAAGAAAGGTACAAAATGGCACCTCGTGTCCATGGACTTTGAACACACTTCTTTATTCTAACAATTAGAACGGTTTCCACCAATAACACTAATTACACATATCAACTAAAAAGGATAACAATAAATGAGATCAATCAATTTACAAAACTAAACCTGTCACTGTAGCATCTCACAATACCTCATGCATTCCACAACTATCGTCTGCCATCCGTCAATGTATAATTATATTAAAGCTGATTTTGATCTGTGACGTCACGAAAAAAGACTACCTCACTATTTCGTCATTTATGGATTGCCCCTTTGTTTTGTATAATCTTGTATGCCTTCGTCAAATATTTACACTCGATACTCGCCAGGTAAGGAAGGAAGTATAAAATTATAATTGTTATTATTGAATTATTTTATGTGGATATGAAATATGGGTTTATTTAAATAAATAAATCCGTAGATTGAAAATATATATCCTGGGACCTTCTTTACCCCAAATTAAGCTGATCTTGTACTATGGAAACCAGATAACTGATATACTACATATAAAAAAGTTTGGAGGGTGTTCTCAGCAGTGACCTCCTAGGGCTTAAACTGAATATATGCCAAATAAATTTTAACCTTATAATTGTGGGGCTAAAAATCAAATTTGCAAGTCCAAATTAAAATACTTAATATGCAAAAAAAAACTTATTTCATATCCACGTTAAGTTTTTCATAAAAACTGCCCATTGTCTTGTTGCTTTGTCAATTCATTGTAAAAATGTCAATGGATAATCATACTTATTTCTTATGACATAAGGTATTGATGAAATTATTAAGTATGAAGAAGCAAATCTATCTTATAATGAGGCAATAGAGTCTATTTTGCAATAACACTTTTAGCTGTCAAAGTTGTAGGAAAATCATCTCTCTAACTTTTGAAATAAGGTACGTCTATTGATGCAATGATTTAGTATGCAAATGCAAATCGACTTTATTAAAAGGCCATAGGGCTTATTTTTCTATAACACTCTTTTAGCTTTCATAATAAGTCTATTTACTCGTGACAATTTTGACAGTAAACTATGTCAATGAAAAACAATTCTTATTGCGTACTAATGAGGTTCATTTTTCTATAAATTTTAATTTTGAAAGTTAAAAATGTGATTGAAAAATGTATCTTATTGCTGTTGAGTTTCAGCTATTAATCCAATGGTATGATGAAGTAAAATATACCTTGTGGTAAACAAATGAGATACAATTTACTTAAAATGTCACTTTTGTGTCGACAGCGAGCGCTCACACGGGTGAACATGGTGTTGATGAGTATCCTGATATCAGCGGCATCACCAACGCCAGGGTAAGTTGGTATATTTGTACTTTTATTAATACTAGCTATTGCCAGCGGTTTCACCCGCTTTTAGCCCCGGATCTACGTTGAAATCTGAGGCAGAAATTTGATAATGGCGCTAAAAGAAATATAATTACAGTAGTAGAGTTCTTAGTGCAGAGTTCGTCCGGGGAAGTACTACCATCTTACTCATTTCTGCCGTGAAGCAGTAGTGCACTTGTAGTACTGTGTTTCGGTTAGAAATGTTCGGCCGGTGACATTACAGGCACATGAGACTTAACAACTTCACGTCTCAGCGACAACGCATTGGCGATGCCTCTAGTGTTGCAAATGTCCATAGGCGGCGGTGACTATTTACCATCAAGTGGACCGCCTGCTTGTTTGTCGGCCCAAGTGTTATAAAAAAATACATATATTGGTGGGAGTTTTAGTGTCCTGGAGAATATAAGGGGGGATGCGTTAATAATCCAATAAATTATTGATGAAAAAAATGAGCTGGATCCTTAGTCATTTTGGAAGCAAGTTTTCTTCCTCCAAACATTTATTTTTTATTTATTATTGAACAAAAATAAAAACATGGTAAAATAAAACTAAATATTATTTACAATCTACAGAGGTTTATAAGAGTAATAACTTATTCAACATTTTATTTATTAACTAGCTGCGCCCTGCGGCTCTGCTCGCTCTCAATCCTGGTTATAAACCTTCCTCTTGAATTACTCTATCTATTGCTGAAAACTGCATTCAAATCCGTTGCATAGTTTACGATTCTATAATATACATACAAACGTTCATCTTTATAATATAAAAGGCGACGTGACTCAACCGCCATTTTGACGAAAGTAACATTTTTCTCAATGAATTATACTACTATGATGATGGTCCATGCACAAGTTCGTTGAAGCTTGCATTTAGTTTTAATATTCAACAGCTTCGATGTGGAATGTTAAGTAGTTTGGATGCAGTATCTGTTTTTGGGTGTTAAAATTTTCAAATAGCTCTCCTGTAAAGTTTTCAAAATGGCGCTTGAATCAAGTCGCCTTTTGACCATTTGTCGATTTTTTTGAATTACAGTACTCCAATTAAAAAAATTAGATAATTTTGTTAAATTTAAACTAATAGAACAATTAACATATAAAAATATATGAACCCCGTATCCCTCATGCAGGAGGCCATGCGAAAAATGACAGAGGAGGACAAACGCAAGATCCTCCAGCAAGTGGAGTTGTTCAGACGCGAGAAGATGACCTTCGACAACGAGGTGGCCAAGTGGGACGACGCCGGGAACGACATCATCATGCTCGCCAAGCACATGTGCATGATCATGCTGGAGATGACTGACTTTACCAGGTAAATAGGAATAACTTGGCAAGGACTTGGCTGAATCTTGGCAAGGATTTGGCTGAAACTTGATCAGAACTTGGTTGTAATAAATTTTAAACTGTAAGTAAATGACGGATCCGTTGACTTGGTGGTGATTGCCACATCACAGGTTGTGGGTTCGATTCCCACCCAGAACTAACATGTTTGTGCATGTCTGTTTGTTTTATTTTATTTTTATTTTATTTTATTTTATAGGTACAGAAACAGACAACAGATTGTGTATTACTTATAAATCTAGATAATTAACATTATATAAACCTGAAGTCCAATTATAACTGTACACAGCATCTAATAAGCAAAACATAATAATAACAATAATAAACCATTATATTAGTTAAAAGAACAAATTAAAAAAAATAGAAAAAGAAATACACAAAATAATAATAATAATTAGGGTAAGTACATCAAATTAAATATAAAAAATCTATTCTCTACGCAAATAATTCCTAAAAACATTAAGACTATCATTGAAAACATCAACTTGAGAGCACATGTCATTATATTGACTGCACATTCTATAAAGTGGACTATTTAGGGACACATTATTGTTACTTGCAGGTATGTTAAACAGATGTGGAGTACGCACAGATCGAGTTGGTACTTTGAAGTTTAATTTTTCTATTAGAGAGCTATCAAGTGAGCCATTGGCAATCTTATGCAGAGTGCACAGGTCGCTCACCCATCTTCTCCTATCCAGACTCATCATCTTGAACTTTTGAAGTCGATCGTCATATTCCGCTATTTTGCGCCTCAAACCGTATTTTGTGCATAGAGCTCTAAGAAACCGCCTTTGTATAGATTCTATACGGTCTTTATGAATATCATAAATGGGATACCATACAGATGAACAATATTCTGTTATGCTTCTTACAAGAGAGTAGTATAATCTTATCAAAGATCTTGGTTGCCTAAAAGGTTTTGAATTACGAAGCACAAAAGATAGCATACGGTTAGCCCTACTGCACATTTGATCGTAATGAGGTCTAAAGGACATAGCGGAATCAAACATCACTCCCAAGTCGCGAACCACACTGACTCTATCTATAATAATGCCTCCGATATTATAGTCAAACCTAAGTGAACCTCTGCATTTAGTAAATGTGATGACCTGACACTTTTTTATGTTTAGTGACATAGAATTCTCCTCACACCAATCCACAATGGTATTTAAATCGCATTGTAGAGCGTCACAGTCACGATGATCGGAAACACGTCTAAAAATTTTGATGTCATCCGCGTAAGCCAAGCACTCGCTATTAATATTACCTAAGAGATCATTGACAAAGATCAAAAACAAAAGAGGTCCTAAATTTGACCCCTGAGGCACTCCCGATGTGGCTAAAAAAGGAACCGAGTTATATCCACTTAGCGCAACTAGTTGTGTGCGATTTAGTAAGTACGATGATAGCCATCTATATAAGTTACCATGTATTCCGACACATTGGGCCTTTGAGAGCAATTTAGAATGGTCAACACGATCAAAAGCCTTTGAAAAGTCTGTATATATTGAGTCTACTTGATTTTTGCTATTGAACGATTCACATAAATAAATCGTGTAATATAAAAGATTGGAATTAGTTGACCTACCAGAGACAAATCCATGCTGGCGTGGACTCAATATATGTTTGAAATGGTTATATATGTGATTATAAATATAACCTTCAAATATCTTTGCGAATAAGTTGAGTATACAAATAGGTCTATAATTAGTAACGTCACCCTTATCACCGGACTTATGGACTGGCGTTACTTTAGCAATCTTCCATAATTCTGGAAAGATGCCTTCTTGTAGAGATTTATCATAAATGATCGACAGAGGCGTTACCAGCGCAGTTGCACATAGTCGAATGAAGATTGGTGGGATACCATCAAAGCCGCCATTCTTGGCAAGGTCAATATCTTTGAGCTTTGAGAGAAGATCATTTTTTGGTATATGGATGCTACTTATAGAATAGTTCGATTGGTTGCTACTAATAGAATTGTTAGCAGAATAATTGTTTGGTGAACGATAGCAATAAACTGACGAGAAATAATCCGCAAACAAGTTAACAACACCATCACCCGTACTAATAACCTTATCTTGATAAAACATTGTGCTAGGTATATTGTTAGTAACTCGCTTGACCTTTGTATACCGCCAAAAAGCTTTAGTGTTGAGTTTAAGATCATCTTCAATGCGCTCTATATAAGTTCTGAAGCATTGATCAGTCATAGTTTTGGCCCTAGCTCTAAGCAAAGAGAACATATCATAATCCCTAGGATTTCCGTATCGTTTGAATTTGATATGAGATTTATTCTTAGACTTAAGCAATTTTACAAGATCTTTCGAAAACCAGATAGGATACTTATTATTACTAATTTTAACCTTTGGAGTATACTTTTCTATGATAGAGTAAATAGTATTATAAAAAAAATGTACAAACTGATTACATCTCAGGGACGATGCGTGCTGGGCCCAGTTAATCAATTCAATATCTCTATTACAGGCATTGTAGTCAGTTTTTCGAAAACAGAGTTTTTCAATTGCGGTGTTATGTATCAGGGTAGTAGCAGCAGGTTTAAATATAAGTTCGAACGGTGGGTGATGTGCGTCTAGGCGGCTTATGGGTATAGTAGGCGTTAATGTTAGTAAGTCCGGATAATCAGTGATGGCTAAGTCGAGTATTCGTTTATTATGGTTTAAAATATGATTGAGTTGGCGTATTGAAGTTGAGTGAAACAATTCATACAAAGACTTAGATTTTTCACAGTTATGGTTTAAAGGACTACCTGTTTCAGTTGACCAATCGATATCACCCAAATTGAAATCACCCACAATACAGGTCATGTGCTTCGATGAGCTACTAAGCGTATTATAGCATTTGACGAAAAAATCCGATACAACACTAGTAGGCAGATATTCTGGAAGGTATGCAACACATAAATCCATAATGAAAGTTCCATTCACTTTTATTTGTACCCACAGATCCTCCAAATACTCGGAATGACAGTCACTTCTGTGTAAAATTTGGAGTTTCTTTGAGTAAGCGATGAGTAAACCACCACCATGACTCTTTTTAAACTGAGCACGAAATCTAATGTCTCGATCTCTGCGTACAACACAATACCTGTCATCAAATAGCTCAGAGGACAATATGTTATCATCAAGCCAGGTTTCAGTTAAACAAATTAAATCAAAATTGTTACTTAATACAGTATTATAAATATCAACAATTTTACTTTTCATACCTCTGATGTTTTGGTAATATATGGACAAATACATTTTTATTGTCATATTATCCAAACAACCACAGATCAAAAATACAATACAAATAAATCAACATATGAGGCCAAGGCTTTCTTGATTTTTAATAATTATAAAATTTGAATCCCTTGTTTTCCTGACATATATACGCCCATTCTTTACCCAAACAAACTGATATCTGAATTCTTTTGCCTTCTTACGCGCTGCAGCATGCAGGGACTTGTTGGTAGGAGAAAGATGTTCAGATATAAACACTGGTTTCTTATCACCTGCGATTCCCAGATGTGCAGTGTTGAGTTTCTCATTGGGGTTTGATTTGTTAAATCTGTGCACCGCGGAGTAGAAATCGTCACGGTTACTTAACATCCTGAACTTAACTACAATGGTGCGAGGAAACTTACTTTCCTTGTTTAACTTAGCAACTCTTGTGCATTTAAGTATATCACCATCCTTCAAATTGTGACCTATTATTTGGGAACATTGTTGTAAAACATTTGGTAAATTCTCGTTATGGTGTTCAGGAATGCCTTGTATTTCTAAATTATTCTCACGTAAATGCTGTTCAAGATTATTGAGACGGTTGGATAGTTCAGATATAGTGGATTTAAGTGTGCCATTCTCTTTTGATAGCAAAGAATTACTCTTGACCAAGGTTTCAATCATATTTTTCATATCATCATGCTTTGTGCTAAGAAAATCAACGGATTGGCGAAAATCCATTAAGTCATTCTTAATTGAAGAGATTTCGGTCTTCAGAACATGAGAGATCATCTGTGGCAATTCCGACTTTATAACTCTGAGAACTTGTTCGCTTATAGCTGAAACAAATGCATCATCCTGTGTTTGGTTTGTATGGTACATGCTCGTCTTAAGCGTTTGCAGATTATCGGTCTGTTTCTTTCTAGTGGTAATATTGTCTAAGCCTACTTCTTCATCATGAATTTTACCTGCCTCATCCTCCCTAAGATTACGCACTGGCGTATTGGTATTCCCCACCTTTGGCTGTTTACTCCGACACTCATGGCACGTCCATTTGATTTTTTGCTCTTTATTCATCAAGTTATATACTTTTTTGTCAGGTATATTCGCACATGCCAGATCATAGTACTTGGAACATTTGCTGCATTTCAAGCACTCACGGGTATCTATGATGCCGCGACAACCGGCACATGAAATATTCTTTGACATTATTGAATTGGTAACAACTTAATGGTGTCAGTACAAATAACTTTTTCTTCTCCTGGCAACACTGTTCTGTACTCTATGGATGCGTACTTGAAGATTGGCACTACTGACTGTCAATTGTCAGTCCAGATAAATACCAATCAGCTGACTGTAGTTATAAAGTTCTCGTCGAATAGAAATTGAGAAAGAAAATGTTTGTTTACATACGTTTGCCGTTGAGATGGTGTTTAAATATCGTGATCCAGTTTCTCCACTGCAATCAATTTGATGAATCCGCAAAAGTAGCCTGAGAAGTCGCAGCCAATGTCGGTTTTCACAGTTGAGGTTATGTGCCTCCTTTATGGGCATTTAACAATAATAGTTGTAGAATTTAAAACTGTTTTTATGTTCTTAAAACGAATCTAGTAATAGGATGTGTTTACTGATCGACGACCGGAAACGGTATGTATATGTGTTCTATGTGTGGATATAATTTAGAAGAATAAAAAGCAGTATATCAGTTATCTGGTTTCCATAGTACAAGCTCTGCTTAGTTTGGGATCGGGGCTTCGATTCTGTAAGGAAATGACTTTAGCTCGAGGATGTTTCATCGCGACCTCTATGCTCTGTCCCTATCGCTAACTACACAATCACGTGACCGGTAAGCTCTCCGTGACCTCGTAGTGCCGCCCGTATCCCAGGGTATTTATTTTTTTATTACAACTTAGCTTTAGGACATATTTGGACAATGAAATGACCAAAATACCTAAAACGACACTTGAAGCATTATGTAAACTTGGCCGAAATCTTGTTACTTGTGAAAATATGCTAACTTCAGTCGGTTTGATCTTCATGAGTACCTTTTTAGAGCTTTAACTCGATCTAAATCATTGAAATTTCCTACTTATCGCATTTTCAGAGGCCGTGGTCCCCTAAAAACGACCATGGATGTAATCAACGCGGCCAAGAAGATATCCGAAGCTGGCACCAAGCTCGACAAACTCACCAGAGAGATCGCCGAACAGGTATGTCACTTTTCAAAATGGCCAAATCACTTGGCCAAAGTAAAATGTATATTAGAAAAATTACAATATTTTTTATAATTATATTTATCTATGTATTTAAAATGTTGTTTAAATTGTATTATTTATTTAGAGGTAAGTTATAATAATAATAATATTGTCAATATATTGCTTTAAATTAGTAATTAATTGCAAGAAACTGAAGGAAAAGTTATCGACATAGCTCAAAGTATTAGCAAGTGGGCTGGTCACATCTGCCGTAGAACCGATAACCGTTGGGGTAGACGTGTTCTAGAGTGGAGACCACGGCTCGGTAAACGTAGTGTAGGGCGCCCTCCAGCTAGATGGAGCGATGATATACGCGAGCTGGCTGGCAGCGGTTGGAAACAGAGCTGAAGATCGAGCTCAGTGGCGTGCCATAGGTGGGGCCATGTCCAGCAGTGGACCGGGATAGGCTAATGATGATGAAGGAAACTTCACACCGTTTCTTTAATAAGCGTGCGATGCCCCTAGTGTGCAAATATCAGGCGGTGGCCACTTACCATCAGGTGGACCGTCTACCTCTTTGTCCACAAAGGTACTATTGTACTGTTATCTCGTGTGCCACAGTGCCCGGAGTCGTCGACGAAGCAGGACCTGGTCGCGTACCTGCAGCGCATCGCACTCTACTGTCACCAGATACAGATCACCAGCAAGGTGAAGGCTGACGTGCAGAATATCTCCGGGGAGCTCATCGTCAGCGGGGTAAGAGAGTCCTCTCTTCCTAAGTTAAGGTCATTGTAAGAATTTGACCATATACACAAGCATCACACACCTACACCCATACACACACAGACACACACACACACACACACACGTAACGAAAGTTTTATTTATCAATAACGTACAAGTTGAAATTATCAGGAGTCTTGAATTATATGGAGCTCCAAAATACAGACCCAGGCTTAGTTTGGACTCCAGATCTCCCTCAAATTGCAATTTTTTCCCAATCTTCCTGTCAACTGTATTTTATCATTACGTGTAATTTGTGGAGATAAATAAAATAAATAAATTATTATTATTATTATGTTTTCAAATACGATGTTGCATGAAATGAGCAAGCAATAGTTGGGTGGTTCCATAAAAGTTGGGCAAATTTCACACAAATTTTGCCATTGCTGTTATTAGGTATTAATTAAACCCTTTTTTGTAAAGTGCAGTTATTATAATGGTTTACTTTGATATTTGAAGAGAAATTCGAGTTTTTATTAAATATGTATTCTAGGGACTGACAGGCTGTGACAGGGACTGACGTCTTACATCGTTAGTGCAATAAACTCACATGTGTATCTTATATAATGAGCTTTTATTCAGTCATTCTTGCTATAATCTTTTTAATTAACATATTTATTGTTTAATCACATCAAATTATAGATAAAACAGTCTTTAGTAAAGTATTTACTTAGATACTGATTAATGATAAGCAGGTTTCTCTTACTAACCACAATCACAGCACTTTTAATTACTTGAGATCACAAAAACCACACATTTTGTATAACTATATCTTACAAAATATGACACTATATATAACATTGAACGAAAAAATATTTTTATCTTCTAAATAATTGTCCTTTAAGGACACAATATTGCAGTCATATTATTTTAATCAATACATAACAATAGGTACTCTGAATCTTATAATACTCGTACGTAGTTACTTGACTTACTTAAACAATAGAAATCACATGTGTACTCATAGGTACTTTACACTACTTGAGATCTCAAAATGAAACATATTTTGTATTATCATATCTAACAAAACATTACCTACACTATGTAACAATTAACAAAAAATATTTTTATCTTCTAACAAATTGTACTTTAAAAACTCAAACTTACAGTCTTGTTCATTTTATCAATAGAAAAAATAGTTACTTGAAATCTTATCAACCACTCTTACTTTTCAACAACATTAACTGGATTGTTAAATTTATAAAATGACCTATTTCTTTTAATTGCTAATTTAGGAACTGGCAGCTTTTCTATTACGTCTTCATACGGCACGTCAGCGGTATCATTCTTATTGAGTTTGAATTCTGTCCCATCGTCGTTGCAAACTTGAAGAAATGCAACTGTCAGTTCTCCATCTTCATCATCGTATTTGGAGCAAACCGCAGCGTATCGGTATTCTTTTTTTCCCACAGTTATTTTCACCAAAACATAATCTCCACTGACATAGTTGGTCTTAGATATTTCTTGCCAGTCACGACTCATACTTGCTAATGGCATATCATCTTCGGAATCTGAGAATACCGAAGATACTTGAAGGCGATTTATGTTGGTCTGGTATTCCAAAGTCCCTAATTTAAAATGGTCACAGCCGTCAACATCACAGAAGCAACTTAATGTTTTCATTTCAAGTATATTCGGGATATATACATTACCTCTGACTTGATGTACCAAAAGCGTACCTTTAAAAGGTTTCTGCTTATCCTCATTCTCCTTGATCATGTTATTCACTCTTTCTATATCGACATCTTCAATGATAGAAATCTTTATTCCTGGACATTTTTCACGAAGTACACGAACAAAGTCATGTAAGTTGGTTATGTCACCATTTTGTGCTATAAGTTGGTCTGCACTACGTTTACATGTTGCTCCAACTCCATCTGGGGCTCCTTTGCCATGGCCGGCCTCGTGAAAATTCCATGAATACTTTATAGTGAGCGGATAAAAATTCTGAATCTTGCACCCCAAAATATAGAACATTGTTTTGTTTTTGTATTGGGTTACGGGTCCATCGCTTAAGAAGTGCAAATTTTCTACAGTCGGTGGTAACGTTGTAAGCACTGGTTCTAAATGTGCCCAAATAGCTCCGGCACCATGGGCTAAATTTAATGACACGGTGCAATGCGAAGTGGTTTTATCTTTCGTGTAGACTACCACAGTATGTAGCGAAATTTGCGTGCGAGATCCACCAAAATGGTAGGATTGGATTTCCTGGTTGCATTTTGTTGTCCAATTTTCGGAGAAATCCATATGAATTATTGCGTCTTTCTCTGTAAGTGACTCCTTGAGAGATTTGATAGTATTGTATTGGTGTACTATGTTCAGTTGTCACGCTCTTCAAGTTGTGTAATCAAATCATAAGGTTTCAGTTTTTGTGTCTTCTTTTTATATTTTGTAACATATCTCTCCTTTTTAGTTTTTATATCCACGATTAATTCTTTACTGTTCTTCCATTGCTCGACTAGAATTTCAGCACTGTTATCGAATTCGTTATACGGTAAAGTTTTCATTGAACAACCTTCACAAGTTCTTGACAAGCATTTTTCAGAGTATCGATCACAGCAAACTGTTTGAAGAGCACTCTGATGGGTTGCAAAACTTAAAATGTTTGCGTTTTTTAGTGCAACCAGTTTCAGGTTAAAGTTTTGATGAGTGATACAAGCACAAGTGTCACGATCAGTAAGTTTAGGCTTGACGACCCAAAATGGACGCAACTGGCAGAATAAAGAATATCCAATTGTCATTGAATTAGTGGTCAGGAATTTCTTGTGTAGATTTTTTAAGGAATCCAGCAAGAATCGTTTCTGTTTTTTTATGTTTTTGCGAGTTATAAACTCTTTCTTCCCAGCTGCACACCGGCTATTAATGTCATCTTCATAAAAATTGTGAATAATCGCCATCATTCTGTTCTTCTTATCTTTCTTTGTTGACCTTCTACGATTGAATCCCATATTTTTGTAAGTCATAGCTTTGCCTCCTGATCTCCATATTTTATATTTTTTTACTATAGAACCAGAGAGTTCTCCTGATGTGTTTTTGTTTCCTTTTTTTTCTCTAAGATTTGTGTCTGAATGATTTCGCCAAATAGTGCTTTTTTAACCAATTCTGCTTTCTTATTAGGATCGTTCGCTATTTCTTGAATTTTGCTTCTGGGTGTGAGTGCCCTCCTGGATCTCTTAATAGTGTGTTTTAGTCTTTTATACTTCTGTCTTTGGTTAGCTAGTTTTTTCTTTAGTTCAGTAATAACAAGGTTCTTCTTCTGTAGTTGTTTATTTCTTATCTTCCGCTGTAAAATAATTCTTCTTCTTGCTTCAGCTTGTCTTCGATCAGCAAAAGGAGGAACATTTATGCCATCTGGTTGTCGCTCGAGATTTATTTCTTCTGGGACCTGAGGATCGTTTTCTTGGTCAGATAATGGTGGCGTATTTTCACCCATGTATTGATCAGCTTGTGTATAATTTTTTTTATTTTGCCTATGAGCCGCCGAGTAGGCGATCCAGTTTTTTTTTACTTTTCTATGCTCACGAGGAGTCATATCCTTAACGCATTTTCTCTGTCCTTTTTCCTTTTTTCTGAGGTATTTTAATCTTTCTTTCTCTTTGTAGTCTGCTAATAAAACTGGATCGTTTTTAATTTTTTCTAGACGTTTTTTTGCCTGTTCTGATTTTTTTTTTTGCTTTTTCTTCTTTAGACAACGGTATTTTCTTTCGAGGCGGCATATTCTACAACAAACACAACTTGCTTCAATAACGAAATTGATTTCAACTATTATGATCATCAGTCCCTAGCCGTTGCATCAGTCCCTAGTCACACTTACGACCAGGGCCTGATGGTCTAGGGACTGACAAATCAGAACAAAATCACTCTTGGTTCACTTTTAAAAAGAAATACCGAAACTTATATATAGCTAGAACATAAGAGCAAACTAGTCCCACAATCACATAAACGAAAGAGAATAGTATCTAATTAACTTTGTATAAAATAACTCACCGAGGGCCTGACACCTTGACTGGCACAGCACGTGTTTCCTCAGCGCCGACGCCGGTCGTACTGATGTCAAGATGGCGGACGCGGAACAGCCCGCGCGTATGGCTAACTTCACGTCGTTGCTTAAGAATGCAACAGTTTTAAAACGCTGGTTTTGTTTGATTGCCGCGTATTTTTGAATTTACTGAGTGGCTAGGGCCTGACTTTAATTATCGATGACACTATTTTTCTTATAAAAAATATGAAAATAAATAAATATTTTTCTTTAAATCTTTTCCGTAAATAGGACAACGTAATTTTTAAGTGTGTTTACGTTAAATAAAGTTCAAATATCATCCAGGTGTATTAAAACCGGACGAACGAAAATAGTATTTTAGATATATGACATGGCTAGGGACTGATACCAAGAAGAGAAAACAATACTTTTTTTGATAAATTATAATATTTTGATTGCGAAATTGAGTGACAAAAATGAAAACCTGTTACGTTATGTGCCAGGCACTTGAATATTGGGGAAATAATATATTTTTTTATAAAAAAGCACTGGAACACAAAGTTGCCCAACTTTTATGGAACCACCCAGTTACATTAATTTATTTGTACTATTTTTTTTTGTTTTTTATCGAAACTTTTTTAAGAACAAAGCAACTCAACCAATAAAAAAAACCATATAACTCACTTGTTAATAAAAGCAATGAAAAAGTCACAGTTTGATTACATCTGTCAAAACGATCGAATGTATGGAGTTTTGTATGAAATAGCAAGTTGTGACGTCATTGTACAGCATCAAATAACATACTCTTTATGATTTGATCGGTACTGAAAAATCACATTAATGATTTCATTTTGATCATATTTACTGTTTTCGTATATTTTTGAATGTTCAATACACTGGTTAGTGTTTGATCATTTATCTTTAATACAGGACACATCCCAATTACGGTGAAATTAGAGCCATTTTATGAGCAAGTGTGTTGAAAAGTATATTGTACTGTATTACAATTGTGATTATGTTCCAGTTGGACAGCGCGACGTCCCTGATCCAGGCAGCAAAGAATCTGATGAACGCGGTCGTTCTAACCGTCAAGGCTTCCTACGTCGCCTCCACCAAGTACACCCGCCAGGGGACCATCGCCGTGAGTACCCCTATATCTATAAATAATAATAAATATCCCGGGACATTCTTTACACACGGCCATCTGATCCCAAACTAAGCAGAGCTTGTACTATGGAAACCAGATAACTTCCATACAACATATACTAGGTTTTTTTAAATACATACATATTAACAATCTTATCTTTATATTAATACGTGAAGCGAAAACTTTAGACCACTTTTTAAGACCAATTTGTCAACGGATGAACGTAAAATTTGACACAGTTAAAGTTTACATGCAGAACAAGTGCATAAAACTATGTTTTTAATATAAAATACATTAAAATAAACATTACACACACTACCATACGTTTGACACACACACATAGTTTACAATATAAATAGCTTACGTTCATACAGTTAATGTCAAACACTTACACCCATATTCTAAGACGTTTCCTCGAAAATTCCTCGGCTCTACTCAACCTCACTCCAAGATATTAGTATTCATAGTTGCAAAAATCTCCTCCACTCGACGCCTTCGCTCACTCGAGGTGAGGAAACAACTGTCACCTTCAAGGTACGTCGGGACCAACCTTAAGGAAGTTTATTGCATGTAAACAGTTACTGAAGCTCATTATTTTATTTGGTTAATATTTTATCTATAATAGAATGACGTTACTGATGACATGTTACCTTGACTACACTTCGATTCGACATCGGGGTTGCTCGAGTTTTGCTCAAGTTATGACTTAGAATACCAATTTTGAGAATTCCTGGAGAAAATGCTTAAGGTATCCTCAGTCGAGTTGGAGTCGAGTGAGTCGTCTGAGGAAACGTCTTAGAATATGGGTGTTAATGTCGTATTTGTGAGACGCTCGCAGCTGACGTAATAGATAAAACAATAACTCTGGGAATAATTATTGTATAGGAAACTAAGGAGGGTTTTGAAAACTAGTTGGTCTTCCCGAGCAACTATAATTTGGGTGTCTTCAAGGCTAGAGTGAATAGGCTCTTAATAAACTAGTGCGCCTCAACATCTAAGATTGCATCACTGCTTACCATCAGGTGGGATCGCAGTCAAGCACTAGTTTATATTATTTAAAAAAAAAAAAAAAAAAAAAACTACACCATATTCTCTAAAAGATAACGTGAATGGCTTTTGGCGAAAAAAACTTTATTTAAATTGAAAACTTTGACTGAAAAAAAGATAAAAATTCACCTTATTAAGGATATTTGGATAATTTGGTATAACTTTCGATAAAATGGATGAACGAAGGATATCGTCTTTTTTTATCGCGATTTTTTTTTGCGTAGTGGTCCGAAGCTTCTAATTCTTTATTTTTCCAAAAATCACCATTATGAACATAAAATCATAATTTTTCAATTTTAATGTTTTTCTTGATGACACATTTTTTTTTCTCAAAAATCTTCGCCATTTTTGCGATCAAAGTAATTTTTCAAGAAATTTGAAAAAAAAAACGATTTCTTTTTTAATTTTCTCGGTTGTTTTCGACTGCTGTCTTACCGCCGGCATAAGCATTAGAATTTTTTTGCTGTACGATCATATTCCTCGAAGTTACAGCTCGTTGAAAACCACCCACAATATTTTTTTTTTTATCCTTAAATTTTATTGACTAGTGTATATTATTTAGTTGAAATTGAAATAGGTACAATGGAGATTCAATGTATTTATTTATTAAGGATCTTTGATAAATGAGTACGCTTGGAAATCATTAATTATTTTCATATTTACATGTCTTTGTTTTCGAAAATGTAAACGTACCTAATACACCACTCCTGACATATCTCTAGGCCCCCTTGTTTGTGAAGTACTGCTATAAATGGCTATGAATTGAGAATATATATATGTATATATAATTGAGTGTTTTAAAAGGTCATTGTGTTGATTTTTTAATTTAGAAAAGTTTATGTTGTCGATGTGAAGTTACGATCACCGCGAGCTGGTAATGTTTTAATATTCGATCTCTGGAACAGAGTAGATTTTTTGCCATTGCCCGATTTTCTTTGAAATTCGGATCCGCAACTTTATAGTGTGACAAAAAACAAATGAATGATAAACACAATGTATGCTATTCAGAAGTGATTGATGAATAATTAAATTTGCCGTTACAAAAATTTAAGGAAATAATTAAGACTGTTTTAGTACAAAAAGCTTTCTACAACACAAATGATTATTTTAATGACGACAATGCTTGGGTGTAGCGCTCGCTCCAGCAGGACACATCTTTATGTACAAAATCTTATTTTGAAAAGAGTAATTGCTGAGTCTATTGCCGGCTCTTCTCAGTAAGGAACCTTCCGTCTGTGAGTCTGACCATTCATAAGTGCCTGTGAAGACCTATTTGAATAATATTTCATTACAAGTTTCCCTGTAATACTAAAGTTTCACCACATCTATCGTGTGTTACTCCACATGTGTTTCAAATTCGGTTACATCTTATAGTTAGATATCATCGCCAAACTACTGACGCAATATAATAATGAATAGTATATCGAATAGGGATTTTTGATCGAATTTGTTATCTCTTTAAAAAATTGGTATATTTTTGAACAATGCTTATAATTAATAAATATCCTGAGACATTCTTTTACACGCGGCCATCTGGTCCCAAACTAAGCAGAGCTTGTACTATGGAAACCACATATACTACTTTTTTTTCAAAATACATACTTATATAGATATTTACACCCAGACACAGAACAAACACATACGTTCATGCACACAAATGTTTGTCCTGGGTGGGAATCGAACCCGCGACCTTAGATTTGGCAGTCAGAGCGTTAACCACCAAGCCAACTTACAATAACGTTATATTATTCATACAACGACTCATTTAACCGAGTGAATGCTGGTAAAAATCCGTAAAAGAGAAGAGAGAGAGAAGAGTTACTAAAATAACAAATAAAAAATGGTCCTGTCCAAATTTACATTTAATTTTTTGTCCGAATGTTTTAATATTCCGGACAAAATATTTTTAATTTTCTTTCTCCCTATATTTATTTATTTATTTCAACAACACAATCCACAGCTCTTAGTCACTTTTATTTTACATAAATATGTATACCAATACTTACAGCCAATTATGGATTTAAATTTTGATTTTTTAACCTAGTTTTATTTAATGCAGTTAGTAAGCCAAAATATCCAGCCATTTTCCAGTGATACGCTTACAAACAAAAACAATTTAATTTTGAGTCGCACAGATTTGATTTTCAACATAAATATAATCAATGAAAAATAATAATAAATATCCTAGAACATTCTTTACACACGGCCATCTGATCCCAAACTAAGCAGAGCTCTAAGCACGAACATCGACAGCGTATCGTCATCGTATCGAGTGCGCCTAAAACCAATGCAATGGGAAATTGAACATCGCGCAACGTCACGGTTCCATTTACCATACCGACAAGTTTTTGGCGCACGATACGATGACGATACGCTTGCCATAAGTTTTCGTGCTTAGGTCTTTAAGCGTGTACTATGCTAACCAGATAGCTTATATACTACATATACTACTTTTTGTCGTCTTAATACTTACTTATATGGATAAAATTATATATATATTAACACCCAGACAACAAAACAAACATTCATGTTCATGCACACAAATGCTTGTCCTGGTTTGATCAGTTAGGGTCTCTTGTCACCAAGCTAACTGGTAAATTTTGGGTTAAACTGACTGCTCAGTTGGCTTGGTGGTTAGAGACACTCATATTCTAAGACGTTTCCTCATACGTCACTTGACTCCAACTCGACTGAGGATACCTTAAGCATTTTCCCGAGGAATCCTCAAAATTGGTATTCTAAGTTATAACTCGAGCAATCCCGACTGATGTCGAATCGAAGTGTAGTCAAGGTAACATGTCATTAGTTACGTCATTCTATTATAGATAAAATATTAATCAAATAAAATAATGAGCTTCAGTAACTGTTTACATGCAATAAACTTCCTTAAGGTTGTTCCCGACGTACCTTGAAGGTGACAGTTGTTTCCTCACCTCGAGTGAGCGAAGGCGTCGAGTGGAGCAGATTTTTGCAACTATGAATACTAATATCTTGGAGTGACGTTGAGTGGAGTCGAGGAATTTTCGAGGAAACGTCTTAGAATATGGGTGTACAGGGACAACAGCATGAACATGTCTGTTTGCTCTGTGCCTCGGTGTAAATATCTTTAAAAGTATTTTAATGAAAATTAGTTGTATATCAATTATCTGGTTTCCATAGTACTAGCCCTGCTGACTTTGGGATCCGATGGCCGTGTAATGAATGTCGCGGGATATTTATTTATTAACCTTTTGAACGCCATGCCATAACGGCATCTCCACGTCCTGTACGCCAACCGAACATCGATATAAACACCTGTATCGATAAAACACATAAAAGTAATGATTTAATATGTTTATCTAGTATTGTTGTGCTCACTGTTTATTGTCGATTATAGACGACAATGGCGGTCAAACGGTTGAAATCTAACGTTTTTACTACATACCTAATCGAGACGTCACATCAACAACATAACGCTGTCTATATAATTATTTTTATTTGTATTCTTTTCAATAACACAAGGGTGTAGGTAAGATGTTATAAAATGAATAAATTTAAATAAAAATATATATAATCGTATTTTAACCCAAAAGCAATGGGTCTGTTTCACAACTGGGTATCTTAAAATGGCGGATAAAATCAGAGATTTGACAGGATTTTGTCCTCAGTGGATTTTTAGAGTTGTAGAGCTCTTAGTGCAGAGTTAGGGGAAGTACTACCGCCTTACAAATTTCCACCGTGAAGCAGTAGTGCACTTGTATTACTGTGTTTCGGTTAGAAAGGGGCCGGTGACATTACAGGCATGTGAGACTTGACAACTTCACGTTTCAGCGACATTGCGCTGATGCCTCTTGTGTTGCAAATGTCCATAGTCGGTGAGCACTTACTATCAGTTGGACCGTCTGCTTGTTTGTCAGACCATGGGATATCAAAAAAAGCTGTAGACAATAAAAAAAATTGTTGGTTTTCTAAATACAGTGTAAACTCTTTATAACGAAACTCAAGGGACTGAGCATTTTTTGTCGTTATAGAGAGTTATCGTTATATGGAGTGAACAAAAAAAAACAAAACAAAGTGAACAAACCAACCAACTTGGGCTCACTTCAACGTTATAGGGAGTTTATCGTTATAAAGGATAACGTTATAAAGAGTTTACACTGTAGATTACAGACATGTACAGTAACTTATATAACTCATATACGTAAGAGAGTAAGAGAGAGAGGGAGAGAGTACACCGATGACCGCGTGGACTTTACACTGAGCGGAAAATTCTGTCAAATCTAGTAATATAGACAGACACCATACATATTTAGTCTCAAATCATCGCTAGAAGATCAAATACAGTATACTACATTTATAGGTTGTGAAATAGGCCCTTAAAATTGCTAAAAATGTAAATTTAGTCTTGAAGAGAAATGCCTTAAGTTTTGGCAAAGGTTTTGACTCAAAATGCTAATCTGACAAATATAAGAAATACTGAAAAATAGCCTTTAGTGTTCTTTCAATAAGGTTCACAATATCCTTTGACTATTAACAATGTAATTGAAAAATTAACTTTAAAGCTTTTGTAATAAAGTCGATAATAGCTTTTGACTTTTAACAATGTCATTGAAAATTGAACTTTAACGTGTTTTGTATTAAGTCGATAATACCCTATAACACATAAGATTGCCGCAGAAAAATGAACTTTAAAGCTTGTGATATAAATTCCATAATACTCTTTGACTCTTAAGAATGTCATTGAAATGAACTTTAACACGTTTGATATAAAGTCGATAATACCTTTTGACACTCAAGATTGCCATTGCAAAATGAACTTAACAGTTTTTGATATAAAGTCCATTATACCTTTTGACACTTGAAAATTTTATTGAAAAATAAACTTACATGGTCTTGCATTAAGGTCTATAATACAATATAGTACATTTTTCAATTAAATTGATAAGAGACAAAGGTTATTACGGAACTTATTTCAAATACTTAGGTTGCACTTTTCAATGACAATGTTAAGAGTTAAAAGGTATTATGGACTTTATACCAAAAAACAGTAAAGTTGATTTTTGAATAACATTCTTAACAATCAAAGGTTATTATGGACCTTGTTACACAGCGATTAAGTTCTTTTTCCCATGACATTATTAAGAGTAATAGGGTATTATCAACCTTATATAGAAAATCTATAAAGTTAATATTTCTTTGACATTTAAATGATTTTGTTTTTAAATATTTGTCAGACTATTTTGCCTTATTCATAAACGCTATTCAAATTAAAATATTAAGAAATAATCTATTAAAAATAAAAAAAAACACGGCCATTTAAAACTAACAGAGCTAGATATATGGAAACCAGATAACTGATATACTATATATTGATAATAAATCGATTATTACATAAGACAAACTTTTGTGTTCATGAACATGTCTGTTTGTTCTGTGTCTGGATGTAAATATCTATTGAAATATATATCAGTTATCTGGTTACCATAGTACAAGCTCTGCTTAGTTTGCGATCAGAGCCCTAACCACGAATATCTATCGTAAGCGTATCGTCATCGTATCGTAAGCGCCAAAAACCAATCTAATAGGAATTTTTATATCGCGGAACCAGCTTTTTTGCGAACTCGATACGATGACGATTCGCTTACAATAGATGTTCCTGCTCAGGGCTCCGAAGGCCGTGTGTAAAGAAATATCACTATATTTAAATAGCATTTATGATTAAAGCAGCTATTGCTTAGTGCTATAGGCTTAGCAGATATATAACGAATGTGCTTTATAATATAATTATATTAATAATAATATTAATGCTTCTCCCGCTATCCGAACAGAACTACGTAAGTTTCTAGTGTATTGGATGTGTGTACTTAGATCGTAGCTAAGGGGGCCTCTATTAATTACTTGAGGCCTTTTGGGGGGGCCTCTCACGTGGGAGAGTGTCGGCAAATATCACGTAATTTTTTCGCATGAAACAGTGTAAAATTGCGAAATATTTGGAAAATATTTAAGGGAATGAGATGGGGTCGAAAATCTCCAAAATCGCCTTTCTTAATTCATGAAGGCCCTCTAAAAGAAGATGGGCATTTTGTGATGAAACTCAGTTTGGATCTAGATCGTATTGCTGAGTTTACTTCTCTTTTTAAGTCTTCTAAACTGGTGGTACTTCTTTACTAACTACTTCTTTAATACCGATGTGATTTGAAAATTGATGAAACGAAAAAGCTAAACTAAAAAGAGACAAACATACATCTATAGGGTTTAGCTTGCGAGAGAATGAGTTAAGTATCCCGGAACATTGTTTACACGCGGCCATCTGACCCCAAACTAAGCAGAGCTTGTACTATGGAAACCAGATAACTGATATACTACATATACAATTTATTTCTGAATACATACTCATTTATGAACTTTGACAGGCCAGTTGACTTGGTGGTTAGCGACTCTGACTGCCAAGCCGAAGGTCGCAGTTCTACCACCCAGGACAAACATTTGTGTGCATGAACTTGAATGTCTATTTGTTCTGTGTCACGGTGTAACTATCTATATAAGTATGTATTTAGAAAAAAAAAGTTATGTATGTAGTATATCAGTTATCTTGTTTCCATAGTACAAGCTCTGCTTAGTTTGGGACCAGATGGCCGTGTGTAAAGCATGTCCTGGGATATTTATTTATATCTGTTTTCAAATATAAAATTAATGTTATTACAAGTAATCCATGAATAAATACACGACTGATTCCAATCCATGCTGAATCATACCTGCCCATTTTTCTTTAGTAGAATACACTAATTTTATTAATAATATTTTACACAGCACAATATTTTAAATTGTAGGGTTGGCGAGCTGAACAATTATATCATTATAGTTTGATCATTTTTGTGTGACAAAAATAAATGAATGATAAACACTATCTAGGCTATAAGTAATCTATATATAAAAGTGATATACAGCACGAGAAATTTTAGTTAATATGATATGAATTGAGGAAGATTTGTGAATTGAATGTGAATTTACTTATTCTAACAATAAAATTTTAACTGTGTCTTCTACCAGCTGTCCCCCGCCGTTTTACCCGCGTTCCCGTGATCCCACGGGACACATGTATTATGCATAAAAACCATCCTCTTCAATCACTATCTATTAAAAAAACCGCATCAAAATCCGTTGCGTAGTATTAAAGATTTAAGCATACATAGGGATATAGGGACAGATAAAGCGACTTTGTTTTATACTATGTAGTGATATCTTACTAAATTAAATAACCTAATAAATTATATTTATTTAACACTATGTTATCTAATACTACCAAAGGCATGCTCTCTCTTTGGAGAGCAAAAACCTTGGGAAAAAATAACATCCCTCCGAAAGCGCGAGGATCTTACCATGAACTCGCTGTAGTGCAATCGTATTGAAGTGAATTAGTTTTGTGTCAAGAAACGTCAGTATGAGAAATATGGCATTTGATTAAACGAGCAATTCTTGTATATACAAGTATACGAGTATATATAATTAGGATCTCGGAAACGGCTCCAACGATTTTCATGAAATTAAGTATGCAGGGGTTTTCGGGGGCGATAAAGTTGATCATTGAAAACACGGCGTTTTATCCGTGTTTATCGATAATTTACTTAAACATAACCTGTAAAAAATGACTTCCGGACATTAACTGTTTTAACGACAACAACATTAAAGCTACTCCAGTAGATGGCGTCGTTAAGCAACACTAAACAACTATAATAATCAACTGCCGACAAACTGCTATGCAGTTTGGCAGATTTCATGTATAATTTTAGTGTTTAAGAGCGTTATCAAATCTAGGCGCCGCGCAAATTTAGGTATTATTGAGTGAATGTCGAGTTACGCGACATCTTCTCACTCGCTCGCAGAAGCAGGTTGCAAGTGTGGGGACTAAACGATTTTGATCCACCGTAATATAAGTTCTTCTACGATCTTTAGAATGTGAAACTAGAATTATATTATATCAACCCAACAGAACATAATAAAAATAGTAATGAACGTAAAAAACCCAGAACAATTGAAAAAAAAACTATGAAAAAATAGCCATAAATTTACTCAAAAAATTAATTTCTCAGTTTCTCAAACTGATTTAAAAAAAACGTTAGGCTAATAATAAGAGCGGTCACCCGACGCTCGATATTGATAACGGAAACAGGTAGACGCTTGAAATATTCACAGAATATTTTGTTAAAAATGAATAATAAAATTAATATAAAACAAATATTTAAGGGGAGCTCCCATACAACAAACGTGTTTTTTTTTTGCCGTTATTATTGATAATGGTACGGAAATCTTCTTGCGCGAGCCCGACTCGCACTTGGCCGGTCTTTTTCTTTTTATAGAGTCTCTCGTTTATACCTTTTTTGTTCGATTTGTGGCTATTTTTTCAGAGTTTTTTTTATAGGTTGTTTTAGGCTTTTTACGTTAATTACAATTTTTATATTCAAGAATGTTAGTGGTGATAATGTAATAGTGGGTTTGTAACTTATTTAAATAAACGAAACGCACTAAATATATTTTTTTTATTCCACTCAAAGGCATTGATCGACTTTTTCTTGGTTTAATGATTTCGGGAAGTACGCACTCGTAGTAAAATTTTGTCAATTTTGTCAGTCCGTCAGTCCATCAGTCCGCCAGTCAGTCAGTCCGTCAGTCCATCAGTCCGCCAGTCAGTCAGTCCGTCAGTCAGTGAGTCCGTCAGTCAGTCAGTCCGTCAGTCCGTTAATTTGTAAAATGAAACTTATAGAAAATAGTGTGAAGTGTTATAGTTAGTATAAGTCTTGGCAATAATAAATAGTAAAAAGTGTCGTTTCAACTTTTGGTCTTAATTTTTTCCGTCTAGCCCCGTTTCGCAACGCGCGAACTTCGTTCCAAAAAAACATTGTGATATTACGCGGTATCAATGAAAGCAAATCTAAATTTGAGTGTCCTGCAGTTTCTCAAATATTTTCTTTTTCCTCGTTCTTATACCACCACTCTCACCATAATACAATTTACTTTTTCGGCCCATCACCTAAAAGTTTTCAATTAAAATTATACCCAAAAAACCATAGAAAACGAAATTTTTGATGTGCATTTACCATATCGTGCACTTAGTTAACACCACGTTATTATGTTAATGAATCGAAATAATATAATTGAACAAAATACAATGGAATAAAATTCGTACGGATCAAAATGAGCTAGACGCAGTATAAATCGGTGCGCAAGCACATATCTGAATAGTTAGACGGCGGTAGTGCGAGCGACACAGGTCCTACTTCTAACAGCGCCATCGCGCAACTGGCCGTCGCCGCACGGCGCTGTGTAATTTATAGCTAATTTAAAAATTTATTTTTGACGACATATATTATTTTTTATCATTTTTCTTTTACTGTTTTTTGTAAGCCTGAACTCGTCTTCCAAACAGTGTGACTTTTTTTAGGTTTCCCAGCTTCAGTATCATGTAAAAATGATGTTTAATTTCGTCAAATTTAGGTTATAGAAAAATTTTTTTTGAGGCGTTCAGGGAATTAAATTTGCTTTTATATTCTATACAAAAACAATAACAGTATTTTTCCTGTTTAATGTATTTTTTTCAGATTTCCACGATCCATTTTTAATTCATAAATTTCATGTCAAAAATCAGTCTTCCCGTGAAATCTCAAAAACATGTGTTCAAAATAAGTTTATCGTTTAATGAATAATAACATTTTTTAATTTATATTCTATACAAATACAATATAAAGATATGCGTAATCTGGTATTAAAATTTGTTTCTTAAAAATTATTTTCATTTACGAGTAATTTCATCTCAAAATACCTAGATATTTCGTTTTTTATCGATAACACTCTTAACAAATTTTGGACAAATAAAAAAAAAAAAAAAAAAAAAAACTTTACATAATTTACCAAATAAATAAAATACCGAGCAAAGCTCGGGCATCCAGGTATCATCATCGTATCGAGTGCGCCAAAAACCGATGCAATGGGAAATTGAACATCGCAACGTCACGGTATGCGCGGTGCTCTATTTCGCATACAAACTAGCTTTGCCCCACTCGATACGATGACGATGCGCTTACGATAGCTGTTCGTGGTTAGGACACAGTTTTGGTGGAATTATAACAATGATAGGTCGTTCCAGATACAAAAATGAATGCGTGAGAGTAATATAGATGCACTATGAAATATTTTCTAGCCTTTTTTAAGCACAGCACGTTTAAATTGCATGTTATAAATCTATAATTTTAAATATATAACCTCAAAGTTACATTACAAGTAGAGTCCGATCGTTTCTTCGGTCAGCTAAATTGGTATACAGTTTTGACCGAAGCTGAAGTGCTACAGTTAATTTGGATCATAACATTTAGTTATTTTTAAAATAGTCCAGCTATACATACAAGTACATTTTTTCACATACAAGGTACATAGTGTCATCTTATAGTAAAAGAAGTTGAGAATGAACTGATTATTTTTGGATATTGCAAAGATGAAATGTAATATAGCACCCTATCGACGTAGTAATAATGGTCAAATTACAATAACGTTGTCACAAATCGTCGCTTGTCTAATGATAATCTCTCTGCGCAAGGCAAACTTGCTTTGTTTCAGAAGATACAAAATTTTTGATTTATTAATTAAAAATGCAGCACAAAGACATTATGGGATTTAGACATTTTTTTTTGTCAACTGGTCCGACAAGCAAGACGGTCCACCTGATGGTAAGTGGTCACCGCCTGTAGACATTAGCCACACCAGGGGCGTCACTGATGCATTGTCTCTGAGACGTGTTGCCAAAACTATTAAGTACAGTGTGATTAGATTATTTTGATTTGATCGTAGTAGTAGAGTTAGTGCAGGTTCGTCCGGGGTACTAACACCTTACCCATTTCCGCAGTGAAGCAGTAGTGCACTTGTATTACTGTGTTTCAGTTAGAAAGGTAAGGTGACATTACAGGCACATGAGACCTACATACTTACTGACATCTTAACGTCACAGGGACGACAACACATTGCCAATGCCCCTGGTTTTACAAATGACCATTAGCGGCGGTGACCATTTACCATCAGGTTGACTGTCTGCCTGTTTGTCGGTCTATTTGACATAAAAAAAAGAGATTTTAGTTTAAAGTACAAAAAAACAATACAATGAAGAAAATACAAAAACAAATACCTAGTAACTAATTCCGCTGGATCTCCTTCTCTGTCAAGACCCAAACAAGGAAACTCAGCAGGAAATCGACACGTGTTACTCGTCTACACGAAGCATCTTCAGAACGTATTAGACCCGCTGTCACTGACTCGACGCACTAGCACCACAGACGTGTTACCTCGCCGACCGCCGGACAGAAAGTGAATCGATTACTTGAGTCGAATTTCTGTTGAGTTTCCTTGTGCGGAATTAGTTACAAAATATTTGTTTTTGTATAATCTTACAATGGATTTCCGCAAGGTCACACCTCAGTCAATTACTTAGCAATGGTTTATTGTATGATGATGCAAATGTACCTTGTTGTAGAAGTATTAGGTTTACTTTTGTATGACATTCTTAGTTCTCAAAACGGATCTATTAGAAATTGTAGACTTAAAAGGAGATTTTTGGAGATTTTGTATTCAATTTAGTGTGAGGTTTAATATTCATCCTGGTTAGCGCATTTAAAACCAAATCTGGTATTTTACTATTATATACCTTATGTTTATTTGTAGAAGTATAATGTTGTATTGCAACTTCGATTAGCTATTTTTGAGAGGTTCACTTTGTAGCCACGGTGATCACTTACCATCAGGTGGACCGTTTTGACTGTTCGTCAGATTTAAGTTTCAATTTAATCTTATGCTAAAATGAATATAGTATATTTCTTTTTATTACTTCCATTATTTGTTTTGTATTTATAGAAGTTTTTAATTTTATTGTATAAATTTATCCCCATAGTCGCCAATAGTGGTATGGCGAATGAAAGCCCCAGAAAAGAAGCCGCTAATAAGGCCGGAGAAGCCCGAAGAGGTCCGAGCGAAGGTGCGAAGGGGCAGCCAGAAGAAACAGCCGAGCCCCGTGCACGCGCTCGCCGAGTTCCAGAGCCCAAGTGAGAGTGTTTGAGGTGAGCTCATAACCCGAGACACACTTACACGCTGCTATCTGACCCCCAAAGTAATTTTACGTGATTGAGATCAAGTACTACTACCACCGCCTGAATCAGACAACTGATCTCAAACTACAGCCACTTGATCCCTGGCTCAAACAACTGTTCCCTCACTCCCTGCTGACGAATCCCAAACAGTAGGCACCGGGTCCGTACCTCAGACAACTGATCCCTTACTACTGCTGACTGATCCCAAATTGCAGCCACCTGGTCCCAAATTACCGCAGCCTGATCCCAAACGACATCCACGTGATCCATAACTCAGACATCTGATCCCAAACGACTGCCAACTGTTGCTGAACTCAGGCTGATCCCCAGCTAAGTAGATCTAAGAACATTTAATCAGTTATCCGTTCTTCCTGAATCGACCCTCAAGGTACATTCTCACTCCGTTAACACTAAACATACCATAACCGGGTCAAATGACCCATTTTGAACTTTGCATTGAAAATGAATGTATCATCTTATTGCTTTTGCACGTTTGACTTCATGACTTTATCTCACTAATTAATATACAGTTATACTATTTATTTCCCTTCCTAACAACCATATTTCATACATACAAGCAGGAAACATAAAGTCACATTTGACCCGCTATGGTAGAAATAGGTACCTAGTAAGTGTTGGTATGATTAGTGTTAATTAGAATACTTAAATTATTAAAATTAATTCCAGATGCTGTATCAAGAGCTGGAATGAAGAATATTTATACTTAATTTTAAACGATTCGATATTAAATGATTTTCGATTAGTATATTTACGCTCATATTTTGTGGTAATTCTAATGCATTTGTGTTTTTTTATGGATTTTGTGAGGTAGGTAGTGAGGAAATTTCGACAGAAGATATAGGTTTTGCTATTTAAATTAATTTTCAAATTAATCGTGAAATAAACAACAAAGGCACCAAGGGATGTTACATTTTCCCCCGAAAGTCTACTATCGTTACTCTTTAAAATATCAGCTATATTTCAGGTAAAGTCTCGTTAAAATTGGTCCAGCGGTTTCGTAATTAGCCGGAACAGACTGACAGACCAAAATTTAACAATATTTTATTTTTATAAATACCGTATTAACTTTCATGTACACTTTGTAAAATGCTGTTTTGACATTAGAATCATATACTTCGATTTTATTTGTTTTTTTTTTACTAAGAAGACTAGTTATTTCTGACTTTTTAATTGTATTTTTATACAAAATGAAAATTTAATAGAATGATAATATCAAAGCGAGATAAATAATGTAACAAATGTAATAATTGGAACCTATATCTTTTGTCGAAACTTTGAATGCTTCCCCAGACGAGATAGATGTCGAAAATCGTTTTAAAAAGAAGCTATTTGTATATTTCTCTTACTTATACAATGATTCAGTATTACCTATTTTTACAATCTAGACTTGCACGTTTTTGACTGATAAGTCATGAAACTAGCTGTCCCCTACGGTTTCACCCGTGTTCCCGAGGGATGTAACATTTTCCCGGCACAAAAAGTATCCTATGTTACTTCTAATACCTCCAAGAATATGTGTACAAAGTTTCACGATATTCGGTCAAGTAGTTTTCGCGTGAAAGCGTAACAAACAAACTTACATTCACATTTATAATATTAGTAGGGATTTGATCGGATTAGGTGTTATCATCTGATGGCTTACACGGACTATTTGGTGGACAACTTATATTGCGAAAGAAGCCATTTTGTTTTTGTGTTCACCAAGATAAGTTAGAAGTACTTGCGCGTGAAAATTAAATAACAAAAACACGCACTCACACGCCGCTATTTGATCCCAAAGTAATTTTGCATGATCCCAAACGACCGCCGTCTGATCCCAAAATATAGAAATGTTGTCCCTAACTCAGGCTACTGATACCAAAATCAAATTCGAATTAGTTGTGTAGTTAGTATTGTTTGTACCTCACCGTAGCATACATAGGCTATGAGTGTGCCAAAATTTAGCAGAGTCGGTTCAATCGTGTTAACGTTACAAAAATATAGATTCTTTCGATTTTTTAAGTGAAAACTTCTTTAGCGGCGGTGAGCACTTCTTAGGATGGGCATAAAATGTTAAACTCGCGTCAGGACACGTGACCTGATCGACAATTCGTAAGACGGTAAAAATGCACAACGTTAATGTTCAAGTTTTCACTTTTGCAGGCAGTGTTTTTTTGATATCCGCCAAGTCGAGCAGAAAAGGCACTGCCATACCATCCTTTTCGTGCTGGCTTCGAGCTATTCGCGAACCCCTTCTAACTTCGTTATGGAATATACTAGGAGCCAAATTTCTTAGTGACCGAGTGGTATTATATACCTTAAATATAGATCCAAATTATATTATTTTTGGACCAGCAGCTTGAGAATAATTTCAAATCAAAGGTTAGTCTTTAGTAAATAGTTTTTCTCCAAACGATTCGACATCTACCTTTTCTAGGTCAAATTTAAAGAATTGAGACGAAAGTGTATTATTAAAGGTACAATAAATAACAGCCAAATGTTTTTATAAATATTTAATGCGAAAATGTTTGAACCACATTGGGTTGTTTTTTTAGCAATTGAACATCTTTTTGTGGGACCATGTTTAGAATAGCTTAGATATCTGAATGTTGGGCTTGAATTAATACTTATCATGGGACGTTACTCACACACTGCTATCTGATCCCAAACTACTGACACGTGATCCCAATCTGTAGTCACCTGATCCTACGTTTGGACATTTGATCCCAAACTAAGTAAACATACTTGGTCACCGGATCCTAAGCTTGGACATTTGATACCAAATTAGGTTAACATACTTGGTCACCTGATCCTAAGCTTGAACATTTGATCCCAAACTAGGTTAACATACTTGGTCAGCTGATCCCAAACCACAGCCACCTGATCCTAAGCTTAGATATCTGATCCCAAACTAGGAGGTCGCGAATTTTGACGTCTTGTGTAGTGTTCAATTAGTATTAGTTAAAAGATTTAAAACATTTGTCGTGTAAAGCGATAAATTTGAAATTTGGTCCCATGTTTTTTTTTATTTATCAAGGACAAATTAGCTCTTGATGCGCTTTGAAGCCTTGTGTAATGACTCTTCTTGACGTAGAATTCGACACCCCAGAGTGGAATGAACACCCAATTTTCACACAACCTGTATAGATGTATGCATGTTCATTATACTAAGTAATTATACAATTGTCATGGAATAACGAACCTTATTACTTACACTTTAAAGCCCGAATTAGTTTTTATTTTATTTGACACAACAGAAAATCAAATAATTCAAAAACAGGACTGCGTTGGTATGTACACAACAAGATGGTGGGGATGTTAGAAAATTATACAGAAAAATTGAGTAAATTAGGTTCAAATAAAATTCTTAATCGTAAAGGGATAAGGTAGATTTTCCATTGACAAAAATTAAAGACTTAGAAATAGTGAACATAATAAATTGACATTTTATATCCATTTTATAACTTGGATTAACGAATTTACTTCAATTCGTATTTTTTACGCCACGCCATGACGGCATCTCCACGTCCTGTACGCCAAGCCCTCAAATCCATATAAAAAATACCTATATCAATAAAACACATAAAAGTAATGATTGAACATGTGTACTCAGTACAGTAGTGCTCACTGTGTATTGTCGAGTATAGACGACAACAACACAGGGCACAGCGCGGGCCGAGTGGAGCCGACATTGCCGGCCTAAAGGTTAATATACCAGAAGAAGCTCTTAAGTACAGCTCTTGGAACACCGGCAGGTACTTGGAGAGTACCCATCCAGGTGGGTACTACTAGTACCCTACCACCGTGCTATGTTTTCCCTATTATTCGAATCCTCGGTTCGTCTGAGCCATAACCCTTTGGCCGGCTCCACTCGTCCCGCGCGCGTGCCCTATGTTGTTGTCGTCTATACTCGACAATACACAGTGAGCACTACTGTACTGAGTACACATGTTCAATCATTACTTTTATGTATTTTATTGATATACTGGGTGTCAGGGAAACGCTTCCGAAAACGAAAACAGGTGATAAGGTTGCTGATTGTGAATACAAATCCATGAAAAAAAAACCGTTTTTTTTTTGTAAATTTTTGGATTTTTTCTTGCATTATTTACAGAAAAATGTATCAGAACAATTTAATGAAACGATTATTTTATGTTAAACACGTAATTTAAACTTTTTCTAAAAAAAAGCAATGTAAAACGCATTACTAATCAGCTGACGGGCGGTTATTGAACTCCAGCGCACTGCCCCGGCCGAACAGCTTTGACGTCACAGTGCGGGCGAATGCAATGTATGAAAGAGAGGACTATCTTTATCTCTTTCACCGGGCATGTGATAAGTGTGAACAGAGGTGTCAACTCTCTGGAGTTTTGAATTGTGCCTACGCATTAGCTTTCAATGACAAATTATTTTCTACTTGGTTCAAAATTACGTAAATGTTACTCGAGACTTAGTATTTAATTCAATAAGAAGGTTCTTTCGAAGAATCTTCGGTAACATTTTATTGAATTAAATACTAAGTCGCGAGTAACATTTGACGTAATTTTTAACCAAGTAGAAAATAATTTGTCATTGAAAGCTAATGCGTAGGCACAATTCAAAATGTCGCCCATCCTAATTGATCTATGGCGCACACAAAGGAAGCCGCCACCGCCCGCTTGCTGCTTGCCGAAAGTACTACCTAATCGTCATGCACATTTTTGCGGGCCGCACGCGTGCGTGCCTAGTGCAGCCGGCCCGTGCAATAGGATATAGGATGCCGTATTGCCGTACGTACGTACCTAACCTACCACTGAATGTGTTCGCTCGTGCCGTGTCATTGACCGCGAGAGTTGTCCGCTTTTCATTGCGTGTTAATGAAATATCACATCTTTAAAAACACATTTGCGGAGAAAATTTTTATTTGTATTCATTTAAGTTTAGGTAGTATATTAATTACCTCCTGGCTTCGGGAGCGTTTCCCTGACACCCAGTAGGTATTTTTTATATGGATTTGAGGGCTTGGCGTACAGGACGTGGAGATGCCGTTATGGCGTGGCGTTCAAACGGTTAAAAGCTACTTTTTTACTGACTATACAAAGAGCAGCTACCTGTATTATTGGGGACAAGTGAAATAAAGAAAAAAAATATAAATTGAAGTGTTTTCAAAGTAGAAATAGTATGTAGTTAGCATTGAAATCAGCGAAATAAAGTATTATTATTAATTATTATGTAATAAGATTGGCGGGTTATTGTATTTAAATATATTTAATTTGACTTTAATGTTGTGGACCGGATTTAGGTAGGGGCAAAGGGGTTGGTCAATTTATTGAAAATTTTACTTTGGTTCATTTAAATAATTGACTCAGGCGTGACCTTTCGGAAATCCATTGTAAGATTATACAAAAACAAATATCTAGTTACTAATTCCGCTGGATCTCCTTCTCTGCCAAGTAAGCAAACAGACAAACAAAAAAACTCTTAATTCTTTCCTTAAATTTTTGTAAAGGTAAATTGTTTTTGCCCCTTGGTTTTCCGACCTTAAATCCGCTCCTGTACTTATTTACTATACATACATTTCTAATATTTAAATGCAATAACGGCTCATCATACATACATTTAGACGTAGTTCGAACTGTATTGTAATAGTTTATAAGTTATATTCATAGCAATATTGACTAATAATTTGAATTATTCGATTCGGTCCGGCATTTTGTTTTTTTTTTTTTTTTTTTTTTTTCACTTTTACTATTGAGTACACGACAAAAAAGTTTGCGTTCATTTGTTAAAACTGTTTGAAAATTATTTTTAAGCATTAGTACTATGTTTAAGAAATTTTTTTTTATTGATCAAATCGTACGTATTTTAACTTTTTTTTTTATTTTATATAATACAACATTCTTTATTTGTACAATATATAACATGAGAAGGAAAAATAATAAAAAAGTAGAAAACATATTTTATTTTTCATCACTATTCAATATTTTAGTTTTCCAAGTGAACGCAGACTTTTTTCGTGTATGGTTAAAAACATATATGTTTTATATAAATGCCAAAATTCTTTCAATTCAAGGTTTTTTATTCATTTTAAACCTCAGATGGTCATTTATGATGGTCGATACTACGCTACCGTTGGTTCGAAAGTCAGTCTTCAACTGAAAAAAAAAAATGCAAAAATGATTTTTTCAAAAGTTTTTCTATTTTTAAATACTCACACAAGTATACATATTATCATTTGTAATGTAATTTTAAGTTAGAATTTGTATAACTTTTTAATATTCATAAAGTTGGACCGATGAAATGAGTTAAAAAAAAATGTGATTATTTATTTTTTGTACTTTACTTTAGGTATTAGGTTTTAAGAACATGTACACGTTTTGTATCGGACAACTAGATTGTGTGATTTTTCCAATTTTCTACAGGTTACGTCTTAGTACAATAAAAATTATAACTTAATTCGTTGTTTTATTTATGGATTATTTTATTTAGCCCCAGTTTTCGCCCCGACTGGGGCAAACATAATTATTATGCCAATAGTCCCCACTAAAGTTGTACAATTGCTTGCCCTATAATGTCATGAACTCGGTAGAACTGATCCGGATTCGTTTCCCAGGTCAATAATAATAATATTTATTTCAGCAAAAACAGACAGTTATTACAAAATTCAACAGTAGTAATGATAATTAAGAGTTTTGCAGATTTAAACTAACATAAAGATTTTCTATTAGTTTCCTCACTAGGCAAGCCTGTATCGAGGAAACCTAATACTCCGATTATTAATTAAAATAAGACTAAACCGCTCAGAAGACATAGACGTATTAACTTATAACCTATTACAGTACATACATATTCTTCACAAAGCTGCTCCACAAAGAGCACCATATTAGTCTTGTGTGTGTGTATGTATGTATTTATGCGTGTTTGTATGTATGTGCATGTTGTGTGAGTACAAATATCACCCATCGCGTCCTGTTTATCATTTCATGTTCAAAATGATTTCTTTTGTTACGTAGTAGGTTAATGAAGCTAGCCACCTCTTTATAATGGTTTTTGCTTCCGTAACTGTTTTGCCTTTAATGTTACAGTATTTGACAACCCTATTGTAAACGTGTACTCTTACAAAAACACCGAAACGTTGCGCAAACCTCGTATTAACACAGGGAGTAACCAGTCTGTAAATTCTACGGTTTGCCAGTAATCTATAGTCCCTACAGCAGGCTACTGATCTATGAACTGAAAGGGAAGTTTTCAGTATAAAGAGTTGGCGAACACTGATAACTCCAGCATCATGATATAAGTTTGTGGATGGATATCTATATGGTTTCCGAAGCATAACCTTCAGTACGGATCGTTGTGCTCTCTCGGCCTGGATCATATAGCATTTAGCAGCACTGTCCAAACACGTTATGCAATAGGATATCAAAGACTGGCACATAACATAGTATAAAGAAAGTAATATTAACGTTTATTTTTAAAACCTGTAACTCGGCATTAGTGAAGTGCCCAACTGCGACTTCAGTATTTTCTGCCTTTTACTTTGGAGATAATCGGAATGCAGATAAATATGAGCACTTCATTGTAGTGGAGATCTCTACCTGTTTAGGCACCACTAAATCAACTTTTTTTTGGAAGTTATACTTCTTTTGGCGCGATGGAGAAAAATGATGAGAGTGAATTTCTACGACGCACGCGCACACCGACACCTGAATTCTACATCGTAAAGTTAGTTCTAGGTGGCATGAAAATCGATAACTAGGTTCAAGTTGTATATTCTAGTATTTTGATTGAACCATATTGTGAAGGAGTAAGGTTCAGTTTTGATTGTCATTATTTAAAGTTCTTAACTCAATGTTAGATTTGAATTTAGAATCTTGAACGGAGCTTTAAAGGAACGTCATATTAATTGGATTATTGAATGATAATACAGTTGAACCATGTTGTGAAGGAGTAAGGTTCATTTTTGTCTAACATTATTTAAAGTTCTTACTTAATATTCGGTTTGAATTTAGAATCATATACAGAGATTCAAAGGAATGTCATAGAAATTGGATTATTGTATGATGATAGAGGTGAACCATGTTGTGAACGAGTAAAGTTGATTTTTGTGTGACATTTCAAATCATTAAGAACGTATTTTTATATTGTCAATATTTGATTGAATGTAAAACGTAATCAAGAAAGTTTTCATGTTCAAGAATGTCATAGGAAAATCAACTGTATCGCTTCTTGATAAGTTATTTTCTTGATCTTTCGAAGTCGAAGTATTCCGGAATGGCATGAACTGTCACGAAAGCGTGATGTCATTATCTCAGTGTTATAATCAGTGTAACACAATATTCTCACGGATGTAGTTAGCTGTTATAGGTCTCGCCGGAACATCGCAAAAATCGAAACTGTCAGTGACAATAAGTGAGTAGTGACGTTATTGTCAATAATAACCTAATAACTTCAAAAATAATTATTCTTTGCTACAGACAGGTGCAAAGAGTTTGGACACTACAATTTCACGACTGAATAGTAAAAAATGTGTTTATGCAGTTTTTCTCACCTATAATTTCGGGTATAATTTCTTACGTGCATACATAAGTACACACACCCGTTTTTTTTTTGCTATAAAAATTTAAATAGTTTGAGAGCCTGCAAAGAAGCCACGGGCTTATCTGTGTGGGTAACCAGGTTGTCCAAGGGACTAGACTAAAGCCCAGTGGACTATTTATTCTAACTAATACCTCGGGAAGTATGAAATAAAAAAATAAATCATCCAAAAGTTCTTTATTTACCAAACACAAATGAAAACTTAAAAACGATAAAAATTATAATGCTAATTATATAAACTAACAAAACACAAACATATTTTCAAAACCTTACAAACTGTTTTATACTTAATCGATCATAACTGATATACTCAAGGTAACGTTCCAATGATGTGAAGAGTACAAACTAAACAAGATAAATGATCAACACAAATCAGTGTATTGTAAATCAAAAAGTAAACGGATACAAGAAATATGACCAAAATTTTTTTATTAATATGATTTTAAGCTCCGATTTAAGCATAAATAGTATGTATTGATGCTGC
Organism: Habrosyne pyritoides; assembly: GCA_907165245.1. Lineage (NCBI taxonomy): Eukaryota > Metazoa > Arthropoda > Insecta > Lepidoptera > Drepanidae > Habrosyne > Habrosyne pyritoides. The sequence goes on from OU015615.1 coordinate 695,446, forward strand.
AGAATTATGACGTCAAAATCAGTGGTGTAGCTTGCCTTAGACGGGGGCTGTATTCGATTTTTAAGGTTAGCCCAAATAAAAGATTTAAAGGATTATGGCTCCTTTTGTGATTATGGATAATGATTTACAAATAGTTGCTTACGTTCGGGGCCCCTGTAGCCCGAGGGCCCCGTATAATTGATACAGTAGATACGGCGGTAGCTACGCCCCTGTGCCTTTACCATGAGTTTTTAACGTACGTACTCGTTAGCGACGGCGTAAAACATTTCTATGGCAAATGTGTACAGCGCCACTAGCGGTCACGTAAAGAACTAAAATCGATAGTACGAGTCGATAGGTAAAAAGCCTATCGAAATGTAAACACTAGCGAGTAACGTTTTTTAACCTTTGCTATAGAAATTCGGTACCATGAGTCACAAATTTGACAGTTGCTATCGAGAAATACTGTATCGATAGTAGTTTACTCGCTAGGGACTAAAGTAAGTTTCAATAGCAACTCATGGTAGAGGCACTGGTCACAATTGTCTACAGAGGACCCCCGCTAATCCAGCCCCTGTTTAATCCGGCGCTCCCTGTAATCCGACATGCCTATCATTGACTGTAGTTACACAAACATTATTTTGGCAAATCTTTAGATAGAATTTTAATTTGATCTGTAATTTGTCGGACTACATGGTCCTCTTTTTCATAAAATTACGGACTATAGGGGGCCGCTGGTCGTACTCTTTAATCCGACAGATTTGATACTCTGAAACTGCCCTGCAAAATGTTTGTCGGATTACCGCGGGTCCACTTTGTATTTTATACAAAAAATTGTTTGCATTGTAATAAAAAATTGCTATACATACTACCGGCACGCTATGATGGCCGTTTTGACGTTTCAGATTGTCATAGGAAAAGAAACTGTATTTCTTTGGAATAAGGTTGATTTCCATCATCATACAATTAGCTGGATCAATAGATGCACCTTATGGCTCAAGGAATAAGGTTATTTTTCTTTGTCATTGTTAAACGTCAAAACGGCCATCATAGCGTGCCGCAAGTTTAATTTGACTTATCTACCATCTTTATTACAGTTGTACCATCTTCAGAAACAACATCAAAGAAAAAGTAGCCTTAAGCTATCGACTTTAAACTCAAATTCCAATGCATTAAAATACGAGGTAGAAAAACGCTATGAGATACACTAATATACAATATAAACATGGAAAATGTACAAATAGCAGTCCCTTGAAAATATTATAGTTAAATTAAAAACAATTATGGTCAGTTATATATCGACCACCATCATTTAATTATCAAACAAAATGTCATTATTAATTTGAGTTATTCAAACATAATTTAAGTAGATATCATGAATTATTATTAACCTATTTTATATAACACTTATTCTTAAACAAAAGTATTGTAAGTACATTCAAAGTCTTAACCTTTCGCCCGGTAATGTCGGCTCCACTCGGCTCCACTCGGGTGCCCTGTGCTGTTGTCGTCTATACTCGACAATACACAGTGAGCACTACTGTACTGAGTACACATGTTCAATCATTACTTTTATGTATTTTATTGATATAGGTATTTTTTATATCGATTTGAGGGCTTGGCGTACAGGACGTGAGAATGCCGTTATGGCGTGCCGTTCAAAAGGTGAATTTCATAATTTCTAATTCACATCTGGAAGGCAGTCGCTGGTACACTGTGGGTAAACACTACGACTAGCGCAACAGCAGGGTACATTAATACAATTCCATTTCTACCAGTTTCTACCGATCGAAATAGCTACCGAGTCTTTATATTGACTATAGAATAGACGGTTGGCAACTCACTGTTACTATTCTAAAAATAGGAATACGACTATATATCGTATATGAAAAACTTTTGTTATTCATACGTGGACGTCTTTATAATATTTTAGTTTTGTTTCCGATTTATAGGCAAACATACCTAGTTCATAGATACATATCAGTACAAAAATACGCGCCTTTTCCTAGCTTACTAGTGGAAAATATCACACGAGTTCTGAGTGCAGTTCTGTCTCGATCTAACTCCGTTTTGGCAGTTAAGTGTTTTAGAAAAATTAACACTAAGCCATAAGTCATACAAACCATTGGATCAGTGGATGTCCCTTATCTCAAAGCAATAACGATGATTTTTCTATAACATTCTTAACAGTCAAAACGACCTGTTTCATCTTGAATATTTAAAACCTACCTAACTAAAGTCAAACTTCTTGAAAGTTCAAAACTGACAAAAAAAATCAACTCTGACATTTACTGCAATTTTACAAATTGCATCGAATTATTTATGTTAATATTGAAGTTATACTTCTTTAGGCGCGTTATGAAAAAATGATGAGAGTGAAATTTTAAGATGCGCTCGCATCCGTGTATCAGTTAGCTGATAACGGTCTCTCCGGAACATCGCACAAATCGCAACTGTCAGTATCAATGAGTGAGTAATGATGTTATTGTCAATAAACCTAACAACGTCAACAATTGTTATTCGTTGCTACAGACAGGTGCAAAGAGTTTGGACACTACAGTAAAGACAAATGCAGTTTTTCTCACCAATCATTTCGGGTATAACTTCTTACGTGCGTACATAAGTACACAAGACCATTTACACGCTACACAGAGCGTATACAGTGAGACCAATACATTTTAACTTGAGCCACCATTTATAGCCTGTATTGCAAATAAAGATCACGTTTTTTATTTAATCTTGTAACATCAACTTTATAAACACATACGAGTTGAATTTCCCGTGACATTTTTAATCGTCAAAAACGACAAAGTATTTCACACATCCATTGTCGAAGAAGACACAACATGTTCATCGTCAGTGGAATTAATACCCATATTTGATGAATATTTAGGTCTCTTAGCTGCATTGTCAGTCAAATAATCGTTTGAATCAGCATCGACTGACATATCACTCTTAATTAAACTATTGCCTGTTGATTCTGCATCGTCTATACTAGGTAAAGGTTTATCAAAATGTATTACATCTATATTGTCTCTGTTTAGTTTCATAACGCGATGGTGTATAAACTGGTGTCTCAAAAGAGATTTATCTATAAACGTGTAGTCACACTCCTGACATTTAACAACCTGAAAATCGTGATTTGCAGCAGAGTATATATGTTTGAACCACGTCGCCCTTGTGATGAAATGCTGTGGACACTGATTACATGCATACAACGTGTTGTCGTAACGAGATCTCAACATCATCGAATACATTTTCGACGAGACACTGTACGATTTTCCAACAGCCTCATCGAATTCTGAATTCAGGGCGTATTTTCTCGATTTAGAGGCTTTCATTTCGATTATCGAATCGGCATCCATTACTCTAACTAGGCAAGGAACTTTATTTTTATGGTGCAACTTTTGATGATTAACAAGTGATTTCGAAGAGCTGAATATGATCTGACATTGGTCACAGGTAGCCGTCTGCCATTTCATCACGTGGTCCGATTCAATATGCCTGTACCAAATCTCAATGTTACAAAAATGGACATTGCACATATCACATTTGAAAATGGTTTGTCTCAATCTGTCGTATATCACTTCCCTTGGATCTTTTACAGTGTCTTTAGAGGTCGCTTTTTCGATCGTTTTTGTACCATCTGTTACTTCTCTCTCTCGATTAACTATTAGTATATCATTTTCAATGTACTCTGTACACTCATGATTGTCGAAAGAATTCGTATGGAATATCAAATTGCAATCGTTACACTGTTTACCGCTGTTTTTACCGCAATCTTTGTGTTTTAACGCGTTTGTTTTAAGCGAGAAGAGAAGCGAGCAACCCGCGCATTCGAACAGCTTAACTTGCTTCATTCTCGGCTCTACATCTTCCACAATAATCTTCCAGTCACGTTCGCGATGGTGTTTAACTAAATGGCTCACCAATATATCGGTGGGGAACAAAAGTTTGCACCTGCTGCATTCAGACGAAGGTATCGTCTCACGGTGACATATATCAAAATGTTTCGCAATAATCAACAGCGACGTGAAATGCAGCCCGCATAATGTGCACCTGTACACTTTGGTCACTGGAACCGACTTTTCTACACCCGGTTTGAAAACTTTATTCTTAATTTTCGCGGCTATTTTAGGTGGCATTTTAACTTTAATTTTAGTTTTGTCGTTTCCGATGAAAGGTATGACATTAATCGTGTCTTTGGTGAAATTTGGAAGCATTTGGTGAAATAGATCGTGTTTAGCATGCAACACGATGGAGTAGAGCTGGTCGCACTTCATGCAGTGCCACGTGGCCCGACTTGAGCACTTGTGTCTCTTCCTATTTTGTTTATGAATGACAGTGACTCCACAGTTCTCGCAACGGTACACATCGTAAAGTTTGCTGACTTTAGGTTTCTTAAGCGTACTCGGTTTTTCGATTTTGAGCCTCCTGTCGAATTCAGCGTCAAATTCGTTTTTGAAACTGACTATTTTTGAATGTTTCCCTATTTGAGCCGTTTTCTGATTGTGATCTTCGACGGAGCATTTTTCTTCGTGCGTGTGACTGTAAACTAAATTTTCGCCGATATAATTTTTACATGTAGCGCATTGATAGAACGTCGAACCGGTGCCTACTCGAAGTACTTTCATTCGAACGTTATTTGTAACACTATACATGCTTCGGGAAACAATACAATTAATATTCTCTTTCGGTAAGTCGTCGAATAATTTGATCCAGCTCTCAGCTCCCTTGATAAGATCCCTGTGATTATAATTTAGTATTTTAAACGAGTTTCTGGTAATTTCTACGCTACGCCGATGCAATTGCTTGTGCCGCTTATACGCTTTGAGCTCAAAATTTAAATTGCATTTTTTACATGTTTTAACGAAAGCTTTATTGCTATAAACTAAACCGTTCAAGTGATCCTGGCTGTGTCCGACCGCGTGATCGTAACAGTCCGTGAGTGATTTGCAGTCGATGCACATGTACAATATATTCCACATTTTCTCTAATAATTCGTATTTTTTAAGAAGGACCGGCATATCGTTTTTCGGCTCTACATCATCGTTATCCCGCATCATCTTTTCGTACAAATGATACTGCGTGTGAAGTTTAAAGGCCTTCTTACCAAAGCTCTTCTTGCATACGGAGCAAATTTTGCTCTCACTGCCCGGACACTTGTGCAATATTATTTCGGATCTTTGGACAAAATAAACATTGCATTTCTGACACTTGGGATATTCTGGTGCTTTTGGTATAACAGGCGAGTTATCTATTAGTTTAATAAATTTATAGTCCAAAAGCGTAATTTTCTTCTGTTTGTGAATATCTTTGTGGCGTTTGAACATGCTCGTGGTAAAATACAGTCCGCAGTCCGGACAGACGTGTCGAGCAATATGCTTGCAGTTGGGATATACTTTATTATGTTTTAAAGTTGCGAACGAACACTCACAAAGATCACAATACCGCAATGTCAGTTTAGGATTCCTTAAAGGAAGTTTGATTTTACTTTTCGGTTTATTAAAAAACTTCGTTTGAACTATCTTCGTTGGAACTGTCTTCGTTTGAACTATCTTCGTTGGAACTGTCTTCGTTTGAACTATCTTTGTTGGAACTGTCTTCGTTTGAACTGTCTTCGTTTGAGCTAAATTCGCTTTGGCTTTCATAGCCCTATTTTTACGATTACGATTCACTTGCTTATATCTCACTTCGGTTTTACTATCATCGAGAGAAACTAAATTAATGACAATGAAATCATTTATTTTGTTCTCATGTTTGAATTTGTGAGCGTCGAAATTAAGATCTGATATTAATACGTCACATTTATCGCAATAATGCGGTTCAGTGACACCGCATTTGTCGAAATGCGTCCAAAAGTCTCGGTCGTCATAACACGAGTCACATTTTGGACATTTGCATAATGTCCGTTCTAGAACCCTAATGCTGATATCATAAACTTTAATTTTATACGATAAATTGTGCTGTTGTTCGTGTATGTGACGATCTTGAAAACGTATCATGCGATCGCAACGCTGACATTCTGTATATTTCGAACATCCTTTAATGCAGACAGGAAAATGTCGCATAGATAGCGATGCCGAAATAAAATGAATATTGCATTTTTTGCAACGAAACAAAACAGACTTTGGTATTGGAGCATTCGTCAGTTCCACAGTGCGACTCTGATTGTACAAGCTCACGTCAAATGTTCTCCGTAGACTCTTTTGCGAGATCTCTCCTTCTTTAACCGGTTTCTCGGGTTCAACCTTTGGGACAACCGGTTTACGAACTACCTTCTTTATAATAGACCTGTTGCATAAATGTGGATGCAAAGACTTTCTATGAGACCTCGCTTCAGTGTACCTTTCGAAAACCTTTTTGCAAACTATACATTTGTACCCAAGCGTAGATGTGTTGGAAGTCATAAAAAATTGTGTACTATGTTTAAGTCTAATATGGGCATTGAGAGATTTTATACTAGACATACTAGATTTACAATGTTGACAATCGAAAACAATAGGTATGGCCGTGGAAAATTCAGCCACGTCTTCCCCTGAGTATTCGTGATTAGTTTTCAAATGCTTCAAGAGAAACTTGTCGTCTTTAAAAATCGTACCACAAGTAGGACATTTGAAGGCGTCGCAGGGTTCAACTTTAACTTCAATATTCATTTTAACCCCCAAGACTTCGTACAGATGTTGTGTCAAAGCGTCAACATTGGGAAATATTCTTTTACAATGAAAACACGGTTTACTATCCACAGTTTTGTGTACAACTGTACTCTTCTTTGCAAAATTCCTTCGTATAACAGAAGAGTCGTTAACTTCAACAAGAAACGAGTGAGCAGTCATATTATGAGCATCCAAAGAGTTGTTCGTCGGGAATAAAATACCGCAATCCTTACAATAAAACGGATGAGTTTGTAATATAACACTCCAGTCCTCTAACTGGACATGCGCATCAGAATATAGAGCTTTAAGGTACAAATCAGTTTCTGGTAACACAACCTCTATTTTAAGGTTTGGTTTAGAACCTATAATCATTTTGTTACTGTGGTAAAATAGCTCTGGATTATCTGTGCCATCTTCAGAGTAATCCATTTCATTATCATCATCACTATGGTGTTCATTATTGTAATCGTCTAATGGATTGTCTTCGTAACATATTTGAGAAGAGAAACCCGGATGTACATCGGCATCTGAAAAAAATCCCTTGTCATTTTGTTATTTCATTAAAACAATGCTGTCGTAGCGTAATCTGCTTGAAAACCTTTCCAAGCATTAGAAACAATTGACAAGGATGTGGCTTTTTCAATAAAACATTGCAATTTTTATCATTTTTATAAGTAGTAGAACCCTTATCTAATCCAACAAAAAAATAGAAAATAAGTTTGAATTAAGAACAGTGTAAATAAGAAAAAAATGTATTTTATTGTAAAAAAGTGCGGGGTGCATGGTTTCAATAGTTATAAATGTTTTATTGACAGATATGAGTAGAAGGATTATCATTTTGATACGCAAAAAGAAAACACGAGCACGAAAAAGTACCCCACGCATTTTTACAATAAAATACATATTTTTCTTATTTACACTGTTCTGAATTCAAATTCAAGCGTGTTTTTTAGTTTTTGAAACTATTATTTATTTTTCTTTTTTTAGTTAAACCGTTAATCCTGATTATTCTAGTAAGGATGGCGGGTCAAACTATAAAATATTGAATTGTCATCGGTCCTTAACAAGTATGCCAAATTTCGAGTTAATCCGACGTCTTGAAGGGGGTCAAAATCATGTTCAAAGATTCCGTTACATACTAACATACGTCTGAAGCTAATAAAAGCGTATTAATGACGTATCCAAAACCTCGTGTGTCTAAATTTCAACTCGACCTGCATCCTAAATATGTAACTCGCTCGAATTTGAACTCGAAGTCCATTTCATGATAGATTGATGGTTTGGACAGCGTGTAGTGAGAGACAGTAGTCTCACTCATATTTAATGATAATAGGGTATTTCACCTTTATTTTGAAAACTGTTTTAAATTAATCCTTAGATCGTAATGAACCAGTAGAATTTTTATTTCAGTTTTATAAAACCGAAAAATGCCTTATTAAACTATTTTTTATTTTTGTTTTAGAATTTTCGCGCGGAAACGCTAACCGCCATGCTGTTTCGGCTCGTGACGTCACTTCGTTAGTAAACAATACAATTACTAAAGACTAACACGATTTGTGAAAATAATGAGTTATAATGTTTATCATTGGTGTCTAGTGCCTGAATGCAATAATACAAGTGTAAAAACACCACACAAATTATGGATTCAAGTGCCAAGTGATATTCAAATGAGAAACACATTTTGCCACCATCAATGTATTTATTATTGGTAGATTTGTACTTTCTGCTTTCACAAAACCGTCTTCCATTATGCGATTTTAATAAAATAAAGGATAAAAGTCCACAAACGTGATAATACCTTGTAAAATTTCAAAATAACACAAAGCACAACAAACATTTAGATTGTTTACTAACGGAGTTAAGTCACGTCGGAATCAAATATGGCGGATGGCGTTTTAAACAAATAACAAACAGATTAAAAAAAAACGATTTTTAAAATTGAATTATAAAATTTACATTGCATTTTTTATAAATAAATACTAACGTTTCTCGTTTACTATTTTCAAAATCTATCATAAAAATGCATTTTTATATTTTTTCTTACATGGTGTAAAATACCCTATTATAATGTAATATAACTTAATCTCTCAATATTTGTGCACCGTTCTGTGCGGTATAATATGTTGATACTAGATTATATAAAACACAACTATGGCATCATTATGACAAATAAAAAGTGAAAACTTGAACATTAACGTTGTGCATTTTTACCGTCTTACGTATTTTCGATCAAGTCACGTGTCCTGACGCGAGTTTAACATTTTATACCCATCCCAAGAAGTGCTCAACGCCGCTAAAGTTTACACTTCAATATATAAATGTTCTTTTCCGAGAGCTATACAATCACCCTGCTGGTTTAATATTCAGTTGCAAGATCTGACCAGAACAGAGCACACAGAAAGCAAATAATATTGGAAATCACAACATAAAAGAGCAAGTCCTTCAACTTGGCGCGTGCGCGGTTAAAATCGACTTTCAACTCAATGATAGTAGCCAACCTGGCAGATACAATACTATAGCAAAAAGATTTCGCAAAATAAATAAATAATAAATATCCTGGGACTTTACACACGGCCATCTGATCCCAAACTAAGCAGAGCATGTACTATGGAAACTAGATAACTGATATACTACATACACTTCTTTTTATTAATAGCTAGAAAAATATACGAATCATATCGGAAAAAATATCAACACATTTTTAGAACAAAGCATTGAACTTATGCGTGAAGTAATAAATGTAAAAGTAAGAGGAATGGATATTTCAATAATGCAGTATCAATGAATGAGCACTTTTACCTGGATAGGTGCCAGAGGTCATTCAGAATGTCTTAAGCGAGTGGATAATTTTTTTTTTTTTTTTTTTTTTTTTTATGCTACTTGGGCCGACAAACAAGCAGACGGTCCACCTGATGGTAAGTGGTCACCGCCGCCTATGGACATTTGCAACACTAGGAGCATCGCCAATGCGTTGTCGACCCTGAGACGTGAAGTTGTTAAGTCTCATATGCCTGTAATTTCACCGGCCCCCTTACCTTTCTAACCGAAACACAGTAATACAATAGCACTACTGCTTCACGGCGGAAATGGGTAAGGTGGTAGTACTTCCCCGGACGAACTCTGCACTAAGAGCTCTACTACTCTGAAAATGCTAGATTTTTCTTCCATCAATCAATAAGTTACGTCACACGAATCCTTTGATTTGTGACCCCTCCCCCATTCTTGTCACAGATAGAGGGGCATCCATTAATTGCGTGAGGTGATTTTGGTGATTTTTCAACCCCCTCTCCCCCCTTGGTGAGATTTTGTGCGATCCCCTCTCCCCCCCTTAATTTCACGTGAGATTTGTAACTGCTACTTTACCCCGTTCGTATAACCGCAATACCGCAATACCGCAATAATATATTTTTCATGTGGTTCACGCATTTTTTTACTTCGTTACGTACCTTCGTAACTTCGTTCAGTTTCGCGTAATTTAGAGTTTCTTGCAGCTCTCCCCCATGTGAGAATAGGTGAGGTTGTGCTCGACCCCCTCCCCCCCCCCCCCACCCTAAACCCCTCACGTAATTAATGGACGCCCCCTAGTCACATTGTTAGACCCTCGTCTCTAGTTTGAAGTCACATATTCCATAAATTTAATATCAAGGAAAAATTAAAACAGAATTCAATAGAGTTCGAACCCTTCTAAAATTCTATATTAAAGTCAAAGCTGATTTAGCCATGTGACGTCACGAAACATATGACGTCATTGCCACATTGAAACCTTATTAAATTGAACAAACAGACCACATGATGGTAAGTGGTCACCGCTGCATATCGACATTTGCAACTTCACGTGAAGTTAAGTCTCGTATGCCTGTAACAACACATAACCCCTTTCCTTTCTAACCGAAACACAGTAATACAAATACATGAAATGTATTAATTCGCTTAGCTTGCCAAGTTGAAAGAGAAAGCAGGAATAATAATAAACATCCGAAACTAAGCAGAGCTTGTACTATGGAAACTATATCTTAGTAAGTACTTATTTTTTTACATTTCCACCCAGACACAGAACAAACAGAATGTTCATGCGCACAAATGTTTGTCCTGGAGGGGGGGGGGGGGGGGGGGATTGGACCCAGAACCTGTATCCTGGCAATCAGGCCACCAAGCCAACTGGCCCGTCTGTAGAACATATATTTGGGTAGACCCACATCAAACTTTAATTCACCACTCAGTCTGACCATAAGTGCTTGTTTTTGAACTTGCATTACAGTGCGAATAACTGTGTAAAGAAATAAAAATGACCAACAACTCTATTACAACTTGTAAACCCAATACATGAACTGGTTGCCTGTTCTTACTTATAATTAGATAAATTAAAAGCTGTAAGGACCAAACAACAAATTATAATTAAATAATAAAGATAGATTCTTTACACACTGGCATCTGATCCCCAACTAAGTAGAGCTTTTGCTATGGAAACCAGATAATTGACATGCTTATAAAGATATGTATGTGCGCTAACCACAAATATTTCCCATGGGTGGAAAATGAGCCTCTAACCACCGAGCGAACAGCCTCATTCAAATAGGCCTTTACAAGTACATGAATAGTCTGACTCTAATATCGGTTTGGATTATTCTTACTGAACCGAAGCCCTGATCCCAAACTAAGCAGAGCTTGAACTATAGTAAGTAGATAATTGATATACTACACATTAGTACCGGCTCTTCTCAGTAAAAAACAACCTTCCGAACCAGTATTAGAGTCTGACTATTCATAAGTGCTTGTAAAGGCCTATTTGAACAAAAAATATTTGAATTACCACGGTTTTTATTCTAAATACATACTTATATAGATATTTACACCCAGACACAGAACAAAGATGCACAAATGTTTGTCCTGAGTGGGAATCGAATAAACAACCTGCCGAGAGTCAGGGTTTCTAGTCACCAAGGCAACTGCCCCATTTAAATAGGCCTTTCCAAGTACATGAATAGTCTGACTCTAAATACAAAAACCCAGCAATAAACTCGGCAATTGCAATCATGTTACCTTCAATATCAAAATCGGGCACTTCACTCTTGATTTGTGATATATCTGGGAACATGGTTCTGATCATTGGATTGTCCAACACATCATGCTCTTCAATATCAATATCATTATCCATTGTAGTGATTGGAAATCTGAAACAAAAAAAAATTAAAATTGTTTATTTGCAAAAAAAAATTGAACTTTTTACATTAAGATAAATGCAGATACATAGGTTCCATGCTAAGACTAAACATCTGAATTTAAGTATTAGAAATGAGTCCTAACTCCTCAAACTAGGATACCCTGTGCTATGAGGGGCTAGATCGACGAATCTCTTATGATTTACAGTTAATGATGCATCGTAAGTGCACGTCCGTGTATGGCGTTTGAAAGAAATATAATTAATATATAGATATTAATATATAAAAAGAATTGATAAAATTCAAAACCATTTATTCAGTTTAGGCCCTTAGAAGGCACTTATGAAGGTCAAATTTAAAGTTACTGAAGCTACAAACATTTATAGACAAGTGCACAGAAATTATACACATAGATCAGCTTATAGCTGTTATTGTGTTATCTATATTAATAAGGAAAACAAGGTTCCTTTGATGCACCATCACTTCAAAACTACTGAACATATCGGGATGGGAGTGCTACCATTCGACGCGGAATTTTTCCTACATATAACCTATGGAGGAGCGAGGTATGAGACTCCTCCAGTTAAAAGGGAAGATCTTCCGCCAGGCTAAGTGATCATGCCTGGGGACCGCGGTCCAACTGTTGATGTTGGATGCTTGTATATATATCAAATCCTGAGAGAATCTTGATAGAGCGATGTAGGATTCTCGCGTGTTTCTACTCGTTCATAGATGTCGCCACATCACTGTGGTGCGGGCGGTGAAGGATTGTAGGCGTATTCATAGATGTCGCCACAAACCTACATCTAGGAAAATTGATATCGATAAACGCGGGCGAAACCTCGGGGGACAGCTAGTTAATAATGATCTGTCCAAAAGCATTTTACTTAAGCACCATTGTGGTTTGAAAATCGATGAAACGAAAGCATCACAAAAAAACACAAAAATATACATCTACAGGATTTGGCCTGCAAGAGAAACAGGAAGGTAACCATTTCCTTTTATTTTTCATCTCTTATCCGAATCATGGTAATATGTTGAACAATAAAACGTTACAACCCAGCTCTATATGTATTATTACTTATTATGTTGTTACCTTTTGGCTGTAATTCGTATTGTGTATCCTAAATAAATATAAATAAAAAATACTACAATATTGCACTGATTTATTTGATATATTGTTTCTGTTTTTTTTTGGTCAGAGAGCCACTACTCTTGATGAACAGAAAGATGGTTAGACGACATTATACTGAGCCAGATAAGCGCTTGCCCCAACCATGCAAAAGATAGTAGAAATTAAAGGACTCGAAAATGCCTATTCCTGCCAGGGTCCTATCAATGTATCTATATTATATATATATATATAAAAGAAAGTCGTGTTAGTTACACTTTTTATAACTAAAAAACGGCTGAACCGATTTGGCTAAAAATTGGTGGGGAGGTAGCTTAGAACCAGGAGACGGACATAGGATATTTTTTATACTTTTTATCCCGTTTGATCTTGTTCCCATGTGACGTGACATAAAACGCCAAGAGAAAACGCATCCGACATGGAATAACAAAACACAAATGACTTAGCGGCATTAGAAGTAACATAGGATACTTTTTGTGTCGGGAAATGTTACATCCCTCGGGAACGCGGGGGACAGCTAGTTTTATTATATAATAAGATTTTTTATTGTAACTAAATAAGATTAAGGGCCATTCATAAATTACGTCACGTGAATCGTATGACTTTTTTACCCTTCCCCCGTCCTTGTCAGAGATGGTCACTAGAGGGGTTCTAATGTGACGTCACATATTTTATAATTAACGAACTGTCCCCCGCGGTTTTACCCGCGTTCCCGTGGGATGTCACATGTATTATACATAAAAACCTTCCTGTTCAATCACTCTATCTATTAAAAAAAACCTCATCAAAATCCGTTACGTAGTTTTAAAGATTTAAACATACATAGGGATATAGGGACAGAGAAAGCGACTTTGTTTTATACTATGTAGTGAAGAATATCTTCAAGCTAAATATTGACTGGAGATCTGCAGTGCAGAAGGCGAAGGGAAACCACTGCATAATTTAGCCATTCCATAGCCAACTTCATGTTAGAAGCTATGTAGCTAGGAAAACAGACAGAAGCTACACTGAGAGGAGTCCAGCTTTTAAATTAGTCGGCTAATCTTTAAAATAAATTGATAATAGCTTTTTAATACTATTAGGTGCATGGTGAGCCTTTTGGGGATAGATTAAACGAAAACAAAGACATACAATGTTTTGCTTCTAACCCTACTAATATTATAAATGCGAATGTTTGTATGTATGGATGTTTGTTACTCTCTCACGCAAAAACTAGCAAATATAATACCTGGAATAACACATAGGATACTTTTTGTGCCAGGAAAAAAGTTACATCCCTCGGTAACGCGGGTGAAACCGCGAGGGACAGCTAGTTGGCCGTAATCAATTCCCAACGGTACAGTCTGCGGAGTTTAAGATCTTTTACACCATATGTAGCAATTACAGTACCTTTGGTCGCGTATAATTTATGTTGTTAGATCCCTCGGGAACGTGGGTGAAACCATGGACAGCTAGTAGCTCGTAGATTTAAAGATATTTTAGAGAGTAGATTTTGATGTACAATATAGGCTGTTTTATAAAACACTAGGGTTCCTTGTCTAAATGTTATGACTAGCTACTGTCCTATGTGTTCACCTGTTTTTTTTTATATTAAGTAATAATACAGCCTATTCTTTAGGTATTTGATTAAATCTAGAGTAATATCAATAAAAAATATCCGGAACATACTTTACACAGCCATCTGATCTCAAACTAAGCAGAGCTTGTATTGAAAACTAGTATAAGACTATTTGTTTCAAATTAGCCAGACTTAACTAATGAAATATTAAATGGTAGTGATTTTACAATGAGAGATTTATTATATAAAAGAAAGTAACAGCCGTTGACAGAGTAATTAACATCAATATTAACCATAGATAATATATATAATGTATTGATACATTCATATTCCAACAGCTTGTACTATGGAAACCAGATAACTGATATACTACATATACTACTTTTTTAATACATACTTATATATTTTCGTCCAGACACGTCCATGCACTCACGTGTTTGTCCTGGATGGCAATAGAATCCATGACCTTATGGTATGGCAGTCAGGGTCTCTAACCACCAAGCCAACTGGCCCGTCTAATAATAGTTGATAGTGCAGAAAAGTTGACTTCTGAACCAGTAACTACATCCCTTTGATTTTCAAAAGAGGCCATATGATGTGTTGGTCTTCTGAGAAATATCTATATTAATTGATTCTCTAAGTTATTGAAGATTCACTAGTGTGATGGAGAGACAAGAGAAATACCAGATGTTTCTTCCTACTATTGTTGAATTACACTACAATGTGAGAAAATTTGTATGGATGGTGTTTTATGCAAAAATGAGTAAACAGATTTAGATGAAACTTGCCACATAGTTAGTTTAAAATCTGAATTAACACACAGGATATATTTTATTCGGGAAAATGCAACATGTTACGGGAACGAAGATGAAGCCGCTAGTTTAAAATATCCCTCACGCTTGTCCTAGCTTAGAATCTATAAAGCGACGATATTGTTTCCAAAAAAGTTACAGTAATTTCATTTGTTATTTTGATGGCGTGAGCTGTTTCCCTTACCCAATCCTGCTAGTGTCATAGTATGGTGTTAATAGATAAAATCGTAGACATTTCAAAATTACATTGTAATAAAACTTGTTTTTATAAGCACAAAATTTCAAGCTTACCTTAGTCCACAAAATGAAACTTATACTTCTATAACCTTATGATATAAATGACCATTTGTTGTATTGGTGATTTTTTATACAACTTAGATAACAGTTACAGTTACAATTTCGTAAAAGTAAATTAAATTGAAACAAAAATGGAGATGGAGAAAAGTAACTAGTGAAGCGACCTAAATACTAGGACTGTGATAAAATATCAATATATCGATATTATAATTTCGAAATGTCGATATTTTTTTAAATATTTTTTTTTCGTAATTCATCTTCAAAATCACCGTAAACTTAATCTACCGTATTTTATTTAAGAAAATGAAGTTACTCAACAATTTCTGTTTTTTTTTATTGATTAAATATTAGAACTAAAAAACTATTTTTTAAAAATTCCACGTATAATTTTGAATTTAGATCAGCCAAATATTTCAAGGTCTTGAAATGCCCTGAAATTTTGGATTGATAGTTGGCATTTTACTCCCGTGCTATCATAAATAGCTGTTAAATATTCGATGTCTTCTGCTACATCAGTAGCATCTGAACGAGTTGCTTTTACAATCAATCTTTTAGTGCCTAATAATCGTAGTAGCCAAACATATCGATATATCGATTTCTTTTTCGATGTATCGAACTAATTGATATATTTAAAAATATCGATATATCGGAAACCCGATATTTTTTAAAATATCAACAGCCCTACTAAATATCGGCCAAGTGCAAAGACCGTCTTTTATGTCTAACCGGTTAGTTTCCTTAAAATATCGGTTTAAAAATTTTGATAAAAAGACGATAAAGTAATTTTTAGTTTGGTTTATGGAGTGTAGAAGTAAAGGAGGACCATCTCAGGGTACTAAAAAGTGTCCCTTGAAAGGGAACAAATTACGGTGGCGCTGCTTAGCAAGTGGAAGAATTTTTAATAGAGCGCCACAACTTATTAGAGTAGGATACAAAATTAATAAATAAGGAAAGAAACATTTTCGTTTTGTTACAGCGCATTTTTTATAATTATTATAACATATAGATAGACAAACAAGACTACGGAATAAAATTATACAGTGATTTTAAGTACCCCAATTACTTGTAAATAGGAAATAGGGTTGTGGTCTAGTATAGTCACGCACGCGGGGGGGTGTAAAAATGATTGTAGTTGGTAGGGGTTGGATCCCTAATTATAACGCTACCACTCTTATTAAAAGGTAATGCATATTTTTCGAGAAATTAATAGAAATGTAAACTAACCTCAAATCACAAAAAGGAAAAACGAAACGTTAAAATGGGCGATTGACAACCAAATCTGTACAAGTACATTGTCTGTGGTGTAAAGTGTCTTGCAAATTGTATGAAACGGAACGTTAAAAAAAATTTAACATATGTCCGTGTCATTGGTTTTCGTTACGTGAATGTGCTCTTGGTGTTTCGTGGTGTTTTTGTTGTGGTTTTCTTCGACGTCTTTGGCTTTTCATCTGGGCTTTGATTGTTTGCCTTCACAATTGACCTGCACTTGTACACTGGACACCGATTTTTTGCCTTTCGAAAAATTTCGAAATTAATATGTCTTATTTATGGCTGAATTTGGTCAAATCTGTTCCAAAACCGAATCGGGGCACCCCGACTCCACGCAGTCTTTTGGCTACTACCTCTAGAGTGTATATAAAAATTCGGAGACGCGAAGGGAGGGCAGCCATACCAACCGTAACAAATGACAGGTATCCTTGCGAGCCGCAGCGGCTGAGGCTGGTCGGAGGCGACCAGTAAGCCGAAGCTGCGGAGGGGAGCATGGGTGTTTATCCTTTGTTACGTTAGGACGAAGGGGTTGCACTTCCCGCAGCGTCGGAGCCGTTGCAGAAGCAACTTTATAGTGTTTCGAGGTTAGGTTACAAAAAAAAATATTTCTCAGGAATGGTTGGTTACCTTTTCATGGGAGTGGTGCTAAGTCAGAGGAGGCATCCCCCCCCCCCCCCCCCCCTCCCACCCCTCCCCCGCCCCTCCGCGTGCGTGACTATACTAGACTTTAACCGGAAATAGATTTAAAGAATTACCGGAAACCAACCCAGCACACTTCACTCTGTTCGTATCATTTCCACTTGCTACACTAGCGCTATTTCGGTGAGAATGTGAAACCTAACTTGCTGTTTACAAGGGGACACTTTTTCGACTAATCCCCCATACAAGATGGTCCTCCTTTACTTCAACACTCCATAGTTTGGTTGTTAGTTAAGGTCTCCCAGTATGAGTTCCTCCAAATTCTCACTAGTTGAGTAATGAAGAATGTTTATAGGTATGCCAAATCGGTTGAAAGTAGACAGTAAAGCTTGTACATACAAGCTGGCACACACAAAAACACTTATTAGCTTTAATTTTACAGACATTTAAAGTTACGATAAATATCGAGTTCCGCTAACAGTCACGTGACCGCATGTGACGTGTGTGACATGTATTAAAGTTTTATATCTGTAGGCACGTATGCACATTTGTGAATATAGGTACATCCTCTTAGTATATGTAACTAAATACATACATTGATTTATTGCAAATGTAGTGGGTTGAACAGATGTACTAAACCTTTTTAAATTTTGATTTGTCTTATTAATACAATACGTAATGCCGTTTGATTTTTTTTTATTTGTAACTTAATCCGGTTCCCAAGAGACAGCTATGATGATGGTTCATCGGCACAGCACATGATTTCCTAATATATGGATTGGACCATTTTGAAAGTCCAATTTGTAATTTCTAATTAAACGTAACACGACACTGTGTTGAGAGCGCGAGCGTACTGAGCTAGTGTTGTGAGATGACGTCATACCGTCACACGCATCGAGTACGAGTCCGCATCGCACGTTTACTTCTATAAATCCAAAACCAATTGACGTATCGAATTAATTCTTGAACTTGTATTTTTTATTTCTGACAGAGAATATGGAGAGCTAATATTCAAAATTTGTTAACATTCCTCTTTCTTTAACATGTATTTTAAATTTTTGATAGAGAAAATGGGGAGCTTATACTCAAAATGAGTTAAAATTCTTAATTACCATGACACTATTCAAGAAAGTATAGTGATATTTTTATTTTACTATTGGTTACACCTATTCAATTAAAATTAAGTACATTATGTCCATGAAGTACGACAAATCGTAGAACTCGACTAAATAAAATTATGACGTCCCTTATAATTACGTATGGCAATCCGCAAACTATAAAAAAAATACTGATGGAATGGTTTCATTTTTCAAAAGAAAATTTTAATTTTATTTGTTTGATAGATATTTTGTAAGGATATAGAGAAGGAGGTAAATGGAATACGCATAAATACTTGCCCTGAACGAGATGAGGATGTAGTTGTCGCTTCTAGAGAACC
Organism: Habrosyne pyritoides; assembly: GCA_907165245.1. NCBI lineage: Eukaryota > Metazoa > Arthropoda > Insecta > Lepidoptera > Drepanidae > Habrosyne > Habrosyne pyritoides. The sequence continues at coordinate 714,385 of OU015615.1, forward strand.
ACTACATATATATATGGCAATAGCCAAGTTAGCAGCTTGGCATAATTGTTGTTTCGATCTCTTAGATTACGTGCTTCTCTTGCAGCTGCTGCCTGTGCAAGAGTTTTGGATGCAGCAATCCGCTGTCTGTACGTTGTATTTGTGCCCTTGTTTTTGGAGCAGCAGTTATCGATTCTCCAAATGGCGTCGCAGAGGTAGATGCAACAGCTTCTTGAACCTCCATGGGAACAGGAACTGCCGGAAAGAGTGGCTCATTTGTGAGATTGACAAGCTCATCAGGTTGATCTGCAGTGGTGGTAGATTATTGTTGCGCGTGTGGTCGTTGACATCTAGTTTGGAAATTGTTCGACTCTTCCCCTGAACAAGATTAAGATGTTGTTGTCGCTTCAAGAGAACCACTGGCAATAGCCAAGTTAGTAGCTTGGCGTAATCTGTTGTTGCGTTGTCTTTCGTTTTTTGATTTTCTCGCAGCAGCCGCCTGAGCAGGAGTTCTGGATGCTGCGATACGCTGTCTGTACTCACGTTGTTTTTGAGCTTTCGATTTTGAAGCAGCGATTATTGGCTGCGCAAATGGCGTTGCTAAAGTAGATGCTACAGCATCTTGAACCTCCATGGGATCACTCATCAAAGGTAGTGGCTCATTCATGAAATCCTCTGGTTCGTCAGGTTGTTTTTCCATGGTGATATTGTAAGCGGTTCAGCCAAATGAATCGTTGTTCGAAACAATGTAGAATTTTTATTCATAAAATTCTTGGTTCAGAAAATCATTTTAAATTTACAAAATACTTGTATAAAATTTATTGTTTAAATTTCTACCCGACTGTTAAAATAAAATTGTTGATTTTACTATTTTATAATAATAAATTTTGTATTGACATTATTTCTTTCAGCAAGTAAACTGAATAAAAGTTGTTGTTCAATTAGTTACTTAATTATTTTTGCAAATTTTATTGTAAGTTGTTGTAAAAAAAGTAAAAATTTTGAATAATTTATTATAAGATTAAACTGTGATTAAGTAATTGTTCATAAATTAAAAATTTTGAAACATCATTAAAATTTTTGTAATACTAAAAAATCCTTTTAAAAAGCCCTCCTCGATGTGATTGAAATAGGAGAAAATTGTTCCCTTTGACGGCTGGCTGGTCCAACCTGTCATTTCAAACACGTTATTTTGACATGTGTATGGAGTGTAGAAGTAAGGAGGATCATCTTGTATGGGGGATTAGTCGAAAAAGTGTCCTCTTGTAAACAGCAAATTAGTTTTCGAATTCTCACCGAAATAGCGCTAGTGTAGCAAGTGGAAATGCTGGGTTGGTTTTCCGGTAATTCTTTTTATTTGCTATTTACAATTAATTGGGGTACTTAAAAACACTGTATAATTTTATTCCATACTTTGTCTATATATTATAATAATTTAAAAAAATGCGCTATAACAAAACGGAAATGTTTCTTTCCTTTTTTATTAATTTGGTATCCTACTCTAATAATTTACGGCGCTCTATTTAAAATTCTTCCACTTGCTACAGTAGCGCCACCTTAACTTGTTGTTATAGCATAACCTTCAATCGCTTAACTAGCGGACCGATGCTACTTATTTTAGCGATGAAAGCACGAAAATTCGACAATACGAGTATATCACTGAACATATATTTAATATCGAAAGAATCATTTCCTTTCTCGCCGCATTTATCGTTGCTATAAACAATTGACACCACATTCACTTTTCCCTGCACTTCATACTTGACGAAAACATGTAAACGTATTATTGTATAGCATCTGCCCACGCAGACGCATCGCTCACTCAAGTAGGAGAGGAGGCGGAGAGAGACGCGGAGGCCGATTGTGCCTCTTTGTCGCTCGTTCTGCGCTCTCACGTCAAGCCTTAAATGAAACGCCTCAGAGCGAGGTAACGTCGCATGAGTCATGTGTTTTCGTGCGTGCAGAAGGGCTATTGATAATTTAAAAAATATCGGATTTTCGATATTTTTAAATATCGATATATCGGAGTTCGATATATCGAAAAAAAATATCGATATTTCGATATATCGGTTTTATTAAGAAAAATCGTTAGTCAGCTCAAATATGATTACACAGTTTATAGTCCAGTATATTTATTAAACAAATGAAATTATAAATGTATGTAAGTGTAAGGTTAGTTTTTTATTAATGTTACCTATAAGAAGTATTTTGTAATTGTTAAATATAAAATTATGTAAAATTGAAATTATAAAATAGCCAAAAAGTCAGAATAGATAAAAAATTATATAACAAATAAAAAAGAATGTAACCTTGCTGAGTTTCTTGCCGGTTCTTCTCAGTTGAAGGCTGACTTCCGAACCGGTTGTAGCTTCAGTAACTTTAAATTTGACCTTCATAAGTGCCCTCCGAAGGCCTAAACTGAATAAATGGTTTTGAATTTTGAATTTTGAATTTTGAAAGTTATAGTTCTAAGTCTAAAAAAAAAAGTCTAGTTTAAAATTTAAATAAGACGATTATGTATACCAATATATAACCAATATTTATAGTAAGAGTTTTTAAAAATCCTCTTTGTTTTATATGTTCAGATGTTTGGCTACTACGATTATTAGGCACTAAAAGATTGATTGTAGAAGCAACTTGTTCAGATGCTACAGATGTAGCAGAAGAAATCAAATATTTAACAGCTATTTCTGATAGCACGGAAGTAAAATGCCTACTATCAATCCAAAATTTCAGTGAATTTTAGAACCTTGAAATATTTGGCCGATCTAAATACTGCTTTAATTAAATTTTTAGAGTAGTAGAGCTCTTTCTGCAGAGTTCGTTTCGGGAAGTACCTTATCCATTTCTGCCGTGAAGCAGTAGTGCACTTGTATTACTGTGTTTCGGTTAGAAAGGTAAGGGGGCCGGTGAAATTACAAGCACATGAGACTTAACAACTTCACGTCTCAGGTTCAACAACGCATTGGCGATGCCCCTTGTGTTGCAAATGTCCATAGGCGGCGGTGACCACCATCAACTATCATCTGGTATAAAAAAAAGCAAGTATTGTACCAAAACTCAAAATTATAGTATTTTAATTATTATTTAATTAGACTAGCGCGTGCCGCACGTGACTAGATCAACTTAAACAACAAACACCGCGGCGTGTTTAAAGAGTATAATATCCACATTCCACTTATTTTTAGAGGTTTTGGTCAAAAATTAAGCACCTAATTTTATTATATAATTTTAACGAGAATCAAGTACCGAGTACTCTCCATAAGTATCGAAGGTATCTTACCAGTCACTCTGTATACATTTATAATTTAATCCGTTTAACAAATATACTGGACTATAAACTGTGTAATCATTTTTGAGCTGACTTACGATTTTTTTTAATTAAGCCGATATATCTAAATATAGATATTTTTTCGATATATCGAATTCCGATATTGATATATTTAAAAATATCGATATATCGAAAATCCTATATTTCTAAAAATATCAACAGCCCTACTTCCTACTTGACAGATTAGTGTTGGCTAGTGAACTCAGTGATGTGAACATTAAGTGTGATTCTTCATCCCGCCCGCCACCGCCACTTGAAAAATTATTAAAAGATATAAACACTTTCAAACCGCTATATAAATATATTAAAAACACGATTACATCAATATAAAAAGTGAAGTGACAAAGTGCAGTGTTTTGTAAAATAAAATAAGACGTAACTTAAAGGTCCAACCGACCAGGTCATTAAAATAAAAAAAAAAAAAACAATTAAGACGTTGTCACGTCAAAAAAGTTATTTGACATTGACAGTAAATAACAAAAATAAACTTTTCGCGCCGTTATTAGTTTCTGTACTCTGTCTGTACTGCATGCAGTGCGTGTAGTCTCCTTGATAAATTCTATACAATCGGTACGGTACATTTAACTAAGGCATTATTCAGTCATTATTAAAAATATAATTTATTAACAGTTCCCATGGCGCGTACAAAAGCGTCTGTCGGTTCCAAAGGTAAGGTACAAATATTAACCTATCATTAAACCAATTACATACAATGAAATTACCAAATGCGCGATCTAAGTATTACTAACGCCATGTTTGTACATAGCTAGATAGTAGTTTTATGCTTAGGAGTTAAAACAGTACAATACTAATACTAGTCTGTATTTCCTTGCTTCGTTTCAGTGGCTGTCGGGAAGAGCAGTAAAGCAAGATGCAGTGCTGCTCCACCACCAAGTACCCATGTAGCAAGCGGTACGTTAATCATTTCCTTCCCTTGGCCTTGTGAACATAATAACTGCAATTACTAAACGAATAGTGGATTTTAAACCTTTCGCTTTGGACTTAAACTCTATTTCAGCTTCCTCACATTGCATTGTTTGTTTGGTCCATTTATTTCAATGATATGTATGTCCCGAAATGAGCTTTAACAGGATGGCATAAGGCATATAAACAATTGTTCAATTTTAACTGCTTACAGGGAGCGGTGAGCGCAGTACGCGTACCCACTCCGGCGGCAACTCTGTATGTCCAAGAGAAACTCCCAAATGGCAAAAACCTATCACTAACTTCTTTATTTGCAAAGATACAAGTAATTCTAGTACGGAAGAGAATGATAAAGAAACCGAAATTGCTGGTAAGAATTTATTTTAAATATCAACGATCTTACTAATAGAATGTGATATAAAGTCCGTTTGTTAAGTTATACAGCCTTACCAATCTGTAAAGTCATGAGATAGTATTTATGAAGTGGTAAGTTGTCACTCGTCTATAATAATAGCAATATCTAGTATTAGATATAGCAGAAACGCTAACTTGTAAACCGTTATTAACTCACTACATTTGACCCTACCTCAGGGGCGTAGCTACTGCCGTATCTACGGTATCAGTGACACGGGCCCCGAACATAAGCAACAATTTGTAATTTATTATTTATAATCATTTCAATCTATCATTTGGGCCGCCCAACAAAATTTTATACTGCTCATTTAAGGTGAGCCAAGCCACTGCCTTACCTTCATTAGTGCCTAGTGGGTCTACCCTGAACAAATGGCATAGAATTTCTGTATTAATAATTAGCTATCAAGCTGTTTTTTTTAATGTAATGTAAAATAAACATATTTTCTTACTTTCTGCTTTCAATCTACCCAATAACTGGCTCAGAAGTTTGAAGGGCCAGTTGGCTTGGTGGTTAGAGACCATCACTGCCACACCACAGGTAATGGGTCTGATTATTGTCGGTTTATGTAGAGAAAATAAAACCCTTCCTTTAGTTTTTAAATTTTTCTTAATTTTTTTTTCCTTTTTATATTCCAAATGTGGTAACACACATCTATAATTGGTGTACATATCAATACTGTAACATTACCTTATTATAAAATGCAAATGCTTAATATTTATTATATTTAATAAATAGTCAGCCAGGACAAACATTTGTGTTGATATGTCTGTTTGTTCTGTGTCTGGGTGTAAAAATCTATATAACTATGTATTTAGAAGAGAAAGGTAATAACAGTTATGGTTTCCATAGTACAAGCTCTGCTTAGTTTGACATCAGATGGCTGTGTGTAAAGAATGTCCCAGGATATTTATTTATTATTTTAAACAGTAAACCTGATCATACCGTAACTAGTAGCAGAGCTCTTAGTGCAGTGTTCGTCCGGGGAAGTACTACCACCTTACCCATTTCTGCCGTGAAGCAGTAGTGTACTTGTATTACTGTGTTTCGGTTAGAAAGGTGCGGCCGGTGACATTACAGGCACATGAGACTTAACAACTTCACGTCTCAGGGTCGACATCTCATTGGCGATGCCCCTAGTGTTGCAAATGTCCATAGGCGGCGGTGACCACTTACCATCAGGTGGACCGCCCGCTTGTTTGTCGGCCCATGTGGTATAAAAAAAAAAAAACTAGCCGAAGTTAAGCAGTACTATGGAAACCAGATAACTACTATACTGTAATATTCTTTTATGGACATTTACATTCCGAATCAAAACAAAAAGGTATTCAGCCTCGACAATGCTTATCAAATTAAATTAATAATTTTAATACAACTTTCTTCTCTATAATAAAAAATAACCTTCAATATTCACAGCAGGGACTTCAAAAAAGACACACAAACATAACGTAATACACTCTGATGATGAAGAAACACCTGAAGAAGCCAACGCTACTGTCCCAGAGAAGAAGGCAACACCGGAGAAACCAAAGAACACAGTCTTAGACGATACAATTGAACTCGAACCGTTAGACGGAGAAGATAGCCATAAAATAGAAGAGTACTACCCAAAAGGTGTCAAAGGCAAGGGAGTGGGCAAAAAGACAAAAGGCAAAGAAAATATTGATGATAATGAAAGAAAATCTGTGAAAAGAGACAGAGATGCAGCTGTAAGCGAGATGGACAATGTTTGTAAGAAGATTAAAGTCAATTGATCGAATTGTCTTCTCTCATGAAAGTTCATCTCTAGGATTAAAAAGTTACAATTTAACGCCCGATTTGACAGATAAGAATGTTATACAAAATTCAACTCTATGCCGTTCTTTCGTCATCAATAAATGAACCTTATTTATGAAGGATTAAAGTACATTTTGTTTGTCATTTTTAAAGTCAAAACGGTCTTCGTAGCATCGCTAGATAATCAAATATATGTACCAAGTAAATGTGATGTAGTTATAAGTATTTTTGTTGTTTAATGGACTAAATAAATAAGTATTAATTTATGTTTTACTGGCTGTATCCACATTTTCCCGGGATAAAAAGTATATAATAAAGAGAAAAATAAATGAAGAGTATATCTCTCTTCATCCAAATCTGTCGTGTGTATTATTATCAGAAGGTTCTTATAAAAGAAAAAAATTAAGAAAGTTGCGTAAAAACTTTGAAAATTTAAGAAAACTTTTTATGAGCGAATTTGACAATGTAAACGTTTTATTTTAATGTAACCTGTTTGACGTTATTGTCAGTTTGACAGTTGGCGCGATTGACAGGATGCGCGCTGCAAATATCGTTTAAAGTAGAGGTGGCTTGATGGCGGTCGGAATTATATTGATAAATTAATTTATACTTATTTCTTAGTGCACATTTCACAGTCGATTCAATCGGAAGATTTGAATTCAATGTTCATAGTTCAGACAGGACCACGTCTGTCGGGTCAGCTAGTATTTAATAAAAGTAGCCAAGTTACAAATAATGATATGAGTTATCTGCAGTTAAAGTCCTTTTAAAATCGGTCCAGTTGCTTCAGAGACTAGCCGGAACAAACTGACTGTCATAAGTAAAAAATAAACGGTGACGTAAAGACACGATAGAAATGACTTGTATTACAGGGAAACATTTTAATTTCATCAATCACTTTTGAATAGCATAGATTGTGTTTATCCTTCTTTTATTTTTTGTTACACACAGGTTTCGGATCAGAATTTGAAAGCCCTCCTAAGAAGTTTCAATAAATTCAAACAAATAATTGCTTACTAGCAGCGCCATCTAGTATTAGAAATATAATAACATAATTCAATTGTTGTTTAGCCTCTATTTTAGTTTTTATATTACATTTATTTTTTTTATGCCACTTGGGCCGACAAACAAGCAGACTGGTAAGTGGTCACCGCCGCCTATGGACATTTGTGGCATCGCCAAGGCGTTGTCGAGACGTGAAGTTGTTATGTCTCGTGTGCCTGTAATATCACATATTTCTGTCGCTCGACCGTCACGCGCCATGATGTTTTTTGTATGAAGCTATAACAATAAAATTAATTTAAAACGAAATATCTTTTTTTCGCGCTAGCCTTATCCTATAAAAATTATGTCATGAAGAAAATTCACTTCTACACAGTTTCCTCCCTCCATATTTTTGAGGATTTAGGCAAAGGTAAAATGAAATGAAATAGTCGATTTACTACATATTGTATAAGTTAGATGATCGGGGTTACTACAATAAAAAATAAAGGTATTTCTGTATGTCAAATCAGCAACTTTTTATTAAATGTCAAAACGATATTAATGGATATATTAATACATAGTCAAATTACATACTCATTTGTGTTTTTACATGTTCTTTATCGATGTTTGATTTTGAATATACACCGTATTGTACTTAAAAGACTTATTCTAAGAAGAAAACTAATTGAAAATTGTAAAAGACAACACTGTGAGATGATATGGCTGTAAGTGAACACATAAAGCCTAGAAACAAGTAAAAACCGGAACAAACCAGTTTAATTAAGTTAATAATTGTATTAAATATTTATTGTTATTTAACTGGCTGTACCCACGTTCCCAAAGGAATGTTACTTTTCCCAAAAAAAAAAAATCTGTTCGTTACTCCAGAACTTTCTCTATCTATGTGCCAAGTTTCATTCAAATTCGTTCAGTTATTTTAGCGTGAGAGTAAAAAACATCATACATCCTCACAAACTATCGCATTTATAAAAATATGATACGAAAGAGAATATTAAGCCTTCGGAAACGCAGGTAAAACCGCGGGTAACAGCTAGTTTATAATATTAGTAGGATGAAGTATATTTAAAGCTACCAACATTAAAATTTTAACAGTAAATTTTGCCTAGAAAGGACAAATTTAGTTGCCATTCTTCAAAAGAGGTTTTTACTAAACAAGTATTTTGAAATAAAATTATATCACACACATATATAAATTACATTTTTTTTTATATAATGTTAATTACTTTTAACACAGTTACATGTTAAAAATATTCATGAAAGTTACGACAATAATTTCGAGGTCAATTTATAATTTAGCCTAAAAGGTAACTGAAACTGGCGCCGGCCCTATACCCCTTGCCGGTGCAGCTTCCGACGCCCTTTATTCGATGGTTTTGAATCACAAATTGTATTATAGTTTAGTTACATAAATAACTTTAATTGCAATAACCAATATTTATTGAATTTAAACCAAGAAACTCTAAATACAACACTCGTGCTTCTAGAACATAAGAATAGTTCCTACTGCTATGTAATTAGCTACTATTTTAGCGCTCTTTGCCACCTGGCGCCAAGAGCGACCGCTCCACTCGCTCTACCACAGGGCAGACGCTGAGTGGAACTCAAATCAAGTGGTCATAATGATCAGATATAAAAAAAATGTAATTAAAAAACAAACTCATAAACTTATTTAACGTAAACAATGATTATGTAGTCACATATTTATTGACAACTTTCCTGTCAGTGTCAAATGTGACATTAGTACTTAAATGTTTAACACACTTTCACAATTTACAAGTTCCGTTTTGACAGTTGAACAGTCATACGAATATCAACTCTATGGTATCATGATTAAGTACCTCAAGAATTAATTATTGAATCAATTGATTATTTATATATTATTGCAAAGCAATAATGACTTTTCAATAACATTCATAGCTCTAGTAACAAAACCCGGCTATATTCTTAATGAGAATAAAAAAAAAATAAGCCATAACGATTACATAGTTTCGTTATTATTGCACAATGTTATGTTAGACAGAGACAACGCTCTACAAAGCCAAGACCGATCATCTCTTTCTAAACCTGTGTAAAACCTAACCTAAAAAAGTTTAATATGTGCAGTTTACACGTAAAAGTGAAATTTTAAGAAAACTACCACTGATTAGACATGGGTAACTCAACCAAAATGCATAAGCTGCAGTTCAGCTCACGGCTCACGTTTGTGATCCGGAGCTGCGAACCGGTTCACAGATCAGCTCAAATATGGCTGATCGATCACAGTATCAAAGCCAGTACGACAACGACTCAATATAACAGAATAGATCACAGACTGTAAAATAATTAATGAGCCGTGAGCTGTTTAGTTTGCTCTTGAGCCGCAGCTCGACAGTTCAAGTAGGTGTGATCTGATCTGTTGAACCGGTTCAGAGCTAAGTTACACATGCCAACCTCTCATTATCTCGCAGGCTTAATCCTATAGATGTATATGTTTTTCTCACTTTAGTGTCGTAGTTTTATATCACAACAGTGCTAAATAAGTAAGACAAAGAGAAATATTGTGTAAAAATTAACCTAACTAATTTAAAAATCAAAGATCTCACATAGTAAAATTGTACTAATCATATATGTAAGTGATCACAAAAATTTGGCTATAAACAGTTCTAATTACTCTAATCTACTTGACATAGGATGAGTTGTGACAGTGAAGGTTACCCATATCTTGTGAAATAGCACTTGATTACTCTGAGATACAACACTAAATGCTTCACGAGTTACGGTATCCCTTTATTATGTCGATATAAACATAAACCATTGAGAAACCTTATAAAACACTGTCACCCAACTCGTGCTATTTGAAAATTACTATATCAAATAGTTTGTTGCTAATTTTGAAGAAAGCAGTTTTAATTCATACAATAGCGTAACGAATGTTTTAGAGTATCAAAGTTACTTATTTTTTAATTTAGATCAAAAAAATATTTTTTTTTTTACACTTTTAATTTAATTAATCAAAACCTTAATAAAATTGTGTATAGTGCTAAGATTCCGTACCCAAACGGTACCCTAATACTAAGATTCCGCTGTCAGATTTTCGGGATAAAAACGCCTAAGTTACTCCTCAAAACATCAGCAAGTAAAAATCCCGTCAGAATCGGACCAACCGTTTCGAAGACAGACTGACTGACAGCTAATTTTTTTTATCTAGTCAGAAGTTCCGTATTTACTTTCATATGCATTAATTATGATATTACAAACAGACACTTAATTTATTTCTATAGATTTTGTAAGTAACTACTTAAAAAGCGTTTCGCTAATGTATGAAAATATACTATAATACTATTGAAATACAGTTGAGAATCAATTAACCGGACTAATTGTCTTAAGGCCTTCATAATTAAACGTATGAAGAAAAGCCCATATTAACTGAAGGAAGATAACTAACCTCGACTACAGAACGACAAAAGCAAAAATTTATAAACCAGAATGAAAATTAGTCATACAATTTCGTACATATGTACCATCGGGATAATCCGGATGATCCGGTATCCGTATAACTGTGGTCCGGATAATGGAGTCTCCTCTGTAAGGCCCGTATTAAAGAACAAACATATTAACATTATTTTTAACTCTCCCAGTCAGGGGTCGGTGTCACTAACCACCTTTTCCAGATGTTTTTAATTAAACAGCGCTTTCTCTCGGTTGCTGGTTACACTTACACGATAATACACATCTTTGACAAACATTGAGTACTACATTTCTCCACACATCGGTCATAAAGTCATTACTAAAATATTGGTATTATTATGCGTGTAAACGTGTGGCTAGAGTTGATAGAAAATAGGTGCAATAGTAAAGTTTTCAAAATTCAAGTATTTCTATTCGATGCATTATTTATCTTCAATACAGTGGACCCCAGTAATCCAGCCCCTGTAATCCGACTTGCCAATCATTGTATGATGTAGGTACACAAACATTTTGGCAAATTTTCACTGATGTGATTTGTAGCTCAGGTACAATGTTATAATTTTGATCTGTAATTTGTCGGGTACAAGGTTCTCTTTTAAACAAAAACCGGTCTATAGGAGGTCTTAGGCAGTACTCTATAGTCCGACACTGCCCTGCAAAGCGTTTGTCGGATTACCGGGGGTCCACTGTATTACAATAAAAGTAATGCACTATATTAGTGATAAATAAATATGGAAGAATTCTATAGATATTTGAATAATTAGAATATTTTATCTAGACGGATGTTCTTTAATATGAGCATTTGCTGTTCTGTAAAGCTTGTTACTTATTCTGTGGTAACCACACAGTCTAAAAAGGTACTTTCTCAAGTTCTTTAAAATTCAAACCATTTACTTTAGGCCTGGAGAGCACTTATAAAGGTCAAAAGTTACTGAAGCTACTACCGGTTCGAAAGTCAGCCTTCAACTGAGAAGAACCGGCAAGAAACTCAGCAAGGTAGCCAGGGGGGTATTACAAAGTACCCTACCGTGCTTAATAATTCTGATTTGACAACATAAATAAATCTCATTGAAAGTATTTTTTTATAGAAAGACAGTTTTAAATCAGTTATTTTTACAATGTATTCTTCGCTAAGACTTTTTTATTTTTAAAATACAGTTTTAAAAACCTACGAATTATCATGGAATATACACAAGTAGATTCCACATGAGTAGGTACCGCGTGTACATAATAATGTCGTCTAGATAAACAAATATTTACGACATTTTTTTTAAAGTCCAAACGAAGTTATTTCATAATTCAAGGTATATACGGAAAAGTTTGGGTTATCCGGCCGATTGCTCTGAAAAAAAAAAGAAGAAATACATGTTAGATTCTGTTTTTCTATTGGAATTGTGAGTAATCTAGAATTGGTGGTATCCAATGGTTATCAATTATTGGGGTCTAAAATTACTCTTCTAAAACTATTTAATACTTTACTCTATACAAAAGATACTTATTGTTTTTAAATAGAAATATATTCAGTGGTATCAGAAGCTTAGTTTCATGGTCACCAATATTTTCTTCTTGCTCTATTTCGCTATTCCTTCTATCTTCCTTAAAGACCATAGTGTTGAAATCATTCAAAAGCCCTTTAAATACATTATTTCCCCTCCCAAAATTCCATCCATTGTTAATTTTTTATGTTCTATCAAGTCATTTCGCCTGTTCTTTTCTAACGTCATTTCGGCGTGTCATGTCAGTATGGAGGTCGGATATCCGCAACAAGTACACATCACCAACCTATGGTTTAGAACTGAGGTCCCAAACTTTTTCTCATAGACCACTTACAAAATTTAGCTGGTCCCGGTGTATCTGCAGCTACATTTCTACCATATTCTCAAAACTGGACAAAAAATGTGAAGTATAGATCTAATTATGGGGGTCCTGGCCCACTTTGGGAACTAAGGGTTTAGATGAATTTTTAAAAACAAAAAAAAAAGATCTCACCTGGTACCCAGTCCCGCGGTGAACAGTAAGCGTCGACCTTTCACTAGATATTCTGGACATCTCACGAATCTGAATAGGACTGAAGCTGCCTCTCCCGCACGGAGGAGGTTGTTTCGTGACATTATACCCTAAAATGATAAGCATTTTTAAATACATCAAAATAATAATAATATTAAGACATTCTTTATACACGACCATTTGATCCTGAACTAAGCGGAGCTTGTATTATGGAAACTAGATTTTAGACCCTCAAACAGGCAGACGGTCTAACTGATGGTAAGTGGCCACCGCCTATGGACATGTGTGACAATGGTCAGACTCTAACACCGGTACAGAAGGTTGCTTTTACTGAGAAGAGCCGGAGATGGAGAAGGGTATAGTGGTAGTACTTCCCCGGACGAACTCTGCACTAAGAGCTCTAAAACTTCTAAAATACTTACGTTTTCTGTTTACTACACGGAAGAAGAGTTTCTTAGTTGAATAGTTGAGCTCTTAGTGCAATCCAAACCCATTTCCGCCGTGAAGCAGTAGTGCACTTGTATTACTTTCGGTTAGAAAGGTGTGGCCGGTGACATTACAGGCACATGAGACTTAGACCACGTCTCAGCGACAACGCAGCGATGGCCCTGATGTTGCAAATGTCCATAGGCGGCGGTGACCACTTACCATCAGGTGGACCTTCTGTTTATCGGCCCATAAGATTAAACTTACCTCGATTATAGCAGTTTGTCTCACATTTCCGACATGTACTGTGCATTGGAAACCTGGATATATTGCGGTTGAGTGTCGAAGTACGTGGACTGATGCCTGGAAATAATATTCGATGTATTATAAATGAGAAAATTTGTGATTGTATGATGATGGAAATCAACTTTATTCCAAAGCAATACAGTTTCTTTTTCTATGACAATCTGAAACGTCAAAACGGCCATCATAGCGTGCCGGTGGTATAGGCTATAAATTATGTATTAAATTATTTGTGCTATTGAAGACTGCTTCTTGTCAAATTTCATGATTCGAGGTGAGCGGCAAGTATTGTATAGATTTTGATCCCTAGCGAGGTCAAAATATGTCCGTGTTTTGATTGCGCTGATAGAAAAACTGAGTATTTGATATTAATTTCATCTTGATACTTTCACAATTTTTTTTGAAAAAGGGTCTTAACTACGAAGTGATGATTTATGGGATCCTTCTTTTGGTGTATGGAAACCAAAAACAATGGTGAAGACGATTTAAAAGAGCCTGTTAAACCTACATAAATAACTGATGTGTTTATTCAGGGATTTTTTAATTTTAATTTTTATTTCAGAGACTACCACACATTGGCATATTGAAAATGGCAACACAGTAGATCTTATATGGCAATCTCTCTGTAAATTGTAATTACTCACTTGGAAGTATATGCAGCCTCTCGGGTCACTGGGGTCCTCCAACATCACTCGGTCGCTGCACACGCACTCTTCACTCTCATCATCACTTTCCTTGAACACTTTGTCCTCTTTAGACAAATCCTCTTCGACATCTTGCAATAGGTTTTTGTTTTTCCTCTTAACGTTTTTACGGTTTCTTACGCTTTCATTCTGATTTATGATGTCTTGGATTAGGTTTTTAATGTTCTGTAAAAAAAGGGTTGTTTTTTTAATCCAACTGTATCTCAGCAATCTCTGCATATTCAGCAATGCGATTGTATTGCGCTGTGAGACAGTTGTTGTACAACATTGTGGAGTTTTTCACACATAGCGACCAGCGGGACCAGCACTGATATAGGCACTAGCTCCACCGCGAGACCATCTCTAATCCAACTGTATCTCAGCAATCACTGCATATTTCAGCAATGCGATTGTATTGCGCTGTGAGACAGTTGTTGAACAACATTGTGGGTTAATATTTCAACAAAACCAACCATTTTTAAACAATATGGCGAATGGATACTAATTTCTAATCCAACTGCATCTCAGCAATCTCTGCATATTTTAGCAATGTCATTATATTGAGCTGTGAGACAGTTGTTGTGCAACATTGTGGAAGCGATATTTCAAAAAATCAACTGTTTTGAAAAGAAAATGGTGGATGGAGACTAATTTCTAATCCAAGTATATCTCAGCAATCTCTGCATATTTCAGTAATACGGTCTTATTGAGCTGTGAGGCAGTTGTCGTACAACATTGTAGAGATGATATTTTAAAAATTAATATTAAAAAAAACGGCAAAGTGAAGTAAATAAAAAAATACGTTCCCTATGATTTGAAACGTCACACAAAACTCAACCTTACTCCTTCACAACACGGTTCACCTGTATCATCATACAATACTCCAATCTATATGACATTCCTTTGAATCTCTGTATATGATTCTAAATTCAAACCGAATACTAAGAACTTTATATGATGTCACACAAAACTGAACCCTACTCCATCAGAACACGGTTCAAATGTATCATCATACAATAATCCAATCAATATGACATTCCTTTAAAGCTCAGGTCAAGATTCTAAATTCAAATCTAACATTGAATTAAAAACTTTAAATAACGTCATTCAAAACTGAACCTTACTCCTTCACAATATGGTTTATCTGCACAATCAAATAGCAAGGCGATAAGAAAGCGCACCTCCTTCCTGGACTTGCAGGGGCCGACGCAGGCGCCGAACACGGGGCGCGGCGGGCGCGGCGCGGGCGGCGCGGCCAGCAGCACCATGCCGGGGCGCAGGGGGGGCGCGGCCCGCAGCCCCAGCGACGCGCTCTGCCCCGCGCGCGCCGCGCCGTGCGGCACGCGGTTGCGGTAGATGCTGCGCACCGTCACCGCCGAGAACGAGCCCGACTCCAGGGGACCTGCCGGTACCATACTTATATATGTCGGAGGACCCATCAGTGCGGGAGTCGATTTGACAACGAGGCGAAAGGCGCTTTGACAGAGTCTGGATTTGAGTTCGCGCGAGCCGAGATTACGAGGACGTTCGACAATCTCGAGCACGCGCTTCTCTGCTGGCCGCCGCGCGGACTACTAGTCTAGGAGCTGTCTCACGTTTCGTTGTGTTTAGAGTGACTTTTATTTTCCTCAAGGAAACATATCTACGCCCATATCTATGTCTGACGGTGATGATTCTACCTATGATCGGCCTCCTATCCCGACATATGTTTATTTGCCAGTACTTTCAAATATTATTCAAGAAAAAAATGTGGCGTGTTTTCACTTGCCGGCCCCGATGGAAGACCAGCGTTGGCTATACGTACCTACATTGGTACGTACAGCCAACCACATGCTGAGTTGGAGGACCGATTTGTGGCAATTATGTACCTCGTTTCTCGTCGTAAACTTTTTTGTTTTATTTATCCCTTTGTCACGAATAAATTTGTTTCTTTCTTTCTTTACTTATGTACGCACGTAAGAAGTTATACTCCAAATTATTGGTAAGAAAAACTGCACTAAAAGCATTCGTCTTTACTATTCAGTCGTGAAATTGTAGTGTCCAAACTCTTTGCACCTGTCTGTAGCAACGAGTAACAAATGTTGACGTTGTTGGGTTATATTGACAATAACATCATTACTCACCCATTGACACCGACAGTTGCGATTTGTGCGATGTTCCGGAGAGACCGTTATCAGTTAACTTCAAAGTGTCGGATTTTCGCGACGGCCCATCATAAAAATCTACTCTCATAATTTTTGCCTAACGCGCAAAAAAGATGAATTGAAAGAATGGCCAACATCTTTCTTTCTTACTTAAAACTTACCAATAATCAAATTGTCCCCTTCGTGCAGCTGCCCCCTGGTCAACAGGCCTCCGACGACGGGCCCCGAATTCTCGCCAACATGGAAGATCTCATCAACTTGAAACTCGCATGTCTCCTGAAATCATTATTAAGAACTCTCTTTATGAATGCTCCTTTATACCACTTTCTAACCGAAACACAGTAATACAAGTGCACTACTGCTTCACGGCGGAAATGGGTAAGGTGGTACTTCCCCGGACGAACTCTGCACTAAGCTGTACTTCTCAACAATATACAGACATAATGGGCCAGTTGTATTTATCCTGATTAAGAAGATGTTTGCTATTATCATCCTAAGGTATAACATTTAATCAAATTATTGTCTTCCTAAAAAATTAAATTAAATCAAATAAAAGACAATAATAAGCCATCTGTATCTATCATTATTGTTATTAAGATTATAAATATATATTTATTTATTCTTCATTCGACGGTTAAAATGACGACTTGACTCAACCGCCATTTTTTGACGAAAATAATTTTTTTCACAATGAATAGGGAATATGCATGTATTATTTTTATTTTTTTAAACGTTTCTACTAGTTATTACATTACCAAAGATAAATATAACACATCCAAAATATAAGCCATTAAGCTAAAAAAAAATTATTAAAATCACTATCATTTTCGGGCAACTTAAACGGGACCATTTTGGCGCGTTTATTCTGTGACGTCAGGTTACACTTGGACAATGTCAACAACGAAGTGTTTGGTTCATAAACTTACTGAAAATTAAAAAAGTGAGCGATAAAATCAACTTAGTACCATAGAAAAGCACACATAAGGTTATTATAAATATTGTGTCGTTCCTATATGTGAAAATAATATCAAAACTGCACCTGACAAAGTATATTTCCTTATGCCGAAAGATGCAAGTTTAAGGAAAAAGTGGTGCAAGGCGATGAGAAGAGACAATGTATCGTGTTTGAGCTGATTATACTGTTGTGAAGATCATTTTAATGTAAGTAAGGACATCAAAAAAGTGATAAAATATATTTAAGAATCATTTTTACATAATTACCTGCACATATTCGTACATGTTTTGTTTACAAACCTCGACGAACACATAACCTCGTTTAAGAAAAGTGCTTGAAGATATCCTCAATATCTAAAACATTAAAATTATTCACCCATAAAAGTAATACCTATAGTATTTTAATACCTATGAATGAAAACATGTAACTTTTAGAGTAAGAAGGAAGTTAGAAACTATTTTTCTTTCTATTGTTACAGGGTTTCAGCTTGAAAAGGATACAGAAAAAATATATGCAATACTAAATAATGGTATTAGAACAAAGGGACACAATCAGAAATGTGAGAATTCTGATGGGTATAGCGGCTGGGCAACAGACATAATAAGAAGCAGTTATGGCAGACAGGACTTTTAAAGATTTGGCACACCTGGTGGAAAACAAAAACTGTACCTTGGTTAGACCACCCTCAGTTTCCCAGTCTACTCCAAGTATTAAAAATAATGTTAAACAATCAAAGCAAATGCTTTAAGAATTCATGTAGAATATGTTATAACATATTGAACTCCCTTAGTCTGCCTATAGGCCGGATGAAGTAATAATAAAGATAAGCTTGCAGATTAATAAATTTACAGGTGTGTTAATAAAAAAGTAATTTATTATAACTAAATGTGTTTTATTTGTACATTGGGAAAATAGCATTACACCAAAATAGTGTGCATTTTTTCAATATATTTTCACAGAACTACTTATCATATTTCACTTCTATTATATTAATATTTGTGGTTGTCTCAAAATCACTTGCTGCAACTGCAAAAATGCATTGGAAGCTGAACTTGTGCTTTATATTTTAAAGACACTTGGTTGACTTTGATGTATTGGCTCATTGCTTTGTTTGTTGAAGGGCATTCATTTTCCTTCTATAACATATTCTTCAGTTACTCCATCAGGTGAAGCACCCATAATAGAGTATTTAGAGTTTAATTTTATACCACACTTTTGAATTTTCATTTTTTTTATTTGTTCAACTCTTTTCAACACTTGGTTTTCCAGATATCTACTGCTTTTCATTGCTTCTGTGTCCTTTAATTTTGTTGCCTCCATTATTGATTCAGTTAAAGTACCTTGCATTGTTTTACATTGGGCAGCTTCATGAGCTTTTGAAGCAGTTATACAAGCATATCGAAGTTCATACCACAGAGGACTATCACTTTGGTTGATAGTTGCAAGTGCAGCTTCTTCACATGATCTCAAATCCATGTTCTGTTCACAAAATTCTATGAATTCTTGAGCATTTGATGGCATGCTTGGCATCCTACTCCTTAGATAATGGATGGACAATTTTTCCAAATAAGTTGGTTCTTTGAAATATTTCATAAGTTGATTGTCCATGTCATTCACATCATGACTGTAATTTTTCAATATAGATAGAAAACTCACACTTTGTGGCCTTTTTGGATCAATATGTATCTTCTGTAATGAAGTAATCTCCTTAGCTTTTATATATTTTAAGCTTGAGCCAACTGTAGATAATTTAGCTTTGTTCCAATAGCATTCCACACTTGTGGATGGTGGATCTTCGCTTCGTCTGTGAAGCCATGCTAAGAAAGCAATGGCATGCTTACAGCCACCTAGGTAAAACAAAATAATCTTGGTTATTATTATGATGACAAAAAGTTACATATAGGTACATATAAAACTAGACTAGATTGTTTCTGTTACTTAATCAGATTAAAATCACTGTTTCATAGCAGTAACTTACCTAAATGTGCTGCACAATCTTCACATTGCACAGACAGAATATGTTCCTCAGTCTCATTGCAAGTAGCTGTTACATTGTAACATTTTTGACGGACATTATGCTCTGGTGTTATTTTAGCCTTTACAGCGCATGTATCTTTCTCTCATTTTACTTGTACATACCCAATGGCTGATTCTCCATATGATTCTCGTTCAGATCTGTCATACAAATAATATAAATATTTATAGTCGCATATTTTAGGTTATGCTTAAATTATATTTACAAAATCATGAATAGGATCATTTATTACATATAAATAACTTATTTACCTCGCAGCTTTTACTCCTCTGAATCCACCAGACGTAAAATTCGAATTAGATGCGATCGATGCATCATCATCATAAACGCGTTTATTTTAGGAAGTTTATCTGATTGTCCTTTGATAAAACCGGTTTCAGTCATTGTGTTAAGTCTTTCTTTACAAGGATATAATACTTTAACACAGAAAACTAATAACTTATTATGAAATAACTGAGAAACAAAACAAATAATCACCAGAAACAATACAAACAACTTGATGCCAGAAGATGTCGAGTGTAATGTGACGTCACGTTATGATCCACCAATAGCGTTGCGTTTTGGAAATTTACGTGGGAATCTCGAAAAAGCCACATTTTAATGATTAAATTTCACTATTAAATTATGATAAATTTATGATAAATAAATTTTAAAAATAAATATTTCAGTATGTTTTTTTAGCTATAAAGATTACAAATAAAAATATATTGTTAATTTTGGAGTCACGTGCATATTCCCTATTATACTCCTATGATGATGGCACATGCACAAATTCGTCGAATATTGCATTTAGTTTTAATATTCAACAGCTTCGATGTGGAATGTTAAGTAGTTTAGATGCAGTATCTGTTTTTGGGTTTTAACATTTTCAAATAGCTCTCCTGTAAAGTTTTCAAAATGGCGCTTGAATCAAATCGCCTTTTAACCGTCGAATATATTTCTCTATATACTCTTCTATATCCAGTCTTTCTATATATATCAGAAATATATAATTAACACAAATAATGTTTTAAAAATCCTCACATCCTCGTGTCTCCTCTGCACATCCTGCTCTGTCGGCTGCAGCGCCAGCAGATACGCATGCAGCGCGTTGAGCCCGCTGCCCTTCACGCAGCTCACCGGGAACACCGGAATCACGTCCATTGGAGCCCTATTCGAAGCACCAGTTATTAAAGGCCGCAAAGTACTACCCGTACCCTGCGGTTTTACCCGCGTTCCCGAGGGATTTCACGTTTTCCCGTGATAAAAAGTAGCATATATGTTATTCCATGATATGCTCTATCTATGTGCCAAGTTGCATCATAAACGTCTAAATCAACTTTCGAATTTATAATATTAGTAGAATGTCTTATGATCAGGCGCGGTCGCAGCCTGAAATTTTGTAATTTTTTGACATGTACTATTTTGGGGGAGGTCATGTCCCCTGTGACCCTCCCCTTCGGATCGCGCCTGGTCATGATGGTGTAGCGACATCTATGAACACGCACGTGAGAATCCTACATCGCGATATCGAAGTTTTCTTAGAATTTTACTATATGTACAGGCTTCCGACATCAACAGTTGGACCGCGGTCCCCATCAGGCATGATCACCTAGTGGCGGAAGATATTCCCTTGGTTTTTTGATACCATTAGCCGACAAACAAGCAGACGATCCACCTGATGGTGAGTGGTGACCGCCTATAAACATTTGCAACACCAGGGGCATCGTTGCGTTGTCGCCGAGACGTGAAGTTGTTAAGTATCATGTGCCTGTAATTTCTTACTACCATATAATAATAAATATTAAATTCCAACTCACTCATTGGCGTTATTGTCTATGTCCTCTGTTTCGTCCTCTCCCTTGTCTATGGCATCCAATATACGCTTCTGGGGAGCTACACAGTTTCTTGCTAAATTCTCATCTGTTATCAGTAGTGGTTTCTGAAATGAAAGTAATATAATTGTTAAAAGAGTTCATTCAGGTATAATGGCATAAAAAAAAATAATTTAATAAACCAAATTGGATCAAATTTATCAACTTATTTTGCCCTCCATACATTTAACAACATACCTTTCCATAAGGCGCCAGTGCTAGCGCGAGTCCTTCGGCAAGTGCCTTAGGTGCGTGCGGGGCGAGCTCGCACTTGGTTATGACAGCGAACAGCGGCCTCTCAAGAGCAGCCACTAGTGAGAGATGTTGCTCTGTTATGTCAGTTATACCTGCTGTTGCTGATATCTGTGTGTAATAGAATAATTTGTTTAAAAATGTGTGTGAGTGTGTGTGTGTATTTGTGCGGGTGTTTGAGGCTGGGTGTGTATGTGTAAGATGTGTTACGTAAATGATAACTATGTCTGTAGTTACCGCTGTGAGGTATATTCGTTCATTTTATCTATAGGTTTAATAGATGCATCTGTGAGATGCTAGACAGTTTTTGTGAATATGATGAATATGGTGAATATGTGAGTGTGTGTGTGAGAAGAAAACTGTGTGGGATTTAAGAAGTGTGTATTGGTAAATGAGTGAAATGTGACAATGGCGTAAAGGCGAAATTGTGTAATATTTAAACTGAGTGTGTGCGTATGTGTTAAACTCACAACAATCATAGCATAGTGGGGCGAGTATCCAGTGAGGCCGTGCAGTGTGGTCCTCTGGTACTTGCTATGCCCCGCGAGGTCCAAGAACGACACCAACTTGGAGCTCCTCTCACCAATTCGCTCGGCGGTCATCAGTTCAGAACACCCATAATTTACTACGTTACCCTGGACAGATGATGAATGGGTGTTCAATGATTTGCTATTGGAACTCTTTCTATAGCATAAAGCAATTGAAAATTGTGGCCTAGTGTGAGTTTTGGTCAAAGATTGGTATTTATTATTATTTCAATTTCATTTAATTTTATTTAATTAATCAGTATGTTAGAGTACCTGTTGCACAGTGTGGGGTTCATATAATTTTTGATTCTTTTACCGTATTAACCATTTAAGTGCACCTTTTTCAGGCGCGTGGGCATTTTTGAGATGGGAAATAAAATTGAACTCGCGACACTGTTACCGACACCTCTGTTGACATATCTATCTACATATATTGACCCCGTTTATACAAGAGTTGAATTTGGGTTGGAATAGATTGATCATCATCATCATCAGCCTATCTCCGTCCACTGCTGGACATAGGCCTCGTCTATGGCACGTCGCTGAGCTCGATCTTCAGCTCTTTGTTTCCAACCGCTGCCAGCAAGCTTGCTATGGAGAGAGCTATGCTCGAAGTCTCTCTGAAGGATCGAATTCGAAATGAAGTCATCCGTCAGAGAACCAAAGTTATCGACATAGCTCAAAGGATTAGCAAGCTGAAGTGGCAGTGGGCTGGTCACATCTGCCGTAGAACCGATAACCGTTGGGATAGACGTGTTCTAGAGTGGAGACCACGGCTCGGTAAACGTAGTGTAGGGCGCCCTCCAGCTAGATGGAGCGATCATATACGCAAGGAATAGATTGATAATGTAACTTTATATCCTAACTAGATGTCCCCCGCGGTTTCACCCGCGTTCTCGAGGGATGTAACATTTTCCCGGCACAAAAAATATCCTACGTTACTTCTAATACCTCCAAGAATATGTGTGTTTCATGATGATCGGCTAAGTAGTTTTCGCATGAAAGCGTAACAAACAAATTTACATTCAAATTTATAATATTAGTAGGGATTTAATGTTTCTCATTTTTCACTTGTGTTGCCACTTTTTTTGGTACAAGTAATATCCCTATAGTTTTAAATCTGGTATTACCAACCTATAAGGGCTATAAGCGAGACACCATAAATGTCATTAGTAACGTCATTCTATTTTATAGATAAAATATTAATCATATAAAATAATGGCTATGTGAACTTGGCGCCCGACTTTGAAAAATCATTTTTTTTATATTTTATTCCTATAGATATTCGTATGTAGTTGATTGTAGTAAAAAAATTTTCGTTTGTAGTAGCTCCAAAAATTTTATTTTTGACTTTGAAAAAATACCCATCTCCCGGTTTTTCCAAAACTCAACTTTGACAATTGATTCTTGTAAAGAATCGTTTGTAGTTGATTGTAGTGAAGTTAATTTCGTTTGTAGTAGCTCCAAAAAAATTTTAGAGGACTTTGAAAAATGTCATACGGCGGTACTCAACTATAACTATTCAATCATGAACAAAATCGTTTGTAGTAAGTTCTTTTCGTGTGTAGTAACATACATTCGTTTGTAGTGACGTTAATTTCGTTTGTAGTAACTTAATTTGGTTTGTAGCAGCGAAACTTTCATTTGTAGTGACTTTATATCGTTTGTAGCATCGTCTATTTCGTTTGTAGTAACTTATATTTGTTTGTAGTGACGTCAATTTGGTTTATAGTAACTTTCTATCGTTTGTAGTAGCGTTAATTTTGTTTGTAGTACCTTGATTTCATTGGAAGTGGTGTTAAATTCGTTTGTAGTAACTTTATTTCGTTTGTAGTAACATAAATTCGTTTGTACTGACGATAAATTCGTTTATAGTAACTTATTTTCGTTTGTGGTAACATAAATTCGTTTGTACTAGCTTTCTATCGTTTGTAGTAGCGTTAAATTCGTTTGTAGTAACTTGGTTTCGTTTGTAGTGACCTAAATTCGTTTGTAGTGACGATAACTTCGTTTGTAGTAACTTTTTTTCGTTTGTAGTATTATAAATTCGTTTGTAGCGATGACAATTTCGTTTGTAGTGTTGTTAATTTCGTTTGTAGTAACATATATTCGATTGTAGTGACAAAATTTCGATTGTAGTAACATATATTCGTTTGTAATGGTGTTAATTTCATTTTTAGTAACTTATTCTCGTTTGTAGTTACTTAATTTCATTTTAAATCGTCTTTATTTTTTACATTTTCGTCACCACTAACGAATTTATGTTACTACAAACGAAAATAAGTTACAACAAACGAAATTATTGTCTCTACAAACGAAAAGAAGTTACTACAAACGAAATTATCGTCACTACAAACAAATTTATGTTACTACAAGGGAAATTAACAACACTACAAACGAATTTAACGCTACTACAAACGATAGAAAGCTAGTACAAACGAATTTATGTTACCACAAACGGAAATAAGTTACTATAAACGAATTTATCGTCAGTACAAACGAATTTATGTTACTACAAACGAATTTAACACCACTTCCAATGAAATCAAGGTACTACAAATAAAATTAACGCTACTACAAACTATAGAAAGTTACTATAAACCAAATATAAGTTACTACAAACGAAATAGACGATGCTACAAACGATATAAAGTCACTACAAATGAAAGTTTCGCTGCTACAAACCAAATTAAGTTACTACAAACCAAATAAAATTACTACAAACGAAATTGACGTCACTACAAACGAATGTATGTTACTACACACGAAAAGAACTTACTACAAACGATTTTGTTCATGATTGAATAGTTATAGTTGAGTACCGCCGTATGACATTTTTCAAAGTCCTCTAAAATTTTTTTGGAGCTACTACAAACGAAATTAACTTCACTACAATCAACTACAAACGATTCTTTACAAGAATCAATTGTCAAAGTTGAGTTTTGGAAAAACCGGGAGATGGGTATTTTTTCAAAGTCAAAAATAAAATTTTTGGAGCTACTACAAACGAAAATTTTTTTACTACAATCAACTACATACGAATATCTATAGGAATAAAATATAAAATGATTTTTCAAAGTCGGGCGCCAAGTTCACACAGCCCAAATCCCGGACAATAAACCTTCATACAAGACATTGGGCTACTACTAAGGCAAGATTAGACACCTTTAAGAATAATTTAGAACTGAAACTCTGTAATACAATATCTCATAGTAATGAGCCCAATGTCTTGTATGAAGGTTTATTGTCCGGGATTTGGGCTGTGTGAAATAACACCACTACAGACGAAATTGTCATCGCTACTACTACTATCTATATCTACTACTATCGCTACTACTAGTTTGTAGTAATTTCTTTTCGTTTGTAGTAACTTCTTTTCGTTTATAGTAACATAAATTCGTTTGTAGTGGTGATAATTTTGTTTGAAGTAACATAAATTCGTTTGTAGTGACTAAATTTTGTTTGTAGTGGTGATATTTTCGTTTTTAGTAACTTCTTTTCGTTTGTAGTAACATATATTCATTTGTAGTGACGATAATTTCGTTTGTAGTAACATAAATTTGTTTGTAGTGACTAAATTTCGTTTGTAGTGGTGATATTTTTGTTTGTAGTAACTTCTTTTCGTTTGTAGTAACTTCTTTTCGTTTGTAGTATTTTCTTTTCGTTTGTAGTGAAGACAACTTCGTTTGTAGTAACTTAATTTCGTTTGTAGTGGGGTTAATTTCGTTTGTAGTAACATAAATTCATTTGTAATGACGATAATTTCGTTTGTAGTAACTTCTTTTCGTTTGTAGTGACGATAATTTCGTTTGTAGTAACGTAATTTCGTTTGTAGAAACTTAATTTCATTTGTAGTGGTAATATTTTCGTTTGTAGTAACTTAATTTCGTTTGTAGTGGGGTTTATTTCGTTTGTAGTAACTTCTTTTCGTTTGTAGTGACGAATATTTCGTTTGTAGTAACAAAAAATCGTTTGTAGTGGGGTTAATTTCGTTTGTAGTAACATAAATTCATTTGTAGTGACGATAATTTCGTTTGTAGTAACGTAATTTCGTTTATAGTAACTTAATTTCGTGTGTAGTGGTGATATTTTCGTTTGTAGTAACTTAATTTCGTTTGTAGTGGTGATATTTTCGTTTGTAGTAACTTCTTTTTGTTTGTAGTAACTTCTTTTCGTTTGTAGTAACATAAATTCGTTTGTAGTGATGGCAACTTCGTTTGTAGTAACTTAATTTCGTTTGTAGTTGGGTTAATTTCGTTTGTAGTAACATACATTCATTTGTAGTGACGATAATCTCGTTTGTAGTAATTTCTTTTCGTTTGTAGTGACGATAATTTCGTTTGTAGTAACTAAATTTCGTTTGTAGTGGTGATATCTTCGTTTGTAGTAACTTCTTTTCGTTTGTAGTATTTTCTTTTCGTTTGTAGTGATGACAACTCCATTTGTAGTAACTTAATTTCGTTTGTAGTAACATAAGTTAATTTGTAGTGACGATAATTTCGTTAGTAGTAACTTTATTTTGTTAGTAGTGACGATCATTTCGTTTGTAGTAACTTCTTTTCGTTTGTAGAGACGTTTATTTCGTTTGTAGTAACGTAATTTCGTTTGTAGTGACGATAATTTCGTTTCTAGTAACTTAATTTCGTTTGTAGTGGTGATATTTTCGTTTGTAGTGGTGACAATTTCGCTTGTAGTAACTTCTTTTCGTTTGTAGTGACGATAATTTCGTTTGTAGTAACTTTATTTTGTTTGTAGTGACAATAATTTCATTTGTGGTAACATATATTCGTTTGTAGTAACAAAATTTCGTTTGTAGTAACATAAATTCGTTTGTAGTGACTAAATTTCGTTTGTAGTAGTGATATTTTTGTTTGTAGTAACTTCTTTTCGTTTGTAGTAACATAAATTCGTTTGTAGTGATGACAACTTCGTTTATAGTAACTTAATTTCGTTTGTAGTGGGGTTAATTTCATTTGTAGTAACATAAATTCATTTGAAGTGACGATAATTTCGTTTGCAGTAACTTCTTTTCGTTTGTAGTAACTTCATTTCGTTTGTAGTGACGATTATTTCGTTTGTAGTAACGTAATTTTGTTTGCAGTAACTTAATTTCGTTTGTAGTGGTGATATTTTCGTTTGTAGTAACAAAATTTCGTTTGTAGTGGGGTTAAAATTTTTTGTAGTAACTTCTTTTCGTTGTAGTGACGATCATTTCGTTTGTAGTAACTTCTTTTCGTTTGTAGTGACGATAATTTCGTTTGTAGTAACTAAATTTCGTTTGTAGTGGTGATATCTTCGTTTGTAGTAACTTCTTTTCGTTTGTAGTATTTTCTTTTCGTTTGTAGTGATGACAACTCCATTTGTAGTAACTTAATTTCGTTTGTAGTAACATAAGTTAATTTGTAGTGACGATAATTTCGTTTGTAGTAACTTTATTTTGTTAGTAGTGACGATCATTTCGTTTGTAGTAACTTCTTTTCGTTTGTAGAGACGTTTATTTCGTTTGTAGTAACGTAATTTCGTTTGTAGTGACGATAATTTCGTTTCTAGTAACTTAATTTCGTTTGTAGTGATGACAACTCCATTTGTAGTAACTTAATTTCGTTTGTAGTAACATAAGTTAATTTGTAGTGACGATAATTTCGTTTGTAGTAACTTTATTTTGTTAGTAGTGACGATCATTTCGTTTGTAGTAACTTCTTTTCGTTTGTAGAGACGTTTATTTCGTTTGTAGTAACGTAATTTCGTTTGTAGTGACGATAATTTCGTTTCTAGTAACTTAATTTCGTTTGTAGTGGTGATATTTTCGTTTGTAGTGGTGACAATTTCGCTTGTAGTAACTTCTTTTCGTTTGTAGTGACGATAATTTCGTTTGTAGTAACTTTATTTTGTTTGTAGTGACAATAATTTCATTTGTGGTAACATATATTCGTTTGTAGTAACAAAATTTCGTTTGTAGTAACATAAATTCGTTTGTAGTGACTAAATTTCGTTTGTAGTACTGATATTTTTGTTTGTAGTAACTTCTATTCGTTTGTAGTAACATAAATTCGTTTGTAGTGATGACAACTTCGTTTATAGTAACTTAATTTCGTTTGTAGTGGGGTTCATTTCATTTGTAGTAACATAAATTCATTTGAAGTGACGATAATTTCGTTTGCAGTAACTTCTTTTCGTTTGTAGTAACTTCATTTCGTTTGTAGTGACGATTATTTCGTTTGTAGTAACGTAATTTTGTTTGCAGTAACTTAATTTCGTTTGTAGTGGTGATATTTTCGTTTGTAGTAACAAAATTTCGTTTGTAGTGGGGTTAAAATTTTTTGTAGTAACTTCTTTTCGTTGTAGTGACGATCATTTCGTTTGTAGTAACTTCTTTTCGTTTGTAGTAACTTCTTTTCGTTGTAGTAACATAAATTCGTTTGTAGTGATGACAACTTCGTTTGTAATAACTTAATTTCACTACAAACGAATTTATGTTACTACAAACGAAATTAACACCACTACAAACGAAAAGAAGTTACCACAAACGAAATTGTCACCACTACAAACGAATTTATGTTACTACAAACGAAATTAACCCCACTACAAACGAAATTAAGTTACTACAAACGAAAATATCACCACTACAAACGAAATTACGTTACTTCAAACGAAATTAAATTACTACAAACGAAAAGAAGTTACTACAAACGAAAATATCACCACTACAAACGAAATTTTGTTACTACAAACGAATATATGTTACTACAAACGAAATTATGTTACTACAAACGACATTATAGTCACTACAAACAAAATAAAGTAACTACAAACGAAATTATCGTCACTACAAACGAAAAGATGTTACTACAAACGAATAGAAGTTACTACAAACGAAATTATCGTCACTACAAACGAATTTATGTTACTACAAACGAAAATATCACCATTACAAACGAAATTTAGTTACTACAAACGAAATTAACCCCACTACAAACGAAATTAAGTTACTACAAACGAAGTTGTCATCATTAGTAGTTTGTAGTAACTTCTTTTCGTTTGTAGTGACGAATATTTCGTTTGTAGTAACATAAATTCGTTTGTAGTGGTGACAATTTCGTTTGTAGTAACTTCTTTTCGTTTGTAGTGGTGTTAATTTCGTTTGTAGTAACATATATTCGTTTGTCGTAACAAAATTTCGTTTGTAGTAACATAAATTCGTTTGTAGTGAAATTAAGTTATTACAAACGAAGTTGTCATCACTACAAACGATTTTATGTTACTACAAACGAAAAGAAGTTACTACAAACGATATATTCGTCACTACAAACGAAAAGAAGTTACTACAAAAAATTTTAACCCCACTACAAACGAAATTTAGTTACTACAAACGAAAATATCACCACTACAAACGAAATTAAGTTACTGCAAACAAAATTACGTTACTACAAACGAAATAATCGTCACTACAAACGAAATGAAGTTACTACAAACGAAAAGAAGTTACTGCAAACGAAATTATCGTCACTTCAAATGAATTTATGTTACTACAAATGAAATTAACCCCACTACAAACGAAATTAAGTTACTATAAACGAAGTTGTCATCACTACAAACGAATTTATGTTACTACAAACGAAAAGAAGTTACTACAAACAAAAATATCACTACTACAAACGAAATTTAGTCACTACAAACGAATTTATGTTACTACAAACGAAATTTTGTTACTACAAACGAATATATGTTACCACAAATGAAATTATCGTCACTACAAACGAAAAGAAGTTACTACAAGCGAAATTGTCACCACTACAAACGAATTTATGTTACTCTTAACGAAATATTCGTCACTACAAACGAAAAGAAGTTACTACAAACTACTAATGATGACAACTTCGTTTGTAGTAACTTAATTTCGTTTGTAGTGGTTAATTTTGTTTGTAGTAACTAAATTCATTTGTAGAGACGATAATTTCGTTTGTAGTAACATAAATTCATTTGTAGTGACGATAATTTCGTTTGTAGTAACGTTATGTCGTTTGTAGTAACTTAAGTTACTACAAACGAAATTGTCACCACTACAAACGAATTTATGTTACTACAAACGAAATTAACCCCACTACAAACGAAATTAAGTTACTACAAACGAAAATAAGTTACTACAAACGAAAATATCACCACTACAAACGAAATTACGTTACCACAAACGAAATTAAATTACTACAAACGAATTTATGTTACTACAAACGAAAAGAAGTTACTACAAACGAAAATATCACCACTACAAACGAAATTTTGTTACTACAAACGAGTATATGTTACTACAAACGAAATTATGTTACTACGTTTGTAGTAACTTAATTTCGTTGTAGTGGGGTTAATTTCGTTTGTAGTAACTAAATTTCGTTTGTAGTGGTGATATTTTCGTTTGTAGTAACATAAATTCGTTTGTAGTGACGATAATTTCGTTTGTAGTAACTTCTTTTCGTTTGTAGTAACTTTATTTTGTTTGTAGTGACGATAATTTCGTTTGTAGTAACATAAATTCGTTTGTAGTGACAAAATTTCGTTTGTAGTGGTGATATTTTCGTTTAATGTAACTTCTTTTCGTTTGTAGTAACATAAATTCGTTTGTAGTGGTAATATTTTCGTTTGTAGTAACTTAATTTCGTTTGTAGTGGGGTTTATTTCGTTTGTAGTAACTTCTTTTCGTTTGTAGTGACGAATATTTTGTTTGTAGTAACATAAATTCATTCGTAGAGACGATAATTTCGTTTGTAGTAACTTCTTTTCGTTTTTAGTGACGATAATTTCGTTTGTTGTAACGTAATTTCGTTTGTAGTAACTTAATTTTGTTTGTAGTAACTTAATTTCGTTTGAAGTGGGGTTTATTTTGTTTGTAGTAACTTCTTTTCGTTTGTAGTGACGAATATTTCGTTTGTAGTAACATAAATTCGTTTGTAGTGGTGACAATTTCGTTTGTAGTAACTTCTTTTCGTTTATAGTGGTGTAAATTTCGTTTGTAGTAACATAAATTAATTTATAGTGACGATGATTTCGTTTGTAGTAACTTAATTTCGTTTGTAGTGGTGATATTTTCGTTTGTAGTAACTTCTTTTCGTTTGTAGTATTTTCTTTTCGTTTGTAGTGATGACAACTCCGTTAGTAGTAACTTAATTTCGTTTGTAGTACTACAAACGAAGATATCACCACTACAAACGAAATTTAGTTACTACAAATGAAATTATCGTCACTACAAACGAATTTATGTTACCACAAACGAAATTTTGTTACTACAAACGAATATATGTTACTACAAACGAAATTATCGTCACTACAAACGAAATTATGTTACTACAAACGAAATTGTCACCACTACAAACGAATTTTTGTGACTACAAACGAAATATTCGTCACTACAAACGAAAAGAAGTTACTACAAACGAATCAAACCCCACTAAAAACGAAATTAAGTTACTACAAACGAAATTATCGTCACTACAAACGAAAAGAAGTTACTACAAACGAAATTATCGTCATTACAAATGAATTTATGTTACTACAAACGAAATTAACCCCACTACAAACGAAATTAAGTTACTACAAACGAAGTTGTCATCACTACAAACGAATTTATGTTACTACAAAGGAAAAGAAAATACTACAAACGAAAAGAAGTTACTACAAACGAAAATATCACCACTACAAACGAATTTATGTTACTACAAACGAAATTTTGTTACTACAAACGAATATATATTACTACAAACGAAATTATCGTCACTACAATCAAGATAAAGTTACTACAAACCAAATAATCGTCACTACAAACGAAAAGAAGTTACTACAAACGAATTTATGTTACTACAAACGAAATTATCGTCACTACAAATGAATTTATGTTACTACAAACGAAAAGATGTTATTACAGACGAAATTGTCACCACTACAAACGAATTTATGTTACTCGAAACGAAATATTCGTCACTACAAACGAAAAGAAGTTACTACAAACTACTAGTGATGACAACTTCGTTTGTAGTAACTTAATTTCGTTTTTAGTGGGGTTCATTTCGTTTGTAGTAACTAAATTTCGTTTGTAGTGGTGATATTTTCGTTTGTAGTAACTTCTTTTCGTTTGTAGTAACATAAATTCGTTTGTAGTGATGACAACTTCGTTTGTAGTAACTTAATTTCGTTTGTAGTGGGGTTAACTTCGTTTGTAGTAACATAAATTCATTGGTAGTGACGATAATTTCTTTTGTAGTAACGTTATTTCGTTTGTAGTAACTTAATTTAGTTTGTAGTAACATAAATTCGTTTGTAGTGACTATAATTTCGTTTGTAGTGACAAAAAATTGTTTAAAGTAACATAAATTCGTTTGTAGTGACGATAATTTCGTTTGTAGTAACGTAATTTCGTTTGTAGTAACTTAATTTCGTTTGTAGTGGTGATATTTTCGTTTGTAGTAACTTCTTTTCGTTTTTCGTCACGACAATTTCGTTTGTAGTGGTGTAATTTCGTTTAAAGTAACAAACATTCGTTTGTAGTGACGATAATTTCGATTGTAGTAACATCTTTTTGTTTGTAGTAACAAATTCGTTTGAAGCGATGACAATTTCGTTTGTAGTAACTTAATTTCGTTTGTAGTTGTGTAATTTCATTTGTAGTAACATAAATTCGTTTGTAATGGTGTTAATTTCATGTGTAGTAACTTATTCTTGTTTGTAGTTACTTAATTTCGTTTTTAGTCGTCTTTATTTTTTACATTTTCGTCACCACTAACTAATTTATGTTACTACAATCGAAATTTTGTCACTACAAACGAATATATGTTACTACAAACGAAATTAACAACACTACAAACGAAATTAAGTTACTACAAACGAAATTGTCATCGCTACAAACGAATTTATGTTACTACAAACGAAATTATCGTCACTACAAACGAATTCATGTTACTACAAACGAAATTAACGCTAATACAAACGAAAAAAGTTACTACAAACGAAATTATCGTCACTACAAACGAATTTAGGTCACTACAAACGAAACCAAGTTACTACAAACGAATTTAACACTACTACAAACGTAGAAAGCTAGTACAAACGAATTTATGTTACCACAAACGAAAATATATTACTATAAACGAATTTATCGTCAGTACAAACGAATTTATGTTACTACAAACGAAATAAAGTTACTACAAACGAATTTAACACCACTTCCAATGAAATCAAGGTACTACAAACAAAATTAACGCTACTACAAACGATAGAAAGTTACTATAAACCAAATTGACGTCACTACAAACAAATATAAGTTACTACAAACGAAATAGACGATGCTACAAACGATATAAAGTCACTACAAATGAAAGTTTCGCTGCTACAAACCAAATTAAGTTACTACAAACGAAATTAACGTCACTACAAACGAATGTATGTTACTACACACGAAAAGAACTTACTACAAACGATTTTGTTCATGATTGAATAGTTATAGTTGAATACCGCCGTATGACATTTTTCAAAGTCCTCTAAAATTTTTTTGGAGCTACTACAAACGAAATTAACTTCACTACAATCAACTACAAACGATTCTTTACAAGAATCAATTGTCAAAGTTGAGTTTTGGAAAAACCGGGAGATGGGTATTTTTTCAAAGTCAAAAATAAAATTTTTGGAGCTACTACAAACGAAAATTTTTTTACTACAATCAACTACATACGAATATCTATAGGAATAAAATATAAAAAAAATGATTTTTCAAAGTCGGGCGCCAAGTTCACACAGCCTAAAATAATGAGCTTCAGTAACTGTTTACATGCAATAAACTTCCTTAAGGTTGTTCCCGACGTACCTTGAAGGTGACAGTTGTTTCCTCACCTCGAGTGAGCGAAGGCGTCGAGTGGAGGAGATTTTTGCAACTATGAATACTAATATCTTGGAGTGACGTTGAGTGGAGCCGAGGAATTTTCGAGGAAACGTCTTAGAATATGGATGCTAACAACCTGACGTCACATGTATTCCTTGCATAAAATCATATGACCGCTGTGGACAAGTCTGATATGTTATTTATTTGATCGTATGTTATTTACCTGAGCATCAAATCCAAGTATCTCGTGACTCAATGAAGATGTTCTTCCACTCTTCACTTCGTGTAAATGTCTGAACATGTTCAGACGGGCACTTCCTCTGCCGTTATCCAGTTCACCTAGAAGTAATAATGTAATATTACATACTAAACTTGCGACACGCTATGATGGCCGATTTGACGTTTAACAATGACAAAGAAAAATAACCTTTATTCGTTCATCCATAAGGTGCATCTATTGATCCAACAGCTAATTGTATGATGATGGAAATCAACCTTATTCTAAAGCAATACAGTTTCTTTTCCTATGACAATCTGTAACGTCAAAACGGCCATCATAGCGTGCCGGTAGTATAGTTTCAATCGCGTTCCCGAGGGATTATATATTTTCCCCGAAAAAAAGTATCCAATTTGAGTCCAAGGTCTTTATGTTAAATCTTATATTTTTTCGCACATAAACAATTTTTTTTTATTACATAGACTAAAAACAGAGGTGAGGTCTTTCTAAAAAAAATCCTGCATTTTTGTTCTATATCATTTTACGATTTTGGGTGAACGGTGACTATTAACAATGTGATATTAAATTTCATGATGCGAACACAAAACTCGATACTGGTTAAAATTTGTTTTTAAAAAAGGATTGGGTTGCCACACTTTTAAAACTAAAACGATCACATTTGACAATGATGGCAGAAAGGTTGTAATTTTTTAAGTGTAAAAAGTATAGGCACGTGACGTTTTTTTTTATATTGACAATTTATAATTTAGGTACCTACCTTGTGTTAGTACTCCAATAAGAGTGGACTTTCCAGCTTCGTTAGCTCCCATCACAGCTATCCTTAGCTCTACACTCCGTTCAGGATCAGCCAACTGCCAAAGGAGACGCGTCTTTCTTATAACCATTTAAACTTCATTTAGCAATAACAAATATATAGTATTTCAACACAATTTTATTAACTGATAAAATGGAGGATGGAATTGAAATTTAATCCAACTGTATCTCAGCAATCTCTGCATATTTCAGCAATGCGATTGTATTGCGCTGTGAGACAGTTGTTGTACAACATTGTGGAGCTGTTATTTCACACATAGCGACCAGCGGGACCAGCACTGATATAGGCGCTAGCTCCACCGTGAGACCATCTCTAACCCAACTGTATCTCAGCAATCTCTGCATATTTCAGCAATGCGATTGTATTGCGCTGTGAGACAGTTGTTGTACAACTTTGTGGAGCTGATATTTCACACATAGCGACCAGCGGGACCAGCACTGATATAGGCACTAGCTCCACCGCGAGACCATCTCTAATCCAACTGTATCTTAGCAATCTATGCATATTTCAGCAATGCGAATATATTGGGTTGTGAACTTGTAAGAAAGTTGTTGCACAGTTGTTCAATTGCAGATGAAAATATTGCAATGTAGTGATTTTTTTTCTTTTGCATTGCATGTTTATTAGGGATTTATTTTTCTTATGTTTAGTTCGCAGTGCAGCGCAAGTCTGCGAAGGTACAACTATCATACTACTCACCCATTTCTAGTGTGAAGCTGTAGTGTATTACTCTTTGAGTTAGAAAAGTGAGGCTGGTGATATAAAAGGACTCGAGACGTAACAACTCCACGTCTTAGCGACACTGCATTGGGAACGCTCCTGGTGTTGCTAATGTCTATAGGCGGCGATTTTCCTGGTAATAAGCCCCCTAATTCAGCTAATACAAGCTTCGTCGGCGAGCCGCTTCACGGAGACCTCGGAGAGCTTACCTCTCACGTGATTTGTAGTATTAGCGTAGTTAGCGATAGAGACAGAGCATATAGGCCGCGACGAAACATCCTCGAGTTAGTGTAATTTTCCTTACAGAATCAAGCCCCAGGTGTGGTGGCGTCTGGTGGGGCCTGGTGGGGCCTGGCGGGGCACACGTACCTGACGCACGTAGACCTCGGCGACGGCGCGATGCGGCGCGACGCGGCGCGCGCACACGGAGGCGAGCGCGGCGTGCAGCGCGCGGGCCATGCGCCGCAGCGCGCGCAGCGACGCGCGCAGGGCCCGCGCCCGCAGCCCCACCAGCGCGCCGCAGTCGCGGACGCCCAGCACGTACACGGCGCCGCCGCCCCCCGACCGCAGGCGCCACTTCATCTAACCGTTGCACACCGATGTAGCCACGCACGGACAAACGTTTGCGTATTTAAGTAAGGTTCAACTATTGATCGAAGTGTTTATTTTATGATGTTGCGAATGAACCTTATCGTAACGCTAAAGGGTACATTTTTTTATAAGACTAAGCTGGCCTATTAGATCTCAAAGCTTTTAGTGATCTATGACAATATCCCGAACGGAAGTATAAATTATAAGTTCTGGGCAGTTAGTAGCAGAGTAGGCAGTTCTTTTTTTAAAGATTCATTTAAATAGAAGTAATGACAAATAGACAATACATATTATATATACCTGAGTTACTAGATGTTGGAACCTCCTCTCACACAGCGACACTAATTGTAACTTGTACTCCACATTACCAAATCTGGGCTCTGGTGGTAAGCTACCGTATATTTCATCCCCCGAGTCATCGGGTTCTGAGGCACTAAAACGAAAAAAAAAAAACATTCAACATGGTGTCGAAATTATTTTCTAATCCACTGGTAACTCAGCAATCGCTGCACATTTCATTAATACAAGTGTATTGCGCTTTGAAACAGTTGTTGTACAACATTGGGGAACTGATATTTTTAAACATAAACTATTATAAGAAATCAAGACGGATGGAAACTAAATTCAAATCCAACTGTATCTCAGCAATCTCTGCATATTTCAGCAACGAGATTGTATTGAGCTGGGAGACAGTTGTTGTACAACATTGTGGAGCTGATATTTCACACACAGCGACCAGCGGGACCAGCACTGATATAGGCACTAGCTCCACCGCGAGACCATCTCTAATCCAACTGTATCTCAGCAATCTCTGCATATTTCAGCAATGCGATTGCAATGCGCTGTGAGACAGTGGTGGTACAACATTGTTAAGCTAATATTTCAAAATTTACTCACGAATCATCGACGTATTCTTCGAAATCATCCGAACTGTAGAACAAATCATTGTCCAATTCGTCCGTATCAAAATCTCCCGCCAAATACATGTCATCTTTCAAACTCACTTTCTCCAATCTATCTATGACATTATAAGTAGTTCTATCAAAATCTAAACCTTCTCTGAATCCCTCATTTCTGTTCACGTTTTTATCATCATTTTTTAAATCATTCACATTTTTACCGATATTTTCGTCGCAGTTTTTAGTTATGGTATAAAGGTTGTTCCAGGATACCGATTTATCGGTATCGGTACTCCATGCGGTGGATGGAACGCTGTCTTTAGCTGGCGATATTCTATTTTTTTTCCTACGCGTTTTACGGTTAGAGTTGCGCCGTTTGTTCTTTTTGTCGTTATCGGTTTTTGAATCTGTAAATTAGATGTGGATATTAAACACGCGTTTAGTTACTTATGATGCAATTTTGTTGTGTAATTTAGAGATAAGCTCTTACGTAGCTATTACTTATAATAGGGGAAATTGTACAGTAACTGCCCATAGCCATACATATCGTAATTTTTTTTATTAGTACGAGCATTCTATGTACCTTTTATTAATAACTACTTATTAAATGTGTTGTTGCTGTTGTTTTGTAATATTTTTAAATAAAAAATACATGGTTTTATAAAGTTGACATATATAAAAACCAAAAACATAATTCCATTTTGTTAAATAAACTCGATTTCTGATAATTCTATTAAAAACTATATTGATTTTCTAATTAACTTAATTGGCCAGTAATTGTATAATTTACCCTATTACGACAAAAATACCTATTATAAAAATAAATGTAAAAACCTGTATTATGTCATTTTATAAATTCGACTTCAAAACTATCAATAGAAAAGATGTTTTAACTTACCAACTTATTTAAGTGGCCAGAAATTGTATAGTTTACCCTACTACAATAAAAACACTAATATTAAAAAAAAGAATCATACCATCATCCCTCTTATTGACTTCAATAAAGTTATCAATGTAACTTGCATCTTGCACCAACAATCCAGTGCTTAGATCCGGTTCGCACAAAAACGAGGACTCCTCTGGCAGCGTCTCGCTCTTTCCCATAGACTTGCGACCTCTCCTTCTACCTGAAGACGCGAGAAAGAGATATCAATAAGTATAGCTCGCATTGAGATTTCACAATATAAATACCACAACCCAAAAAGAGTGTAAAGACATTTTTCCAGTATCGATTGATACCCACGGTGTTGCAAGCGTCAATAGGCTGCGGTGACCGTTTACCATAAGGCGGGCGACATTGTTAATGACCTTAGTACTAAATATGGGTAACTCAACCAAAATGCATGAGCTGCGGTTCAGCTCACGGTTATATCAGAATAGATCACAGATTGTACACAGACTGTAAAATAATTAATGAGCCGTGAGCTGTTTAGTTTGCTCTTGAGCCGCAGCTCGACAGTTCAAGTAGGTGTGATCTGATCTGTTGAACCGGTTCAGAGCTGAGTTACACATGCCTACTTAGTACCACAAAAAAAAAAAAGAAGACTACCTCATGAATGCGGGTACATGAACCCCGTAGGACCTATATCTGTCATTTTAATTGATTTTAAATGAAACATTTTAATTATTCATCAATCACTTTTGAATAGTATAGATTGTGTTTATCTTTTACTAGCTGTCCCCCTAGCGGTTACACCCGCGTTCCCGAGAGATGTTACATTATTTTGTTGTTTCTATCATCAATAGTTTTCGCAGCGCACGCGATGTAAGAAAGTTTTTTGATAATTTTTTCACACCTTGGGTTACATTATTGGAGTTTTAGTATGGATCCCTAACTTTTTTCAAAATTTAATATTCCCTATGTTCACCGGAGATAGTGCAGCTTCCCAACAGTGAAAGAATTTTTCAAATCGGTCCAGTAGTTTCGGAGCCTATTCAATGCAAACAAAAAAAGATATATTTTTCGCCACACAGAAATGTTGCGTGTTAGAATTTCAAAGCCCTCCCATAGGATACGAACAAGGGGCATCATCTCTTATTGCGATCCACCCCAGGTTGAACTGAGACCTAAGTGCGACCATTTATCACAAGCACAGCGTCAACAATCGCCTCAATATGCTTGACCGACTTCTCAATAATTGCATACGATTCGTCTTCAATCTTCGCAAGTATGATCATGTTTCAGGAGCCAGATCGCAACTAAAGTGGTTACCTATTCGACAGCGTCGAGAGTTGCGAGCCCTGACCACTCTGTACTCCTTTCTCATTTCTCCCACTCCACCTACTTATCTATCCTCCTATTTACAATATACCTCTTCTAACCATGAGAAAAATCTCCGATCCATTTATAATCGACGACTACAATGTCCAACTCATTCTTCTAATTTTCTACATCGTTCATTCTTCATCCAATCTATAATGCTATGGAATGCGCTGCCCCAGGAAATCAGGATGGTAAACAGTCGTTACACATTTAAATAAATACTAAGCATAAGGTATTGCATGGTCATCAGTTCGGTTTCACGAAGGGAAGATCTACATCCGATGCGGCAGCAACATTGCTGAGGCACATTTATGGCGCATGGGAGGATTCACAGGATGCGATTGGCATTTTTTGTGATCTGTCCAAGGCATTCGATTGCGTTGACCACCGTACGCTACTACTAAAACTTGACTTCTACGGAATTCGTGGAACTGCTCATGATCTTGTTTTATCTTATTTATCAAATCGCCAGCAAAAGGTAGGGATTACCGGCACAACATCCAAGGGCTCTTTAGTCGAAATGGGGGTACCCCAGGGTTGAATTTTAGGTCCATTTTTGTTTTTAGTATATATAAATGATTTGCCATATGTTGTAAATGACCTCACAGATATTGTCTTGTTTGCTGATGATACATCATTAATTTTTAAAGTTAATAGAAAAGAAAGATCTAACTAAAGTTAATCATACTATGTCAATTGTCTGTGGGTGGTTTGCTACAAATAATCTATTACTAAATTCAAAGAAAACTAAATGCTTAAGGTTTTCTTTACCAAATGTAGCACAAGTAGATAGCCAAATAATAATAGATGGGAGCCATATTGATCTTCTAAATAAAACGGTATTTTTGGGTCTTACATTAGACAATAAATTGCAATGGGGACCTCAGGTTGATACTCTAGCTGCTAAATTAAGTTCGGCTGCTTTTGCTGTTAGGAAAATTAAACAATTGACGAATGTTGAGACGGCCAAATTAGTTTATTTTGCATATTTTCATAGCCTCTTGTCCTATGGTATTTTGTTTTGGGGAGCAGCAGCGGATATAGAATCAATATTTATTATTTATTATACAAAAAAGAGCAATTCGTGCAATTTACAGTATGGGTCCCCGTGAATCATTAAGAGATTTATTTAGAGAAATAAATATAATGACATTACCTTCACTATATATTTATGAAAATATAATGTTTGTACGTAGAAACATAGGAATGTTTGAGTCAAAATTAGATATTCATAGTATAAATACAAGACAAAGGGAGAAGTTAGTTGTTCCATACTTTAGACTAACTAAAGTTAACAAGTCATTTCTTGGTAATTGTGTTCGATTTTATAATAAGATACCGCTTTCAATAACCAAAATGTCTGATCATAAATTTAAAAATTATATTAGGAAAGTTTTGAAAGAAAAAGCGTATTACAAGGTAGTTCATTATATTGAAGATAAAAATGTATGGAAATAGCTGCTCTCTGCACAGTGCACCTCTAAATCTCTTGTTTAAGTTGTAAGTACCTAATTATTGTTATTTTCTATTTTGTAGTCTTGTCATATGTCTTTTTTTTTTTTTTTTTTTTTGTTTTTATTAATGTTACCCATAATAAGTATTTTGTAATTGTTAAATATAAAATTATGTAAAATTGAAATTATAAAATAGCCAAAAAGTCAGAATAGATAAAAAATTATATAACAAATAAAAAAGAATGTAACCTTGCTGAGTTTCTTGCCGGTTCTTCTCAGTTGAAGGCTGACTTCCGAACCGGTTGTAGCTTCAGTAACTTTAAATTTGACCTTCATAAGTGCCCTCCGAAGGCCTAAACTGAATAAATGGTTTTGAATTTTGAATTTTGAATTTTTTGAATTTTTGAAAATTAAACTTAAGAAGCACCTAGGCCTGACAAGTTAGCGGAATCATCGTATTTATTCTCATATATGTATTAATGTATTTATTTATATTTATATACATGTGTGTGTATTATATATGTATATATCTTATTTATATAGTATGTAGGTATATGTAATATTGTATTTTTGTGTAAGTTTATTTCAATATTTTAAAATATAGGTACAACAGAATATCATGTAGAATGTTTCCATAATTTTTTACAAGTACACAAAATCTCGACTATCTTTTAGTGCACCTGCCTCGCTTGTTTCTGTATCACCCCAAGGTAGATAGGTAGAAAATGCCTAAGGCATTATGTTCGCCTTTGTACTTACAGTGCATAAAGTATAAATAAATAAATAAAATAAACAAATCGAGTGCGCCAAAAAGCCGGTTGGTATGGCTAATTTAAATTCCCAATGGATTGGTTTTTGGCGCACTCGATACGATGACGATACGCTAACTTGTGTTCGTGTTCAGGGCACGATGGCCGTGTATAAAGAAAATCCCTGGATATAAAAGCTTTACATTACCTACAGTACAGTACATACCTTTTGGAGCATCAGTTTTCTTTTTCACGTTGTCCTGTTCCGTTTTATATCTTTTTTTATTATTCTGCTTGTTCTGACCGTCTGAAGGGTCGAAAAGACTAAAGAAAGAATCCATTTATCTGTGGAAAAGAATGAAATCAAAAATTAACAAATGTATTTTGACAAAATTATTATTCTTTCTTCCCCAGTTTTCGGGGAAAGTTTTGCATTGTCTAAAAAACTTTTTTTTATATGGCCATCTGCCAATGTCTGAAGGTTATTTACTGGCCTTTAAGAGAAAGTTTAATATTATTAAACTATATATTTTTTATTTTATTATAATAAACTCAGTATTGTAGTTTCTTTCTTTTATAAATATTTTATTTTTTATTAAAACTTGATGGCACTGTCCAATTTCAGCGTCACACTATGGTTTTCTTCTATGGAGAGTAATATAGCCTCCAATACATTTTTATTGTTGCTTAAAATCAAAAACCTTCGGCTGGGAGCCATCTGCGCTCGTCGAAATTCTCCTCGTAAGGATGTAAGAGCCACAACTGGCTAACCTTCGTCCATACCCAAAAAGAAAATCTAATGCATTCCGGGTATAACTGTCATTCATTTCCCTTTACTATACGGCCTGTAAACACCAAACATCCCTACTAATATTATAAATGTGACTTTCATGCGAAAACTACTTAACCGATCATCATGAAACTTTGAACACATATTCTTGGAGGTATTAGAAGTAACATAGGATACTTTTTGTGCCGGGAAAATGTTACATCCCTCGAGAACGCGGGTGAAACCGCGGGGAGTTGCTAGTAAACTGATAATTCCATTTAAATCTACGTAAAGTATTTACGGGCAAAGCCAATACAAAAATAACACCTCACGCCACACGAAGTCTTGTTTGTTATGATGCCAAATTTTTTCCCGCTAACAGATCTAAAATTACTGACTGATATTTTATCGGTTGAGGTCATTGCCTTTTTATTTGCAAACTCAAACCGTGTTATCAAACGTTATTTTGCATTATTATCTACAATATAGCTGATAATATGTACGTCACACATACCTAGATGTCATTTCGTTAGAAATTCTATTTACGGACAAATATATTAAGACTCAATTTGATATGGCGACGTGAACGTTGATGGAGTGTGCCAGGGGAGAAGGAAAATATAGGTATTTATTTCCTGTTTACAATTAGAGACGCAATCTTTACTTCCTTACTATATACTAGATAGTTATAGGCTACGTATAGGGCTGGCATCACCTATATTGCCAACGCCGGACAAAAACCCGGACATTAAGGTGAAATTGGGTTTTTCCCGGACACGCCCGAAAAATATTTTTACTTATAGTTTACATTTTAATTGGATGCGATTCACGATTAAGAATCCATTTTTAACTCTCACACTCCCACTGCCACTTACTTTTTGACTTTTTGAAAACCCCACCCGGACGCTTCGCGGATACCCTCATAACTAGGACAAATCTGGGGAACCCGGGAAGATGGCAGCCCTACCTATGTATGATATCGATAAACGCGGCTAAAACCGTGGGGGACAGCTAGTTTTATATAATAAGTTCATGGCAGTTTTTTATTTGCCTCGACTTGCCAACATTCTTAACAATATATTTTTGGCAATGTCATTCAGGTATTAATATACATTTTGGCCTAAAATTATATAATTTTCCAGACTTGCTGCTTTGTTGACCTTTACAAGGTCTTTAAAACAGACTCAATAACAATCACCTTCGGATTGTGGAACTACATTTTTCACTGGCAACCCTGACTCGCTTCCGTGGAATAATATTTATCTTGTTACTTAAAAATATGAAAGTTTGGATGGATGTATGTTTGGCTGAACGGATCTGGATGAAATTTGACACAGAGATAGATTATATTCTGGAATAACACATAGGCTTAGATTTTTTTATTTAATGAATATGTAACATCTCTCGGAGTTCCGGGGGACAGCTTGACAATACTAATATATGAAGAGGAAAGATTTGATTGATTATTTGTTAGTGTGCATTGAAAAGGTTCCAAAACTACAGGACCGATTTGAAAAATTCTTTCACTGTTGGGAAGCTTCACTATCCCCAGGTAACATAGGCTATATTATATTTTCCAAAAAAAATAGGTATCCTTGATAAAACTCGAATAATGTTACCCAAGGTGTAAAAAAATTACCTAATATGTTAATTTATTTTGTTCTTTCTATCATCAATAGTTTTCGCTGCGTATGCGATGTAAGTATTTTTTTAAGGTAATTTTTTTACACCTTGGGTAACATTATTGGAGTTTTATTAAAGATTATGCTCGGCAATACGGGTGAAACCGCGAAGACAGCTATATGTAATAAATCTCAAATAAAACTAAGTAAAATGAAAATTATTATTGGAAAACTTGTTGAAAATTTAAACCTAGAATTGTACACTCACTTTGTAGTCCTTCTATCATTCCTTCTATGATAATGAAAAAAAAAACAGATATGCAATTTATTACACACAGCTTATCACATAGTCATTATAAATGATCATTGTAAAAGGCTACTCAAACATATACTTAGTCATCAGTGGTAGATAAATAAAATATTATGTAATAAAATACCATAGAAAAAAAAATTCAAGGATTATTTTAAACTTTTCTATTCTGTGGTTACAATATGCATAACAATTTCTTTTCTTTATTTTTTTTTTCACAACCATAAAATCAATATATCATCTATTTATGTA
Organism: Habrosyne pyritoides; assembly: GCA_907165245.1. NCBI lineage: Eukaryota > Metazoa > Arthropoda > Insecta > Lepidoptera > Drepanidae > Habrosyne > Habrosyne pyritoides. The sequence goes on from OU015615.1 coordinate 758,985, forward strand.
TGTATTTAATTAAAAAATTGTATTTAGGAAAAGGTAGCAGGTATAATATGTAGTATATCAGTTATCAAGTTTCCATAGTACAGGTTCTACTTAGTTTGGGATCAGATGTCCATGTGTAAAGAATGTTCCGGGATATTTATTTATTTATATTACATACTAGCTTGTGCTACAGTTTATCCTGTATTCCAGTAGGTTCTCATGTATCCCATCATTATAAAATAGCCTATGTTACTTTAACTTCAATACCAATATTTTAGTAATGACTTCATGATCAATGTGCGGAGAAATGTAGTACTCAGTGTTTGTCAAAGAAGATGTGTATTGTGCAAGTGCAACTAACAACCAAAAGAAAGCGCTGTTTTTATAAATATCATCTGGAAAAGGTGGTTAGTGAGACTAATCACTAAGTCTGAAAGAGGTAAAGTATTCTATTCTGAGGTTACAATGCAATGAACTAATTTATAGGAAGGAAGAATATAAAAACAACACAAATACTTATGATGATGAAATCCTTATTATGCTTATGATGTAAACTTTATTAGAATTATTTTAATAAAGTAGAAGGTATGTGTAGTATATCAGTTATCTGGTTTCCATAGTACAAGCTCTGCTTGGGATCAGATGGCCGTCTGTAACCTTTTGCCGTTTATCCCACATTCCAGAAGGTGTGTATCCCATCATTATGACATAAGTCATGTTACTTTAAGATGCAGCTTTGAAATGGTGAAAGAATTATTAAAATTGGTCTAGTAGTTTTACATTTTTCTCAACACATTAGAAAAGTTTTCTCTTCATCATATTATTGAAGATTTTGAAGTTGAACATCAAAACCATTTATTCAGTTTACTTTAGGTCCTGCAAGGGCACTTATGAAGATCAACACTACAGATTATACTACTGATTCAAAATAAAACTGAGTGCTTACTATATATTTAAACAACACACACAAATTTTAATGAAAATTATAGTAGCTTGGATCCCATAGTTGGACATAGAGTCATGGTCAATCAGGAAAAACAACACAATGTTTTTTTTAAACAGCTGATTGGAAGAGAACAGAGGAAAATGTGCCTATTAACAAAACCATAATTTAAGAACATATTTTTAGTTTTTATTTATTTATAAATGCTGTAGGTTCAAGTATATGCTTAAAGATAATATAAAAAAAGTAAATGGCCACCATAAATATGATGAAACTTTTTAAAAATAACTGAAGGTACTAACTACATCATGTGGATTAAAAATAGATGAAATATACCTATTTCATCTATTTTTACACTGAATAAATAGCTTGTTAAACATGAGCTGTTATCAGTTTTCCCTATAAAAAAATATACAATGTAATTTTAAAACTGCATATAGTTTGTTTATCAGTATTTTTTTAATATTTCTTTATTTCCTGGAGAAAAAGGTTAAAGGCTTTTTGCATGTATATTAAGTGCCTATCACTCTACATACTTAATAGACGTACATTACAATTATATTGTAATCTGCATTACATTTTAGTGAAAGGTTCTTAGTTACAAAACCTATAAATAGTTTTGCAATAGTTTGTAGTCTATTAGAAAGGCGCGAAAATCCAACATAATATCAAACATGACAATTTAAAGTTTTTAATCTGCCTAAAGTCAAAGAACAGGTTTAAAAAAAATACATTTCTTTTTTTATCGATTAACATGCAAAGTACTCACAAACAGCTGTTGTTTTTTTTCAAGGTCGCACAATAACGCTGGTTTTGATTGTTGCCAACGCGAAGTCCAAGTCTATTGTGAGTCAACAAACGTATTTGTAAGGGAACACAGCCAAATTATATACAATGACGTAAAAACTTGTAATATCACGCAACTGTATCAACAAATTTGTTTAAGAATCACTGACTCGGTGTACTCTATGCATAGTAAAACCGTACTATGAAAGAAATTAAACCGTATAACTATTAAAAGAAAATGTTTTGTTCTGGTTATGTGATTTCGAAACGGTTGTTAGAATTTCGTCATTCTATTTCACTTTGATCTCACAAAATATTTTGACAATTTCGTATAGAATGAAACTGACCTGACTGACTGACAAACAAAACTAAGAGCCGTCTCGTCTCACTGACAGACTATCAATGCAGCGTGAAAATCGATGATTTATCGACTAAATCTAAAAAAAAATGTGTATACTTGTATGAATATACACATAATAAACACAATCTTTGCTATTCAAAAGTGATTGATGAACAATAATTGAATTTTTTCACTATAAAACAAAGTTTCTTCTATCGTGATTCTCGTCATTTCTAATAAACGGATATTTTTTTAAATAATATAGTGATTTAAAATAATAATAAAAATAAGTGCATTCCATATTTTGTTAGATTATTTTTATAACTAATTATTTATCAGGCAGGCAGTTGATTCAAGACTGAATTTGTAAGGTAAATTACACTAGCTCGACGACATTTCGTCGCAGCTTGCTAGCTAGCATGACATGAGTCCACTTAAAGAGGCCTTGTTGCGCGCCGGCTCATCGATATTATTATCTAAATGTAAATAGTATGTTATTCCAATTTTTGCTCGGTGATCGATAGCTAATTGGTACACTATTGAAAGTAGACTATCGATAAATCTACGTTAATCATAAAGCTTAGACTTTAAATAGTTATCATTGGATAAGCAAAAATAATATAACTTAATCTACAAAACTTATAACTTTCGGTAAATCCTCGAAAACAAATAAAACTACAAAAGAATGAGAATGCGAAGATGCTGAGTTCACGCTATGGAGTGTAGAAGTAAAGGAGGACCATCTCAGTGTACTAAAAAGTGTCCCTTGAAAGGGAACAAATTAAGGTGGCGCTGCTGTAGCAAATCGAAGAATTTTAAATAGATCGCCACAAATTATTAGAGTTGGTAGAACATTAATAAAAAAGGAAAGAAACATTTCCGATTTTTTACAGCGATTTTTTTATAATTATTATAACATATACAGGGCCGGATTTAAATTTGTGCCGCCCTGGGGCACTGAAGAAAATGCCGCCCTATGACTTAAATTTTATTTTAATAGTTTTGATATCTAATTTTTTAAGAATTAGAATAACTAATTGATTGCAGGAAATTTATTATGTATTATATAACATTTATTATACATAATGTTTTATTTATATTTATTCTTTATTTACTCATATATTATATATTATTTGTTATATACTATAGTAATATAAAAAAATATTTGTATTTTTCTTTGAATTATAAGATTTGCACTAAGTACGACTTATATTAGTATTGCATAATTTTTTTCACGGGCAAACTCGCCTAACTTTTTGAATTGCAAACTGGTCGATTAAATCTTCACAATATAAACGTTGAAGCACATCTGATTCTATGCATAGAATAGCTAAGCTATTAAGTCTATTTGCACCCATTGTAGAAAATATAAATAGTAAGTAATTTTTAACTCGTTTTAAACAAGAAAACGATCGTTCTGCGCTACAGTTTGTTACGGCTAAAGTTATAAATATTCGATAAGCGATTTCTACGTTTGGAAACTCAGTGTAAAGGTCGTTTGAATGCAGAAGTTTCAGAAGATCAGAAGGTGAAGGTGAAGTGCACAAATTCGTCTTCTAGTGAGGACTCAAGATCTGAACAATATATTTCTCTTAAACGTTTAGCTCGTTTACGAATTTCCCTATTATCTAAATCACCAAATTCAATGATAACCGATAATTTTTCTTGAATCTTTTCATATGTTGTACATCTTTTACGCAATCCAGATCCCAGATTGTCAAGAATGACATTAAAATGTTAACTCTAAACTGGTCTCGACTTGACAGCTGCACATCTCCATCTCGTGTTTCATCAGCATGTAATTTTCTCTTTCTTTGTCTGGAAACTGTTGTTTTATATTCTTGAATTTCTGAAATTTTTAAAGCATTTTTTTCATAGATTAAGAGATACTTGAATTATATTTCTTGAAAGATAAAATGTTTATTTAAAAGAATTAGTTAATTATATATTGTATAGAAAATTTTATCTCACTTTCCAAATTTTGCCGCCCTAGAAAATTTGCCGCCCTGGGAACTAGCCCCGACTGCCCCTAGTATAAATCCACCACTGAACATATAGACAAACATGAGTATGGAATAAAATTATACAGTGATTTTAAGTACCCCAATTTATTGTAAATAGGAAATAGTTTTAAAGAATTTCCGGAAACCAACCCAACATTTCCACTTGCTACACCAGCGCTGTTTCGGTGAGAATTCGAAACCTAATATGCTTTTTACAAGGGGACACTTTTTCGACTAATCCCCCATACAAGATGGTCCTCCTTTACTTCTACAATCCATAGTTCACGCATATATTTAATAGTTTCGGTAATTCCCCGTAAATAAAAAATAGATCTTTCATTCATTCCTTGTCAAGACGAACAAGTAAAACTTTAGTCTATTATAGTGATGTCATCCAGGGGGTGAACATTCAAACAAAGCGATAGGGTTTTTTATATGGCAATCTTATACGTCAAAAACGAATTTATTTACTAAGCAGACGTATATTCAAACTTTTTAATTGGCGCGAAAAACCGAACATATTTATTTACTATCAATAATCAATAAAAAAATTAGCTACTTTAGTACATAATAACATTTTATCTGACTTTCTTAAAAAATAATGTCAATTCAAGTGGAGAACAACTTGAAAAACACCGAAAATAATGAGATTTTCAAGCAGAAAGCCCACTACATACCGTGTAAAATTGATGAAGATGGACAAGCGAATGTTAACAAATATTTCGAACCTTACGTTGTGAAGAACCAAGATGGAGGTAATTAATTACAAACAGGTTATTATTTAGTCCCTATTCTGACGAAAGTTTTGTGGCTGAGTTGAAAGTTTCGAGGTTATGTTTAGGTAAACAAATAAAATATGAAGATTGCAGTCCTATGATGGGTCGCAGTTCAAACATCATGAGGAATGGTGAGCTAGGGCTTAGGTATCACCGCCGAGGCTGACCCCATGCTCGGTCCTCATTTAATATACTTCATTCGCATTCTACGAGATAATTAGTAGAGCTCGTAGCCCTGCCACCATACTAATGTGCGCCATGAAGCAGTAGTGCACTTGTATTAATGTGTTTCGGTTCGAAAGGTAATGCCGGTCACATTACAGGCACATGAGACTTAACTTCACGTCTTAGGGAAGCCAACACGATAGCGTGCATGAATGAAGTTTATTTTCCACTTTACAGAACTATCAGCTTCATTCCGAGGCTACCCTTTAGATGGCACCAGCATGACAGTGCCAGAAGGTTACAGGGCTGTTGTAGTCACTGAAGCGAAGAGGCCACTGGCTGAAGAAGCTGATAGGAGGTTCCAGGTGACGGCAAAAACACTAAAAATGTTTTAAGACAATTATACAATATTTCATATACACAGCCATCTGAACCCTAAAAGTATTGCTCGTACTATGGAAACCAGATAAGTTTAAAACTACAAATACCTTCAAAACCCCAACATTTAGGTAAACAAATATCCTGGGACATTCTGTTACACACAGACTTCTGATCCCAAACTAAGCAGAGCTTGTACTATGGAAACCAGATAGCTGATATACTACATATACTATTTTTCTAAATACATACTTATATAGATATTTACACCCAGACACAGAACAAACAAACATGTTCATGCACACAAATGTTTGTGTCCTGGGTGGGAATCGAACCCGCGACCTTCGGCTTGGCAGTCAAGAGTCGCAAACCAACTGGCCTGTCAAATGGATTTTTTCCTGGACACCCCTAAAAAATAATTATGTAGTAACTAATTCCACTGGATCCCCTCTGTCAAGTCCCTAACAAGGAAACAGGAAGTTGACATGTGTATTGCCTTTACTCGTCAGAATTAACCTCCACCATTCTCCACCATCCACTTGCCTCCTGCTATGGCTTTAATGTCATCCACCCATCTCCTAAGTGGTCTACCTCTTTTCCATTGCATCCACAGAACAAAATTAGTTTTTTATTATTTTTTTATTGCTGAGTTTATTACCAGCTCTTCTCAGTAAAAAACAACCTTCCGAACCGGTATTAGAGTTTGACTATTCATAATATTACAATCAATATCTGCAAGGCAGCTGAGTCAATTAGTTAATTCAAATAAAAAAAACCTTACCTTGCAGGTTGTTGGAGGTTTCAAAGACTTCACATATTGGAATTGGGATAAGAAGCCAACAAAGAATGACAATTTTGTGAAAGCTTTAGACTGGGTTGATATTGCTGAAGCGGTAAGTAACTCTCATTTTTTACATTTAGAACCATCATCAGTCTATCTCCGTCCACTGCTGGACATAGGCATCACCTATGGCATGCCACTGAGCTCGATCTTCAGCTCATTCAGGCCATATTAGAGCATTATTATGATGGTGTTAGCTACTGAATATATCAGCAATTCGCAAGTCAGCTTTCTACTGTGAAGAACTGGCAAGATACTCAGCAAAATTACTTAGTTGGCTTCTAGCTACCATATCAGGAGATGTAATGTAATGCAGGATAAACATAGCCCATATCACTTGGGAATAGAGCTAACTATCAATGAATGAATGATTGAAATCAGATAAGCAGTTCTGGTGATTACCTGCAAACTTATAAAATAAATATTGTGGGACATTGTTTACACACGGCCATCTGATCCCAAACTAAGCAGAGCTTGTACTATTAACCAGATATACTACTTTTTTTTCTAAATACATACTTATAAAAGATATTTACACCCATATTATATATAGACACATAAAGCACACTTGCCATTGGCAGACAGTCCATTGATGGTATGTGATCACTGTCACCTGACATTGCAATTCCAGGGGTATCACAAATGTGTTGTCAATCCTGAGCTGTAAAGTCAAGTTAGGTTTTGAGGGGTATATCATTCTAAATTCAATATGGTCGATGGTTTCTTTATGACAATTGTACCTAGTTACTGGCAGAAGGTACTCCAGGTGGTACGTGGTCACCGCCGCCTATGGACATTTGCAACACCAGAGGCATCGCATGTCGTTGAGATGTGAAGTTGTTTAGTCTCATGTGCCTGTAATGTCACCAGCCTTACTTTTCTAACCGAAACGCAGTAATACAAGTGCACTACTGCTTCACGGCGGAAATAGGTATGATGTAAAATTCTATTCTTCTTTTTCAGATTCATGGAGACTAAATTTAAGAACAAATCTATTGATAAGAATATTGTAATCTAATTTAATATTTAAATATACCTAACTTTATAAAAATCATTACTGATTATTTTATTTTCAATCCAAGTGCATCTCAGCAATCTCTGCATTGCGATTGTATTGTGCTGTGAGACAGCTGTTGTACAACATTGTGGAGCTGATATTTCACACACAGCGACCAGCGGGACCAGCACTGATATAGGCACCAGCTCCACCGCGAGACCATCTCTAATCCAACTGTATCTCAGCAATCTCTGCATATTTTAGCAATACGATTGTATTGTGCTGTGAGACAGTTGTTTACAACATTGTGGAGCTGATATTTCACACACAGCGACCAGCGGGACCAGCACTGATATAGGCGCTAGCTCCACCGCGAGACCATCTCTAATCCAACTGTATCTCAGCAATCTCTGCATATTTCAGCAATGCGATTGTATTGCGCTGTGAGACAGTTCTACTACATTGTGGAGCTGATATTTCAAGTCCTTTTTCATTTGTAAGAATGTTATACCAAAATTAACCCTATATCGTTGTAACAAGGTTTATTGGCATCATCATAAAATAAACAATTAGATCAACAGATGAGCCTTCTTTCAGAAAATATAAAGATGACTTTTCAATGACATTCTTTAACGTCAAGACTTAGGAACAGACTATACATGGCAGAAGAAATCAAACAAAAAACAATAACTTAAAAATATTTATTTAAAAACAAAACTCAAGTAATGTGTTACTAACTTAAAATATTATGACATACACATATAAGTAGTACACTAAAACTAAAATTTATACTACTTACAAGTTTTACTAAGTCGATGATACATCTCCGCCTTATTCACCTCTCACTTTATTGCGTAGTTAGCGAAAGAGACAGAGCATAGCGACGTAACATCTCGAGCTAGCACATTTCCTTACAGAATCCAAGTAACAATTTCATTATGCTCTTTCTAATAAAAACAAAACAAATACGAAATAAAATGTAAATATATGTTTCTTGTGAATATATACATAGTGATGTACTTCACTACATAGTATAAAACAAAGTCGCTTTCTCTGTCCCTATATCCCTATGTATGCTTAAATCTTTAAAACTACGCAACGGATTTTGATGCGGTTTTTTTCAATAGATAGAGTGATTGAAGAGGAAGGTTTATATGTATTAGTATCTAAATTGCACCTGAGCGAAGCCGGGGCGGGTCGCTAGTAATATTTATATAATTGATCAGGACAAAAGTGCTTCGGTTATGAGTCAGGGTACTCGCACCTGAGCATGGTAGGGTTCTATATAGTACCCACTTGACTACCCATATGTTAAAAATCTGTCATCTATTGACTTCAGCCAAACTAAAAAATTCTATTTATTGAATGGAATTTTGCAACTGCGGACTCAAACAAAATAAAAATATCTATATTTATAAAAATGAATCCCTATTTCCCTTGGTCACGGCATCACGCGTGAACGGCTGGACCGATTTCGATAATTCTTTTTTTGTAGTATTTGTTATTTTGTTGTCAGGAGAAAGTTCTTATGAAAGAAAAGATTAAGAAAATTGCACGGAAAATTAGAAAATTTAAGAAAACTTAGCCACTTTACTAGCGCTTTTGACAATATAAACTTGCTTAATGTAACCTGTTTGACGTTATTGTCAGTCGTTTGACAGAATGTGCGCTGCAAATATCGTTTAAAATAGAGGCATGGGTCGGAATTATATTGATAAAATAATTAATTTATAATTTCTTATTGCACATTTCACAGACGATTCAATCGGAAGATTCGAATTCAATATTCACTGTTAAGACAGGACGACGTCTGTCGGGTCAGCTAGTTGTACAATAAACAAAAAATGTAGTAACTAATAGGGATGTGTCCTGACATGTCAAATCAGCAATTCTTTATGAAATATCAAAACGATCGAATGTATGGAGTTTTGTTTGAAATAGCAAGTTGTGACGTCATTGTACAGCATCAAATAACATACTCTTTATGATTAGATCGGTACTGAAAAATCACATTAATGATTAAATTTTTATCATATTTAATGTTTTCGTATATTTTTGGATGTTCAATACACTGGTTAGTGTTTGATCATTTATCTTTAATACAGGACACATCCCAATTCCGCTGGATCTCCCGTGTTTCGCTTCTACACGAAGCATCTTCAGTGCCTCTACCATGAGTTGCTATCGAAACTTACTTTAGTCACTAGCGAGTAAACTACTATCGACACAGTATTTCTCGATAGCAACTGTCAAATTTGTGACTCATGGTACCGAATTTCTATAGCAAAGGCTAAAAAACGTTACTCGCTAGTGTCTACATTTCGATAGGTTTTTTACCTATCGACTCGTACTATCGATTTTAGTTCTTTAGGTGACCGCTAGTGGCGCTGTACACATTTGCCATAGAAATGTTTTAAATGTTTTTTTAAATGTTTTACGCCGTCGCTAGCGAGTACGTACGTTAAAAACTCATGGGAAAGGCACAGGACGTATTAGACCCGCTGTCACCGAACTAGCAGCTTAGAGAAGGAGATCCAGCAGAATTAGTTACTAGATATTTGTTTTTTTTTTATAATCTTATAATGGATTTCCGCAAGGTCACGCCAGAGTCGAATAGTTACAAAATACACGATTATATTAGCTTTACTTTGCTAACACAGTAATAAATTCTAGCAAGTAAATTTTAACCTACTTCTAATTCATTTAAAACTGCATGTTTAGTCTGGAAGACTGTTTGATGCTATCGAGCTGATCAGTGCTTTGAGCTCGAACGACTATCGTAAGCGTATCGTTATCGTATCGAGTGCGCCAAAAACCAATGCAATAGGAAATTGAACATCACGCAACGTCACGGTGTGCGCGTTGTTCAATTTTGTATACGAACCAGCTTTTTGGCGCTCTCGATACGATTACGATACGCTACGATAGATGTTCGTGCTTAAATCTCTGATAATGGAGTCAGAAGGATAGTGGAACTCTTCAGTTGTTTTGACAAGTTCTATACATTACATTTATCTGATTCCCAAGCAGAGCTTGTACTATGGAAACCAGATAACTGATATACAATATAGACTAGGTATCATTTTAAAGATGCGAATTCTTTCTATCAGCAATTTCTTCTCTCAATTGCCGAATCATAGCAATTCTTCTTAAATGCTGTCTTTTGCTAAGCATTATGGTTCTGGTAAAACAATTTTTAACTTTTCTAACCTTTTTCGGCGCTTCAGCAAATTTAGGATGTATACCAAAATCCGTTCTCCCTTCTAAATCTTTGAAATCCTCAATATTTTCTCTGCCCATTTTGTTATAAATCTTTAAGAATTGCCAAAATTCAATGTTGCCCCCTTTTATGTTACTTTCGTAGAATTCTTTTAATTTATCATCGCATTTGTGTTTGCCTTTTATTGGTGTTGGTTGGGCGAACCGATGTTTATTGTCAACTTTAACAATTTGTTCTTTGACGGTTGTATTTTTCTTTTTGTGCTTCCAAACTTTTTTCTTGAACGGTTTTGGTGTATCGTCGTGTCTTCTGGAGTGTAATTTCAAAGCGCTCAAAGTCTGACATATCTTTTCGCATTTATCGCATGGAAAAAGCATTTTCGTCTCGCTCTTCTTTGCTATCCTGTATAAATTCTTCAAATTATCTAAATATGTATCACCTAATTTCATATTTACATCTTTAGGATCGAATTCTGGTAGAATATACCTTTTGTCTATATTTATATTCTCTCTTTCTACCACCCATTCCTTTCCCTTTCTGACTAGCAAAGTTTTACCTATAGATTTGTCTTTTTTAATTTTGTTTCTCTCGTCAAATTTCATCGATGCTTTTTTATTCAAATTTTTGATGCTCGGAATGATCTCTAATTCTTTTATGTCGCTATCATTAATATTGTAGGTGTAACGCGAACCATTTGCATTAGTCTTTTTATCATTTATTTTTCCGTAGGCAACTTTTATATCCATCTTATGAACAAGCTTGAGATGTCTGGTTACAGTTAAGGTGGTAACGTAGGTGCAAAGTGGACATTTTTTGAGAGTATTCTCGTTGCAAATGTCGAAGTGTTCTTTGCAATGTTCGATTAGTTTAGATTTTGTTTCGAAGAGCTGGAAAAAAGCAGAATCTTAATCGATTGTAATTTTTTTTAGTTACTTCTGGGCTGATGAATAGGACGGTCCACCTGATGGTAAGTGGTCACCACCGATTATTTTTTTTACTTATTTGTTACGCTTTAACGTGAAAGCTACTTGACAGATCATCATGAAACTTTGTACACGTATTTATTTATTTCATAGGCATATACAACAGTTCACAATCGAATATAATTGTAAAATTGAAACAAAAATATTTAGTCTAGATTGATGTGTATGTATTGTGGTAATTTATTCTCACCACATGTCACGTTGGGGTTTAAAATATAATTTTTGGGATATATGAATGAGTCAGTGACCTCTGCCTACCTATTAGGGGGAAATGGGCGTGATGATATTAACTTCATTTACCTTAAAACATATGTAGCATTGATGAATGTTTAATTTTATTTTTCCATTTGTTTTCATTTTTTTCGGATCACACTCATCATTTAATGAATCATTTCCATCGCTCATATTTCCATCATCATTGTTTGAGTTTCCATTATTTAAATCATTTAATGATTCTGTTGAATTTTCATTGTTTTGTTTTTTATTAAAAAATGTTATGTTAACTTTATCTGAAAAGAGAAAATATTGCTTCATTTTATATTAACAAACTAGCAATGCCCCGCGGTTACACCCGCGTTTATCGATATCATAATTATATAGCCTATAGAACCAAAGTTATTGACATAGCTCAAAGGATTAGCAAGCTGAAGTGGCAGTGCGTCACATCTGCCGTTGATGTTGGATGCTTGTATAAATAAAAATAAATATCCTGGGACATTCCCTACACACGGCCATCTGATCCCAAACTAAGCAGAGCTTGTACTATGGAAACCAGATAACTGATATACTACATTTTTTTTTCTAAATACATACATAAATAGATATTTACAACCAGACACAGAACAAACAGACATGTTCATGCACACAAATGTTTGTCCTGGGTGGGAATCGAACCCGCGACCTTCGGTTTGGCAGTCAGAGCGCTAACCACCAAGCCAACTGGCCTGCCAAATCCTGAGAGAATCTCGATATCGCGATGTAGGATTCTCGCGTGTTTCTTCCCGTTCATAGATGTCGCCACAGCACTGTGGTACGGGCGGTGAAGGATTGTAGGCGTGTTCATAGATGTCGCCACATCATATAAAAATGTCAAGAAAGTAATTCTTTTCGATGAAAAGATATCAAAATCTAATTAGAAGTTTTTTTTTTGTCTATCCGGCCTAGGTCTAGTAGGACAAACAGGCAGATGGCCCACTTGATGGTAAGTGGTCACCAACGCCTATGGACATTTGCAACACTAGGGTACCATCTAGATACTGACATTTGTTTTGGTATCACAATGACAGCGTCAATTTTATTTATTGTATACCGACTAACAAGCGGTCCACCTGATGGTAAGTGGTCACCGCCTATGAACATTTGCAACACCAGCGACAACGTTGCGTTGTCGCTGAGACGTAAATTTAAGTCTCATGTGCCTGTAATGTCACCTTTCTAACCGAAACACAGTAATACAAGTGCACTACTCCTGCAACTCCTCTACGCGCATGCAGGGCCATCTTTAGCCTATTGGAGGCCCTGGCCACTTTAAGATAATGCCCCCCTTGACTATGATATGACATCGTAATATAGTAAATATAAAAATACCAACCTTTAGTACTCCTATTGGCCGCAGCACTCATTCTCTCGTTGTATTGCTGTCTCGTTTCCTCCAATGCTAACGCTTTCTTGTGTCGACTCGATTCAGTCGTCAATTTCGGACAATATTGCTTGGTATAACAGTGTTCCCAGTCGATTATGGGTTTTGACGAATCCTCTGAAGGGAATTTACATACAGTGTAAACTCTTTATAACGTTATCCTTTATAACGATAAACTCCCTATAACGTTGAAGTGAGCCCAAGTTGGTTGGTTTGTTCACTTTGTTTTGGTTTTTTTTGTTCACTCCATATAACGATAACTCTCTATAACGACAAAAAATGCTCAGTCCCTTGAGTTTCGTTATAAAGAGTTTACACTGTAGTTATGTTTATAAAACTAGCAAATACTAAGTACATGTTAGGATAGGTTTCCCCTCGTAAAAAAAATATTATAAAAAAAAAAAAAAGAAAAAAAAGTGAGAATGGGGTTTTCAAAAAGTGTCCTTTTTATGTCAGGGGTTTTACGCGATTAATTAGTAGATAATGCAGTTAAAATGTTAATTGATGTAAACTATATACTTAAGTTGCTATATTGCATCTGTGTGTAATTTGTGATGTCAATGAAATCGTCTATGTTGATGCTGTGCGAGTCCAAAATAAATATATACGAGTATAAATATCCTGGGACATTCTTCCGGTGTTAGAGTCTGACCATTCATAAGTGCCTGTGAAGGCCTATTTGAATAAATATTCAATTTAAATAAACTCTTACCAACCTTCCTTCCCCATCATATCCGGATCAACGACGACATTCTTCTCGAAGAACTCTTCAAACTTTTCCTCACTAATTTTCTCCGGCATCTTTATATCTGTGGTGGAGATTTCGATGCCGTCTTGTTTCGCTTCGAATTCTCCAATATCTGCTTTTTAAAAAGTTTATTGTATGAAATCACACGAATCTTTTTTGAAGTTATACTTCATTAGGCGCGTTATGAGAGTGAAATTTTAAGATGCGCTCACATCAGTGTAACACAAAAGTAACAGGTTGAAGTTAGCTGATAACGGTCTCTCCGGAACATCGCACAAATCGCAACTGTCAGTGTCAATGAGTGAGTAATGATGTTATTGTCAATAATAACCTAACAACGTCAACAACTGTTATTCGTTGCTACAGACAGGTGCAAAGAGTTTGGACACTACAATTTCACGACTGAATAGTCAAAAATGCTTTTAGTGCAGTTTTTCTCACCAATAATTTCGGGTATAACTTCTTACATGCGTACATAAGTACACACACGTTTTTTTATTATTTCTTTTAACATTTTCTATGTACTCTTAGTCCATACATACATTCGGTACATTTTGCGTGATAGATCATAATAATAAATATCCCGGAACATTCTTTACACACGGCCATCTGATCCCAAATTAAGCAGAGCTTGTAGTATGGAAACCTGTTTTTTTCAATACATACTTATTCAGGTTGTTACAAAACTCCCCGTAAAGCCGAAAGGAGGTTAAATGGGGCCTCATAACGAGTTCATTCACAATACTTAAGAACCGTAGTAACATACCTCAAACAAATAAAAGAACTGATTTTTATGAATGAAATATAGAAAAAACTATTAAAGTAGACAATTATTAGGTAAAATAGGTACGTAGGCCTTTCTGTTAAATAATCTGGTTCCCTGACATGACAGCTTACTAGGGTTGTTGACTTTGATTATTAATTATATTTTGTAACACGTTGTATAGATATTTACACCCAGACACAGAACAAACAGACATGTTCATGCCCACAAATGTTTGTCCTGGGTGAGAATCGACCCCTGATCTTTGACTTGGCAGTCAGAGTCGCTAATCACAAATTTTCGCATGTATAACATTAGTGGGATAAGATATGTTTCCTTACCAACAACTTCTTCTTTCTGTATTTCTAGCAGGTGCTCTTTCTTTTCTTCCACCTCTTCCTCTACAGGTTCTATTTTTACTGTTACTGAAATTTTTTTAGGCCTTCTGAAAACATAAATAAAATTAAAATACATTTATTCAGTTTAGACTATAGAAGGGGACTTATGAAGGTTGTGGCGACATCTATGTTCATAAAGTGGAAACACGCGAGAATCCTACATCGCGATATCGATGTTTTCTTTTCCCTTTGTACGATAAGGGCTTAACTCAAAATTATGTGAAATGGAGTTACGATCGTAGAGACTAAACAAAGTACGCTTTATCCGATGAATAGTAAAACAAAGTCAATTTAATGACAGAATAAGCATACTGCTACTTCAGCTTCTTTAACACCGGTACCTCTACCATGAGTTGCTATCGAAACTTACTTTAGTCACTAGCGAGTAAACTACTATCGATACAGTATTTCTCGATAGCAACTGTCAAATTTGTGACTCATGGTACCGAATTTCTATAGCAAAGGCTAAAAAACGTTACTCGCTAGTGTTGACATTTTGATGCGATTCCGAAAGTGATTTTTTGAGTTAAGCCCCTATCGTTCTGAGGGTGCGATGTATACAGGCATCCAATATCAACAGTTGGACTGCGGTCCCCACGCGGCGGCATGATAACCTAGCGGCGGAAGATCTTCCCTTTTAAATGGAGGAGCCTCATACCTCGCTCCTCCATAAAATCAACACCTGAGAAGTTACCACCGGTTCCGAAGTGATACTTCTTGAGAACAATATTAATTTGAAGATGTATAGAAATTTAAAATATAGTTCGGACCGTTTCGTGGCAGATCTGTATTTAGCATGCTTTGTTCTATTTTTAGTTTCTTATTTGTTTTTTTATTGCCATTAATAAATTTATTTAATTTTATGAAAATTTCAAAATATTTATGTACTAGCTTTATTACTGTCCCTCGATTTCACCCGTGTTCTCGAGGGATATAACATTTTCCCGGTACAAAAAGTATCCTATGTTACTTCTAATACCTCCAAGAACATGTAAGTTTCATGATGATCGGTTAAGTGGTTTTCGCGTGAAAGCGTAACAAACAAACTTACATTCACATTTATAATATTATAGTAGGATTTAATTATTTCGTTCCCTTATTCATATTTTCATCCCCTTTTCCACCCCTTTCTAGATTATGTTTTAAAACAAAAGGTAATGTACGTCCTTCCTCAAGATAAAACCTATCCTGACAAATAAATGAATAATAAACACAATGTATGCTATTCAAAAGTGGTTTTTTAATTTTTATACCACGTGAGCCGACAAACAAGCATACGGTCCACCTGATGGTAAGTGGACACCGCAGCCTATGGACATTTGCAACACTAGGGGCATCGCCAATGCGTTGTCGACCCTGAGACGTGAAGTTGTTAAGTCTCATATGCCTGTAATGTCACCGGCCCCCTTACCTTTCTAACCGAAACACAGTAATACGAGTGCACTACTGCTTCACGGCAGAAATGGGTAAGGTGGTACTTCCCCGGATGAACTCTGCTCTAAGAGCTCTACTACACTATAAATGATTGATGAATAATAAATGTTTCCCTGTAATACAAAAAATTCACTTCGTTTTGCTTCCTCTTTCATTATGCGTACAGCTAAGGAGTGGAACTCATTATCGGCGTCAGTTTTTCCCGATTCATAAAATCTAGGAGTATTTAAGGCAAGAGTGAATAGGCATTACTTGAGTCCGCGTGTACCATCCTCGACTGCATCGTCACTTTCCATCAGGTGAGATCCAGACAAATGCGCTCGTTTAAAAAAAACAAAAAAACTCTATCGTCTCTTAACGACACACCCTGTTCTTTATCCCATAAGTACTTACTGTTTCATCTTGTATCTAATGTGATGAGATTTCAAATAGTGTAACTTTAAATACATATGTGTCTTGTACATCGTATGACATATTCTGCACTCTCGGTCCTGAAAAATAAACGTTTGTATTAGTAGATATTTGTATAATTCGCAGTATATTCGTATTATTAGCGGTATATTATATTGACAGGCCAGTTGGCCTTGGTGGTTAGCGCTCTGACTGCCAAAACGAAGGTCGCGGCTTCGATTCCCACACAGGACAAGCATTTGTGTGCATGAACATGTCAGTTTGTTCTGTGTCTGCGAGTAAAGTATGTATTAAAAAAAAAAATAGTATATCAGTTATCTGGTTTCCATAGTACAAGCTCTGCTTAGTTTGGGATCAGATGGCCGTGTGTAAAGAATGTCCCGGGATATTTATTTATATTATTAGCAGTATATGTACATTATTTGCAGTATTATAATAATATTAGTAGAATGTAATTTCTTTTAGGCAGCTTAGGTATGAACTCGCTTAAAATTAGACGTGACTGATGTGCAAAGTCCTACGTGACATTGTTAACTGTCCGTATTTGTATGAAAGTCTGTGTAGATTGTTCACACCTGACAACTTTCGTCGCTTTCGATGTCATACATTTTTTGCTGTTCCGACGTGTCGTACTGTCGCGCGTTCAATGTCTCGTGTACCTCGAAGTGTGGCTATATTTAACACACTACTGAGTAAGAAACCTGAATGTGATCTGTTTGGACGGATGGCAGACGATAGTTGTGGAATGCATGAGGTATTGTGAGGCGCTACAGTGACAGGTTTGGTTTTATGTAAATTTATTGATCTCATTTATTGTTACCCTTTTTAGTAGATATGTGTAATTGGCGAAAACCGTTCTAATTGTTAAAATCAATAATATTAATAGTATAGTTATAATATTAGCCGTATATTTATATTATTAGCATTATATATACATATTTTATTTTTTATGTCAATAGGTTGACAAACAGGCAGGCGGTCCACCTGATGGTAAGTGGTCACCGCCGCCTATGGACATTTGCAATACCAGGGAGATTGCGAATGTGTTGCCGACCTTGAAGAGCTCTTTTTTTAATATTTGTATTATTTGCAGTATATTAATATTATTAGCAGTATATTAATATTATTAGCAGTATATTTATCAAATTAGAAGGATATCTCTACTCACATCTTCGTGTTTATGTTTATGCTTCAAATGCATCACAATGCTTGGCTTGTTTGTGGTGACGAGGCCGCATATGTCGCACTCGTATCTCTGTCCCTTTCTGCCGTGCTTCCTTTCTATATGGTTTATCAGGTATCTCTTATTGTAGAAACTGTAAGGAAATATTTAAAATTTAATTAACATTATTCCGTAAAACTATACTTAATATTTATAGCTGAAGAGTTTTTTTTTGGTTGAACGTGTCAATTTATTTCACATTTTTGTGACATTTATTAATTATTGTACATTAATTTTTGTTTATTTATATATTTTTTTAATATTAGTGGTTGTAGTTTCACCAATTCAGTTTAGGCCCTCGGAAGGCACTTATGAAGGTCAAATTTAAAGTTACTGAAGCTACTACCGGTCGGGGGTCTGCCTTCAACTGAGAAGAACCGGAAAGAAACTCAGCTAGGTTACATTGTTTTTTTTATATACATATATTAGAAATATATACTCACTCGACTCCGCAGTAATCACAAATAACTGTTTTCTTCTTGGGCACATGTTGTAATATATGTTTATTAAACCGCGACAGTCTCGTAAATTTCCTGTCGCATATTTCACACGCGTACTGCATGTCGGGGTTATGTATTAACGCATGTTTCTTTAGAGAGCTCTGAGAATTAAATTATTTATTTATGTAATAGGTACACCAACAAATTTAAAAAAATATATATAAAAAAAAACAATGTTCACCACAATTATAGGATCTGTACATTAGGTAATAACATTTAGAACAGGACTTCCCAACAAGGGGGGCACGCCCCTCTAGGGGGGTGTAGAGAAAGGTCAGGGGGCGTAATTGTTACGTTTGCATTTTCGAAAAAAAATTGCAAGAAAACTAAGAAATGTAAATTAATGATTTTCAAGTTTACTCTTTTATTAAAGATCCTAAACAAATAAATATATTGTATCTGTATTGTACTTATTTGAAATTAAAATTAATAATATAGTTAATATACAAAAAGTGTTTCTTATTTTTGTTGAAACTTGGGTACGAAAATATTTTCTTGTTTCGGGTAGTCTCGGTGAAATAATGGTTGGGCAACCCTGATCTAGAACATACATTAATAACGGTGTGCGTACACGGCTTTAATGGGATTTTAATCAGTAAAAAAAAATTTCGTGAAGTTGATAATAATAAAAATTACCGGAAAAAATTAATGGATCAAAAAATTTTTGGTCGATTTTCAACAGGTCGTAATTACGAGAGAAATTGTCGTAGAAGAAATATAAAAAAGGAAGTTGTAGCTCCAAGTATCAAACATAGAACACTATTCGCAATCTGTGCTATAACACGTTGCTTCGTATCAAAATTCAAGATTCTGAGTGCACGGGAAGTACCCTGTAGGTTTTGATTCCCTTGCGTGGTAAAAATGATAGATTATAATGAAAAAGTGTGGGTAATAGCTAAAATGGGTAATGAGAAAGAGGGGATAATAGCTAAGATGGTAATGAGAAAGGGGGGATGATAATTAAGATGGTAATGACAAAAAGGGGATAATAGCTAAGATGGTAATGACAAGAAGGGGATAATAGCTAAGATGGTAATGAGAAAGAGGGGATAATAGCTAAGATGGTAATGAGAAAGGGGGGATGATAATTAAGATGGTAATGAGAAAGAGGGGATAATAGCTAAGATGGTAATGACAAAAAGGGGATAATAGCTAAGATGGTAATGAGAAGGAGGGGATAATAGCTAAGATGGTAATGACAAAAAGGGGATAATAGCTAAGATGGTAATGGCAAGAAGGGGATAATAGCTAAGATGGTAATGAGAAAGAGGGGATAATAGCTAAGATGGTAATGACAAAAAGGGGATAATAGCTAAGATGGTAATGACAAAGAGGGGATAATAGCTAAGATGGTAATGACAAGAAGGGGATAATAGCTAAGATGGTAATGACAAGAAGGGGATAATAGCTAAGATGGTAATGACAAGAAGGGGATAATAGCTAAGATGGTAATGAGAAAGAGGGGATATATATGATTATAAGATAAATAGTAATAGCGAAGATGGTGATTTGATGATGTAGATGGTATTGAGGCAGCACTGGCACGCTCACCGTGTCCTTGTACCGCTTGGCGCAGCCGGCGTGCGGGCAGCGGTGCGGGCGCAGCGGCGAGTGCGAGCGCAGGTGCGCGGGCAGGTTGGCCGCGCTCGACAGCGAGCGCCCGCACACCGAGCACGAGCAGCGCTTCGTCTTCAGGTGGATCGTTTGCTACAGTACGACGTTCACGTGAGCTATACTCAAATGCGCTCAAGTTTTATAAAAAAAAAAGATAATAATTAAGCCAAGTTTGCAATGGTAACTCTGATATCGGCTGCGGTTATTATTTTTGCAATTTTAATTTTTTTTTTATTGTAATATTGTGATAAATAAAACTTGAACAATTAACGTAAATTTTTACCGAATTTTCGATTGGGTCACGTGTCCTGACGCGAGTTTAACATTTTATACCCATCCCAAGAAAAGTGCTCAACGCCAGAAGATTTCACTTCAATAATTAAAATTATTCGGTGCCATTTCAACCAGAGGGTGGTATTGCAAAATGATACTTACGATATGGGTAGAGAGCGTCGCTTTCGTTTTGTACATCCCCCCGCATATGTCGCACGGGTGCCTATTCGCGCCTGTATGTACATCTTCAATGTGTGTTTTTAAGATGCCATTCGCTTCGAATCTAAAATATGGAACATATATCGAAACAAAAAATCAGTTTAAAAAGTCTTAGAAGTAGAGATCTTAGTGCATTAATGCTAAATTTAGACTTATATGCTTTCCTCATGTGTGCCATTGTCAGAACTGGACCAAATTGAAATGGGACCACACGAGAAGCATCAGTTTTTAAATAAAAAAAGGATATTAAAATAGCTTCGCCCAGTCGAAAGTTAAGAGGTAACAAACGTAAAAAAACAATTCAGACGAATCGAACCTCCTTCTTTTTTGAAATCGGTTAAAAAGTAATCCTTTTGACGTTTAAAAAATTCAAGTAAAAACAAACTGTTCTCGTAAAATGAGTGTCTGTAAAGTCCGTTAACGGACGATAGTTTAAAGTGACAACGTCATAACAAAACATTGATGAAATTATTGCATAATTTTATGAATAAAATTTAATAATTTTTATTGCATTATCATTATTTTGTATAGATATAAAGGAGTAAAATGAAATCTACAATTTAATTGATAAATTCGGGTGGTAAACTTATCCCTACCGAGCTATCCCTACAGGTAGGGATACGTGCACTTTTAGTTGATTTATTTCTACCGGTAGGGATAGATGCACTGCCCATTACCGAGTGGTACACATATCCATACCGAGTTATCCCTACTGGTAGGGATACGTGCACTTTTAGTTTATTTATTTCTACCGGTAGGGATAGATGCACTGCCCATTACCGAGTGGTACACATATCCCTACCGAGTTATCCCTAATGGTACGGATAAGTGTAGCAACAGGCACATGAGACGAATATACATTTTATATTCATCCAATTAATTTATTAGTAACAAATAAAAAGATTTAATGGATAAAAACATATTAAATTAAAAAAAAGAAACTTTTTTAAATTTACTTATTTGCATTTGTTAAAAAATAACTAAAATACTATTATTGATCATTTTTTTTACCTACCAGTAGGGATAGCTTGGTAGGGATATCTGTACCGGCCGGATAAATTTACTTTTATTTGCACTCATTAATTTAAATATGTTAATTACTTTAACGAACAGATTATTTTAACTAAATAATACCGCCGTGAAGCATTAGTGCACTTGTATTACTGTGTTTCGGTTAGAAAGGTTAGGCCGGTGACATTACAGGCACATTAACAACTTCACGTCTCAGTGTTGACAACGCATTGTTGATGAGGTACAAAAAAAATGCCTGACCAATCATAAGCTGTGAAGGCCTATTTGAATAAACATACTTAATTTCCTATGTTTTGGTTGAAGGTACACAAACGAACAGGACACGTAGTTTGAGTCCGTATTGCCATAGACGGCTACTTGTACTACATTGGCCGACAAATAAGGCAATCCACCTGATGGTAAGTGGTCACCGCCTATGGACATTGCAACTCTAGAGGCATCGCCGCGTTGTCGCTGAGACGTGAAGTTAAGTCTCATGTGCCTGTAATGTCACCTTGCCTTTCTAACCGAAACACACAAATACAAGTGCACTACTGCTTCACGGCGGGAATTGGTATGGTGGTAGTAATTCTCAGACGAACTCCTCTACGCGCATGCAGGGCCATCTTTAGCCTATTGGAGGCCCTGGATACTTTAAGGTAATGGCCCCTTTGACTATGATATGGCATCTTGAGGAGTGCCATGCAGATTCGATCTGATGTCACTATCAGTCGAATACGTTCTCTGTAACCTAAGGCATCCAATGCCCTTTTTTTCTGCGCTGGGAAAAATGCATTACACTCCAATGCGCGCGCATCAGTGTAACACAAAATTCTTACAGATGAAGTTAGCTGATAACGGTCTCTCCGGAACATCGCACAAATCGCAACTGTCAGTGTCAATGAGTGAGTAATGATGTTATTGTCAATAATAACCTAACAACGTCAACAATTGTTATTCGTTGCTACAGACAGGTGCAAAGAGTTTGGCACTACAATTTCACGACTGAATAGTAAAAAATGCAGTTTTTCTCACCTATAATTCCAGGTATAACTTCTTCCGTGCGTACATAAGTACAAAGACACGTATTTTTATTTTATTCAAGTTCCTTTTTTTAGAACTATTATTGGGAGACATCAGTAAGCAATTCGAATTTTAATATAATTTCCAAAAAAAACCCGATTAACCAAAAACAAAAAAAAAAACAACGGGTTGCACTCCGGGAGTGCCGGCAGAAGTGAAAACTTGAACATTAACGTTGTGCATTTTTACCGTCTTACGAATTTTCGATTAGGGGCTCGATTCTGTAAGGTAAATGACACTAACTCGAGGATGTTTGGTCGCGGCCTCCGTGCTCTGTCTCTTTCGCTAACTACGCTAATACTACTAAACGTGAGAGATAAGCTCTCCGAGACCTCCGTGAAGCGGCTCATCGACAAATTTTGTATTAGCTGAATAAAGGGGCCGGTCACGTGTCCTGACGCGAGTTTAACATTTTATACCCATCCCAAGAAAAATGCTCAACGCCGCTAAAGAAGTTTTCACTTCAAAAATACGCTAGTAAAGCTCGGTCGTCCAGGTACTAGTTATCAAAATATTGTCTCACCGCTTATAGCATATTTTACAATGGTAGAATTTTATCGTGCCAGTGTGCCTGGCCACGTGCTTCCTCAGCGAGGAGCTGTCGCGACACGCGTACTGGCAGTACGAGCATTTAAACGGCTTTAAATCTGTGAACAAATATGATAAGAAAAAAAAATGTCAGCCCCCCATCTCGGAAAGAGTATTTTTGCTCTTCGATAACTGAGTGCAAGAGCCGTTTTTATCCTTTAGAGAGATAAAGAAAAGTTGAATTTAAAACATCGTGTGCACTAAGTTTGTGAATTCAAAACAACATTAAACCTATTTACTTCTACCTCCATGGTGCCGAATTCATCATACAACCTATTTAATTTGTTATATGTGCTTTGCGCGTGCCAATTTCCTTTTTTTTTTGCATTTAGTCATTTCCACGCTGAGGTGGGATGAAAAGTTACGTGTTGCACTCGAGTGGAAAGATTTTTCACCTTGTGTTCTTTTGATTCCACTCTTGTATATCAAAATAACTATTAAAAACGTTTTGACAGATCGACACATTAGTGCTCCCCTACGTTATAAAAGGAACCCCTATTCAAAATTTCAAGTTTCTAACCCTTATAGTTTAGGCCCT
The DNA here is from genome assembly GCA_907165245.1 of Habrosyne pyritoides. NCBI lineage: Eukaryota > Metazoa > Arthropoda > Insecta > Lepidoptera > Drepanidae > Habrosyne > Habrosyne pyritoides. Next base: position 782,837 of record OU015615.1, read on the forward strand.
GCGATGATATGTCAGTCAGTCAGCTTCGCCTTTTATATAGCTATCCTCGCGGTTTCACCCGCGTTCCCGAGGGATGTAACATTTTCCCGGCACAAAAAGTATCCTATGTTACTTCTAATACCTCCAAGAATATGTGTACAAAGTTTTATGATGATTGGTTAAGTAGTTTGCGCGTGAAAGCGTAACAAACAAACTTACATTCACATTCATAATATTAGTAGGTATATAGTGATACAAACATAATAAAGAGTTTGTGTTCACTTTGATATCTTATATTTGATAAAATAAGGTTTCTAACAATGTGCTATGGAAACCAGATAACTGATATACTACCCTTGTTCTTTTTTTCTAAATACATACTTATATAGATATATACACCCAGACACAGAACAAACAGACATGTTCATGCACACAAATGTTTGTCCTGGGTGGGAATCGAACCCGCGACCTTGGACTTGGCAGTCAGAGTCACTAACCAAGTGAATTTGTCTGTTATAACGTGGCATAATTGATAAAGAAATACCGGTACAGTAGATTTTGACAGACGAGGGGTCTGTCAGAATGCTCGCCGCGGGACGGAGGGCAATGACGAGGATTTTCACCACAGAACAAAAATACAAAGAAAGTACCAAACCTCTAAGCCACTGTGGAAACTATTAAAGCGTAAGTTTAATGATCAATTACAAAACAATGTAATGAGACATGAAACACAATGGGATATTAATTAATTAAATGGTAGATTAATACATCGATCATTTTGAAAATGTTTTTACTATATTTGGTTTTTTTATACAAGAGCATGTTTGCAGGTAAGATTTCAGACTGTGGCTGTAACAAAAAAAAAAAAAGAAAATTTTTGAAATTTCAAAAATACTTCAATATAAAAAAAAGCAACGGGTTGCACTACGGGAGTGCCGGCAGAAGTGAAAACTTGAACATTAACGTTGTGCATTTTTACCGCCTTACGAATTTTCGATCAGGTCACGTGTCCTGAGTTTAACATTTTATACCCATCCCAAGAAAAGTGCTCAACGCCGCTAAAAGACTTTCACTTCAATAATAAAATAAATAACAATGTAGCCTTGCTGAGTTTCTTGCCGGTTCTTCACAGTTCAAGGTTGACTTCCGAACCGGTGGTAGTTTCAGTAACTCTAAATTTGACCTTCATAAGTGCCCTCCTACACTGAATAAAAGGTTTTGAATTTCGAATAAACCTGTTTTTGGGCGATTTGTTAAACATTGTACAGCGGTACAGAACCCACCATTCGTGTGCAAGTCCTACTCGCAAATGGCCGCTTTTTTTTAAAACGGCGTGGATGCCTGACGCTAGTTTTTTTTTTTAAATTACTTATTGAGCTATTCATTGATGAATGATCATTATAATCTGTGCAGCCGTTCTTGATTTTTAAATTGTGTAACTAACACGACTTTGTTCCGCGTTTGACCCGTGTTCCCGAGGGATGTAACATTTTCCCGGCACAAAAAGTTTCCTATGTTATTTTTAATGCCTCCAAGAATATGTGTACAAAGTTTCACGATGATCGTTTAATAATTTTTCGTGTGAAAGCGTATCAAACAAACGTTACATTCATATTTATAATATTCGTTGGGATAATGTTGGTCTCATAACTTAGATTCTACCTACATCTCGGGGGATAATTAGCGTGATGATTTTTTTTCAGATGGTAGAGTATACTGCGCTGATTCAAATGCGTCACCTTGGAAAGCTTTGGGTTTATCCTGTCCTGTGAACTGTGGGCATATCATAACTGCTGTTGAGAGGTACGATCAGTTTTTCAAGTCTCTTCTTAGTTCCTACTAATGTCATAAATGCGAATGTCGGTGGCTCATGAATTAATAGACCATCTCATCACGGCCGCCATATTGGATTTAGAATGACGTCACTTAGCTAATCGTGCAAAGTCAACAAAAACAATTGAGTGTGAATAATTTCAGCTCGAGGGAGCTGGTCTAAAATTCTGACTTTTTTAAGGCAATTATACCGGCAAATAGGTGGACGGTCCACCTGGTAAGTGGTCACCCGCCGCCTATGGACATTTGCAACACCAAGAGCATCGCCAATGCGTTGTCGTTGAGACGTGAAGTTAAGTCTCATGTGCCTGTAGTGTCACCTTACCTTTCTAACTGAAATACAGTAATACAAGTGCACTACTGCTTCACGGCGGAAATGGGTAAGGTAGTACTTCCCTAGACGAACTCTGCACTAAGAGCTCTATTTCTGGCTTAAAATAATTTTATTTGTCACCATTTAACCATCTTCCTCTTCTTTAATAACCGTTTTTAAATAAAGCAGATAGGGATGCACATATTATTTAATAGAATTTCAAAGAAGATTAAAAATTCTTACAGTTTAGACATTTGTGAGAACTTTATCAAGTTTAAGAGATGCCTTGTGGACCTTTTGTGTGATAGCAAGTGATTATATAGAATTACAATAGAAATTCCAACATGTATGCGCTCAGTCTCTACTTTTACTAATTTTGATTTTGTGTTTCTTTCATTTCTTTGAAGTCTCATGTGTTTATATCATCTGCCTTACCTTTCTAACCGAAACACAGCTATAATAGCCTATAAATCTATATGTTTGTCACTTTTTAGAGTCGCTTTTGTGGCTTTATAAGATGCACTCGACCATCTCCAAATAATACCGAACATATTGAATTACAGATTAAAAATGAACGACTACCAAAATCTTTTCAACAGCACCACCACAGAACAGCCTAAAAAAGAAACACTAAGATATGACATACAACCGAACAAAACGACACTCCTGAGAAAAATATTTAACATCAAGACATCGCATCTCAAAGACAAACTGGAAGAAGTTAATATTTTCTATGATATATTAAAAAACGAGAAAGCATTGAGAAGTTTGCGTACCGCTGTTAGTGATTCTAATATGAACACCTGCCCTATGGTTCTGAAGAAAGCTGCACTAAAACCGATGCACTTGAAGAGGTTGGACAAGAAATGTTTCAGGAGATACAACAGGGATGACTTCTTGAAGACTTTTACTGATGTCCTAAATGGATACACCCGTTCTGAGTATCAGTTCACAGAAGAAGTTACTGCTGTAAGTGTGTTAAAAAAAAAAACTTTTTTTAAATTTATTTATTGAAGTGAAACTTTTCAAGGGAGGGCTGTAAAATTCTGATCCGTAACCTGTTGTGTGAAGAAAAAAAAATTATAAACAATCTATGCTATTAACATTTATCAATGCACGTTTTAATGGCGGAGTCGTTGGTAGTTCAAGACACCATGCTCAATTACCTCAACAGGATCTCCCAACAGGTATGGCTTAAAATGAATATGGCCAAGACAAAAGTTATGTCCAACATTCATACCGTGCCAATACCGATTATTCTCGGGAACACTGTTGTTGAAGAGCATGCCTGCCTAGGACAAATTGTCCAAGTAGGTAGATCCAACAAGGAGGAGGAAAACTAACACCCATATTCTAAGACGTTTCCTCAAAAATTCCTCGACTCCGCTCAACGTCACTCCAAGATATTTAATATTCATAGTTACAAAAATCTCCTCCACTCGACGCTTTCCCTTACTCGAGGTGAGGAAATAACTATCAACTTCAAGGTACGTCGCGACCAACCTTAAGGAAGTTTATTGCATGTAAACAGTTACTGAAGCTCATTATTTTATTTGATTAATATTTTATCTATAATAGAATCACGTAACTAATGACATGTTACCTTGACTACACTTCGATTCGACATCAGTCAGGATTGCTCGAGTTTTACTCAAGTTATGACTTAGGATACCAATTGTGAGAATTCCTCGAAAAACTGCGGTATCCTCAGTCAAGTTGGAGTCGACGAATTTTGGAGGAAAGGTCATAGAATATGGGACTTTACACATAGATCAAAGAGTCAATCAGCTAAAGTGGCAGTGGGCAGGCCACATCGATCGAAGAACTGATAACCGACGACCTGGTCAGATTCGCTGGAAGCCACTGGATGCAGACGGTTGAGGACCGTTCTAGGTGGAAATCCAAGGGGGAGGCCTATGTTCAGCAGTGGACATCCCTGGGTTAATATGATGATGATGACACTCTAGTATTTTAGTCTCTGATACAGCCTTAGATAGTGGATATAGATAGTGTCGAGTCATTTCATCGCCTATACCCCAATGTCTGAAGACGAAAGTCTTAAACGAGTGCGTCCTACCTGTTATGACTTACGGAGCTGAGTCGTGGACACTGACGGTGCGACTGGTTCACCAACTCAAAGTCGCTCAGCGAGCTATGGAGAGAAGTATGCTCGGAGTCTCTCTGAAGGATCGAACTCGAAATGAAGTCATCCGTCAGAGAACCAAAGTTATCGACATAGCTCAAAGGATTAGCAAGCTGAAGTGACAGTGGGCTGGTTACATCTGCCGTAGGACCGATAACCGTTGGGGTAGACGTGTTCTAGAGTGGAGACCACGGCTCGGTAATGTAAACGTAGTGTAGGGAGCCCTCCAGCTAGATGGAGCGATGATATACGCAAGCTGGCTGGCAGCGGTTGGAAACAAAGAGCTGATGATCGAGCTCAGTGGCTTATGTCCAGCAGTGGACATTCAGACAGTGGACTTCAAAAAGCACTATCCTGAATTTAATTGTGCATCTAACTAATAGAAATGGTTTTAAGGCTACTACAGCCAAGATGGTAATGATTTTCAAATTTCCAGATGCTCCTTAAAAGAATTTTGGGTAAAAATATGGATTTGCGACATGGTGTTTTCGACGTGAACAAAATCATCACATATTTGAGCAGCGCATTAAAGTACCATAGGGCACATTTGGACAGCGATCTAATCATTGAATTGAGGTCCAAACATTGTCTTACTGTCTTTTTGCCCGGATGTTTCTGTAGACCCGGGTAAGTTCTTTCCGCGGCTTCATGGTTATTTTTTCTTGGGATAAAAAGTTATGAACTATCTGTGGGCCAAGTTTCATCCAAATCCGTTCGATAGTTTTTGCGTGAAAGATATCCATACTGAAAGCCATCTATCCTCACAAACTTTCGCAATTATAATATACTAGCTGTCCCCGATCCAGTGGGATTTATTATACATATAAATCTTAATCAATTTAATTATGATTGCTAATTTTAAGTGTCACTATGACATGGCTTCTGCACCTACGGTTGGTTCCCAAGCAGGGAACTCCTTAACCAGCGCCGGTTCTGGGGTAGAGCGAGACGAGCGGTCCCTTTAGGCGCCAGGCGGCAAAGGGCACCAAAATAAATAGCTAATTACATAGCGGTAGGAACTATGCTTATGTTAAAGAAGCGCGAGTGTTATAGAGCATCTTGATTTGATTTCAATACATGTCGATTTTTGCAGTCGCCGCAGCAAAAGTTATTTAACTAAACTGAAATACATTTTATATGAAAACCATCGACTAAAGGGCGAAAGACACTCTCGCCCCACCAGCAAGGGCTGGCGCTGTCCTTATCGGTTTACACAGACACGAAAAAACTTGGTGAAATCTTTTTTCTTTTTCAGATTCGTTGAAAAGTCAGGCCAATGTGTTTTACCGCCCGATTGCTTCCCGAATACTAAGCATTCAGAATATTTGGCAAGAATAGTCATACATTAAAGTCTCCAATAGGCCTGCTGTTAAAGGTGGAAGTCTCATTTCAAAATTAGCTTTATCACACGACTGTGCATGAAAATATTTTCATTCAAATAGGCCTTTACAAGCACTTATGAATAGTCTGACTCTAACACCGGTTCGGAAGGTTGTTCTACTGAGAAGAGCCGGCAATAAACTCAGCAATTACTCTGTTTAAAAACGAGCATAGATTTATACAAACAAACATACAATTATTTAGTCTCAGTGACAATAACTGTGTGTTATCGCAAAAGTGAAGAATTATTAAACAATAATTTAATATTATGAATATCTAATAAAAAAATTAAAACAAATAAAAAATGTTTCTTATTGTTAAAAAAAGGGTGGGATGCATGGTGTCAATAGTTATAAATATTAAACAATACTATAATATTATGAATATCTAATAAAAAAAAAAAGAAAAAACATGTATTTTATTGTAAAAAAAAGCGCGGGGTGCATGGTATCACTATTTATAAATATTTTATTGACAGATATGAGTAGAAGGATTATCATTTTGATAATATCTCAAAAAGCACTCCACGCTTTTTTACAATAAAATACATTTTTCTCATTTACACTATTCATTATTTCAATTTACTATTTTCAATGGTTGTTGGATTTTCTATGAAAACATGTTTTTTAGTTTTTTTAAACTATTACTTATTTTTATTTCTTTTTAGTAAAACCGCTAAACCTGATTATCCTAGTAAGGATAACGGGTCAAACTATTTAAAACGGATACATTCCATTGATATTTAAATTTTAATTTATTTTTTTGAGTTTAGTTTTGTAATTTCCATATTTTCTTTTTTTTTACTTTATATAAAATTTATCTATTTTTGGTATTTATCATTTAACTGTTATATAGTAAACACTGTTAATTGTGAATGCTGTGTTCGCCTGTAATTGGCATAGGCATCAGAACTAAAAATTTGCAATGTATAAATATTATGTCTGAATGTGTGTGCTGTTGGCGTCCCATATATAATAAATAAATAAATAAAAATATTGAATTGTCATCGGTTCTTAACAAGTATGCCAAATTTCGAGTTAATCCGACGTCTTGAAGGGGGTCAAAATCATGTTCAAAGATTCCGTTACATACATAAGTATGAAGCTAAAAAAAGCGTTATTAAAAAATATATATATATACAATTAGGATCTCTGAAACGGCTCCAACGATTTTCATGAAACTTTGTATGCAGGGGGTTTCGGGGGCGATAAATCGATCTAGCTAGGTTTCATTTATAGAAAACGTCGTTTTATCCTTTTTTTTAGGCAATGAAAACTTCTACAAAACCATTACACTTAATCGCTTCTAATTCGTATCTAGGTATATATGACTAGATATAACTATGACAGTGCTTTAAAAAAGAGAATACGGCAGTAGCCATCCAGGTACTAAAACTATATACAGAGTAACTGGTGAGATACCTTTAATATTTGACGACGTTGGACGATAGTTGGCGATCATATATGATGAAAAAAAAATAACATTAAAATAAATATTAAATTACTTCTTAGTAAACTTAGTAAACAGTACACCGAGAGTCCCGTATTTACCTGCGCAATAGTTGGATACCGCGCGGACGCACGTGTCGCGCAGCGCGCTATCAACACAGAATACATAGGTACGTACACTGTACAGCTGTTGCCTACTGACTAGCGCGTGCCGCATGACTAGATCAACTTAAACAACAAACACCGCGGCGTGTTTAGAGAGTATAATATCCACATTTCACCAATTTTTAGAGAAATTATGGTCAAAAATTAAGCACCTAATTTTATTATATCATTTTAACGAGAATCGAGTACCGAGTACTCTCCGTAAGTATCGAAGGTATCTCACCAGTCACCTATGACTAGACATGACTATGGTAGTGCTTTAAAAAGAGAATACGGCAGTAGTAACATTAGTAGAGAAAACCTGAGCAAAGCTCGGCCATCCAGGTACTAAATGTATATATATATATAAAAGGAAAAGCTGACTGACATATTAACGCAGGGCCTAAACTATAAGGGTTAGAATCTTGAAATTTTGCACAGGGGTTCCTTTTATAACGTAGGAGAGCACCTTAAGAAAGGATTTTTGAAAATTCACCCCTTACCTACGCTAAAATATGGATCTCAGTACAGAGACCTGTCTCCTTGGGGATAATGGGCGTAAAGATATAAAAAGAATCACTTACCTTTATGTATTAACATGTGGCTTGATAAAGTATATTTGTATCGGAACGCTTTTCCACAATCTTTGCATTTGTATGGTTTTTCACCTGAAATAAAATAGATAATAAATATTTATTGAAGTTATACTTCTTTAGGCGCGTTATGAAAAAATTATGAGTGAAATTTTAACATAAAAGTAACAGGTTGAAGTTAGCTGATAACGGTCTCTCCGGAACATCGCACAAATCGCAACTGTCAGTGTCAATGAGTTAAAAATGACACTTATTCGAGGATGTTTCTACTATACTCTGTATCTATCGCTTACTACCCTAATACTACTAATCACGTGAGAAGTAAGCTCTCCGGGGCCTCCATGAAGCGGCTCGCCGACGAAGTTTGTATTAGCTGAATAAGGGGGCAGATCAAGGCATCAGATCTTCGGTGCGTTATGAAAAAATGTTGAGAGTGAAATTTTAAGATGCGCGGGCATCACAGTAACACAAAAGTAACAGGTTGAAGTTAGCTGATAACGGTCTCTCCGGAACATCGCACAAATCGCAACTGTCAGTGTCAATGAGTGAGTAATGATGTTATTGTCAATAATAACCTAACAACGTCAACAATTGTTATTCGTTGCTACAGACAGGTGCAAAGAGTTTGGACATTACACTACAATTTTATGACGGAATAGTTTTGACGGGCCAGTTGGCTTGGTGGTTAGAGACCCTGACTACCAAACCGAAGGTCGCGGGTTCGATTCCCACCCGGAACAAACATTTGTGTGCATGAACATGTCTGTTTGTTCTGTATCTGGGTGTAAATATCTATATAAGTATGTATTTAAAAAGTAGTATATGTAGTATATCAGTTACCTGGTAGCCATACTACAAGCAGTACACTCTGCTTAACTATATCAGGTAACCATGTGTGAAGAATGTCTAGGGATTTATTATTATAGTAGTAAAAAATGCTTTGAGAGCAGTTTGTCTCACCAACTGGCCTGTCAAAATATTGAATTGAAAATTATCTGAGGGATTTGAAATTCCGAACTGCAACCTTTTTGTGTGACGAAAAAAAAGTAGTATATGTAATATATCATTTATCTGGTTTCCACAGTACAAGCTCTGCTTACTTTGGGATCTGATGGCTGCGTGTAAATAATGTCCCGGGATATTCATTATTTATGTATATATACTAGCTTACCCCCGCGATTTCAGCCGCGTTCCCGAGGGATGTATCATTTTCCCGGCACAAAAAGTATGCTATGTTACTTCTAATACCTCCAAGAATATGTGTACAAAGTTTCATGATGATCGGTCAAGTCGCTTTCGCGTGAAAGCGTAACAAACAAACTTACATTCACATTTATAATATTAGTAGGGATTTGTTGTTGATTCGATGGTAAGTGGTCACCCTCGCCTATGGACATTTGCAACACTAGGGGCGTCGCTGCGACGTGAATTTGTTAAGTCTCATGTGCCTGTAATGTCACCTTACCTTTCTAACCGAAACACAGTAACACAAGTGCACTACTGCTTCACGGCAGAAATAGGTAAGGTGGTAGTACTACCCCGGACGAACCCTGCACTAAGATCTCTACTAATCTAAGGATAAGCTTACCTGTGTGTACTCTCATATGGCTCGTCATATTAGTTTTGAAATGGAACATTTTTCCGCAAACTGGACACATATAGGCAGTTGGTACACCGTGCACCTTCAGCGCATGCCTCGTCAGATACTTCTTCACTTTACACTCATACGAGCATTGAGTGCATTTGTATAAGTTATTTTGTTCATGGATAGCTGTGTGTACTTGTAGATTATGCTTGCCTGTGAATTCCTGTGAGGAAACAATCATTACTTTTTAATACGCTTTTATTTTCATGTCTTGCGGGGAAACTATATATTGACAGGCCAGTTGGCTTGGTGGTTAACGCTCTGACTGCCAAACTGAAGGTCGCGGGTTCGATTCCCACCCAGGACAAACATTTGTGTGCATGAACATGTCTGTCTGTCCGGTGTCTGGGTGTAAATATCTATATAAGTATGTATTTAGAAAAAAAAAGTAGTATATGTAGTATATCAGTTATCTGGTTTCCATAGTACAAGCTCTGCTTAGTTTGGGATCAGATGGCCGTGTGTAAAGAATGTCCGAGGATATTTATTATTATTTATTTATTAACTTAGTTCAGCTTACGCAGTTTGAAAAATCAGGCAGATTACAGATGTCGATACGGCTAGATTATTTTATTTTAGCTACTTTCATAGTGTTATGACCTACCGCATTTTCCTTTGAGGTAAAGCTGCTGATATGGAAACAATTTTCATTTTGCAAGAAAGAGCAGATCGAGCCATTTATAATTTGAGTTCTCGAGAGAACAAATTGATATCCTCACAGTTGCATCGCAGTATATGTATGTATGCAAACAAAATATTTGTCTATATGTAAAGAGTGATATGCACTCTATCAATACTAGAAATAAGGATAAACTTGTCACTTCTGCATATAGACTGCAAAAAGTGCAAGGCTCATTTTTAGGACTTAGCACGCATCTATAATAAAATCCCTGTTAAATTTGCCTTTACAAAAATTTTAGAAAAGAATCAAGTCTGTTTTAGTACAAAAGGCTTTCTACAACACAAACGATTATTTTAATGACGACAATGCTTGGGTGAGTGCTCGCTCCAGCAGGACACATCTTTATGTACAAAATCTTATTTTGAAAAGAGTAATTGCTGAGTTTATTGCCGGCTCTTCTCAGTAGAAGAACCTTCCGAACCGGTGTTAGAGTCAGACTATTCGTAAGTGCCTGTGAAGGCATATTTGAATAAATATTTAATTTCATTAGCTTCATACGTATGTTAGTATGTAACGGAAACTTTGAACATGATTTTGGCACCCTTCAAGACGTCGGATTAACTAGAAATTTGGCATAATTATCAAGGACCGATGACAATTCAATATTTTAAACAGTTTGGCCCTTTATTATAGAAAATTCAATTATAAATTAAAAATAAAGTAATTAAAAAAAAATTAAAAACACGATGTTATAGAAAATCCAACAAAAAAATTGAAAACATTTTTTTAATTAATTTGAATTAAGAATAGTGTATAAGAAAGGAATTTATTTTATTGTATAAATAGCGTGGGGTGCTTTTTAAGATATTATTAAAATGATAATCCTTCTACTCATATCGGTCAATTTTTTTTTTTTTTTATGCCACTTTGCCCGACAAACAAGCAGACGGTCCACCTGATGGTAAGTGGTCACCGCCGCCTATGGACATTTGCAACACTAGGAGCATCGCCAATGTGTTGTCGACCCTGAGACGTGAAGTTGTTAAGTCTCATGTGCCTGTAATTTCACCGGCCCCCTTACCTTTCTAACCGAAACACAGTAATACAATTGCACTACTGCTTCACGGCGGAAATGGGTAAGGTGGTGGTACTTCCCCGGATGAACTCTGCACTAAGAGCTCTACTCCTCAAAATATATTTATAACTATTGACACCAAGCACCCTACGCTTTTTGTTATAATACAATAACATTTATTTATTGAATAAGCTGTGGTAAACGGTGTTGGAGTCACTATTATTAAATCATGTTCCGAAATTTTTATTGTAATATTTATTATGCCACTGTTTGTTTACCCTAATAAAAAAATAAAAAACATACATTTCTTTCTTATTTACACTATTCTAAATTCAAATTAATTGAAATTTTCTACTCTTTAGTTGGATGTTCTATAAAGGCGTGTTTTTCTTTAAAATTTAAATTTAGGAACGATATTTCCTTAGTTTCCTCATCGGACGGTATGAATGGGCGCTAGACAAAAGAACGTGTAAGATTTTTCCGTCACAACACCCCTTTGTATAGTTAAAAAAAAATTCAAAACCATTTATTCAGTTTAGGCCCTCGGAAGGCACTTATGAAGGTCAAATTTAAAGTAACTGAAGCCACAACCGGTTCGGAAGTCAGCTTTCAACTGAGAAGAACCGGCAAGAAACTCAGCAAGCTTATATTCTTTTTTTATTTTTTATTAAATATTTTTTTATATAGACTCAGCTCCGCAGCATATGCAGTAAAGAAAATACGTTCTCTTACTGACGTACCTAGATACAGCTAGATTAGTTTATTTTAGTTATTTTCACAGTTTGATGTCCTACGGCATCCTCCTTTGGGGTAGTAGTGCCGATATCAATACTATTTTTATTCTGCAGAAGAGGGCTGTTCGCGCAATCTACAATATGAGTCCTAGAGACTCTCTTAGAGATAAATTTAAGAACATTAATATTCTGACAGTGCCGTCACAATTCATTTATGAGAATTTAATGTATGTTCGTAAAAATATAAACCTATTTTCCAAAATTAGCGACACTCATAGAATTAACACTAGAAACAAGCACAAACTCGTAGTACCTGTAACTCGTCTCAGTAAAGTAAAAAAAATCTTTTAAAGGGCAATGTATACGTTTCTTTAATAAACTACCTAAAAACATACAAGAATTACCCGTGCATAAATTTAAAAAGGTGGTAAAGAATACTTTATATCAAAAGGGATTTTATAGTATATCTGATTATTTAGAAGATAATAATCTTTGGCAATGAATTGTTCGCCTGACAAGCTACCCATTTAAGTATTTTTATAAGTGAATTTATAAATATATACATTTATATTCTATTCTAATGTACCTAATATGAAGTAGTAATAATAATACTAGTAGTACTAATAGTCCACCTGATGGTAAGTGGTCACCGCCTATGGACATTTGCAACACCAGGGGCATCTAATACATTGTCGCTGAGAAGTGAATTTGTTTATTTCTGTATTTATCTCTGCACCAAATTTCATCCAGGTCCATTCAGGCGTTCTGGCGTGATAGAGTAACATCCACCCATCCAAATTTTCGTATCATCACTACATAGTAGTCGATTTCTCTGTCCCTATATCCCTATGTACGCTTAAATCTTTAAAACTACACAACGGATTTTGATGCGGTTTTTTTTAATAGATAGAGTGATTGAAGAGGAATGTTTTTATGTATAATACATGTGACATCCCACGGGAATGCGGGTAAGACCGCGGGGGACAGCTAGTTTATAATAAAACATCACTTACTTTATTGCACACTTTACATTTATAAAGTGTTGTGACTTCCTCCTTTGGCTTTATTTGGACATTCCTTGTCCTCATCTCCATCTTTTGACTCATTTTGATCAATTATAACTATTTCTGTAAGAGACACATCAAATTAAAGTTTGATTTTTTAAAGAATACATAGTAAAGAAAATTAATATGAAAGCCCTTTCATTTTAACTTTCTTTACTACTTATTCCATACTACATATACCTCAACAAGGCTTGGTGGTTAGAGACCCAGACTGCCATGCCACAGGTTGTGGCTTTTTAAATTAAAATTCAAAACCATTTATTCAGTGTAGGCCCTCGGAAGGCACTTATGAAGGTCAAATTTAAAGTTACTGAAGCTTCTACGGATTTTTGCGCTTTGAGCTTTGATTCTCATCCAGGGTAAACAATTATCTGATCTGCATCTGGGTGGAAATATATGTACAATTCTCACCCTCAGAATGATAGGGGCTTAACTCAAAAAATCACTTTTGACACATCTTTGATTGGGTCACTTTTGCACTGAGCGGGGAGGGTAGGTCCAGGCGTTAAAGAGGCTGAAGTATCGGAATACTTATTCTATCATTAAATTGACTATGTTTTACTATTCATTGGATACGTACGTACTTTGTTTAGTCTCTCTATGATCCCAACTGAGGGTGCAAAGTATGTATTTAGAAAATAATTATGTAGTATATCAGTTATCTGGGTTTCCATAGTACAAGCTCTATTTAATTTGGGATGAGATGGTCATGTGTAAAAGAATGTCCAAGAATACTTAAAAACAAAAAGTTATCCAACAAAACTTGCCCTGGGTGGGAGTCGACCCACACCTATGGCATGGCAGTCAGGGTCTAACCTTCCACGCCTAGTCATCATTATATGAAAAATAGGTAAATCGATCTTATCTTCGAAGAAGACGCGAAAAAAGCGGCGAGCGATACTACCACTAAGTAAAGGTTCATCAAAACCTGGTATTTCACGCTGCGAACCTTCTATTCTAGGACTAAGGTATTTAAAAACTGGTGAGCCATTATCACATTGATTCTACACGAACTTGTTTTTTTAATAATAATTAAAAAACCATGAGGACTTCGAGAATGAAAAGATAGTAGGTAGACAAACACATGACTTAAATCTTACCATTTTACTTCTCTATTTACTATTTAATTAATTAAGAACTAGTTATTAAGCTTCATACGTAAAATAAATCAATTTACATCAGAAACAAATCCAAGATAAAGATACATTCGTTTGACACCACTGACGGCTGCCTGAAGCTGCCTGACAGATAAAAAATTACCGACTGAAAATTCGACTAAACAGTGCTGCCAGTACAAATGACTGCTAAGTTATGTGACGGGACAGCATGGAACATAGTGTACAAAGTTACAATTTTTAACACAATATTAGTACGGTTTTATAAAATAATCTATTAAACTTATTTTAAATTCTAGGATATCAAGACTAGGTAATATTAATTAGCATATGTAAAAAAAGAAGCCTATTCAATCGACTCCAACTTACAAATTTAAGAAAAATGTATCGAGATGTTAGAATTAATTTCATGGGCCAGTTGGCTTGCTGGTTACAAACCCTGACTGCCCCACTGTAAGTCATAGGTTCGATTCCGACCACGAACAGTAATTTGTGTGCATGGACATGTCTGTCTGTTCTGCGTATCTAGTATATCGTTAATATAGTCACCATAGTAAAACTGTACTTGTGTACTAGTGTACTTAGCTTGGGATGAGAGGGCTGTGTTTGAAGATTGACTCTAGGTTAACTTTTTTTGGAAAAAAATATTTCAAAGTAAATCGAATAAAATTAAGTTGAAAAGCTTATATGTATTAGATGAAAAATCAAATATCAGTCAAACAATGCCTAGGGCGCTATAAAAACTTGCGTTTTTGAGTTAATATACACAGTGACGTACTGTACGTTAAAATCTAGTTAGATATTAATAAAAAAAAATCCGGTCAATTTAAATTATAGTATATTATTTTATAATAGCATAGAGTTTGAAATCGATAATCGTTACAGCATCATATTTCCTATTAATAACCAACAATTATATAAACAGGGGTGTTTTTCTAGAACGGTTTTTTATTTAAAACATAGTATTTAATCTTGAGCCTTTCCAAATAATATTATCCGATACAATCGAATCGCAAAACAAATACTTCGAATGTGCTATCGGATGTAATCGGTGATTTCACGCCAAGACTCGATCGAACCTGGCAGCACTTTTTCCTAAAATAGATTGTTCTTCGTCATTTGACATATTATAGGAAACTGTGCTTTATTAACGTACAGTCTGTGCTTATAGTGGCCTGTATCCTGCTTATTCATTGGTGCAAGAATGTGCGCGGATAATTTGATTTTCTTGTAATATTTATTTACTAGCTTTTCTATGTAAATAAATTAATTCAATGCAAATTTAATGAAATTGTGTTATTAATGACGGTTCTTATGTGAATTGTTTTTAAATCGTGATTGTCTCGGCCTTGATATTGACAATTAAATATAACCTTCAATTGTAATATTACGAGACAAAAAACATGTTTTTCTTTACATAATTATATTTCTATTACTTTTTTTATTTCCTGGTTAGAAACAAGTAGTCAAGGTAAGCTCTTTTTTTTGATTATTTGTTATATTTTACTTTGGTTGAGGTTAGATTAAATCGTAATAATTAAAACATAATTTTCCTTATTCATATAAATACCTATAAATTGTGTGTCTAATTAGTAAACGTATTGACGTATCTACAATCTTAAGGGAACACTGGAGTACTTTGTAAGTTTTATGCCAAAGTCTGGCTTAACTTTTAATTTTTTTTTTTTATCTGAAGGAAAACATCTAGTGAAAACCGGCTTACGACCAAAGTACATATTGGAACTTGGATATCAAAATACGTAATCAAATAGTATTTTTTCAGGATTGGATATTAATTTTGATTGATAAGATAACTGAAAACTTGAATTTTAATAATAAATCTTCCAAGCTCATCCCAAATTAAGCATATCTGGTACTATAGTAACCAGATAACTGATTTACTACATACCCAAGTTGTTTACATCTAAGAGGGGTGTATTGACAGCTATGAATACCATTGAAAATCCAGCTTTATTGCTTTGAGATAAGGTGCATCTATTGACCCAATGGTAAATTGTATGATGATAATTATGTACCTTATCGCAATGGTCTAGGGTCTATTTTCCTTTAACACTCTTAGCTGTCAAAGGGTGCCTGTTAGATCTCAACAACTAGTTTAAAGTACATAGTTTAAATTAGATTATTCTCTTACTTGTATTTCTTTTAAAAGTTTGTTTGAAACTCAATATAATATTGTATGTAACAGGGTGTTGGTGTCTGCGACACAGTATTTATACTTTTGCAGATGCCATTGTTTTTCAATCGCACTATATGCTAATGTCCTCAAATAAATATTTTGAATTTGAATAGTTACTTAAAGATAGGCATGTGTAACTCAGCTCTGAACCTGTTCAACAGATCAGATCACACCTACTCAAACTGTCAAGCTGCGGCTCATGAGCAAACTAAACAGCTCACACTCACTTATTATTTTACAGTCTGTTACAATCTGTGATCTATTCTGTCATATTGAGTCGTTATCGAACTGCGCCGCGGCCGCGGCGTATAGATCGATCGGCAATATTTGAGCTGATCTGTGAAGCGGTTCGCAGCTCCAGCTCACAAACGTGAGTCATGAGCTGAACCGCAGCTCACGCATTTTGGTTGAGTTACCCATGTCTACTTAAAGATATTTAGATTCAGACACAGAACAAACAGAAATGTTTGTCCTGGGTTGTAATTAAAGCCACAACTAGTCATGGCTTTTATTGTTATTGTTGTAGCCTGCAAGATAACGAGATAGGTAGTTTTCTAAGGGTTTCACTTCAACTGCAACTGAACTGCACACATTAAAGTTTTTTTTTTAATATGAAGTCTATCATGTTTTAAGATGTTTCTGCCAGTGTCAAGTACTCAACTGTTGCGTACATTGTAACTCAATTTTTTTTTTAAATTTCAGATTAAAGGCTGTGATTCGCCAAAACAGCAAAAATGCTGAACACTAGTTGGAAATACTACAGAATAGTGACATTAAACAAATTACTGCATACAAATTATATACAATTAAACACCAAAAGAAGATTTCGACTTCCATTGAAACCAACCTGCTTATGTAGTCTTAATTACAATCATAGGTCTATACGGGTACATTCAACACATAGCGATCAGCATAGACAAAAAGCCATCATAGAAACAACGACGCCAAAGATAGTCATAGAGAAAATAGATTTAGATAAAGAGTTGCCAGTCGAAAAAAGTTTTGAACGTAAGGAGCTATGGAAAGATAGAATACTGCCGTATGTACAGTTAGCAAGATGGGATAAACCTATTGGTAAGTTAAATAAATATCCCGGGACATTCCTTACGGCGATCTGATCCAAAACTAAGCAGAGCTTGTACTATGGAAACCAGGTAACTGATATACTACATATACTATATTATATTCTAAACTAGCGACCCGCCCC
This sequence comes from Habrosyne pyritoides, assembly GCA_907165245.1. Classification (NCBI taxonomy): domain Eukaryota; kingdom Metazoa; phylum Arthropoda; class Insecta; order Lepidoptera; family Drepanidae; genus Habrosyne; species Habrosyne pyritoides. The sequence goes on from OU015615.1 coordinate 800,329, forward strand.
GGCTTCGCACGGGTGCAATGCTGATACTAAATATACCACAGGACATTTGAATGCGAACTTTGTTGCAGACCTTTGTGAGGTGTACAATACTGTACTACATTATTTTGATCTATCTCAGCGTTCAGCCAGAGCGTTTGCAATGTAAGCGCAAAAAAATGACATCACATTAGAAACCTCTAAAATTATCAGTGTTTCTCTACTATATTATGCATGTATTATACATATAAACCTTCCTCTTCAATCACTCTATCTATTGAAGAAAACCGCATCAAAATCCGTTGCGTAGTTTTAAATATTTAAGCATACATAGGGATATAGGGACAGAGAAAGCGAGTTTGTTTTATACTATGTAGTGATATTTTACTAATTGACTCATGTGTGCCTTGCGGAAATCCATTGTAAGATTAAACAAAAAACAAAAATCTAGTAACTGATTCCACTGGATCTCTTCTGTCAAGTCGCCATGGCGGTCGGCGAGGTAACACGTTTGTGGTGCTCGTGCGTCGAGTTAGTGACAGCGGGTGTAATACGTCCAGAAGATGCTTCGTGTAGAATGTAACACGTGGCGATTTCCTGTTGAGTTTCCTTGCTTGGGACTGGACAGAGAAGGAGACACGCCTGTATCGCCTATCTTCCAATGCTAACACGCCTGTATCGCCTATCTTCCAATGCTAACACGCCTGTATCGCCTATCTTATGCCTCAGGCATAGTGCCGCAGGCTTGGAGAGAGGCGAACGTGCAACCGATTCCCAAAAAAGGGGATCGTTCTGATCCAGGCAATTATCGACCCATTGCTATCACCCCTATCCTCTGCAAGGTGTTTGAGCGAATAATAAACAACCAACTCGTTCGCTACCTAGAAGATCACTCCCTCATCAGCGATCGTCAATATGGCTTCAGACCGAAACGGTCTACGGGTGATCTTCTAGCGTATGTCACTCACCTCTGGGGTGAGGCGATGGACAGGCATGGGGAGTCGTTGGCTATTAGTCTCGACATCTCCAAAGCCTTCGATAGAGTCTGGCATCGTGCGCTTCTTTCCAAGCTTCCAGCCTACGGCTTGCCACCTCGACTGTGCAACTGGGTTGCCAGCTTCCTGCATGAGCGCCGTATTCGAGTTCTCTGTGACGGTCACTCATCTAAGTTTCTCGAGGTGAATGCTGGTGTGCCTCAGGGGTCCGTATTATCGCCCACGCTTTTTCTTCTGCATATCAATGATATGCTCACTTTTGGGAGCATTCATTGCTATGCAGATGACAGCACTGTACATGGGCGATATCTCGGACACCCTGCGGCTAAGCAAGCCGATACTGAGGAGGATAGGCGAACACTTGTTGCTGAGCTTGATCGGGTTCTGAATTGCATCTCGCGTTGGGGTGATGTGAACCTGGTCGAGTTCAACGCCAAGAAAACACAGGTGTGTGCATTTTCAGCTAAATTATCTCCATTCCTTCCCTATCCCTCTCTTCTGGACACTCCACTACCGATTCAAGACAGCCTCAATATCCTAGGTATGGACATACGCCGCAATCTCAACCAGAAAAACTACATTGAGGGTGTCATCAAATCCGCATCCCGGAAACTCGGAGTCATGAACAGGGTGAGGAGGTTTTTCGCGCCGGAGCAGTTGTGTCTGTTATATAAAACTCAGGTTCGCTCCTGCGTGGAATACTGCTCTCACCTTTGGAATGGCTCCGCCCAGTACTTATTGGACGCCCTCGATAGGTTGCAGCGGCGTGCTGTCCGTATCATTGGGGATCCTGAGGCCACAAAGACTCTTGAGTCACAATTACGCAGAGACGTGGCCTCATTGGCTGTCTTCTACCGCATTTATCACGGTGAGTGCTCCGAAGAGCTATTTCAACTAATCCCATCCTCTCCTTTCCTATCCCGAACGACACGTGCTGGGTTAAGGTGCCACTCTTACACGGTGGAACAGATTCCGTCACGCACCAAACGGTTCGGCGCCTCTTATCTCTGCCGTACCATTAAGACGTGGAACTCGCTACCAGCCCACGTGTTTCCCTTCTCTTATGATCCTGGGTCCTTTAAGCGGGGCGTGAAAAAGCTTCTCACAAGGCCGTCAAGGTGAGGGCCATCATGCCACAATGCTACGCTGGCTACTGGGATGATGGCCATCACTAGGGGACTTCATTGACTGCTTACCATCAGGCAGCATGGAGTCAATTTGGGCGGTAGCAATAAAAAAAAAAAAAAAAAAAAAAAAAAAAAAAAAAAAAAAAAAGATCCAACGGAATTTGTTTTTGTAAAATATTTGCATCCAGACACAGAACAAACAGACATTTTCATGCACGCCAATTTTTGTCCTAGGTGAGAATCGAACTGCGACCTTCGACTTGGCAGTCAGGGTCGCTAACCATCAAGCCAATTGGCCTGTAGAAAAAAAAAAGCATAGGTAATCACTTTCATAACATTCCAGGTGTCTACCTACTCTACTGGCCATGTTCATGGTCCATAGCTCTGGGGTCCATATCAGGTACAGTCCCATTTGCTACAAGCGTGGAGATGGCCGGCCTATTCCTGGTGGGGGCCGGCCTGATGAGGGGAGCCGGGTGTACTATCAATGACCTGTGGGACCGGGATATTGATGCTCAGGTAATCATAAGGTCTTGACTGGCCAGTTGGCCGAAGGTCGCGGGTTCGATTCCCACTCAGGACAAACATTTGTGTGCATGAACATGTCTGTTTGTTCTGTGTCTGGGTGTAAATATCTATATAAGTATGTATTTAAAAAAGTAGTATATGTAGTATATCAGTTACCTGGTAGCCATACTACAAGCAGGTCGTTCTGAGGGTGCGATTTGTTTTTTGTATACATAAATCTATGTTCGTTTGGTAAATAATAATTCACAGCAAAACAATCTTGCATCCAAACCGGTATTAGAGTCAAACTATTAATCATCATTATCATCATCATCATTTCAGCCGTAGGACGTCCACTGCTGAACATAGGCCTCCTCCAATGACTTCCAGATTGGCCGGTTGGAAGCGACCTGCATCCAAACTATTAACAAGTGCCTGTAAATGCCTTTAATAATAAAGCCTTTATTAAAAAATCATTCTTGTATACTAAAATAAAATATCACTGACACCAGTTTCGCGAAGATTGTCTTGCTACTCAGCATCAGTGGCGTAGCTATCGGAGGGCTAGACGGGGCAGTACCCCGGGGCCCCCAAGCTTCGGCTGGGGGATAAAATATAGTTTAGTTGGGGCCCTAATAATTTTTTTGCCCCAGGGCCTACGGTGTCGTGTCTTCCTTCTCCATGTGGCGCCTGCTATTCTTTTGTAAATGCCTTTACTTATGTGAAAATATTTTAATTTCGTATCCTGTTTGCAGGTGGAAAGAACGAGGTCACGACCTCTAGTGTCTGGTGCTATATCGGAGAGTCAAGCTGTTATATTCCTTGCAGCTCAACTGTCGTTAGCATTAGGTGTGCTCCTGCAGCTGAACTGTTATAGTGTGGTGTTAGGAGCCAGTAGTATGCGTAAGTATTTAACTTTAAAACCTTTAAATTTGTACTTAATTTTGAATCATTTTCAATGATTTGAAACCATTTTATTGTGATCAGATTTGAGGTTGATAAAAATCCTAGAACTTTTTTTAACACCATCCGTCCACAACCATCTGATTCCAAACTATGTAGCTTGTACTATGGAAACCAGATAACTGATATGCTACATGTACATATACACAAAAAAAAGTGTGTCGTAAACACACGATAGAAGTGAAACTTTAGTATTACAGGGAAATATACAGATATTGTCTTGTTTGCTGATGATACATCATTAATTTTTAAAGTTAATAGAAAAGACAAGGATCTAACTAAAGTTAATCATACTATGTCAATTGTCTGTGGGTGGTTTGCTACAAATAATCTATTACTAAATTCAAAGAAAACTAAATGCTTAAGGTTTACTTTACCAAATGTAGCACAAGTAGATAGCCAAATAATAATAGATGGGAGCCATATTGATCTTGTAAATAAAACGGTATTTTTGGGTCTTACATTAGACAATAAATTGCAATGGGGACCCCAGGTTGATACTCTAGCTGCTAAATTAAGTTCGGCTGCATTTGCTGTTAGGAAAATTAAACAATTGACGAATGTTGAGACGGCCAAATTAGTTTATTTTGCATATTTTCATAGCCTCTTATCCTATGGCATTTTGTTTTGGGGAGCAGCAGCGGATATAGAATCAATATTTATTATACAAAAAAGAGCAATTCGTGCAATTTACAGTATGGGTCCCCGTGAATCATTAAGAGATTTATTTAGGGAAATAAATATAATGACATTACCTTCACTATATATTTATGAAAATATAATGTTTATACGTAGAAACATAGGAATGTTTGAGTCAAAATTAGATACTCATAGTATAAATACAAGACAAAGGGAGAAGTTAGTTGTTCCATACTTTAGACTAACTAAAGTTAACAAGTCATTTCTTGGTAATTGTGTTAGATTTTATAATAAGATACCGCTGTCAGTAACCAAAATGTCTGATCATAAATTTAAAAATTATATTAGGAAAGTTTTGAAAGAGAAAGCGTATTACAAGGTAGTTCATTATATTGAAGATAAAATGTATGGAAATAGCTGCTCTCTGCAAAGTGCACCTCTAAATCTCTTTTTTAAGTTGTAAGTACCTAATTATTGTTATTTTCTATTTTGTAGTCTTGTCATATTTTTTTGTTTTTGTTTTGTTTTTTAATGTTACCTATAATAAGTATTTTGTAATTGTTAAATATAAAATTATGTAAAATTGAAATTATAAAATAGCCAAAAAGTCAGAATAGATAAAAATTTATATAACAAATAAAAAAGAATGTAACCTTGCTGAGTTTCTTGCCGGTTCTTCTCAGTTGAAGGCTGACTTCCGAACCGGTTGTAGCTTCAGTAACTTTAAATTTGACCTTCATAAGTGCCCTCCGAAGGCCTAAACTGAATAAATGGTTTTGAATTTTGAATTTTTGAAACATTTTGATTATCATGATATTCATCAATAACTTTGATTTTGTTTATCATTCTTTTATTTTTCGTCACACAAAACGGTTGAGGATCAGAATTTCAAAGTCCTTATATAAGAAGTTTCACATCAAAAAAGTTTGAAACACATACACACACACCCACCCACCCACACAAACACATATAAACACACAACACAAACACATATAAACACACACCCACCCACCCACACAAACACATATAAACACACAACCACCCACCCACACAAACACATATAAACACACAACCACCTACCCACACAAACACATATAAACACACACCCACCCACCCACACAAACAAACGTACACACACACACACCCACATAAACACACACACACACACACACACATATACACACACACTCACACACGTACATATACACACGCACGCACGCATTAAACCATTTTTCTTTTGTTACAGTACTAGTAGTAACCTATCCCCTAGCGAAACGTTTCACGAACTACCCCCAGATATTCCTCGGGGCAACTTTCAACTGGGGTGCACTCTTGGGGTACAGCGCCATCCAGGGGACAATCGACCCCGCGGTGTGTCTGCCCCTGTACTTTGGAGCCCTAGCGTGGACCGTACTGTATGATACTATATATGCACATCAGGTGAGAATGAGTCAGCTTTCTTTTAAATTTCAAAAAAGGAGATGGTTCTATGTTCGATTTTTGTATGTATGTTTACCGATTTCTCCCTCGTTCGTACACTCGTTCTAAAAATACATTTTTTATTTGTTTATTTTGGCAAATCACGTAACCCATTTGTTTTAAAATTTTCACATAAAGCTTGCATACCCCCACTAGGACAAATTGGACGACGCGCGCATCGGCATGAAGTCGACGGCGCTCACGTTCGGAGCGCGCAGCAAGCCCGCCCTCAGCGGCGTGCTGGCGCTCGGCGCGGCCAGCCTCGCGGGCGCCGGCCTGCTGGCGGGGCTCGGGGGCGCCTACCACGCCGCCCTGGGGGCCTTCGTGCTCCACGCGGGGAGGCAGGTGGGTGTCGTCACGTACTAAGATACAGAGAGTTGCAAAATCGGGTCGTGACGGAGAAGTCTAACACCGTTGGTCGCCGAGCCCCCAACGGTACCGCCCGATAAGAAACTTCGTGCCGAAAATTTTGCTATATTATTTTCTTTTTTTTTTTTTCAGATATACACACTACAACCTGACAATCCGCAAGATTGCGCGAAGAAGTTCAAGTCCAACTCATCAGTAGGCTTTATAATATTGCTAGGCATCCTGGGCGGCGGATATAGTAAATATATTGAAAATAGACAGAATAATATGGGCAAAGAAAATTTATCTGTCACTCAAAGTTGCCTGTTTAGCTAATTTAAGGCTTAAGCGCTTGGAGTTGAGAGTTTATTTTCGTTTGTCACCCAGGTCCTGTTTAAAAATGTTTCGGTATGGGTAAAATGTTTTGCCAAAAAGTTAACTATTTTTACGGCTAGTATCTCCGATGAGGTAGGCAGGTCTCTGATATTTCAAGTCCCAATGTGACATGGTGAGCATTGATGCCGTCTCTCTCGCACATTATCAATCCCGAGCTACAGGTAATTACTGACAGAATATGTGTACTCTACCTTGTCCGAATTGGGAATCGAACCCATCCACGGCGCAATTTGTTATGTTTTGGTTATAATAGTTTTAAAATCCTACTAATATTATAAATGTGAAAAAATTGAGGATGGATGTAAGAAAATCTACTAAAGATATTTAGATGAAATTTGGCATAAAGATAGTTAAAAGCCTGGATTTACATAGGGAAAATTTTACATCTCGCGGGAATCAGCTAGTTTTCTATAAAAATATGTTTTAACATTATACAAAAACAGATATCTAGTAACTAATTCCGCTGGATCTCCTCTGTCAAGACCCAAACAAGGAAACTCAACAGGAAATCGACACGTGTTACGCTTCTACACGAAGCATCTTCAGGACGTATTAAACGCTGTCAGTCTCGACGTAACACCACCAACGTACCTCGTCAACCGCCGGACAGAAAGTGCCTGTGATTTCCTGTTGAGTTTCCTTGTTTGGGACTTGACAAAGGAGATTTTCGGAATTACTTACTAGATATTTGTTTTTGTATAATCTTGCAATGGATTGACACAAGGTAAAATATGTTTTTGCAAACTTTTCAGTGTGTATCAGTTATTTGGTTTCTATTGGCGGACTTATACGGGTCAGTTGGCTTGGTGGTTAGAGACCCGTCATCCCGCACAGGACAAACATTTGTGTGCATGAACATGTATGTTTGTTCTGTGTCTGGGTGTAAATATCTTATGTGTTTAGATCAAAAACAAAAAATTCTATATGTAGTATATGGAGGAGCGAGGTATGAGACTCCTCCATTTAAAAGGGAAGATCTTCCGCCGCTAGGTGATGATGCCCGGAGACCGCGGTCCAACTGTTGATGTTGGAAGCTCATATACAACGTGTTACGAAATACCCCGTAAAAATATAATTGATTATTTATCAAAGCCAACAACCCTAGCTGTCATGTCAGGGAACCAGATTATTTAACAGAAAGTCCTACGTACCTATTTTACCTAATAATTGTCTACTTTAATAGGTTTTCTATTTTTCATTCATATAAATCTGTTATTTTTTTTATCTTTTGGGGTATGTTATACAGCGTTACTACGGTTCTTAGATATTGCGAATAGACTCGTTATAAGGCCCCATTTAACCTCCTTTCGGCTTTACGGGTAGTTTTGTAACACTTGTATATGTCATATCCTGAGAGAACCTCGATATCGCGATGTAGGATTCTCGCGTGTCTCTCATTCATAGATAAATAAATAAATAAATATCCCGGGACATTCTTTACACACGGCCATCTGATCCCAAACTAAGCAGAGCTTGTACTATGGAAACCAGATAACTGATATACTACATAAACTACTTCTTTTTTTTAAATACGTACTTATATAGATATTTACACCGTGACACAGAACAAAGAGACATGTTCATGTACACAAATGTTTGTCCTGGGTGGGAATCGAACCCGCGACCTTCGGCTTGGCAGCCAGAGTCGCTAACCACCAAGCCAACAGGCCTGTCGCCACATCATGCGTTCATAGATGTCGCCACATTGTATGTCAGTTATCTGGTTTCCATAGTATAAGCTCTGCTTAGTTTGGAATCAGATGGCCGTGCGTAAAGTCTCGGGATGTTTATATAATTTATAATTGAGATCAGATGACTATTTCTTCGCCAAACACAGAATTCCTTATAGACTATGAGTGTACCACTGGCCACTTACCATAATAAATTATTTGTTAACCTTTTGAACGCCACGCCATAACGGCATCTCCACGTCCTGTACGCTAAGCCCTCAAATCCATATAAAAAATACCTATATCAATAAAACACATAAAAGTAATGATTGAACATGTGTACTCAGTACAGTAGTGCTCACTGAGTATTGTCGAGTATAGACCACAACAACACAGGGCACGCGCGCGGGCCGAGTGGAGCCGACATTGCCGGCCTAAAGGGTTAATTCAATGTGTGTGCTGTGATTATTTTAAATAGCTAGTTTTTTATTGTATTTAAATTTGTTTTATAAATGGTTGAACCATTGTTTTTATTGTAAATTTGTAAATAAGTCATCGCCATTTATAATGCATTATTATTATGCATTCCACCATTTCCGCCGTGAAGCAGTAGTGCACTTGTATTACTGTTTCGGTTAGAAAGTTCGCCGGTGACATTACAGGCACATTGTTGCCAATTCTTTTGTGCATCAAACTCTACGAACCTGTCTTTCTTTTCCTAAAGTTGAAATGTATTGGCGTATCTTGAGATACTTTTCAGGGGCCTGGCCTCTGAGATGCCATGGCCGTGATCAAGAGTCGACATAAATTCTTATGTACCTAGGTAGTAACGCCAAACTATGCGTCAAAAGAAAAGATTCTTTAATCTCGTGTGAAGTTATTTTGGTATCCTAGATTATCGAATCGGTCCAACATTTTGGGGTGGGCACCAGTGGCGTAGCTACCGGAGGGCTAGACGGGGGAATGCCCCGGGTTCTCAAGCTCCGGTGGAGGGGGGGAACAAACGATTTTAAATAGTTTAGTTGAGGCCCTACTTAATTTTTTGCCCCAGGGCCTTTGGTTATCTAGCTACGCCATTGGTGGGTACTAGACCGTACTGGTACCCGCCCCCTTTATACGCCTATGTTGGAAAGAGAGGCAGATATAAACACGTCACTAAAAACACTATTGCAACAGCGAGTTTTTAAGACAGCGTTGTCCTAAAAGGCTTTGATCATACGATCGAACGATGCGTTTTCGTCGTACGACGAAATTAAACACATATTTATTTAGAGTAGGTATCCTTATTGAAGCTTACAAGTCATCGTGCGACCACAGAAAATGTTTAATAACGGTCGTACGATGGGTTTAGTCGTGCGATCAAAGCTACAAAATTGTTTATTTGTGGTCTACGCCTTCTTTTTTAATATCACTTGCAATTTTCAAAGCAATTTTCATGATCATCATCAGCGTGTCTCCGGCCACTGCTGGACATAGGCCTCACCTATGGCACGCCACTGAGCTCGATCTTCAGCTCTGTTTCCAACCGCTGCCAGCCAGCTTGCGTATATCATCGCTCCATCTAGCTGGAGGGCGCCAAAGCAATATTGCTTGACAGTAAAAACTGTGCATCTCTGTGAAGACCCATTGATGAAATGATGCCGTCGCATGTTCAATTAGAACACCTTTTACCTTCGTACGATAATGTTGATCGTGCGATGAAAACGCATCGTTTGGTCGTACGATGGTTAGGCATTAGGACTCCTTAACCTTCAATCTTCTGTCGTCCTAACTTTTTGTTTATATGTACAAAATGTTATTAAATTATCTTGCCATTGATTTGTAGTTTTATTGAAAACCCTAACTCATTTTACTATTACCTTAAAAGTATTTGTAAAATGAATAAAAATCTATATATATATAAAAATGTTATGTTGGTTTGTGTACACTTCAAAAACTCAACAAGTTCTGCACCGATCGAGCTGAAATTTTAGCATGATATATAATCCGCATCAAGGATTGTTTTTATCTATTTTTTGCATCAGTCTTTGTTTTGTTTCTCATTTCTCAACCATTCAATCACAATGTGCCACAGTGAAGCGTGGCAGGGTACAGCTAGTTTAGTAATATCATACAAAACAAATATCTAGTAACTAATTTCGCTGGATCTTCATTGTCAAGTCCCAAACAAGGAAACTCAACAGGAAGTCGACATGTGTTTCGCTTCTACACGAAGCATCTTCATATAACAATTGCACTTTGTTCGTGCAAAAACACTCGCATGCTAGTCGGCAATTGTGATTGACGTTGAGTGATTTGACATGCTACTAATTCGAGGATTTTAAAGACGCGTTTTGTTTAACGTTATGTCCAGTGTCTTTCTTCTTATCACTGTGCATTCGTCCCTAAAGAATCACTCCGCTTTTAGTAATGTTGCAAATGTTGAACTTAGAGTTGAACTACTATTTATTTAGGGTGTAATATTACCTATCTTACGAACTTAAAGCAAAAAAAAGTGAATACTTTAGACAGAATACTGGTGTCAATAACATATCTACAAGACTTTCAGAAGTCTCATGTGCCTGTAATTTCACCGGCCCCCTTACCTTTCTAACCGAAACACAGTAACACAAGTGCACTACTGCTTCACGGCAGAAATGGGTAAGGTGGTAGTACTTCCCCGGACGAACTCTGCACTAAGAGCGGTACTACTCGAAAAATTAATAAATAATTAATTAAATAATAAAATAGTCGTATTTTTTGTTGCAAAAATCTCCTCCACTCGACGCTTTCCCTTACTCGAGGTGAAGAAACAACTGTCAACTTCAACGTACGTCGAGACCAACCAAGAGAGTTTATTACTTGTAAACAGTTACCGAAGCTCATTGTTTATTTGATTAATATTTTATCTATAATAGAATGTCGTAACTAATGACATGTTACCTTGACTACACTTCGATTCGACATCAGTCGGGTTGCTCGAATTTTGCTCAAGTTATTATTATTATAAGGGGCCATTCAAGTATTACGTAAGCAGGTTTATTACAATTATTTTCCTTTTTAATTAAGTTCATGTAATTTCCTTATTCGATAAATATTATTTTAATAACGCACTGCTCTCATTAATTTAGATTTAGAAGTACGGTTTGTATGTCTTTAATTGTATTAGCACTCTGATAGTGTTTGGTTTTATGATGGTTATGTTTCAACATGTGGTGTAATATACATTGACAAACCTATAAATTAATTAATAAATGTACTAAATAATAGGGAAGGGGTGGGGCAAGTCCACCCGCTGGCCCCTTCGTGGGAAAGAGACGTCGCTCTACAAATACATTCCGGGTTATTTAGGGCTGCTAACACCTAAATTGCAAACCCCTGACAAAAACTCCGGACATTTAGGTGAAATTGGTTTTTTTTCCAGACACGCCTAAATAATGTTTTGACACTTATAGTTTACATTTTAATTGGATGCAGTTGGCGATTACGAATCAATTTTTAACTGAGGCCCAAGCACGAACCTCTATCGCAAGCGTATCGTCATCGTATCGAGTGCGCCAAAAAGCAATGCAATGGGAAATTGAACACTGCGCAACGTCACGATATGCGCGGTGTGTAATTTTACATACAAACCAATTTTTTGGCGACTTTTGACTAATTAATTGGGATTCCTTGGACACATCCCGGACACTCCCCGGACACTACCCGGATCCTCCCCTGACACGCCCCGGACACTACCTGGACACTCCCCCGACACTACCCGGACATCCTCTAAAAAGGGCAAATCCAGGGAAACCCGGGCGGGTGGCAGCCCTAGGTCATTACATGTTTTTAAAGCACACAATGCTTGCGACAGATTTGACAATGACCTGATATACAACTAGATGATGTTAGCCAGCCTGGTGGATACTGCTACCGTGCTAAGGTTTCCTCACGATGTGTTCCTTCACCGAGAGCAGAAGCTCATTGTTCCATGGTACGTGACGTCACTACCGACTGAGCTACCATCGCCGTGAATTACAAAATGGAAGCCATTTGATACCCGATCGGGTGCTCCCGAGCAGCTCCGAACATCCCCGAATATAAATACGTACTTTTGTTTTGTTTAGGTTGATAACGAGATGGGTAATGAAGAACAAGATCCGGACAATCTGAGAGAGCAGCAGTCTCGGATTGGAACTGATACAAACCATGGTATTTATTTATCTGTTTTTCTAAGCATTTATTCACCTTTACCAGTTTAATGTTATTGAAGTTGTATGCCCTGTATTGACAGCAAAGTATCTATTTATCTAAAAATGAATGTTTGCCTGTATGTCCTTTATAGAATCGTATACCTACTATGCAACGGAATTTAATGCAGTTTTCAGCAATATATAGAGTAATTCAAGAGGAAGGTTTATAATCAGAATTGAAATTGACTATAAAAATCATGTTCTTGCTTTTGTGAAAAAAACAGCAGTCGAGCCGTTCACTTGTTTTAATGGTATAGCAAAACGAAACTGACTGCTCACGTAATATTGTCTATGGTTTGTTTTGAAAATACCGCAATACAAAGGAAGCACCGTACAATATGACCTATTATAATAGAGGGAGTTTAAAGGGGGGAGGGGGGGAGATTTTTTGGGATTGCTATTGACCTCAATCTCACCGTCATGAAACGGACCGTATACTATACTACCGGCACGCTATGATGGCCGTTTTGACGTTACAGATTGTCATAGGAAAAGAAACTGTATTGCTTTGGAATAAGGTTGATTTCCATCATCATACAATTAGCTGTTGGATCAATAGATGCACCTTATAGTATATATATCTGTAGGAATAAAGGTTATTTTTCTTTGTCATTGTTAAACGTCAAAACGGCCATCATGGCGTGCCGCAAGTTTAAGCGAAATTCTAAAGTGTATACGGTTATCTATAGCGCGTGTGCTATTGGCCATTCCTTCAATTAATTAGTTCTGCGTTTTATGTAATTGATCTCAGACGTTAAAAAGAAAAAAATATATCAATAATATAATTTGGATTCTTTTAAAAAATACGAATTAAATAAATAGGAAAAAGACAAAAAAATATTAACCTAATCATTCAAACTTTTTATTGATTTAAAATTGAGTTGTTCCATTTAAAATTTTCAGACACTTCATACCGGAGACATTTTACAGCATCCAGGAAAAGAGAAGCTCCTTCAAATGCAGAGACTAAAGAAAAATCGACCAAAGATACGACAGCGAAGGACATAACGTCTAAAACAGCTGCAGCTAGAGAAGCAGCTGAAGCAAGCGATACATCAGACAAAACCGTTTTTGAGGATATGATTGATGTCAGTTACCAGTGTGTGATATGCGCCAGCGTTTTTCAAATGGAGGCTACACTTTTAAAGCATATAGAATTGAATCATTATATCGAAGCTTCGCTTGCAATGTATTATGCAATTATCATTCGAACATACATACTCAACTTAAAGTGTCCATATTGTCGAACAGTAACTTTAAGTGTAAAAGCATACAACGCACATATAAGACAACAACATAATAACTTATATAGGAAAATAATATGTAACTCAGACGCTATAGTCGCTAGAGACTCAGAAGAGAGTGATACGTCAGACGGATCCGTTGTTGAGGAAACAATTGATATGTGTAACCAGTGTATTATATGCGCTTGTGTTTTTCACATGGAGACCACTCTTTCGGAGCATCTGGAATTAAATCATAACGTCAAAGGTTCTGTTGCAATAGATTTTATAATGACCACTCCGACATATTCACTCAACTTAACATGTCCATATTGTGGAGCAGAAACTTTAAGTGTAAAAGCATTCAACGCACATATAAGAAAACAACATAATAACTTATATAGGAAAATGGTAAGTAATACAAACGATACAAGGGTCAAAGACGCAGCAGCCAAAGAAGCAGATGAAGGATTACGAAATACATCTGATGAATCTTTCAATGAAGAATCAGCCTCAGAAAGTCTTAGTACTTCAGATGAATCCGATAAATCTGATGTCAAGGAACCCGTTGTTATGGGTTATCAGTGTTCAATATGTGCGAGCATTTTTAAATTGGAGATTTCATTGTTGAAGCATCTACAATTGCATCATGGTATCAATGGATGGCGTGCGGTGAGATTTATAATTTCCGCTCCAACAAACAATTTTGTGTGCCCACATTGTGGAGTGAACGCTTCAAGCTTAAAATATCGTAACGCTCATATAAAAAAATATCATTATAAGTTATGTTTTAAAAAGGTAAGAAAACAAAAGACAAAGGGCTGATGAAATAATGGTAAAGAAGCAGCGGCTAAAGGAGCAGTGGTTAAAGAAGAAAAAGAAAGAAATATAACTGGGTGTATTACTGTAAAAACTTACTCAGAGGCAACTGGTTGGAATCGTTGAGAGATACTAAACAAATTGAAGAGAAATGTTCGCACGAAAGTCCTAACAAGCGGCAGTGAGTCGACGTTTCTTTACCAGTACCTCTACCATGAGTTGCTGTCGAAACTTACTTTAGTCACTAGCGAGTAAACTACTATCGATACAGTATTTCTTGATAGCAAACCTATCGACTCGTACTATCGATTTTAGTTCTTTAGGTGACCGCTAGTGGCGCTGTACAGATTTGCCATAGAAATGTTTTACGCCGTCGCTAGCGAGTACGTACGTTAAAAACTCATGGTATAGGCACAGTGCGCAAACTGCAAATTATACAGGATCTCGATTCTTTAACGAAAATTACTCTAACTCGAGGATGTTTCGTCGCGTGCTCTGTCTCTGTCGCTTACTACGCTAATACTACCTAATCACGTGAGAGGTAAGCTCTCCGAGGCCTCCGTGACGCGGCTCGCCGACATAGTCTGTATTACTTGAATAAGGGAGAAGAATTTAGTTTATCAACACACTCACAACAGAAACTGCACAATATATGATCACGATGAAAATGCAACTGAAATCGGAGGAAAATCAAAATACTTTTCATCAAGAGTAACTCTACTGCGTTCAAATATACATATTGTAGACTCGTCGTACGATAGGTAATTCTAAAAAGTCACAGGCTCGACAACACTACCTGTATGCAGCGGACGTGTCTACTCTCACCCGTGGTTCGCGTAGCACTGACACGCCGCTCCACTACATGCATGCACGAGACTGTGAGTAACTAATGTATAGTTACTTTGGCACAAACATTACGTATATAATAAATCCAGATTATTAGTAATGTAACCAGTGATACTATTTAAAAAATAAACTTGTTAGTAAAAAGTTTATTCTAGTAGAAAATAGTTATTAGGTTGGGGAAAAAGTCTTTTCGCATTATAGTATGTATGAACTTGTAATAAAATCTCTTTGCCTATACTATTTGTATCTGGCTGGTTTTGGTATCATTGAAAGTTTATTTTTTAAAGAACATAATTCCAAATTCAAATTAGGAAAATGTGTGATTTGCATTTGTTTTTCGTACCGCCAAGATGAGTGAATCTAATGAAGAAATTCGATCAACCTATTATTTGTTATGTGAGAGTGCAAAATTGCCACCAGAGGCAACAAATTGGTCCCATTCCAAAAAAAATACATTCACTTTATTGGTATACATTAAGAAAAATATTGTCGATTGTTCTAATAACAAAACACAATCGTCCAACTGCATTAAGTGAGTAGTAGAGCTATTAGTGCAGAGTTCGTGCGTACCTTAGCCTTACCCATTTCTGTCGTGACGCAGTAGTGCACTTGTATTACTGTGTTTCGGACAGAAAGGTAAGGCCGGTGAAATTACATGAGACTTAACAACTTCACGTTTCAGGGTCGACAACGCATTGGCGATGCCCCAAGTGTTGCGAATGTCCATAGGCGGCGTTGACCATTTACCATCAGGTGGACCGTACGCTTGTTTGTCTTGTATTCCCAATTAAATAATAGTACCTGGATGGCCGAGCATTGCTCGGAATTTCTTTACTAACGTGACTTCTATTCTTATATATATCTTCATTTGTTGACTTGCTAATAAATAAAAATAAAAATAAATCTCATCAAACGTCAACAAAAAAAAAGCAAAAACCTTTTTAGTGAAATAACACTTAGATGTGGCAACTTTCATGGTGTCATCAGTTCAACTTTGCTGGAGTTTATAAATCTCATCATTTTTAGTTATATAGGAGTTAGGTACTTAGTCTATAATTGCATTCGTGCATGTTTCACATGCGTACGACATGGTGCATACGCATGTGCAAATCACAAAATGTGCAACAAGTCATAATAAGTTAATTACAATAGTTTTTTTATATTATTTTTTGTATTACATCACATAGAAATTACCTAATAAATTTTAACAAAAATATTTTTTTTGAGTAAGTAATAATTATAAATATATATTAAAAAAAACACCGTTGTAATTGGCCTTTTATTTGACACAGCTGTTCGGAGCGCCCAGCTGTTGCCTGTATACTGATGTAAGTTACTGACTCCACTACCCTAAGGAACTACTACCCTAAGGTCATTGCTATTTTTCTTTTGTATATTGAAATATACGAAAGTAAAATAATTGGATGAATCCAAGTCCGTGATGCCCTGTTTAAAGACACTATAATAAATATCTCAAGACATTCTTCACACATCGTTACCTGATCCCAAGTTAAGCAGAGTGTACTGCTTGTAGTATGGCTACCAGGTAACTGATATACTACAATACTACTTTTTAAATACACACTTATCTGATATTTACACTCAGACACAGAACAAACAGACATGTTCATGGACACAAATGTTTGTCCTGGGTGGGATTCCAACCCGCGACCTTCGGTTTGGCAGTCAGGGTCTCTAACCACCAAGCCAACTGGCTGTCGACGAGACTATAAGTATATCTATTAGATTTAGGGGGCCAATATCAATGAATTAATAGGCCTTATCCGATATTATTCCAACACAGACAAAACTAAATTGAGTTTGTGAGTTATATGAGTAGTAGAGTTAGGGCTGCCATCACCTAAATTGCCAACGCCGGATAAAACTTAAAAAACCCCGGACAGATAAGAAAATGTGTCCGGACACTTTTGAAAATCTCCTCCGGACACTCCCCGGATACCCTCTAAAATAGGACAAAGAAGTAGGATAGAAAAGGAAGAAATAGGAACCCCGGACGGATGTCAGAGTAGATGGCATAAGTAGAGCTCTTAGTGGAGAGTTCGTCCGGGAAGTACTACCACAGGCAGTATTATAATCCAGTAGCTGTCCCCCGCGGTTTCACCCGCCTTCCCGAGGGATGTCACATTATTTTGCTTTTTCTATATCAGTAGTTTTCGCAGCACACGAGATCTAAGGAATTTCTTTGGTATTTTTTTTACACTTTACATTATTGGAGTTTTAGTAAGGATCCCTATTTTTTTTGAAAATATAATATAGCATATGTCACCTGGGGATAGTGTAGCTTACGAAAGGTGATAGAATTTTTCAAATCAGTCAAGTAGTTCCGGAGCCAATTCAAAGCAAACAAACAAACAATTAAAACTTTCCTCTTTATATATTACTAGCTGTCCCCCGCGGCTTCACCCGCGTTCCCGGGGTATGTAACATTTTCCCGGGATAAAAACTAGCCCATAT
Organism: Habrosyne pyritoides; assembly: GCA_907165245.1. Taxonomy (NCBI): domain Eukaryota; kingdom Metazoa; phylum Arthropoda; class Insecta; order Lepidoptera; family Drepanidae; genus Habrosyne; species Habrosyne pyritoides. The sequence goes on from OU015615.1 coordinate 818,006, forward strand.
GTTATTCCAATATATGCTCTATCTATGTGCCAAGTTTCATCCAAATCCTTTGGTTAGATTTTGCGTGAAAGAGGAACAAACATCCATACATACAAACTTTCGCGTTTAAAATATTGGTACGATTATAAGTATAGAGTATAGATTAGCTATCCCCCGCGGTTTCACCCGCGTTTATCGATATCATACATATATAGCCTATAGCCATCTACAAAAACTTCCGCGTCGAATGGCAGCAGTCCCATCCCGATATCTTCAGTAGTTGATGTATAATGTTTTGTTGAAACCTTTTTTGAGGCCGTTGAGTGGTTTTAGCCAAGGGGGGTTATGGGTTCGCGATACAAACAAGCAGATATGATGATAACAGGGGCTCGATTCTGTAAGGAAAATGACACTAACTCGAGGATGTTTCGTCGCGGCCTTCGTGCTCTGTCTCTGTCGCTAACTACGCTAATACTACTAATCACGTGAGAGATAAGCTCTCCGAGGCCTCCGTGAAGCGGCTCGCCGACGAAGTTTGTATTACCTGGATAAAGAAAGAAAACATTTATTTTGGACTCACACAGCATCAACATAGACAATTTCATTGACATTACAAATTACACATAAGGGGGCTGATTATTTGCGTTGTTTGTAATTTTCAGTTCTGGGGCTCGATTCTTTAACGAAAATGACGATGGTTTGAGGATGTTTCGTCGCGGCTTATATGCTCTGTCTCTGTCGCTAACTACGTAATCACCTACTAACGTTATTAAAATGCCGCGTTCGATGGTTATCAGCTAAGTTCAAAAGTAAACATGGTAAGTTGATAATGAGATGGTAATATACAAATAGACATTTACAAGCATTATGAATAGCCTGACTCTAACACCGGTTCAAAAGGTTGTTTTTTTACTGAGAAGAGCCGGCAATAAACTCAGCAATTACTCTAATTAAAAACGAACATAGATTTATTACAAAATATTTATTTAGTCTCACTGACAAAACCTGTGTGTTATCGGAGAAGTGAATTATTAAACAATAATGATATTAAAATTTAAATTGAAAGGCACACAAACTAAAGTAGATCAGTCCCACAAACTATATAAATAAAGCCAATGGAGATGTCGTCAGTCAAGGTCAAAAATCACGGCCACGGCCTTTGATGTGAATAATAATGTTATTTATTCGATTCGGCCAGAAGATTAAACTAGAACAAAACCACAGTTTAAAAATCACGTACAGTTGCCAAAATGTACAATGGACGCCCGGTAATCCGACAAACATTTTTCAGGGCAGTGTCGTACTATGGAATTTGTCGGACTATAGAGTACTGTCTAACGGCCAAAATTAATATATACGATCCCGATCTAAAATCGCAAGATTGAAATAGAATTTTGACATTACATGTATTAAAATTACTGTCAAAAGGTCCATCAATAAAGAAGTATAAATAAAATCAATATTCTGAGACATTACACACGACCATCTGATCCCAAATTGAGCAGAGCTTGTAGTATAGAAACCAGATAAACCTTTTTTTTCTAAATACGTTCTTACACAAGATATATTTACACCCAGACACAGAACAAACAGACATGTTCATGCACTCAAATGTTTGTCCTGGGTGGGAATCGAACTCGCGACCGTCGGCTTGGCAGTCCGAGTCACTAACCACCAAGCCAACTGGCCTGTCAAAGTATAACAATATGTCATCAAGTGATTTTTGCTTATGCCAAGGTGCGTACAGTACTTCACGCACTCTTTTGGTGGGTTGCAGTACCTCCTGCTGATTTTGTTAACTACTGTTGTAAACTAAAAAATCATTTCAGGCATAATTTCCGTTCTTTGTTGGAAATAATCATCAGCCTATCTCCGTCCACTGCTGGACATAGGCCTCACCTAGTGCACGCCACTGAGCTCGATCTTCAGCTCTTTGTTTCCAACAGCTGCCAGCCAGCTTGCGTATATCATCGCTCCATCTAGCTGGAGAGCGCCCTACATTACGTTTACCGAGCCGTGACCTCCACTCTAGAAAAAATATTGGAAATAATTTTTTGGATAAATTATTTAATGTATTAAACAGAATAGAATTATACAAAAACAAATACTTAGTAACTAATTCCGCTGGATCTCCTCTGTCGAGTCCCAAACAAGGAAACTCAACAGGAAATCGACACGTCGCTTCTATACAAAGTTTCTTTAGAATAGATTTTTAATTACAGGCATGTTCATGTTTTCCTAAAGTGTATTAAATATTTAGCAGTGCAGTCGCTCTTGTAAATAAATGATTATGTTTACACAACAATATTTGTTTTTTTTTCTTTTTGACAACCCTGGCACGTTTGCGACTGGATGTGCCTCACGAGCGACGGTGTCTACCGCAATCAAAGCCGTTTCCGAACTGTATGATTGTTAAACTGTGACTAAACTAACATATTTTTCGAAGTTATACTTCTTCGGTGCGTTATGAAAAAATATTGAGAGTGAAATTTTAAGATGGGCATCACAAAAGTAACAGGTTGAAGTTAGCTGATAACGGTCTCTCCGGAACATCGCACAAATCGCAACTGTCAGTGTCAATGAGTGAGTAATGATGTTATTGTCAATAATAACCTAACAACGTCAACAATTGTTATTCGTTGCTACAGACAGATGCAAAGAGTTTGGACACTACAATTTCACGACGGAATAGTAAAGACAAATGCTTTTAGTGCAGTTTTTCTCACCAATAATTTCGGGTATAACTTCTTACGTGCGTACATAAGTACACAAACACGTTTTTTTTAGGATACACAATCAGAGACGGCCTTAGGGGGTGGCGAACGGGGCAATCGCCCGGGGCCTCGCTCATGAAGGGGGCTCGCGCAACCCAAGCAATTAAAAAAAAGTGGATTTCAAATTTTATTTACTATAGCATTTCTTGTCAAACATGACAAATACCTAAACCAAACAACCAGACTTACTTTCGCATCACATACTTTTCACAGGTCAAAGGGCTTCACAATGACCTGCCGCCTGAAGCCTAAACTGAATAAATGGTTTTGATTTTGAATTTGAACAACCAAGAACTGGGTTGTAACTCAAATAATATTTATGCAGAAAAAAAAACTAGAAAAGAAACAATAAATAGATATTATTTATTTAGACATAACCTAGTTGGGTCTGAACCCAATATAGAAATATCTAACATTTAAAAAAACACTTTTCGTAGGTACTTAACAAGACTATGGTAGTAATTAGAGATGGGCCGAGTAACAGTTTTGCCGAGTAACGAGTCACTTTTACCGAGTACCGAGTTTTACTCGGTAAATTTTTTTTTAACCGAGTACTCGGCCGAGTAACTCGGTTCAATCAAATTCCCATTTCGCGCGCGTAAGCAACAACAAACAGGGTCCCGCCGGTCGAGCGGCCGGCTCGTGTTGAGACACCCCTCATTCCGCCCGCGCCTTTCAACTACAAAGGTATTTAAAATCCAAAAAAAAAAACAACTACTAGTCGCATGATAGTTTGAACACAGTTGTTTTAATTATATCTACCTATATATATTGCTTTTCTTAAACCGAGTATACTGGGCATTCAAACCAAGTTATTCGGGCCGAGTGCCAGTATCAAAAACCCCCCGAGTACGCCGAGTACCGAGTATCAACCGAGTACTCGGCCCATCTCTAGTAGTAATCAGCACCTTCTTGTATACCACTTTTTGGTACTTATATTTAGCGGTAACCCGCGTTCCCGAGGGATGTATTATTTTCCCGGCACAAAAGTATCCTATGATACTTCTAATACCTCCAAGAATATGTGTACAAAGTTTCATGATGATCGGTTAAGTATTTTTCCCGTGAATGCGTAACAAACAAACTTACATTCACATTTATAATATTAGTAGGGAATAATCCCTAGTCTGGTGAAAAGGTTATATTATTTATTAAAACCATCAAAAGTCACGGGGCACTGTTATATAATTGAAGAAATAAACCGACTCTATATTCTGTGCATCTTTCTAAAGTCGCGGGCAAAAGCCAGTCGATCACGCATGCAAACAATGACGTCATTTCGCTATTTTGTGGCCTCCGAACTACCAAATTCTCAGAGTATTACGCGTGATAACAGCATAATGCTATCTCTTTCACTCTAAAGGGAGCTGCATCCTTTTCTAACGCGCGGTGCTTTTATTTTTATTCGCGAAAACAATATTGACACTATCTATGCGATTATTTTCCTAAGCAGCGGCGTTCGCGTACAGTCCCGGTTGTAATCGAATAGGGATATAATGTAGACTAATTTTTTTGGCCATTTGTCTTCCATGAGTTGTTCTTATCGTACGTGGTTATTGTTCACGACAAAATTGCGAAGCAGTGTGTTGTTTTGATTTTAGTGAATTACTTTGATACTGAAATAGATCTCAACACATATGTCAATGATGGATCGTTCTTCAAGTGAAAGCTCATGATGTGTGTGTGAAATTACGCATTAAGTTTACCTGTTGCATTGTCTGCGGCTCCAGGACTCCAGGTACACATCTTTACATATTTCCCACCATATGCTCGTGTTTCCGATTAATTATTCTAAAGGTTTTTTCGTAACTTGATCAGGCATATTTTAATTAAGACTAACGCCGCGGTTTGATCTGCGCTCCTGGGATTTGACACTTCGTTATATGAACTCCTATTATTTTATCCTAACCTAGCAATATTATCAATGAAAAAAACAACAAAATGAATTATGGTGAAACATGGCACATATTCGTAGTGTAATTTACCATACAGGCTACTTTTAAATATGGAAGCGAAATAGTCTGACATAAAAATATGTGTTTGTGTTCTATTTATAATATTACTAGTTGTCCCCCAGTCTCACCCGCGTTCCCGAGGGATGTAACATTTTCCCGGTACAAAATGTATCATATGTTACTTCTAATACCTCTAAGAATATGCAAAAAAGCCCTTAGGGGGTGGCGAATGGGGCAATCGCCCGGGGCCTCGCTCTTGCAGGGGCCTCGCGTTTTAAAATTAAAAAAATATGGATTTCAAATGTAATTTATTTGTATAACTTTAGCTTTTCTTATCAAACATGACAAATACCTAAACCAAACAACCGGACTTACTTTCGCATCACATACTTTTCACGATGGACAAAGGGCCTCGCAATGACCTGCCGCCCGGAGCCTCGCAATGGGTAAAGCCGCCACTGACAATATGTGTACAAAGTTTCATGATGATAGGTTTAAAGATTTTTCCCTATTTGTATTCGATTGCGATGCGATGACTCATCGGGGAATGGGTGTGACCGCGCCCGCAGGCTATAGGTACTACGCATGCGGGATCAGCTAGCTTGTCAAACAACAATGTTTACTATAAATACTGTCCTTTCTTTCTTTTTTAACACGCTTTAAAAACTTCACCTGTAAGTTTGTTACCGACCCCTTTGGCCGGGATTTTGACCCACTTTAAACGGTCAGATTTCTTTCGAACTTTGTTTTTTATCGAGGACCGATCACAATTCAATATTTTAAACTAAAAAAAAAGTTTATTAACTAAAAACACGCTTTTATAGAAAATCCAAATAAAAATAGAAAATAATTGAAATTTGAATTAAGAATAGTGTAAATAAGAAAAAAAACTATGTTTTTTATTGTGAAAAAAGCGTGCAGTGCATGGTGTCAATAGTTATAAATATTTTATTGACAGATATAAGTAGAAGGATTATCCTGATATTTCCTAATTGCTTGTGACACATTTATCTCTCTTCTCGCGTGACGTCAGAGCTCGAATAGTGCGGCTTTACAATTCCACCCGCTGGCCTCATTGTGGGAAGGAGACGTCGCTATACAAATACTTACCGTTTCATTATCTAGTTTCTATAGGACACACAATGCTTGGCAACAGATTATCAACTGAGGATGGTAGCCAGCCTGGTGGATACTGCTACCGTGCTATGGTTTCCCCACGATGTGTTCCTTCACCGAGAGCAGAAGCTCACTGCAGGATTAGGATCCACGAATCTCGTCTTGGAACGTGGGACGTGACGTCACTACCGACTAACGAAATAATAATTGAAAGTATATGTTCTCCAGATAATCTAATTTGGCATTTTGTGATTTGAAATCAAACTTATTCATTGAACATTTTTCAGATACTCTATACTGGAGATACTCAACACTATCGTCAGCAAGAGAAATAGCAGCTCATAAAGCAGCGGCTAGAAATGAAGAAACTCAAGAAAAATCAGTCCAAGAGTCAGCAACCAAAGAAACAGCCAAAAAAGCAGCTGAAGGAACCAGTTGATATGGGTTACAGGTGTTCAATATGTGCGAGCATTTTTAAAATAGAGATTTCTTTGTTGGAGCATTTACAGTGGAATCATGGTATCGAAGAATCGCGTGCAACGAAATTTAAAATTTCCATACCAACAAACAATTATGATTGCCCACATTGTGGAATGAACACTTCAAGTTTAAGATGTCGTAACTCTCATATAAAAAAGGATCATTATAAGTTATGTATGAAAAATGTGAGAAATATAAAAATAACAAGGGCTGAAAGAATGGCTGAAAGAATGGCTAAAAAAACAGCTAAAGAAGCCGCGGTTAAAGAAGCAATAGCTAAAAAAGTAGCAGCCAAAGAAGCTGCGGCTAAAGAAGCCGCAGCTAAAGAAGTAGTTGCTAAAAAAGCAGCTAAAGAAGCCGCGGTAAAAGAAGCAGTAGCTAAAAAAACAGCAGTCAAAGATGCAGCGGCTAAAGAGACCGTAGCTGAAGAAGCAGCAGCTCAAGAAACAATAGCTAAAGAACTTGCGGTTAAAGAAGCAGTAGCTAAAAAAACAGCAGCCAAAGATGCAGCGGCTAAAGAGACCGTAGCTGAAGAAGCAGCAGCTCAAGAAACAATAGCTAAAGAACTTGCGGTTAAAGAAGCAGTAGCTAAAAAAGCAGCAACCAAAGAAGCAGCGGCTAAAGAAGCCGCAGCTAAAGAAGCAGCAGCTGAAGAAGCAGCAGCTCAAGAAGCAGCAGCTAAAGAAGCAGTAGCTAAAAAAGCAGCAGTCAAAGAAGCAGCGGTTAAAGAAGTAGTAGCTAAAAAAGCAGCCGCTAAAGAAGCAGCAGCTAAAAAAGACGTTGTTAAAGAAGGACAAGCTAAAAACGCTGCAGCTAAAGAAGCAGCGGCTAAAGAAGCAGCAGCTAATGAGGCCGCAGCTAAAAAAGCAGTAGCTAAAGAGGCCGTATCTATAGAAGCAGCAGCTAAAGACGCCGCAGCTAAAGAAGCAGTAACTAAAAAAGAACCAGCCAAAAAAGCAGAAGCTGAAGAAACTGCAGCGAAAGAAGCAGCAGTGAAAAAAGCTGCAGCGAAAGAAGCAGCAGTAAAAGAAGTAGCTGCTAATGAAGCAGCAGCTAGAGAAGCAGCAGCTCAAGAACCCGCGGTTAAAGAATCAGTAGCTAAAAAAGAACCAGCCAAAGAAGCAGCAGCTAAAGAGGCTGCAGCTAAAGAAGTAGCGGCTAAAGAAGCAGCGGCTAAAGAAGCAGCGGTTAAAGAAGCAGCAGCTCAAGAAACTGCAGCTCAAGAAGCAGCATCTAAAAAAGCAGCAGCGGATAAAAAAGCAGAGATTCAAGAAAAATCATCCCAAGAATCAGCAACCAAACAAGCAGCAGACAAAAAAGCAGCTGAAGAATGTCGAAATACACCTGACCAATCCTTTAATGATGAATCAGCAGCTAAAAATCTGACGAGATCGGATGAATCTAATATTGGTAAACCAGTTAAAATGGGTTATCAGTGTTCAATATGTGCGAGCAGATTTAAAATGGAGATTTTATTGTTCAAGCATCTACATTTTTATCATGGTGTCAGAGAATCGGTGGCAGAGAAATTTAAAGTTTCCACTCCAACAAACAATTTTGATTGCTCACATTGTGGAGTGAACACTTCAAGTTTTAAATGTCTTAACTCTCATATAAAAAAGGATCATTTTACCTTATTAATGAAACATGCGAGAAAATTTAAAAAAACAAGTGCTGAAAAGGTGGCTAAAGAAGCAGCAGCTCAAGAAGCAGCAACTCAAGAAGCAGCAGCTCCAGAAGCAGCAGCTAAAGCAGCAGCAGCTAAAGAAGCTGCAGCTAATGAAGCAGCAGCGAAAGAAGCAGCAGCGAAAATAGCGGCAGCTAAAGAAGCAGACGCTAAAAAAGCGGCTGCTAATGAAGCAGCAGCTAAAGAAGCAGCAGCTAAGGAAGCAGCAGCTCAAGACGCAGCAGCTCAAGAAGCAGCATCTAAAAAAGCAGCAACGGATAAAAATACAGAGATTCAAGAAAAATCATCCCAAGAATTAGCAACCAAACAAGCAGCAGACAAAAAAGCAGCTGAAGAATGTCGAAATACACTTGACCAATCCTTTAATGATGAATCAGCAGCTAAAAATCTGACGAGATCAGATGAATCTAATATTGGTAAACCAGTTAAAATGGGTTATCAGTGTTCAATATGTGCGAGCAGATTTAAAATGGAGATTTCATTGTTCAAGCATCTACATTTTTATCATGGTGTCAGAGAATCGGTGGCAGAGAAATTTAAAGTTTCCACTCCAACAAACAATTTTGATTGCTCACATTGTGGAGTGAACACTTCAAGTTTAAAATGTCTTAACTCTCATATAAAAAAGGATCATTTTACCTTATTAATGGAACATGCTAGAAAATTAAAAAAAACAAGTGCTGAAAAGGTGGCTAAAGAAGCAGCAGCTCAAGAAGCGGCAACTCAAGAAGCAGCAGCTCCAGAAGCAGCAGCTAAAGAATCTGCAGCTCAAAAAGCAGCAGCTAAAGAAGCAGCAGCAGCTAAAGTAGCAGCGGCTAGAAATGCAAAGACTCAAGAAAAAGTGGCCAAAGAAGCAGCACCGAAAGAAATTGCGTCTAAAACATCTGAAGCTATAGAAACAGGACAAGAAAGTGATACGTCAGACGAATCCGTTGTTGAGGAAACGATTGCTTTGAGTTTCCAGTGTGTAATATGCGCTAGCGTTTTTCAAATGGAGGCTACTCTTTTGAAGCATCTGGCAAATAATCATAATATCAAAGCTTCTGCTGCAATGAACTTCAAAATTGCCACTCCGACATATTCACTCAACTTAAAATGTTCGTATTGTGGAGCAGAAACTTTAAGTGTAAAAGCTTACAACGCACATATAAAAAAACAACATCATAACTTATTTGAGAAGTATATAAGTAATAAAAACAATACAGCGGCTAGAGAAGCAGGGGCCACAGGAGCAGCAGCTCAAGAATCAGCAACCGAAAAAGCAGCAGACGTAGAAGCATCTGAAGAAAGTGAAAATACATCTGATGGATCCGTTTATGTAGAATCAGCCGCAGAAAGTCTTAGTCCATCGGATGAATCTGATTTTGAGGAAGCACTTCATATTGGTTATCGGTGCTCAATATGTGCGAGCATTTTTAAAATGCATATTAATTTAAGATGCCATCTTCAATATTATCATGGTATCAGTGCATTGCAGGCAACGAAATTTACAATTTCCTCTCGAACAGACGATTTTGATTGCCCACTTTGTGGAGACAACTCTACAAATTTAAAGTGTCACAATGCTCATATTAAGAGGAAACATTTTGACTTGTTAATGAAAAATGCAAGTTCTAAGAGTTTTAGGAGTCAGAAGGAGCCACGATCCTCTGCACTGGGGGATACGACTAGACAGAGAAAGAGTTATAAATGTTCATTATGCAAGAAGGTTTTCGCGACATACGGATCAGCTAGATCGCATAGAAGACGATTTCACCCAGAAATGTTTAATCAACCGATAATCATTGAGCAAATCGAGGAACATAATGAAGAAGACAAATCGTTCCAATGTACGATTTGCAAAGATGTGTTCGACAATTACAACGCGGCACGATATCACAGGACTAAGTATCACCCGGATGCTAAGCGTTTCAAGTCCGTTATACGAAGGCTATCAAACCAAAAATGTCAACCAGCATCCACCCAATTTAAAACAAAAGTGGGATCCAATAAAAGACCTTATCCAAATTATGAAGAAGAAAATGAAAAAGTTAAAAAAGCAAATGTTGTGAACGAGGAACCACTAATTGAAGATGCCGCTAGCCATAGCAATGACAAAATTAAGTTATGGTTCTGTGATAGTTGTGAATGTTTTTACACGAATAAAAAACACATTGAATGGGGTATGCCGGCATGTAGGAAAGTCAAGACCATGAAATATATTTGCACGCGTTGTGGCCTATATTTCACATCAAAAATGTTGAGGAAGCATCGAAATATTCATAAGGACAGGATTGTGACTCTCCAGGATTATACATTTGTAAACTGTACCGATTCCTCGGCATTCATTCCAAAACCGCCCAAGTATCCTCAATGTTCAAGATGTAATATACACTTCCTAAAGAAGACACATGTTAAATTGCACAATTGTGATGGCGATGCTTGGGAAGACAAATCAATAATTTGCGGCGACTGTGACCAGAGGTTATGGCCATCAGCTTATAAGCTTCACAAACAGTTTCATATGTATGAAAACCGAGTGCGTGGGAACAAATCCCAGGACAATAACGTTTCTCAAGAAACTAAAACCTTACCAATACATTCGAGTATAGTATATTCCTGTTCGGATTGTGGCATCTTCACAGATAAATATAATCACGCAGTGGAACACAGTCAACACCACTTGAATGACATTGTGGACGTCAATAAAACATTTGTGAAAACATGCAAGATATGCGACATGGAATTCGAGGCAACCGCTTATGCCAATCATTCCAAGCTGCACGAAAACAAAAAAGCACTAAACATTGATAAAAACTCTTTCAAGATCCTCTCATATAACTGTAAAAACTTACGCAGAGGCCGCTGGTTGAAATTATTCAGTGGCTTACCTAAAAAGGTCAAGCGTTCTATTCTTTCGCAAAGTATGTATAAAGTGACACCAAATGTTCGCATGAAACCCTTAACAAGTGGTAGTAAGTCGTCGTTTATTTACCAGTGCGCAAACTGCATGTTTTATATAGATGAGAATTTAGTTTACGAACACACTCACATGAGAAACTGCTCCATACAAGATCACGATAAAAATGCAACTGAAATCGATGGAAAATCAAACATAATACTTTTCAATCATGAGTACGATATTGCTTTTAACAAAATGCTTAAACAACGTTGATAAAAGCGAAAGGCATTAAATGAAACCTCACATACTTTGTATCATTTTCAGGCCACACACCAAAAATCAGAGCAATAGAAGCAATAGTTTAGCCACAGGATATTTTTAAAGATTTTTCTTAGATAAAACACGATGGATCTTCCCTAGCAGCTGACCAAGAACATTGGCATAGCTACCTAGAGTCATTCTTAAAATGACAAAATTCACTTCTTCACACTTCAAATTAACTTATGATGAACAGCGGCATCGTCGCTGCCGCTGTTCATCATAAGTTCCCAATACAAACAAGGCGCTACGCTATGCGATGTTGCCATTCCGATACGCAGGTCAGAGGACATTTTTGCAAAGGATGTTTAAGTTTAACTTCGACTATTCAGCTATTTAATTTCTTTGAAAAAAAGTTTTCTTGTATTTTTCACGTAAACTTTTTTTATTAGTTTCAAATTAATCGTAAGCACGTATAGCATACGTGGTTTCATGTAATGCCTCTCGTTTTTATCAACGTTGTATAAAAAAGAAAACCCACAAGTAAACAACGATGTTTCTCAAGCCACGGCATCAAAAGGAGCCCCGCGATTCAATTCTTTAAACTTACGTGAACACTTATAATATAATACATTATGGAGGAGCGAGGTATGAGAATCCTCCATTTAAAAGAGAAGAACTTCCGCCAGGCTCATGCCTTGGGACCGCGGTCCAACTGTTGATGTTGGATGCTTGTTATATATATCTCAAATCTTGAGAGAATCTCGATATCGCGATGTAGGGTTCTCGCGTGATTCTACTCGTTCATAGATGTCGCCACATCACTCCCTTCTTACACCAGAGGCCAATCTGTGTTGCTGCATCATTGCTGATAAGCTTGCAAGTGCCAGTGCTGCTCGGAAGTCTACGGTGAGTCGAGACTGAGCGGAATTGCTGCGATGGGTTGAGGCTTCCCACAGTAGTCCACGTGTGCAGAAACCGCCACGCCGGAGAGTGAGGAGCCAGCTGAGTCCCGGACGTGTGTAGCTGGTGAACTGTGGTGTGGGCGATGCAAAGCATCATTACAAAGCCCACAATAGAGATGGATGCGACTCAGTAAAATGTTAAAGTTGATCTCATCATCGCAGTATATATACCATAGGAAGGTTTGATGGACCTCATTCAAAAGCTAGAATGTTATTTTTGATAAGACATTCTAAGACTGAAGGAATGGTATACCGACGAGATTCTCGACTTTCCAGACGTGAAGTATAGTTATGTATTTTCTAATTAATTAATCAACTCAGCTGTGACCATTGTAAGATTATACAAAAACAAATATCTAGTAACTAATTCTGGATCTCCTTCTCTGTCAAGTACCAAACAAGGAAACTCAACAGGAAATCGACAGGAAGGATCTTCAGAACGTATAAGACCCGCTGACACTGACTCGACGCACGAGCACCACAGATGTGTTACCTTGCAGACCGCCGCGGTGTTGGACAGAAAGACACTCATTTTCAGTCCGGATGTTTTTGTATAATCTTATGTATTTTCTGACTATTGAATGGTCTATAGTTAGATGTAAGATATATTGGGATTGAGAAGAAATTTATTTTACAAGACAAAAGCTGTTCCCGCTGTTCCCAGCATGCGTATCATGAACCTTCGCAGGCCTACGTAGAATATTTCACTAACGTTCTATCTCTATCGGCTAAATATTATTTAAATGCATAGGATTCAAACATTGATCTAATTGTATTTTAAAATGCTAAATTAAGGATTATTTTTGATGTTATACTTCTTTGGGAGCGTTATGAATAAATGATGAGAGTGAAATTTTAAGATGCGCGCGCATCAATGTAGCAAAAAATTCTCACGGATGAAGTTAGCTGATAACGGTCTCTCCGGAACATCGCACAAATCGCAACTGTCAGTGTCAATGAGTGAGTTGTCAATAATACTAATAATAACTTAACAGCGTCAAAAATAGTTATTTGTTGCTACAGACAGGTGCAAAGAATTTGGACACTACAATTTCACGACAGAATAGTAAAGACAAATGCTTTTAGTGGAGTTTTTCTCACCAATAATTTCGGGTATAACTTCTTACGTGCGTACATAAGTACACACACGTCTTTACTGAGAAATGCCGACAATAAACTCAGCAATAACTGTTTTCAAAACGAGCTTAGATTTATTAAGTCTCACTGACAATACTGTGTGTTGTAGCGGACGTTAATAATTCGAAATATGTCAATAGAAAATAAAATAGTTTCAGTCGTGAAATTGTAGTGTCCAAACTCTTTGGACCTGTCCATAAACGAATAACATTTTTTGACGTTGTTCAGTTATTATTGACAATGCCATCATTACTCACTCATTGACACTGACAGTTGCGATTTGTGCGATGTTCCGGAGAGACCGTTATCAGCTAACTTCATCTGTGAGAATTTTGTGTTACCCTGACAGCTCAAAATTTCACTCTCATCTATTTTTCATAACGCGCCTAAAGAAGTATAACTTCAGAAACAGAATCTGTATTAAAAACAGATTATTCATAAGTCTCAATTTCATAATGACTCTCTTAAATTTAGACGACCTGACTGTTTACTTTTATGTCATAGTGATCGATTGAACGGTATACAAGCTGATGGGTTACAGCGCCATCTATTGGCGAGTTAATGTAAAATGTATAGCATAAAAACCTTCGCAGTGAAATAACACTTAGATGTGGCAACTTTCATGGTGATCAGTCGAACTGTGTTGGAGTTTATATACCTCATAAGCATTTTTAGTTATATATAGGTTAGGTATTTGGTCTATAATTGCATTCGTGCATGCTTGTACATGTTTCACATGCGTACTTTTGGTTTAGACGCATGTGCGACCCGCATAAACTGGCATCGGGTAATAAACAGGTGCAACAAGTCACAATAAGTTAAATATAATAGTTTTATAATATTTTTTGTATAACCTCACTTCGAAAGTACTTAATAAATTTTAACAAAAATATTTTTGTATGAGTAAGTAATAATTATAAATAAATTTAATATTACCTCGTAATTGGCCTTTTATTTGACACCTGTTCGGAGGGCCCAGCTGTTGCCTGTATACTGAAGTAAGTCCATAGAACATTTATACTCACGAGAAGAATGACAAGCACTTACATAAAATATGGGACAGAAATTTAGCCATCTAGTGGCAGCCCACAAAAACTTGACTGACATGTATACTAGGCGGGAAAGTTAAATCTTAGAAATTAGGTATATATACCTACATATATGTACGGTTATAGTATACAATAAGTATAATAATATATATTATTGAAAAATAGTAATGAACTGGTGGAATTGTGGTTTTTAAATGCTACTATGTAATCATTATTTTATTGTTATTTTTTGAGCCTGTAATAAAGGAAAAAAAAAAAAAATTAAAAAAATGGTATCAGTTTTACAAATTTATTTCTGCAATATGTAGTGTACAAATGTTATACAAAATAATAATCACAATCTCACTTTAGATTTAGTTATCCCTGAACTAAAACGGCTGATAGCTTATGGTAACGAGATACATCTTGAAGATGATGTTACTAATCATTGAAGAACAAAAATATGATATAAAGTTTATTGATAATTACTGCTTATTGATAGTGTGTGCCGCTTCACGGAGGCTTCTGAGAGCTTACCTCTCACGTGATTAGTAGTTTTAGCGTAGTTAGCGAAAGAGACAGAGCATGGAGGCCGCGACGAAACATCCTCGAGTTTTATTTTCCTTACAGAATCGAGCCCGTGGTTTGAATTGAATTCTGATTTCCTATTAACGCGTAAAATTCTGAGTTAGTAGGTAATGCAAGGTGTCCACGCGCATCAGTGTAACACAAAATTCTCGCGGATGAAGTTAGCTGATAACGCTAACGGTCTCTCCGGAACATCGCACAAATCGCAACTGTCAGTATCAATGAGTTAAAAATGACACTTATTCGAGGATGTTTCTACTATACTCTGTATCTATCGCTTACTACCCTAATACTACTAATCACGTGAGAAGTAAGCTATCCGATGCCTCCGAGAAGCGGCTCGACGACAAAGTTTGTATTAGCTAAATAAGGGGGCAGATCAGCCCTACAAGCTATACAAATAAACCTATGGAGATGTCGTCAATCAAGCCTGCTTGCGGCGGCGTCGTGTGGCGGGTCGCTTACTTCCCTACAATATGGCGAGGAGGGCGATGGCTGCCACATGCGTCATGCTTGTGAACAGGTGCTGCTTGTGGGGGCTGGTCAGCTTTAGTTTGTTTGTATTTTTTTAAATAAGATATTCATTTTATTGTTTAGTAATTCTTCACTTCTGCGATAACACACAGGTTTTGTCAGTGAGACTAAATAAATATTTTGTAATAAATCTAACATCATTTTTAAAAAGAGCAATAGCTGACTTTATTGCCGGCTCTTCTCAGTAAAAAACAACCTTCCGAACCGGTATTAGAGTCAGACTACTCATAAGTGCTTGTACAGGCCTATATATCATTTTAATAACATCACGGCCTTTGATGTGAATTATACATATAACGGATTGACAGGAAGGGTTAAGCGAAGCGGTCTTGGCAATTGTCCTCCGTCGTGGGCGTGTTGTACCAGGAACGTTGAAATAATACCACGTATGCAATTAATAGCAATCACTTATTTTATTCCAATACACTTACACACAAAATATAACGTAAAACACAGGATGCAAATGGATTATGAGCCAATAGGTTAGAACGCGTGCACCTCTCGCGCTGTCCGTCTAATGATCGACCGACGTCACCGCGTAGGCGCAGACTTGCTACTCTATTCGGGGTTACCCGCTCATATTTTAATATTCGACGCATTCAAACATTAAACCGATTTACTTAAATGACTATTTTTCTAATTTTAAATCCAACAACAACAAATCTACGGAATTACAATCAGTTTTGCTTTAGTTATTAACGAAACTCAAAGATTAGATGCTCTCTTTCTAAGGTGTCACGCCGTCACATATATAATGTTATTTATACTATTTATACTCTGTATTACCTATATAACCCGAGATTCGTCAGTTCCCTCGGGAACGCGGGTATATCCGCGAGAAGGTAGCTATTCTAAATATTTTCTATTCTAAATAATGAGGGCAACGAAAATTTACAAACAATGATTTCTGTATTATTTATATTGGTGAGGAGGATTTCCGAAAAACGCATAATTATATAGAACTAGTCCAATTTATTCGCGAAAAACTAGTAACATTGAATCACACAAATTTTATAATATGTTTACCAACTTTTAAATACATGGATAATAGTAACATTATGTTTAATAGCCGAATAGATACTTTTAATAATTTACTTTATATGGATGTCGAAACTTATAATTATGCGTACATCTTAGATTCAAATTTAAATCTTCCTTATACTTACGATACATATAGCGAACGCAATGCAACAATAAATAATAAAGCTTTTGCGATTATTGTATCAAATTTGCTAGACCTAATCGTAGACCTAAGCACCATGAAATCATCACACTCAGCTGATAGTCCCCAAATAAGAAGTGCTGAATTTCTAGCAGACGGCAAAACACAACTAAATACTCAGTTTTTTCTGTAAATACCTCACTATTCTCCATCAGAATATAGCGGGACTAATTAACAAATCGGATGTACTAGCAGTCAAATTGGAAGAGTTCCATAATAACGGAACCTTCATAGACGTCGTCTGCATAACAGAACATTTTGTTGAGACAGGTTACGAGTATTTGTTACATATACCAAATTTCTGCCCAGCGGCTTTCTTTTCTAGAAATGTTAAACGGGGCGGAGCTTGTATATTTGTTAGACAAGGACTTCAGTACAAGGAAATATCACAAATAGCAAAGCAATCAGTACCCGGTATATTTGAATGCTGTGGTATAGAACTCATATCGCATAAAATTATCATTGTCTGCATATATAGGATACCAAAACAAAATTATAATGTATTTTATGAAAAATTGGATAATATATTAGGAATAATTAACTTACATTCAAATAAAAATATTATCTTAAAGGGAGATTTTAATATTGATGTACTAAAAAGAAAAAAATCAAAATTCAAAACCATTTATTCAGTTTAGGCCCTCAGAAGGCACTTATGAAGGTCAAATTTAAAGTTACTGAAGCTACTACCGGTTCGGAAGTCAGCTTTCAACTGAGAAGAACCGGCAAGAAACTCAGCAAGGTTACATTCTTTTTTATTTTATTAAATTCTTTTTTATCTATTCTGACTTTTTGGCTATTTTATAATATCAATTTTACATATTTTTATATTTAACAATTACAAAATACTTAATAAAGCTAACATTCAAAAACAAAAAAAAAGAAATAACAAGACTACAAAATAGAAAATGACAATAATTACTTACAACTTAAACAAGAAAATTAGAGGTGCACTGTGCAGAGAGCAGCTATTTCCATACATTTTTATCTTCAATATAATGAACCTTGTAATACGCTTTTTCTTTCAAAACTTTCCTAATATAATTTTTAAATTTATGATCAGACATTTTGGTTACTGAAAGCGGTATCTTATTATAAAATCGAACACAATTACCAAGAAATGACTTGTTTACTTTAGTTAGTCTAAAATATGGAACAACTAACTTCTCCCTTTGTCTTGTATTAATATTATGGATATCCAATTTTGACTCAAACATTCCTATGTTTCTACGTATAAACATTATATTTTCATAAATATATAATGAAGGCAATGTCATTATATTTATTTCCCTAAATAAATCTCTTAATGATTCACGGGGACCCATACCGTAAATTGCACGAATTGCTCTTTTTTGTATAATAAATATTGATTCTATATACGCTGCTGCTCCCCAAAATAAAATACCATAGGACAAGAGGCTATGAAAATATGCAAAATAAACTAATTTGGCTGTCTCAACATTCGTCAATTGTTTAATTTTCCTAACAGCAAATGCAGCCGAACTTAACTTAGCAGCTAGAGTATCAACCTGAGGTCCCCACTGCAATTTATTGTCTAATGTAAGACCCAAAAATACCGTTTTATTAACAAGATCAATATGGCTCCCATCTATTATTATTTGGCTATCTACTTGTGCTACATTCGGTAAAGAAAACCTTAAGCATTTAGTTTTCCTTGAATTTAGTAATAGATTATTTGTAGCAAACCACCCACAGACAATTGACATAGTATGATTAACTTTAGTTAGATCTTTGTCTTTTCTATCAACTTTAAAAATTAATGATGTATCATCAGCAAACAAGACAATATCTGTGAGATCATTTACAACATATGGCAAGTCATTTATATATACTAAAAACAAAAATGGACCTAAAATTGAACCCTGGGGTACCCCCATTTCGACTAAAGAGCCCTTGGATGTTGTGCCAGTAATCCCTACCTTTTGTTGACGATTTGATAAATAAGATAAAACAAGATCATGAGCAGTTCCACGAATTCCGTAGTAGTCAAGTTTTAGAAGTAGTGTACGGTGGTCAACGCAATCGAAAGCCTTGGATAGATCACAAAAAATGCCAATCGCATCCTGAGAATCCTCCCACGCGCCATAAATGTGTCTCAGCAATGCTGCTGCCGCATTGGATGTAGATCTTCCCTTCGTGAAACCGAACTGATGACCATGCAATATCTTATGCTTAGTAAAGTGACCTAACATTTGATTAAGCAGCAGTTTTTCAAAAATTTTACTAAGTGCTGGCAGAACGGAAACTGGTCTGTAATCAGAAGGATTCTCCTTACAACCGGACTTAAAAATAGGTACTATTTTACTGTATTTCATCAAATCAGGAAAACAACCCTGATCAATACATTCATTAAAAATATTTGACAAAACCGGTGCAATCACTGTTATTATTGATTTTACGATTGTTACTGATAAGCCCCATAAATCTTCAGTACTTTTCATATTGAGCGAATTAAAAGTATTTAAGATATCGCTAGCATTAATATGCTCAAATTTAAAACTAGGAAATATATTATGAATATGCTGTTTGAGTAAAGATTCTACTACAGAGTTTGAATGTTTTCTGTTACAATACAATTTAAGACTAGCACTTTACGAACCCACGAGACTGAGTAGCAGCACGTGCATTGATAACTTTGCACATAATTATAAAAAAGAATGCAAGACTGCAATCATCGATTTAGCTATTTCAGACCACACATCTCAATTACTTAGTGTACCTATTGATAAAACATGTATACTAAAATTTTGGAAAACAATAAAGCAGGATATTTCCAAAGAAAACTTACAAAATTTTAAAGGTCATTTGGAAAACCTGTCTTTCGTACATGTATACAATGCCAAAAATGCAAATGAATCATATGATCGTTTTATGGAAGATTTTTTGATGCTGTATGGGTTATGTTTCCCGAAAATAATGAGAACCATAAAGTCGAATAAGAAAACTAAATGGATATCACGTGGGATAAAAATATGTAGCCAAAAACAAAGACAGCTTCTCTGGGCATATAGATTTAGTCCTAATTTAAAAAATAAACTAGTTTTTAAAAGATATAGTACACTCTATAGGAGAATTATAAAGTTGACTCAAAAAGCTCAAAATAATTATTTCATTAATACTTCCCAGAATAAATCAAAGGCTGCTTGGAAAATAATCAACATATCTAAATTAAGTTTACCTAAAGAACAAATAATGTCCATAAAAAGAGATGATTTGACTTTTACAAATCCTGTGGATATAGCAAATGAATTTAATAATTACTTTATTGATGAAATTAAAAATAATAATAAAATTAACACTATTTACAAACCTAATGTAGAGAATATTACTCCACACTCACTATTTATGTTACCTGTTTCAAGTAATGACATAATAAAAATAATTAATAGCCTTAAAAATACTAATACTGTTGGTTACGATGGGGTATCCACCAAGGTGATCAAAAACGTAAAGGAAATTATAGCGCCAACGTTAGCACATATTATAAACTTATGTATCACTGAGGGTATATTCCCTAATAGTCTAAAACAAGTGATTATTAAACCCATACATAAAAGACATAATAAAACAGATATAAAAAATTATAGACCGATTGCAAAAATTCCAATATTTTCCAAAATTATTGAAAAACTAATTTATAATTCTATATACAATTTTTTTGACAAGTATAAACTCTTCTGCAATGAGCAGAAAGGTTTTCGGAAGAATACATCCATTAACATGGCACTATATGACTTGCTATCAGATATCATGACATCTGTTGATAAAGGTAATCCAGTTTGTGCTATTTATACTGATATGACCAAAGCATTTGATTGAAATGAAATGAAATGAAATGAAATATTTATTCAAATAGGCCTTCACAGGCACTTATGAATGGTCAGACTCTAACACCGGTTCGGAAGGTTGCTTTTACTGAGAAGAGCCGGCAAGAAACTCAGCAATTACTCTTTTCAAAATAAGATTTTGTACATAAAGATGTGTCCTGCTGGAGCGAGCGCTACACCCAAGCATTGTCGTCATTAAAATAATCATTTGTATTGTAGAAAGCCTTTTGTACTAAAACTGTCTTAATTCTTTCCTTAAATTTTTGTAAAGGCAAATTTAAAATTTCAGCAGGGATTTTATTATAGATGCGTGCACTAAGTCCTAAAAATGAGCCTTGCACTTTTTGCAGTCTATATGCAGAAGTGACAAGTTTATCCTTATTTCTAGTATTGATGGAGTGCATATCACTCTTTTTGACATAAAGACTAATATTTTGATGTACAAATATTATGTTTGCATAAATATACTGCGATGCAACTGTGAGGATATCAATTTGTTTAAACTTTTCTCTGAGGGAAGCTCGAGAACTCAAATTATAAATTGCTCGAACTGCTCTTTTTTGCAATATAAAAATTGTTTCTATATCAGCAGCTTTACCCCAAAGCAAAATGCCGTAGGTCATAACACTATGAAAGTAGCTAAAATAAACTAATCTAGCCGTATCGACATCTGTAATCTGCCTAATTTTTCTAACTGCGTAAGCTGCTGAACTAAGTTTTCCCGCAAGACATGATATTTGTGTCCCCCATTGAAGTTTTGAGTCTAAAGTAATTCCTAAGAAAACTGTTGACTCAACTAGGCTAAGAGCTTCATTGTCTAACATTAAACTACAGCCTAGTTTTTTAACATTGGGTAATGCAAATTTAATACATTTAGTTTTTCTTGCATTTAAAACAAGATTATTAACAGTAAACCAATTTAATACCTGGGCCAATGCATCGTTTACATCGTCATAGTTGTATTTCAGTCTATCAACACCAAAAATCAGTGAGGTATCGTCAGCAAACAGTACAATTCCACAGGTATTTCTTACGTAAAATGGAAGGTCATTGATATATACTAAAAATAGAAAAGGCCCTAGAATAGAGCCCTGGGGTACACCCATATGCACAGGAGAACCAGATGATTTAACTCCATTCACATTAACACTTTGAGTTCTCTCACTAAGGTACGATTTCATCAAATTAAGTGCTGCACCCTTAACTCCATAATAGTCTAATTTACGCGTAAGTGTCTGATGGTCAACACAATCAAAAGCTTTAGATAAATCACAGAACACTCCAATAACATTCTGCGACTTTTCCCAAGCGTTGAAAATTTGTTTCAAAAGTGCTACCCCGGCATCAATAGTGGAACGACCTTTAGTAAAACCGTACTGCTCACTATGTAAAAGTTTATTTGAATTAAAGTGAGCAAGTAGTTGCGTTAAAATAATCTTTTCGAATACTTTGCTTAGGGCTGGCAAGATAGAAACGGGCCTATAATTGGTTGGATCACTAGGATCTCCGGCCTTGAACAAAGGTATAACTTTGCTATGTTTCATTAAATCCGGAAATTTACCAAAATCTACGCATCGGTTAAAAATTTGAGCTAAATGGGGAGCAATATTATCAATTATACCCTGCAAAACTGTTACTGATATACCCCATAAGTCGCCAGTCCGTTTAACTTTTAAACTTTTGAAAGTTTTGATGACATCGTAAGGAGTGATATGCCTAAACCTAAACAATTCATTACACTCTGATACGTTAGTTTTTAACAACGATTCAGCATCTGCTGGTGAAGAATCCAAGGAGCTGGTTGTGGCTATAGGTATGTCAGTAAAAAAATTATTAAAAGCAAGTGCAATTTGATTATCATCACAGATAATATTTCCGTTAATATTTAATTCAATGCGCTTATTATTGTTTTGAGTTTTACCTCTTTCTGAATTAATTATGTTCCAAGTAGTTTTTACTTTGTTATTTGATTGGCTTATCTTATTTCTCAGATATATAGATTTTGCCGAAGTGCAAGCTTTTTTAAACACTTTGGAATATTTTCTTACATATTCAATAAAATCGATATTTTGATTGTATTTCTTCATACCATACAGCTCATACAACATAGCTCTACTTGTGTAAATACCAACTGTTGCCCAGTCGTTAAACTTAATTTTATAATTTTCCTTGAAGGTCTTAAGTTTAAAAGCTTTATTAAATTCGGTTTTTATAAATTCAAAGAGTTCAGTATAGAGACCATCCGGCTCGTCCTGTGCCATGCTAACAGAAACTATATTTTTATTAACGTTATCTTTGAATCGAGCGATACGATTCAAAGTGATGGGCCTACAAGTTATTTTAAGCGGCATATCATTCGATTCATTTACAAAAACTACCTTCTGGCCGCAATGATCAGAAGTTAATTCAGTAATAATTGATTTCTCAAGTGCATCACAGCTGCAAAACACATTATCGAGACAAGTGGCAGAAGTTCCCGTAATTCTGGTAGGCTCACAAAATAAATTAATAAGATTAAATGATTTAAATAAATTAATAAGTCTTATAGTTGTGGGAGAAGCTACTAATAATTGAAATCGCCACATACTATAACATTCTTATTACAAGTTTGAGCTTTCTGTAAAGCATCTTCTACCACCATTTCAAATAAGTTATAGTCACCTAAGGGGGGACGATACACGCAAACTATAACAAAGCGCTCAAGCTCCACACAGGACAATTCAACAGTGCGCTCGATAGATAAGTCTACAATGTCTTTACGGAGGTAAAAACCTCTAATGTGATTTGAAACTAAAATTAAGCTACCACCGTGTATAGCTGTCCTTCTTACGAACGCACTTAACAATTTATACTTAGGAATACTTATTAATAACTCAGAATTCTTCAACCAATGTTCAGTGACACACAATACATCAACATTATGGTATTCAACAAATAATTGCATTTCCAATTCTTTGCCAGCTAGGCCCTGAATATTCTGATGAACTATATTTAATTTATTGAGCTTAGCTTTTGTCCTAATATAAGAAAACCCTCCCCACCACTGGCATTATTATCAATAACACCAGTGTCAATATTCCCAACTAAGCTACTTGTAGCTTGGTCATAAATATGTATATTTCCTGCTAGCAATGTAGCGATCTGTTTCTTATACTTAATAGGCAGATACATAGTATCTTTTGTCAATTTAAAATTAAATATAAAACTATTTATGTCAAAATAAAACATGGCGTTGTGGCGTTATGTTAGATTTAAATAATATATTTATAAATACATAGAATATTTTAGTTATTGTTAATCATACATACTTATATATCGATAAAAGATATAATTGAATATTGGTTACACTATATTTATATAATTACTTAAAATAGAAATATAAAATATATACATTTAATATTGATGTTAAAATAAATATTTTGTGTGTTGAAGCGGACAAGCAAACCACTTTATTAGTAGTGAGTAAATCCTTGGTTAGCGAGTCTACGTCACACCGAGCGCGCGGCGAACTTGCGCGAGCGCAGCCGGCCGTCAGTCAGCTGCCTACCACACTCGCGAACACTGTGTCGCCTTGCTCGCTGCCACGCATTATACTCGCCGCTATTTAGTTTATGTTACATTATTGTG
Organism: Habrosyne pyritoides; assembly: GCA_907165245.1. Lineage (NCBI taxonomy): Eukaryota > Metazoa > Arthropoda > Insecta > Lepidoptera > Drepanidae > Habrosyne > Habrosyne pyritoides. The sequence goes on from OU015615.1 coordinate 842,085, forward strand.
TTTGAAACTATCTTCTTGCTATCGCTGATATCTTCTACTCCTTCTATCTATTCTTCTGTGAACTGTATGTGCATCTACAAATAAACTGTTTCTTCTTTGGTGACTGTGCTATCCTTCTTCACCTTCCACGTGCTACAAATCTCATACCCAATCCGCTAAAGCGTCACTATGACGATGAATTAAATTATATAGTGTCATATTCATGTCATATATGTGCTTATTCTGTTCCTGAGACAACAAGTTAGAATAAGGAAAGGCACATAAAACAAATTGACAATTATATTGGCTGTGTAAGTCAAGCAACTTGTCGAAACTATTAATAATGCCCTTTTTCCGGACGTTTAAACTATCTCCACAAAGTATGATTACAGTTGTATTATGATGGAGTTCCTGTGCATTTACATTTTTAATTAATTGCTCATAAGAAGCACCGGGATAACATTTGTTTACAACCTTTTCTTTTAACACGTTATTAATAAGTGGGCCGAAACCTTGACCAATTTTATCGCTAATAACAATAGTTTGTTTTACCAAGTCCAGTGTTTGTAACGTCAGGTTTGTAGATTTACTAGTGTTCAACTCTGTCTGTGAAGCAGAACTAAAATTTGCATTGGAACAGGTACAATGATTATTTACAAGAGAGTCCAGCCGTTCACTATTATATTCGCTTAATTTTATGAGTTCATCTGCCGTTGAAATATGCTCGTTAATTTGTAATTGAGCACTATAATACTTTTTATTAATAGCTTCTAAAGAGCTCTTCAAATTATTTATTTCTTCGAGAAGAAGTTGCGTATCACTCTCGTACAAATCCCTACTTTGCTGAAAGCTAATATTACATGTTTCTAATTTTTCGACTAAATTAAACCGTTCTTTTTTTAATAATATGTTATTTTTGTGGGTCGACTTATATTTCTTTAAAAGTTTTTGTGATTTATTTATTATTTTGTTGAACCTGATGTATTTTTTTAATTTATTCCGGCTATTGAAATATGTTACATTTGAGATAGTATCGCGTGGACTAGATTCGTCGTCAGAAGTCAAATCAATGGTCGACAGAAGCTCATTAGAGTTAATATCCGAGTTACAGGCTAGTAATTCATCATAAAGGCTCTGAGTAGCGTCACTTTCCCGAGATACTTTAACAGTCTCAAGCTCGACAATAGACTTATGAGCGTCATTTAAGCTGATCTCAAGTTCGGTGATGCGACCCAGAGCCCTCACATATGTATCGCTACATTGGCTAAATGAGTCCACTTCGGCCTGGAGCTGGTTACACCGATCGACGACATCTGCGTACTTCGTATTTAATTTCGCGAGATCTTGTTTAAGTTCCTGTGTGTAAGATTATGTGGATCATACAGTTCTCCTGCAGAAATTAGATGTATATGGCATAAGAGGGAACATTCATAAACTCTTGGAATCATACTTAAGCTATAGAACTCAATATACAGAAATCTCCAGGATAGATCCAAAAAGTAAATTAGAAACTACATACAAATCTAAACCAAGGTACATAAAATATGGTGTACCTCAAGGTAGCGTGCTGGGTCCACTACTGTTTTTAATATACATAAATGATCTCCCAAAAATGACAAAACACAAAATGGTTCTCTTTGCAGATGACAGTACAGCTATTATAGAATGCAATAATCCAATTAATTATCAAAATGAAATTAATAATTCTCTCTCTGACATCATAAATTGGCTTGACAATAATAATTTAATAATTAATTTAAATAAAACAAAAGTTATGCACTTCCACCAACGACGAGTAAACTCAAGCATTAATGTTGCCTATAACGAATGTAAAATAGAAGAAGCAAGTAATGTCAAATTCTTAGGTATCACAATAGATAGTAAGCTCACTTGGAAGGCTCACATTGAAGAGACATGTAAGCGATTAAGTAAATCTGCATACCTACTGTTTCAGTTATCAAAAAAGGTAAATACTGAGACACTACTAACGGCGTATCACGGACTAGTAGCCTCAGTTTTGAGATATGGTATTATTTTTTGGGGACAATCGACTGATAGAGAACTTGTATTTAGGTTGCAAAAAAGATGTATAAGGTCCATGTGTAGTCTAAAAACGACAGACAGCTGTGTTTCATATTTTAAATCGCTAAAAATATTGACACTGCCGGCATTGTATATCCTAGAAACTGCATTGTTTGTAAAAACTAATCCACGTTTATTTCAAAAAGTTTCTGATGTAAAGAATAAATCAATACGCACTCAATATATAAATCACCTGTGCAAAGTCAATTGTAAAACAGCTTTAATGAGTAAGAGTTTTTTTGGTTTAGCTCCAAGAATTTATAATAATATTCCAAATTTAATAAAATGTATGCCCTTACCAAAATTCAAAAAAGAATTGACTAAACTATTAATCCAAAAATGTTATTATAGAATTGACTAAAATATTAATCCAAAAATGTTATTATAGAATTGATGAGTTTTTTATTTAATCATAACATATGTAATTTAATTTGTTAATTATTTTTTTATAATTGTTATTTATTTTTAATTTATAAATATTATTCCTTTAATTTGTATGCCTTTCATGGCAAAACATAGAGCACAACCTGTCAATTTAAGATCTAAATTATGTACACCTATGTTTCACAAATAAATGATTCTGATTCTGATTCTGAACGTCTATAGAATTAACAAAAAAATATTCTCATTGCCAAAACCATACAAATGTTTATGTTACACCTGTATCTATATGGCTTAGTGCTTTACACTTGAATCTACATCTACACTAATATTATAAAGAGGAAAGATATGTATTTTTGTATGTAACGAGAAAACTTAAAAACTACTGGACCGATTTTAAAAATGCTTTCAACATTGGGAAGTTACGCTATCTCCAAGTGACAAATAATTTATTGTTTTTCGAAAAAAACATTGGTATATTTACTAAAACTCTAATAATATAACCCAAGGTGTAAAAAATAACCTTGAAAATTCCTAACATTGCGTGCGCCGCGAAAACTATTGCTGACAGAAAGAATGCGGGCGAAACCGCGGGGGACAGCCAGTAAATTATAAAGATAAAATAGAGGGTTCCGTGAAACAGTTAAAATGATAAATTCTATTATTTACAAATAAATGTATAATTTCCGTTAACAGACAACAATGTAATCTACTTGAACTTTAATATAATGGCACTGTCGCACTGTATATATGTAGTATGTAAGTCTGAGACCGAGGGGCCCCCTGAGCTTGGGGGCCCCGGGCCACTGCCCCGTCTAGCCCTCTGGTAGCTACGTCACTGGTCTAGACCCCAAGCTCGCTGTGTTATTTGAATCTTTACAATCTATGACGTAGCGGCAATGGGATTTTACCAATATCATAAATAAATAAATAATGTAGTATGGCTACCAGGTAACTGATATACTACATATACTACTTTTTAAATACATACTTGTATAGATATTTACACCCAGACACAGAACAAACAGACATATTCATGCACACAAATGTTTGTCCTGGGTGGGAATCGAACCCACGACCTTCGGTTTGGCAGTCAGGGTCTCTAACCACCAAGCCAACTGGCCCGTCAATATAGATATCATACTCATTGTAAAGAAATAAAATAAAACTTGAGAGGTGTCAAGGGACACCCGGATGGAACGAAGATACGCATTGGAATTGACCAAAACGCTGAGTTTAGGTCCAGTGTTGAGAAAAACTTGCAATCTCTCGTCTTTAGTATTAGGTCTTCAATAAAAGATCAAGACTGTGCTAATAATTACTAATTATACTAATTTATAAATGGAACACAATTTTAAACATGTTGTATGTAGCCTTTAAATAAATTATGAAAAAAACAAACCCAATAATAAACCATATCATTTGAATTTCGAAAAAAAGTGTCGTTACAACTGTCTAGCCCCCTTTCACAACGCGCGATAAGGAACTTCGTTCCAAAAACACGGCGATATTTTAGTATCTACATAAGATGACAGAGATAGAACCCCGTTGTCAAAAAGAGATAACAGTAGTTTATTTTCATACACCAAACTCCCGCTAAAACGTACGTTTGCGTCGCGGCAAGCCGCAGGGGCTAGAATCTGTAAGGAAAATGACACTAACTCGAGCATGTTTCATCGCGACATATGCTCTGTCTCTATCGCTTGAGTGAACTCAGTCTGTCCAGCCCCCTTATTCAGCTAATACAAACTTCGGCGAGCCGTTTCACGGAAGCCTCGGAGAGCTTATCTCTCACTTGATTAGTATTAGCGTAGTAATCGACAGAGACAGAGCATAGAGGCCGCGACGAAACAATTTTTTTTTATACCACTTGGGCCAACAAGCAGACGGTCCACCTGATGGTAAGTGGTCACCGCCGCCTATGGACATTTGCAACACTAGCGCCAATGCGTTGTCGACCCTGAGACGTGAAGTTGTTAAGTCTCATGTGCCTGTAATTTCACTGGCCCCCTTACCTTTCTAACCGAAACACAGTAATACAAGTGCACTACTGCTTCACGGCAGAAATGGGTAAGGTGGTAGTACTTCCGCGGATGAACTCTGCACTAAGAGCTCTACTACTCCATTTAGTGTCATTTTCCTTATAGAATCGAGCCCCAACTTGTGTTTGTATTGCGGCGCAGACGTCGGTTAAACGTATCTACCACAGTTTTAAGTATGTCGGAATATGGGGGCCGGATCATAGGTAGAATCATCACCGTCAGACATTATATGGGCGTAGATATGTTTCTTTGAGAAAAAGTCGTAGGTAGATTAACTTGCTTCGGTACTGTGAGACAGTTCCTAGACTAGTCGTCCGCGCGGCGGCCGGCAGAGAAGCGCGTGCTTGGGATTGTCGAATGTCTTCGTTATCTCGACTCGCGCGAACTCAAATCCAGACTCTGTCAAAGCGCTGACGTCATAACGCTTTCGCCTCGTTGTCAAATCAACTCCCGTACTAAAGGCTCTTCCGACAAGAATAATATCATTGTGTAGCAGGATCAAATACTCCAAGGGTCGGTATTAATATTTTCCTACGGATCTCTAGAATGACGTCCATTACTAATTACTTTAAGGTATAAAAGCCTGTCTTTTCGGCAGAGTTATTTATTTTCTTAGTTCGTCGTAATTTCAAGATCAACCATGAAGGTACATTCGACATTGTTGCTGCTGTTCGTGAGTATTGCCTTACTCTGCCTTTTTCTCTAAATAGAAACCACGTCAATATTTTTAACCGACTTCAAAAAAGGATGAATTTCTCAATTCGAATTTCTTTTTGTATTTTTGTTAAATAAACAAACTTTAAAAAAAAACTATAAAAGTAAAACCAACATATGAAAGAAACATTAGCACTAAAAAGCGAAAAAAAAAACTTACTTAAACATTTAACGGCCAAATTAGTTTATTTTGCATATTTTCATAGCCTCTTGTCTAGTATTTTGTTTTGGGGAGTAGAGATATAGAATCAATATTTATTATACAAAAAAGAGCAATTCGTGCAATTTACAGTATGGGTCCCCGTGAATCATTAAGAGATTTATTTAGGGAAATAAATATAATGACATTGCCTTCATTATATATTCATGAAAATATAATGTTTATACGTAGAAACATAGGAATGTTTGAGTCAAAATTGGATATTCATAGTATAAATACAAGGCAAAGGGAGAAGTTACTTGTTCCATACTTTAGACTAACTAAAGTTAACAAGTCATTTCTTGGTAATTGTGTTCCATTTTATAATAAGATACCGCTCTCAGTAACCAAAATGTCTGATCATAAATTAAAATTTTTAACAAGGTAGTTCATTATATTGAAGATAAAATGTATGGACATAGCTACTCTCTGCACAGTGCACCTCTAATTTTCTTGTTTAAGTTGTAAGTACCTAATTATTGATATTTTCTATTTTGTAGTCTTGTTTTTTCTTTTTTTTTGTTTTGTTTTTGAATGTTACCTATAATAAGTATTTTATAATTGTTAAATATAAAATTATGTAAAATTGAAATTATAAAATAGCCAAAAAGTCAGAATAGATAACATTTATATAAAAAAATATTTAATAAAAAATAATGTAACCTTGCTGAGTTTCTTGCCGGTTCTTCTCAGTTGAAGGCTGACTTCCGAACCGGTTGTAGCTTCAGTAACTTTAAATTTGACCTTCATAAGTGCCCTCCGAGGGCCTAAACTGAATAAATGGTTTTGAATTTTGAAATCACTACCTAGGTACCTTTTACGCTGGGAAATTGCGTTCCGCATTCCCCCCCATTGGAGGATGGGAGGGGTATGTGGGACTCCCATGCCCTAGTGGCCCGGTTTACCCACTAAACAACCCAGCGGCGTTAAGGCATCGTCTATGAGGAGGGAGGCTGGGAAACCGGCAGAGCCTTGACGTCCAGCCCCCCGCCGTCCTACCTACTGATCTGTTGAAGTCGGTGCCAAGCCCAAAAATAATAAGATATATGTATTAACAACTGTTTGTTGATGTGCTTAAATTTAAAAGAAAAATAATTCTTATGAATTCACTACAAAGACCAAAACACAACAAAAACCGTAATGTAAAAATGTCCAATTCAAAAATCTCTCATCGGCCTATTAAACCTTTTTCACTTCTGTCTCTTTGTGCGCAGTTCTTATAACTACCAAATAAATTTAGATGTATTTTTCACCAACTTTTCTGCACCATATATTTTTTAGTAGAAGTCTGCGCGGGGAACGTGGGGGGGGGGGCGCAGCTAGAACATTTATATCATCTCATGCAGGCAAAGCAGGGGCTGTGCGATTTTAGTTCTTTACGTGACCGCTAGTGGCGCTGTACACAGTTGCCATAGAAATGTTTTACGCAGTCGCTAGCGAGTACGTACGTTAAAAACTCATGGTAAAGGCACTGGTCGTTAATCTAATCCCTACTAATATTATAAATGTGAATTTCAGTTTGTTTATCACGCTTTCACGCGAAGCCTACTCAACCGATCGTCATGAAACTTTGTACACATATTCTTCAAAGTATTAGAAGTAACATAGGATACTTTTTGTGCCGGGAAAATGTTACATCCCTCGGAAACGCGGGTGAAATCGCGGGGACAGCTAGTGTGTTATAAATTAGCTGACCCGATAGATGCGTTGTCGTTGACACGTGAAGTTGTTAAGTTTCACCAGAACGGCCGGTGACATTACAGGCACATGAAACGGTTGCGTGATGAAACGGATGAATGACATTACGGCCACGGCCGAAATGGGTAAGGTGGTAGTACTTCCCCGGACGAACTCTGTACTCAGAGCAGAGCTACTACTCACACATTTGTTTTCCTGTATACATACTTATATAGATACTAGCTGTCCCCCGCGGTTTCACCCCCGTTCTCTAGGGTTGTTCGATTTTCCCGGGATAAAAGTGTCCTACGTTATTCTAAGGCATACTCTATATATGAGTTAAGTTTCATCCAAATCCGTTTAGTAGTTTTTCCGTGAGAGTAACAAACATACATACATACAAAGTTTCGGATTTTGATGATGGTACAATTCACATCCAGACACAGAACAAACAGGCATATTCATACCTTGCATTCATGACCTGCTATGTTGCTGTCAAGGGGCCCAATTCCACTAAATGCAACGTTCGAGTAGCACGTTTGGTTCGGCAATGGTATGGTTACGATTAACAGTATTTCCGGACCGATATGACCTCTAAACCTTCAAGAAAAGAGCATACATACTCCTTTTTAAAAGGCCGGCAACGCACTTGTGGCTCCTCTGGTGTTGCGGGTGTCCATGGGCGGCGGTAATCGCTTACAATCATTCGATACGTCTGCTCGTTTGCCTACCAAAACATAAAAAAAAAAATAATAATAAAAAAAATAAATGGAAGTTTGACATTTCATAAATATGGTATTCCTACGCACTACAACCGAAACAAACATACATTTTGACGTAATCTTTCGAACGAATGTGAACCGTGTTACCGACACACAACAGCAGTTCGATCCTTGGTGTGTTTAGTACAATGCGATTATACGTAAAATTTGACGTTTGGTTATGGTATGGTATATTAGTGGAATCGCCCCCAAGGTCGCTAACCACCAAGTCAACTGGCCCGAATATGTTGGAAACACACTCAAACAATTTTAAGATTTGTTTTTTATAGTTTTTTTTTATTTCCAGGTGTTCTCGAGTTACCATTTGGCCGAATCTAGTAAGTAATCCTTCTTCCCCCTTATATTATAAATGCGAAAGTTAAATACAGTAATCCCCTCTATAACACGGTAGATTGGTTGCGCGTTAGGAAAACGCGTTGTTTTAGATTATGTTGTTCTGGCTGCCTGACGTGACGTGGCGACCGTGGTAAGTTTTCGACACGTCACGGATATGGTCGCCTCAGACAGCGCTCTCATGTTGCTCTGACTGATTAGTGCTGTATGATTTCTTAGTATGGTATGACCCTGCCGCTCAATTCTGTAAGGAAAATGACACTAAGTCGAGGGTGTTTCGTCGCGCCCTCTATGCTCTGTCTCTATCGCTAACTACGCTAATACTATCACGTGAGAGGTAAGCTCTCCGAGGCCTCCGTGAAGCGGCTCACCGATGAAGTTTGTATTAGCTGAATAAGGGGGCTGGTTGTTCGACCGCTTTAGGCCTGTCGCGTCGGTCTGTCTGACTAAGTTTGTGAAAAATTTTAATTTTTGTTTCTTGTAGGTATTTTAATTTTTTATTGTGTTCGTGTCCTCAGACTCGCGAACCTCAGTTCGCGATATCATGGGCATAGGCTTCGACTGAAAACCAGCGCGTGGGCTGTTTTAATAGCTTTAGCATTTTTCAGAGTTTGGTTTATAGTTTGTTTTCTCAGATTATTTTGTTTTTTAATGTAATGTAATGTCGTGTGTTGCTACGAATAAACGTATTTTCTTTCATTCTTTACTATTCCCGTATAACGCGTTACATATGAATTATTCACGTTTAACTTTTCGAATATTAAGAAAGAACTATATTATGAACGATATATATGTACGTTGGGGTAGACGTGTTCTAGAGTGGAGACCACGGCTCGGTAAACGTAGTGTAGGGCGCCCTCCAGCTAGATGGAGCGATGATATACGCAAGCTAGCTAGCAGCTGTTGGAAACAAAGAGCTGAAGATCGAGCTCAGTGGCGTGCCATAGGTGAGGCCTATGTCCAGCAGTGGACGGAGATAGGCTGACGATGATGATGATATGTACGTTTTATTAAAATCAAACTAATTATTAACTGTAGAACGTGTAACCGAAACCGATATAATAGTATTCGTATATCCATATATATATCTAGATCCTAAATTTAATATCCATAACATTCCTGGTACTAATGATCTAATTAATAGCAGCAATTGTTATATATATAATTATTATTAATCAACAGAACCTGAAGCAAGTGAGGATGAACCAAACGATCTCAAAGCGGCCATCAAGAAATTAGGAAATGGCTCTAAAGCAGTGGCCGATGCCATTAAGACTGTTCTGAGTTACATTTTGATTGTTGGTGAAGAAGACAGAAGATCGGCAGATGCAGCACTTACAGTCTTAAACGCAGCACCGGGAATTAATGGTAGTACAAAAAACGGAGTGACCGGTACTGCAACAGTGGCCTACATGGATGCACTAACATCTGCTTTGACTACTGCAGCGGAAGCAGCTAAAGTTATAACAGGGGATGTGGTTGAAAATGAAGTAAATGGTGCCACTTTTGACATACGATCCCTAACAGCTAATGTTAATACTGCAGCAGAGGAAGCTGAACGTGTTTTAAGGTCGAAAGCGTTTGGAGAAAAACAATCAGCCATAATGGCTTTGAACACTCTGGCGACTGAACAGATAAATGAAGTAATAGGATCGAAATTCGACCATGAGCCTGAGGATTACGGTGAAGATACGGATAAATCAGCAATTGGTGCTGAGATAAATGATCTATCGCAGGCAGTGAAAAGAGCCGCCGGTGTTGCTAGAAAAGCTTTGGCTGTCTTAGAAGGCTAGTCTAATCCATAATCAAATACGAGCGGAAGAGAGTGAGATCCGCTCGCTGGGTATCCAATACCGAAGCTGGTCTTATATGATGTCATAAAAGATAGGAAATAATATTAATATCTGTAGGAAAAATAGCCAAACAATAATTCATTTTAATTATTTATTATTTTATATGAAACTAGCTGTCCCCAGCGGTTTCACTCGCATTCCGGCGGTCTGTGATACACGAACTATCAAACACGCGCAGTTAAATAGTTGTGATTCTTTTAAATTCTCGCATTTTCTCCATTATAATATGCATTTATTATACATAAAAACCTTCCAATCACTCTATCTATTAAAAACAATCGCATCAAAATCCGTTGCGTAGTTTTAAAGATCTATCCATACACAGGGACAGACAGACAGTGGAAAGTGACTTTTCACTTCAGTAGCTCAAACATGTAGGTTTTGCTGCCTGAAATCAGTGAGTAAAATGCGATTTTGCTCACTGAGTGAGACAAAGACCAGCCCTTTCGAAGTTCCGATTTTGTATTCGACCTCAAAGACAAACACTTTCGGATATTCGTACTAACTAAAGAAATTAAGCAAAAAGAAAATTATGTCTTTTAATGTAATTTATTGAATTTTTAACTTATTGTTGTATTTTTTTTTTATTGCTACCGCCCAAATTGACTCCATGCTGCCTGATGGTAAGCAGTCAATGAAGTCCCCTAGTGATGGCCATCATCCCAGTAGCCAGCGTAGCATTGTGGCATGATGGCCCTCACCTTGACGGCCTTGTGAGAAGCTTTTTCACGCCCCCCTTAAAGGACCCAGGATCATAAGAGAAGGGAAACACGTGGGCTGGTAGCGAGTTCCACGTCTTAATGGTACGGCAGAGATAAGAGGCGCCGAACCGTTTGGTGCGTGACGGAATCTGTTCCACCGTGTAAGAGTGGCACCTTAACCCAGCACGTGTCGTTCGGGATAGGAAAGGAGAGGATGGGATTAGTTGAAATAGCTCTTCGGAGCACTCACCGTGATAAATGCGGTAGAAGACAGCCAATGAGGCCACGTCTCTGCGTAATTGCAGTGACTCAAGAGTCTTTGTGGCCTCAGGATCCCCAATGATACGGACAGCACGCCGCTGCAACCTATCGAGGGCGTCCAATAAGTACTGGGCGGAGCCATTCCAAAGGTGAGAGCAGTATTCCACGCAGGAGCGAACCTGAGTTTTATATAACAGACACAACTGCTCCGGCGCGAAAAACCTCCTCACCCTGTTCATGACTCCGAGTTTCCGGGATGCGGATTTGATGACACCCTCAATGTAGTTTTTCTGGTTGAGATTGCGGCGTATGTCCATACCTAGGATATTGAGGCTGTCTTGAATCGGTAGTGGAGTGTCCAGAAGAGAGGGATAGGCAAGGAATGGAGATAATTTAGCTGAAAATGCACACACCTGTGTTTTCTTGGCGTTGAACTCGACCAGGTTCACATCACCCCAACGCGAGATGCAATTCAGAACCCGATCAAGCTCAGCAACAAGTGTTCGCCTATCCTCCTCAGTATCGGCTTGCTTAGCCGCAGGGTGTCCGAGATATCGCCCATGTACAGTGCTGTCATCTGCATAGCAATGAATGCTCCCAAAAGTGAGCATATCATTGATATGCAGAAGAAAAAGCGTGGGCGATAATACGGACCCCTGAGGCACACCAGCATTCACCTCGAGAAACTTAGATGAGTGGCCGTCACAGAGAACTCGAATACGGCGCTCATGCAGGAAGCTGGCAACCCAGTTGCACAGTCGAGGCGGCAAGCCGTAGGCTGGAAGCTTGGAAAGAAGCGCACGATGCCAGACTCTATCGAAGGCTTTGGAGATGTCGAGACTAATAGCCAACGACTCCCCATGCCTGTCCATCGCCTCACCCCAGAGGTGAGTGACATACGCTAGAAGATCACCCGTGGACCGTTTCGGTCTGAAGCCATATTGACGATCGCTGATGAGGGAGTGATCTTCTAGGTAGCGAACGAGTTGGTTGTTTATTATTTAAACGAACATAAGTATTTACTGCAAATAAAACTGATATGTAACCTCTAAATATTTATTTCTAGTTTCAATAATGTTACGTAATATATTTTGAATAATAAAATATTATCATGGGTGCTATTTCCGAACACGCCTTAATTTAAATAAAAGAGCGGGAATAAAATTTCGAGGCTGTCGTAAAATATGAGTGAAACTAACGACGAGGACAGTATTTGAACACCGGAAAAGTAAAAACACCAAGTTCCTGTTTATTATTTTATCTCCTAAAGTGTTCTCGCTACTGAAGTGAAAAGTCATGTGTGTTAAACGAGAGCAAACCTTTTTGCATCTCGTGCCGTTGAATCCCTCGCCACACTCAGGATCCAACTTTAGAATCAGTCGCCACGCTTGTGATTCAATCACTGTATCCTTCGCTTGCTCAGGATTCAAAATCAGCACTCGCAGCAAAAATTTACTTTGCTCTCTGGTTGCACAAATAACTATTGTTATATACTATGTAGTGATTGTATAACCTGATACTCAGTGGCGTGGCTCGCCTTAGACGGGGCCTGTATTACATTTTGTTGGGGGGCCAATTTAGGGATTATGGATATTTTTAAATTTATTGCTTACGTTCAGGGCCCTTGTTGCGGGGCCCCGTAATTTTTTTTTGTATACTACTAAGGTTGCAAACAATCTGACGGCCCGTCTGATGGTAAACGGTAACCGTAGCCTATGGACGCTTGCAACACCGTGGGTATCACTCGCGCGTCGCCGACCCTGCAAAAATCTCTTCACACCCTTCTTGAAGGACCCCATGCTGTACTCCCTTGCATAATTTATACGCTAGATACGGCAGTAGCCACGCCCCTGCTAATACTTTAAACCTGTATTTTTAATTAAGATTCAGGTTCGAAACTGTACAAGTACAATATTGTAAAATTAAATAAAAAACCTTGAGAATAATTACTATTTATTTAAAACCAGGTAATCTTCCAGAAGTGGATTTATTAAAATCTGGAATTGTGTATTTTACATCGCTTTGACAAGCGCATTAGTGCCTGTCCCACTATGTTGCTACTTTACGTAGGTACCGACAAACAAGCACACTGTCCACCCGATGGTAAGTGGTCACCGCTGCCTATGAACATTTGCCACACCAGAGCATCGCCAATGCGTTACCGACCCTGAGACATGAAGTTGTTAAGTCTCATGTGCCTGTAATATCACCGGCCGTACATTTTATGTTTTTAATTACATTAACATAATAAAATCCCTATGGTGTGTCTGAACGGTTTCAACTGTCAAACTGACGGAACTCAGAACTCTTCACTCGTTTCAACTCTAGGCAGTAAAATAATGGTTAATAGATTTAAGTTCAGATTAGTTAAAAGTCATGCTATGATATTTATTGAACCTGGCACAGATTTTCATGAATACTTTTATATTTAGAGCCCTCGTTAGGCAACAGATGAGGCAAGGGATGGCTTTGAGGTCCACGTGACTCATAAATATAGTGCAATTCGAGAAAATGAGAGAGTAAGCCAAATTACGCGACAGTACACCAACCAGTGCCTCTACCATGAGTTGCTATCGAAACTTATTTTAGTCACTAGCGAGTAAACTACTATCGATACAGTATTTCTCGATAGCAACTGTCAAATTTGTGACTCATGGTACCGAATTTCTATAGCAAAGGCTAAAAAACGTTACTCGCTAGAGTTTACATTTCGATAGGTTTTTTACCTATCGATTCGTACTATCGATTTTGGTTCTTTAGGTGACCGCTAGTGGCGCTGTACACATTTGCCATAGAAATGTTTTACGCCGTCGCTAGCGAGTACGTACGTTAACAACTCATGGTAAAGGCACAGGGGACTAAAGGGTCTCTCGGTGCGGTACCTTATCGATTTATGCTCAATTTGATCCACTGCTTATCTATTAAAATGAAAGGGAGGTTATATATTCAAACAAGTTTTAATTCAATGCAAAATAGAATCCATCTGTTTACGAATTTTCTGCCGCTTGCACAGCTTTAAGACTTAGATCGGCGGCTTCCTTTAATCCTTCTGAAAGGTCCTGCAATGCATCCCCAAGAGCTGCAGCCGCTTCATCAGACTCTAACCCGGGCTTGTTATCAACGATCGGCTCATCAGCTATATCTTGTAAGGCACTCTCAGCCGCAGTCTTCAGACTTACAATCAAGTTTTTCAATACCAGTATGGCTTTTTGGATATCTTTTATTGTTTGTAAGTTTAACCCCGGTTCAGACTCAGTTCCACTAAGAACCCACGATAGAATCGAATCTATTGCTCCAATACCATTATTTGGAGCATAATTAAAACCTACGGGCACAATTGAGTCTGCGGTCGCTTTTGCCGCCGAAGCTGCAAGGTTCACTGCAGCTGCCAAATCTTTAAAATACGCAGCTGTCCCAGGGCCGGTCTTTCCATTATCTTTCCCGGCTTTAAGCAGGGCGTCGGTGAATACTTTAAGTGCTGATTCAGCCGCTTTACTACCTTTGGTTGTGCTGTCCACTATTTTGTCTAGTATTGATTTGATGGCATTGGTTACACCTTCAATTGCCGTTCCCAAATTGTTTATGGACGCTTTGTACGAAGCTTCATCTTCCTTTGCAGTCTTCGACGACTCTGTGAAATGAAAATGAACACTTATTATTTTGGCGGCAGTAAGAGTGCCTTACACCCATTTTCTCAGACGTCACTCAACTCCAACTCGACTGAGGATACCTTAAGCAATTTCTCGAGGAAATTTGTAGCTTCAGTAACTTTAAATCTGACCTTCATAAGTGCCCTCCGATGACCTAAACTGAATAAATGGTTTTGAATTTTGTTTTTTTTTTTAATTTGACTCCTCAAAATTGATATTCTAAGTTATAACTTAAGCAAAACTCGAGCAATCTCGACTGATGTCAAATCGAAGTGTAGTCAAGGTATAGATATAATATTAATAAAATAAAATAATGAGCTTCAGTAACTGTTTACATGCAATAAACTTCCTTAAGGTTGGTCCCGACGTACCTTGAAGTTGACCGTTGTTTCCTCACCTCGAGTGAGGGAAAGCGTCGAGTGGAGGAGATTTTTGCAACTATGAATACTAATATCTTGGAGTGAGGTTGAGTGGAGTCGAGGATTTTTCGAGGAAACGTCTTAGAATATGGGTGTCAGTCACTCAGTAATAGTGTAGCTTAAACCAATCAGTAGTTCTAAAGCGTACCTTTTCATACACTTACACAATATATGTATGTTTATATAATAATAATAAAATTCGTTTATTTTTTCCCTCATAAAAAAAATACAATTTATTTTTGATAAACTGGTACATTCAGTTGCAGGAGACAGGAGCCCAAAGTAGGTTTCCCTGTGCTATGAGTCTGCTGACTCCACCTCTTGGTAAGATGTAGTAACAAATGACTTGTACATTCATGTAAAAAAAGAAAAATAACCGACCTACTGACATTATTTCCATAATACAATTTTTAAAAAAAAATATAAAAAATAATGTATTATACAGAATGGGATTGATGGGACTGATGGAATTGTATAGAATTAAATGGGGTCTTATAACGAGTCCATTCAAATATTTAAGAACCGTAATAACGCTGTATAATATACACCAAAAAAATAAAAGTACTGATTTTTATGAATGAAAAATAGAAAAACTATTAAAGTAGACAATTATTAGGTAAAATAGGTACGTAGGCCTTTCTGTTAAATAATCTGGTTCCCTGACATGACAGCTTACTAGGGTTGTTGGCTTTGATAATTATTTACACATGGCGATCTGACCCCAAACTAAGTAGAGCTTGTACTATGGAAACCAGATAACTGACATACTACATATACCACTTTTTTTACACTATAATTTATATAATACATACTTAGATAGATGTTTACACCCAGACACAGAACAAACAGACATGTTCATGCACTCAAATGTTTGTCCTGGGTGGGAATCGAACCCGCGACCTTCGGTTTGGGAGTCAGGGTCCCTAACCACCAAGCCAACTGGCCTGTCAAATTAATTCTAATTTTACGGGGTATTTTGTAACACGTTGTATATATTAATTTTGTTATAATACTTACTTAGTAATATTTAGTAAAATTTTTAAGTAATTATTATTATTGCATTTATCATATTAGAAGGAAGAAGGCTTACTCACTTGATTCAGCCAAATGGTAACTCGAGAACAACTGGAAAAAAATAGCAATGTATCTATTAGGTCATGAAAAGTACGACAGAGTAGGATAGAGGCCTCACATTGGACACATATTGCCACATCATCATCATCAGCCTATCTCCGTCCACTGCTGGACATAGGCCTCACCTATGGCACGCCACTGAGCTCAATCTTCAGCTCTTTGTTTCCAACCGCTGCCAGCCAGCTTGCGTATATCATCGCTCCATCTAGCTGGAGGGCGCCCTACACTACGTTTACACTCTAAAACACGTCATTGCCACATTACCAATTTAAATGGTGTATTTTGTCATTACAATTATTCAAAGTACCTATTTAACAATCAAACAAAAAAACAATCAAATCATGAAACATTTATTCCATAGAAACAATATGGAGACCAGTGGCGTAGCTACCGGAGGGCTAGACGGGGCGGTACCCCGAGACCCCCAACCTTCGAAACAAACGATTTTAAATAGATTAGTTGAGGCCCTACTAAAGTTGTGGCCCCAGGGCCTATGGTTACTTAGCTACGCCTCTGATGGAGACGATTATTAGAGTAGTAGACTAGTATTAGTAGTAGTAGAATAGTAGTTATTAGAGGAGTAGTTCGTCCGGGAAATACCACAACCACTTCTGCCGTGAAGCAGTAGTGCACTTGTATTAATGTGTTTCGGTTAGAAAGGTAAGGTGACATTACAGGCACACGAGACTCAACTTCACGTTTCAGCGACAACGCATTGGCGATTCCCCTAGTGCTGCAAATGTCCACAGGCGGTGACCACTTACCGTCAGGTGGACCGCCTGCCTGTTCACCGACCAACTTGACATAAAATTAATTAAAAACGTAGACTCTAAGTATGCATATGATTTTTGGCTGCGTTTCCGCCACAGCAAGTCCAGGACTTATTCAGCTTTTATCTATCTAATACCTTTAAACGAGCAATGCTTTATTATACTATTACGATTTTCATGAAATTTAGTATGCAGTTTTCGGGGGCGATAAATCGATCTAGTTAGGTTTCACTTTTATAAAACGACGTTTTATCCGTGTTTTTAGGCAATGAAAACTGCTACTATACCATTAGTGTACGAAGGTAAAACCACATACACTTAAAGGTACGCCCTTTATGATCGCATCTTATTCATATCTAGGTATATCTGACAGTGATTTAAAAAAGAGAATACGGTAGAAGTCACGTTAGTAAAGAAATACCGAGCAATGCTCGGCCATCCAGGTACTATTTATTAAATACTAGATGTCCCCCGTGGTTTCACCCCCGTTCCCAAGGGATGTAACATTTTCCCGGCACAAAAAGTATCCTATGTTACTTCTAATACCTCCAAGAATATGTGTACAAAGTTTCATGATGATCGGTTGAGTAGGCTTCGCGTGAAAGCGTAACAAACAAACTTACATTCACATTTATAACATTATTTCTAATAATAAGTTGTCCGTAGACTGGAAATTTATTTTGTTCTGTCTATCGGGACCGCTAAGTTATGATATTAGCGACCAGCCCCTGCTTTGCCTGCTTTCCCTGCGCACACCAGACCACGCACACCACAAATTTGACAGTTGCTATCGAGAAATACTGTATCGATAGTAGTTTACTCGCTAGTGACTAAAGTAAGTTTCGATAGCATCTCATGGTAGAGGTACAGGTCACGTGTCCTGACGCGAGTTTAACATTTTATACCCATCCCAAGAAAAGTGCTCAACGCCGCTAAAGAAGTTTTCACTTCGAAAAAGCAGTCGAAATGAGAACCTCATCCTTTTTTGAATTCGGTTAAAAATAGTGACGTGGTTATTTAGAGAAGTAAGACAATACTCACGAACAGCAGAAGCAAGGTCGAATTTAGCTTCATGGTGGAATGTTGAAATTCCGACGAACTAAGTAAAATAACTAATAACTCTGCCCAAAATACAGGCCTTTATACGTTAAAGTAATTAGTAATGGACGTCATTGAAGAGATCCGTAGGAAAATATTAATACGGACGCCTGCCTTTATTCAGCTAATCGGTCGAATTTGACCACTTGACCACTAGTATGCTTAAGGACTCCATAAGGATCACCAATCTAAACTATGTAATATATAATATAAAAAAAAAAAAAAAAATTGCGTCGGGGGTTAAAAAATAGATTTTTATCATTTAATTTTTTTTTATTTTCTTTTTCTTGAAGTAAAATATAATATATTATCAATGTAATAATAAATAACTATACTATTAAATGGTACCAATAAATAATAACAATTTAAAAGTAAACAAGAGCTTCATTTTAATTTCTATTACATTTACATTAAATTTTAGCTCATACTTGAAGCACTTGCAGCATATCTGATTATGTTAACCACATAAAACCTGGAGCGAGAGCTGGAACTCGCAACACAAGTTTATTCTTACCGCGAGTTCCAGAGCTCAATAAACACTAAACTCCCTAACTTTACCATCCCAATTATTTGCTTTGTTACTGTGCAAATTTATTATTAAATAAAATTATTATTATTATTATTAATTATTTCACGGAATCCTCAATTTTATCTTTATTATTTATTTTAATGTAAAGCAGTATGCCCTATAGATACAGGTGTACCATATAAATCAAAATGGTTTTGGAATTTGATTAAATTTTTGTTAAATCTAAAGTTACGTTACGCTCATTATTTGGATTGGACAATATTTATACTTATCTTACCTTCCCGGATATACCCGTGTTGCGACGGATATAACATAGCCTATAACCGGAATTAAGTACCTTTCAAAAGTAGGTTAAATAGGTCATAATTAGGCACAATATTGGTGGTTAGCGACTCTGACTGCCAAACCGAAGGTCGCGTTCGATTCCCACCCAGGAGTAACATTTGTGTGCATGAACATGTCTGTTTGTTCTGTGTCTGGGTGTTGTAAAAATGTATATAAGATGTATTTAGAAAAAAAAGTAGTATTTTTAGTATATCAGTTATCTGGTTTCCATAGTACAAGCTCTGCTTAGTTTGGGATCAGATGGCCGTGTGCAAACAATGTCCCGGGATATTTATTTATTATATCATTTATTTATTATTTTTTGATGCCTGTGCCGCGACTGTCCGTGGCACCGCTAGCCCTATCAGAATATCAGCGCTGCGGTATCTAGGGCCGCAGCTTATGCTGAGATAGGTGCCTTTTTGGCCTCACACAGTGTATATACTGCATGATTGTGTAGTTATTGCTATATTGTATCTGTGTGTAATTTGTGATGTCAATGAATTTGTCTATGTTGATGCTGTGTGAGTCCAAAATAAATATTTTCTTTCTTTCTTCACTCCTTTTTGAAGTTATACTTCTTTTGGCGCGTCATGGAAAAAATATGGGAGTATTTTTACGATGCGCGTGCACACCGTCACGAAAAACCGACACCCTGAAGTTAGTTAGTTAAACGGCTGATCGGACTGTGATGACATTTGGCAAGGAGATGGATTATATACTGGGGAAGGAAACCCTTCTAAAGAGGGTAATACAGGGGTTGAAAGTATCTATGGGCTCAACGGATTTCTAAAAAATATACGAAAGTTATCGACATAGTTCAAAGGATTAGCAAGCTGAAGTGGTAGGTCTGGTCACATCTGCCGTAGAACCGATAACCGTTGGGGTAGAGCGGAGACCACGGCTCGGTAAACGTAGTGTAGGGCGCCCTCGATGATATACGCAAGGTGGCTGGCAGCGGTTGGAAACAAAGAGCTGAAGATCGAGCTAAGTGGCGTGCCATAGGTGAGGGCTATGTCCAGCAGTGGACGGAGATAGACTGATGATGATACGAAAGTAAAATAGGAATTTTCCATAGGTTAGTCAAGTCGGTATTATCCAGCTTAATCTAAAGTGACTTACTTCAGTATACAGGCAACAGCTGGGCGCTCCGAACAGGTGTGTTAAATAAAAGGCCAAATAAGACGGTAACATATAATTTATTTAAATTATTTATTTATAACTAACTTACTCATACAAAAATATTTTTGTTTAAATTTATTAAGTTTTCTTTTTTTATACCACTGTGCCGGCATACAAGCAGACGATCCACCTGATGGTAAGTGGTCGCCGCCGCCTATAGACATTTGCAACACCAGGGGCATCGCCAATGCGTTGTCGACCCTGAGACGTGAAGTTGTTAAGTCTCATGTGCCTGTAATTTCACCGGCCAATACAAAATATATAAAAAAAATCTTTATTATATTTAACTTATTATGACTTGTTGCACCTGTTTATTACCCGATGCCACATTATGCGGGTTTCACATGAGTCTAAACCAAAAGTACGCATGTGAAACATGTACAAGCATGCACAAATGCAATTATAGACCAGAACCTAACCTACATATAACTAAAAATGCCTATGAGGTTTATAAACTCCAACACAGTTCGACTGAACACCATGAAAGTTGCCACATCTAAGTGTTATTTCACTGCGAAGGATTTTATGCTATACATTTTACATTTACTCTCATATAGATGGCGCTGCAACCCATCAGTTTGTATACAAACAAATAAATCTTGTGCAGTCCAGAGTACCCGTATTTTTTCACCCCCTACGATTATAAATATTGGTCTGTATCAGTAAGGACTAGCAAGCTACCGTCCTTCCCTCGCGTTTCTTGAAAGTTGAGATTTAGGCACCCGTCGTAATATTTTTATTTTTTTTTATACCACAATGGCCGACTAACAAGCGGACGGTCCACCTGATGGTAAGTGGTCACCGCCGCCTATGGACATTTGCAACACTGGGGGCATCGCCAATGCGTTCCCGACCCTGTGCCATGAAGTTGTTAAGTCTCACGTGCCTGTAATTTCACCGGCCCCCTTACCTTTCTAACCAAAACACAGTAATACGAGTGCACTACTGCTTCACGGCGGAAATGGGTAAGGTGGTAGTACTTCCCTGGACAAATTCTGCACTAAGAGCTCTACTACTCAAAAAATGTGTCGACCGGCAAGACAACAAGTATTTGTGTCTTGTACTAAAACTGCAGTCCATAGGTTATTAGACGAAGCCGAGTTGCATTTGTATCTACTCGATAATTTATATACCGTTTTAAGGGATTTCAATCGAAGCTAAATTAATATTTTTAGTTTCTACAACAGAGCTCGTAGTGCCGCGCAACAAAATGGAACACACAACAGATGTTATATAGATGGCGCGCGCTTCGCTCGATTTGTAGCCAATCAGAAGACTGCAAGTGACAGGTAAAATGAAGGAAGGCACCAACTCAAACCAATGTCTAATTTGAAGAATTTGTTTCAATATCTCAAAATATATTTTTCCCGATTCATACAATCTCGGAGTCTTTAAGGCAAGAGTGAATAGGCAGTACTTGAGTTCGCGTGTACCATCCTCGACTACATCGTCACTTTCCATCAGGTGAGATCTAGTCAAATGCGCTCAAGTTTTTATATAAAAAAAAAATATATATATATGTTGTCACATACAATGAAAATACCTACAATTAATTAAGAGATAATTTATCGTAATTCGTATTTTAGATTTACACTAATAATATTACCTCTTGAGTCCTCTCAAGGGAAAATGCCTCCTCAGTTTGAATCTTTTTTCAAATTTGAAAAACGTCAAATAGTTTTTGAGATATTTGCAAAAAACCAAAGTCCATTTTTTTTTCATTTAAGTTTTTATTAACTTTGCAATTTCTGCAAGGCGGGGCTTGAATATGTCAACCATAATAGGGATGTGTCCTGACATGTCAAATCAGCGATTCTTTATGAAATGTCAAAACGATCGAATGTATGGAGTTTTGTATGAAATAGCACGCTGTGACGTCATAATTGTACAGCATCAAATAACACGCTCTTTATGATTACATCGGTACTGAAAAATCACATTAATGATTTAATTTTGATCATATTTAATGCTTTCGTATATTTCTGGATGTTCAATACACTGGTTAGTGTTTGATCATTTATCTTTAATACAGGACACATCCCAATTATCCTGTAAGTGGTTTTGACTGTGAATATGCCACAATCCGAACAGGAATATTCTTTACTGAAATGTATTGTTTGGTAAGGTTTTAGTATAAACGTCGTTTTTCATACCTGTGAAACTGTACATGAAGCTTATAAGCTGATGGCCAAAACTTTCGGTTACAGTCGCTGCAAATTATTGCTTTGTCTTCTCCGGCATTACCAACACACTTGTGCAATTTAACATGTGTCTTCTTTAAGAAGTGTATTCTACATCTTGAACATTTAGGATACTTGGGCGGTCTTGGAGTGATTTCCAAGGAATCGGTACAGTCTAAAAATGTATAATCCTGTACAGTCACAATCCTGTTCTTATGAATATTTCGATGCTTCCGCAACATTTTTGATGTGAAATATAGGCCACAACGCGTGCAAACCGACTTCTTGATCTTGACTTTCCTACATGCCGGCATACCCCATTCAACGTGTTTTTTATTCGTGTAAAAACATTCACATCTCTCACAGTACCATAAGTTGATTTTATCATTGCTATAGCCAGCATCTTTAATTAGTTGTTTCTCGTTCATTATTTTTGATTTTTTAACTTTTTTATTTTCTCCTTCATGGTTTCGATAAGGTCTTTTATTGGATACCACTTGTGTTTTAACTTGGGTGGATGCTGGTTGATATTTTTGGTGTACCGGTAGCCTTTCCATAACGGACCTGAAACGCTTAACTTCCGCGTGATACTTAGTTCTGTGATATCGTGCCGCGTTGTAACTGAGGAACACATCTTTGCAAATCGTACATTGGAACGGGTTATTTCCTTCATCAGGTTTCTTAATTTTCAGATGATATATGTCTGGGTGATATAGTTTCTTATGCGATCTTGCTGAGGAGAATTTAGAGGCAACCTTCATGCATGATGAACGTTTATCACTCTTGGAACCACTAGAATGATAAATGTTAAAATGTTGCCTTTTTATATGAGCGTTATGAGAATTTAAAGTTGTGGTAATCACTCCGCAATGTGGACAAGCAAAGTTATTTTGTGCCGGAATTTTAAATTTAATAGCACACGATTCTTTGATACGATGATTGAATTGAAGATGTTTCAACAATGAAATTTCCAATTTGTAGATCATCGCACATATAGAACACTGAAAAGTCATATCCACTGTTTCCTCAACATCAGATTCATCAGATGTACTCAGACTTTCTGCGTCTGATTCTTCATCAAATGATTCATCGGATGTATTTCCACATTCTTCAGCTGCTGCTTTCTTAGCCCTTCTTTCGTCAGCCCCTATTTTTTTTGTATTTCTCGCACTTTTCATATATAAGTTATTATGTTGCCTTTTTATATGAGCGTTGTGAGAATTTAAAGATGTAGTGTTCACTCCACAATGTGGGCAAGGAAAATTGTTTGTTGGAGTTGAAATTTTAAATTTCATTGCACGCGATTCTTTGATATCATGGTTAAATTGTAGATGCTTCAACAATGAAATCTCCATTTTAAAAATGCTCCCACATATCGAACACTTAAATGTCATAGCCGCTGTTTCTTCAACATCAGATTCATCAGATGTACTTAGACTTTCTGCGTCTGATTCTTCATCAAAGGATTCATCGGATTTATTTCCACATTCTTCGTCTGCTTCTATAGCTGCAGCTTTTTTAGCTGCTGCTTCTTTAGCTGCTGCTTTTCTATCCCTTCTTTCGTTAGCCCCTGTTTTTTTTGTAATTCTTGCATTTTTCACACATAAGTTGTAATGCTTTCTTTTTATATGAGCATTACGACACCTTAAGCTTGGAGTATTCACTCCACAATGTGGGCAACCAAAATTGTTTGTTGGAGAGGAAATTTTAAATTTCGTTGCACGCGATTCTTCGATACCATGATTCAATTGTAGATGCTTCAACAATGAAAGCTCCATTTTGAAAATGCTCGCACATATTGAACACTGATGACCCATATCAACTGGTTTCTCAACATCAGCTTTATTCGACGTTCTACGACTTTCTGCTGCTGACTCTTCATGAAAAGATTCATCAGATCTATTTCCACTTTCTTCAGCTGCTTCATTGGCTGCTGGTTCTTCGTCCCTTGTAATGTTTGTATTACCAATATATTTTTTAAATAAGTTACGATGTTGTTTTTTAATATGAGCGTTGTACGCTTTTACAGTTAAATTTCCTGCTCCACAATACGAACATTTTAAATTGAGTGAATATGTCGGAGTCGCAATACCAAAATTCATTGCAACAGAAGCTTTGATATTATGATTATTTGCCAGATGCTTCAAAAGAGTAGCCTCCATTTGAAAAACGCTAGCGCATATTACACACTGGAAACTCAAAGCAATCGTTTCCTCAACAACGGATTCGACTGATGTATCACTTTCTTGTCTTGCGTCACTAGCTGCAGCTGTAATAGACGCTATTTCTATCGCTGCCGCTTTTTTGGTCACTTTCTCTTGAGTCTTTGCATTTCTAGCAGCTAATTCTTGAGTTGCTACTTCTTTGGCGGCTGCTTCTCTAGCTGCTGCTTCTATAGCTGCAGCTTCTTTAACTGCTGCTTCTTTAGCTGCTACTTGGCTAGCTGCTGCTTCTGGAGCTACTGCTTCTTTAGCTACAGCTTCTTTAGCTGCTGCTTCTCTAACTGCTGCTTCTTTAGCTACTGTTTCTATACCTGCAGCTTCTTTAGCTGCTGCTTCTTTATCTGCGGCTTCTCTAGCCGCAGCTTCTTTAGCAGCTCTTTCTTTAGCTTCTGCTACTTTAGCTGCTACTTCTTTAGCTGCAGCTTCTTTAACGGCTGCTTCTTTAGCTGCAGCTTCTTTAGCTGCTACTTCTGGAGCTACTGCTTCTTTAGCTACCGCTTCTTTAGCTGCTGCTTCTTTATCTGCTGCTTCTCTAGCCGCAACTGCTTTAGCAGCTGCTTCTTTATCTGCAGTTTCTCTAGCCGCAGCTTCTTTAGCTTCTGCTACTTTATCTGCAGCTTCTTTAGCCGCTGCTTCTCTAACTTCTGCTACTTTAGCTGCTGTTTCTATAGCTCCAGCGTCTTTAGCAGCTGATTCTATAGCAGCTGCTTCTATGGCTACTGCTTTGTTAGCTGCAGCTTCTTGAGCAGCTGCTTCTTTAGCTGCTGCTTCTCTAGCAGTATCTTCTCTAGCGACATCTTCTTTCGTTGTCAATTTTCTTGCATCTGCTTCTCTAGCTGGTGCTTCTAGAGCTACATTTGCTGTAGCCAGTGCTTCACTAGCGGTTGAGTGTTTAGCTGCTGCTTCTTTAGCAGCTTCTTCTCTAGCCACGGCTTCATTCGTTGACAATTGTATTGCACTTGCTTCTCTAGCAGTTGCTTTTTGAGCGACTTTTGTTGTAGCCAGTGTTTCACTTGCTTCTTTAGCAGCTGCTTCTCTAGGAGCGGTTTCTTTCGTTGCCAATTTTCCTGCATCTACTTCTATAGCTACAGCTTCTGTCGCCGATTCTTCTGAAGCAGCTGTTTCTATAGCTGTAATGTCTTTAGCCGCAGCTGCATTCGCTGATGATTCTCTTCTAACGGATCCTCTTGTTGCTGCTTCTACTCCATCCGCTGTTTTACTAGCCACTGCTACTCTAGCCACTTCTTCTCTAGCAGTTATTTCTACTGCTGCTATTACTCGAGCCACGGCTTCTCTAGCTACTGCTTCTTGGGCAACGGCTTCTATTGCTAATAATTCTATGGCAACTGTTTCGTTAGCTGCTGCTTTTTGAGACACTCCTTTAGCCACGGTTTTCATAACTTCCGCTTCTTTAGTAGCTTCAACTGTTGCAGGTATGACTCTAGCCCCGCCTTCTTTAGCCTCATTTTCTTTAGAAGCGGTTGTTCGAAATTCTCCGGCTGCTTCTTTAGTATTTTCTCCTTTACCTGCTACTACTTTATTTCCGGTTTCTTTCAACGCTATATCTTTAGCTGCCACTTCTTTGGCCGCAGTTTCTTTAGCAACTGTTTTGTTTGCAGCTCTGTCTTTAGGCGGGGCTTCTTGCGCTTCTGCATCATTAGCAGTTTCTTCACTAGTAGCTATTTCTTTTGCTGCTGCTTCTTGGGCCAGTTTTGCTCTGGCCTCTTTTTCTTTTGCATGTATATCTCTAGTCAGGACTGCTTCTTTGTCCGCTGTTTTTCTAGCCGAGGCTTCTTTAGCTATTTCTCTAACAGTTGTTTCTTGAGCCGCTGCTTCTTTGGCGGCTGCTTCCTCGGCCACGGCTTTTTTGGCATCCATCTTTTTGACTGCATGGTCTTTAGACTTGGCTTCTTTAACTGTTGCTTCTTGTGCTAATGCTTCTCCAGCCGATTCATCTTTAGCGACTCCTTCTCTTGCCATAGCTTCTTCTACCGTTCCGTCATTAGCTGTTAATTCGCTTGCAATTGTTTCTCTTGCCGTTTCTTCTCTAGCCGCTGTTTCCCTAGCAGCTAAAAGTTGGTACAAATGACTTGTCAATGCATTTTGATCTGGAAATATTCTGTTACAGTGAGAACACAGAACGCTAGCTTTTGTCTCGCCGACAATAGTCGTGTCCTTGTCACGTTGAGGTATGGTCTCGCCTTGACTTTCAGAAGTACTTTTATGGTGTTTTGTTTGGAGAACTAATTTTCCTGATCGATTTGGCTTAGAACCTATAATTAATTTATTACTACTGGTATTTTCAACCGGTGCGTAATAACTTGTTGTTGCTGTACCGCGGGTGCAGTCGATCATATCATCATCATCATCATCTTCGTCATCATATTCATTTCCATCATCTTCTTCATCGTCATCGTCTAAGCTTAAGTTGTCATCATCAAGTACATTATCTTCAAAACATATCCCTCTAGAGTATTTCTGGTATTCAGAATCTGAAAATTTGAAATGATACAACTAAATTTCAAATTACTACAGATTTGACAGATTACATTATGTTGAGTACAAATACTTTCAATTATACTGTTATACTATAATGGCTGGTGTTTTTTTTTGTGACAATGTGTAACTGATGAAGCGGCGGTGCTGTGGGGGAAGGGGCAAGGGGAAGAAATTCCGCCCCCCTCAATACTAGGCCAAATGTATGTTAGCGATAATTTCATACAACTTATAATTTTTATATGTTTTTAAAAAAATCATAAATGCTATTATTAAGTTAGATAAGCACAGATTAGATAATAGTTACGTACGAGTATAGTTAATTTCGCGCGCTTGGCCACTTAAATAAATAATTAGAAAAATACCTTAATTTAATAACTTAAGTTAGGATGAGACTAATATCTAGAAAATGGGACTTAAAATTTGTAATTTTTTCCTTTGCTTTACGACAACATTAAACTGGTAAACTTAAATAAATACCATTATCGGAATCAGGTCGAATCGGAGACGAGTCGGGCAACCGCTGCTCTCTCAGATTGTCCGAATCATCTTGTTCTTCATTATCCATCTCGTTATCAACCTGAACAAAACAAAAGTACGATTTATATTCGGGGATGTTCGGAGCTGGTCGGGAGCACCCGACCGGGTCGTCTACAGTATTGAATGGCTTCCATTTTGTAATTCAAGGCGGTGGTAGCTCAGTCGGTAGTGACGTCACGTACCATGGTACAATGAGCTTCGGCTCTCGGTGAAGGAAAACATCGTGGAGAAACCATAGCACGGTAGCAGTATCCACCAGGCTGGCTAACATTCTCAGTTGATAAATCTTTTGCCAAGCATTGTGTGGTTTAGAAACTAGATTATGAAACGGAATGTATTTGTAGAGCGACGTCTCTTTCCCACGAAGGGGCCAGCGGGTGGAATAGCATCACCACTCGGGTGTTATTAGGTACATATAATCAATTTATTTAATAGGTTTGTCAATGTATACTACACAACATGTCAAAATATAACCTTCATAAAACTAAACACTATTAGAGTAGGTATATACATAATCACAACGTGCTCATAAAACTAAATTAATAAGAGCAGTGTTATTAAAATAAAATTGATCGAATAGAATAATAATAATAATTTTAATTTATTTGCACTAAAACACAATAGAGTTACAAACATAATAAGAGATACATACAAATGACATTGACATCACTATTTAGTACAAACTACTAAAAGAAAATTATATAAACGTTATTCATTGTAAACATTGTTGTGTGACGCACTATGCACTGTCAAATTTTGGATGATAATTTTGGCAGAGGACACCCATGAAGTTTCGTATATTTTACGGTAAATTGTACTGCAATTAATGTCGTACTTCATTGGTGGGTACCGCCCACGTAGTGAAGTGCCACGCATTAAGAACAACCACAGACTATCGAAAGTCGATTTCGAAATAAAATTAATCAAATAAAGAAAAAATAATATTTAGGTAACTTTTTTTTTATCCATCACGCAGTTACTTATTTGTAGAAATAACATACATGGATTATTGCCAGCCGTGTAGCGTTCCAAAAATTCATAGCGATTATTTTGAACGTGAATTCCAAAATGGCGGGCCGTCGTTGCCTATAACCCAAGACGGCAACAGAGTTGCGGATGCTCTTGGAATCAGTCAAGCTACAGTGTCTTGAATAACTGAAGAAAAGTATGGCGAGACATCATCAACTCAAGCGACAGAATATGACGTAGAAAAGATGTCGACACCGCACACATGCCGAACCGATGCACATTAGGGGCCGTTCAAGAATTACGTAAGCACTATGAGGGGTGGGGGCGGGGGGGCTTTGCTTTGCCTATTTTGGATGACATGGGGGGTAGGGGGGTCTAGATGATGATTACGTCATCCGTAATTATTTACTTTTTTATACATATGGCAGCCTACACATTGTCTATGCTTGAAAACGAAACGCATTGTCGGGGATTCCCACAAATAACGTATACGTTTAGGTACTCGCTTAGAATCGAGTATGGGAAATCCCGCGCGCTATTCACTTGTCTAAATTTTCTCTGTCAGTGTATTGTTTCTTTATTTGGATACTCTGCCGAGATTATTAGCATAGCAAAGCACTTTAAGATTTATGTCACTGTTGTTTCAATGAGCCAAAGTTAATTAGGAATAATAAATAGGGGTAAATAATTGTAATAAACCCGCTTACGTAATACTTGAATGGCACCTTATACCCTGAATAGATGGACTGATGGAATAAAAATACGAACGAGTCGAAATCGTCGTTGTTCACTTTCATATTAATAAATGATTAATTGAGAGGCCAGTTGGCTTGGTGGTTACCGACTCTGACTGCCAAACCGAAGGTCGCGGGTTCGATTCCCACCCAGGACAAACATTTGTGTGCATGAACATGTCCGTTTGTTCTATCTGGCTGTAAATATCCATATAAGTATGTATATAGAAAAAAAGTAGTATATATGTAGTGTATCAGTTATCTGGTTTCCATAGTACAAGCTCTGCTTAGTATGGGAGCAGATGAACGTGTGTAAAGAATGTCCCGGGATATTTAATTGTTTATTATTATTGAATAGAAAAAATATAATTTATTTTGTATTATCTGACTAGACAGTTATATCGATTTTATTTTTATTACAATACTAGCCGCCCCCCGCGGTTTCGCCCGCGTTCCGGAGGACTGTAATGTCTACTCTACTCTCTGTCGGACAAACTGACTAACGCGCTTTGTTAAAATAATTACAATTCATTTAAATTCTCGCCTTTTCTCTACTATATTATGCATGTATTATACATATATCTATTAAAAAAAAAACCCCATCAAAATTCATAGGGACAGAGAAAGCGACTTTGTTTTATACTATGTGATAATCGATGATCGCATAGGTTCTTTATCGATTATACACCACCTCATCCTTACTGTCACCTGTCAAACATATCATCCTAAATGGTGACTTAAAGGTACAAGCGACCAAGTCATTAAAATCCAAAAAAAAAATATCCTAAATTTTACACAGCATAGTTTTTCTCGTGCGTAGTATATATAGACTTTTACAGACAATTTTCCGGGCGCGGTCACAACCACTCCTCAATGAGTCATCGCAATCGAATCAATTTGTATAGGAGGGCATTGAATGCAAACAAAACACATACAATTTTATTTAGACTAGCTGCCCGCGTTCCCGAGAGAAGTTACATTTCCCCGGGCTAAAAAGTAGCCTATATCTAGACCAGGGTCAACAATTAGTTTCGCTCGGTCCATTTTAATGAAATGACCACCGCGGTCCGCACATTTTATAGAATAAAATATTTATTAAATAAATGTAATTACGGAAATAACAAAGGTATTTTATTAGGTACTAGCTGTCCCCCGCGGTTTGACGTCCGTTCCCGAGGGATGGTACATTTTCCCGGCACAAAAAGTATCCTATGTTACTTCTAATACCACAAAGAATATGTGTACAAAGTTTCATGATGATCGGTCAAGAAGCTTTCACGTTAAAACGTAACAAACAAACTTACATTCACATTTATAATATTAGTAGATTTTATAAAATTAAGCAGCCTGTAGTCTAAGTTATTCTGTTCTCGCGGTTCGCACAATATGGGTCGGCGGTCTAGTTGCGGACCGAGCACCGCCATTTGCCGATTCCCCGTCTAGACTATGTACCTACATGATAGGTTCACCTAGATTTAGTCGTTTTTGCGTGAAAGGGTATCTTAGATAATATAGGTTAGGACTTCATATTACAAAGTGTATATTCAATCGAATTGTATAACCTGCATAACACTTAATAACATCCCTCGGGAACAAACAAGCCGCGGGGGACAGCTAGTCTTTATTAAAATATGCCTGAACAAATTACGAAAAAACCTTTAAATAATTCATCGGAAACACGACCATATGGTGAGAAATAAGTACAGATATGTACCTGGAGTCCTGGAGTCGCCGCAGACAATGCAACAGGTAAACGTAATGCGTAATTTCACACACACATCATGAGCTTTCACTTGAAGAACGATCCTTCATTGACATAATATGTGTTGAGATCTATTTCAGTATTAACGTAATTCACTAAAATCAAAACAACACACTGCTTTGCAATATATTTGTCGTGAACAATAACCACGTACGTTAAGAACAACTCATGGAAGACAAATGGCCAAAAAAATGTAGTCTACATTATATCCCTATTCGATTAGAACCGGGACTGTACGCGAACGCCGCTGCTTAGGAAAATAATCACATAGATAGTGTCAATATTGTTTTCGCGAATAAAAATAAAAGCACCGAGCGTTAGAAAAGGATGCAGATAATTCTCTTTAGAGTGAACGAGATAGCACGATGCTGTTGTCACGCGCTTAGCTTATGAGAATTTGAATATTATGGTAGTTCGAAGGCCACAAAATTGCGGAGTGACGTCACAGCTTTAATGCGTATCCACTAGCTTTTGCCCGCGACTTCAGGATTGGTATAATATATATTTAGTCGAATTTTAAATCTTTATTTTTACAAAATAATGTCCTTAAGATGATACACAAACTACGATGAACTGCAACTTTAATATGGAGGGAAATATGTGGAAATAACATATAAAACAATCACAAATTAAATTCACGTACAATAATTATATACAATTTCTTCTTTTATATTTGTATAGTAGTGCCCCGTGGTTTCACCCGCCATTTGATTTAACAAAGTCGCGTCAGGCCACGCTCTTCTTTTCGTTTTGCTCGACACCTATAACCACGATAGATAACCTATAGCCTTCTTCAAGAATTTGATAATCAAATGCAAAAATATTCGAGACAAACATTTGTGTGCATGAACATGTCTGTTTGTTCTGTCTAGGTGTAAATATGTAAAGCGAATGTATTTAGAAAAAGAAAGTAGTATATCGAGTAGTAGAGCTCTTAGTGCAGAGTTCGTCCGGGGAAGTAATACCACCTTACCCATTTCTGCGGTGAAGCAGTAGTGCACTTTTATTACTGTGTTTCGGTTAGAAAGGTAAGGGGGCCGGTGAAATTACAGGCACATGAGACTTAACAACTTCACGTCTCGGGGTCGACAACGCATTGGCAATGTCCCTAGTGTTGCAAATGTCCATAGGCGGCGGTGATCACTTACGATCAGGTGGATCATCCGTTTTATTGTCGGCCCATGTAATATAAAAAAAAACAGTTATTTATCTGGTTTCTATAGTACAAGCTCTGCTTAGTTTGGGACCAGACGGCCGTGTGTAAAGAATGTCCCGGGATATTTATTTATTTTATTTAACATTATTATTTACATCAAAGGCCGTGGCCATGATTATTTTTATCCTTGATTGGCGACATCTCCATTGGTTTAATTTGTATGCTTGTGGGGGTGATCTGCCCCCTTATTCAGCTAATATAAACTTCGTCGTCGAGCCGCTTCACAGAGGCCTCGGAGAGCTTACCTCTCACGTGATTAGTAGCGTAGTTAGCGGAAGAGACAGAGCACGGAGGCCGTGACGAAGCGTTCTCGAGTTAGTGTCATTTTCCTTACAGAATCGAGCCCCAGCTCATCTTCTACGGCATAACGGCATCTCCACGTCCTGTACGCCAAGCCCGAAAATCGATATAAATACCAGTATCAATAAAACACATAAAAGTATTGATTTAATATGTGTATTCAGTATAGTTGTGCTCACTGTGTATTGTCGAGTTATGGAGTGTAGAAGTAAAGGAGGACCATCTCAGTGTACTAAAAAGTGTCCCTTGAAAGGGAACAAATTAAGGTGGCGCTGCTGTAGCAAGTGGAAGAATTTTAAATAGAGCGCCACAAATTATTAGAGTAGGATAGAACATTAATAAAAAAGGAAAACAAAACATTTCCGTTTTGTTACAGCGCATTTTTTATAATTATTATAATATATAGACTAACATGGGTATGGAATTAAATTATACAGTGATTTTAAGTACTCCAATTAATTGTAAATAGGAAATAGTTTTCAGCATTTCCACTTGCTACACTAGCGCTATTTCGGTGAGAATTCGAAACCTAATTTGCTGTTTACAAGGGGACACTTTTTCGACTAATCCCCCATACAAGATGGTCCTCCTTTACTTCTACCCTCCATATGTCGAGTACAGACGACAATGGCGCACAGGGCACGCCGTGCGTTGCGAGTGTAGCCGACATTAGCGTGGAATGGACATAAAGCGGGGACAAAAAGATGAAGAGGGAATAAAAGAAACAGCGCGAACTGTTTGAAAATAAAACCAAAAACTTCATTATAAATATAATTTAATTCATAATATTTAATAACTAGCAAAACTTTTAAATAAAAATATTACAAAATTTCATAAAATAAAGTTACCCGCCCATCATAGACAAGAATACCCTTCTCTGTCAAATTAAGGATGATTATTTTGGCATACTCGTATAGTGCCCATGAAGTTGCTATTTTTTCCGGTAAAATATACTATAATTATTAATTCCATAGAAAATTGTATTATAACCTAAATATCACCAGGACATTCTTCACACATGGTTACCTGATCCCAAATTAAGTACTGTGTACTTCTTATACTACTTTGGCTACCAGGTAACTGATATACAACTTTTTTAAATACATATTTACACCCAGACACAGAACAAACATACATGTTCATAAACAAATGTTTGTCGTGGTTGGGAATCGAATCCACAACCTGCGGCTTGGCAGTCAGCCTCTAACCACCAAGCCAACAGGCCGGTGAATCTATAAATATAATCTGACCACACAGTTATATCGATTACAAGTTTTATGACAATAAAATCGATGATCGCATAGGTTCTTTATCGATTATATACTACCTCATCCCAGCTGTCAAAATTATCATCCTAAATTTGACAGAAAGACCGACAGTCATACCTATCGGTAGAAACCATGGTATTGTATGTAGTGTACGCTTATGCTGCGGTAGTCGCAGCGTATACCCGCCGATGTACCGAGCGACTCTCTCATTACAAAATAGAAGACAATCGATTCTATAGAAGACTGAATAACCCGAGCATCTCCGAATAATCCCGAACGCAAGAGACCCAAATTACACTAATGATTAATTTGAACATATTTTAATTTATTTCTTATAGGAAGACTTTTATACCGCAGGCCGACAAACAAGCAGATGGGTCACCTGTGCCTTTACCATGAGTTTTTAACGTACGTACTCGCTAGCGACGGCGTAAAACATTTCTATGGCAAATGTGTACAGCGCCACTAGCGGTCACCTAAAGAACTAAAATCGGTAGTAGGAGTCGATCGGGTTCGATGGTCGTTTACTCCCCAGTGACTAAAGTAAGTTTCGATAGCAACTCATGGTAGAGGTACTGATGGTTAGTGGTCACCTCCTATGGACATTTTCACACCAGGGGCACATCAATGCGTTGCTGAGACGTGAAGTTGTTAAGTCTCATGTGCCTGTAATTTCACGTACATAGACTACTTAAATACAGGACCTTGACAACTTTAAAAGGTACAATTTTAATTCATACATCTCATATTAGTGCCTCATCTAATACAAGCTTCGGCGAACCAGCGCCACGAGGCTTTGGAGAGCTTACCTCTCACGTTATTGTGCGAAAGAGACAGAGCATTAATCGAAGAAGCATCGTCGAGCTTCTGTTTACCTAAAAAACTAGGTATAAACCATTTACTTCTATCATTTAAGTAACTTAGATACTAATCTAAAATACTACTATAAAAAATTTATTGTTCTCATTTAAATTGTACATATGGAGGTATATACAATATATAACGAAAATAGGCTTCCTATGACGCACCATCACCTCAAAACTACTGAACATATCGGGATGGGACTGCTACCATTCGACGCGGATTTTTTCCTAGATGGTTATAGGCTATATATGATATTGATAAACGCGAGTGAAACCGCGGGGGACAGCTAGTTAAGTGTATAAAACAAAGTCGTGTTAGTGATACCATTTCTAACTCAAGAAAGGCTGCACAGGTTTCAATCATCAATCCTTAATTTTTTTATTTATCTCCGCCCCGAATAGCAGTAATTAAATATAATATAACAAAAAAAATAATTTTTCCTCAAAAAATATATATTTTATACCACTTGGGCCAACAAACAAGCGGACGGGCCACCTGATGGTAAGTGGTCACCACCGCCTATGGACATTTGCAACACTAGGGGCATCGCCAATGCGTTGCCGACCCTGAGACGTGAAGTTGTTAAGTCTCATGTGCCTGTAATTTTCGTTGTCAAAGCTTTCTCTGAGGACTACCATCCTCGGCAACGCGGGTGAAACTGGATGCCACAACTAGTGCCATAATCAGCCATCCCCCGCGGTATCACCCGCGTTTAACGATATCATATATAGCCTATAACCATTTAGGAAACATTCCGCGTCGAATGGTAGCAGTCCCATCCCGATATGTTCAGTAGTTTTGAGGTGATGGTGCGTCAAAGGTACACTATTTTCCTTACACATATTATACAGGGTGACTGGTGAGTTACCTTCGATACTTATGGAGAGTACTCGGTACTCGATTCTCGTTAAAATGATATAATAAAATTCTCTATAAATAAGTGAAATGTGGATATTATACTCACTAAACACGTCGAAGAAGTAATTTAATATTTATTTTTATCATATCTCGTATGATCGCCAACTATCACGTCCTCAAATATTGGAGGTATCTCACCAGTCACTGTGTATATATTCCTTTTGTATTAATGTGGCATTTTAGGATGAAATATAGATTTAATTAAAACTATATCAAAGTACATACCTTCCTTTATAATTTAAACTAATAAATATAATATATTCAAATAAATATTACATATTATAGTATTTTCCTAATAGCAGGAGTTGTGTGACACATGGCGTTTTATAACATTTCTCAATGGTTTATGTTTATATCGACATAATAAGGGGATACCGTAAGGGAGCGTACCCATACTACGTGACCCATTCTTTTACAATTTTTACCCTCCCCCCCTTGGTGACCACGCTTAGTATATGCCAAGACTAATTTGAACATAGTCATTTAAAAATACGGCTTTCAACGATATTTCGCAAATATAATGACAAAAAATTGCTTAATAAGGCACGCCATACTTAAATAAAACTAAAAGGCGCGAGATTTCCTTAGAGGTTATTGACTACATGACTCCCCTGTGACTAAACGTGGTATTCTGTAGACCTCCCCCCCCGGCAATGAATGGGTCACGCAGTATGGGTACGTTCCCTAACAGAGCAACTCGTGAAGCATTTAGTGTAGTATCTCAGAGTAATCAAGTGCTATTTCACAAGATATGGGTAACAACCTTCAACTGTCACAACTCATCCTATGTGCAAGATTATATAAGCAAATTAGTAGAAAATAATAATAAATATCCTAGGAAATGCCACGGCTTGAACTCAAAACTAAGCAGAGCTTGTACTATGGAAACCAGATAACTGATATACTACTTTTTTCAATACATACTTTTATAGATACTAGCGACCCGCCCCGGCTTCGCTCAGGTGCAATGTAGATACTAATACATATAAACCTTTCTCTTCAATCACTCTATCTATTAAAAACAACCGCATCAAAATCCATTGCGTAGTTTTAAAGATTTAAGCATACATATATATATATATATATATATATATATATAGGATAGGATATAGGGACAGAGAAAGCGACTTTGTTTTATACTATGTAGTGATTTACACCCAGACACAGAACGATCAGACATGTTCATGCACACAAATGTTTGTCCTGAGTGGGATGACTCTCCAGCCAGGGTCTCTAACTACGAAGCCAACTGGCCCGTTTAAACCATGACAATTTAAACATTTTAGTAAAATTCTAATATATTTTATTGTTAGTTGTAAATATTATAATATAGAAAAACGTGTTAACATCGTAACGTAAAATGCATTAGGTAAACGCCACAGTTCGTTATCTAAAATATTTAAGTATTTTACCATAGTACAAGCTCTGCATAGTTTGGGATCAGATGGCCGTGTGTAAAGAATGTCCCGGGATATTTATTTATCGACTCTAAGTGTGAAAAAATCCATCGAAATCGATAAGTATAGAAATCAAGGAATTATAACTTCAACATTGTACGCAGCATCAAAATTTGGATCAATGACATTTCCATATTTATTTCCTACATTAACCTCATTTTGTTCCATGATTTCCATGTTCTGTTTCATTAATTCTACATTATGCATAACGTCATCCGCGATTTCATTACTTTCTAGCATCATTTCACTATTTCTTGGTATAGATCTTTGCTTACGCACTGCGCTATATTCAGCAGGATCTTCAGTTCTCGTCACTCTATACTGTTCATCATCAGAAATGTCTTCGGACTCATCTAAAAAATAAGGTGTGTCATAAAGACACGATAGAATTGAAACTATGGAGTGTAGAAGTAATGGAGGAACATCTCAGTGTACTAAAAAGTGTCCCTTGAAAGGGAACTAATTAAGGTGGCGCTGCTGTAGCAAGTGGAAGAAATTTAAATAGAGCGCCACAAATGATTAGAGAAGGATACTAAATTAATAAAAAAGGAAAGAAACATTTCCGTTTTGTCATAGTGCATTTTTTATAGTTATTATAATATATAGACAAATATGAGTATGGAATAAAATTATACAGTGATTTTAAGTACCCCAATTAATTGTAAATAGGAAATGGAAAATAGTTTTAAAGAATTACCGGAAACCAGCCCAGCACACTTCAGTCTGTTCATATCATTACCACTTGCTACACAAGCGCTATTTCGGTGAGAATTCGAAACCTAATTTGCTGTTTACAAGTGGACACTTTTTCGACTAATCCCCCATACATGATGGTCCTCCTTTACTTCTACACTCCATAAGTGAAACTTTTGTATTACAGGGAAACATTTTAATTATTCATCAATCACTTTTGAATAGCATACATTGTGTTTATCTTTTTTTTATTTTTTTCACACTATTTGCGGAACAGAATATCAAAACCTATTAAGAAGGTTTACTTCAAAAATATTTTAAAAAGATTGTTTATTGTCTATGACATAAAACCTTGAAGGTACAAGTGCAGCTGCCGGAATACAGCACTGATATATACATTGTAATCCAACTGTATCTCCGCAATCTCTGCATATTTCAGCAATGCGATTGTATTGAGCTGTGAGACAGTTGTTGTACAACATTGTGGAGCTGATATTTCACACATCGACCAGCGGGACCAGCACTGATATAGGCGCTAGCTCCACCGCGAGACCATCTCTAATCCAACTGTATCTCAGCAATCCCTGCATATTTCGGCAATGCGATTGTATTGCGCTGTGAGACAGTTGTTGTACAACATTGTGGAATGATATTTTTATCTTAATTATAATAAATAAATAACATTCTTACCATTTACTTCTTCTTCGTTCTCACGTACTTGATTTATAATTTGGTCTTGGATATTTAGATCTGTAAAGTACAAAACGAGGTTTAAAGTAAATTGATACCTTATACCGAACACATAAGATCCATTTCAGGTCAAATTGGATGTTATATGTGAAGCCACATAATCAGCCAATATGTATTTTATACTTTTGGTTTAAGGCTTAAAATCCACTGAATAGGTATTTTATTATAGCCCGTTTTGATGGTAAGTATGGTAGTAAAAAAAAATTGTATTAAGATGCAAATGCACCTTATTTTAAGGAATTAGAGTTAATTTTTCTCTAACAATCTCAACTGTCAATACTCTAAATATGTGTCTATTCCACAAGTAAATTGTCAATTGAAATGCGTCCTTATGGTCACTGTAAAAAAGCTGGCTATCTGCTTGGATGTACATTCTGCGTGACCACCAACAAGCTGAAATCACCTTTAAATGTACCATACTGATATTATAAAATCGAGTGTCTGTCTGTCTGTCTGATCATACTATCTATGGTCGGGGCTAGGTAGATAGATTGTTCTACAAATATTATAAATGCGAAATTGTATGTATGCATGTTTGTTACTATTTCACGCAAAAACTAACAGACAGATTTGGATGAAACTTGGCACATAGATAGAGATCCTGGAATAATATGTTGGCTACTTTTTATACCGGGAATACGTGATATCCCTCGGGAATCCGGGTAAAACCGCGGGGACAGCTAGTAATAAATAAATTCCTAAGACATTCTTCACACATGGTTACCTGATCCCAAATTAAGCAGAGTGTACTGCTTGTAGTATGGCTACAAGGTAACTCATATACTACTTTTAAAATACAAACTTATATATACTAGCTGTGCCCCGCGGTTTCACCCGCGTTCCCAAACTAGGTTGCATTATTTTGTTCTTTCTACCATCAATAGGTTTCGCAGCGCACTAGATGTAAGAAAGTTTTTTGGTAATTTTTTCACACCTTGGGTTACATTATTGGAGTATATATACATATTTAGTATGGATCCCTACATTTGTTGTTTAATATAGCCTATGTTCACCGGAGATAGTGTAGCTTCTCACCAGTGAAAGAATTGTTCAAATCGGTACAGTAGTTTCTGAGCCTATTCAATGCAAACAAACAAACAAAAAAACAATAAAATCATTCCTCTTTATAATATTAGTGTAGATTTACACCCAGACATGGATTGGGATGAAACTTGGCACATAGATAGAGTCAGGCCTGAAATAGCATATAGGATACTTCTTATTCTCGGCAATGCAGACAAAACCGGAGGGCACAGCTATACTATTATAAATGCGAGTTTTGATGGATGTTGGTACTCAATTACGCTCAAATGGCTAAACGAATTTAGATGAAATTTGGCACATAGATAGATTATAGTCTAGAATAGCACATAGCCTTTCGCGGAATATCTAACATCCCTCGGGATAGACGGTAAAACGGTAGAGAGGCTAGTATTTATATAGATATTTACACCTAGACAAAACAAACGGACATGTTCATGTACACAAATGTTTGTCCTGGGTGGGAATGGAACCTAAAGCTTGGCAGTCAGGGTCTACCCACCAAGCCAACTGGCCCGTCAAATATACAGGTGTTACAAAACTACCCGTAAAGCCGAAAGGAGGTTACATGGGGCCTTATAACGAGTCCATTCACATTATTTAAAAACCCTAGTAACGCTGTATAACATACACCAAAAAAATTAAAAATCAGATTTTTATGAAAGAAGATTAGAAAAAAACTTTTAAAGTAGACAATTATTAGGTATAATAGGCAAGTAGGCCTTTCTGTTAAATAATCTGGTTCCCTGACATGACAGCTTACTATGGTTGTTGGCTTTGAAAATTAATTATATTTTTACAAGGTATTTGAACATGTTGTATTGTAATATTTAAGAAACATACCAACTTGATGGCTCCCTTTCAACTTAAATATATGATGTCTTAACAGTACATTATTAAAGAATTCCTCTCCACATACGCATCTATGCTTTTTCTTCAATTCCTCTTCGAAACAATGGTCCATAAGTACATGCTCATACAAGAACTTCTGATCAGTACAAATCTCTCGACACAAGACACAAATCTGGACATTCTTTGGTAACTGTAAACCTTTTAAACCAGTTGGATCAATGTTATACTTCCATGTGACCTCATTACGAGGAATGTAGTACTGCTGGACCTTATCGTAGCTTACACCAATATCATGTATTACGTTTGTCTTGTGGACACTTATGTGATGATAAAACGTATCACTGAACTTAGTGTTGAAGCCACAAACATCACAGTTGTAGTAAAATGGATGGCTCTTCAAATGTTCTCGCAATTCCGATTTACTCTCACAATTCTTAAGGCAGATTTGACATGTTGATACACTCGGAATTTTGTGATACAGAAAATGGCTCCACACCGTTCTTAACTTTAATGTCTTGATACAAACAGGGCATTCTATCATTTCAATATTTTTTTGAGCCATCGGTGAATGTACATGTTTAATATGGGCAGACAATACCATTTTATTGAAGAATATGTGGTCACAGGTCTCACAGATGAATATCTCCCGTTCTATTCGTGTTGCTGTTGGAGAGCTTAGTAAGTGAACAGTTTTTATGTGGCATAGGACTGCTTGTGCGTCTGCAAATTGTCGTACACATATCTGGAAAAATATTTCAAGTTAATTAGGCTACTGAACTGGGTGATGGTCCATATGATGGTATATATGGGCTGCAAATACATTGTCAACCATGAGGTGTGAAGTTGTTAAGTCTCATGTGCCTGTAATTTCACCAGCCACCTTACCTTTCTAACTGAAACACAGTAATACAATTGCACTACTGCTTCATGGTAGAATGCCTAATGCCATGTTGGTAGGTACTTTCTTGAGTTAATTCTGCAAAGAACTCAAGTTCCTACTACTAAAAATAAAGCTAAAAGAATTTTTTTAACATTTGAGAATAAGTACTATTTAATTATTCAATTTCCATGGTGGACCAGAGACAAAACACAATCAGAAACTTTGGTTCTATGTTTGTTTTTCTATTCAGGTTGCTGGGTACTGGCCACTCATTACAATTCTAAACCAGTTTATCATTCAGAAAAAATAAACGGCCTTTCGTGTTAGAGACCACTGCCAAAAAAAAAGTAAAATAAAAAAACTAACCCTGCAGAAATGGTTATTTTTATTGATAAGAGATTTGTAAAGTTGTTGTTTATGTACTTCTTTCCTATGTATTTCAACATCAGTTTCATTCTGCCATTTACTGTGTTCACATATGTCGCAAGAATAAGTTTTCAGTTCGTTTTCTTTTCTACTACCAATTGGAGATCTTATGGTGTCTGAACTGTAGCGGAACATTGTTTTCGATGTATATAAAAAGAAGGAACGAAAACCGAGGTTTAAGTTAGATTAAAAAAATAAATAGTACAAACAATTGAATGCTAAACATGTTCTAAAATTTACTGATTGACACTGGCGTCACTGGGTGAAATTTGACGCAAGCAAGCAAGAGAATTTGACTTTTCTAGTGATGCGACACTACGCAACGATAGTATTTAGTTGGTTGGAAGAAGTGGAGGGATGATCGGTTATGGATTTGGTCTTATACATTCGAGTCGTAATTAAAATAGATAAAATTGTTAATTGGTAATAGCAAGTAGATAGGAAAATAGGTACTTATTTGTAGTCTGTCTAAAATGCTTTTGAAATAAGTTTGAACCACAGTTTATATGAATGATTATACTTAAGGCTCGTTCTCGGTAAAATTCTGTAAAACTGACTAACTAAATAGCCCAATGGCATTATAGGTATATGTTGTTATAGTGTATTATTGTTTTATAATAGGTTTATTTTTCTATAGTTCTATTTGTATTGCTAATTTTTATATTGCTTCCTGAATGTTCCTATAACTAATCGTGTCCAATAAATTTATATTTGTAATCACCTGTTAGCTTTGATCAAGCTTTGTTTAATAATGTTCAGATAAACGTATTGTTTTTAATTTTCTAAATATACTATCGAAAAAAAAAATATGGCTTACGATTACGGAGTTGAAATTAAAAAGTTATTTTAACTGTATCCATTATTGTTGGTGTGTGTTTCGTAAACGTTACTTTTAAATAGTAAGTAGGTACAGATGTCGCCAAAGATGGTAAGCCCACAAAGCCTAGGCCTACGAGGTGCTTGGCAGCAAATTCTGATATGATTCGTGTTGTATTTTTCAACTAGTTGTCCTTCGCGGTTTTACCCGCGTTCCCGTGGGATGTCACATGTATTATACATAAAATTCCTTCCACTTCAATCACTCTATCTATTAGAAAAAACCGCATCAAAATCCGTTGCGTAGTTTTAAAGATTTAAGTATACATAGGGATATAGGGACAGAGAAAGCGACTTTGTTTTATACTATGTAGTGATTTCTTGGTTGGAAAGAGTGACCGCTGGTGACAAATAGATTTTTTAGTCGATTAAATCATGATCAGATTATTGATGTATCTACACTTGTAGAATTCATTAAATTGATTTTGTGTACATTACTCCACAGCCTATGCTAGCTAGTTGGTTACTGCCCTGTCGTAATACGTGTCTTCATTCTAAATAGTTTTAAAAAGGTTTAATTTCTATGTGTTTCGTGTTTCCGAACGAACCTATAATTTATCTGAAGGTTGGTAGTAGTGGGAGTTGCCGCGCTTACGGTACGAATTGAAATGATTATGTTGAGATACTGCCAAGCAGGGTTTTTTTTTCTATTGGGCACTCTCAGCATGTGCTAAGGGCTAATCCATGGGCCCCCTTTCGAAAGGAAAGGAAGCCGGTCCATAGGGGGCGGTGACCACTTACCATC
Source organism: Habrosyne pyritoides (assembly GCA_907165245.1). Classification (NCBI taxonomy): domain Eukaryota; kingdom Metazoa; phylum Arthropoda; class Insecta; order Lepidoptera; family Drepanidae; genus Habrosyne; species Habrosyne pyritoides. Next base: position 885,384 of record OU015615.1, read on the forward strand.
AGGACCATCTGCCTGTTTGTCGACCAAAGTTGTATAAAAAGAATGTATAATATATTCGGAAGAAACTAACATCTAAGATATAGACTCGGCCTAGTGTAATTGCTAGTCATTTTCCAATAGATAGAAATTTTGACCATAGTTTAAATGTACATTTACCGCCAAAAAATCTTGCTAACACAGTTATCGATAATCAGTATGTCAGAATTACAAACAGGTTTTTCATTCTTACGTATTTAGTTTAAATAAAAAAACAATTCAAACGCATTGGTATGCATGTGAATTAATAAAATATTGGTATATTTTATTAACCTTCAAGCGGGCGCGCGTAGTCGAATCGACCGCACTTAGTACATTTTCGTTCATATTTTTATTATTACCCATCACATTTATTTGTCATTTCTAGTAGCCTGTCGCTATGTAATTAGGAGTAAAATAAAGAATGAACCGTCGCTCGGGGCGCACCCCCCACTCCACAGATCGCAATTGCTTTAGCCCCGGTGCAGTCGTCGAAAAGACTACACGCGGCTGTCGTCGAAAAGGTTATGCGCGACGCTCAATGCGACATACCCTCGTTCAAGTTCGTAGTAGTTCTTCGGCCATCATTCAATATTATCGAATTACTCTTGGGTTTTTTTATTTAAAATGAGTCGTGGACGGTTACCACAAAGTGAATCGAATCATTACTAAGAGAAGACGAAGAAGAAAGTGAATCAGAGCTCAGCGACCAAGACTCTGAAACTTCCGACCAAATCGTTGCAAAGGAACCTCGATCTGCTGAGGAATCAAACTGCTCGGACTCAGACACTCTTTCGTCTTCTGGATATTGCAGGAATAAATTGTATGGTATGATATTGAGGGCAAATAATGTGACTCTATGGAAAAGGCGAATGTATTTACGGGAATTAGGCACTAAATTAACAAAAGAGTACGTTCAAAGAAGATCAACGATGTTAGGTCTTCCAAGAAAACTAAAAATAAAAAGAGGAAACTAATTTTTGTTTTGATTCAAAGTATATTTGAGTTATGTTAGATAATTTAATAATTGTTTATTTTTCATAATTTTATTGACTTTTTTTGACAAATCTTTAAAGACATAGATAATATATCTGAGTGCTAATAAATAAATAAATATTGAATAATTAGTGCTTTATTTCTCTTATTCTTCCCATAGGTCTTTTCGGTTACGCGCGCCCGCTCCCGTTACAAGTGACCGCGCGTCCGCTTGAGGGTTAATAAAATAAATATGAAGAAACCAAACTATTCATCTTCTTCATCTTCCTCGACTTCCTCATATGATTCTTGTTTGCTTCCTTTCATCTTCTTCTTTTTACCTTGTATAATGTAATTGTTATTATTATTAATAACAATTGTTTGTTGGTTACTATTACTATTTTCGGTTTTAATTTCGTTTTTATTATTAACTTGGTTGTTATTACTATTATTATTTTGGTTATTATTGCCATTGTTGTTTTTGTTGCTATTACTGTTTGTGTCGTCGGTATCATTGTCATCATCACAGTTGCTGCAAGTTATCGCATTATTGAAGGTATCCTGGGTACAACGTCCAATTTCCTTCTTTATATCATTGTCACACGTTGAAATGTCTGTAAAAGTACAATCATATGTTATATGTAAGCTCCAAACATGGCACAGCCTTAAGGGGCCATATAATATTCCATATTATTGAATTTGGTTCACATTTGATTCATGTTCTTGTTAACATTTTCATTAATAAGTAAATAATAATAAATATCACGGGACATTCTTTTACACACTGCCACCTGATCCCAAACTAAGCATTTAAAAATCATAACGTGCAGCCTTTATCTTGACAGGCCAGTTGGCTTGGTGGTTAACGCTCTGACTGCCAAGCCGAAGGTCGCGGGTTCGATTCCCACCCAGGACAAACATTTGTGTGCATGAACACGTCTGTTTATTCTGTGTCTGGGTGTAAATATGTATATAAGTATGCATTTAGAAATAAAAAGTATTATACGAAGTATATCAGTTATATGGTTTCCATAGTACAAGCTCTGTTTAGTTTGGGACCAGATGGCCCTGTGTAAAGAACGTCCCGGGATATTTATTTATTTATCTATCGTTAGGAAGGTAGCTAGATGAAGATTACTTGCCTGGATATCCATAGTCCTTGATGCTACCACCGCAGTATTTGATTAAACCTTGAAAATATAAATATAATTTTTTAATATTAATTAATTCATGTGTTTAATGTTGATTGATTCAGGCCGGACCTTGCGGAAATACATTGTAAGATTATGATGATCTAGCACTCATAAACGGCTTAACGAATTTAGACATAAAATATGTTCAATTTTTTTTTCTTTTTTTAATAAAAACTTGAGCACATAACTTTCTGGAATGATAAAGGGTATCTTTTCTCGCGCGAAAATATTAGGTCTTCATTTTTTAAATTATTTTTATCTCTTTTTCTTACCATCTACAACATCATCTCCAACTGAAAAAGAAAGTTTAATATTAGTCATTTAATTGGTAGCTTCATATATTTTTCTTGGTTGTGTCAGCCAGAGACATACTTATTTCGTAAAAGAAAAAAAAAACACTTACGGCCAACCCGTCGACTGTTACCCAAAGCAGCAACTATAGCTGTCACAGGAAAAAAAAAACAAGAAGATTCATTTTGATTTAGGCGGGAACTTGGAGTGACGTTCCTACACACAACTGACTTTTTAGCGGGAATTTGGAAAGTGACGTTGTTTTTTTTCATAAGCTTTCGTGAATTTGTGGTATTTTTGGTGGTATTTTATCCAAAGAGGATTAATTTAAGTACCAATGTAGTGAAGTGAAATGAGTGAGTGAAATCCAGCAACTCTCAAAAGCCCTCAAAGTTTTGGTAGCATACCCACTATTTTACTATAAACAAATTTTGGTGTGAATGGCGACCGGCTTACGGCCAAAATTAAAATACGATCCCGATCTAAAATCGCCGGGTTAAAGTAGAATTTTGACATAACGTGTATTAAAATTTCCGTCAAAAGGTTCATCAATCCATGGATTTTTTATTCGGGATTCCATATTAATTTTCGCCGTTAGTGTGAATAATAAATTACGTGATAAACATTGCTTTTTTATTTACTTTAATTTCAGCTGAAGCAGTTCCCTCTGTTATGAGAACTTTTATAAATGTACTGTGTACGATCTTACTTACTCAATCACACCAGAACGGCTGAACGGATCTGAATTAAATTTGGCACAGATAGACTATAGTCTAGCAGAGCTCATATGCTCCCGGGAATATGTAACATCTCTAGGGAAGGAGGGTGAAACCGCGGGGACAGCTAGTTTTTATATAGATATTTACATCTAGACAGAACAAACAGACATGTTCATGCACACAAATATTTGTCCTAGGTGGGTATCAGAGACACGACCTGCTGCGTGGCCGTCAGGGTAAATATACCTGGGTATTTCATTATCATCGACATCATCGATATCATTGACATATTTTATTTTTATTTATTACCAATAAAAAAAATGAATATGCATCAATTAACAAATGTTAGGGTTCATTATTTGGCAACATTATTTGATTGAATTTAAAAGACTTGCACGAGTATCTCGCTTGACTTCCTACGTAATTTTGATCTCTTGCATGTAATTGGCTAGCCAATCAGAAGCCGATATTAAGCCGTTCGCGATTGGTTGAAGATAATGTCTTCAACCAAGATTGGAATTGGATTTTGCCGCGAGAAAGAATCTGAGTACTTTCGAAAATAGGCCGGTTGGACATTCGATCGAGAACTGCGGAAACTAACACTTCTGAGAAATAAAAGTGGCGATTGTTATTTATCTTGTTTCTCTTCTAAAGCCATATTTGTTAAGTTTTACTGGATTCTCCACGTACCTGCTTGTTATAAACCAGTATATTATACTAATACTAGGCATGGAAATGATTGCTACTTTTATTTAATGAATTTTTTTTTTTTTTCACAGTGATTTCACCTATGAAATTTCAGAGCCAATGATTTTTTTTCGCAATGATCGAATGTCACTCTTGGCCGTGCGACCCGTTCGTAGCGACGATCAGTATATATTTTGCTCTTTCTAACACGACTGGGTTAGAAAGACGCTCTTTCTTTCTGACGTCGTCGTGTGTCATCGGTGAAATACGATGATATTCGAATTATCTACGGTGTACGATGTATGATGTAGACAAGGTAGCAGAAAAGTAGCAGAGTGATTTTTAACAGACGACGTCAAGGCAGGTAGCAGGTGCGACATATGAAAAAGTATTTCATATGATTTTTCACAAGCTACTTGTGAATCATGCCTAGCCTAATTAATACTCAGCATTTGGAAGCCACAAAGGTTTGTAGTAATGTTGAACTTAATTATCTACATCGAAATTAATAATTCTAACAGAAATTGTAAATACATAGATTTAGAAGATAAGTGATTCGAGCAAATTATAAAGGTGAACAATACTTAATAATACATTTTAGCATGCAAGAATAAAAATATGAAGTAATAACAATTCGTGTAGCCTACCCAGTCACACATAAACAATATATTATACATAAAATATCTTATTTTCTATATATTTACAATCACTATAACTAAACAACAACACTACACATAAATTAAATATTATCATAAATCTATTTATTTATTTCACAACACGATATTTACATTCGAAGCCGTGCATTGGAGACACGCTGCGCCTCCGGTTAAAACCAGTTCGATCATATGTTAAGCGCTCGCGCAGCCTGTTCACTGCGCCGCGTCATAAATGTTCTATAGCCGCGTCAGTCGGCCACTACCATCGCTCGCGAAGCCCGTGTCGCCTGCTAACCGAACGCTTACCGCGCGATTATCAGCTGTGCTTATTCTTCCTGTTTCTTGTAGCTTCCTATATTCTATCTACTGCTTCTATTTCTATAGCTTTGCTTACGCTATAAGACTGTGTGTATGTGAACTATCTGTGTGTGTGGTTGAATAATATATAACTTAAAGTGAAGGTATCTGGACTCTTTATTTACCCGGACTTATAACTACATCATACCACCATCACATCCTCCATCACCTTACCATAAGATCATCTAACTGTATGCCGTGACGGCCGGCGGCGTGACGCTCGCTTATGCCGTCATGCCCCCACTACGTCACTACTCTCGCTTCCCTTGTGTGTCTACACTTCGTTACTTGTTTGTGTGAACTGCGTACTGTTTTTATAGGACTACAGTATACTTTATACGTTTACCGCTTGTATGGGCACTTTGTATTTCTAAATAATTTAGGTACAAATATTCTGTAATACATATATAATTTATTTATTTATTTATAATATTCTTAGTTACTGTATTTGATTAAGTTTAATAAAACAAAGTGTACATACTAAACTACTTAAAATTAACTTATAAGTAAAGCAATAACCTATAAATAAAAAACTGAATTTAAATTATTGGAGCTGTCTATGGGTAAAGTGCCCAGAAGGCTGGCTACGTTTCCTCTTTGTATGGCTAAGCTTATTCTCTGACCAAAATACGAGCCAGCCCTCTGGTCACCGGATGACTCGATGAGGCGCGTCGAAAGTTCTTTGAATAATTTACGCGCCTCTGGTCCCCATGGCCCAAGCGTTTCTACTCCAAACGGTGCAAATATGTAACCATCGCCGATGGTCTCATATTTCCGCCGCTTCGAGCTCTCAGCGGCAGTCGCTGCCGCACCCGCCGCCTTGGAAGTTGACTCTAGGTGGGATTGTGCAACGGTATCTACACATTTTGCATCCCACACTAGAGGTTTGCCACGACTCCAGGGCAATAACGTCATCCCATCGGGCCTCTTACCATCATCACGTGCTATTCCGTTCGGCTCTAAGATGGCCGGCACGTGAACAGTGGCAAAGGCCCTGCGGATGACGTCATTGATTGCAGCGTGTCTCGATAGGCGGCCAGCGCTGCGGCGACATGACAGACCATGGTAACCTAGTCGATCCACGTCATTACCGCATAGACAGCGATGGGGCTCATTCGTATAGGTACCCAGGCGTAGACAGATGGCTAGAGAGAATGAGGTATTGTCTAGTAAGGTACCGATGTTGGTGGATGGTAAAGCTTGTAGCCAGTACCCTGACTCCCGCTCTGAAACTGCAAGGAGACGAGCGCGTTCTGAAAGGTTAGAACTCGTGTTAAGTAAATCTTGCTGTACTGCCTTGCAAAGCGGGTCGTCCCACTGTCTTTGGACTTTTGGATATAGGGGAATGCTTTCCCCTGAACAAGCTGTGATCCAGGCATTTTTAGCCTCGACTGAACAAGATATCTCAGCGTCTTTAAATGACGGAGAGATAATTTTGCTAAATAGGTCTGAAATACTGTAAGTCGAGGACAAAAATGCCGGAAGGGAAACACTGGAAATTTTTCTGATGCCCAGGCCGCCGAACCGTATGGGTAATGATGCCTGGCACCAAGTTCTGTCATTTAATGAACAGTTTAGAATTTGGATCATGGTTTTCTGAATGAAATTATCAATGGGGGTTAAAAGGTTATCAAATTTCCATAGAGGACTACATCTAATGACATATGTGAATTTTGGAACGAACACACAAAAGCGAATTATGGTGAAGGCTATATGAGAATTGATTTTTAAAAGACGATCGGTAATTTCGTTAAATTTTAAAGTTTGTTCATTTAAAAATGGTGGGATGGACTCATCTAATATGGGTGCTCCTAGGAGGCGAAGACTCTCTTTGCCCAGGATTTTAATGTTTGGGCAGATCATATTGAAATCATTGACAATGGAATGTGTAGTGTTGTTTGGTATGGTGTCTGAAATGAATAATTCACATTTCGAAAAATTTTATTGAAGGCCAATGGTGTTGAAGTGAGAGATGAGTGTATCTGAAATGAAATGAAATATGAAATGAAATGAAATGAAATATTTATTCAAATAGGCCTTCACAGGCACTTATGAATGGTCAGACTCTAACACCGGTTCGGATGGTTGCTTTTACTGAGAAGAGCCGGCAATAAACTCAGCAATTACTCTTTTCAAAATAAGATTTTGTACATAAAGATGTGTCCTGCTGGAGCGAGCGCTACACCCAAGCATTGTCGTCATTAAAATAATCATTTGTATTGTAGAAAGCCTTTTGTACTAAAACTGTCTTAATTCTTTCCTTAAATTTTTGTAAAGGCAAATTTAAAATTTCAGCAGGGATTTTATTATAGATGCGTGCACTAAGTCCTAAAAATGAGCCTTGCACTTTTTGCAGTCTATATGCAGAAGTGACAAGTTTATCCTTATTTCTAGTATTGATGGAGTGCATATCACTCTTTTTGACATAAAGACTAATATTTTGATGTACAAATATTATGTTTGCATAAATATACTGCGATGCAACTGTGAGGATATCAATTTGTTTAAACTTTTCTCTGAGGGAAGCTCGAGAACTCAAATTATAAATTGCTCGAACTGCTCTTTTTTGCAATATAAAAATTGTTTCTATATCAGCAGCTTTACCCCAAAGCAAAATGCCGTAGGTCATAACACTATGAAAGTAGCTAAAATAAACTAATCTAGCCGTATCGACATCTGTAATCTGCCTAATTTTTCTAACTGCGTAAGCTGCTGAACTAAGTTTTCCCGCAAGACATGATATTTGTGTCCCCCATTGAAGATTTGAGTCTAAAGTAATTCCTAAGAAAACTGTTGACTCAACTAGGCTAAGAGCTTCATTGTCTAACATTAAACTACAGCCTAGTTTTTTAACATTGGGTAATGCAAATTTAATACATTTAGTTTTTCTTGCATTTAAAACAAGATTATTAACAGTAAACCAATTTAATACCTGGGCCAATGCACCGTTTACATCGTCATAGTTGTATTTCAGTCTATCAACACCAAAAATCAGTGAGGTATCGTCAGCAAACAGTACAATTCCACAGGTATTTCTTACGTAAAATGGAAGGTCATTGATATATACTAAAAATAGAAAAGGTCCTAGAATAGAGCCCTGGGGTACACCCATATGCACAGGAGAACCAGATGATTTAACTCCATTCACATTAACACTTTGAGTTCTCTCACTAAGGTACGATTTCATCAAATTAAGTGCTGCACCCTTAACTCCATAATAGTCTAATTTACGCGTAAGTGTCTGATGGTCAACACAATCAAAAGCTTTAGATAAATCACAGAACACTCCAATAACATTCTGCGACTTTTCCCAAGCGTTGAAAATTTGTTTCAAAAGTGCTACCCCGGCATCAATAGTGGAACGACCTTTAGTAAAACCGTACATGTACAAAACCATCAACGTCCCATAGCACCGAGGCGACGTCGCCTCCTAGGGTACCATCGTCTAAATACCAAATATTTAATTTAGATTTTAATGACGAAATTATGGGATGAATAGCGAGGCTGAAAATAGCTGGTCCAAGGGGATCACCCTGTTGACAGCCAACTGCTGAATGGAGGAGATTATTTTTATAAACTAAGGTTGAAGGAGTACTGTAGCATTGATATAGATAATTAAAAATTTCAGGTGTATATTTTTTAATTTCACTGAGCATAGCTGTCCTGTCAACAGAGTTAAAAGCATTCTGTACATCCACCTTTAGCACAACTTCACTTCCGTTGTTCAATATGTTGGTTCTAAGTGCATGGACAGCGGCTTCACAACCCCCTCTGCTACCAAAACCTAATTGAGTGGGCTGGAATTTTTTGGATAGACCAGGAAGGATGTACTTACAGCATATTTTGGAAGCTATACGTCGCAGAGTCGTACCGACGGCAATAGGTCTGATACCGCCATCTTTCTTTTTAAGTGCGCAAAGATTGGCGCCATATAGGATATGACTTATTTCTGGATTAACCGACCCTGCGAGCATTATGTTGATTAACGCTGCCATATTGTTCAAAAGGGCCTTACCGGTATCGCCAGTGGCATTGCATATATTAACTTTATTAAAGGAACTACAGGCACATACGACTTAAGATCTCGTTTCAGGGTTGACAATGCATTGGCAATGCCCCCTGGCACATGGAAGTAGTGACTACTTACCATCAGGTGGACCGCCTACTTAACATGAAGAATAAGAACAATTCTATTATTTTTTATTGATTATAAATTCTAATATTAGCTTGATTGCTCCACATCTACCGGGCGTTCAGAAACGGCGAACTTTTTTTTAATAAAAGCACCAAGGAACCCAAATAAATATACAGTATGTAACAAAAACCCTGTTGTTCCTTTTAGGAACGTTATACATTACCTACAAGCACAACATTCATGATATTAGAATTTAACAATTATAAACATTGGCTAGTACAAAGGTCAAAATCAAATAACTATTAAAATCGACACATTCAAAAAAATGTTTAGAGTATCTGATTTTACAAATACATCTTTATTTCGCTAAATAGCCTACGAGCTCGGCGGCTTTCATTGATGCGACAGAAGATGCCGCTAAAACGTAGGCGCGTGCCTCGTATCCCTGCCACGTGCCTTCCTACACCTTTACCCCACCACCCGCCGCCCTGCGAATCATAAGCGAATTCCTTAGTCTCCCGCGCAACTTACTTTCGAACGGATGTTATTGTTGACCTAGTGAGTGACTTGTGTTTTGTTTACGTAAGATCACCTGATCTGACGCCCTTCGATTGTTTGCCTCTGGGGTACTGTTAAGCAACAGGTGTTCAAAAAACCGTGTGATACGGAGGTCGAAATGCGTTCACGCATAGTAGCACCATTTGACCACATCAAGTTTGATACCTCCATTTTACAAATCGTACGTGAAAATGTTATTAGGCGTTGCAACAAATGTGTCGAGGAAAAAGGTGGTCATATTGAACAGCGTTTCCGTGGCCGTCTAGAAGACATTATAATAAATTAATTCATTAAAATGCAAGTTGGTACTTAAGGTTTTGTGTGACAGACGTGGGGACTTTATTTTGTTTATGTAAAAGTGTTAAATGTACTTTTAACAATTATCAATTGTGCATAAAAATATCGTGTAAACCAACATTTTCAAAGATTCATTTGTTAAAGTGATAAACAACAGCTGACAAAGTCGTGAACTTGTGTAGAAAAAATAGGTAGATAACCGGCGCGGCGCGGCGGCACCGACAAAGATTTCCTATTACAGTGTAAACTCTTTATAACGAAACTCAAGGGACTGAGCATTTTTTGTCGTTATAGAGAGTTATCGTTATATGGAGTGAACAAAAAAAAACAAAACAAAGTGAACAAACCAACCAACTTGGGCTCACTTCAACGTTATAGGGAGTTTATCGTTATAAAGGATAACGTTATAAAGAGTTTACACTGTATTTGTGATTTCGTGTCATCGCTTCATGCAGAGGTATGATATCAGGATAACATTACAAATATTAATAATTAAATATTTATTTTAATTATTTTTGTTTACAGTTTTTTATAAATGACTTTCTTTATTACGTATGTATACCGATTCTTAAAACGTAGGTAGAAGGAACCACAGGGTTTTTGTTACATATTGTATATTCATGTATTAAATTGATGTCACCATTTGATTTATCGTAAATTGTGATATATAATTGTGAACAGCTGTACAAATGTTGTGGATATTGATTGGAAATTGGTTTATTGTTTTTATGTGTCGTGGAGATTCCATCATACTTACACATATTTGAAGAACCAGTTGGCTTGGTGGTTAGTAACCCTGATTGCCACGCCGCACAACACCAGAGCATCGCCAATGCATTGCGGACCCTGAGACGTGAAGTTATTAAGTCTCATGTGCTTGTAATTTCACCGGCACCCTTACCTTTCTAACCGAAACACAGTAATACAATCGCATTACTGCTTCATGACGGAAATGAGGTGGTAGTACTTCCCTGGACGAACTCTGCACTATGAACTTTGCTACTCAAAGTCATGTCTGTTTTGTTCTTTTGTTGTCTGGGTGTAAATATCTATATAAGTATGGACTTCAAAAAGAAGTATATCAGTTGTCTGGTGTCCATATTTCAAGCTCTGCTTATGTGCCAGGATATATATTTTTTTTTTTATGCCACTTGGGCCGACAAACAAGCAGACGGTCCACCTGATGGTAAGTGGTCACCGCCGCCTATGAACATTTGCAACACTAGGAGCATCGCCAATGCGTTGTCGACCCTGAGACGTGAAGTTGTTAAGTCTCATGTGCCTGTAATTTCACCGGCCCCCTTACCTTTCTAACCGAAACACAGTAATACAATTGCATTACTGCTTCACGGCGGAAATGGGTAAGGTGGTAGTACTTCCCCGGACGAACTCTGCACTAAGAGCTCTACTACTATTATACTATTTATTTAATTACTTTATAATACGGGATATGTAGCCAAATGCAAGTAAAATACGGTAAAACCGCACTGTGATTTATTGGATTTAAGAATATTTATTTGGGAGAAACCTAGCGCATAAGCGTATGAAGGAGTGAGATATGAGCCTCCTCCATTTAAAAGGGAAGATCTTCCGCCGCTAGGTGATCATGCCTGGGGACCGCGGTCCAACGGTTGATGTTGGATGCCTGTATATATCTCAAATCCTGAGAAAATTTCGATATCGCGATGTAGGATTCTCGCGTGTTTCTACTCGTTCATAGATGTCGCCACATCATTGTGGTGCGGGCGGTGAAGGATTGTAGGCGTGTTCATAGATGTCGCCACAAGGGTGTGGGTGATGTTTAGATATGGCTTCAAACTGTATATATCATAGAAGTAGACCCATATTCTATCGAAGATATTTAAAGTCTGAACGTGATACTTTAAAAATCTCGGGCTACCGTTAATAATTTTTATACAGTTTCTTACCCGAGCCAGGATTCTAACCCAGGACCGTCCGTACAGCGTCAGTTATACGAGTACATACAGCGTCAATTATGCGTAGAGCGAGATTTTCTATTGGCACCATTTAGTAGATTTGAAATCACATAAATTGTATTTCAGTTTAGTTAAATAAATAACTGTTGCAAAAATCAACATTTATTCAAGTTAAATCAAGAAGCTAAATATAACACTCGCGCTTCTTTAACATAAGCATAGTTCCTACCGGTATTTAATTAGCTATTTATTTTGGCGCCCTTTGCCGCCTGGCGCCTAGAACGACCTCTATTTTGCCACATGTGTGTTATGTGTTTAAAAGGGTAAATTATGAATATTGTCTTAAAATTAGTAAATATAGTGAAACAGAAGACAATTGAAATCATATGATCTTTATTAATTTGCTCACATAAAAAATATTTTTGCATTTATTTCAATATTAATAACCAAAAAATTTAAAACGACGTACGTGCTACACAAACTTTTCAAATTTATCGTTTTTATTTTAAAGAGACGGGAACCTTAGCCTTTTTGACAACAGCGGTGCTTGATTCAGTTACTTCGTTCTTTTCAACTTGTGATATCTCAGTTTGATGATGTGATTCGGACCGGCCACTTGATTGGTAGGTAGTCTGTTGGTTTGATGCAGTACTACCCACATTTGTAGTAGTTTGCGATGTAGTAGCACTGCTAGTACTGCTTTCTCTGGCCCCACCGCTACGTTCACTATACTTAGTTTCTTTACTGGATTGACTTGATTTACTATTAGCTGATTGACTGCTTTCATTAGCATCACTACTGTTGGAGCTGTCATCTTTAGAAGCATTAGTTGAAGATTCTGTATTGCTTGCAGCTGATTCTGTGTCTGTTGTTGAAGTAGTTTGGCTAGATTCGTCGTTACTTTCTATTGTGCTATCATTTTCGTCTTTCGATTGGTCACTACCAGAATCTTTAGTTTCATTAGTGGTTGTCGTTGATTTATTGTTGCCTGTTGCTTTTTCTGAAACTGTATTTGATATAATTTTTTTGGTAGTTGTCTGAGATTGGGAAAGGTTTGATTGGTTACTTTGTTCAGATTTAGTAATAGATTGGGTGGTTTTTTCTTCATCTGTACTTCCTTGATCAGATTGGGTTGTTTGTGATGTTTCTGAACCACTTTTCTTCTCCTTAGATTCACTTCCAGACTTAGTGTATGTAGTTTTCTTTAAACCGTTTTCACCAGCATCATTACTGTCATTGGATTCTTCCTTTTTCGAAACTGTTTTTGTATTTCTTTCACTTTGGGTACCCGATTCTTTCTTGACGGATGTTTTTTTTTGGGTTCGATTCTCAGTAGTATTGTCATCACACTCTTCATCGGTAGATTTTTTGTCTTTATTTACATTACTGTTAGTAGATTTCTTACCATTTGTCTTATTTTTATTTATATCTTTTGTTTCATTCGTATTTGTAGAAGAATTTTGACTTGTTTTATTCTTCGTTTCTTTTTTTTCTTCGTTATTAGAACTGGTTGAGTGTTTGTGTACAGATCCTTTATTGATTGCAGATAATTCTTTCTTGTCAGTTTTCTTTGCATCTGTATTTGATTGATTGTCTTTTCCAAACTTCGTTGTTTGATACAGCTCTGATTCAGATGTAGCGCTTGTGGTTTTTTTTTCATCAGATTGTGTGGTTTTTTTCTTTTCAAAACCACTAATTCTCTTCCCTCCAGACTCATCTTCAGTTTTCTTTAAACCTTGTTTACCAGCACCATCACTGCCATTATATTCTCCCTCTTTCGAAACCTTTTTGTCGCTTCCGGTACCCGTTTTTTTATTGCCAGAATCTTTTTTGTGATTTTTCTTTTTGTCATCATTGGTCCGATCAGAATCATCTTCATCACATTCTTCAGAAGATTTGTTTATTTTGTCTGTGGCAGATTGCTTATCGTGTTTGTTTTTTTTAGTTTTACTTGTACTTGTAGAATTTTCTTGGCTAGATTTGTCTTTACCGTCTTTTTTTCCATTTCCTTTTGATTGTACTTTGCCAATGTGTGTAGATTTTTTAATATTTGTTTTAGATTTTTTATTTCCAATAGTTTTTCCTTTCGTTTTGTTACGACCGCCTTTTTTAACAGATTCATTATCATCACTGTCTTCTGATGTTTTGGATCTGGGTCTGTTTCCAGATGCGGGCTTTTCTTTTTCATCACGTTTATTACTATCGTATTTTTCGTTACCATGTTTTTCCTTGACTCTTCTTTCACTGTTACTGGATTCTTCAGTCTCCGATTCATTTTTATTTTTAATTGTTTCTTTAGTCTTATTTTGACTACTTACATCTTTATTATTTTTATTACCAGTTCCTTTATTTTTAATTTCTTTGTTGTTAGTATTATTGTCAGTAGTCTTTTTAGTGCTTATTGATTTCTCGTTTGCACTTGATTCTGTAGTTTTACTAACGCTTGAACTTTTCCGCCTATTACTGGAGCTAGTTTCATTGGTGCTCGAATCCTGTTCATCAGAGGTTTTATTTTTTGATACCTCTTCATCATTATCTTCATCAGTATTTTTGTTGCCATCACTGCTCTCACTAGTTACTTCTTCCGTCTCAGTCGTTTCAGATTCACTTCTATCCGAAACTTGGCGATCAGTTTTATTTGTACTTTGATTTTTGCTCTGACTAGAATCTGACGAAGTTGTGGTTTCGGATTCTACTGTAGTTTCTTCGTTGTTTTCTTCATTTGTATCAGAAGTTGATTCAGTTTTGGTAGATGTTGATTCTTCCTCAGTATCACTGGTAGATTTAGTTGTAGAGCTTCTTTTTTCATTGGTGTCAGTCGTAGATTCATCAGTTTTATTATCAGTTTGACTTTTACTATCACTCTCAGTATCTTCAATAACTAGAGTGGAATCGTCAGTCTCTAACGCTCCGTTAAATGAATCCAAATTACAGTTTGCTATTTGTTTTTTTACTTCCTTTTTCGTTGATGTTATATCTGTAAAAAGAAATTGAAAAGTAATATCTCCACGCTCATTATGACGTGGGCTGAGAAAAATAATTCTCCCGGATCAATATCACAACAATAAATACGATTCATACCTATTTCCACCGTGAAGCAGTAGTGCACTTGTATTACTGTTTCGGTTAGAAAGGTAAGGCCGGTGACATTACAAGCCCATGAGACTTAACTTCACGTCGACAATGTATTAGCATACCCTGGTGCTGTAAATGTCCATAGGCGGCGACCACTTACCATCAGGTGGACCGTCTGCCCGTTTATTTACCTACTTGACATTTTTTTTTTTTTTTTACTCACCGACTCCGTTGCTCTTGAACGTACTGTGTATATACACGTAGAAAGCTGTGAAATAATATACCATTTATCAGTTTCAGACATTGTTTCAGAGGTCTAAGCACTAACATCTATCGTAAGCGTATCGTCATCGTATCGAATCCCCGAAAAGCTGGTTTGTATGGATAGTAGAACACCGCGCACACCGTGACGTTGCGCGATGTTCAATTTCCCATTGCATTTTGGCGCAGTCGATACGATGACGATACGCTTGCGATAGATTCTGCTCGGCGCAGTACATTTTTGTGTTTTTATTGGTTTGAAATTTTCTTCACTCTTCCCTTCTTTTATGTATGGATGTTTGTCACTCTTTCACGCAAAAACTACCATATGGATTTAGATGAAACTTGGCACATATATAGAGTGACTGGTGACCTTTAATATTTGAGGACGTTATAGTTGGCGATCATATATGATCTATAATACAACATTCTATCATTGTTTTTTACCCTTATTTATATACTTATTGTGAAATGTTACATATTATATAAAATCTGTAACCTTGTTTGTTAATTAATAAATTATTATTTATTAAATTAATATTATGATAAAAAAAATTACATTAAGAATAAATATTTAATTACTTCGTAGTAAACTTAGTACACCGAGAGTCCCGTATTTACCTGCGAAATACTTGGATACGCCGCACGTGACTAGATATAAGATATCCACATTTCACTTATTTTCAGAGAAATTTTGGTAAAAAAATTAAGCTCCTAATTTTATTATATCATTTTAACGAGAATCGAGTACCGAGTACTCTCCATAAGTTTCGAAGGTATCTCACCAGTCACTCTGTATAGAAAATGCCCTGGAATAAGACATAGGATACTTTTTGTCCCGGGAAAATGTTACATCCCTCGGGAACGCGGGTGTAACCCCGGGAGACAGCTATTAATACTATATGTTTTTAACTTACCATCAATAACGTAGTTGCCAACTGAAATAAAAAAAAATATTATTATTACTTGTCTAATAATTTGTAGGAAAATGAACCTTATGTCATACAATAAGTCGTTGGATCAATATATGAACTTGATTACAAAGCTATAAAGGCTATTGTCAAGTAAATTGTTTAATAAATAAATCTATACTTACGTTGTATATTATAACTGTTAGTTAAGCCGCCAATGACAACGAAGACTGAAAAAAAAAACAATAAAACATTAAATTAAAAATTATAAATCACAATGAAAAATATAAATCGCATTAACTTGGAAATCTTAAGATATTTTATGGTTTTGATAAAATATATAAAAAATCTTTTTATATATTAAAAAAAAATATTGTCTAATAATTTTATTAAAAAATAAAGTGTGTCGTAAAGACACGATAGAAGTGAAACTGTTGTGTTACAGGGAAACATTTAAATGATTCATCCATCACTTTTGAATGGTATTCTTTTTTTTATAATAAAATTATATAAGTAACTAGCTACTTAAAAACATAAATAAAGAAAAAAAAAATATAAATGAAATAATAATTTATTCATGAACATAAACGTTTCGGGTGGGAATCGAACCCAAAACCTGTAGTTTGGCAGCCTGAGTATCTTGCTACAGAGCCAAACCTAAACAGGATCTTACAAAACTACCCGTAAAGCCGAAATGAGGTTAAATGGGGCCTTCACAATATTTAAGAACCGTAGTAACGCTGTATAACATAACCCAAAAAAATAAAAAAAAATATTTTTATGAATGAAAAATAGAAATACTATTAAAGTAGACAATTATTAGGTAAAATAGGTACGTAGGCCTTTCTATTAAATAATCTAGTTCCCTGACATGACAGCTTACTAGGGTTGTTGGCTGGACCGGTTTCGCTAATAATTTTTTTGTTGTGTTTGTTATTGTCAGTAGAAGGTTTTTATGAAAGAAAAAATTAAGAAAGTTGCGCGAAAAATTTGAATATTTAAAAGAACATAACGACCATATTCACTTTTCTAATGTATATGGCGTTTGACTTAACTGTCAGTCGTTTGACAGTTGCAAAATTGTCTGAATGCGCGCTCCAAACATCATTTAAACGAGAGCCATGGGTCGTAATTATATTGATAAAATAATAAATTTATAATTTCTATATAATGAAGTGCACATTTCACTGTCGATTCAATCGGAAGATTCGAATTCAATATTCATAGTTAAGACAGGACAACGTCTGTCGGTTCAGCAAGTTAATTATATTTTTACGGGGTATTTTGTGACACGTTGTATACCTACACTATAAACATATTAATTTAAACATTTAAAAAAAATGTATAATACTTACAGCTCTTTACACAGAACTTCAAATCTTCATGGGTCCACTTTCTATTTTCATCTGAAAGAAAAAAAAAATTGCTTAAGCAATAATAAATAATACATATTTTCACACTTCCCTACAATATGGCGAGGAGGGCGATGGCTGCCACATGCGTCATACTTGTGAACAGGTGCTGCTTGTGGGGGCTGGTCAGCTTTAGTTTGTTTGTACTTTTTTTGTCATTATATTATAGATAAAATATTAATGAAATAAAATAATGAGTGTCAGTAACTATAATATTTACAAGCAATAAGCTTCCTTAAGGTTGGTCCCGACGTACCTTGAAGCTGACAGTTGTTTCCTCATCTCGAGTGAGAGATGTCAAGTCGAGTGGAGGAGATTTTTGTAATTAGAATACTAATATCTTTGAGTGAGGTTGAGTGGAGTCGAGGAATTTTCGAGGAAACGTCTTAGAATATGGGCGTAAGTAACCTCCATCGGGAACGCGGGCCAAACCGCAGTACAGCTATATATTGTATCTTTAAAGTATGGAGTGTAGAAGTAAAAGAGCACCATCTTCTATGGGGGATTACTCGAAAAAGTGTCCCCTTGTAAACAGCAAATTCGTTTTTGAATTCTCACCGAAATAGCGCTAGTGTAGCAAGTGGAAATGATATGAACAGAGTGAAGTGTGCTGGGTTGGTTTCCGGTAATTCTTTAATTCTATTTTCTATTTGCTATTTACAATTAATTGGGGTACTTAAAAACACTGTATAATTTTATTCCATACTCATGTTTGTCTATATATTATAATAATTTAAAAAAATGCGCTGTAACAAAACGGAAATGTTTCTTTCCTTTTTTATTAATTTAGTATCCTTCTCCAATAATTTGTGGCGCTCTATTTAAAATTCCTCCACTTGCTACAGCAGCGCCACCTTAATTTGTTCCTTTTCAACGGACACTTTTTAGTACACTGAGATGGTTCTCCTTTACTTCTACACTCCATACTTTAAAGTAAGGATTTGTGTTAATAATATAGAAGTGTACAACATACCTTTGAACAGAAGGGCAACATTATATATGCTCTGAATGACCACTTTCTGGGAGCCTGGAAAAATAAAAATAAATATTTTTTTCGTGTCGGTGATGTTCACCGTTAAGGAGTTCCCTTGTCGGAAGTCAATCCCTTTTTTTTTTGTTTTTTATACAAGGTGGAAAATGCGTTGCGCATTCGACTCCCGCCTTGGGAGTGACGGGGAGATATGTGGGACTCTCCTTCTCCGAGTGAGAAGGAGTAGGGTCCTTCTCCGGTTTGTTGGGCATCGTGGAACCCGCACTAGGCATTCTCCACGATGCTAGTCAGGAGTCAACCCTTGCTGAAACTGCCAGATATTGCTACAATTTAAATAGACATACAAAATTAAATGTATTAACAATATATCTGTGGTACCCGAGCATCTTAGAATAATCTCGAACATCATCATCAGGCCAATTAGTTTGGTGGTTAGCGACTCTGACTGCCAAGCCGAAGGTCGTGGTTTCGACTCCCACCCAGGACAAACATTTGAGTGCATGAACATGTTTGTTCTGTGTCTGGATGTCATCTATATAAGTATGTATTTAGAAAAAAAATTTAGTATATGTAGTATATCAGTTATCTGGTTTCCGTAGTACAAGCTCTGCTTAGTTTGGGAAGAGGCCGTATGTAAGAGAATGTCCCGGGATATTTATTTATTATTTATTATATCAGCCCAGGGATGCCCACCGCTCAACATAGGCTTCTTGGATTTCCACCTTGAACGGTCTTGAGCCCCCTACATCCAGCTGTTTCCTGACCAGGGTGCCGGTCCACCATGTGGAAAGTCGTTCCACTCGGCGGTTTCCTTCCTATTAGTAAGTTTTCGCTTCAAAAACACAAGTCCTCAAAAACTACATACCTTTCAAGCTGTTAATATCTCCACCATTATATTTCCGGACCAGTGTCTCGATCTGAATCCATGCATCATGGAGCTGGTACTCCTTGATGACCTCGCGAGGGCTATTGTATTTGCACTCGTACCTCCTCCACCCCCATCTCTTGCCGTATTCATGGTTGCAGACACGAGGGACGTGTTCATGACCTGATGAAGAAAGAGGCGTTACTGATGAATTAAGCAACGTCAGGGGTCTGGGATCTAACTTTTCAAGGTAAAATGAGACTATCTCAAAGATGTTTCGCCACGGTTATGCTCTGTCTCTTTCGCTAACTAGTCGATCACGTGAGAAGTCTGCTCGAGGCCTCGTTAGGCTGTAACCCGACAAAGTTTGTAGTAGCTGAATAAGTGGGGTTAACTTCCAGGATCACGCTGCTTCTGGGACTGACTGTCTTCGAGTCGGCAAACTGCAACCACCATGTGGTTTTACCTGGTACAAGTCTGGTATAACAGCTTTCCAGACCCGGGTAAAAAAGAGGATTTCCTAACAAAAAAAGACATTGTGAGAAAGCGGGTAGGAGGTTTGATGAATCCGTCTGTAGCAACCATCCTCAAGTTGAAAGACTGATGTCAAGGATCTGATTGTTGCGGCACCTGCGTTTGATTAGTACCACCTACATCATTGCTCTTTATCGTTAAGAATGTCAAAGAAAAGCCAACTTTATCACTCTTGGAATAAGGTTGATCTACTAATTAAATGTTTAACCGTATGTCGATGTGAAATGAACCTTGTCGTAAAGCAATAGGGTTCGTGTTCCAATGACATTCTGAAACGTCAAAGTAAATAATAAATTTATGTGGTTTACCAGCTCGAACTCTTGCTAAGATGGCACCAGGAAGACCTGGCAGCTTAGGTACACAGATCACGATCCTGATTATAGCGATTACGGCTGAAAAAAAAAGTAAAGTGCTTAGTGTAGAGTTCGTCCGGGGAACTACCACCACACCTATTTCCGGACCCGGTTATCATCATCATCATCATATCAGCCCAAGGATGTCAAGTGCTCAACATAGGCCTCCCGCAATGCCGAGTGGACCGACCACCTGGGCAGAGCTCGTCCCACTAGGCGTTTTCCTGTAAGTGGTCGCCACTCGAGAACCGTGAAGCAGTGGTGCACATTCCAGGCACATAAGACTTAACTTCACGTCGCAGTAACAACCCTTTGCAATGGTGTTGCAAATGTCCATAAGTGTCATAACCACGAACATCAATCGCAAGCGTATCGTTATCGTATCGAGTGCTCAAAAAAGGTGGATTGTATGGATTGAACGCGCATATGTGATGCACGATTCGATGACGATTCGCTTACGATAGACGTTCGTGCTCAGCCCCCAGAACCAATATGACATAAAAAAAATAGTCTATAATTTATGTATATAAGTGTATAACGAAACAGTTTTTACTATTTGCATTTACAGTAATATTTTCGATTAATATAATATTTGCTTGAATTATTATATTTTTAAAAGCTGATTAAATAATTCTTTATACCGTGAATTGGTCTGGTCACTGTTTATTCTGCAATGTTTGTTCGTAATGTGCGCATGTATCATTGTCATATACAATTATATCTTAACAAAAAAAAATGGTGTCGTGAGACACCAGATAGGAACGAAGTTTTCATTGACATAATACATGCTTCTTTCAATTCAGTGCGATTCAAAATTTACTTTTAAATTATTCTTTTTCTTATAATAATTACTAATTATACTAATTTATAAATGGAACAGAATTTTAAACATGTTGTATGTAGCCTTTAAACAAATTATGAAAAAAACAAACCCAATAATAAACCATATCATTTAAATTTCGAAAAAAGTGTCGTTACAACTTTTCGTATTAATTTTTTCCGTCTAGCCCCCTTTCACAACGCGCGATAAGGAACTTCGTTCCAATGCAATGGTCTCCACGTTAAACACGTACTCCGTGAGTCGGTTTTTCGATTTTCATTCAAAACAAATATTTGTATGCATGAACATGTCTGTTTGTTCTGTGTCTGCGATTATTTTAAAGTAGATATATTATATTTTGCGCTACCTACTATCATGTAGATTACCCACGTTATCGGTTTTATTATACCCTGGTATTGTAACATAGCCTATATTATTGAAGAATAGTGTAGCTTTGCACTAGTCAAAGAATTGTTTAAATCGAAAGCGTAGTTTTGGAGTTTACCACCTACGTCCAAACTTAAAAAAAAATCTTCTTGTAATATTAGAATAGATATAGTATATCTGTACTATAATATAAACGTGCTGTAGGGCGCCCTCCAGCTAGATGGAGCGATGATATACGCAAGCTGGCTGGCAGCGGTTGGAAACTAAGAGCTGAAGATCGAGCTCAGTGGCGTGCCATAGGTGAGGCCTATGTCCAGCAGTGGACGGAGATAGGCTGATGATGATGATGAGAGTATATCTGTTATCTGGTTACCACGAATATTTATCGCTAGCGTAGCGTCATCGTATCGAGTGTGCCAAAAAGTGACGTTGCGCGATGTTCAATTTTCCATTGCATTGGTTTCTGGTGTTCTCGATAAGATAGCGATACGCTTACGATAGCTGTTCATGCTCGGCACAGATGCCCATTTAAAGAATGTCCCGGGATATTTATTTATTACAGATAGTGCTGAGGTATGAAAAATTATTGACTCCGTTCATTGAACGCTGTCTTACGTCGATTGGTCTCGACAGTCCATTTTGACAGTAAAGAGTGTCGTTGGAAAACGTACTCTATGCAGTTATGACAAGTTACATCGGAATCTTCATACAATAAGCCATTGGATCAATAGATGGACCTAATTTTAAAAGCAATAGAGTTGATTTTTCAATAACATTCTTAACTGTCAAAACGGTTCTTTTACATCTCGATAACTTAACCATAGAATAACAATGTTAAATACTTACCACGTCTGAATAATATTCCAACTGTAACAGAAAGGTTTTATTAATTATTTTTGTTTACGTTTTAATGATTATACAAAAACAAATATCTAGTAACTAATTCCGCTGGATCTCCTTCTCTGTCAAGTCACAAACAAGGAAACTCAACAAGAAATCAAATATTTGTTTTTGTATAATCTTACACTGGATTTCTGCAAGGTCACACCTGAGTCAATTGGTTACGTTTTACATTTAAAAAGTTAAGAAAGTATTGCTAAAGGCCTATTTAAATAAATAATCAAATAATATAATAAAAATTATTTTATTTATTGTTTATAGATATAAAACTACTTATTTTTTGGTGTTATGATTGTTGACGGCTTTTAACAAATAGCAAAGAGCTCTTAACTCAAAAAAGAGTGGAGGTTCAATTCCACACCAGAACAAACGTTTTGTGTGGATGAACATGTCTGTTTGTTATGTGTCTGAAAATATACTATACTATTATATGTAGTACTAGCTGTTCCCCGCGGTTTCACCTACGTTCATCGATATCATATATAGCATATAGCAGGTGTGGCCAACTTTTGTGCACATAAGATCTACTTTTTATTTTAAAATTGAGTCGCGATCGATCTATTTTGAGAAGCGCAGGTAATGAACAATATGCGCACGG
This sequence comes from Habrosyne pyritoides, assembly GCA_907165245.1. Lineage (NCBI taxonomy): Eukaryota > Metazoa > Arthropoda > Insecta > Lepidoptera > Drepanidae > Habrosyne > Habrosyne pyritoides. The sequence goes on from OU015615.1 coordinate 908,311, forward strand.
GACATGCAACGGCTGCGAATGTCTCCCTACTCGAACCATGAGCTGCGTACATGTTCATTCCAGTTCATTCCTGTATCAAGTACTAGAAACATTTGGCATTGAATGCGTCCCCTCATGGAACTTGCGAGCGATCGACCAAAATTGGTCGCGCGATCGACCGGTCGATCGCGATCGACTTGTTGGCCACTCCTGGCATATAGCCATATAGGGAAAATTCCGCGTCGAATGGTAGCAGTCCCATCCCGATATGTAAAGTAGTTTTGAGGTGATGGTGCGTCAAAAATGCTGTCCTGCAAAACGTTTACCGGGGGACAATGTACGAGTATAACAGTTATCTGGCTTCCATAGTAGCTCTGCTTAGTTTGGGATCAGATGGCCGTGTGTAAAGAAAGTCCCGGGATATTTATTTATTTATTTTATTATTTACTTACCTCCTGGGAATAATACATCGATGATATCACTGGCTCCTTTTGCCGCTGTAAAATAAAATATATTATTATTTATGATTCGCGCTCATACGCGTAATCCATCAATATAACGGGTCTTTAAAATAGCGGAAATAATGAATAGCTACTTATCCGCGAGAAAAGGAAGGAAAATAAATGCTACCTGTTGTTAGAGAGAGAGGAAAATACATCATTAGTTCGTTAAGATTGAGTGCTGCATGCGCCGCGCGTGTCGCGTCAGTGGTTGGTCCGCGACTAAATGGTATTAGGTCAATTTAGGTCATCATTTCATGTTGCCATTTCAAGCGCGAACAACGCATCTATAGCTTATATATCATTAATCTTTGAATTCCATTTAACATATTAAGTATATTTTTAATTAATATAAAATTTATATAAAGACTTTTATATCTATCTAAAATAGTCACTAATTCTGTATGTCTGTATGTGCGCTTATATCTTTTGAACTACGTAATAGATTTTAACGCAATTTATATCATCATTTAGAAAATATATTCATATAGGTTTGTATGTATAATAAATTTGAGGCATCTCACTCAGGCAGAGCCGGGGTTGGTTGCTATTGTAGGTAGTGTTAACTCTTACCTGTTAGTACACCATTAATAGAGTCATCAAATGTTGCCGGTTGTTCTGAAAGAAAAAATCGAATTATAAATATCAGAACCACATATTCAGTTTAGGCCCTAAAGGTTACTTATGAAGGTCAAAGCTAGTGAAGGTAACATCGGTTCAGAAGTAAGGCTTCTGAGAAGAATCGTCGAGAAACTCAAGTTTAGGCAGGTACTTTTTTCTATGTTTTTTTTTAATGAATTATATGGCTTGGTGGTCCCTTTTTACGACACATATATGTTTGCATGAAGATGTCTATTTGTTCTTTGTCTAGGCTATCTATTTTTTTTAAAGGACCATGTGTGAGTCAGTTATCTGGTTGCCAGAGTATTCTTGTCGCAAATTGAGTCAATTTTAGGAGTAATTTTGGTCAATTTTAACCTTCATTTTGACTTGGTCAATTTCTGTATTTCGTTTTTATCATGACCATGTGCGCCGCACGTGCCTGCCAGTCATCAAGCCCCTACTGGCGAATAGGGAACCCCTGGGGGTACGCGTGCCCCACTTTGAAAAACCCTGGTATATGCTATGGAGTGAGACCTCAGTGCTTTCATCCCGAAAATGCAGAAGAAACCACGTAGGATAGACAGTTAAAAATAAACTTACTTTCCAATGCGAGAGCTTCGAAAATAGCAGATCCGTTGCCCGCTATTTCTGTAAAAAAGAATAACGATTTATTACATTTTGATCACTTCTTAACCAGTGGGACACATGGGCGTTTCCTGGCGAGACCAGCTCGATAGGGGCCCAAAAATCCCAGTATCTATTTAACTTTTCACAAATGAATAAATAAAAAATATATATTTTCCAAATCAGTCGTCGTTTTCGAGTAGTTCTTAGTGCAGAGTTCTGCCGTGAAGCAGTAAAGCACTTGTATAATTGTGTTTCGGCTAGAAAGGTAAGGGGGCCGGTGAAATTACAGGCACATGAGACTTAACAGCTTCACGTCTCAGGGTCGACAACGCATTGGCGATGCCCCTAGTGTTGCAAATGTCTATAGGGGGCGGTGACCACTTACCATCAGGTGGACCGTCCGCTTGTTTGTCTGCCCATGTGGCATAAAAACAAAAATTGGGAAAAATACAGCAAAAATTTCGAATCAGTATAACTGATATGCGGATCTGAAGTTTTCACTGTGAAATATAATAATAACTAGTTTATCATCATCATCATCATCATCATCATCATCATCACATCAGCCCAGGGATGTCCACAGCTGAACATAGGCCTCCCATGGATTTCCACCTCGAGCGGTTCTGACCCGCATCCAGCAGCTTCCAGCTCTGAACAGGTTGTCGGTCCACCTGTTGAGATTTCCACTTGGATCTTTGCTGGATGTGGTAGTTGTGTCTACTATACAATGCACTAAGAGCTGTACTCAAGTTTTTTTTAAATAATATAAACTAGTCCTTGACTGCGATCCCACCTGATGGTAAGCAGTGATGCAATCTTTGATGTTGAGGCGCACTAGTTTATTAAGAGCCTATTCACTCTAGCCTTGAAGACACTCAAATTATAATTGCACGGGAAGACCGCAGCAGGCAATTATATTAGAAAATATTTAAAATATTAATAATAAAATACATACTCTGTACTCCTCTGGCGAAGTAACCTAAAAATAAAACAAAAAAAGTAAGTTATAATAATAAACAAAACAAAAAATTTGTCCTAAATTTTACAGCAAAATACAATTTATTTCTAGAGATCTGCAAATTTCGGTGAGGGAAAATACCGTGAGGAGACCATAGCACGATGTTGTACTACGTAGTCACCTGGCTGGCTAATACTCTCACCAGTGCCGGATTAACCACGAAGCAAGAGTAGCAATTGCTACGGCCCCGCATGTCATAGGCCGCCCACCACTGATTGTTTTTTTTACCACTTTATACTTAAGAACCCAACGCGGACCGCAAAGGCCCTCCGATAATTTGCTAAGGGACCCGCGCTTGCTTAGTCTGGCACTGACTCTTTCGTCGACGTGTTCCCAGAGCTGGAAGCAAGAGTTCTCTACGAGGGTTTGTGTGCTTACCACCTGACCACATCATCTACCATAATGAGATTGTGGTGAAACACAACCCAACCGAGCATTATTTTATTATTTACGTCATAATTTTTTTTTTTATTGAATTTATAAGTTTATGATAGATTTCAATTACTTATTAGCCTACCTAGGCTAGATTGTAGTATAATTAGGCGATATAATACTTAATTGTATATCCTAAAATATAAAAAAAAAAAGTGATTGGTTGAGTTGTGTTTCATGACGGGATTGGGGTGGACCTCAATCTCACCTAAGACGTGGCCGAAGATGGAGCTCGCTTTCCCGATAGCAGCCTATTCACACTTTTCTTAAAAAGCCCCAAGTTGTAAGTTTCAGAGAACACAGACGAGGGGAGAGAATTCCAATCATTAGCTGTGCGCATGAGGAAGGAAGCTGCAAAGTGCTTCGTGCGAATTGGTGGTATGTCTACAACATAAGGGTGAAAACTCTCCCCACGCCTAGTAGTCCGATGACGAAAAGGTGATGGAGGAACTAAGTTCCATAGATTTTACTGGTAAAAAGCTATTCCCAATTGACATAGGGTTTGTCAGCGCCGGCCCTATAGTCCTTGCCGCTGGAGCGTCTTTCGGCGCCTTTTAGTCGATTTTAAATCACAGTTTATTTAAATAAAAACATTTATTGCAAAAACTTGCTGCAATATCTATTGAATTAAGAAAATCAAGAAGCTCTTAATATAGCACTTGCGCTTCTTTAACACAAGCATAGTTCCTGCCGCTATGTAATTAGCTATTTATTTTGGAACCCCTTGCTACCTGGCGCCTAGAGCGATCGCTCCTCTCGCTCTATCCAGTTATCTTTCTATGATACTTCCCTCGGTTACAGCTTGCAATAAAAAGAAAATTGTTTTAAAGAACTTACCCAAGCATGCTAATGGTCCAGTGGCCTGAAAAAGGAAAGTGTAAACTAGTTCTATATTGGTATTTATTTATTTATTTATGGATCTCCAACAAAAGATTCACGCTAACATTACATTATTATAACACACTGTGAATGTGAGGTGGCGTGTTCCTTCCATTAGAGGAGACCACAGCATCCAAAAACATAAATAGACGGAAAGTTACAAAAATACAATCACAAATAAAATCGAATACAAAATGAAATATAAAAACACTAAACCAAAATTAGTTAAAGTAGAGACTGAGCGCATACATGTTGGAATTTCTATTGTAAATCGACATAGTCACTTGCTATCACACAAAAGGTCCACAAGGCATCTCTTAAACTTGATAAAGTTCTCACAAATGTCTAAACTGTAAGAATTTTTAATCTTCTTTGAAATTCTATTAAATAATATGTGCATCTCTTTCTGTTTCATTTAATAACGGTTATTAAAGAAGAGGAAGACGGTATAAATGGTGATAAATAAAATTATTTTAAGCCAGAAATAGAGCTCTTAGTGCAGAGTTCGTCCGGGGACGTACCACCTTACCCATTTCCGCCGTGAAGCAGTGCACTTGTATTACTGTGTTTTGGTTAGAAAGGTAAGGTGACATTACAGGCACATGAGACTTAACTTCACGTCTCAGCGACAACGCATTGGCGATGCTCTTGGTGCTGCAAATATCCATAGGCAGCGGTGATTACTTACCTACAGGTGGACTATCTGCCTGTTTTTTTTGCATTAAAATGAAACATTTTTTGTGAGAAATACTGTTATTGGGAGCCCTTTATTATCGCATCTAATTCGTATCTAGGTATATATGACAGTGCTTTAAAAAAGAGAATACGGCAGAAGTCACGTTAGTAAAGAAATCCCGAACAATGCTCGGCCATCCAGGTACTGTAGATAAAGAGACACAGAACAAACAAACATGTTCATGCGGACAAATGTTTGTCCTGGGTGGGAATCGAACTGACGACCTGTCTCCAACTTGCCCGTCATTTTGTGATTATATAAACTCATCGAAGGTGGCTTATGAATTAATAAATTGCCATCTCATCACGGCCGCCATATTGGATATAGAATGACGTCACTTAGCTTATTGTGCGTCATGACCGGATGAGGAAACTGGTATGTCTAAGAGAAGTTAAACAGAAGCTAGTTATTTTAAATTAATTTGTGAAGCAGTAGTGCACTTGTATTACTGTTGCGCTTAGAAAGGTAAGGTGACATTACAGGCACATGAGACTTAAGATTATGGCAAAACGGGGTGTGAGACTCCTCCATTTAAAAGGGGAAGATCTTCCGCTGCTAAGTGATCGTGCCGCCGCGTGGGGACCGCAGGGAAGCCCTGATAAATAATCTTAACATATGTGCTTCAGTGCCACGGACAATTAATAAAAAATAATATTTTCACGATATAAATAGTAAAAAAGATTGCTTTTTAGAAAGCACGAAAAGTCTCATAGAATCATATGTACGTCGGCAAGTCTAGCGAGCACAAATGGCTTTCAGCAGAGGTTTAGAGAAATACTAGAAACATAGGAATGTTTGAGTCAAAATTGGATATCCATAATATTAATACAAGACAAAGAGAGAAGTTAGTTGTTCCATACTTTAGACTAACGTAAACAAGCCATTTTGGTAATTGTGTTCGATTTTATAATAAGACTAGCCGACCCGACAGACATTGTCCTGTCTTAACAATGAATATTGAATTCGAATCTTCTTGATTCTTGATTGAGTCGACTGTGAAATGTGCAATAAGAAATTATAAATTAATTACTTTATCAATATAATTCCGACCGCCACCTCTATTTTAAACGATATTTGCAGCGTACATTCTGTCAATCGCGCCAACTGACAATAATGTCAAACAGGTTACATTAAAAAAGTTTACATTGTCAAAAGCGCTCAAAAAATCGTGAAGCTTTCTTAAATTTTCTAATTTTTCGCGCAACTTTCTTATTTTTTTCTTTCATAAGAACCTTCTCCTGACAATAACAAACACAACAAAAAAAGAATTAGCGAAATTGGTCCAGCCATCCATGCGTGATGATCCACCGTGTTAGATACCGCTTTATGTAACCAAAATGTCTGATCATAAATTTAAAATTATATTAGAAAAGTTTCGAGCAAATTCAATGGCATGGGTCATTATCCTCAACGCAATCCGATCTATCTATCTATCTATCCGAATTATAAAAGCCTTTTTACACTTTTAAATTTAATCTAAAATTATAAAAGATACGGTGGCGGTTTAGGGTATCTGATAGTTTCGGTGACCGGCACTGATGGACATTTGCAACACTAGCGACATTGCCAATGTATCATCGACCCTGAGACGTGAAGTTGTTAAGTCTCATGTGCCTGTAATGTCACCTTACCTTGCTAACCGAAAGTAGTACTTCCCCGGACAAACTCTGCACTAAGAGCTCTATTACCCAACCCTTCTTTCCGTTATTATTAGTAGATTGTATGGACTTACCTCAGGCTTATGGACATATGAGCTGTGATGTCTTCCATGCTTTAGATGATGTCTGGGGTAGACAGACACCCATCCCTTGTGCCACGGGTGGACTTTAATAGGTGTGGCTCCCCCCACAGTCACCTGACATGAAATAAAATGACATTTATTTAATTTTTTTAAATAATATAAACTAGTGCTTGACTGCGATCCCACCTGATGGTGAGCAGTGATGCAATCTAATTTAATAGTCGTCAAACTGACCATGGTATAAATAAATATCTTAGGACATTCTTAACATACGTCTGATCCTAAACTAAGTAGAGCTTGTGCTATGGAAACCAGACAACTGATACACACTTTTATATTTACATCCAGACACAGAACAAACAGACATGTTCATGCTCACAAATGTTTGTACCAAACCACCAACCAACTGGCGCGTCTAAGTATCAAACTCTAAATCGCTTATTCAGGGGCAGGCCATATCGCTCGAAGAACTGATAACCTATGGGGAAGAAAAATTTAGTGGCGTTCACGAACAGGAAAGTGGTGAGTGGGACGACCTTTCCACGTGGACTGACGACCTGGTCAGAGTCGCTGGAAGCCGCTGGATGCAGGCGGGTCGGTACCTTTCTCTGTGGAACTTATCAAGTGTGTGGAACGTTTCCAAGGACGTCTATGATCTGCATAAAATATCTTTGGAATGATATGATGAAGAGGGTCGGAACTTGAAGAGTGCCAGCGAAATGGGTACTCCAGTGTACGATTACCTCACGATATCTCCCTATACTAAAACCTCTGGCTCATTAAATTCGAGTCAAAGGCTGTATTAACTCTGTTTTTATTAATGGGCTTGCAGTTGTCCTTCAACTGACCCCAGAAGGTGTTATGATGAGGCCGAGGATGTAGCACGCTTACCCAGAAAATGCCTATTCACTCTGGCCTTAAGTATGTCTATTGTTAATGATATCGTTAAATACTGACCTTAGAAAAAAGTTCCGCTCCATTGCTGTTCGTATAAGGAACGATGAAGCGAAACGTTGACCGTATATATGCCACACTACCAATAAATTAAATTTAAATGTCTAAATAATTGATAAAATTTGAGTGAAACCTGGCTGATGATGCCTAATTGTTGTAAAAGTTGAATGATAAAACGTCTGGAGCTTTTAAAAAGGGGGATTGGATACAAAAATTGGTACACAGATTAAATATTTTCTGGTTTAATACATAGGATATATAATTTTATGAAAGCGAGCGAAACTTTGGAAAGAAAGCTTTTATGTATAAAAGGAAATAATTCTTACCAACGCAGCAATGATAAGGATTTTTACTCCGACCATTTCGTGTACCGAGCCAGACTGCTATGTTCCGTCAAAATATCACATATTTATATTAAAACCATTAAAAAGCTATTATAATTTTCGTCAGTTTACACAGTTGTACATATTCAATTACTTCACGTCAAATTTAATTATTATTGTCAAATGGGTAGAGTTTAATTTCGTTTATTAATTTCACGTCAACTGTGCAAACAATTTTAGGTGTTGCTATAGTTAAAGTAAATATACGTTGACGTGATCATTGTGTGTTTATTAATTGGCTTCGGTATGACATTGATGTTTTTCTGTAAATGAGGGTCAATATCAGATGATTAGCTATAACAGGCCTCTGTAGGGATTGATGGATTATTTACGCACCTGCTTTTATTCTCTATCATCATACTAGTGCTGGATTAATCACGTAGCAAGAGGGCCCCGTGCATTTGTGGGCCCCGCGCATAAGAGGGCCCTGCGCATACGAAGGCCCCGTGCATAAGAGGGCCCCGTGCATGCGAGGGTTCTGTGCATAAGTGGACCCCGCACATAAGAGGGCCCTGCGCAAACGAGGGCCCCGCACATAATAGGGCCCCGTATATAACGTATATTTATATACCAGCTGTCCTTCGTGGTTTTTCTTGCGTTCCCTAGGGATGTAACATTTTCCCGGCATTAAGCCCTATGTGTTATTTCAGGGTGTTTTCTATATATTTGCCAAATTTCATCCAAATCCATTAGGTAGTTTTTTACGTGAAAGAGTAACAAACAACCATAAATACAAACTTGCATTTATAAAACTAGCTGTCCCGCGTTCCCGTGGGATGTCACATTTTCCCGAGATAAAAGTAGCCTATATGTTATTCCAGGATATGTTCTATCTATGTGTCAGGTTTCGTCCAAATCTGTCCGATAGTTAGCGTGAAAGAGTAACAAAACATCTATAAATACGAAGTTTCATTAATAATATTAGTAGGGTTATATTGAAAACTTGATGTCACAAAAGTTGAACACCTTTTCAAACTAAGTCAATTCACGTCAGACAATTGATAACCGATTTTTTCGGTGGCGAAAATAAAACAGAACTTCATACGGTAAACGCACAAGTTCAACGAAAATGTATAGAACTTTAATAGGCCCTACAAAAAGTTAATAAATATCCCGGGACATTCCTTACACGCTGCCATCTGATCCCAAACTAAGCAGAGCTTGTACTATGGAAACCAGATAACTGATACTACATATACTACTTTATTATTTCTTGTAAATACGTACTTATATAGATATTTACACCCCGCAGAACTAACAGACATATTCATGCACAAATGTTTGTCCTGGGTGGGAATAACCACCAAGCTAACCTGTCAAGGCTTTGTGTCATACAGAATTAAAATGGATGTTCCTAAACTCCTAATTTTTGATGAAATTCTGGGTGTGTTTGAATAAGTCCCTGGATGGTTTAGATTTATAATTGGACCCAGTAAGTGGGGCTACAATCTAGTAGCTGATCTGTGGTAGATGTGTGCTGTGGTTAAGTTAATTTTAGCTCATAGCGCCAGCTACCGGACAGAACAACATCTGCCGAGTCAGCTAGCTTATTTGTAAGACATAAACACGTTTAAATTCTAAAGCACGACAGTCTTACGTATGTTTTTGGTCACTTTATCCTTAAGGATCCATAGCAAAACAAAGGCCCCTCAATAGAATTTTTACTGGCCCCCCGCTTCCTTAATCCGGCACTGTACTATACCAATTTCCGCTGTGAAGCAGTAGTGTACTTGCATTTTTGCTTCGGTTAGAAAGGTGAGGCTGATGAAGTTTAAGGCGTATAATTACTTCACTCAGGATCGTAAATCCATAAGCGATGCCTCTGGGTGTTGCAAAAGGTGATCGCTTGCAATCATCATCCGCCTGTCTAACTGCAACTACCTTCGGGAATACTTTTGTTGACCACTCGGTGGAAGGTGTAATCGGTATCTTTACTCTCCTCTTATGATACACTAGAAAGGGGTGGTCGCTACCACACTGTACCACCACACAGCACTGAGACCACTTTCCAGGTACAAACAGTAAGTTATTACTTGAGCATACTCGAGCAACCCTGACTGAGGTCGGGTCGAAGCGGAGTCGATGTAATCGATTACATGTCATTATATTATAGATAAACCATTAATAATATAAAATAATGAGCCTCAGTAACTGTTTACAAGAAATAAACTTCCTAAAGGTTGGTCCCAACGTACCTTGAAGTTGATAGTTGTTTCCTCACCTGGAGTGAGGAAACCACTGTCAACTGATGGCGTCGAGTGGAGGAGATTTTTGCAACTATGAATACAAATTTCTTTGAGTGAGGTTGAGTGGAGTCAAACGATTTTCGAGGAAACGTCTTAGAATATGGATGTTAGAGTGGGAAATGAATATATAACCTGCAGCATAACTGTTACGGTATCCAACCATCCATGCAAATAGCGCATTAACAATATGCAGCCCCAAGCTGTAGACCGTACGTCATCAGTTTCGACAAACACGAAACGACTGGAGTGACGTCAGCCCCATTATTCAGCTAATACAAATATTGTCGGCGAGCCGCTTCACGGAGGCCTCGGAGAGCTTACCTCTCAGGTGATTAGTATTAGCGTAGTTAGCGAAAGAGACAGAGCACGGAGGCTGCGACGAAACATCCTCGAGTTAGTGTCATTTCCCTTACAGAATGGAGCCCCTGTTCAACTGTCCATAAATCCACAGCAGTTATGGCTTCATTTTGAAATGAAACTGCTTATGGGAGGGCTTTGAAATTCGGATCTGCAACCTTTTTGTGTGACGAGAAATAAATGAATGATAAACACAATGTATGTTATTCAAAAGTGATTGATGAAGAAATTTAAATGTTTCCCTGTAATACAAAAGTTTCACTTCTATCGTGTGTTTACGACACATCCTCTTCTTCTATGTCTGATATATATCTGATGATAAGTGGTCAGTACCTATAGATATTTGTAACACCAGGGGCATCGCCGTGTTGTCGATCCGGAGACGTAAAGTTGCCTATAATTTCGCCGGTACCCTTAATACAATTTGACAGGCTAATTGGCTTGGTGGTTACCGACCCTGACTGCCAAGTCGAAGGTCGCGGTTTTGATTCCCACCCAGGAGAAACATTTGTGTGCATGAACATGTCTGTTGTCTGGGTGTAAATATCTATATATGTATGTATTTAGAAAAATAAAAAGTAGTATATGTAGTATATCAGTTATCTGGTTTCCATAGTACAAGCTCTGCTTAGTTTGGGACCAGATGGCCGTGTGTATACAATGTCCAAGGATATTTATTTATTATTATTATTTAATTGCAGTACTGCTTCACGGTGGAAATGGGTAAGGTGGCCGTACTTCCCCGGACGAACTCTGCACTCTCGTACATTTGTGTGCATACACATGTCTGTTCTGTTTGGGTGTACATATCCTAAAAACTAAGTATGTCGTAGGAAAACAAAATGTTGTAGATCGGATGTATGGTTTCCATAGTAAAAGCTTAGCTTGGCTTGAAATCATGGCCTTCATGGCCCTGAGTAACTAACACCCATATTCTAAGACGTTTCCTCATACGTCACTTGACTCCAACTCGACTGAGGATTCCATAGATTTTTGGAACTATGAATACTAATATCTTGGAGTGACGTTGAGTGGAGTCGAGGAATTTTCGATGAAACGTCTTAGAATTTGGGTGTAAGATAATTCACAAAACCCTGATATCTCAGTACAGATTTTTTAAACAAGCTGTCCTCCGCGGTTACACTTGCGTTCCCAAAAGATATTTCATTTTCGCGGGATCAAAAGTAGACTATCATCTATATCTGTGCCAAATTTTATCCAGCTCCTATGTTTTAATCCATTTACCGTTTACAATTAATTGTAAACAACATAAAATAATACAGAATACTAATCGAAACAACCAAAATATTAAGAAGAGTGTGTCTGTAATGTGATTACGCAAGAAATAAAAGGCCTTTTTATTTTATTATGTTTTAATCCAGGTTATCTATGTGCCATGTTTCATTCAAATCCGTTCAGTAGTTGTTGCAATAGTTATAGCAATTAAATAGATTAAAACTAAACTATCATAAACTTTCATTGTCATGTGGCACCATCTGTTATATTGTACATGAAACTTATTTGTAGTTGTTGCTATAGATGTCGCTACGCAAGCCAATTTTAGTCTCCATACATAAAGGCATGTTAACGTATAATCAGCCGCTGCAGCTCTTAAAGCCTTAAATTACATACCGGTAAACAATGGTTATACAGAGAAAGGAGAGACTGGTACTGCACTGGCCTACATAGATGCACTAGAATCTGCTTTGACTATTGCAGCGAAAACAGCTAAAGATGTCTCAGGGGATATAGTTAAAAACGATGTAAATGGTACCACATACGTAATACAAACCCTAGCAGCTGAAGTGAATACTGCAGAAGATGCAGCTGGAGATGTGCTCTAATGTGGTTGGAGAAAAACAATCGGCCATATTGGGTTTGAACACTGGTAATCGGACTGATAAATCCAGCTGAACTACCCCTAGAAGTAAGGATACTTGAAGTAGAGCTGTTAGTACAGAGTTCGTGCAGTGAAGTATACCAGACGCATCTGGTCCCGCAGCCCCGTCAACTTGAGTGGGTTTTTGGTCCGTGCGAATCGGACATAACCCACCGCTGTGCCCTCGGCGGTGGGTTTCGTTAGCCATTTCCCCCTCGTAAAAAATGAGGGAAGTACTACCACTATACCCAGACTTATGCTTTATACTTCTGGATAAATAGTAGTTGTTGTTCTAAGTAAATATCCTAGGACAATCTTTACACACGGCCTTCTGTTCCCAAATTAAGCCTGACTTATTCTTTTTAATAGTATATGTTAGTTTTTGGAACGAAGTTCCTTATCGCGCGTTGCGAAAGGGGGCTTCTAGATACTTCTAGATAAAACGTTCTTATGGTAAATAAATATCACGGGACATTCTTTACACACGGGCATCTGATCCCAAATTAAGCAGAGCTTGTACTATGGAAACCAGATAACTGATATACTACATATACTAGTTTTAAATACATACTCATATAGATATTTACATCCAGACACAGGAAAACAGACATATTTATGTTCACAAATCTTTGACCTGGCTGGGAATTGAACCCATGGTCACATAACACTATATCTTTTTTTAGAGAGTGTATCAAAAATATGAGATCAACTTTAAACAATTAATGAAAGTTAGGTTTAATTTGAATATCTAAAAAAAAGGGAAAGAAATAAAAAATGGATATCATTTATTAATTATAGTTCAACGAACAATTTTTATTGCTTCTGAAATTACCAACGGTACGGTAGCCTTCAACTGAGAAGAACCGGCAAGAACACTTTTTGTTTTACATTTAGAACTTCCATTTATCTAATATTTAAAAATTAACAGAAATATTGTAAGAAATATAACAAATACAAAAGGAGCAAATATACAATTAATTTCTAATTCCTAAGAAAGTATAATTATTCACAGCGTAATTTATTTATTTATTTTTAAAACAAAATCCACGGATTCTAAATTCTATGTAAATTATTATAATATTACAGGTTTGACTTATCCAATAGCGATTACTTTTAACTTTTTAAATAGACAGTATTTTTTATTAAAAAATAATTTTAAGCAAAGAAAATAAGAATTACAATAGGTACACGATTGTGTGCGTATTGCAAGTATAATAAAAAAAATTGTATCATTGACAAATAAACTGCAAGACAAGTTGCCAGATGGCCTAACTAAAGAAATATTTGCCAACTGTCTACATTCTGCAAGACCAATTTTTATTATAAATTAAATTAAACAAAATATACAGTTAAAATATTTGAATAGTTTGAAAATTTCATTTGTATTCCAGAAAAAATAAATGTAAAAAAGTACTAATAGGAGAGTTTTGACTGATTCAAAAGTCAATTATATTCCTTTATTTTTATTTTATTAGCCCCAGGGTGGGAATCAAGAAGACACTCCACCTGATGGTGACTGTTTACTGTTTATAGACATTTGCAACACTAGTGCCTTTACCATGAGTTTTTAACGTACGTACTCGCTAGCGACGGCGTAAAACATTTCTATCACAAATGTGTACAGCGCCACTAGCGGTCACCTAAAGAACTAAAATCGATAGTCCGAGTCGATTGGTAAAAAACCTATCGAAATGTCAACACTAGCGAGTAACGTTTATTAGCCTTTGCTATAGAAATTCGGTACCATGAGTCACAAATTTGACAGTTGCTATCGAGAAATACTGTATCGATAGTAGTTTACTCGCTAGTGATTAAAGTAAGTTTCGATAGCAACTCATGGTAGAGGTACAGGGGCCTCTCTGCGTTGTCGCTGAGACGTGAAGTTAAGTCTCATGTGCCTGTAATGCCAGGCTTTACCTTTCTTACCGAAACAGTAATACAAGTGCAATATTTTTAACGAAACAGGCATTAGACTAGTCTATCTATGTATATGTTATAAATTTGTAAACATGGCGTTTATTAAACATTTTTAATAAACTTGATAAGGCGCGTTAAAGAAAAACCAACAGAATCAATTTCTACTATACCATTTTTGGCATTGTTTTATATTTGCCTGCAGTCTATTTGTCTGCAGTCTGGTTGTCTGCAGTCTATTTGTCTGCAGTCTGCAGTCTATTTGTCTGCAGTATATTAGTTTCCTGTCTGCTGTTTAATTGTCTGCAGTATATTAGTCTGCTTTCTGCAGTTTATTTGTCTGCAGTCTGCAGTTTGTTTGTACTGCTTATATGTGCAGACATCATATGAAAATTGGCAGTGAAATTTGACAAAATATTTTGGCATTTGTAAGCGTAATTCTAGATAAAAGTGTATAAGCTATTTATCACAACTCTCAGTGGAGAACAACTTTATAGATATAAAATATGAAATTTACTAACGTTAAAGGAATTTTTTAGTATGCGCAAGCAAAGGCGCGGGAAAAATTAGTGCTATAATAAAAGTGTAGAACTGTCGTGTCTGTACTGTAAAAACTGACGCAATAATACAGTTTTTAAAAATTTGTTTAATCAAAAACAAGAGATCTCAATATATACTAGACGAATTTTAATGGGGTTTTCACAAGAATCTGGAACGTACCTTGGGGTAACTTAGGGTTATTTTATCAAAATCGAATCACGAAAACATAAAAATCTTATTTTAAACATATCACACGCGACACGCGTACGAAGTCGTGGGCATAGCTAGTTTCATATATGCGAGGGATGTACAGTCAGCAACGTAAGCAACTAAAACTTAAACCAATAAAATTGTAGAAATGTAATCAGTGTAGGTATTTTTAGACGACATAACTTTACCCCGGTTATCATGGTATTGCAAGTACACGGGCTAAGTGAGTTTCGTTCTATCCAGCCTTTTACGTTGCTAATTGTACTGAAACAATCTTTTTTGTTTTCTACCCAAAAATGCTTCCAAAACTGGACAAGTAGGATTTCATTTCAGTGTCAATTGACTGCGGCAAACTTGTCGCGAGCTTGATAGGTGACGTAAGGACTCCTGCTGCAGCCTCAGACAGTCCAACAGTTTGCAATGCACCAGCTGTAGTTCCCGCAACATTTGCACCTAATGCGGCTATTGCAGCATTAGTATCCGCCATGGCTGACGCAGCGGTGTTACTAGCTGCGACTAGTGTTGCATTAGCACTTGCTGCGGCTGTCGCAACGGTTTTAGCTAGTGCGTCTACTGTTGCATTAGCGCCCGCTACGGCTGACGTAACTATCTTTTCTGCTGCGGTTGCTGTTGCATTAGCACCCGCTACGGCTGACGCAACGATGTTACCTGCTGCGGCTACTGTTCCATTAGCGCTGGCGGCAACAGCTGATGTCACGTTCGTACCCATAGCAGTTGCTGTTGCATAAGCGCTGGCTACAGCTGATGTTGCGTTCGAAACTACTGCAGCTACAGTTGCATTGGCACCCGCAACGGCTGATGTAACATTGCTACCTACTGCGGCTAGCACTCCATTTACACCTGCTCCAGCAGCTGCAACTACTTTAACCGTAGTATTTACTATACTCCCATCAAAAGCCACGTTAGTTGCGTCAGCTACATCGGTTGCTGGATCTGTTGGAGGTTCGTTATGTATACATTTCAGGAAAGAGTTATGATTAAAAATATATTACATGCCAATGTGGGGTTGTCACTTTATTTACTTTGTAGGGGAGTTCATATTGTTAATATATGTTTGATTGTGTTCTAATTTCTAAATTTAAAGTCACAAGTAAAATATAAAATTTTGTATAAATACGTAAAAAAAAAAAAAAAAAAATTACTTTTACATTATTTTACTATTTATACAAATCTAAATATTTATTTTTAACAACTTATACAAATCAACATTTTATTTTATTTACTTATTTATACTTAATTTTATATTTTACTTGTGACTTTAAATTTAGAAATTAGAACACAATCAAACATATATTAACAATATGAACTCCCCTACAACTTCAGAGCTCCTCGGAAGCCTTTCCGGGCGGTAGGAACAATTTCACTGTATGACATGCTGATGCTTCGGTAGTCGCAGTAGTTACTTCTGTTGTTAATGAACTGACCCCATTCGAATGGAAAATATAAATTACATAAACCCGAGGAGCTCCGAATAACTCCGAACGGCATGGTAAAGCTCGAAAAATATAATGGTGCGATTTAACAAAAGCGACTATGTTTAAAAAATGTTTTAACTTACACGACACTGCAAAATTATTGTAGCCGGAAAGCGCCTGAAAACAAAAAAAAACGTTAACATCTTTTGTGATAAAATCGTCCATGGGCGTTTACCACTTACTGCCTGTTCGTCAGCCATCTTGATATTTAAATAAATAAGAAAATAATGTATTTCATTGTAAAAAAGCGTGGGGTGCATGGTGTCAATTGTTATAAATATTTTATTGACAGATATGAGTAGAAGGATTATCATTTTGATAATATCTCAAAAAGCGTGGGGTGCATGGTGTCAATTGTTATAAATATTTTATTGACAGATATGAGTAGAAGGATTATCATTTTGATAATATCTTTAAAAACACCCCACGCTTTTTGTACAATAAAATATTTTTTTTCTTATTTACACTATTCTTTATTCAAATTTATTTTCTATAAAAGCGTGTTTGTTAGTTTTTTTTAAACTATTACTTATTTTTTAGTTAAACCGCTAATTCTGATTATCCTAGTAAGGATAACGGGTCTAACTGTTTAAAATATTGAATTGTCATTGGTCCGCGATAAATCTACAAAGTTTGAATGAAATCTGACCGTTTAAAGTGGGTCAAAATCGCGCCCAAAGGAGTTGGTTACAAACATACAAAACAAACATACAAGTGAAGCTGATAAAAAGCGTAGAAAACTTACCACTCCGGGAGTGCCGACAGAAGTGAAAACTGACATTTATATTTATCTACATTATACATATATACACAATATAATAGTTTGGGGAAAAAGTTTCTTCACATTTTGAAGAAAATTAAAAACATTTTTTTATATAGTTTATTTGCATTTAACTAAAGTATGTACCATTTTGTTCGATAACTTCTTGCCATCTTGAAGGTAGGGACATGATCCCATTGCTATAGAAATGGGACTTCTGATCAAAATACCGCGACAAGTGGTTTTGGTATTCTCGTGATGTTACTGACACTGCCTAAAGAATTCTGAAGAGACCAAAACCAGCCAGATACAAATAGTATAGCCAAAGAGATTTTATTACAAGTTCATACATACTATAATGCGAAAAGACTTTTTCCCCAATCTAATATGTTTAAATTATATACAGTCATATTATCAATGTATTTCAACCCAAACCCAACTCTCGTGTATACGGGGCCAAGATCCTACTTCCCACGAATATTATGAAAGCGAAAGTTTGTATGTATGGATGTATGTGACTCTTTCACGCAAAAACTAACGGACGGATTTGGGTGAAACTGGGCACATGTATAGAACATGTCCTAGAATAATATAGGTGTTACAAAGCGACCCGTAAAGCCGAAAGGAGGTTAAATGGGGCCTTATAATTCCATTCACAATATTTAAGAACCGTAGTAACGCTGTGTAACATAACCCAAAAAAAACTGATTTTTATGAATGAAAAATAGAAAAACTATTATAGTAGACAATTATCAGGTAAAATAGGTACGTAGGCCTTTCTGTTAAATAATCTGGTTCCCTGACATGACAGCTTACTAGGGTTGTTGGCTTTGAAAATTGATTATATTTTTACGGGGTATTTTGTAATACGTCGTATAGGCTTTTTATCCTGGGAAAATGTTACATCCCTCGGGAACGCGGGTGAAACCGCGGGGGACAGCTAGTATATTAAAATGTATACAGCATACCCATAGACTCAATATTCTAATTATAACCTTTACAAATAAAAGAGGTAAAACTTTTATGTCTGAGGTAATCTCCGAAAAAACATAAATAAATAAAAAAATTAAGGATTAATTGCTTTTCATTTTGAATTTATTTGACAATTCCTTAATTTTAATATTGAAATTAAAAGTAAAAGAAACTAATTAACTTATATTGAATCACATTCTCGCTGTTCGAAACTCACCTGTGCCTTTACCATGAGTTTTTAACGTACGTACTCGCTAGCGACGGCGTAAAACATTTCTATGGCAAATGTGTACAGCGCCACTAGCGGTCACCTAACCTATCGAAATGTAAACACTAACGAGTAACGTTTTTTAGCCTTTGCTTTTTTATTCGGTAGCATGGGTCACAAATTTGACAGTTGCTATCGAGAAATACTGTATCGATAGTAGTTTACTCGCTAGTGACTAAAGTAAGTTTCGATAGCAACTCATGGTTCTCTTCTTAGTGACATTGGTAAACCTGGGATACATCCAATTCCCCGGGAAAGCGGGTGAAGCCACGGTACGATAGTAAACTTCTAAACATACTTATAATAGATCTATAGGTATAATATATATATTGAACATTTTGTGCAAAAATGGAATCTTAAAGAATAAAAGAAAATGTAAATTTTTTGGCATCTTTGTTTCATTGCCTGTTTGTATGTGCACGTATCACGTAAGAATTACTAATTATTTTTTAGAGTAGTAGAGCTCTTAGTGCAGAGTTTTTCCGGGGATGTACCACCTTACCCACTTCCGCCGTGAAGCAGTAGTGCAATTGTATTACTGTGTTTCGGTTAGAAAGGTAAGGGGGCCGGTGAAATTACAGGCACATGAGACTTAACAACTTCACGTCTCAGGGTCGACAACGCATTGGCGATGCCCCTACTGTTGCAAATGTCCATAGGCGGCGGTGACCATTTACCATCAGGTGGACCGTCTGCTTGTTTGTCGGCCCACGTGGTATAAAACAAAAAATACTTGTTACATTTTTTAAACATTTTTTTTATTTAATTGCCTATTTTTTGAAAAAGGTCTATCTATACACATATAAGGAAAATAAGGTTCCTTTGACAACATCATCTCAAAACAGAACATATCGGGATGGGACTGCTACCATTCGACGCTTCAATTCGACCATTAAATTTTTCGTAGATGGTAACCTAAAAGGTTACAAAATACCCCGTAATAATATAATTAATTATCAAAGCCAACAACCCGAGTAAGCTGTCATGTCAGGGAGCCAGATTATTTAACAGAAAAGACTACGCACCTTTTTTTACCTAATAATTGTCTACTTTAATAGTTTTTCTATTTTTCATTCAAAAAATCAGTTTTTTTTGGGGTTTGTTATACAGCGTTACTACGGTTCTTAAATATTGTGAATGGGCTCGTTAAGGCCCCATTTAACCTCCTATCGGCTTTACGGGTAGTTTTGTAGCATCCTGTATATGATATCGATAAATGCGGGTAAAACCGCAAGTTACAGCTGGTTGAATATAAATTTTAACATCATAATACGACTCTTAGGAGCCGAGCAAATAGAAAAAACAGGCAGATTTCTAAGAGAAAACGTATAGTTCGGGCTGGCGATGCGACACGGTGGTTTACCCACGTTCCCGAAGGATATCTCATTTTCCCAGGATAAAAAGTAGCCTATACGTTATTCCAGGATATGCTCCATGTATGGGCCAAGTTTGATCCATATCCGTTCAGTAGTTTTTGCGTGAAAAAGTAACAAACATACTTACATACAAATCTTTCCTCTTTATAATGTTATTATAGATAAAACAAGAAATTAACTGACCGTCAAAGAAACACTATGTACCGAATCTTAAAGTTAAACGAGCGAAGCTATTAAACAATATATACTGTTATAACATATCTTTAATTTCACACCTATTATCCCTTGAGAGGTAGACAGAGGTCATAGTAAAGATACCAACATTCAACCGAAGACATTTCAAGTCGTAACGTGACATATATTGAGTTTAGTCGCCATTTTTCACTCACATTACATACTTCAGTCTAAAAGTAATAATTTTAAAGCAAATAAACATTAATTTTATCCTGTTTGAGTCGGGAATCGAACCCAGGAGCTTCGGGTATCTAGCTGACTTTTATATCACTAAGTCACAAATGGGAAATTGATAAAATTTATTCAATAAACTAGCGACTGCCCGGCTTTCCTCGAATGGGAATTATGGTAAGTGGTCACTGCCTATGGACATTTGCAATACTAGGGGCATCGCCAATGCGTTGTCGAGACGTGAAGTTGTTAAGTCTCATGTGCCTGTAATGTCACCTTAGGTTTCTAGCCGCAACACAACTACTTCACGGCGGAAATAGGTAAGGTAGTACTTCCCCGGACGAACTCTGCACTAAGAGCTCTACTACAAAACCTTGCGGAAGAAATTCTCTAAGTAATGAAAACCGCAACAAAATCTATAGCTGAGTTAAAGGTTAAATTGTTTTATATTTTATACCATTTAGAAATAAACTTACAATAAGTAGGAATAAAGTTGAATATTGCTTCATGTTGAATTGATAAAAATTATTATTTTATAATCACTTAATTTGGTCTTAAGAAAACTATGGCTTTACTTATTCGGACCCGAAATGAGAATTGGAGCATGAAGTACTCTTGTTATATAAGTTTTCTGGGTTGAGAGATCCGTGGGCAAATAGAAAAGCCAGATAAATATTAGAGTTCCAATTTTTATACGACATGGGCTGATAATGTTGATTTAGTGATCACCGCAGTCTATGGACATTTGCAACACCAGGGCATCGCCAATGCGTTGTCGCTGAGACGTGAAGTTGTTTAGTCTCATGTACCTGTTATTTCACCGGCAAACTTTCCAACCAAAACCGTTATACAAGTTCACTGCTTCACGGCGGATATGGGTAAAGTGGTAGTAGTTACTGAAGCTACCATTGGTTTGGAAGTCAGCCTTCAAGTGAGAACAACTGGCAAGAAACTCAGCAAGATAACATTTTTGTTTTAGTAATTTTATCTAATATAGCTGTCCCCCGCGGTTATACCCGCGTTCCCGAGGGATATCACATTTTCTCGGGATTAAAATTAGCCTATATAATATTCCAGGATATACTCTATCTATGTGCCAAGTTTCATCCATATCCGTTAAGTAGTTTTTGCGTGAAAGAGTAATCACTACATAGTATAAAACAAGGTCGCTTTCTCTGTCCCTATATCCCTATGTATACTTAAATCTTAAAAACTACGCAACGGATTTTGATGCGGTTTTTTTTAATAGATAGAGTGATTGAAGAGGAAGGTTTTTATGTATAATACATGTGACATCCTATGGGAACGCGGGTAAAACCGCGGGGGACAAGTAGTAAACATATAAATCTTTCCTCTTTATAATATTAGTATAGATTTTTGGAATTTCTTTTTTATATCTAGTAGTATTTGAGTTAGCCAAGACATTGATACGGAACCGAGCGCGCTGTCACAAATATACAGTACAGAGTAAATATTAACACAGTTGTGGGGTTGTGTTACATTGGTAGTTTAGGTAATAATTCACTTTTTAATACTACGTGACCCCGTCATACATTGCAATGCGTCTTTTAATTTCTTATTTCTTTTTTTTTTTTTTTATGCGTTATGATCCGACAGTCTAGCAGACGGTCCACCTGAAGGTAAATGGTCACCGCCGCCTATGTGCGTTTGCAACCGTAGGGGAATCTTAAGTCTCATGTGCCTGTAATGTCACCGGCCGCACTTTTCTAACCGAAACACAGTAATACAAGTGCACTACTGCTTCACGGCGGAAATGGGTACGGTGGTAGTGCTTCTCCGGACGAACTCTGCATTAAGAGCACTACTACTCAAATTAATTGAGAGTTCTTGTCTTTTTTTTCATGCCACCTTGGCCGACAAACAAGCAGACGGTGCACCTGATGATAAGTGTAAGTATCCTGCTACCCCTTTTTTTTTTTTGTTGTGGGGAAATCCTCCTCAGTATACCCGGCAGCTCCGCGGAAAGCGGCCGGGTTATGTCAGACTCTTACTGACTAAAACCCCACAGTGGTCACCGTCACCGCTGTAGAGAGGGGCCGGGTTCTCGTTCAGAACACGTACCAGCGACCCCTCCACGCGCGACGCTGAGACAGCGTTATACCTCCCCCCAGCATCCTCGCTGTGCTGTCACACGATGCTCGGGGCCCCCGCAAGTTCCCGTACAGTCTTTACGACCGGTAAGGGAACGCCGTAGCTGGCATTTTAAGCCCCAGCTACTGGGCAGAAGGGCCACGACGAGACACGGCCACGCCGCGGCGGCGTCGTCTCCGGGCGGGATCGGCCCACTCCTGATCCCGCTCAGCGGACTCCTTCTGGACTATCATGGTCTCGCAGAAGGCTACAGCCCTCCATGCTATATCCCCACTCAGCATCGCCGACACGACTGCTGGCAGGGACAGATTCCGTCCGATCCGGCCGACCAGGATCCGCCGCTCGGTTTCCCAAGCGGGGCACACTGCTAGAGTGTGCGATGCGGAATCCTGATCGCTTCCTCCACCGAAGAGGGCCGCCGTCGCTTCACGTCCGATCCTACATAGACAATCACCGAAGCGCCCGTGCCCGGTGATTACACGGGGATTTTAGGGACAAGAAGTAAGATAAACGTGGTACCAAAAGCTTACATTTTAGACACCATTTGTTGACAGTTAGAAAAACAAACGAAAGCACAATTGCGACTCGGACTCGCGCACGAAGGGTACCATATACCATCTATATATATGTATAAAACTAATGTTTGTATGTCTTTTATAGAATCGTAAACTACGCAACGGACTTTAATGCAGTTTCAGCAATAGATAGAGTAATTCAAGAGGAAGGTTTATAACCAGGATTGAAAGCGGGCGAAGCCGTCGGGCGCAGCTAGTTCTCTATAAAAACAAGGAAGTATATATGGATTACTCATACAAATTCATACAAAAACCTATAACACACACTACCCCGCGTTTGACACACATACAACGTAAAATGTCAAACACATAATGACTTATTTGTACACGCTCGCAGCTGACGGAATAAAAGAAAATTCGTAAAAGTTCTATGCAATTCTAGAGTTCATACTCTGACAAAGAAACGTCAATTGTCACTTCTGCATATAGACTGCAAAAAGTGCAAGGCTCATTTTTAGGACTTAGTGCACGCATCTATAATAAAATCCCTGCTGAAATTTTAAATTTGCCTTTACAAAAATTTAAGGAAAGAATTAAGATTGTTTTAGTACAAAAGGCTTTCTTCAACACAAATGATTATTTTAATGACGACAATGCTTGGGTGTACGCTCGCTCCAGCAGGACACATCTTTATGTACAAAATCTTATTTTGAAAAGAGTAATTGCTGAGTTTATTGCCGGCTCTTCTCAGTAAAAGCAACCTTCCGAACCGGTGTTAGAGTCTGACCATTCATAAGTGCCTGTGAAGGCCTATTTGTATAAATATTTCATTTCATTTCATTTCATTTCATTAGAAACCTCAATAAAATTCAAACTTAATTAATACGGTGTTACCGTCGAATTTGGATCGCTAGGTGAACCTAGTAGGTATTGATGGAAGATACTCTCGCTTTCGTATATTTTTTACCTACATTCTAGAAAAGCAGGACATGGAATACGTGTATATGCAAATAGACCAGTGATGGGAAAAGTACGGCCCGCGGGCCAACTCCGGCCCGCGAAAGTATGTTTTTATTCCATTACTGAATACTTTACACATTGCAAGAACCTACTAGTCACAATACTTTATCGTAGTGCGCTAAATTTTGACACATTGACATATTTAATGACATACTTCTAATAAATTAATTAACATTTTATTTGACAATTTAAACATTGTAAATTTTGCATGCCTTTATTCTGGCTCGTGTGACCACTCTTAATTATTTTTGTAACATCTATCTGTACACATTACTGCAAATAAAAATTATTATTATTATTTGACGGTCCAGAAGTATAAAGTAGATTCTACATAGTAGAAAAATATATGCATAACCTATAAGTGAAGCTAAATTAGCCGCGCAGTTCTTGTGTTGCGTAATACGGGGCGCAATTTTTTTTTATAATATTATGATTAAAAGCTTTACCCTCCTCTAGAATTTCTTAAGCTTTGTGGCCCTCCATTAAAAAAGTTTGCCCATCACTGAAATAGGCCTTCGATAAATACTGCAATTGCTCCGTACAAAATAA
The DNA here is from genome assembly GCA_907165245.1 of Habrosyne pyritoides. Lineage (NCBI taxonomy): Eukaryota > Metazoa > Arthropoda > Insecta > Lepidoptera > Drepanidae > Habrosyne > Habrosyne pyritoides. The sequence continues at coordinate 932,782 of OU015615.1, forward strand.
GAAAAATATGTGTCCTGCAAGACCAAGGGCCTTCTTTAACCGATAGGCCTTCAATAATCTCTGCCATTGAAGAGGGCCATTTTTAAATTTGGAAATTAAAGGCCCTTTTAGTAATATGGGGCCCCTAAATATGTCACAGGATTCTCTGGAAATATAATGAAAGGCCTTGCTGTCAAATCTCAATATTCTTGAATTTATACTTGTTTCGCGTAAGGGAAAGGTGATGAGAGTAAATTTTTAAGATGCGGGCGTACACTGTCACTAATAACCGACACCCTGAAGTTAGCTAGTCAAAATATTAGATTTTCAAAACAAGTATAGTTTCTCACATACGTACATCACACACTATTTAAATAAAAAAAAACTTATTAGAGGTATGTCACCTGTCTTCAAAATAACCATCATTACCAAACTATGTATATGTTATGGTCCTTAGAATTGATCACTTCATGATGTGGCCAAGAATTTCATGAAATGGTTATATTTCATGATATAAAAAATACAAGTTGTCCCCATCACTATGTGGTCTAGGCAGATCAATGAATAATCTGCGTTTGGCGATATAAAGCTAAACGTACGGCTACTTCATGATACGGCCAAACATTAGTGACCATATCGTAAAATATTCACCATTTACCACCGTTAAAGGCGCTGATGTTGTTTTGTTTTTGTGATCTATTGTGGAGGTGGACAATTATTCTGATTCAAAATTAGTGGCGCTCTGGGAGCGCTGATTGAAGTGGAAAAATATTAGAAAAGAAATGAAATATTCTTCAAATAGGCCTTCACAGGCACTTATGAATAGTCAGACTCTAACACCGGTACAGAAGGTTGCTTTTACTGAGATAATTATGTTACCAATGTATTTCAACTCAAATTAAACTCTCGTGTAAACGGGGCCAATATATGTAGATAGATATTTTAACAGAGGTGTCGGTAACAGTGTCGCAAGTTCAATTGTGTTTTTCATCCCAAAAAATGCCCAACGCGCCTAAGGAATTTTTCACTTTGAATGTCAATAGAGGTGTCGGTAACGGTGTCAGTGTCGCAAATTTAATTGTATTTTCTCATCTCAAAAAATGCCCAACGCGCCTTATGAAGTTGGCACATTATATTGTTTGTGAACATAAAAGTGAAGTGAATGTTGCTACAACACAAAACTACTTGAATTTTACGAAAGTCACAAAAAAAAAGAGCGCGATGTTAAAAACCTAGATCGGAACGCACTTATTCCATACCTTAGATTATGTGTTACACAAAATTCCTTCTTTATTTGGAATTTGAAACCTTTGAAGTCATGGAAACCCTACATTAATGATATGGCCAAAGGATGATTCGAATATCAAATAATGACGTCCAACGACATCATTAGAACTAGTTAGATATATCATGAAATATAACCAATTCATGAAATTGTTGGCCATATCATGAAGTGATCAAAAGATCTGGCTACGACATATATTACGTGAAGAGAAAATGTGTTCTCTTTTAGAAGGATGAACGGAGAAGTGTGAGATTTGGCATAGTTAAACTTCTTTCTGTCCGGCTTTCGACGAGGTAGCACGTCTGTGGTGCTAGTGCGTCAACTCAGTGACAGCGGGTCTAATACGTCCTGAAGATGCTTCGTGTAGAAGCGAACACGTGTCGATTACCTGTTGAGTTTCCTTGTTTGGGACTTGACAGAGGAGATCCAGCAGAATTAGTTACCAAATATTTGTATTATGGATAAGAAAGGAAAATTTATGCATAATTTTAGGTAGGCAGGTGTTACAAATACATTAAGTTAATAAATTGTTTACGTTCATACAGTCAATGTCAAACACGTGTCATAATGACGTATTTGTACACGCTCACAGGTGACGTAATAGAACATTTATTTATTAACTACCTGCCCCTCACGGTTTCACCCGCTTTTGCCAGAGATGTAACGTTTTCGCGTTATAAATAATAATCTCGTCGACAAGTTGAAAATGGTACAAAATAGAGATACTGCTCTTAAAATTATGTGCGATAGCTCATTGGATCCGGAATGACGCCTAGAGAAATGTGCCAAAAGCGTGTATTAAAATTAAATTAAAATATTCAATACCTTAAATAAATTAATTAATGTGCCGTACTCGCTTTTGACGCCACGCGCGCAACTTAAAAATGTCACGCGCAGACCTATTTTCAGTGTTAAATTAAAATTATTAATAATGGAGATAGAGTCCCGAGTCTAGAGTTTTTTATTGAAAATTTCCTCCTCTTTTAGAATCTTTTTTTGTAATTTTTTAAATATTAAAAGTTTATGAAATATTGGCAAAAAACAAAATGCCATTTTTTTTCATCTTTAATTGTTTATAACTTTTGCAATTTTTTATGTGCTAATACACGCTTTTGGCGTCTTTCGATTATCGGTTATAGATAGGTCGCAGGACTAATATACTTTTACAAACCCGAAGTGGGTTAACTTAAAAAAAACAAATTCAAAGCAAACAATAACACGAATAGATAGAAGATCTAACAGATCTAATAGATCTGACAGAAGAGTATGACACACGTAAAATAAACCCAATCGTTTGTAAAATATTTTTAAATAATTTACATTGAGCTCGGTGTGCGAAAAGTGCTAAAAAGCAATGTTCGCAAGGTTCAATACTCCTGCACAAGTGTTGGCTTAGCTTGCTATACCTTTTTTTTTTTTTTTTTTTTTTATAGTTGGGAAATGCATTACGCATACCACCGCGCCTGGGGGAGACGCGGTGGTTATGTGGGACTCCCTCGCAAAACGCAAACTCCCCTTCTCATATCAAAAATGAGAAGGGGCCCGAGAGGTATACCCACTAAAACCCAACTTGCCGTCACTGTCATTCTCCGCCGGGACGAGGGTACACTCTTACGAGCACTCGTCTACTCGCCCGGCGGTGAGCTTGCTATACCTACAGTTCTGATAAAAAGTAAAACATTAAATTACAGTGTCAAGAATGTGAGTGGTTCAAGAGTTCAAAAAGTGTTTAAAAAAGAATCATCTGTATATTGCCTTATTGCTATGATGTTGTTATTTAAACATATGTTATATGTACCCCACATATAACAAAAAATCAAAATCAGCTGTGTTTGATAATTTATAAAAGTGACATGATGCTTTTTATTCGATTACTATGGTTACCTGACTACCTTGGCAACTAAGTACTTCATCACCTTGGACACCATAGTTCACTGACGTTTTGGCTTTGCCGTGTGCGTGTCAAGTGAAATCTTATTTTAATTTTAATTTTGATTTTAGCCCTCTTTTATTGTGTATAGTATCGAAAATATTATGTCAAATATCGTCAACCCGCTCACATTGCTTGAGTGACAACAAAAAGCTTTTCAAGGGGCAACGAGGATTGCAAATACATTGCAGTCGTCAAAATGTTCCTCGTACAGGTCTTTCATGCTCATCAGCGGTCCTAAATGATCCCAATTTGACCCGTCCGGATGGGACTCCAAGTAATGATAATTTCCCTGCAAAATTGGCCTTTCTAAAGAATAATTGCAATTTTTTTAAACGAGTACCTAAGGGAGCCCGTGCAACAGCAGCCCGTAGTTTCAGTGCATGTGTGGCCAAGGTGGTCTCCCAAAATTCATCTCAGGCCTGGAAAGACCTTCTAACATTCACATATCGATCGTTTCACATAGTCGGTAACTGTAACAACTGCTCCTTATCATCTATCATTAAACATAATCGGTCACAATCCATTTCTTCATTGCCCGCTGTTGACTCAAGGAGCAGTCACCATTTCAATAAGATTAAACTCATTGAGAATAAAATTTCAGCTGGAAATATTAAAGGAGCCGCCAAGCTCCTGTTTTCTTCAGACACAATTGCACCAAATTCGTTAGATACCATATCAAGCCTCCGTGATAAATACCCCTCTTCACCCACAGCCCACATCCCTATCATCCCTTCTCACTCCTCAGACCGGATCCTAACTGTTGATGCTGATACTGTTTTGAATGCCATTCGGTCATTTCCCAATGGCTCAGCTGGTGGCATGGATGGAATCACCCCACAGCATCTTAAAGATCTAACCGACCCCTTTTTAGGGGACCCTGGAAAAAATCTACTTAAAGACCTTACGGATCTAGTTAAGCTAATTATCTCAGGTTCAGTCCCCACCGACATTACTCCCATTCTCTTTGGAGCAAATTTAGTTGCACTAAAGAAGAAAGATGGAGGTATCCGCCCAGTCGCCGTTGGAAATACAATAAGGCGACTGGTCTCAAAAGTATGCTGGGGTTCCACTCCAGATTGATTTCGCTTTTTCAGCCAAAACAGTTAGGCTTCGAAGCCAGGGGTGGCTGCGAAGCAGCTCACGCAGGCCGCACATTTCTTCAATCTTCTGGTTTTGATATTTTAGTTAAAATTGACATGCAAAATGCATTTAATTCAGTTGACAGAGCTTCTTTTTTAATGGAGGTAGAAAGAGAACTTCCAGAAATCTCCAAATACCTTTTCCAAGCATATGGAGCCCCTTCCATATTATTTTTTCGAGACAACATAATTGAGTCTTGTGTTGGCTGCCAGCAAGGAGATCCCCTTGGACCAGTAATCTTCAGTTTGGCTATCAATCCTATCATTCAAAATTTTACCTCCAAATTCAACCTTTGGTACCTTGATAATGGAACACTGGCAGGAGACGCGTCTTCAACACTCCGAGACCTGAAAGCGATTACGAGCAGCTTCGACAGCATTGGTCTCAAGCTAAATTATATAGGTATTCACACTGCATCTAGTGTAGCACTCCCAACATTTCTTTCATCCACCCACAGCACTCTGACACTCATCAGCAAGATCCTAATTTTATCCATAGCTGATGTTCGTGGCAGTGGTCAAGCGGATGCAGTGGCTCACTGGATTTCTTCATATCTGGGGGAAAACCTTCCAGTAAACCGAGAGTCACAGAGAGAGTGGGATTTGCCTCAGTTAAAATAACGTTTGCTTGTCTTCTTGAGCATTCTAATGACGTGGATAAAGCCAGGCTACTTGCAGTTTCGGAAAAAGAATCAAGTCACTGGTTGCACTCGCTTCCGTCACTCAACCAGACTAAGGCGGAATGCGTGAGCATCCGATCGTGTCAGACGTGTTTCATGTTGCTCTTACTTGCAAATTTATTTAAAAATAGTTATCTATCTTTTTTCTGCCAAAATTGTAGTGTATTCTAATATACTGCCAAATACCTCTTGTTGTGAGCATGTAAGTAGTAATACAGTGAAGAAAATAATAAAAGTTAATCAATTTCGTAGTGCAAAATTATTGGTGATATAAATTCGAATACCCACACACTACTAAATAATAGTTGCCATGCTCACGACTCGGGCTTACTGTTCAAAAAATTCGTCGCCATCTAATAAGTTCCAGTGGCGCAGCGCTAATTGCGTACATTATTAAAGCAGCAATCCCAAGGTCCCGAGATCGAACCTCACTCATAAATTTGCTTTTTGTAAGCAAAACATTACCAGAGTTACTTGTTGACTTGATTATTTACTTGTTATTTGAGCTGATAAGATAAGTGGCAGCCAGTTCATTAGAAACAATGTCGGTACAACATTCACCCTCAAAACTTGAGCCTCAGCTTAAGACAGCTGTACTAATTACACTTTTGCTAGTAGTGTAAGCACATGATATCGACCTACTTATACGATTTCACAACAATTCGACGCTAGAGGGCTGTACTATTATGCTACAGTAAATACCATACGAATACGAAAAGATGAATACCGCAAATAAAAATAAATTATTGATATGTGAAGGAAAATTATTGATATGTGAAGGATGTCGGCAAAATATTCCCGACAGATGCTATTTGGTGTATTGCTTATGTGGACAAAACTATGATTTAGAGTGTGCCAATGTCTCAGAAAAGCGATTTTACAACACTATGAATAATGAACGTAAAAAAGCCTGGAAATGTCCAGTGTGCACTTCCAAACAGCCAAAAGTGAATAACGTTGTTTCTCCAGCTCGATCTGAAAACATAAAATACACCACCCAAGATGCAAATGTTACACAAAGGAAGCCTATTCAAACTAATAAAAAGTTTAATATAAGTCAAATACACAGTGACGTATCCACAATAATTGATGAACACTCAAATATTGGTGAGAGCTTCTCAGGGGATACAATAAATTCTCAGGTACAGGTTCTAAAATTGCAAGACACCACTACGGCTACTCTTAATAATAAAAAGCCTTTATTGCTGTTCTTAGTTTTACAAACTATATCAAATTATTTAAACATGCCAAAACTTAAATACTAAGTTCCTTATGGAATTAAATTAAATATCGGCAAACGGTGGTTGTGGTATCGCAGCTTGTCCTTCGACAAAGGCCTCCTCTAAAGATTTCCACTGTGTCCTGTCCTTTGCTGTACGCGTCCATGTAGTACCAGCTATTTTTATAATGTCGTCCTCCCATCTTTTAGTCTGTCTACCTCTATTCCTTTTACCATCTCGTGGATACCATTCAGTTATTAAACTGGTCCATTTCTCCTTTTTCTCTCTGATCATATGTCCAGACCATCGCCATTTTAGTTGTTTGTAAGTTGTGTATGCGTTCTTAAAGTTTGTCTTGCTCTTTATGTCTTTTAGTTTTATTCGGTCTTTTCTTTTTACGCCTATTGTACTTCTCTCTATTCCGTTTTGACAAATTTTTAATTTGTTTGATAGTTCTTCTGTCAACGCCCAAGTTTGACACCCGTACAGTAAGCATGGAAGAATACACATATTAAATACTTTTCTCTTTTGTTTTATAGGCATGTCTTTATTTTTCATCACTTCGCTTAGCGACCAGAACCGTTTCCAGGTATTAGCAATTCTTCTTTCTATTTCCTTTTCCATGCAGTCTTCTTGAGATATAAGTTGTCCAAGATATATATATTCTTGTACATATTCTATTACCTCGTCATTTATTTTTATTTCTATATTTGTAGAATTTGACATTATTTTAGTTTTTGTTAAGTTCATTGACAGGCCTGCTGTAATACTTTCATTCGATAGCTGTTTCAACATGCTTTCCAGAGTTTTTGGGCAATCCGAAAACAAAATAATGTCGTCTGCAAAGCGAAGATGACTTAGATTTTCACCATTTATATTTAGTCCCTTTGTCCATTTTAGGTTCCTAAATATCATTTCAAGAACGGCTGAAAATAATTTTGGTGATATAGGGTCTCCTTGGCGTACACCTCTTTTAATAGGGAATTCGTCTCCTGTCGATTCTAGCTTCACTCGAGCAGTGCTTTTTGTGTAGATATTTTTAAGTATTCTAATGTATTTTGTTTCGACGCCTTGTGCATCAAGTGCGTTCCAAATAAAACTGTGTTCTAATGTGTCGAATGCTTTGTTAAAGTCAATGAACCCCAGGTAGTAAGTTTTGTTGTATTCTTTAAATTTTTGTAGTATCTGTCTCAAAGCGTGAATGTGATCTATAGTTGAAAAATGTCTACGGAATCCAGCTTGTTCTTTGGGCTGATTTTCTTCAAGGATATTTGTAATTCTAGAAAGTATAATTTTTGAAAAAACCTTGTAAATATTCGACATCAGGCTAATGGGCCTATAATTTCCTATGTCTCCTTTGTCGCCTTTTTTATGGAGCAATATAATTGTTGATTTAGTCCAATCATCGGGGATGTTTTCCGTGTTAAGTATTTCATTAAATATATCCGTAAGCTTTGGAGCAATCACTGGTAATGTAGTTTTTAGAAGCTCGTTTGTGATGAGATCTGCTCCAGGTGCTTTATCAAGTTTTTGTGTTTTAATTGCTTGCATTGTTTCAATAGTTAGTATTTTCGGTGTCTGCTCTGCATCTGTTGGTATGTTGTATTCTTTTTGAGTTTGTTCAAATCTTTGGCTTGTGTACAAATGGCGGTAATAATCCGTAGCAATCTTTAGTATATCGAGTCTGTTACCTGTCGTTATACCATCCTTCTTCTTCATCCTTGGTATCCACTCTTTCTTGTGGTTTAGTTCCTTCCTTGCCTTTTTTATTCCTCCTGTTCTTTCTATAAATGTTTCTATTGTAGATAGTCTTTTTGTTTTCCTTTCTTTTCTAAGTTGTTCACTTATCTTTTTGCTTATTTCTGTAATTTTTTGGCGGATTTCTTTACTTTTCTTCTGTTGTATAAGTTCTTTACGTTCTTGCAGCAAATGTTTAGTTATGAGTGATATTTCTTTCTTATTGTTTGTGTTGGTTTTTCTTGTTACAGTTTTTAGTTGGTTGATTAGTCCGTTGTATTTTTCTTCAGTTGATGTAAGTTCTTTTTTCCCATGTCTGTCTTTCTTTAGTGATGTTTGGAGGTTTTCAAGAAGTAAATCTGTATTGCCTGTATATTCAATAGTGGTACACTTATTGTGAAATTTTCTTAGTTTCTTGGAAAGTCTTCCTGTCAGTGTTACCCGAACCATTCTATGGTCTGTGTTGAAATTCAGATTGTTTATTATAGTTATGTTTTGGAAAAGTTTTTGATTGTTAGATAAAATGTAGTCGATTTCGTTCTTATAAAGCCCACTAGGCGAGATCCACGTCCATTTTTTCTGCGGTTTTTTTATATAAAAGCTATTCAGAATGCTTAATTTGTTTTCAGTTGCAAAGTTTACTAATCTTGTGCCGTTTTTACTTCTGAAGCCAAATCCATATCTTCCTATGATGTATTCTTCTCCATTTTTCTGTGTTCCTATCTGACCATTGAAGTCGCCCATGACAATTTTATTTTTGTGAGCACTTTCCATAGTATTTTGAAGATCATTATAGAAGTTTTCTATTTTTATTACATCTTCCTTTTTGTCCGTTTCAGTTGGAGAATATGCCTGAATAATCGACCATTCTTCATCTTTTCCTTTTATAGATAGTTTGATATTAAGGATTGCAATACGTTCTGAGATTCCTCTGAGCTCTTCTATATTGTCTGCAAGATTTTTCCTGACCATGAATCCAACTCCATAGAGTCCAGGCGTCTCGCCTATATAGTGCAATATGTAGTTTCCTCGATCTTGTATGCCCTCACCAAACCGTCTCATTTCACTAATCCCAATAATATCCCATTTTATTTCTTTTACTGCCAGTTCAAATTCTTTAAGTTTTTCTGATGTTCTTAGTGATCGACAGTTGATGGTTGCTATGTGAATATGTTTTGCCTTTATTTCTCTTCTCTTTTCCGTATCTATGATATTCATATCTGAGTGGTTTGAGGTATTTTTATCCATCGTTAGAGGGTCTTGGTCATTTTCCCCCACGAGGACCAGTCGGCTTGGGGGAGAGCTACTCTTACACTTGATCAAATAAGTCAATTATTGGACAAAAAATTGGAAAGCAATGACATTAAAATTACTTCGATGCTGAAGTCTGAATTGAAGTCACTTATACGAGAGGAAATAAATAATGTCATGGCTAACCTTAGCCAGGAATTCACTCATCGACTAGACACCGTGACTACTGAGCAAAATTGATTAAAAACTGATATCAACTTACTAACAGAAAAAATAAACGTTCTTGAAAAAGATTATGATCACCTTAAAAATGACATAAAAAACTTACAAAATCAGACCCAACAATCCAGCGGTAGTGATAACTGCAAGAAACTAGTTTTATATGGACTAGAAGAAAATAATTGGGAGACCGAAGAGCAACTCCATGATCGTGTTAATAATATTTTTTTCGACTTGGTTAATGTGAACTTAGATGGATATATTGAGGGCCTCACTCGACTTGGGAAGTAAGGTCACCGTAGACCGTTAGTGATTGAATTTATCAGTAAAAAGATGACTAAGTATCTCCTACAGAATAAACGATATTTTACGAAAACTGGAATCGCAATTGGCGAGTACTTAGAAAATGATGCTCTTGAAAAATATAATGATTTGCGAAAAATGCTTAATGAAGCAAGAAGAGAAGGACATCATGCAGTAATAAAAAACCACAAACTGTTTATCAATGGACGAGAATTTTTCATGCACGAAAATAAGAAACAAAACCTATCTTCAACACTGTCAGACAATATACCTCTGACAAAGCCTCATGATGATAATAATAGAAAGGCAAACATCTCAATCGATATGAACAAGTTTCCCCCCACAAACACTCACAAAACAAGAAACCATGCCTTTCGAAACTAGATTTAATATTGGCATACAAAATGTACAAAGTATAAAAAACAAAACACATGTACTCGAAAGCCTACTGCAAGAAAATAAATTTCAAGCTATGTGCCTATCAGAAACATGGATCAAGTCAACGGATATGAGTTTGCTGCAGCTTACTGTCGTCGCCAGCGAAGAGGAGGTGGTCTCGCTATTCTCCTGCCGACTGGAACCAAATTTACTGAAAGGAGTGATCTGACGGATCTGACCCAAGAATATGTCATTGAATGTTGTGCAATAGAATTAAAACCAAATATACTCTTGATTTGTGTGTATATGGTAGATAGGAAAATAGAAGATTTTTTTGAATATCTCGAATTGCTGCTCACAAAATTAAAATCATGTCATTAAATAAATAAAAATAAATAAATATCCCGGGACATTCTTTACACACGACCATCTGATCCCTAACTAAGCAGAGCTTGTACTATGGAAACCAGATAACTGATATACTACATATACAACGTTTTTTTTCTAAATACATACTTATATAGATATTTACACCCAGACACAGAACAAACAGACATGTTCATGCACACAAATGTTTGTCCTGGGTGGAAATCGAACCCGCGACCTTTGGTTTGGCAGTCAGAGCGTTAACCACCAAGCCAACTGGCCTGTCAAATTACAAAAAACATATAGTTATAGGAGGTGACTTTAATATAAATGCAATAAGTAGCTCAAAAAATTACAGAAAACTTATAGAAATAATGCTAGAATATAACTTACATCAAATAGTCAAACAAGCAACAAGAGAAACGAACACGAGTTCTACCTGTATATTATATGTATATGTATATATACCTACTATTTACAAACAATAAAGCTTTCTTAATAGAAGTTAAGGACCATGGAATTTCCGACCATAAATGTGTCTCCTACAGTTTTTCACTTAACCCGAAGACTAAACATGAAGTATTCTACAAAAACTTACGCCAAATAAATAACCCTAAATATGTTTCATCTGTAAAAAAAGAATTATGCAAAATTCCATGGAATAAATTACTACTAGATACAAATAACGTTAACGTAAACTATAATAAAAAATATTACACAAACATCTAAGAAAATACACAGTGAAAATCTTAAGATAAACTCAAATGGTATTTTAATAGAATGTCCTTATACAGTTGCAAATACTTTTAATCAGTATTTCGCATCAGTGGGGTGCCCGCGCCCGCCAACACAAACCTCCAGCAGTCCTCGCGCACCGTCCGCGTCCGCGTCTGCGCCTGCGGCTTCGAACGCCCACCCAGTTATAACAACTACACTCAACTCTATGTTCTGACTGAAAACCTGTTACTGAAAACGAAGTACTAAAAATCATTCAAAAGCTTCCTGACAAACGTAGCTGTGGTAAAGATGGCATACCCTCTACATTTATAAAAAATTGTGCAAATGAACTTGCCCTCCCGTTAACTTATCTCATTAACCAATCATTTTGTGAAAAAACATTCCCCTGTAGATTAAAAATAGCTGTAACCAAACCTATACTTAAGAAAGGCGGTAAATCAAAAGACCCGCCCTGCCATTACAGACCAATTGCCATTCTTCCAGCGTTTTCCAAAATCTTTGAAAAAGCTATGGCAAACCGTATATGTAATTTTGTTGAAAAATATAAAATACTCGGCATGAACCAACATGGATTCCGGGAAAAACGATCTACGACCTTAGCTGTCTATAAATACGTTCAAGAAATTCTCAACTACATCAGAGATAAAAACTACGCAATAGGAATTATGCTCGACATGACGAAAGCATATGATAGAGTGTCACACAACATCCTACTCCATAAACTACACGGAGTTGAAATCAGAGGAGAAGCACACGAGTGGATGCGATCTTACCTCACTGACAGAAAACAATGTGTACAAATTGAATACCTGGATGACGACGCATGTGAGTTAAAAAATACACACTCCGATACCCTCACCACCAATTGGTCTATACCCCAAGGAAGTGTAATAGGATGCATTCTCTTCCTTATATACATCAATGATCTCCCTAAAATATGCGACTCACTTTGTGTGCTATTCGCAGATGATATATCTCTTTTATTCAAGAGCCCTACTAACAAATTAGATGAAAATTGCCCTACAACCAAAACTTTTATGGCTGTAAAATACTGGCTGCAAAGCCATAACCTAGAAATTAATGATAAAAAAACTAAAATAATGCAGTTTAAACCCTATCAAAAACAAAAAATAAACTTATCAGCAGTAGCCACCAAAATAAATATTGAGGAAGTAGACAGTTTTAACTTATTAGGATTAACACTAGACACCCACTTAAACTGGAAAAAACATATTGAAAAGATTAAGTTAAAAATATCTCAATTCCTATATGGGCTTAGGGTACTAAAACAAATACGAACACTGAGTGTGCGTTATCTGCGTACTACGCGTACGCATATGCGTGGTTCCGCTATGGAATCATCATGTGGGGCCATAGCACTGACGCCAGCGACCTATTTGTGGCTCAAAAGAAATGCGTACGTGTTTTGGTAAACATACGGGCCAGAGACAGTTGCAAACCCCATTTCATGAAACTTAAAATTCTTACCTCACCATCAATTAACATTTTAGAAATTGCCATATTTGTCAGGAAAAATATTGAATTATATAGTTTTAATAATAATAAACGGCGTAAAAATAAATTGGCCATATCATCCCCAAGATTAGAAATGTTTAGAAACAGCCCCGAGTACCGATGTATACAAATATATAATAAATTGCCAGACTATCTAAGGAACGTAAGCAGTGATACTAATTTTAAAAATAAACTTAAGTTAATGTAAAGAAAAATGTTATTATAGTATAAAAGAGTTCATGGATGATAAAATTCAATGACCACAGTTCCCACACTAAATGTAAAACTTAGTTCTAAGAAGTGTTCCTGTTGCCATACTCTATCAGGGTCCTTGTATTGATAATTGTAAGTTAGGTTAAGTATATCTGTACGAACAATTATTATGTACATTGTGCAATAATTAAATAAATATTAATACTAATCATACCAACACTTACTAGGTAGCTATTTCTACCATAGCGGGTCAAATGTGACTTTATGTTTCCTGCTTGAATGTATGAAATATGGTTGTTAGGAAGGGAAATAAATAGTATAACTGTATATTAATTAGTAAGAAAAAGTCATGAAGTCAAATGTGCAAAAGCAATAAGATGATACGTGCATTTTCAATGCAAATTTTAAAATGGGTCATTTGACCCGGTTATGGTATGTTTAGTGTTAAATATTACATGCTAAGGTGGGGTTAGCACTTTCTTTACTTCAGAGCTACACGGAAGCTTTTCTAGTCGGTAGGAACGATTTCACTGTATGATATACATGCTGATGCTTCGGTAGTCGCAGTAGTTACTTATGTTGTTAATGAACTGACCCAATTCAAATGGAAAATATAAATTACATAAACCATTTACACGAGGAGCTTCGAATAACTCCGAACGGCATGGCGACTATGTTTATACAATGTTTTAACATACGCAACTCCGCTAAATTGTTGTGGCGCAAAAGCGCCTGAAAACAATTATATCATTAATATCCTCTGTGACAAATTTTGATATTTAAATAAATAAGAAAAATTTTTTTTTTTTTTTTGTAAAAAAGCGTGGCGTTCATAGCATTTTATTGACAGATAGAGTAGAAAGATTATCATTTTGATAATATCTTCAAAAACACCCCACACTCTTTTTACAATAAAATAGATTATTTTCATATTTACACTATTCTTAATTCAAATTTATTTTAATTTTTTTTTGTTGAATTTTCTATAATAACTGTTTTAAATTTTGAATAGTTACGGTCCTTAATTATGCGAAATTTCGAGTTAAACCGACGTTTTTGACCCAAAAGCGTGTAAAAAAAAGTGCCACTCCGGAGTGTCGACAGAAGTGAAACAGAAGTGCCGAAAAAAGTATGATATATACAGTCATTCTATTTATTAATGTTTTTTAAAACATTTTCTCTACTATCAGTTACAGAAGCCTAATTTATACTTAAAACGACATAAAAATATATGCAATAAAAATAGAAAGGTAATAAAAGTTGGATCAGCTGCTTACAGTTAAATCAGCTGATCTAAATCGCTGCCGGTGGGAAGCGTGGCCAGAACGCTGGCGGCATTGCCACGTTGTATCGCAATGCTAATCCTCTGGCTGAGGTATTCGCTAGCTTAGAAATGTCACCAAATACGTGATGAGCTCATGGCCCCCACGGGCCCAATGTCTCAAATTGTATACATCAAGGTTACTATATTTGTGCCGCTTAAGGTTTTCGGCACAGATAGCCGCGCCACCGGCTCTCCTGACAGTCTCTGGAAGGTATCGACGGAGTCCCATACAAATGGCCGCCCCATCTTCCAAGGTACCAAGGTCATTCCGTCAGGTCTCTTACCATCGTCCCGCATCAAACAACTCGATCCTACTTCCCACTAATATTATAAACGCGAAGGTTTGTATTTATGGAAGTATGGATGTTTGTTCCTCTTTCACGGAAAAACTAACGGACGGGTTTGGATGAAAATTGGCACATAGATAGAACATGTCTTAGAATATCATATAGACGACTTATTATCTCGGGAAAACGTCACATACTTCGGGAATGCGGGTAAAACCACGGGGGACAGCTAGTATAACTATAATCAAAAGAAAATAAATTTGCGTCACAGTTGCCGACGCATTTTCTAGATGGTTATATGTTACATATGATATCGATAAGCGCGGGTGAAACCGCAAGGGACAGCTAGTTGAATATAAAATTTAACATCATGATACGACTCATTGGAGCCGAGCAAATACAAATAACGGGTAGATTTCTAAGAGGAAACGAATAGTGCGGGCTGGCGATGCGACGCGGTGGGTCAGCGACGGGGCACAGCTATATAAAAATACTAGCTGTCCCCCGCGGTTTCACTCGCTTTCCCGCGGGATATCACATTTTCCCGGGATAAAAAGTAGCCTATATGTTTTTCCAGCATATGCTCTATCTATGTGCCAAGTTTCATCCATATCCATTTAGTAGCTTTTGCGTGAAAGAGTAACAAACATACTTACATACAAATCTTTCCTCTTTAATAAAATAAATATCCCGGGACATTCTTTACACACGGCCATCTGATCCCAAACTAAGCAGAGCTTGTACTATGGAAACCAGATAACTGATAGGCAGAGTTAGGCAGTCAGAGCGCTAACCACCAAGCCAACTGGGCTGTCTTTATAATATTAGTATAGATAAAACAAGAAATTAACTGACTGTCAAAGAAACACTATGTACCGAATCTTAAAGTTAAAGGAGTGAAGCCACTGGCAAAAGCTATTCAAAAATATACTGTTATAACATATCTTTAATTTCACTCCTATTATCCCTTAAGAGGTAGACAGAGGTCATAGTAAAGATACCAACATTCAACCGAAGACGTTTCAAGTCCTAACGGGACATATATTGACTTCGCCGCCATTTTTCACGCTCATTACCAACCTCTGGCAAATTGTTAATCAAAAAAAAACATAAATTTTACCTTGCTCGACCTGGGAATCGAACCCAGGACGGGTTTTAATTTTTTTTTTCCATTATTTCTTATTAAAGCTATTTTAGGCAATTTAATGCAAACTGAAACTAAATCAACTGTCAAATTTGTGACTCATGGTACCGAATTTCTATAGCAAAGGCTAAAAAACGATACTCGCTAGTGTCTACATTTCGATAGGTTTTTTACCTATCGACTCGTACTATCGATTTTAGTTCTTTAGGTGACCGCTAGTGGCGCTGTACACATTTGCCATAGAAATGTTTTACGCCGTCGCTAGCGAGTACGTACGTTAAAAACTCATGGTAAAGGCACTGATGATACTATGATGTCGAAACTACTAAGAAATGGACGCAACAATAGGTCTAGTGAATAGGTGTAACAGTAAATATAGGAATTATAAATGATAGTACCTGGATGGCCGAGCATTGCTCGGGATTTCTTTACTATCGTGACTTCTACCGTATTCTCTTTTTTAAAGCACTGTCATATATACCTAGATACGAATTAGATGCGATAATAAAGGGCTCCCAATAACAGTATTTCTCATAAAAGATGAAGCTTGAAAACCTTACCTTCTAATGACATTGTAGCAGTTTTCATTGCCTAAAACACGGATAAAACTACATTTTCTGAAAATGAATCCTAGCTAGATCGATTTAACGCCCCCGAAACCCCCTGCATACAATGTTTCATGAAAATCGTTGGAGCCGTTTCCGAGATCCTAATTATATATGTATATACAAGAATTGCTCGTTTAAAGGTATTTTAGAGTAGTAGAGCTCTTAGTGCAGAGTTCGTCCGGGGAAGTACTACCACCTTACCCATTTCTGCCGTGAAGCAGTAGTGCACTAGTGTTACTGTGTTTCGGTTAGAAAGGTAAGGGGGCCGGTAAAATTACAGGCACATGAGACTTAACAACTTCACGTCTCAGGGTCGACAACGCATTGACGATGCCCTTAGTGTTGCAAATGTCCATAGGCGGCGGTAATCACTTACCATCAGGTGGACCGTTCGCTTGTTTGTCGGCCATGTATCACATGGAAAAAAAATACATAGATTTGAGGGTACCTATAGATAGTAAATAATTTCTTAAAGATTTTATACTTCTAAAAACGCAGATGCAGAAGACATCAATTCCTGTATAAAATAAGGATCCTATAAGCGTCATATCTGAACTGATGAATAATATGTATGTAGCTGATCTGAGTGGCAATTGTCTGAGAGCAAACTGTGTTGAGGCAAAGGATATACCTTCATTTTACCATACTGAGACACTTCTGAGCGATAGCCTGAGTTGATAGTTTATGAACTATTTTTAAGTCGCCTCTGCCACCCCTTATAGCGACCCCTTTCCTCTGTTGTCCATCTGAGTTTACCTGAGTGATATCTCTGGCTGAGTATCTGAGCATGATCCAACGTTCATGTCCTTACTACTCCCACCAAAGCAGGCATCACTACATAGTATAAAACAAAGTCGCTTTCTCTGTCCCTATATCCCTATGTATGCTTAAATCTTTAAAACTACGCAATGGATTTTAATGCGGTTTTTTTAATAGATAGAGTGATTAAAGAGGAAGGTTTTTATGTATAATACATGTGACATCCCACGGGAACGCGGGTAAAGCATATCTTATAAAAGTTAGTACTAATAACTGTAGGTACATAGTTTCTGACCTGTACCTCTACCATGAGTTGCTATCGAAACTTACTTTAGTCACTAGCGAGTAAACTACTATCGATACAGTATTTCTCGATAGCAACTGTCAAATTTGTGACTCATTGTACCGAGTTTCTATAGCAAAAGCTAAAAAACGTTACTCGTTAGTGTATACATTTCGATAGGTTTTTTACTTATCGACTCGTACTATCGATTTTAGTTCTTTACGTGACCGCTAGTGGCGATGTACACATTTGCCATAGAAATGTTTTACGCCGTCGCTAGCGAGTACATACGTTAAAAACTCATGGTAAAGGCACTGTATGTTCAAATGAGTACTCGTACTAGGTATTTGGTATTACAATTAACCAAATCTAAAGCACTCACCCAGCTTTCTCGCAACACGCGTACCCAGGTTGCCCCACTCACTTCTCTCAATCTCTTTCTAGATATTTAGTTATTTGCTTTGTTCACACTTTATGTATTGATGAAACGAGTCGTGTTAAGTTTCGTGCGTCGCAGTGGCGGGAAATTGTCGAAGCCGGTGGCTGGGTTTATAGGGTTGCCAGTGTTTAATATTAACAAGGTTTGAGGTTATAGTTATTTACAATTTACAATTTACGCGACGTACTTCGCGACACCTAGCATTGCAATGCCGACAGTCTAACAGACGGTCCACCTGATGGTCAATGGTCAACGCCGCCTATATGCATTTGCTACCCTAGGAGAATCTTAAGTCTCATGTGCTTGTAATGTCACCGGCCGCACCTTTCTAACCGAAACACAGTAATACAAGTGCACTACTGCTTCACGGCGGAAATGGGTAAGGCAGTACTTCCCCGGACGAACTCTGCATAAAGAGCGCTACTACTCAAATGAATTGAGAGTTCTTGTCTTTTTTTTCATGCCACCTTGGCCGACAAACAAGCAGACGGTTCACCTGATGGTAAATGGTCACTGCCTATGGACATTTGCAACACCAGGGGCGTCGCTGCGTTGTCGCTGAGACGTGAAGTTGCTAAGTCTCATGTGCCTGTAATTTCACCGGCCTTACCTTTCTAACCGAAACAGAGTAATACTTGAATTCTACTTTTCCAATCCTAAAAACCTTTTTTATTAAAGAAGAAATCCCGAAATGGATCCAGCCCTATTTATTTATTTATTTATGGATCTCCTACAAAAGATTCACGCTAACATTACATTATTATAACACACTGTGAATGTGAGGTGGCATGTTCCTTCCATTAGAGGACACCACAGCATCCAAAAACATAAATAGACGGAAAGTTACAAAAATAAAATCGAACACAAAATGAAATATAAAAACACTAAACCAAAATCGCAATCCCGTCTGAAATAACAAAAAAAAAAAAATAAAAAAAAAAAAGGAGAGACTGAGCTCATACATGTTGGAATTTCTATTGTAATTCTATATAATCACTTGCTATCACACAAAAGGTCCACAAGGCATCTCTTAAACTTGATAAAGTTCTCACAAATGTCTAAACTGTTAGAATTATTAGTCCTCTTTGAAATTGTATTGTACCGACTGCAAAGCCTAGGCAAAGTAGCGTAGTGTCCGAGATTTGTGTTCAACTTTGGAATGTTAAAAACATTATATGCACTCTTCGTAGGTAAGCGAGAAGGAGCGTTGACTTGTAAAGCACTGATGAGCCTTTCTCAAGTGATCAAGTGATCATTGAACATAATTTCATTTTTACAAACGGACGCGTTTGTAAACGATATGGGGCAAAGGATTGAACTCGAAACTGTCAGTCTGAGACCTCTGTTGACATAATCTCAATGTATTGGCCCCGTTTACTTGATCGTTTGATTAGTTTGGGTATTTTTCACTTCTGTCGGGACTCTTGAAGTGCAACGTTTTTTTAAATTAAATTAAAAAATAATTAATTAAATTTAAAAGACAAACAGATAGATTAATTTATATACTTTATTCATTGTCATTAAGTAAAAAAATTAAATAATAAATTTCTCGTTGCGTAAAAGTACTTTTATCTTTTTTTCTTCGTGATCTGAAATTAAAGATACATTTTAGAGATTTTAATACGATATTAGTTATTTATAATTTATTCATTTGAATGGCAACACTACACAAATGCCATAGCTGTCAATAGTGCGTTCGACTGAGGTTCCAGGCTCCTTATTCAGTTAATACAAACTTCGTCGGCGAGCCGCTTCACGGAGGCCTCGGAGAGCTTACCTCTCACATGATTAGTAGTATTAGCGACAAGAACAGAGCACGGAGGCCGCGACGAATACTCGAGCTAGTGTCATTTTCCTTACAGAATCAAGCCCCTGAGCACGAATGTCTATCGTCATCGTATCGAGTGCGTCAAAAAGCTGGTTTGTATAGAATATTGATCACCGCGCAAACCGTGACGTTGCGCGATGTTCAATTTTCTGTTGCATTGTTCATGCTCAGTGCCCTAAGCATGAACATCTATCGTAGGCGTATCGTCATCGTTTCGAATGCACCAAACACCAAAGCAATGATAAACTAGTAACTAGAACTAATAATTAGTAACTAGATATTGGTTTTTGTATAATCAGTGAAAGAGTCTTAAATAAATAAAAATCCATACCTTAATCAATATTGGAGGAATCTGTATTAATTTCATATCTTCTAATGTTTTATAATGTCATGTTTAATATCCTCCTCAAACTCTTCCGAAGAATCTTCTGTGGACTCGCTATCTTCTGTAGATTCAGATTCTTCTTCAGTTTTAGGATGTTTTGTTGAACTATCAGATTTATTTGTCGTCTTATTTGGTTCTGCCTCTGTAGCGTCAGACTTTTCTGTACTGTTAGAATCTTCTGTAGTTTCTGAGGACTTTGATGTAATGTGAGCCTCTTGTGTAGTTTCAGTTTCTTCTGATGTTGTTTCTGGCACCTTTGATGTAGTGTCACCCCATTCCGTAGTTTCAGTCTCTTCTGGTGTAGTTTCTGACGCATTTGATGTAGTGTCGCCCCATTGAGTAGTTTCAGTTTCTTCTGATGTTGTGTCTGGCACATTAGATGTAGTGTCACTCCATTCCGTAGTTTCAGTTTCTTCTGATGTTGTTTCTGGCACATTTGATGTAGGGTCACCCCATTCCGTAGTTTCAGTCTCTTCTGATGTAGTTTCTGATGCCTTTGATGTAGTGTCACCCCATTCCATAGTTTCAGTTTCTTCCGATGTTGTTTCTGACGCCTTTGATGTAGTGTCACCCCATTGCGTAGTTTCAGTTTCTTCCGATGTTGTTTCTGGCGCTTTTGATGTAGTGTCGCCCCATTGTGTAGTTTCAGTCTCTTCTGATGTAGTTTCTGGCGCTTTTGATGTAGTGTCGCCCCAATGCGTAGTTTCAGTTTCTTCTGATGTAGTTTCTGGCGCTTTTGATGTAGTGTCGCCCCATTGCGTAGTTTCAGTCTCTTCTGATGTAGTTCCTGGCGCTTTTGATGTAGTGTCGCCCCATTGCGTAGTTTCAGTCTCTTCAGATGTAGTTTCTGGCGCTTTTGATGTAGTGTCGCCCCATTGCGTAGTTTCAGTCTCTTCTGATGTAGTTTCTGGCGTTTTTGATGTAGTGTCGCCCCATTGCGTAGTTTCAGTCTCTTCTGATGTAGTTCCTGGCGCTTTTGATGTAGTGTCGCCCCATTGCGTAGTTTCAGTCTCTTCAGATGTAGTTTCTGGCGCTTTTGATGTAGTGTCGCCCCATTGCGTAGTTTCAGTCTCTTCTGATGTAGTTTCTGGCGCTTTTGATGTAGTGTCGCCCCATTGCCCACATTCAGTTTCTTCTGATGTAGTTTCTGCTGCCTTTGACGTGGTGTCAGCCCATTGAGTACTTTCAGTTTCATCTGATGTTGTTGCTGGCACCGCTGATGTTGTGTCACCCCATTGCGTAGTTTCAGTTTCTTCTGATGTTGTTTCTACCCCCTTTGGCGTGGTGTCACCCCATTGCGTAGTTTCCGTTTCTTCCGATGTTGTTTCTACTGCTTTTGACGTGGTGTCACCCCATTGCGTAGTTTCCGTTTCTTCTGACGTAGTTTCTGGCGCCGCTGATGTTGTGTCACCCCATTGCGTAGGATCAGTTTCTTCTGATGTTGTTTCTGCTGCCTTTGACGTGGTGTCACCCCATTGCGTAGTTTCAGTTTCTTCTGATGTTGTTTCTACCCCCTTTGGCGTGGTGTCACCCCATTGCGTAGTTTCCGTTTCTTCCGATGTTGTTTCTACTGCTTTTGACGTGGTGTCACCCCATTGCATAGTTTCCGTTTCTTCTGACGTAGTTTCTGGCGCCGCTGATGTTGTGTCACCCCATTGCGTAGTATCAGTTTCTTCTGATGTTGTTTCTGCTGCCTTTGACGTGGTGTCACCCCATTGCGTAGTATCAGTTTCTTCTGATGTTGTTTCTACTCCCTTTGACGTGGTGTCACCCCATTGCGTAGTTTCCGTTTCTTCTGATGTTGTTTCTATTGCTTTTGACGTGGTGTCACCCCATTGCGTAGTTTCCGTGTCTTTTGACGTAGTTTCTGCTGCTTTTGACGTGGTGTCACCCCATTGCGTAGTTTCCGTTTCTTCTGACGTAGTTTCTGGCGCCGCTGATGTTGTGTCACCCCATTGCGTAGTATCAGTTTCTTCTGATGTTGTTTCTGCTGCCTTTGACGTGGTGTCACCCCATTGCGTAGTTTCAGTTTCTTCTGATGTTGTTTCTACCCCCTTTGGCGTAGTGTCACCCCATTGTGTAGTTTCCGTTTCTTCTGACGTAGTTTCTGGTGCCTCTGTTGTAGTGTCAGCCTCTGGTGTAGCATCCGGTTTCTCTGTTGTTGTTTCTTTAAGACAAATATTATTTATTATTATTATTTTTCAAGTTAAATAAACAAAAATAAATGAAATTATGTATGTTAAATTTGACTTACTTTTAACATTACTGTTAGCGCTTAAAATGTAAATATTTATCAATGATTGCTAAATAATAACTAAGTAATCTACAGTGACTATCAATTCGAACTAGCAGCGGGCCCCAAAATAGTCAGAGACTATATTTTGGTGCCCCTTGCGATGTCCCTGATACAAACTATTAACAGTGGCTGAAGCAACTCGCAATTATCGTAAAATATAATAAGGGTGTTATTATTTATTTATATAATATTACATACCCCATTCGGTTTTTGTTGTGCCTTCAGTAGTGATTTCTTCTGTTGTGCCTTCAGTTCCATTAGTACTTCCTACTTTGGTAGAAGTTTTCCATTTTATAGGTTTTATCGTCATTATAGGTGGTAACGTTAAAAGTTTAATTGTGGCTAGTTTATATGGTGGTAAAGTTAGCAATTTTATTGGTTTTAGCGTAGCCATTGGAGGTAGAGTCCACATCTTTATCGGTTTTAGCGTAGCCATTGGAGGTAGAGTACGCATTTTTATCGGTTTTAGCGTAGCGATTGGAGGTAGTGTAGGCATTTTTATTGGTTTTAGCGTAGCTATTGGAGGTAGAGTTCCCATTTCTATCGGTTTTAGCGTTGCTGTTGGAGGTAGAGTTTCCATTTCTATCGGTTTTAGCGTAGCCATTGGAGGTAGAGTCCACATTTCTATCGGTTTTAGCGTAGCTGTTGGAGGTAGAGTTCCCATTTCTATCGGTTTTAGCGTAGCTGTTGGAGGAAGAGTTCCCATTTCTATCGGTTTTAGCGTAGCTGTTGGAGGTAAAGTAGCCATTTCTATCGGTTTTAGCGTTGCTGTTGGAGGTAGAGTTCCCATTTCTATCGGTTTTAGCGTAGCTGTTGGTGGTAGTGTACCCATTTTAATAGGCTTTAGGGTAGCAATTGGGGGTAAAGTAGGCATCGTAATAGGCTTTGGCTTTCCATCATCTGTATTTTGACTAGCCTCTGTTCCAGCAGTAGCTTCTGTTGGTTTTGTACCTTTACCAGTCTCTATTTTATCTGTTGTCTCAGTTGCTTTTTCTGTATCTGGTTGTTCTGTTACCTCATTAGTAGTCAATGTTTTATCTGTAGAGTCAGTAGCCTTGTTAGTAATTTTGTCTATTTCTGTAACCTGTGTTATTTGACCTGTGGTTGTCGGTATCGTCTTTATAGGTTTTAATGTCATCATTGTTATTTTTGGCCACGGAGCCAGGGTAGGCATTACAATAGGCTTTAAAGTAGCTATTGGTGCTAAAGTAGGCAACTTATTGGGTTTAGGCAATTTCTTTTCCGAAAGGAAAGTCTCTTGGGCAATTTCGGTATCATTATCATCTGTATTTAAAACCTCTTTAGGTTCGTTTGAAGCCTTTTCTGTATCAACAGGTTTTTCAGTCTCTGTTTTATCTGTATTTTCCTCTTGTGCCTCTTTAGTTTCATTCGTGGCCGCCGAATTTGGTGATTGTTTTTGCCACAAGGGCTTGTATGGCTTCATTGTAATTTTTTGTAATGGCTTAGGCTTATACATTGGCGGTACGGTACCCATCTCTATTGGCTTAGGTTTATTAATTGGAGGCATCGTTCCCATTTCTATTGGCTTTGGTTCAGCCATTGGTGGTATAGTTCCCATTTCTATTGGCTTAGGCTTATACTTTGGAGGTACAGTTCCCATCTCTATTGGTTGAGGTTTAGCCATTGGCGGTATAGTTCTCATCTCTATTGGCTTAGGGTTATACTTTGGAGGCACAGTTCCCATCTCTATTGGTTTAGGTTCAGCCACTGGAGGTATAGTTCCCATTTCTATTGGCTTAGGTTCAGCTATTGGAGGTATAGTTCCCATTTCTATTGGCTTAGGTTTATACATTGGAGGTACAGTTCCCATCTCTATTGGTTGAGGTTTAGCCATTGGCGGTATAGTTCCCATTTCTATTGGCTTAGGCTTATACTTTGGAGGCACAGTTCCCATTTCTATTGGCTTAGGTTCAGCCATTGGAGGTACTATTCCCATACCTCTTGGTTTGAATAATTTAATTTCCGAAAGCTTAGACTCTTTAGGTGTTTCAGTATCGGATAATTTTGATTCGAAGCCTGGTAATGATGCATATGATGGTAAATCTTGATTGTCAGGCAAATATGAACCGTATTTAGGCGGCGCTGATATAGCGTCAGGTATTTTTGACACAAATGTTGATGGGATGTCTTTTACTTCCGAATATTTTGAGCCAAGAGATTTTGATTGTTCATTTGCTTGTGACAGATATGTTGTTGGTACTTCTCTTATTTGAGACACATACGAAGCGGGAATGTCTTTCGATTCCGATAGTGCTGACACATAAGAATTTGGCACTTTTTTTGCTTGTGTCCAATATGTAGTTGGTACTTCTCTTAATTGAAACACATATGAAGCGGGAATGTCTTTCGATTCCGATAGTTTCGACACAACTGACGTTTGTACGTCTGACGCTTGTGGCAGATATGAAGATGGGATATCTTTTAATTTAGACACATACGAAGCGGGAATATCTTTAGATTCCGATAGTTTGGACACATAGGAACTTGGAACTTCTCTCGCTTGTGACAGATATGTAGATGGTACTTCTCTTATTTGAGACACATATGAAGCGGGAATGTCTTTCGTTTCGGATAATTTTGAGACATAAGAACTTGGCACGTCTTTTGCTTGTGTCCAATATGTAGATGGTACTTCTCTTATTTGAGACACATATGAAGCGGGAATGTCTTTCGATTCCGATAGTTTGGACACATAGGAACTGGGCACTTCTCTCGCTTGTGACAGATATGTAGATGGTACTTCTTTTATTTGAGATACATATGAAGCGGGAATGTCTTTCGTTTCGGATAATTTTGAGACATAAGAACTTGGCACGTCTTTTGCTTGTGTCCAATATGTAGATGGTACTTCCCTTATTTGAGACACATATGAAGCAGGAATGTCTTTCGTTTCGGATAATTTTGAGAAATAAGAACTTGGCACGTCTTTTGTTTGTGTCCAATATGTAGATGGTACTTCTCTTATTTGAGACACATATGAAGCGGGAATGTCTTTCGATTCCGATAGTTTGGACACATAGGAACTGGGCACTTCTCTCGCTTGTGACAGATATGTAGATGGTACTTCTCTTATTTGAGATACATATGAAGCGGGAATGTCTTTCGTTTCGGATAATTTTGAGACATAAGAACTTGGCACGTCTTTTGCTTGTGTCCAATATGTAGATGGTACTTCCCTTATTTGAGACACATATGAAGCGGGAATGTCTTTCGTTTCGGATAATTTTGAGACATAAGAACTTGGCACGTCTTTTGCTTGTGTCCAATATGTAGATGGTACTTCTCTTATTTGAGACACATATGAAGCGGGAATGTCTTTCGATTCCGATAGTTTCGACACAACTGACGTTTGTACTTCTGACGCTTGTGGCAGATATGAAGACGGGATATCTTTTAATTTAGACACATACGAAGCGGGAATGTCTTTTGATTCCGATAGTTTTGACACATAGGAACTTGGCACTTCTCTCGCTTGTGACAGATATGTAGATGGTACTTCTCTTATTTGAGACACATATGAAGCGGGAATGTCTTTCGTTTCGGATAATTTTGAGACATAAGAACTTGGCACGTCTTTTGCTTGTGTCCAATATGTAGATGGTACTTCTCTTATTTGAGACACATATGAAGCGGGAATGTCTTTCGATTCCGATAGTTTGGACACATAGGAACTGGGCACTTCTCTCGCTTGTGACAGATATGTAGATGGTACTTCTCTTATTTGAGATACATATGAAGCGGGAATGTCTTTCGTTTCGGATAATTTTGAGACATAAGAACTTGGCACGTCTTTTGCTTGTGTCCAATATGTAGATGGTACTTCCCTTATTTGAGACACATATGAAGCGGGAATGTCTTTCGTTTCGGATAATTTTGAGACATAAGAACTTGGCACGTCTTTTGCTTGTGTCCAATATGTAGATGGTACTTCTCTTATTTGAGACACATACGAAGCGGGAATATCTTTAGATTCCGATAGTTTGGACACATAGGAACTTGGCACTTCTCTCGCTTGTGACAGATATGAAGATGGTACTTCTCTTATTTGAGACACATATGAAGCGGGAATGTCTTTTGATTCCGATAGTTTTGACACATAGGAACTTGGCACTTCTTTTGCTTGTGTCCAATATGTTGATGGTACTTCTCTTATTTGAGACACATATGAAGCCGGAATGTCTTTCGATTCCGCTAGTTTTGACGCATAGGAACTTGGCACTTCTCTCGCTTGTGACAGATATGTAGATGGTACTTCTCTTATTTGAGAGACATATGAAGCCGGAATGTCTTTCGATTCCGCTAGTTTTGACACATAGGAACTTGGCACTTCTCTCGCTTGTGACAGATATGTAGATGGTACTTCTCTTATTTGAGACACATATGAAGCGGGAATGTCTTTCGATTCTGATAGTTTCGACACAACTGACGTTTGTACTTCTGACGCTTGTGGCAGATATGAAGATGGGATATCTTTTAATTTAGACACATACGAAGCGGGAATGTCTTTAGATTCCGATACTTTGGACACATAGGAACTTGGCACTTCTCTCGCTTGTGACAGATATGTAGATGGAGCTTCTCTTATTTGAGATGCATATGATGCTGGAATGTCTTTCGTTTCGGATAATTTCGACACATAGGAACTTGGGACATCTTTTGCTTGTGTCCAATATGTAGATGGTACTTCTCTTATTTGAGACACATATGAAGCCGGAATGTCTTTCGATTCCGCTAGTTTTGACACATAGGAACTTGGCACTTCTCTCGCTTGTGACAGATATAAGGATGGTACTTCTCTTATTTGAGACACATATGAAGCTGGGATTTCTCTATATTCGGAAGCTTTTGCACCTAACATATTTGGTGCAACTTTAATCCCTGATAGATATTTAGCTGGTACATCAACTTCAGATAGTTTTGGCAAAATCGGTGCATTTTCTTTTGTTTCTTTCGTGTCTGATTGTTGGGCTTGAAGTTGTTCATCGTCCAATTTTGAATCGACAACAGATGGTTCTGTTATTTTTGAATTGTTTGTTTCATGTTTAAATAAATCTGAAATTAAAATAAACAACAAATAAAAATGTATAGAAGTAAATAAACACAATTGATTTTCTGTTTGTTATTGTATTTAAGTTTTAGATCTGTCTGTGTGTTTGTACTGGCTAATCTACACTGGCCCGATTTTGACGTGACTTTCACTGGGAGATAGCTTATGTTATAAGAAGTAACTTAGGCTTCCTATTCCCGGGAAAATATAGTATTCCTCGGGAAGACGGGGGAAACCGCGGGGGACAGCAAGTAATCAACATTAATATTATAAATGTAAATGTAAGTTTGTTTGTAACGCATTCACGCGAAAACTCCTTAACCGATCTTCATGAAACTTTGTACACATATTCTTGGAGGTATTAGAAGTAACATAGGAAACTTTTGTGCTGGGAAAATTTTAAATCCCTCGGGAACGTAGGTGAAACCATGTGGGGCAGCTAGTAATTTTGTAAATGTGAAAGTGGGTGAGATTGGGTGTATGGACGTTACGCTTTCACGCAAAAACTACATAACGGATTTCGATGAAATTTAGCACATATATAGTGTATAACCTGAATTAACTGAAAATACTTTTTATCCCAGGAATAGATAACATCCCTTAGGAACGCGGGTGAACCCGCGGGGGACAGTCAATCTTAAATAAATATAGTATACAAAAAAAAAAAACATTTAAATCGGTCTAGCCGTTTAGAAGTTCACTGTCAACACACGTACAGAAGAATTATATATCGCTACATAGTACAAAACAAAGTAGCTTTCTCTGTCCCTATATCCCTGTTTGCTTAAATCTTTAAAACTACACAACGGATTTTGATGCGGTTTTTTTTGATAGATAGAGTGATTAAAGAGGAAGGTTTATATGTATTAGTATTAACATTGCGCCTGAGCGATCCGGGGCGGATCGCTAGAATATTATAAAGATATCTACTTACCATATAATGAAAATCCTTGACATGTATTAGCCTGAAATAGACACATATTAGATTATTAATCTACATTGGAGTAGTAGAGCTCTTAGTGCAGAGTTCGTCCGGGGAAGTACTACCACCTTACCCATTACCGCCGTGAAGCAGTAGTGCACTTGTATTACTGTGTTTCAGTTAGAAAGGTAAGGGGGCCGGTGAAATTACAGGCACATGAGACTTAACAACTTCACGTCTGTCGTCTGGCGGCGGTGACCACTTACCATCAGGTGGACCGTCTGCTTGTTTGTCGGCCCAAGTGGAATAAAAAAAAATTTACACTAATATTATAAAGAGGGAATATTTGTATTTTTGTATGTAACGAATAAACATAAAACTACTGGACCGATTACAAAAATTCATTCGCAATTTTGATGCTACTCTTCCTTACTAACATTCTAATAATGTATTTTTTCAGTTAAATCGCCAATCCTGATTATCTGTATTTATTTATCGGACAACCAACAAATCATACATTGATACATGTAAATAATTTTAAGATAATACAGAAATGAAACTTGAGTGTTGCTTTAGTAACAGGTTGCCACTGCATGCAATTAAATACAGGGCTAAAAAGGGTTTTTACTCAAGTATGGAACAAATTTTTTTTTACATAATTATACAGTTCTAACAAAACAAGTTAGTAAGGATAGCGGGTCTAACTGTTTAAAATATTGAATTGTCATCGGTCCTCGATAAATCTACAAAGTTCGAATTAAATCTGACCTTTTAAAGTGGGTCAAAATCGCACCCAAAGGAGTCGGTTACAAACATACAGGTGAAGCTAATATAAAGCGTGTAGTAAAAACTTAGTTCTAGGAAGTGTTCCTGTTGCCACACCCTACCAGGGCCCTTGTATTGATAATTGTAAGTTCGGGTATAGCTGTACGAATTATTACGTACATTGTGCAATAAATAAATAAATAAATATGTAAATACTCACCAAATAAAATAATAAAATTAATAACTTCATTTTTCAAAACTTCATTTGCACGATGATTCGAAATGGAAAGCCTAACGATCTTTGTTACTGTGTGTCACTTATAATGAAGAAGTCAACTACTTTTAATTATATTCCAAATAAAGTAATAAATTACATATAAAATTTTATCATTCGATAGCTCAAATAAAAGAAAATAGGGTTCCGCTTGGAATGCCTTATTTGTAACTTTTTTTAAGTGAAATCTTTAGGCTAAGTTGGAAGTTTTTGAGATGGGAAAAAACAATTGAACTCGCGACACTGTTACCGTTACCGACACCTCTATATATAAGTAGCTACATGTATTGGCCCCGTTTACACGAGTTGAGTTTGGGTTGATATACAATGATAATATAACTATATCGACGGTTAAAAGGCGACTTGATTCATGCGCCATTTTGAAAACTTTACAGGAGAGCTATTTGAAAATGTTAAAACCCAAAAACAGATACTGCATCTAAACTTCTTAACATTCCACATCGAAGCCGTTGAATATTAAAACTAAATGCAAGCTTCAACGAATTTGTGCATGGGCCATCATCATAGTAGTTCATTGTGAAAAATGTTACATTCGTCAATATATATAATATATATTGTGTATATACGTACAATATAGATCATTCATGTTAGTTTTCACTTCTGTCGGCACTCCCGGAGTGGCACTTTAATTTTTTTATATCTCTTGGGCGGACAAAAACGCAGACGGTCCGGTCCACCTATGGACATTTGCAACACCAAGGGCATAACTGTTGTCACTATGACGTGAAGTTGTTTAGTCTTATGTGCCTGTGATGTCACCGGCTACCTTTCTAACCGAAACACAGTAATACAAGTGCACTACTGCTTTGAAACTATGGAGGAGCGAGGTATGAGACTCCTCCATTTAAAAGGGAAGATTTTCCGCCAGGTTAGGTGATCATGCACGGGGACCGCGGTCCAACTGTTGATGTTGAATGCTTGTATATATATCAAATCCTGAGAGAATCTTGATAGTGCGATGTAGGATTCTCACGTGTTTCTACTCGTTCATAGATGTTGCCACATCACTGTAGTGCGGGCGGTGAAGGATTGTAGGCGTGTTCATAGATGTCGCTACAAAACTTACTAAAAACAAAAATAAATATGTCTATATTTTTTCACGCTTTTCTCCCGAAATACTACACAAATGTACCGGAACATGATATGTTTTCACAAATGGCACGTAGCCTGGAAAACATATAGGCATTATTCCATCAAAATTGACCCACGAAAATATATGAAGCACGTGAAGTCGCGGGCACAGCTTATTCATAAACTATTGTATTGTATGCTAGCAGACCCCGTGGTTTCACCCGTGTCCCCGGGGGAAGTAACATTTTCCCGGCACAAAAAGTATCCTATGTGTTATTCCACAATATTGTCTATATAAGTGCCAAGTTTTGTCCAAATCCGTTTGGTATTTTAGCGTGAAAGAGTAACAAACTTCCATACATGTTAAATAATGTCAGTATCTTTATAAATTCATATTGCATAATTAACATTACTACATATACACACACACACACACATTTACTCATTTACTTACACATTTATACACACTTACGCACCAAGTTGACTACTGTAATTAAAAGAAATGGGGGCCTGGAGCTCCAAAATACAGGCCCAGGCTTAGTTTGGACTCCAGATCTCCCTCAAATTGCAATTTTTTCCCAATCTTCCTGTCAACTGTATTTTATCATTACATGTAATTTGTGGAGATAAATAAAATGATTTTGAATATGATGAATTTTTAATGAGCATGTTGCAACTATATGGATGGCGGATCGCAGGTTGATGTGGTCTACACTGATTTTGAAAAGGCTTTTGATCGGGTAGACCACATCATACTTTTGCGAAAGCTGTGTGAGCTGGGTATACGCGGTAACCTCTTAAGATGGATGGAATCATACTTGCGCAACCGGTCTCAGGCGGTTGTTGTGGGTGGGTATTGCTCGGATTTTATAACGATCCCATCAGGCGTGCCCCAAGGGTCCATTTTGGGTCCATTGCTGTGTGCCTCATACTTATATGACGTTGGTGCTTGTTTCCAATATGCTAAGTATCTAATGTACGCCGATGACACTAAAATTTATATGAAAATTAATAATGCCTCCGATTGTTTAAATCTTCAATCAGATCTTGATAGACTCAGTTCTTACTATGCCACTAACCGTATAGGGATAAATATAAATAAGTGCCATTATGTCTCCTTTACTCGAAAAAGAAAACTCACCGAATTTAACTATGAAATTAATAAAGTTATAATAGATAAATCATCATCAATAAAGGATCTTGGGGTTATTATGGATGCAAAATTATCTTTTTCAGAACATGTTGATAGCATTGTTAACAAAGCTTCCAAAAGTTTAGGTTTCGTTTTAAGAGTCAGTCGCCCCTTCTCTGATATAGGTTGCCTAAAGGTGTTATATTTCTCATATGTTAGAAGTATCCTTGAATATTGTTGCACTATATGGTCTCCACAATATATAACTTATATTCAGGTTCTGGAAAAAATTCAAAGTAAATTTGTAAAACATCTCAACTACCGATGTTATGGTGCCTTCAAAAATTACAATGATGCATGCAAGCGTCACAAGCCCGCGGCACTTGAGGACCGTCGTGTACTGTATGATATGTTACTACTACATGGTATCTGCAATGGATATATCGACTGTCCTGAATTAACTTCTAGAGTGTTGCGCTTTTGCTGTCCTATAACTCGAACAAGGCATACAGGGTTATTCGCGGTAGCACAAGCAAAAACTAATTATGCTCAGTGTTCATTGGTGAACAGATTGCATCGAACATACAACAAAAAATTTCATACCATTGACATATTTCATGAAAAGAAAAAAGCTTTCAAGGATAAAATTTTAAAAGTTTTATGTGATTGAGTTGGTAGACCAATCATCTTAGCTGATCTACAAAACACACTCAATATTACATTATGGCATACACACTTATGTACATACATATATGAATAACACACACAGACACAAATACCCACCCACACTCACAAACACACACACACACACACACACATACACATGCACACACACATACCGTTCCCTATATACCACATATATATATTCTTGTATTTATATAATTTTGTATGATATTATTAAGTATGGATGTGACTGCATTAAATGAAACTAGGTTAAAAAATCAAAAATTTAAATCCATAATTGGCTGTAAGTACTGGTATACATATATGTAAAATTTTTGTGACTAAGAGCTGTGGATTTTGTTGTTGAAATAAATAAATAAATAAAAAAAAAAAAAAAAAAAAATACATACAAACTTTCGCATTTATAATATTAGTAGGAATGACTTCTTAGTAATTATTATTTTTTGTTTTTTTAGATCATTTATTTCATCAAGTCTAAGTTAGTCAACCCTAAAAATCTATAAAAATAAATAAAATTTAAATTTCTGTTTGCCATTTCAAAATAACAGCCTTTAACTTAATACATACGAAAGTAAATACCGTACCAATAAAAAAAATACATTAAATAAAAATGTACTGTCTAGGTGTCTGTCTTTGTAGTCCTCTTATATCAGAAAGGGCTGGACGGATTCTGATGGAACTTTCACTGACCAACAGCTATTATTTAGGATTACCCCAGCTATTTTATCCCGGGAAATGTAACACACGAACACGTGTGAAACCGCAGGGGACAGCTTGTATAGTTATAAATTGCAAGATCTATAAAGGTATGTCCCCATTTTGGATTTTGGAGGTAAAATTAACTAACTTTTTCAAGCCTATTAATAATTTTATTGGCTCATTAAAACGATTTAATTATTTCCTTTTGTAATTAACGTGTTTTATTGAACGGTGAAAACTGGGACAGAATATTTTTTGTATATAGAATTCTAATGTTACAATGTTAGTTACCATACTCCTCCGAAACGGCTTGACCGATTTTTATGAAATTTTATATGCGTATTCAGTAGGTCTGAGAATCGGTTACTATCTATTTTTTATACCCCTAAGTGATAAGGGTTGTCCACCCCTAAATATATATTTTTATTTTTTTGACAACATTTTTTATTTTTATTTTAATATTTAGATAGCATTGAAAAATACAAACAACTTCAAATTTTCACCCTACTACGATCAACTTTTAAATTTTTGAACATCTTTTGTGAGAAATACTGTTATTGGGAGCCCTTTATTATCGCATCTAATTCGTATCTAGGCATATATGAGAGTGCTAAAAAAGAGAATACGGTAGAACACGTTAATAAACAAATCCCGAGCAATGCTCGGCTATCCAGGTATTTTTTTTTATTATATTACTTGGGCCGACAAACAAGCAGACGGTTCACCTGATGGTAAGTGGTCACCGCCGCCTATGGACATTTGCAACACTAGGGGCATCGCCAATGCGTTGTCGACCCTGAGACGTGAAGTTGTTAAGTCTCATGTGCCTGTAATTTCACCGGCCCCCTTACCTTTCTAACCGAAACACAGTATTACAAGTGCACTACTGCTTCACGGCAGAAATGGGTAAGGTGTAGTTTGTAATACAGTAAATATGGCAAAACAACGTTTGCTGGGTCAGCCAGTATCTAATAAATTTGACAGGACAAACTTGGTTAGAGACTTAATGCCACGCCGCTGGTCGTGGGTCCTCCCACCCAGCGCCATTATATAGCTAATACAAACTTCGTCGGCGAGCCGCTTCACGGAGGCCTCGGAGAGCTTACCTCTCACGTGATTAGTATTAGCGTAGTTAGCGAAAGAGACAGAGCACGGAGGCCGCGACGAAACATCCTCGAGTTAGTGTCATTTTCCTTACAGAAAACTTTATTACTTAATTTTCCCTTTTTTAGTTGCATTTATTTTAATTTTATTCATTATGGGTCTAAAAAAGATAAATCGAAATTGTTACTACAAAACATTCAAACAAAAATAAAGTTAAAATGAGACAAAACCATTAAAAACATTAGTTATCTCAATTGTTAGAAAGAATTCCTGTCCCCCGCGATTTTACCCGCGTTCCCGAGGGATATCACGTTTTCCCTGGATAAAAAGTAGCCTATATGTTATTCTACGATATGCTCTATCTATGTACCAAGTGTCATCCATATCCGTTTAGTAGTTGTTGCGTGAAAGAGTAACAAACATCTATACAGTCATACATTCAAATTTCTAATATCACATTTATAATATTAGTAGGATCTGTACCATTTCAGTCTAAAAGAAAAAATATACAAAAATATGTCAATAAATTTTTATAATAATTCAAAAAATTGGTCATGATTTTTAATCTACTGAACACATCCCTACTAATATTATAAATGTTAATGTAAGTTTGTTTGTTACGCTTTCACGCAAAAACTACTTAACCGATCATCATGAAACTTTGTACACATATTCTTGGAGGTATTAGAAGTAACGTAGGATACTTTTTGTGCCGGGAAAATATTACATCCCCCCATCAAATAAAGCTATGACACATAGTATTTAAAAAGGGCATTGAAATGGATAGGCCAGTTGGCTTGGTGGTTAGCGACTCTGACTGCCAAACCGAAGGTCGCAGATTCAATTCCGAACCAGGACAAACAATTGTGTGCATTTAGAAAAAAAAAAGTAGTATATTATATGTAGTATATCAGTTATCTGGTTCCCATAGTACAAGCTCTGCTTAGTTTGGGATCAGATGGCCGTGTGTAAAGAATGTCCCGGGATATTTATTATTTGACCGACACACAGATTTCGTTAAATAAGATTCATTATTTCTTACGCTCAGAGGTTTGTTAAAAATAAAACAAAAAACATACAATGCATTAATATTTATACATTTCAACACATTAATCAAAACAAAATATTATACAGACGTTACAAAACTACCCGTAAAGCCGAAAGGAGGTTAAATGGGGCCTTATAACGAGTCCATTCACAATATTTAAGAACCGTAGTAACGCTGTATAACATAACCTAAAAAAACGAAAAAAAACTGATTTTTATGAATGAAAAATAGAAAAACTATTAAAGTAGACAATTATTAGGTAAAATAGGTACGTAGGCCTTTCTGTTAAATAATCTGGTTCCGTGACATGACAGCTTACTAGGGTTGTTGGCTTTGATAATTAATTATATTTTTACGGGGTATTTTGTAACACGTTGTAAATTAAAAATAAAAATTCTTGATACGGCTTCACTAGAAGTTGTAATTCGACGTAGTTGTTGTCTGAAACAAATAATATATTAAATTAATTTATCATACCAAATTTCCACCGTTGAGCAGAAACTTATACTCGTATAACTGCGTTTCGGTTAGAAAGGTAAGGCCGGTGACATTGCGGTACAGTACAGTAGCAGTCCCATCCCGACATGTTCAGTAGTTTTGAGTCGATGGTGCGTCAAGGGAACTCCATTTTGTTTATATATATAAGAAAGGTTTGTTAAAGCGGCCACAATAGTACATAGAGAATACCTCAACAATCTACCAGCCCCCTTATTCAGCTAATACAAGCTTCATCGGCGAGCCGCTTCACGGAGGCCTCGGAGAGCTTAACCCTCACGTGATTAGTATTAGCGTAGTTAGCGAAAGAGACAGAGCACGGAGGCCGCGATGAAACATCCTCGAGTTAGTGTAATTTTCCTTACAGAGTCGAGCTCCTGTTATTGAAACTCACCTCGGTAAGCGGATTTCCCTTTTAGAGACGTGACTTCTCGTCAGCCTCTTTAGAGTAAGTTAAAGACGCCGGTAACAGGTTTAAACGCTTTGATTGCCGTTTTAAAAGCACTGGCCAAAGCTTTCAGAGCTGCTTTTATAGCAGAAGTGCCTGCCGAAGCATCATCACCACCCTCCAACTCATCTGTAGAAAAAGAAACCTATTAATCTATCTATATATATAAAAATGAATACCTATTTCCCTTGGTCATAGCATCACGCGTGAACGGCTGGACCGATTTCGCTAATTCTTTGTTTGTTGTTGTCAGGAGAAGGTTCTTATGAATGAAAAAATTGAGAAAGTTGAGTAAAAAGTTAGAATATTTAAGAAAACTTCACGATTTTATGAGCGCTTTTGACAATGTAAACTTTTTTAATGTAACCTGTTTGACATTATTGTCATTTGGCGCGATTAACAGAATGTACGCTGCAAATATCGTTTAAAATAGAGGTGGCGGTCGGAATTATATTGATAAAGTAATTTATTTATTATTTCTTATTGCACATTTCACAGTCGATTCAATCGGAAGATTCGAATTCAATGTTCATAGATCAGACAGGTCAACGTCTGTCGGGTCAGCTAGTATACTAATATATATATTAAAGTGAAGATTTTTTTTCTTTCTTTAGTTGAAAGCGCTAATTTCAGGGACTGCTGGTTCGAATTGATTTTTTTTTGTGTTGAGTAGTCCATTTATCGAGGAAGGCTACACGCTATATAACATCGTACTACGACCAAAAGGAGCGGAGCATCAATGAAAAGTGTGGCAAAAACGGGAATAAAATATTACTTTTAAAAGCTATGCACGCATTTGACAGTTCGCGGATTTACTTAAGCTGATGACCTTGTGCAAAAATTCAAATTTGTAGCGCTAGCAGTATAGCCTCTGTGTTGATAATAATCAATCAGTGAGAATTAATGAAATATTATGGGTATTATAAACATATTTACCAATAGCAGATGTAATTTGATCAGCTCCATTTTCAATTAGCTTGGCCAATTTTTTTATACTTGCTATAGTTTTTTTACTAATTGCAATGGCGGCTTTCGCGTCATTTGGTGGGATTGGTACGCCTGCTTGACTTGCCACTTCTGTGATTTTTTCTGCTAATGTGCCAAGTGCATCTGCAATCGGATTGTCATCGGCCGATGAATCATCAGACGACGAGTCACCTGACTCGTTTTCAAGTACGTCGGCAGTTTTTGTCAGCGTGGTCACCAATCCTCCCAAAAGCCCTGTGGGTTGCACTATGCCTTCAGCTGTATCAATTACTTTTTTATCAAACTGGGCATGGGTAGTAATGAGTGTGTTCAAGATGTTGTCACTATTATCATCGTTACCCGAAACTAAGCCCTTTTTCGCAGCCTCTTGTAAAGCTTTCGAATATTTCTGCACAGCGGCTTTCATGGCTTCTGTTGCGTCTTTGCTTTCTTTTTCCAGCGCTTTCTTGTCTGCAACTTCAGCCTTTTTCTCCTCTATGCCCTTTTTCAGTGCCGCGGCTTCTGCTTCAGCTGCTGCCGCTTTCTTAGTTGCGGCTTTTAGCGCTTTTTCAGCCTCTTTTACAGCATCGGACTTTTCCTCCGTTCCGGTTAATTTATCTTCTTCAATTTTTTTTTTCAGCTCGGCTTTTTTTTTCGCTGCGGCTTTTTTCAGGTCTGCGGCTTTTTTCTCAGCTTCAGTTGCTTTTTCCGTTGCCGCTTTTATTGCATTTTCAGCCACTTTGTCCGATATAGCCTTTTTGGTTTTTTCTAGTTCAGCTTTTTTCTTTGCCTCGGCTTCTTTGAGGGCTGCGACTTTTTTCTTTGCTGCATCAGCGGCTTTTTTTGCGGCTTTTAGTTTCTGCTTAAGTGAACGCAACAGTTTGGCTTTTTTCTTTGGGGTTTTTTTTATTTCAGCTGTTATTTTATCAGAGGTCTTTATCAGCTCTGCAGCTTTTTTCTCAGCTGCGGCAGTTTTTTTCTCGGCATCCTTGGCCTCTTTTTCAGCCTTCTTCAGGGCTTCGGCCTCCTTTCCTTGTTCTTCAGCTAGCTTATCCGCGGCGGCCTTTTGGTTTTTACCGGCCAAAGCTTCAGCCTTTTTTAATGCTTCCGACGCAATTTTGAGTTGTTTTTCTATTTCTTCGCTATTTTTTGTTGTTTTTTCATCTTCATTCACTGTGGCGGTATTTTTAATCTCTTCGGCTAACTCTCCAGCCTTGTCAATAGCTTCAGACGCCTCAGCGAGTGGATTTTGAACCTTTTCAATATTACCTGTAATGCTGTTTTCTAAGTCCAATGATGAAACTAAACTGTCTGTATCTGGACCTGAAAACAGTTGTTTTTCGTTAACCATAATATTCCTTGTACCTAATATCAGTTAATAATGATAATTGGACAGGCCAGTTGGCTTGGTGGTTAACGACTCTGACTGCTAAGCCGAAGGTCGCGTTTTCGATACATGCGACACTTGTGTGCATGAACATGTCTGTTTCTTCCGTGTCTGGGTGTAAATATCTATATAATGATGTATTTGGAAAAATTAAAAAAGAAGTAGCATACGTAGTATATCAGTTATCTGGATTCCATAGTACAAGCTCCGCTTAGGGATCAGATGGCCTTGTGTAAAGAATGACCCAGAATTTAATGTAAAACAATGTTTATTGTAGTGTTTATGTTAGTTATCTGGTTCCCATAGTACAAGTTCTGCTTAGTTTAGAATCAGATGGCCGTGTGAGAAATATTACCCGGGATATATTATATTTTTCGCCTGTTATCATTTGGAACACCAGGGGCATCCCTAATGCGTTGTCGTCCCCTATTATTTCAGCGGCACCCTTTCCTTTTTAACCCAAGCACAGTAATACAAGTGCACTATTACTTCATAGCTGAAATGGGTAAGGATGTACTTCCCCGGACGAACTTTGAGCTAAGAGGTCTACTACAAAAAAAAAATACATTTTTATACTACTAATGATAAGTGTCCACAGCTGCCTATGGACATTTGTAACACTATGGGGCATCGTTACGTTTATCGTCCGTGACTCAGTAGACGTTAAGTTGTTAAGTCTCATGTGCCTTTACCTTTCTAACCAAAACACAGTAATACAAGTGCACTGCTATTTCATGGCAGAAATGGGTGAGGTAGTACTTCCCCGGACGAACTTTACACTAATACTTTTTCTGCTCTAAATGTTATATCAATAAAATAGTATTAAATAATGAACTTACCCTGTGATAGTGTAAGATGGTAAGTCGAAATTGCCTGTAAATAGAAAAGATCTTAAAATGTGTTTTATTTTATATATTAAATATTTATTTATTTTTCAATGAATAGAAATGAAATGAAATATTTATTCAAATAGGCCTTCACAGGCACTCATGAATGGTCAGACTCTAACACCGGTTCGGAAGGTTGTTCTACTGAGAAGAGCCGGCAATAAACTCAGCAATTATACTTTTCAAAATAAGATGTGTCCTGCTGGAGCGAGCGTTATACCCAAGCATTGTTGTCATTAAAATAATCATTTGTACAGTAGAAAGCCTTTTGTACTAAAACAGTCTTAATTCTTTCCTTAATAGTTATTTGTTATGCAAGAGTGCAAAGTTGCTTTTTAACCGCGTGTTTTGATGACCGAGCAAGCGAAGGATTCTAAAATTAGAATCCTGTGCGTTAGCGAGGGAATCAAAAGAGCACAAGCTGAAAAATCTTTGCACTCGAGTGCAACACGTAACTTTTCATCCCACCTCAGCGAAGAAATGACTAAATGCAAAAAAAAAAAGAAAATGGCGCGCGCAAAGCATATAAAAAATAGTACAACTAAAAGGTTCCGAATCTGTGTTTTTAACATATTAAATAGGTTGTATGATAAATTTGGCACCATGAAGGTAGAAGTAAATAGGTTTCATGATGTTTTGAATTCACAAACTTAGTGCACACGATGTTCTAAATTCAATTTTCTTTGTCTCTCTAAAGGATAAAAACGGCTCTTGCACTCAGTTATCGAAGAGCAAAAATACTCTTTCCGAGATGGGGGGATGAATAGATTTTTTTACTTTAGTGAGACGAGTTACAGGTTTCGAGTTTGTGTTTGTTTTTTACTATGCTATGTGTATATTACACTTAAAATCAGTTCTAAGATAGAACGCGTTTTTCCTAGTTAAAACTAGTTTTTACTATATGCCTTTGTTAAAACTAAAACTAACTTTGTTATAAAAAAAACCTATATTTAGACATTTGAGCTTTGGTTACTAATAAATAGGTAAAGTACGTCCCGTACCCATTTATCTTGACGATTATTGTGAGTCACAAATTTACTATATGCCTTTGTTAAAACTAGAACTAACTTTGTTATAAAAAAAACCTATATTTAGACATTTGAGCTTTGGTTACTAATAAATAGGTAAAGTACGTCCCGTACCCATTTATCTTGACGATTATTGTGAGTCACAAATTTACTATATGCCTTTGTTAAAACTAGAACTAACTTTGTTATAAAAAAAACCTATATTTAGACATTTGAGCTTTGGTTACTAATAAATAGGTAAAGTACGTCCCGTACCCATTTATCTTGACGATTATTGTGAGTCACAAATTTACTATATGCCTTTGTTAAAACTAGAACTAACTTTGTTATAAAAAAAACCTATATTTAGACATTTGAGCTTTGGTTACTAATAAATAGGTAAAGTACGTCCCGTACCCATTTATCTTGACGATTATTGTGAGTCACAAATTTACTATATGCCTTTGTTAAAACTAGAACTAACTTTGTTATAAAAAAAACCTATATTTAGACATTTGAGCTTTGGTTACTAATAAATAGGTAAAGTACGTCCCGTACCCATTTATCTTGACGATTATTGTGAGTCACAAATTTACTATATGCCTTTGTTAAAACTAGAACTAACTTTGTTATAAAAAAAACCTATATTTAGACATTTGAGCTTTGGTTACTAATAAATAGGTAAAGTACGTCCCGTACCCATTTATCTTGACGATTATTGTGAGTCACAAATTTACTATATGCCTTTGTTAAAACTAGAACTAACTTTGTTATAAAAAAAACCTATATTTAGACATTTGAGCTTTGGTTACTAATAAATAGGTAAAGTACGTCCCGTACCCATTTATCTTGACGATTATTGTGAGTCACAAATTTACTATATGCCTTTGTTAAAACTAGAACTAACTTTGTTATAAAAAAAACCTATATTTAGACATTTGAGCTTTGGTTACTAATAAATAGGTAAAGTACGTCCCGTACCCATTTATCTTGACGATTATTGTGAGTCACAAATTTACTATATGCCTTTGTTAAAACTAGAACTAACTTTGTTATAAAAAAAACCTATATTTAGACATTTGAGCTTTGGTTACTAATAAATAGGTAAAGTACGTCCCGTACCCATTTATCTTGACGATTATTGTGAGTCACAAATTTACTATATGCCTTTGTTAAAACTAGAACTAACTTTGTTATAAAAAAAACCTATATTTAGACATTTGAGCTTTGGTTACTAATAAATAGGTAAAGTACGTCCCGTACCCATTTATCTTGACGATTATTGTGAGTCACAAATTTACTATGTTTGTGTACTTGTGTTATGACGTCAGCGCTTTGACACTTGTTCGCGCGAGCCGAGATAACGAATACATTCGACTGTCCCGAGCACACACTTCGCTGGCCGCCGCGCGAAAAACTAGTGTAGGAATTGTCTTACGTTTCCTTGTATTTAGAATACGTACTTTTCTAAATAAATCTTTATATGAATGTATTTAGAAAAATTAAAAATAGTATTTGTAGTATATCAGTTATCTGGTTTCCATAGTACAAGCTCTGCTTAGTTTGGGATCAGATGGCCGTGTGTAAAAGAATGTCCCGGGATATTTATTATTATTTATTCTAAGTAAATCCATTATGTACATAAATCAACTTTGTTGTTTGTCCCTTGTAACCTGACGTTACGTCCACATTACATGTTATCTGGAGACGACACCAGCTCCAATATTCATCCTCAACCGACAAGTATATTGTATAATATACTAATTACACCTCCGATTTGGTTTTATTTATTTATATACTAATAAATTCCCCCCCCCCCCTGCTTACGCCCTTTTTATGGGCTAATATCCCTGCCAATGCCCGTTTGTGACTTCTTATTTGGGAAAGTAATTGCCGATGCCCAGTTTGAATTACATATTATAATATGTTTACAATCTCAGATCTTAAATTATATCTAAAAGGAATCTAAAAGTGGTATCGCAATTAATTTGCCAATGCTCGCGAAAGGGTTAACTGACTCGCTACGGAGAAACGGTTTGTCTAGTAAGAACTAGTTTTGACCGATATTGAATTTTAAGTTAATTCTGTTTTAACAAAGGCATATAGTAAATACTAGTTCTAATTAGGAAAAACGTGGTGTATCTAGAAAATGGAGCTCGATTCTGTAAGGAAAATGACACTAACTCGAGGATGTTTCGTCGCGGCCTCTTTGCTCTGTCTCTGTTGCTTACTACGCTAGCACTACTAATCACGTGAGAGATAAGCTCTCCGAGGCTGCCGTGGTCACCGACTATGTTTGTATTAGCTGAATAAGAGGGCTGGTTTAACTGTGACAATATAACACATTTTAGGTATGTTTGTAGTTTGTTAGGCTCAAATAAAAAAAAAAAAAGTTTAGATAATTTTTTCTCTTCAAGTATCTGTTTAAAAAAAAATCTACCTGGCCCCCAAATTTGCAATGCCTGCAAAAGGCCGCTGAGTTTTAAGAACCATATGTTAATATTTAAAATCTAATTTGTGTACTTTGAATGTAAAAAGCATATTTGATTAATACCATATGTTTTCTGTCGGTTTGTTTAATAGCTTTGGCATTCCAAGGTTTTTTAGCACATGTACTGCCGAAGCAAGTACTGGCATTCCAAGGTTTAATTAGACTTGGCATTATTATCAATCCTTTAAACATAGTATAAAAGACAATACCAACCCGGCGTATGTGCTTTGAGATCATTTCAATAACGCAACGGATTTTTATTGAACTTTCATCAATAGACAATCAATATAAGAGAAAGGTTTATATGTACTAGTGGTCGCCTAGCAATTGAACTTCGACCGTAATTCTATCT
The DNA here is from genome assembly GCA_907165245.1 of Habrosyne pyritoides. Taxonomy (NCBI): domain Eukaryota; kingdom Metazoa; phylum Arthropoda; class Insecta; order Lepidoptera; family Drepanidae; genus Habrosyne; species Habrosyne pyritoides. The sequence continues at coordinate 975,912 of OU015615.1, forward strand.
ATCTAATCTAATACCTTCGAACGAGCAATTCTAATGCTTGGCCATCCAGGTTCTATATATTTGAGTTTCAACTTTATTGACGTTTTTTGTCAGAGTATACAGGTGTTACAAAACTACCTGTAAAGGAGGTTAAATGGTGCTTTATAACGAGTCCATTCACAATATTTTAGAACCGTAGTTACGCTGTACACACCCAAAAAAAAAATTGATTTTAATGAATGAATAGAAAAACTATTAGAGTAGACATTGATTAGGAAAAATAGGTAAGTAGGCCTTTCTGTTAAATAATCTGGTTCCCTGACATGACAGCTTACTAGGGTTGTTGGCTTTGATAAATCTACACTAATATTATAAAGAGGAAAGATTTGTATTTTTGTATGTAACGAATAAACTCAAAAAGTACTGGACCGATTTTAATAATTCTTTTTTCTTTAGAAAGCTACATTATTACTGAGTAACATAGGCTATATTTAGTACTAGATTACTGTAGAAATCTTTAGAAATTCCTATTAAAACCAACCGAAGGTGTAAAAAAATTTGCCATAAAATGTCTTTCATCGCATACGCCGCGAAGAGTATTAATGATAGGACAAAAAAATGTTCGACAATATTATAGAATATATCAATATCTACAAAAAACATCGCGAGACCATATGTCTAACTATTGTAGTTACGTCACTATAACTACTTTTTTACATTTAACAAATTGATAGAAATGCCGATCAAAATCAGACCGTGTTATCCATACCATTTATAATTTTTTATCCAAATAAATAATTTAATATTCAAGACTGTCTCAATACCTGATGATTACTTTTTGAATTATTGAAATCGGACATTCCATTCAAAAGATATCATGAAATTAAAATAAAAATACATGCCGGCGGCGGCACGCGCGTAATATATGTAGTATAACGAATAAACTCAAAAAGTACTGGACCGATTTTAATAATTCTTTTTTCTTTAGAAAGCTACATTATTACTGAGTAACATAGGCTATATTTAGTACTAGATTACTGTAGAAATCTTTAGAAATTCCTATAGTAGTATCTATAGAAGTATCTATATTATAGGAGAAGCTGACTGACTGACATATCAACGCAGGGCATAAACTATAAGGGTTAGAAACTTAAAATTTTGCACAGGGGTTCCTTTTATAACGCAGAGGAGCTATGACTATGAGTTATGACTTAGAATACCAATTTTGAGAATTCCTCGAGAAAATGCTTAAGGTATCCTCAGTCGAGTTCGAGCTGAGTGACGTCTGAGGAAACGTCTTAGAATATGGGTGTAACTCGAGGATGTTTCGTCGCGGCCGTGCTCTATCTCTGTCGCTTACTACGCTAATACTACTAATCACGTGAGAGGTAGCTCTCCGAGGCCTCTAAAGCGGCTCGCCGAGGAGGTTTGTATTAGCTGAATAGGGGGGCTGAGCGGTTATCTGTTACCCTGAGCTAAACTTCCCGCGTTTCTAATTTTCAAATCCAATTAGATCTTAGGCATCCTAGACTTTTTTATGTTCTAAGTTTGTAAATCAGTAATTACATGTGTAAGCCAAACTTTAACAAATATTATTTCGGAACTAGAACATAGACAGGACCCACCCCTAACGTATCCCCGTCATATAGATTTTTATATCCCACGGAAACGCGGGTGACAGCTAGTTTCTATACGTATAACGTGTTACAAAATACCCCGTAAAAATATAATTGATTATCAAAGCGAACAACCCTAGTAAGCTATCATGTCAGGGAACCAGATTATTTAACAGAAAGGCCTACGTACCTATTTTACCTAATAGTTGTCTACTTTAATAGTTTTTCTATTTTTCATTCATAAAAATCTATTTTTTTATTTTTTGGGGCACGTTATACAGCGTTACTACGGTTCTTAAATATTGTAAATGGACTCGATATAAGGCCCCATTTAACCTCCTTTCGACATAAAACATTTCCATAAAACATCGAGATGCAGTAGTCGTAGCCGAGGCCGAAAAAGCTTAAACTTTAATATTAGAATTATAAATTTTAATGAATAAGTGTAACTAAATTTAAGTAAATCTTAATTTTTTAATCCATGTATTCGGCAATAGAAAAATTTAATGTAACACTATATATTAAGGAACCACAAGTCTCAGTTCAAAACAACGAGCTGAGCAAGCGCGGAAAGATATTAATTTTTAAAAACACAATACAATTAATCTTAAAACAATTTATCGTAGATTCTTAAGAGCACGGACTAAGAGTCCGTAGAAAATGAAAAAAAAAAAAAAAAAAAACCTCCTTTCGGCTTTACGGGTAGTTTAGCAATACCCCGTATAAGTCCTAAACTTGTAAAAAAAAAATTTTTTATACAAAATGTTTTCTATCGGTTTGTTGAATAGGTTTGACTTGAATTGGTCTTATCTATACTAATATTATAAAGAGGAAAGATTTGTTTGTTTGTAATGAATAGGCTCCGAAACTACTGGACCGATTTCAAAAATTCTTTCACCTTTGGAAAGCTACATTATCCCCGAGTAACATAGGCTACTTTTTATCCAAGGAAAATGTAAATCCCTCAGGAACGCGGGTGAAACCGCGGGGGACAGCTATAATATATAAGACCATTCAAAGGTTTAAGCCGAATTGAGTTTTTTTTAATAATTAATAAATAACTTACCAGCAGCACCACCAACGTTGAAAGGAGCTTCATGATTGGTTATTCAATCACTGGATCTGATAAAATCTGATAATTTTACAAAAATGTGCTTCCCTTTTATACACATTTTATTAAGGCGTCACTATCAGAGATCCGTAGGAAAAATGCAGAACCATCCATGTAATAGATAATTCGTAAATTTTTTTTTCTTAACTAAGGTAAGCGGTCACCTCCGCCTTTGGACATTTGCAACACCAGGGGCATCGCACGCGTAAAGTAGTTAAGTCTCTTGTATCATGTGATTTCACCGCCCTTACTTTTCTAAGCAAATTGTTGTTTCTATTATTGTTGTTACTGTAATTTTTTCTTTCTTTTTGTATAATACTTATTTGTTTAATTTTTCATTTTTTACGTTATACAAGCTGTGCCGTAAATTATGGATAACCTTAACTGTCGACTGGCTAGATTGTCATCTATCATTTACCCCAATTATATCACCATGTACCCATGGGTGCCAAAACTACAGCCAAATTTTTTTTTTAAAACCCTTCTTACTTGAATCTTGGTGTCATCAGACCAATATCAAGATTCTTTATTACAATGTAAGATAACTTCACAAAAATTTGTTATTTTAAAATTTCGATTTTTTTCGAAAACATTTAGGAATTTTGGACCCCTGTATCGAAAAAAATGTACTACACTGCTAGACTGTAAACTGTGAAACCAAAATAGATATTTTAAAATTTTTGTACCTAGCATAAGTCTTTGTGAGGAGAAATAAATAAATATTATTATTATTTAAAAAAAATATGCGAGATGCTCAAAGTGGGCTCCTTGAGCTGGAATGCAAGCCCAGCACCTTCTTATGAAGGACTGTCTCAATCTGCGCGCAAATCCTGCTGATGAGATTTCTTCAGCAGCCGAACGTATTCGTTGTTGCAGCTGTTCCAGGGATGTGATAGGTTCTTTATAAACTTTCTCTTTTTTTGGCGAAAGAGACAGAGCATAGAGGCCACGACGAAACGTCCTCGAGTTATTGTCATTTTCCTTACAGAATCGATGCCCAGGCCGGAGTTAAAAGAACCCATTTATTTTTTACCTTTCCATAGATATTCGGAATGAAAGGTTGGGCTGGTGAAATTATAGGCACATGAGATTTAACAATTTTAAGTCTCAGCGACAACGCATTGGCGATGGTACTGCTGATGTAACAGCGGCGGCCTTACCCATTGCGAGGCTCCGGGCGGTAGGTCATTGTGAGGCCCTTTGTCCTTCGTGAAAAGTATGTGATGCGAAAGTAAGTCTGGTTGTTTGGTTTGGGTATTTGTCATGTTTGACAAGAAATGCTAAAGTTATATAAATAAATAAAATTTGAAATCTATGTTTTTTTTATTTGCTTGGTTTGAGGCCCCTGCAAGAGCGAGGCCCCAGGCGATTGCCCCGTTCGCCACCCCCTAAGGCCGCCTCTGTAATGTAATGTCCGTAGGCGGCGGGATTATCAAGGCCATCTTTTTTTTTTTTTTTTTCTGATGGGATTGCGAGTTTGTCGGCCCATGCGATATAAAAAAAACTTGGCAACACTCAAATCCTTCCAAAACAGTATACGGAATCTGCTCTCAATAAAAAATTAAGCATATTGCTTATGTTTTTCAAAAAACTGCCAAATACGTAGATATTTGCACAGATGTTTCTTTAAATTCAAAAGCAATTATGTTCTTCAATTTCATTGGTTATTATCAATGACAATTTATCTATTATATAGTGACTTTAATTAGAATTTGCGTCGTTTTGGTCTTTTAACACATATTTATATTAGACTAGTGTGTTCCGCGTGGCTTTGACCGCATTCTTTAGGACAAATAAGGACAGACCAGTTGGCTTGGTGGTTAGAGACCCTGGCTGCCATGCCGCAGGTCGTGGCTTCGATTCCCGGCCAGGACAAGCATTTGTGTGCATGAACATGTCTATTTGTTCTGTGTCTGGGTGTAAATCACTACATAGTATAAGACAAAGTCGCTTAAACCTTTAAAACTACGCAACGGATTTTGAAGCGGTTTTTTTAAGAGATAGAGTGATTGAAGAGGAAGGTTTATATGTATTAGTATCTTCATTGCACCTGAGCGAAGCCGGGGCGGGTCACCAATGAAACCATTTATTCAGTTTAGGCCCTCGGAAGGCACTTATGAAGGTCAAGTTTAAAGTTACTGAAGCTACAACCGGTTTGGAAGTCCGCCTTCAACTGAAGAACCGGGAAGGAACTCAGCAAGGTTACATTATTTTTTATTAAATCATTTTTTTATATAAATTTTATCTATTCTGACTTTTTGGCTATTTTACATAAATTTTATATTTAACAATTACAAAATACTTAATATAGGTAACATTAAAAAAACAAACCAAAAAAAAGACATAACAAGACAAACAAAATTGTAAATAACAATAATTACTTACAATTAGTTTGGATCTGATGGGCGTGTGCAAAGGATGTCCCGGGAAAATAAAATGAAAAGATAATAATAATATCAACAGACATATGCAGTAATTATATCTTTTCAGTAAAAGACTGACTTCAGAACCGTTACGATTATACAAAAAACAAATATTTAGTAACTAATTCCGCTGGATCTCCTTCTCTGTCAAGTCCCAAACACGGAAACTCAACAGGGACCCTATTCCACTAAATGCAACGTTCGAGTACCACGTTTGGTTCGGCAATGGTATGGTTACGATTAATGTCAAATTTAAGTTTGACATTTCATAATAGCATTTCCATACATTTTGACGTAATCTTTCGAACGAATGTGAACCATTACCGAAACACAACCGCAGTTCGATCGTTGGTGTGTTTAGTACAATGCGATAAAACGTCAAATTTGACGTTTGGTTGCGATATGGTAATGGTTCGGTGCATGATATATCAGTGGAATCGCTCCCGAAATCGACTTGAGTCAGAATTAATCTTTCTGTCCGGCGGTTGGCGAAGTAACACATCGGTGGTGTTACGTCGAGTCAGTGACAGCGGGTCTAATACGTACCGAAGATGCTTCGTGTAGAAGCGAAACACGTGTCGGTTTCCTGTTGAGTTTCCTTGTTTGGGACTTGACAGAGAAGGAGATCCAGCGGAATTAGTTACTAGATATTTGTTTTTGTATAATCTTACAATGTATTTCCGCAAGGTCACGCCTGAGTCAATTAGTTATTTCAGAACCGTTAATAACTTCTGTATTCGTCATTTTATAGTTTTTGAGTGTAATCAGCACCGATAGACATACATTTTTTTCATTTGTGTAAGTAATAACATTTTCTACTTTAAACAATGGGATCTGTATAACATGCCTAAAGGTGTTTATGCTTACGCAAATTGATGAAAAACGTGACTAATCATATTGAGAGGTGATAGTCCAGTTGGATGGCTGTGACGTTGGAGGGCCATGGTCGTCGATTCGAATCCTACTAATATTATTAATTATTGTTTTTTTTTTTTATATCATCATCATTATCCATCAGCCTATCTCTGTCCACTGCTGGACATAGGCCTCACCTATGGCACGCCACTGAGCTCGATCTTCAGCTCTTTGTTTCCAACCGCTGCCAGCCAGCTTGCGTATATCATCGCTCCATCTAGCTGGAGAGCGCCCTACACTACGTTTACCGAGCCGTGGTCTCCACTCTAGAACACGTCTACCCCAACGGTTATCGGTTCTACAGCAGATGTGACCAGCCCACTGCCACTTTTTTATATACTACTGAGGTATCAAACAAGCTGACGGCCCGTCTGATGGTAAACGGTCACCGCAGCCTATAGACGCTTGCAACACCGTGGGTATCACTCGCGCGTTGCCGACCCTGCAAACTCTTCACACCCTTCTTTAAGAACCCCATGCTGTACCTTGAGAAAGCCACCAGTTGTTACTTATTCACTCAAAAACTTCTCAACTCAATTTGGCACATATATAGTTTACTAGCTGTCCCCCGCGGCTTTACCCGCTTTCCCGAGGGATGTCACATTTAAACGGGATACAATATATATCGTTATCTATACTAATATTATAAAGAGGAAAGATTTGTATGTATGGATGTTTGTTACTCTTTCACGCCAAAACTACTAAACGGATATGGATGAAACTTGGCACATAGATAGAGCATATATTGGAATAACATATAGGATATTTTTATCCCGGGAAAATGTGTTATCCCTCGGGAACGCGGGTAAAACCACGGGGGAGATAGTCTATATGTTATTTCAAGATATGCTCTATCTATGTGCCAAGTTTCATCCATATCCGTTTAGTAGTTTTTGCGTGAAAGAGAAGAAACATCCATACATACAAACTTTCGCATTTGTAATATTATTTGAATAAACTGGTAAAACAGGTATACTTTTCATCCCGTGCAAAATTTTTATTCCTGCAGAACGCGGGTGAAACTGCGGGGCCAGTTAGTTTGATAATAATATTAAATATGGTATATAATTTGACAGGCCAGTTGACTTGGTGGTTAGCGACTCTACTGCCAAACCGAAGGTCGCGGGTTCGATTGCCACCCAGGACAAACATTTGTGTGCATGAACATGTCTGTTTGTTCTGTGTCTGGGTGTAAATATCTGTATAAGTATGTGTTTAGAAAAAAAAAGCAGTATATGTAGTATATCAGTTATCTGGTTTCCATAGTACAAGCTCTGCTTAGTTTGGGACCAGATGGTGGTGTGTAAAGAATGTCCCGGGATATTTACGGCCATCATAGCGTGCTGCAAGTTTAGGTAATTGTGTAAAGACACTACCAGCTGTCCCCCGGGGTTTCACCCGCGTTCCCGAGGGATGCGACAATTTCTCGATACATATATCCTAGGACATTCTTTCATTCACACATGGTTACCTGGTCGGGACCCCTACAACCTGCGGGCGGCCAGCGGACAGCCGCTTCACCGGGTCCCCCTAACCACCGCAACAACACCACGCCCGCACAACCCTAAGGCAGTACTAGACCGCTGGTCCTCATACTGCCAGCACAGCGCCTCCTCGTCCTTACTCACCGCAGGAACACAACACTACATGTGGTGTTATTTGGCTGCGATCTTCTGTAAGGTGGAGGTACTTCCCCAGTCGGGCTGCTCCAAATTTTGAACGGGAAATCCCTGACCTGAAACCCATAAACGTTTGCCCTTATTGTCAAAATGTTACCAGGCGTAAAAAAGATGATAACACTCCCTGTCGCGATAAGCGTTAAAAGTCTCCCAACGAAACTGCTGCTTCCTTCAGTCTGCCCGACAAGTTGAACGTTAGTGTTGTTGCTAATAATAATTTAACAGGCGCTGACTTGACCAAGGAACCTATTACTATGGAGAGTATTAGCAGACTGTTCGATATGAAACTGGCTCCTGACTCTGCAATCATGACCAGCTTGAAACCTGCACTTAAAAAGGACATCGAAAAGTTGATGGCTACTGAGGTGGGCCACGCCATTGAGTCACTAAAAAGCGATTTCACTGCTACGACAGATTTTATTGAGTAATAGGGATGCAACTATTAAATCGCTGGAATCTCAACTATCTGACTCAAAGAACACAGTAAGAAAGCTGGAAGCTCGATTATCAGGTGTGGAGAATATCTCACGTGGTCTCAATCTCGAAATACACGAAGTTCCTGAGGCCAAAAACGAAAATGTTATGGCACTGTTTAGGAAACTTTGTGAGTGCCTGGAGGTTGTAGTGGCTGATGACGATATAAGAGCATGCCGCCGTGTTGCAAAGATGGATGCATCATCTAAAAGACCACGGAATATTCTCGTCTCTCTCTCTTCACAAAGTACCCGGGATCTCATCTTGTCTTCTGTTACGCGCTTTAATAAGGCAAATTCAAAAGATAAACTGTCTGCTACCCACATTGGCTTCACTGCAGAAACTCGCAGAATTTACGTGTCAGAGCATTTATCTCCTGAAACAAAAGAATTGCATGCCACCGCTAGAAAATATTGCAAAGATAATAATTTTAAATTCGTGTGGCGCACCCACTTTAATGACTTTAATGTCAATTATCAAAATGTTAATAGAATACGTAGCAAGTTGTCTGAATTTAATCTTAATCTTTTAAATACTAATTTTGATGTTGTATGCCTGACGGAGACTAATTTTATTTTTTATTTTATTTGGATTTCCAACAACAAGTACACTGTGTAAAAATACAAATTATTATAATACAAAAAATTGCTAAGTGCCCTGTTAATTATTGGTAACCTCAGCATGCGACAAATTTTAATATTAGAAACTACTTAATGCTAAAACATAAAAAGTCACAGTTCTCATGATACTCTTCATACAACGAGTTCATGCGTGATAAAGGGCAGTACAATCTTAAATTGGTACGACTGTTAGGACGGGAGAACAAATTTTTCCTACGCAGTCGAGGGATTTTTTATGGTATATTAAATCTAACCTGGCTGAGCAAATTTGGACAATTAATTAAACCTGTGCATAGCTTTTTGAGAAATAGTAAATCCAAATATTTTCGACGGCCTTCTAAGGAGTGCATTTGGAAATATGAAAGCCTATCTAATAAATCATGATATTATGTAAAATCGTTTATTAATATATACAGACAGTTGACATTATAATGTCGTTATAATTAAGGCATCTGGCGATTTAGCATAGAGACTATGTAATGAGTTTTATCATACACCACATCTCTCCCCTCCTAGCTGCTGCGGATCAAGAGTGCACCCAAGAGCTGGTCGAGGTGTCGGCGCCAGATATCACCGTTGTCGGTGCGAACAATATAGTGAAGACGGCCCAAACGTTTTACTATGTTTCCAAACTGCCACCGCTGCGTGGCACTCGTGTAGTCACGAGCCTGTACCCGATCGCCTGGGTTGAACTGTCTAACATTAACCTCTTGAAGGGTTGGTGCGGTCTTCTCTCCTTTTCTTAAAAACATAGCATGTAGTGCCGTGCGTATTTCCCTGCCGAACATAAGCTGGTACGGAGTTTGACCATTAGCATTTGGTGTCCGTCGGAGACGAGTTCTCACTGTCACTAGCTTCTCTACTAGGTTACCTCCCTTTCTTCAACCCTGCGGCGTACTGGGCTACAGTTTCGTCGTTTTTTTGCGTTCTTGTTATGAATTTGTGTTGTAGTGCTCATTTGCTAGGTTTTGGGTCTAAGTAGTCGTCAAGTATTTCAGTAATATCAGCAAATAACATATTCATTAGTTCTTCCGGTAATGTTAAATCGCAAAGTTTCTCGTGGAGCTCTGGTGATAATGTTGACAGTAAGATATTCGTTTTCATGTGTCCTTCCGATATGTCGTTCAATCGAAAATATACTTCTAGCCTTTTTTTGAAATTGTTGAAAGTTTCTGATTGTTGTAGGGGTTGAAATTGTATCTTCGGTGTATTTCTATGCCTGGATTCACTTTGTTTTTTGTGTTGTTGCTGTTGCTGGCCGTGCTGTTGTTCTCCATTATGTGTCTGTTTTGTTAAAAGTTTGGTTGTTATCGTTGTATGAAGTTCTTCGAATTCGTACTTGTATTCTTGTTCTTGATCATAAGCGTCATCGTCCTTGTCGTCGACGGTCTTGTTCTCGATTTTCTCTTGTTCCTCCCGTATAGCCAGGATCGTCTCCTTCAGGCTCCGGAAGCGAGCAGCAATGTCTTTGTCAGACATCGTTGCCCTCTGATCGACATAGGTGTCGAGTCGTGTGAGCATCCCGCGTAGGGTGCCACGATATTTTCTTACTTTTTCCATTTCATAATATCTAATTACACAATGTTTATTTGACTTTTTCTCGTCGCCAATAATAAATCATGATATTATGTAAAATCGTTTATTAATATATACAGACAGTTGACATTATAATGTCGTTATAATTAAGGCATCTGGCGATTTAGCATAGAGACTATGTAAGGAGTTTTATCATACACCACACTATCATTATAAGTTTTAACTTTTTTAGCAATTCCATGACTGTATGATAAGTGCCACAACCATCGTTTCTGCAAACGTTCCACCCTTGCTATGTGAACTTTGTAATATGGGGACCAAACAACACTACAATATTCCAAATTACTTCTAACTAAAGACTTGAACATAACAATTTTAACTTAACCTTAACAAAAGTGCGTTTAACGCCCGTTTTAATGTTTTTAGAAGAGATCGGTCGGAAACCAACTCGTCAAAAGACGAGGATGGTGGAGTTTTAACTGCTGTTAAAAAAAGTTATTAAGTTATCCGTCAAGCATCTTGGGAAACTGGTATGGAGGATATCTGGATTACATTAATGTCAGTAAATAATGATATTCCAAATCTTAACATATGCGTCTGTTATTTTCCCCCTTATATTAATAACAATAAATTAGAGGAATTTATGAGAATTGCCATAGACTGCTATTAAATGGCTGCATCGAAGACAACTTTTTGTTGCTGGAAGACTTTAACACACCTGATTTTTCTCTCTTCGATCCTAAAATTACTTCCGGTCCCACACAAAGTAAAAGACTTAAATTTATAAACGAGTTAATCTCATTGTGTAATCTGAAACAATTCAATAATGTCAGTAACGCGAACGGAAGGATGTTAGACTTAGTATTCTCAACCATCGATTCTGTTACTTTTAATGAAACACTTGCACTAAGTAAATTGGATGGACATCATCCTGCTTTATCAATTAAAATACCTTCTTTAAGATTCCTTAAAACCTTAAAAAACATAATATTAAGCGCTTCAACTATGAAAAGTGCGAATATCAGAGTATTCAATTTGAATTAGAGTCTACCAACTGGCACGATGTTCTGTCCAATTCAAACATAGACTTATGCACCGATGTTTTCTACACAAAGTTATTCGATATTATAAGAAAACATACAACGGTTCATGACTATGAAGCCTTTAACTTATCATATTTGATATAGCAAAGCTTTGATTAAATATAATGAGGAAAAGAATAAATATCACAAACTGTTTAAAAAATAACCCTCGTGATTATGATTCTTTTTCTTTACTGCCTGATATTATGAAACATGGTACTGAATCATCATCATGTAGGCAAGGTGTTTGTGAACTCTTCTCCCGTTACTTTGGATCCGTTTTTGATAGTAATAATCATGATTCATCTGCAGCTGATTTTAATGAACACATAACATACTCAAAAAATTGCCTCAATAGTTCGCTCTCATCCATAGTAATCACAGAAGATGATGTATTGCTCAGAATCAAGCAGTTGGATATCAACAAGGGCGCTAGCCCTGATTTACTTCCTCCTGTTTTTGTTAAGGCATGTGACAAGCAATTTACTGTACCTTTATGTATCATATTTAATAAATCTCTCGCCAGTGGCATTTTTTCTAAGTGTTGGAAAACGGCGCACATTATTCCAATTTTCAAAAGTGCCAAATCCAAATGTGAGAATTATAGACCAATTAGTATTTTATCTTGTTTTGCGAAATTATTCGAATCTTTAATTTACAATTACTTATACAACTACATAAACCCCATGCTCTCTGTCAGTCAACATGGTTTTGTAAGAAATAAGTCCACTGTCACTAACCTCCTTGAATACAAAAACAATCTTTGTAAAAGTTTTGCTGTCTCGGGTCAAGTTGACTCTATTTACACAGATTTCTCTAAGGCCTTCGACAAAGTTAACCACAAGCAACTGTGAAGTAAACTATCAACGTACGGCCTCCACGAAAGTTTATTTCGATGGATGTGTTCTTATCTTAATAAAATAAGTCAATTTGAAGGGATATGTCTCGTCTCCAGTTCAGGTCACTTCAGGGCTTCCGCAGGGTTTGCATGTAGGACCACTTCCCTTTATTATTTTTATTAACGATCTTATGGAACGTAATTTTTGTCAGTGCCACTATATGCTGATGACCTTAAAATATTTAACGCCATCTCAAATCAAAATGATTGCCAGACATTACAAGAAGACCTTAATGTTGTATCGGATTGGTGCGTGGCTAATGAATTTGTGTATGGACTTATTTCGACAGGACAACGTCTGTCCGGATAGCTATTACTTATATAGATATTTACACCTAGACACAACAAAACAGACATGTTCATGTAAGGAAAATGACACTAACTCGAAGATGTTTGTTTGACTCTGTCTCTTTCGCTAACTACGCTAATACTACTAATCACGTGAGAGATAAACTCTCCGAGGCCTCCGTAAAGCGTCTCGCCGATGAAGTTTGTATTAACTGAATATGAATAAGGGGACTGGACTTTCGACCAGTCGGCAAACACAAGTTATTATCATTATACATTATTTACGCAAATAATGCGGTCAAAACCGGTACACACTAGCACAGAATATATATACAAGCAGTATGGAAACTGCCTACAATCGTTAGAAACGGCACGCACACATAAACATGCACACGGACGAGACTCCTAAGCGGTTGTCGCGGGGCTGTCAGTAGTGACTAGCGAGAAGCCGTGTCGAAGCGACTCGTCACGTTAAATATTTTGGCGATCTTTTTTAAAATGCCACGAGTGTATTGCGTAGTGTACGGCTGCTTGAACTCAAGTTTATCAAAACCAGAGCTATCGTTTTTAAACTGCCTGCTGATTTCGAAAGGTAAGAATGATTTATTGTTATAATATTGTACTGGAATAATTATAAGTAGTTGTAAATAATAGCACTGAGTGAGACCGACACTGTTTCGAACGAACGTTTTAAGTATACGAGCGTTGTAGCGCCGACATAAGCGTTTTTGTACTTAACTCAGAATGGAAATCCAAGATGGCGACTACAAGAAATTATCAACTTTCTCATCATGGGTATCGTTTTATGGTTTTCGAGGGTGTTGAAGCCGATAGTGTTGTCAAAATGGCGGCTACAATCAATTATCAACATTCTCGTCATGGGTATCGTTTTCATGGTTTTCGAGGATGTTGAAGTGTATAGTGTTGTCAAAATGGAAATCCAAGATGGCGGCTACAATCAATTATCAATTTTTACCGTCACGGGTATCGTTTTCATGGTTTTCGAGGGTGTAGAAGGGGATAGTGCTGTCAAAATGGAAATCCAAGATGACGGCTACAATAAATTATCAACTCTATCGTCATGGGTATCATTTTCATGGTTTTCAAGGGTGTTGAAGCCGACAGTGCTATCAAAATGGAAATCCAAGATGGAGGCTGCAATAAATTATGAACTTTTTCGCCATGGGTATCCTTTCAGGGTTTTTAAGGGTGTTGAAGGCGATAATGCTATCAAAATGTAAAAAAAATGTCAGTATTTTCTTACAAAACTGATCTGCTTAAATATACTGATATGTCGAGAAGATTTGATGATCGAACAACCTCAAAACTATACCGTTTGTGAAGAATCTTTTTATTTTATGGATATTCTGACGGGACCCCATCGCAAAAAGCTTAAAACTAATTCATTACTATCTCTTCATCTACCCGATGTATAAAAAAAAGATGCACAAACGTCAACCGAAGCTCTGAAGTTGGTTGAAATTTGTACATAGACAGAAGAAAATGTAACACATTCAGCTAGTGACGGTAGTCAAAATCCCAGATCTACATGAAAAAAAATGTACATATATAAAGAACAAAAAGACCAAATAATACATAAATTGTCATTGATAATAAGTAATTAAATTCAAGAACATAATTGCTATTGACTATACAGCACCATCTGTACAAATAATTACATCTGAGCATTTGAAAAGCAGAAGCAATGGTTTTTTTTTATTGAGGAGCAGATTCCGTATATAAATTCGAAATTGGATTTGAGTGTTGGCAATATTATAAAGTTAGACTCGATCCAGAGAGGAGATAATGAAATGAAATATTTATTCAAATAGGCCTTCACAGGCACTTATGAATGGTCAGACTCTAACACCGGTTCGGAAGGTTGCTTTTACTGAGAAGAGCCGGCAATAAGAATCCGGCCTTTAGAATTCTTTAGCCAGTGTCAGGTTAACATCACGAGAGGACTGCCAAAACCACTTGTCGCGGTATTTTGATCAGAAGTCCCAAAATTTCTATAGCAATGGGATCATGTCTCTACATACAAGATGGCAAAAAGTTATCCAACAAAATGGTACCTACATACTTTAGTTAAATGTAAATAATCTATATTAAAAAATGATTTGATTTTCTAAAAAAAATGCGAAGAAACTTTTCCCCCAACCTATTATATTGTAATACAGAAATAGTTGACATTAAAAACACATTTTGATACCTCTTTAGCCGACTTCGGAAAAGGAGAAGGTTCTCAAATCGACTGTTTTTTTATTACCTCGATATTTTCTACTGGGTGAACCGATTTTGATGATTTTTTTTCTATTTACAGGCCATTTCAACTTACAATCTAGCAACATCACAGGGTAAGTTATTAAACATTCAAGAAAAGGCTTTGTTTAGGCTAATTTAATATCCGACTAAATGCGAAAGTTTATTGGTTACATTTATGAACCTATTTAATAGTCTCTAACTCAAATTTGCGGGACAGCTTTGGATGAAACTCAGCATCTAGATAGCATATCGTTTAGGCTACATTTTAGCCCAGGAAAATCTAAACGCGGATAACCGACCACGCCACTTACAGGTAAACCCCTTGAGGCTTGCGTTATGTGGCTGCATGTACGTTTTAGTGATTTGTACAGTATTTTAAATAACCCAATAAAAAAAAATTAATAAACCCGGGGGATAGCTGGTTTATACGTTGAAATGGTGCCAAGTTGATTGGCGATACGTCCAAGTGCTGAGAGGTATTTGATGCGACTATGACCGTCCAAGTACAAAATCAGCAGACTGAACATATCCCCTTACTTAGAGGAGTGAGACAAGGGGACGTTATTTCCC
Source organism: Habrosyne pyritoides (assembly GCA_907165245.1). Classification (NCBI taxonomy): domain Eukaryota; kingdom Metazoa; phylum Arthropoda; class Insecta; order Lepidoptera; family Drepanidae; genus Habrosyne; species Habrosyne pyritoides. Next base: position 991,368 of record OU015615.1, read on the forward strand.
CCAAATTGTTCACTAATACTCTGGAGGTTATGTTGAAGTTGCAGTATTGGAACGGACAGGGCATACATATTAATGGCGAGTACCTCTCACTCCTGATATTTGCGGATGATATCGTTATCATGGCTTAAACCGTGCAAGATCTCCAATACGTGCCGAATAGCCTGGGTGATTCTTCTGCACGCATCTTTCTCCGGGTGAACTTGGATAAAACCAAGATCATGTTCAACGAGAATGGTATTCCGGAACCGGTTACCCTTAACGGAGTTCCTCTCGAAGTTGTTCACGAATACGTCTACCTTGGGCAAATCTTGCAATTGGGTAGACACAACTTCGAGAAGGAAGCTTGCCGAAGAGTACAGCTAGGGTGGGCAGCATTCGGAAAACTTCATCGAGTCTTTTTATCGCCCATACCCCAAAGTCTGAAGACGAAAGTCTTTAACGAGTGCGTCCTACCTGTTATCACTTACGGAGCCGAGACGTGGACACTGACGGTGCGACTGGTTCACCAATTCAAAGTCGCTCAACGAGCTATGGAAAAAGTTATGCTCGAAGTCTCTTTGAAGGGTCTTTGAATTCGAAATGAAGTCATCCATCAGAGAACCAAAGTTATCGACATAGCTCAAAGGATTAGGAAGCTGAATTGGCAGTGGCCGGTCACATCTACTGTAGAACTGTTGGGATAGACGTGTTCTAGAGTGCAGACCACGGCTCGACCATCGGTAAACATAGTGTAGGGCGCCCTCCAGCTAGATGGGGCGATCATATATCCAAACTGGCTGGCAGCTGTTGGAAATAAAGAGCTGAAGATCTAGCTCAGTGGCGTGAGAAAAATAATCACTCTGTAGCTTTATTATACCGATCGAAAGGCTTCACCATAAGCATTATTTTTTGCTAAATAAAATAAAATCACAAAAAAAAATTATGAGGTTATGTAAAAAAAAATTGTGTACAAAAACTAAATAACTAAATTACTAAATTCAAATATTTTATTCAAATAGGCACTTACAAGCTCTTATGAATAGTCAAACTCTAATACCGGTTCGGAAGATTGTTTTGTTGTAACTGAGAAGAGCTGGCAATAAACTCAGCAATTACTCTTTTTAAAAATGATTTTAGATTTATTACAAAATATTTATTTAGCCTCACTGACAAAACCTGTATGTTATCGCAGAAGTGAATAATTATTAAACAATAATAATATGAATATCTTATAATAAAACATACGAACAAACTAAAGCTGACCAGCCCCCACAAGCAGCACCTGTTCACAAGCATGACGCATGTGGCAGCCATCGCCCTCCTCGCCATACTGTAGGGAAGTGAGCGACCCGCCACACAACGCCGCCGCAAGCAAAGGCATTTAAGTGAGCATGACTAACTTAACCTTGTTAACATCAAGTTATCAAGTAATCCTACGTATTAGGTTCATTAGAATAAAATATAAATTTATATATTTATAAATTCACTTACAAAAGTACTTAGATGGGTAGCTTGTCAGGCGAGCAATTCATTGCCAAAGATAATTAATTATCTTCTAAATAATCAGATATACTATAAAATCCCTTTTGATATAAAGTATTTCTTACCACCTTTTTAAATTTATGCACGGGTAATTCTTGTATGTTTTAGGTAGTTTATTATAGAAACGTATACATTGCCCTTCAAAAGATTTTTTTACTTTACTGAGACGAATTACCGGTACCTCGAGTTTGTCCTTGTTTCTAGTGTAAATTCTATGAGTGTCGCTATTTTTAGAAAATAGATTTATATTTTTACGAACATACATTAAATTCTCATAAATGAATTGTGACGGCACAGTCAGAATATTAATGTTCTTAAACTAATCTCTAAGAGAGTCTCTAGGACTCATATTGTAGATTACGCGAACAGCCCTCTTCTGCAGAATAAAAATAGTATTGATATCGGCACCACTACCCCAAAGGAGGATGCCGTAGGACATCAAACTATGAAAATAACTAAAATAAACTAATCTAGCTGTATCTATGTCGGTAAGAGAACGTATTTTCTTTACTGCATATGCTGCAGAGCTGAGTCTGTTCGCCAATCGAGATATATGAGGGCCCCACTGAAGTTTTGCATGTAAAGTGATACCTAGAAATACAGTGGTTTCTACAAGTTCTATCTTTTTATTTTTTATTTGAATGTCGGTATCTACTTTTCGTACATTCGGTAGACTCAATTTAATACATTTCGTTTTAATTTCATTTAAAAGCAGATTATTTAGAGTGAACCAGTTTACCACTTCAGAGAGAGCATTGTTCACATCGTCATAATTTAGTTCATGTCGTTTCACTTTGTAAAGAAGTGAAGTATCATCAGCGAACAATACTACCTCATGTTTTTTTTCTACAAGATAAGGTAAATCATTAATACTCAGAGTGACTGGTGAGATACCTTCGATACTAATGAAGAGTACCCGGTACTCGATTGTCGTTAAAATTATATAATAGAATCAGGTGCTTAATTTTGGCCAAAATGTCTCTAAAAATAAGTGAAATGTGGATATTATACTCTCTAAACACGCCGCGGTGTCTGTTGTTTAAATTGATCTAGTCACGTGCGGCACACGCTTGTATTTTTTATGTTATTTATTTTCATCAAATATGATCCCCAACTATCACCTCCTCAAATAATAAAGGTATCTCACTAGTCACTCTGTATATCAAAAATAGGAAAGGTTCTAGGATAGAGCCTTGCGGGACGCCCATCGTAACTGTTGGTCCAGGGGATACCTTACCATTCACATCAACCTTCTGTATTCTATTACTTAGGTATGAATTCAGAAGGTTAAGCGCCTGGTCTCTTACACCGTATTGATGTAATTTCCTGATTAACAACATGGACAGATCACAAAAAACACCAAAATTAACCTTTGAATCTTCCCAGGCAGTAAAAATATGTTGCATAAGCTCAACACCGGCATCAGTTGTTGAGCGACCCTTTGTGAAACCAAACTGTTTATTATGTAAAAGGTTATTACTATTAAAATGTACCGTGAGCTGATTATGAATAATTTTTTCAAAATCTTTACTAAATGTAGGTAGTACAGGTATGAGTCTAAAATTTGTTGGGTCAGTGTACTACCAGCTTTAAATAAAGGCACTACTATACTACATTTCATTAAATCAGGAAACACACCACAATCAATACACTTATTAAAAATGGGGCCGGTGAAATTACAGGCACATGAGACTTAACAACTTCACACACAACGCATTGGCGATCCTCCTAGTGTTGTAAATGTCCATAGGCGGCGGTGACCACTTACCATTGGACCATCTGCTTGTTTGTAGGCACAAGTGGCATAAAAAAAAAATACAAGCCAAATGCGGCGCAATGCAATCAATTATAGAATTTATAAAATTTACAGAGTTGTTCTGTACACAAAACTGTTCAATCAGTTGACCTATGGGGACTATAAGTCAACAGTTTTTTTTAAATATTAATTAGCTTGTAAGCTTTAGTTATATCTATAGAGGTACGAAAATGTAAAGTGATCAGTACATTTAGTTACATTTTCCTGTGGTAAACCAGTATGAAAGTGTCCACGAGCTACAAGCAGAACTTAGATGAATTATTGTAGATATCCACCACAACAAGATCAAAATATCGACAGGGAGCGAAACAATTAAAAGAGTGCGACTTTGTATTCAACAGGAAGGGACTTAGTTTAAACATTTGATAAATTGATTAATTTTGTATTAAAAATGTTAAATTCATATCCTTTTATTTTTGACAATATGTTATTAAGCAAAAAAATATCCTTATGACAAAGCTTTTCGATCGGTATCATAAACTTACAGGATGATTATTTTTCTCGTGTAACGAGTTTGATTTCCGGTTCAACCATGTAATTATTAAAATATCTATGAAAGCAGTTTAAATTGTTTTTTAAATTCGAATAATGTCTTCTTTCAGTAAAATGTTCCATCTACAATATTCAATGTACTTTCCTTCCATGTGGCATATCCGTGGTATAATACATTATACAACTTTAAACATATTTAACTGATATTTAACTATTATTTAACTGATATTTAACTGATAATTAACTGATAATTAACTGATATTTAACTATTATTTAACTGATATTTAACTGATAAGTAACTGATATTTAACTATTATTTAACTGATATTTAACAAGGAATATTAATTAAGGTTAACGAGATACTTTTGTTTTCAGATTTAGGCGGTTTTGAGGATTCAGTTAATAGCCTTACGGGTGTCAATATTGATGAAACGGTCGAGAAAGCTCAAAAAGACGTCGACGCCGCAGCTTTAGAAACAGCCGCAGCTGAGAAAACGATCGCAAAGCTGACAAAGAACGTTGAGGAGGCTAAAACTAGACTTAAAACAATAAAATTTGACTTTCAAAAGCGGACGCTTAAAAAAAGACTAAACATCGCAACAAGGAAACTAACTGAAGCGAAGAATGAAGTTGAAGCTCTGAAAAAGGCCGAAGCAGAGAAAAAGGCAAAACTAAAAAAAATTAAAAAAGAATAACTCGAACAAAACGACAGCAGCCACGAAAGCCGCTGTACTGAAATATTCCAAAGCTCTACAAGAGGCTGTGAATAGTGGCTTAGTTTCTAGTGATGGTGATAAGAATGACGAGGCTTCGAAAGCCTTTGCCGAGTTAGATGATAAAGTTAATGAAACAACAGAAGGAGCAGTCAAGCCCGAAGACATACTGAAATTATTAGTGGAAGCGCTAAGTACAACGGGCCAGACACTTGACGAAGACTCAAGTGACTCTCCCGGTAATAATGTGCTTACAGATGCAGTGGCAAGCTTAGCGGAAAAGATCCAAGAAGTGGCAAGTGAAACAGAAGCTGCTCCCGCAAAAATAAAACAATTGGCCCAGCAAATTGAAAATGGAGCTGATGAAATCAGCTCTGCTATAGGTATGTTTATCTATCTATACATTTATTAACTTGTCCTGATGATCATGATGAATGTCAGGTTCATCATCGCGGAGCCTAAAGCGTTGGCGCTAAAAACTTGTACTTTTGGAAAAAGGGATTTTTGAAATTTTCACTCCTAGGGGTATTAAGAAGGCATAAACAAATGTATGGTGGTACGCCATTTGCAAAGCACACAATTTAATATACCTGCTTCTGGGTAGAAATAGGTGTGTACGTGCATATCGGTTTTGAGCAGAAGGTAGTTTACTACTAGCTACAAGCGTACTAAGCCGGGACCGGTGCTATGGAAACCAGTCTCTTCCTCGATAACATTGCCTAGAACTTTTTTGAATTTTCTGTTTGACTTGGCTATATGAGCGTAGGATATTTAAATTGTAAACTATGTGTGTGTGTCAAACGTATGGTAGTGTGTGTAATGTTTGTTTCAATAAATATTAGCTATAAATGTGAGCTTTCTGCACTCCGTCTCCATATAAACTACTAAATCTCACTCGCCTCCGTGGGCGCAATACGCTTAAAAAGGGGTCAAAAGTTTTCGCTTCACGTATTAATATATAGATTAGCCTGCGAGAGAATGAGACAGGTAGTTTTCTGAAGGTTTCCCTTCTACCGCATGTAAATGTAAACGTTTTATTCCACAGATGGATTGGACCCGAGTGCTTCTGTTACACCGGGAGAGTCTGCCTTGAAAGCCTCTCTAGAAACTTTGGTCGATGCATTGAACATGGCAATTGAAGCATCTAAACCTGCAACCGACGTCGAATAAGGCTGAGGAGACCTCACGCTTCTGAAAGGGAAATCCGCTTGGCGAGGTGAGTTTTAATAACAGTGCCCCTAGAACGCTTATCGCAAGCGTATCGTCATCGTATCGAGTACGCAAAAAAATCAATGCAATTGAAAATTCAACATCGCGCAACGTCACGATGTGCGCGGTGTTCCATTTTCCTTCCAACCCAGTTTTTTGGCGCTCGCGATACGATGACGATACGCTTGTGATAGATGTCCGTGCTTAGGCCACAGGTAGACACTTGAAATTGTATACACTACTATGGCCGCTATAACAACAAATAATAGTAAAATTATGTTTAAACGATACGTTTATGGTTAAAGACCATAAAACAAAGTCGCTTTCTCTGTCCCTAAATCCCTATGTATGTTTAAATCTTTAAAACTACGCAACGGATTTTAATGTGGCTTTTTTAATGGAGAGATTGATTCAAGAGGAAGGTTTTTATGTATAATACATGTATATTATTATATAATTGAGAAAATGCGAGAACTTTAAAGAATTAAAACTACTTTAACTAACTAGGCACGGGTAAAACCGAGGGGGACAGCTTATATAATATTTTAAAAGTTTTGTTTGCCCTTTGACTTTTGCAACACCAGGGGCATCGCCAATGCGTTGTCAACTCTGAGACGTGAGGTTATTAAGTCTCTTGTGCTTGTTATTTCTCCGGCCTTACCTTCCTAATCGAAACACAATAATACAAAGGGAAATTGGTATGGCAAATAAAAACCTACAAACATTATTTTATATATTTTTGATTTATAGATGTTTGTTATTCTTTCACGCAAAAACTACTGTACAGATTTCAATAAAACCTGGCACACAGATGGAGCATATCCTGGAATAACGTTTAGGCTACTTTTTATCCCGGGAAATTGTGACACTCTCGGGAACGCGGGCAAAACCGCGGGGGACAGTTAGTAATTTATAATATTTTGTTTCAGACAACAACTACGTCGACTTAGAACTTTTAGTGAAGCCGTATCAATAATGATTTCTTTATAATATATTTTGTATTCAGTAATGCAATGTGTTTGAAAAATAAAAGTACAACGTAATTTGTTTTCTTTAATTTTTTACAAACCCTTGACCCCAGGGAAAAAAAGAGAATAAGAAAAAAGGAAACAAGCCATGTGTAACGAACTCTGTCTATCGATCTGTAGTTTTCCTCACTAACGGATTTAAATTGAATCTTATTCCAATCAAGGTATATTTTATATTTATTTGATGTAGTTGTGTCCAATCGGTTTAAAGACTATGGAGGAGCGAGGTATGGGACTCCTCCATTTAAAAGGGAAGATCTTCCGCCAGGCTAGGTGATCATGCCTGGGGACCGCGGTCCAACTGTTGATATTGGATCCTTGTATATATGTCAAATCCTGAGAGAATCTTGATAGTGCGATGTAGGATTCTCGTGTGTTTCTACTCGTTCATAGATGTCGCCACATCACTGTAGTGCGGGCGGTGAAGGATTGTAGGCGTGTTCATAGATGTCGCCACAACTTTATTTCTCAAAAGAACATTACATGATTCACAACTTTATACAATTGCACTTTTGTTCCTCGATCTGTCGGATTTATGGTTACAGATTTTATTGTTTAAGGTACATTTTTAATCTTGTTTTAAATGTGTTTATGGTTACTGAGTCTTTAAATATTTTAGGTAATTTGTTATATAGCGGAGTTCTTCCATATTCTAAATTAAGTGAATAAGAGACTTATCCAGTACCTGGAAAAAAATTACCTTCTACCGGACCGGCAATACGGTTTCAGACGAGGCCGATCTGCGGAAGACGCATTGTTGCTTTTAACTGACTTTGTCTCTTCGGCAGTGGACGCTAATCAAAACTGTATTAGAGTATTTCTAGATCTAGCCCGTGCGTTTGACACCGTGTCTCTTCCTATACTTCTGGAAAAACTTGACTTCTTTGGTATTAGAGGAATAGCTCATAACTGGTTTAGTAGTTACCTTTCAAATAGGCAGCAGAGGATAAGAGTGGGAGAGAGTAACAGTGGTCAGCTCCCAGTCAACTTTGGGGTGCCGCAGGGAAGTATCTTGGGCCCTACGCTGTTCATTATGTATATGAGTGACTTGCTCGACCTTGAACTGGGTGGTGCAGAGTTTATTTGTTATGCAGGATGACACGGTTGTCTTATTCCGGGGCTCATCCTGGGACAAAGTTTTTGAATCAGCGAACCGCGGCATCTCAAAGGTTGGCGCATGGCTTCACAAAAACCTATTAACGCTAAATCTGTCAAAAACGCAATATATTTCTATTCACAAAACAAAAGTATCACAGCCACCAGCAGCCAATTCTCTAAGGCTTCACTCATGCGGTTCAGTGCCCCAGACATCCTCACTATGCGACTGCGAAGTGATCACTCGCACATCCAGCATTAAGTATCTTGGTGTGATCGTCGACGAAAATCTATCCTTTAAAAATAACATTACCCACCTTGCCAAGCGCATCCGTAAGTCAATCCACATCATGAAAAGTCTTCAACACTCAGCCGATAAACACACCCTAAAATTGGTATATAAAGCCATATGTCAATCTGCTTTAATATATTGCATCACTGTTTGGGGCGGCGCCGCCAAGACTAACATGATATGTTTGGAGAGAGCACAACGAGCCGTACTTAAGGTGATGCTAAAAAAACCCTATAGATACAGTACCGACGAACTGTACGCTGAGTGCAAAGTCCTACGCGTACGACAGCTGTTCATTCTGAGATCTGCCTTAAAGATGCACAAGACAGTCCTAGCATCGCCTGACTTCGACTGCCTTACGAAACGCAGAGTCTACAGAATACCGGTTCCCATGGCTCGCACTGCCTTTGCCAAGCGACTTCCCAAATTTCTACATCCATTCGTGTATAACATCACATGCTGTAAAGTTCAAAACGTTTTTAAACTCACAACACAAAAGGCTAAACAGGAAATTGAACACTGGCTAATGAAACTGGATTATCTCCAAATTGAAAATATCTTGCTGACAGGGACTTGAAACCTTCAGTTATACTCCTTCACCCACATAACATACACTGAATTCAAAATTCAAAACCATTTTCATATTTTCAGGCAAGTTTTTGGATTCAATTTTAAAGAGGTAGGTTGTACAATTATGTACCAATATAACTTTTTTGTAGCGGCGGCGTCGTGTTGCGAGTCGCTCACTTCCCTACATTATGGCGAGGGGGGCGATGGCTGCCACATGCGTCATACTTGTGAACAGGTGCAGCTTGTGCTGGTCAGCTTTAGTTTGGTTATTTTTTTTATTATGTATTCATAATATTATTGTTCAATGATTTTTCACTTTTGCGATAACGCACAGGTATTGTCAGTGAGACTAAATAAATCTTATGTAATAAATCTAAGTTCGTCTTAAAAAAGAGTAATTGCTGAGTTTATTGCCGGCTCTTCTCAGTAAAAACAACCTTCCAAACCGGTATTAGAGTCAGACTATTCATAAGTGCTTGTAAAGGCCTATTTGAATAAAAAATATTTTCATTTCAATTTGCAAGTAATGATTCACGCCTGTAAAGTTTTGACACATGGCCTCAAGGCTTATATCAGCCCCCTTATTCAGCTAATACAAACTTCGTCGGCGAGCTGCTTCACGGAGGCCTCAGAGAGCTTACCTCTCAAGTGATTAGTAATGTTAGCGTAGTTAGCGAAAGAGACAGAGCACGGAGGCCGCGGCGAAACATCCTCGAGTTAGTGTCATTTTCCTTACAGAATCGAGCCCCAGAAACCTGAAGATATGACAGGTGCCGGCTTTGATTAAGTAAGTCATGGTGATCAATTGATTTGCTACTTCCGTAATGGTAGGCTCAACGATTAGAAGTGCTAGATAAACCATCGTCAGAGCATGCTCGCATTTTTCAGTTCTGTCCCTATGTATTATGTATGAAGGTGTAGTAGCTGTCATTTAGTGCTTCGAGACATCTTCCTGGTTGGGTTTGAGTTTATATGGTTCTTAATGGTTTAATTATAGTCTGACAAATATTATATTAACTGTAAACACGTAATGGTGAAAAGATATAAAATATGGTATAAACTCTAATCACAAACTATTGGTTACTCTATGGTTATGAATACGCTATACAAAATGCTAATGTATTGATTCGATGGAGGTGAACCGCGGACTGACGTACATAAGGCACACATAATGTAAGTGCGTTTAAAATGACTATGCTGAGCTGTTCGGTTGCGTAACTCTAAACAGAAGATAGTAGTGACACCAGCACGCCTCGCCGGTTAGAGTCAGTCGTCACCCAGCTTCTGCACACAGAGCCAGGGGTGCCATTCTGTAAGGTAAAATTACACCAACCCGAGGATGTTTTGTCGTGGCCTCCAGGATCTGTCTCTTTCGCTAACTATGCAACCAATGAGAGGAACGATCTCGGAGGTGCACCTCTAAATCTCTTGTTTAAGTTGTAAGTACCTAATTATTGTCATATTTTTTTTGTTTTGTTTTTTTTTAATGTTACCTATAATAAGTATTTTGTAATTGTTAAATATAAAATTATGTAAAATTGAAATTATAAAATAGCCAAAAAGTCAGAATAGATAAAAATTTATATAACAAATAAAAAAGAATGTAACCTTGCTGAGTTTCTTGCCGGTTCTTCTCAGTTGAAGGCTGACTTCCGAACCGTTTGTAGCTTCAGTAACTTTAAATTTGACCTTCATAAGTGCCCTCCGAAGGCCTAAACTGAATAAATGGTTTTGAATTTTGAATTTTGAGGCTTTGGAGCGGGAACTCGCCGATGAAGGTTGCACCAACTGAATAAGGGGGCAGTACTTTAATATAACCTCATTGTAATTCGTGTAATAATTTGTGAAGAAATTTAGACAACTAGTTACCTAATCAGTTATAAAAGGAATCTTTTATTCCAAAATCCAAGTAAATATGTAAAGTGAAAAGTTGATAAATTTTTAGACAATCAGAATAATCACGTACATCATTTAAACAAAAGTCTACATCATTTATTTAGAGGATTGTAGTGATTGATAAAATATAAGATACCTACAACAGTATCTATACTCGAGAAAGCTTATGTAGATAAATAAATAAATAATAAACAGGACGCGATAGGTGATATTTGTACACACACAACATGCACATACATACACACGCATAAATACATCCATACACACATCCATACATACACACATACAAGGCTAATATGGTGCTCTTTGTGGAGCCCAACAATATGTATGTACTGTAATAGGTATAAGTTAATACGTCTATGTCTTCTGAGCGGTTTAGTCTTATTTTAATTAATAATCGGAGTATTAGGTTTCCTCGATACAGGCTTGCCTAGTGAGGAAACTAATAGAAAATCTTTTTGTTAGTTTAAATCTGTAAAACTCTTATTCTCTTATTATCATTATACCACTGTTGAAATAAATATTGTTATTATTATTATAATCTGGGACATTCTTTACACAGCCATCTGGTCCCAAACTAAGCAGAGCTTGTACTATGGAAACCACTACTGATGTTATATCAGTTATCTACTCTACTTATTTTTATAATAGTACATACTTAGATAGATATTTACACCCAGACACAGAACCAACAGACATGTTCATGCACACAAATGTTTGTCGTGGGTGGGAATCGAACCCACAAACTGCGGCGTGGCCGTCAGGGTCGCTTACCATTAACCCAACTGGCCCGTCAAAATAATCTGTCATTTCATTTAAAAAAAACAAGACAGTAAATGTTATAAATTATATAGTGAAGACTTATTAGAAGACATATTACAAACATGAAAATGTGACTTTTCAATTTTTTTTAATTTATTTATTTATATTACCAAAGTATTAATAACTAATAAACACAAAATAACATTCTGTCTGTTATTTTACAATCTAATCTTATCTTATTTATTTAATCATTCTTCTAAAGGCAAGAAATACATTTTTAATTTTCGCCAAAGAATTGCAGAAGCCACTGAATACGTCAACTCAAGAAGATACGCCCGTCTTCTTACACGATCATTTTTAAAGAGTTGTAGTGCATTAAATCTGAAGGCAAACAGTTCGAACATTCGTTATAAAAGTTAGTAAATCTGATTTAAAAAAATCCAAAAACTGGATTTTATTTCAAATGCACCTTAAATAATTATTTTTTTCCCTCAATTAAGAAGTAGCAATAAGTAAGTGTCATACCATTTTGGAATCCAGACTAAACGCGCCAACTTTTAAAACGACTTGCCAAAATAGTGTAGTTAATTTTTTTTACAGTACAGTCCGTTAAAGTTAGGTGATGTAATTATTTTGAACCTTAAATTAAACCTTATAATTTGAAACTGTCATGACTTGGACTTTTGCCCGTTTTCGGCTTAACGATTGATTTCGGGGACACGTTGTAAGTATATATTAAATTCCCTAAAGAATAGGGTTAAAGCCACACAGCACAACTAGTCTTAAATAAATATGTATTCAACCAAAAGACGCAATCACTTTCAATTCACACAATAATTTTGTACTAATTTGTCGACGATAATTACCAATAAAATTCAAGACCCAAATTGATATTGAATTTACAGCACCATCTATACAAATGTTGTAATTTTTCTATAAAGCAATAGATTCCGTATATAATTGGTAGTATGGAAGAGCGAGGTATGAGACTCCTCCATTTAAAAGAGAAGATCTTGCGCCAGGCTAGGTGATCGTGCCTGGTTATCTGGTCCCAAACTAAGCAGAGATTCTATGAAGAAGATAATTAATTTAACTACTTTTGACGTAAATACCCATATTCATACTCCAGAGAAACATGTCAGTCGATGTTCATGCGGACAAATGTTTGGTCCTGGAAGAGGATCGAACCCACGACCTGTGGTCCGGCAGTCGGGATCTCTCATCATGCTAATTGGCCCATTATATTGTATGAAGTACATTTATGAGGTAAATTTTTAACGGTAATTTTGATATTTTCCAACGGATCTTTGATAGTGACGTCTGAATAAAATATGTATAAAAGAGATGTACATTTTGGCAAATATATCAGATTTTATCAGATCCAGTGATTGAATAACCAATCATGAAGTTCCTTTCGGCGTTGGTCGTGCAGTTCGTAAGTTATTTATTAATTATTAAAGAAAGCTTTTACAGGGCTATTAAATAATCGTGTATTTACCATTGTTAATTGTCTTCCAAGAGTTAGGTAGAGGTGCGTTGGTAAGTGTGTATTGAGACCCACATTCTACTGAGCATTGCCGCCCCTATATATTGTTATTTTACTAATTGACTCAGGCGTGACCTTCCGAAAATCCATTGTAAGATTATACAAAAACAAATATCTAGTGACTAATTCCGCTGGATCTCCTTCTCTGTCTCACTGACAATACCTGTGAATTGATGAATTATTAAACAATGATATTATAATTAAATATAAAAAAAATACAAGCAGCACTTGTTCACAAGGTTGACCTAGTTTTGACTAGAATTGACTGCTTCACCCCAGAGGTGCGTTACGTACGCTAGAAGATCACCTGCGGATCGGTTCGGCCTGAATCTGTATTGACGATCGTTTATTAGACTGTGATCTTCTAGGTATTGGATCAGTTGGTTATTTAGGATCCGCTCCATAGCCTTGCACAACACTGAAGTGATAGCTATTGGCCTGTAGTTGGCCGGGTCAGAACGGTCCCCTTTTTTGGGCACCGGTTGCACATTAGCCCCCCTCCAAGCCACCGGCACACGACCTGAGGAAAGGGAAAGTTGGTAAAGACGCCTTAGTACGGGAGACAGCTCCGCTGCACACATCTTAAGTACAATCGGAGGTACGCCATCAGGTCCAGTAGCTTTCCGAACATCGAGTGATTGTACACTCTGAGCTCTATACGCACGTCACGTTGCCTGATTTTGATATCAGGCATAGTGAAGCCGCAGTGAGGGAGAGTTGGTGGGAGTGCATGACAATCTTCGATTCGGGAGTTAGCCGCAAAGAGCCGAGCTAGTAGCTCGACCTTCTCTTGCGGCTTGTAGGCTAGTGAGCCATCAGGATACCTCAGCGGTGGCAGCGAAGGCTGGCAGAAGTTGCCCTGCACATTCTTGGCCAGGCGCCAGAAGCTACGGGAGCCCGTAGGATGCGCAACGAGTTCCAAGCCTATGCGGGCGACGCGCTGTGCATCCGCTCTAATATAAGCCTTCTTACAGGACTTGGAAGCTTTATTGTACGCTGCTTTCAGTGAATCAACTCGGGGATCCCGATTAGCGCGGCCCCTGATCCAATCCCGATATGCCTTCTGTTTGGCGAAAACAGCATCAGCACAATCGCGATTGTACCAGCGGTGGCATCTGTCCCTACTGACGAGATCTGTGTACGGTATGTAATATTCCATTCCTACTGTATCGTATGTAATAGTCAATAATGGCAGCAGCGCCAGCTGACGGGTCCTTCTCACTGAAGCAGCGCTGCTTTCAAGGGACTGAGGCAAGATAATCCCTCATTCCGTCCCAATCCGCAGACCCATAGTGCCAGACGCGGCGTTTCCTAACCGCAGGCTGCGGAGGCTTAGCTGCAGGCGCTTGACTTGCAATGTCTGGGATCCTGGTGGGCTGATCAACCAGTTGGCTCAAGTCATGCAGGAGAGCGAACGCATGGGTAGTTCTACCAGGAACTTAACCACAGATCGTGGTGAGCGTTAAAGTCCCCCAAAAACACCAATTCCGCGTTAGGACTTAGCGCCTGCTCGTCGTCTGCCACCCGACTCAAATGGTCAAAAAGGCGGGTAGTCTCAGTATCGCCTGTGTGGGATCTGTAGAGGCACACGTAGACCCGACTTTGCAGACCGGAGTCTACGCGTACGCTGAGGATAGAGAAAGGGGGGTCTTCCAAGCAGCGCAGCCGTCGACAGCAAACATCCGCCCTGACAAACAAGCAAACACCGGCTTTTGCTTTGAAGGCCTCTTCAAGCACGTAGCCTGGATAATGCAGGTAGCTTGTGTCAGCAGGGCGGAGTATTTGAGTCTCGGTCAGAAACAACATTGCTGGCCGCACCGTCTCAAGGTGGTGATGGACGGAGCTGAGGTTAGCGTTAGCCCGCGGATGTTACAGAACTCCACCGTAAACGGTGTAGATGTGGTGGGGGTGCGCACCGCTGTACGACCGGTAACTGTAATTTGTGCTGCCATATTTGTAAAGGGAGAAGAGGCGTGAAGAGAGAGTACGCTGCCACGACTGAGCTGGATAAAGCGAGGGAGCATGTTTCGCCAGAAATTTGCACAGAAAGGATGTACGTTGATCTGTCGGACGGAAGGGCCCCCAAACCCCCTCGGAGATGGCCGCCGGGACCCCACCACCGGTCACCAGCCGGCACGACGGTCCATCCCGAGATTATGCGTGGCATGGTGGGGCAGCCTCGCGACCTGGTTAGGGAAGCTTGGGCCCCTGTACTGTGCCACGGGTGGCCAGCGGAACAGCCGTTTCTACGGGTCTCCCTGGCCGGCAGGTCAACGTAGTCCTCCTGGAAATGGTTTAACAGATGCTCCCATTGGGCCTACTAGTCGTGACATCGTTCACTCGAGCACTGGTTGTACGCTGGCTGACCTCGAAACGCGGCTGACGAGCAGCCACTTCACGAGCGTAACGCCACGCGTATGGTGGTAACTAACCAGGCGGGTGTTTGCGACCCTACCACCAGTTGAACGGTTAGGCGCTCAGTAAGTCCCTTAGTCGCTTCTTACGAGACCCACGGGAAGATGAAAGGGCAGTGAATTGTATTCTTTCTCCGTCACCGCACGGATTTGTATCCTAACAGATAACTTTTATACAAGCAGACAGAATTCTTATAGACACACCCACATACACATACACACACGCACACACATATTAATAACTTATTTTGATATTTCTTTTGTTAACCAACTGTATTTGTACTGTAATTGTAATTGTACAAATTGTATCATGACAATAATATCTGTTTGTCGGTTTATTTATTTTCTATTTTTTATTTTCTCTTTTTTCACGAGAATAAGAATATATTACTCAATTGTTACTTCTTCTTACTAAGTGGGGGAGCCAGGAAGCTCATAGCAAAGGGTAACCTAGTTTGGGCTCCTGTCTGCGTCCACTAAATGTACCTACCTGTTTATGACAAAAATGTTGTATTTTTTATGTGTGGGAGAAAAATAAACAAATTTTATTATTATTATTATTGTCTGTGAAATGTGTTGGGGACATCAGTATACAAATTTCTGAACAAAACAAAATTCATATAAAAAATGTTCTCCATGTACCTGGTTTAGCAGTTAATTTATTGTCAGTGAGCACTATCACTAATAATGGATTTATGGTGTCATTCATTGAGAAAGGTTGTATTGTACTAAATGCAGGTGGAATGGTATTGTGCTTATCGGCGCGTCATTAAAATATCACGCCACGCCAACTAGTTATAACCAGCACTGCACGTGCAGCGCTCCCTCTTCCCTGCGGTCACTATATAAAGGTGTGTCGACCATTCCGAGACACAGTTATCTCAGACTAAAAGCATATGCCGATGCTAATAGACTCATTCCCGACGAGCAGTTTGGTTTTCGAACCAAACACTCTTGTGTTCAACAAGTCCATAGAATCGTTGAACACATCTCTAGTAAATTCCAAACCGGTATATTGGCAGGCGCGGTGTGGCACGACGGCTTAATTTTTAAGCTTTACTCAATGGGTGTGCCACCGAGGCTCGTTATCATCTTGCGAGACTTCTTGTCGAATCGTCACTTTCGCTACCGAGTCGAGGGGCGCGTCCTGTCAACGCCTCATCCCATTCGCGCCGGAGTCCCGCAGGGTTCGGTGTTGTCACCCCTGTTGTTTGCGCTCTATACGAGCGACATGCCCAGGACCAGTGACACACACTTGGCCCTGTTTGCGGACGATACGGCTATTTACTCTTCAAGTAAAAGCTAATCACTCCTTTGCAAACGACTCCAATGCGCAGCCAACGCCTTAGGCGAGTGGTTCCGCAAATGGAGAATCGAAATCAATCCCCTCAAAAGTCAGGCTATCCTGTTTTATAAAGCCTTCCGCGAATCTTACCGACCTTTTCCCGCGTCACCCATCACTATGTTCGGCGCACCTATCCCTTGGGAGAGGCAAGCCAAATATTTAGGTGTCACTTTGGATGATAGACTTTCCTTCGGTCCTCACATTAGCACGGTGCGTAACCGCGCCGCGTTCGTGTTAGACAGGCTCCACTTCCTCATTAATGCTAGGTCTAAATTGGCCCTCAAAAGCAAAATCAGACTGTATACCGCGTGTATACGCCCCATAATGACGTACGCGTGTGTAACTTTTGCACACGTCGACCCCAAGCGGATCCAGAGATTCCAAGTCCTCCAAAATAAGTTCATGCGCAGAGCCACGGGTGCCCCGTGGTATATGCGTAATCTCAATCTCCACATGGACTTAGGTTTGCCGACCATCAGGCAATTTATCAAAAGGGCTTGTCGCCGCCATTTCGATCGGGCACTAAATCACAAAAATCCTCTTATAGTGAAGGCCGCGTCCTACACTCCGTCCCGCATTAGTCGCATTCGCAGACCGAGGCACGCCCTCGCCGAGTCTGACGATGACATAACCAAAGCACAGACAGCTGCAGCCGAATCTGCAGCTCGCGATAGAGTTCATCCATCACAAACACAAGGCCATCAGCCTCGCTACCGTCCTCGCCGGCGTGGACGTAAGAAACCGCGCTCTCCTTAATAAATTCATTGTAGAGTTTTTTGTTTTATTATTGTTTTTAAAATAAAGAACCACTAATAATCAGATAAAGTAAAGTCTTTGATTTAAAAAAGGCCCCCCACGCAACGCCCTGAGCCCGAGGTTCGAGCCCCACAGGGGGCACCCTCAGTGTGCTATTGCTTAATTTTTTTTGTATTTCGGTTGAGAGCCCTAAGCGCTCACCGTTATTGTCCGCGTAAGTACCTTCGTCCTTTTCAAAAAAAAAAAAAATTCCGAGACACAGAAGGGAAGTGGCCGACGGGCAACAACATTCTGCAGGCGACGGCGTTCTGAATCTGCTTGATTAATTTGGTGTTGGGTTCGCTTTTGTTATTATTTCTATATGTAAAAAAAAGAAAAATGTTTATTTAACCTTTCCGCTCTTTATTTAAATAATTATGATTTAGATGAAAACTTTGCTGTTTTATTAATGTTTTATAGTGTTACAATTATGAAAACTTGTTGCTGTTTCTATGGAGTCAATCATAACCATATTATAGATGAATTACATTAATAAAGCATTTAATTAATTATAGTTTTACTCCTTTATGCTCAGCTACCTTAAAGAATAAATTATATATTTTAGACACCTGTAAATGGTGGTGAAAGTGCACATTTGGTGTCTAATAAAATTAATCAGAATGATATTAATTTATGGCATCTTCAGATGGCACATTTAAATGATTCAACTCTTAAGAAACTATTATGTTGTCGCTGGATACACAAGAAGATATTAAATGTTCCACCTGCTGCGAAGGTAAACAAACAAGGTTACCTTTCAAGCATGCTGGAACCAGAGCGACAAAGCCACTAGAAATGATACACTCTGACTTGTGCGGTCCAATGGCAAGTAAATCTTATGGAGGTATGTGATATTTTATTTCTTTCATCGACGATTACTCGAGAATGGTTCATATTTATTTTCTCAAAGACTATAAGAGGAAAGTAGAAAATCAATTGAATCACACTATTAAACCTATAAGAACTGATAATGGCAAAGAGTATGGCAACTCCAATTCTGATTCATATTTGACTAGATGTGGTATTATTCATCAGACTTCTACCCCATACACTCCAGAGCAAAATGGCCTTGCAGAACATATGAATCGCACGCTAGTAGAAAAAGCAAGGTCCATGATATTTAATGCAAATTTAGAGAAACCGGTTTGGGCTGAAGCTGTAGCCACAGCTGCTTCTATTGTCAACAGATCACCAACTAAAGTACTGGAAAACACTACTCCATATAAAATGTGGACAGGAAAGGAACCTAGGCTGAACTATATGAGGATATTTGGTTCAAAGGTAATGGTTCATATACCAAAGGAAAACCGTTTAAAATGGGACAAGAAATCAAAGGAGATGATATTTGTCAGTTATTGTGAAACCACAAAAGGGTATCGCATTTTGGATCCCATAACTCACCAAGTCATCAAGAGCAGGGATGTCATTTTCTTTGATAAAATTAATCAGACTAATGAGTGTTCAATTTCAGCCAGACCAATTGAAGATGAGTCAGTTAAGTTGCAAGACCATGCTATTTCAGAACAAAATAAGCAACTGAAAGAATTTGTCATCATTCCTCAATCAAGTGGATCAATTACAAAACCTATTTTGAAAGAATCCGAGGATTAAAATTGTAGTGAGTATGAAACTGACTCAACTGACAGTTATCAGCCTCCAAGATCATTAACACTGCAGAACTAACAGACAAGTAAGATTAATAATGACGAAATGGGATTGCTTTGTCTATACAGACGTGTATCAGATCCTCAAAGTGTTGAGGAGGCCCTGTCATCGTCACATGCTAGTGAATGGAAGAAAGCAATGAATGAGGAATATAACTCTCTAATGGAAAAAAATGTGAGCCGTCACGGGACGCCTGGCAGATGTGAAACATCGAAATTATTTTGTATAAGTAATATGTATAAAATAACAGATTACGATAGGAACTGTGGCGACATCTATGAACAATATGAACATGCATACAATCCTTCACCGCCCGCACCACGCAACACGCGAGAAGCCTACATCGCAATATCGAGATTATCTCAGGATTTTTTTTTTTTTTTTATGCCACTTGGGCCTACAAACAAGCAGACGGTCCACCTGATGGTAAGTGGTCACCGCCGCCTATGGACATTTGCAACACTAGAAGCATCGCCAATGCGTTGTCGACCCTGAGACGTGAAGTTGTTAAGTCTCATGTGCCTGTAATTTCACCGGCCCCTTACCTTTCTAACCGAAACACAGTAATACAATTGCACTACTGCTTCACGGCGGAAATGGGTAAGGTGGTAGTACTTCCCCGGACGAACTCTGCACTAAGAGCTAGTATATTATATATACTCTACTCTATTACTATTCGACATATATACAAGCATCCAACATCATTCCTTAATTCCATGATACCTCCGTGCATGCAGTCTTGAAAAAAATAATATTTGACAGAGACAGGTCGACCAAAAATTGAGGCCAAAAAAAATATTTTCGAGGTAACAACGACGACAATTCATCCGATAGCTGATTCAACAACAACACCAATAGAATCTTTTGGCTTCAAATACTGAACTCCAAGTTCTGGCCGAAATGTTGTGTAGAATTAATCGATGCCAATAAATTTAATTCAAGTAACTTTCTTCTTTTAATGTCAGATATGCCGAAAACTAGGCAGTCGACATTCTGATGGTAAGCGGTTGCCATCGCCTATGTACATTTGCAACACCAGGTGCATTACCAATGTGAAGTTAAGTCTCATATGCCGGTAATGGCACCGGCGAACTGCTTCACGGTCGAAAGAGGCACGGGTAGTCCCCCGGACGAACTATGCATTAAGAGCTTCATTACTTCTAGAACTTCTAGCAGAAGGCCATCATTATTAAATATATTATAAAATTCCCTAAAGAATGCGGTTAAAGCCACGCAGCAGAACTAGTCTTAAATAAATATGTATTTAAAGAACAAAAGATTCCAATTCTGTTCACCAAATATTAAAATGTAAATTGTCGACGATAATAACCAATGAAATTCAAGAACCTAATTACTATTGAATTTACAGCACCATCTGTACAAATGTTGGATTTTTTTTATTGAGCAGCAGTTTCCGTATATAATTGGTTGTATGGAACAGCGAGTTATGCGACTCCTCTATCTAAAAGATAAGATCTTCCGCCAGGCGAGGTGATCGTGCCGCCGAGTGGGGACAGCGGTCCAACTGTTGATGACTGCTAAGAAAACTTCGATAGTGCGATGTAAGATTCTAGCGTGCGTGATCATAGATATCACCAAAGAAGGATTGGTGTGTTGCCAACTTTGACTACAACGTAATGTTTAGGCTCGGGAGAAGTCTCATGTACCTGTAATGTCACCTGCCTTACTTACCAAATCACAGTTATACAAGGGCACTACTGCTGCACGCCGGAAATGGGTATGGTGGTAGTATTGCCCCGGACGAACGAAGCACTAAGAGCTCTACTACTAAACTTCTACGTACTTTGTAGCTGAACGGTACCCGTTTCGCTGGCTACCCCGAAGATGTCTAGGGCCACTCTTCACATACGGATATCTGATCCCAAACTAAGCAGAGCTTGTTCTATGTAAATACAAATATTTTTTTAGGTTCATACTCGCACTCCAAACACAGAACATGCCTGTCCATGTTCATACGAACAAAGGTTTGGTCCTGGGAGAGGATCGAACCCACAGCCTATGGTAAGACAGTCGGGGTCTCTCATCATGCTAATTGACCCATTATATTGTGTGAAATGAGGTACATTTATAATGCAATAGTGTGTACTATAGTAATCCTGCCGTGTTTTCACTTGCCGGCCCCAACGGAAGATCAGTGTTGGCTATACGTACCTACATTGGCACGTACAGCCAACCACATGCTGAGTTGGAGGAGCGATTTGTGGCAATTGTGTACCTTGTTTCTTTTTGTTAACGTTTTTCATGTTTATTTTTCCCCTTGTCACAAATAAATTTGTTTCTTCTTTCTTTCTTACATTTTTAGCGGTGGTTTTGTAATTTTGTAACGGATCTCTGATAATGACGTCTGAATAAAATGAGTATAAAAAAAAAGCTCATTTTGGCAAATATATCAGATTTATCAGATCCAGTGATTGAATAACCAATCATGAAGTTCCTTTCGGCGTTGGTCGTGCTGTTCGTAAGTTATTTATTAATTATTAAAGAAAGTTTTTACAGGGCTGTTAAATAAACGTGTATTTACCATTGTTAATTGTCCCCCAAGAGATAGGTAGAGGTGCGTTGGTAAGTGTGCATTGAGACCCACATTCTACTGAGCATTGCCGCCCCTATATATTGTTATTTTACTAATTGACTCAGGCGTGACCTTGCGGAAATCCATTGTAAGATTATACAAATATCTAGTAACTAATTCCTTCTCTGTCAAGTCCCAAACAAGGAAACTAAACAGGAAATCGACACGTGTATCGCTTCTACACGAAGCATCTTCAGGACGTGTTACTTCGCCGGACAGAAAGACTCACTTTCTGTTTGAGTCTTGACAGAGAAGAAGAACCAGTGGAATTAGAAACTAGATGTTTGTTTTTGTATAATCTAATAGTTATTTAGTTTCATCTGTCTTGTAGTCCGCCGGTCTGTAATAAGATGTTGCAAATAAAATTTAACCCACTTCCCGTTTTCCGACTGAGCTGAAATTTAACCATGAAATTTTTTTTGGTGACTACGCATGTTTGTCAAAGTGAAGTCATTCGTAATCCAAAATGGCGGACGTGGCAATATGACAATTAATTATTCCATAAACCACCTTCACGACAAACATTTTGACTTATATTTAACTTCACCTGTTAGAATGTTTGGGGCAAATCTTGCAACTGTATTTCAGACCAGCTCCCCCATTGCGAGTGACTTTGCATGGTTACCTAAGTGACGTCATTTATTGAATCATAAGCCACCTCGACGTCATGGGTGGTCCTCTAAGGAAAGGGTTTGCCGAGGATACGGGACGTTACTTTTAGTTGTGTGTAGGGATAGAAGAGCTTATTATATAAGGGAAGGTCCCCGCTTAACCCGATCACTAATATGTCTATATACAACTAGTATTAAAAACACAGCTTTATAACTTTTCTATTTACAGGCCATTTCAACTTACAATCTAACAGAATCACAGGGTAAGTTACAAAACATTCAAAAGAAGGCTTTGTTAAAAATACTATAGTAATATCGTAGTAACAATAAAAATGTTTAGATTTTTGTGGATGCATGTATGGATGTTTGTTAGTCTTTCACATTATGGGTCATACACGGGCACCTGACCCCAAACTAAGCAGAACTTGTACTATGGGAACCAGATAACTTGTAAATACTATATATATAATAATAATAATAATAAATTTATTCACATAAATAAACTTTCACAATTTAAATTCAGTCTCTGATTTCTGAGCTAGGCATACATACTTGTGTTACAGAAATCAGTTCCCTTTCCTATTAAACATGATCAATCTTAAATTTATGTAAATAAAAGTAATCTATTATACATATTACAACATTTTTTTGTTATATTACAAGGAATATTATGATTAACGAAAAACTATTGTTTTCAGGCTTAGACGATGTAGTGGAAGTAGCTTCGGAAACAGTTGATACCGCTACGGGTACCAATGAAGCGGTAGCAAAGGCTGAAAAAGAGGTAGAGGACGCTGAGTTAAACACAGCCGCAGCTGAGAAAGAAGCCGCAGAGCTGACAGAGGAAGCTAAGAAGGCAATAGCTCAGTATTACAGAATCGGAAACAGTCCACTACCGGGCTCACTGGGGAGTGCACTTGCACAGCAACGAAAGGCCGCAATAAGCAAAGCAGCTGCAGCGAAGGATAAAGTAACACATCTGAAAAAAATCGAAGCGAATAAAAGAGCTAACCTAGAAAAAATCAAAAATTCGAAACTGGGTAACGATGTTGCGGTTGTCGAGGTGAGTTGTTTCAGCCCCCTTATGCAGCTAATACAAACTTCGTCGGCGAGCCACCGTACGGAGGCCTCGGAGAGCTTACCTCTGACGTGATTGCGTAGTTAGCGAATGAGACAGAGTATAGAGGCCGCGACGAAACATCCTCGAGCTAGTGTCATTTTCCTTACAGAATCGAAGCCCAGGCCAGACTTAGAGGAACCCACTCATTTTTTTACATTTCCATAGATATATTCGGAAAGAAAGGTGAGGCTGGTGAAATTATAGGCACATGAGACTTAACAACTTCACGTCTCAAGGTCGACAACGCATTGGCAACGTCCCTTGTGTTTCCAATGTCCTCAGGGACCGGGACCGCTTAATAATAATAATCACCAGGTGGACCGCCAGCCTGTTTGTCGGCCCATGTAGTATAAAAATATGAATTAAATGAAATTGCCATATAGAAAATTATGTTAAAATCACATTTTTAGATCTTTTTTATTTACAGAAGGCCGTTGAAAAAGATGCAGAGAGTAAGTTAAACATTTAATAAAATATTATGTTTAGAATATTATTATAATATGCTATTAACAATATAAAAGCCGAGGTATGTGAGGATGGAAGCATAGATGATTGTTTCATTTTCACGCAAATACTACCAAATAGATTTGTTTGAAACTTGGCACAGTCAAGTGTATGCGCTAACACAACATATTGGCTTTTTGTCACGGGAAAATGTAATACGTGGATGAAATCACCGGGAATATCTGGTTTATAATATCACTAGCTGTTCCCGGCATGCGTCTGTGAATCGTGAGAAAATCCAAACTTATATTAAAAATGTGACATTTTAAAATATTAACAATGTTTAAAAAATGACAATTTATAAAAATCGCATTCTCTAGGAACTGTAGTTTGATATAGTTCCCATTTAGTAATAAATAATTCATAATCAGTGGAATTCAAATCATGTCAAGTTTATCTTCGTTGACTGCTGAATCCTGAATTAACAGAATACCATCTCCAAACATTTTGATGTGACCTTGCGATCAAATGTCAACCATAACTGAAACGGTGCTGCTGCTGGATTGTTATGTGTTTAATATAATGCAATAAGGCGGCAAAGTTTTGGTTCTGTTGCGCTTTGGTAACGGTTCAGTGGTTAGTGGAATTGCCCCCCTGACCCCAAACTAAGCAGAACTTGTACTATGGAAACCAAATACATAACTTATACTTAATACAATCTAAGGTTAACAAGAAACTATTGTTTTCAGATGTAGGTGAAACACTGGATACAGCTTTGACAGAAGATGTTACAACGGCCGTCAATAATGATGATGGGGTGAAGAAGGCTGAAAATGAAGTCAAGACCGCAGCATTAAAAACGTACGAAGCTAAGAGAAAAGTTGCAGAGCTGCAATTGGACTCTAACCAGCTAACAAATGCTTTAAACAATTTATCAAAAGGAGGAAGCAGTTCTTTTATGGAAATACTTCAAAGGGGACAACAGGCCACAACAAAATTATTAGCTGCAGCAAAGGAGCAAGTAGCAGCCCGAAGCAGAGAAAAAGGCTAAACTAGAAAAATTAAAAAAGAATACCACGAACAAAGTGCTCACGAAAGCCGCTGTGCTGAAATATTCCAAAGCTCTACAAGAGGCTGTGAATAGTGGCTTGGTTTCTAGTGATGGTGATAAGAATGACAAGGCTTCGAAAGCCTTTGCCGAGTTAGATGAAAAAGTTAATGAAACAACAGAAGGAGCAGTCAAGCTCGAAGACATACTGAAATTATTAGTGGAAGCGCTAAGTACAACGGGCCAAACACTTGACGAAGACTCAAGTGACTCTCCCGGTAATAATGTGCTTACAGATGCAGTGGCAAGCTTAGCGGAAAAGATCCAAGAAGTGGCAAATGAAAAAGAAGCTGCTCCCGCAAAAATAAAACAATTGGCCCAGCAAATTAAAAATGGAGCTGATAAAATTGGCTCTGCTATAGGTAAATATGTTTTTCTATCTATACATTTATTAACTTGTCCTGACTGACTTTGACTTTGCACAAAAGTTTCATAGATACCGTAAGTGAGCAATAAGAATGGATTTTTGAAAATTTCACCCCAAAGGGGATTAAAGAAAGCATAAACGAATGTATACGGTACACTATTTTCAAAGCACACAATTTAATATACCTGTTTCTTTGTAGAAATTAATGTTTTTTTTTTTTTTAATAATATAAACTAGTGCTTTACTGCGATCCCACCCGATGGTAAGCAGTGATGCAATCTTAGATGTTGAGTCGCACTAGTTTAATAAGAGCCTATTCTAGCCTTGAAGACACCCAAATTATAGTTGCTCGGGACGACCGCAGCAGGCAAGTTATTCCAGTCCCTCGATGTACGCGGTATAAACGACGAGGCGAACGCTTAGTCCGGACCGTAGGAGTTTCGGCAACGAGTATCCACCATACTCGCCGTACGACGGGATGTCCGATGGTGGAAAGGTGATGGCGGAATCAAGTCATGCAATTCCCGCGCACACTCTCCAAAATGCAACCCGTAGAACACCGAAAGGCTGGCTACCCTACGCCTGTGCTCAAGGCTTTGCAGATTGGATTTAACCAAACCTGGATCACCAATTAGCCTGTTTGCACGCCTTTCCACCGAGTCCAAAGCTAAATGTGCATGTTCAAAAAGTTCGTCCTTTGATTTTAAGTAAAATGTTTAGGAAAAATATTACAACTGAAAGCTGTAATATAAGTCAACGTTCCTGTATTTCAACGGGTCATTTGGTTTGGTAGTTAGAGACCCTCAGGCTTCAAGTCGGGGTCGATTCCCATTTGAATGATGTCATAAAATTGGGAACGCGAGTGAAACCGCGGAGCGATAAGCTATTGAACAATATAACCTAATGATAATAATAATCCGACGATGGCTCAGTCGGTAGTGACGTGGAATGCCGCGACGAGAGTCGTGGGTCGAGTCGTACATAGAGCTTGAACTTTCGAAGGCTTTCGAAGGTAGGACTGAGGAACCCGCCTGGCTGACTACCGTCCTTATGTGCCTTGAGACTTACCAAATTCTCGTCTCAGGGTCGACAGCGCATTGGCGATGCCCCTGGTTTTGCAAATTGACCATTAGGTAAGGCTTGTTTGTCGGCCCATATGGTATAAAAAACTACTTCAGCCGGATATTCCAAATAAGCTATTTTGTGATTTAAAACTAAGAAAGGACACTAAAAAGAAACAAACATACATATTGTACATAGGAATTAGCCTGTGAAAGAATGAGATAGCTAGTTTGCTGAAGGTTTCTATTCTACCGCATGTAAAATGTAAACATTTCAATCCACAGCTGAGTTGGACCCGAATGATTCTGTTACGCCGGAAGAGTCTACCTTGAAATCTTCTCTGCAAGCTTTGGTCGATGCATTGAACATGGCAATTGAAGGATCTCAATCTGCCTCCGACGACTCCAACTTAGTCGAATAAGGCTGAGGAGACGTCACGCTTCTGAAAGGGAAATCCGCTTAGCGAGGTGAGTTTTAATAACAGGTAGGCCCTTGAAATCGTCACAGCGTGTACTATGGCCGCTATAACAACGAATAATGATAATAAAATTATGTTTAAAATTGACGGACCATCTAATAACAATATATTTTAAGCGTTTTGTTTGCCCGCGCACTTGGCCGTTTTTTGGTGCACCTAAAATCTGTTCAATAATCAAGTCCTTTGTGCTTTACAATTGAGTATAATACTAACAATACAATATAATTGCAACAAACGTTTATCTCATCTTCATGTTAAATTAACTATCCATTTTCAAGTAAAATATTGAAAAAAATCCCAGTGGATTAATACGAGATTATAAGTTCATGTTAAAATGAAAAAAAGAAATGAACATTTTCATTATAAAGAAACTAAAGAAAGTTAGACATGACTGGAGATATGCAACACAAGGTATATCGCTAACTTGTGAAGTTGTTTAGTCTAATGTCCTTGTAACGTCATAATTTATACTGTATCACTATAAATTATAATTCAATATAATATTTTGTTTCAGACAACAACTACGTCGACTTATAGCTTCTACTAAAGCCCTATCAAATGTGTTTGATTAAAACACATAAACCATAGATTCATTATTTACATTTATAATATTTACACATTGAAAATCTGAAGTAATGTTTTTTTGTTTTATTTTTGAGAAACCCTGACCCTAAGGGCCTTATCACACTGGCTATTTGCGAGCGAGTTCAACGCGAGTCAAGTGCGCAGCGAGCTTGCCGAACACGCCGCGAAGAAATGGGGCTCTTGCTAAAAAGACAAAAAGAACGCATGTTTAACGATGTGTGTATGTCGGTATGTGGCGTAGTACCTGCCTGAAGAATTCACCGATGTCACTTTTAAAAATTGAATTCTATCCTAATCGAGATATCACACCCTCAGTACGATATAGCTTAACTCAAAATTTTGCGTAATGGAGTTACGATCATAGAGAGACTAAACAAAGTACGCTCTATCCGATGAATAGTAAAACATAGTCAATTTAATGATAGAATAAGCATACCGACACTTTTACACCGGGACCCACCATCCCCGCTCAGTGCGAAAGTGACCCAATCAGAGATGTGCCAAAAGTGATTTTGAGGTAAGCCCCTATCGTTCTGAGGGTGCGATATGTCATAGCTTAATTAAATGTAGATACATTTGTACAGTATTTTTAAAAGTCATGAGCACTCTACTGAATTATCGACATATTTTTTTGTATTTAATAGTTTCCTTATTGAAATTGTTGTTAAAATTAAATTTTAAATGGTAGATTGGATGTGTACAAATGTATTACACTACACAAACAACACATTTAACAGTTAAGCAATGATACGCTTTAGGGCAGAGGGTTGTATTTTAGGGGTAGCATTTTTGTTTATTTCATTAGAAGATGAGAAGCCTAGTTGATGAAATACCAGAATATCATTTACTGCTAAGTTGCTAAAAACGATATGTAGACCTATCTAAAAAATTTCCATCATCACAAAGTTTTTTCGAAAAGGAGATTTATAAACAGTTATTATACTGCTATAAGACTTTCATTCAGCCCAGCCCATGCCGGGTCACATCAAAATTCCTAAATAAAAAACCATTTATTCAGTTTAGGCCCTTGGAAGGCACATATGAAGGTCAAATTTAAAGTTACTGAAACTACTACCGGTTCGGAAGTCAGTCTTCAACTGGTAAGAACCGGCAAGAAACTCAGCAAGGTTACATTGTTTTTTTTTTATTAAATAATGTTTTATATAAATTTTGTCTATTCAGACTTTATAATATCAATTTAATATTTAACAATTACAAAATACTAGGTTCAAAAACAAAAAATAAATATTAAGACTACAAAATAGGAAATAACAATAATTACTTAATCGCGATAGGTCTACAGTTTCAAACTTGCCAAATACCTACCTCACTGAGTCCAAGGGTAAAGGTCTCCAAGTTGATGTAATACACATGTTATAGTAAAGCTTTTGATCGAAGTCAGCATGAACTCCCTTTTCTCAAATTGAAACAACTTGATATCAACGGTTAACAACTTCTTTGGTTTACTTTATATAATAAATATAAATAATGATAAATAGGACGACCTCCCACCAGGTGGACCGACGACCTGGTCAGAGTCGCTGGAAGCCGCTGGATGTAGGCGGCTCAAGACCGTTCGAGATGGAAATCCAAGGGGGAGGCCTATGTGCAGCAGTGGACATCCCTGGGCTGATATGATGATGAATAAATATATATAACTATCCTGGGACATTCTTTACACATCTAATCCCAAATATATATATATATATATATATTTTCTAAATACATAGGTACTTATATAGATATTTACACTTTATATGTATTGTAAGGAGTTTCTATACAACGGTGATGCCGCCACCCGACGACAGCCCATATAAGCAGGGCACTTAGGAGCAGCGACACACTAGCTCGCCAGTTCTTGTAGTGTACGGACGTCTTGTGGGAATCAGTATTGGTTTTTATCAAAGTCACGGCTTACATTTTGATATTCTTGTCCTTAATTAATTATTATTGAAGTTTGCAGTACATATGTATTTTGCTTTGTATTAAGTTGATTGTACTTGTTTAATTCCCCTTTAGTCTAAATTTGATTCAAATAGTGTCGCCAAACTTGTACTAATAAGTAAAATAGGTCTAGCGAATAGCTGATAAATATAGGAATTATTAATGATATTTGAAGGTAATTAAATGTACTTATAGATAGTAAATAATTCCAGCCTGGTTTCCAAAGAATCTATATATCTAACAATGCAGATGCAGTAGACATCAATTCCTTATTTTATACAGGAATTGATGCATCATATCTCAACTGATAAATAATATGCATGTAGCTGATCTGAGTGGTGACTGTCTGAGAGCAAACTGTGTTGAGGGTTTATACTCTTCATTTTACTATACTGAGACACTTCTGAGCAATGGCCTGAGTCAATAGTTTATGGACTATTTTTAAGTCACCTCCGCCACCCCTTATAGCGACCCCTTTCCTTTCATGTCCATCTGAGTTTACCTGAGTGATAGCTGTCTGAGTAATATGACTGGCTGAGTATCGAGCATGATCCAACGATCATCTTCTTACCAATGTTTGTCTGAGTCTTAATAACATGAATAGCTGAGCATCGGAGCATAATCCAACGATCATCTCCTTCTCCATACCAATGTAGGTCTGAGCATCGGAGCATAATCTAACGATCATCTCCTTCTCCATACCAATGTATGTCTAAGCATCGGAGCATAATCCAACGATCATCTCCTTCTCCATACCAATGTATGTCTGTATCTTAGTAATACGAATAGCTGAGTATCTGCGCATGATCCAACGATCACGTCCTTACCAACGTCCGTCTGAGTCCACCCAAATGATATGTCTGTCTGTGTAATATGAATAGCTGAGTCTCTGAGCATCATCCAACGATCACGTCCCTACTAATATCCATCCGAGGCAAGCAGGCACATCCCACTATAGCAAGTAACAACAACCGTAAGTACAAAGTTTCTGAACCGCACGCTCGAATGTCAACTAGGTACTTGGTATTACAATTAACTAACTGCTGCACGTTGTTTAAAGCGCTCACCTAGGCCTCCCGCAACACGCGCACCCAGGTTGCCACACTCACATCTCTCAATCTCTGCTTGGATAGTTAGTTATTTGCTTTGTTCACACTTTATAATTTATTTTTAAGTTTCTTGTGGGTAGCAGTCGCGGGAAATTGTGTCAATGCCGGTGACAGGGCTTTTTGGGTTGCCAGTCTTTAATATTAACAATGTTTGACGTTATAGTTATTTACAATTTATGGTACATTTCGCGACGTAGTTCGCGACAAATTGTAAATAAACGGATTTCTTGTTGGTTTATGTTTTTATTTAATTGAACCCTGCTTCGAACGCTAAATGTATATTAATAACCGTTCTCAGGCCGTTGTAATGAATAAAAATATTTCTAGATGGCGATCTATTCCTAGTGGCGTACCTCAAGGTTCCATTTTCGGACCTCTCTTATTCCTCATTTTTATCAATGATATCGATCGTTGGTTGTATGGTCGAGGATTCGAATTCCACAATGACCTTGAGTAATTGGTAATGGAAAATATCTTGAGGAAACTATAGCTCAGTAGGGTACTTTGTAGTACCCCAGGCTGGCTACTACCCCCAAGTACCCGGTGGGCGGAGTTACACTGAGTGCCTTCCTGAGTTTCCTTCTAGGCTTTTTACCACCTCCGACCAGTTTATCACTTCCAGGTTGAGTTTGTGGTCAAAGTCAAGGCTGATTCATAGTAAAAAACAAACATTCTATATAACAGGCATGGTGGTTAGAGACCCTGGCTGCCACGCCATAGGTCATGCTCGGTTTCCATCTAAGATATTTGTGTGTGTGAACATGTCTGTTTGTTCTGTGACTGGCTGTAAAGATCTATTCAAGCAAAGCTTTATGGAGTATATCAGTTATCTGGTTTCCATAAAAATATTTTGGGACATTCTGTTACACACACCCAAAACTGAATATATCGGGATGGGCGGCTACCATTCGACGAAATACATCATTGTGTTGCGACTCAGATCTTTTATATGTTCCTTCAATTCTTTAAGCTAGAACGAATAAAGTACAAGCTTATGACAAAAGTCACGCATAAGTATCCAACCAACGGTGTTGCCAATTTGTAATTATCTATTTGCTCTTAGATTTTAACATTTAATATCTTTCTCGACATACCTAATATGTAAAACTTACAATAGATTATTTTATTTTTATTTTAGACGGGATTGCGATTGACCTCAATCTCACCTTATGGTAAGTGAAGATGAGGCCGAAGATGGAGCTCGCTTTCCCGTTAGTAGCCTATTCACTCTATTCTTAAAGAGCCCCAAGTTGTATGTATCTG
This sequence comes from Habrosyne pyritoides, assembly GCA_907165245.1. Classification (NCBI taxonomy): domain Eukaryota; kingdom Metazoa; phylum Arthropoda; class Insecta; order Lepidoptera; family Drepanidae; genus Habrosyne; species Habrosyne pyritoides. Next base: position 1,023,211 of record OU015615.1, read on the forward strand.
GGAACACAGACGAGGGGAGAGAATTCCAATCTTTAGCTGTGCGCATGATGAAGGAAGCTGCGTGGTGGAGGCTGGTTATCCATACCACAGGCATCGGGTTAGTTTGGATACCAGTTTCTCCTACAAACTATAAAAGGCTGAACTAATCTCTGTTGTCAAAGTTTTAAGTTTAAGTATGAAATACTAGTTTGTAAGGAGAAAGAGAATAAATTTATTACGATTATTATTATTTTTTATCTTTCATTTGTTATTTTTTTCTCAGCTTGGAGCTGGTACTATTTTGACCATCTCGGGCCTAAGCCAAGTCATGGTCAATATTGGGGGAAGATATAGGGGGTGTATTATCAGGCGTCTGCAAAAACTTTCTAACGATTCTGCACGTATTTAGAATCACTGCCTTCTGCAGTAGGCTATACATGAACGGTGGTAAGTCAAGAGTTTTAAGAGAATGATGAAGTTGTTTGGGTTATTATTATTATTATCATCTAAACTAATATAATGGTAAAGTATGTAAGTTTTGACGGAATTACTGCCACATCGCAGGTGGGTCGGAGTCTCACCCAGGACAAACATTTGTGTGCATGAACATGTCTGTTTACAGTGCCTGTGAAGGCCTATTTGAATAAATATTTCATTTCATTTCAGTGTATGTCTGAGCATCGGAGCATAATCCAAAGATCATCTCCTTCTCCATACCAATGTATATCTAAGCATCGGAACATAATCCAACGATCACGTCCCTACTTATATCCATCCGAGGCAAGCAGGCACATCCCACTATAGCAAGTAACAACAACCGTAAGTACAAAGTTTCTGAACCGCACGCTCGAATGTCAACTAGGTACTTGGTATTATAATCAACTAAATCTAAAGCGCTCACCTAGGCCTCCCGCAACACGCGCACCCAGGTTGCCACACTCACATCTCTCAATCTCTGCCTGGATAGTTAGTTATTTGCTTTGTTCACACTTTATAATTGATTTTAAATTTATGTGGGTAGCAGTCGCGGGAAAATGTGTCAATGCCGATGACAGGGCTTTTTGGGTTGCCAGTCTTTAATATTAACAAGGTTTGACGTTTTAGTTATTTACAATTTATGGTACATTTCGCGACGTAGTTCGCGACATATGCTGCAGAAATCTGTACACAGAAAATGTGGTATTACTTGTCTGGGTTTATTCATCGAGTAAACTGTGTCAATCTACCATTGAAATTAAAGAATAAGGGAAATACAATTTAGGTGTGTTCTTTGTATGACATAGGCACCCGATAAGAAAGGATTTACCGAATTCTACCCCTGAGGAGGTGAAATACTGGGACAATGTTTGTATGGGACAACGTGATTCCTTGGTCCAATAGACTTCAAATTTTGCATAAACATTCTTTAACTTAAATGATGGAAAACTTATTTCGTATTTGATTGAAACTCATCGCCTAACGGGGTTAACAAAGGGTAGAAAGTTATTTTGGGACTGATTTGAATCGAAATTGATATCAATATAATGGCATTTTGATTTAGGGTAAAGCTGCTGATACAGAAAAAAGAATATTTTGCAAAAAAGAGCAGTTCCACCTATTTTTTTTTTTTATACCTCATGGGCTGACAAACAAGCGGACGGTCCACCTGATGGTAAGTGGTCATCGCCGCCTATGGACATTTGCAACACTAGGGGCATCGCCAATGCGTTGTCGGCCCTGAGACGTGAAGTTGTTAAGTCTCATGTGCCTGTAATTTCTAAGAGCACTTTTAGCAAGAGCGCCATTTCTTCGCAGCGTGTTCGGCAAGCTCGCTGCGCACTTGACTCGCTTTGAACTCGCTCGCAAATCGCCAGTGTGATGAGGCCCGGGTCAGGGTTTGTTAAAAATAAAACAAAAAACATTACATAAGTTTTTCAATGTGTAAATATTATATATGTAAATAATGAATCTATGGTTCATGTGTTTTAATCAACACATTTGATACAAGATATATTTTAAAGATATTATCCTTGATACGGCTTTAATAATAGCTATAAGTCGACGTAGTTGTTGTCTGAAACAAAATATTATATTGAATTATAATTTATAGTGATATAGTAGTGCACTTGTATTATTGTGTTTCGGTTAGAAAGGTAAGGCCGGTGACGTTACAAGGACATTAGACTTAACAACATCACAAGTTGGCGATCAACCTTGTGTTGCATATGTCTAACTTTCTTCAGTTTCTTTAAAATGAAAATGTTCATATCTTTTTTTCCATTTCATTTTGACATGAACTTTATTAATATCAATCCACTGGGATTTTTTTCAATATTCTACTTGAAAATGGATAGATAATTTAACATGAAGATGAGATAAACGTTTGTTGCAATTATATTGTATTGTTAGTATTATACTAAATTGTAAAACACAAAGGACTTGATTATTGAACAGATTTTAGGTGCACCAAAAAGCGGCCAAGTGCGAGGGCAAACAAAACGCTTAAAATATATTGTTATTAGATGGTCCGTTAATTTTAAACATAATTTTACTATTATTATTCGTTGTTATAGCGGCCATAGTACACACTGTGACGATTTCAAGGGTCTACCTGTTATTAAAACTCACCTCGCTAAGCGGATTTCCCTTTCAGAAGCGTGACGTCTCCTCAGCCTTATTCGAATAAGTTGGAGTCGTCGGAGGCAGATTGAGATCCTTCAATTGCCATGTTCAATGCATCGACCAAAGCTTGCAGAGAAGATTTCAAGGTAGACTCTTCCGGCGTAACAGAATCATTCGGGTCCAACTCAGCTGTGGATTGAAATGTTTACATTTTACATGCGGTAGAATAGAAACCTTCAGCAAACTAGCTATCTCATTCTTTCACAGGCTAATTCCTATGTACAATATGTATGTTTGTTTCTTTTTAGTGTCCTTTCTTAGTTTTAAATCACAAAATAGCTTATTTGGAACATCCGGCCCAAGTAGTTTTTTATACCTCATGGGCCGACAAACAAGCCTTACCTAATGGTCAATTTGCAAAACCAGGGGCATCGCCAATGCGCTGTCGACCCTGAGACGAGAATTTGGTAAGTCTCAAGGCACATAAGGACGGTAGTCAGCCAGGCGGGTACCTCAGTCCTACCTTTGAAAGCTCAAGCTCTATGTACGACTTGAACATGCACATTTAGCTTTGGACTCGGTGGAAAGGCGTGCAAACAGGCTAATTGGTGATCCAGGTTTGGTTAAATCCAATCTGCAAAACCTTGAGCACAGGCGTAGGGTAGCCAGCCTTTCGGTGTTCTACAGGTTGCATTTTGGAGAGTGTGCGCGGGAATTGCATGACTTGATTCCGTCATCACCTTTCCACCATAGGACATCCCGTCGTACGGCGAGTATGGTGGATACTCGTTGTCGAAACTACTACGGTCCGGACTAAGCGTTTCGCCTCGTCATTTTATACCGCGAACAACAAGGGACTGGAATAACTTGCCTGCTGCGGTCTTCCCGAGCAACTATAATGTGGGCGTCTTCAAGGCTAGAGTGAATAGGCTCTTAATAAACTAGTGCGCCTCAACATCTAAGATTGCATCACTGCTTACCATCAGGTGGGATCGCAGTAAAGCAATCGTTTATATTATAAAAAAAAAAACATAATTTCTACAGAAACAGGTATATTAAATTGTGTGCTTTGAAAATAGCAAAGTGAAAGTCAGTCAGGACAAGTTAATAAATGTATAGATAGATAAACATATTTACCTATAGCAGAGCTAATTTCATCAGCTCCGTTTTCAATTTGCTGGGCCAATTCTTTTATTTTTGCGTTAGCAGCTTCTGTTTCACTTGCCACTCCTTGGATCTTTTCCGCTAAGCTTGCCACTGCATCTGTAAGCACATTATTACCGGGAGATTCACTTGAGTCTTCGTCAAGTGTTTGGCCCGTTGTACTTAGCGCTTCCACTAATAATTTCAGTATGTCTTCGGACTTGACTGCTCCTTCTGTTGTTTCATTAACTTTTTCATCTAACTCGGCAAAGGCTTTCAAAGCCTCGTCATTCTCATCACCATCACTAGAAACCAAGCCACTATTCACAGCCTCTTGTAGAGCTTTGGAATATTTCAGCACAGCGGCTTTCGTGGCTGCTGTCGCTTTGTTCGAGTTATTCTTTTTTAATTTTTCTAGTTTAGCCTTTTTCTCTGCTTCGACTTTTTTTAGCGCTGCTACTTGCTTCTTCGCTACATTTAATGCATTTTTTTTGGACTGTTGTTCCTGTTGAAGTATTCTCAAAAACCGATCTCTTTTTCCTTTTGGTATTTTGTTTAAAGTTTCTGTTAGCTGCTTATAGGACTTTTCCAACTTTGCAACTTTTTTCTCAGCTGCGGACCTTTTTAATTCTGCGGCTTTGACTTCATTTTCAGTCTTCTTCACCCCATCATCATTATTGACGGGCGTTGTAACTTCTTCCAAAGCTGTATCCAGTGTTTCACCTACATCTGAAAACAATAGTTTCTTGTTAACCATAGATAATGTTCCTTGTAATATCGGTTAATAATATAGTATTAAGTATTAGTTATGTATTTGGTTTCCATAGTACAAGTTCTGCTTAGCTTGGGGTCAGGGGGGCAATTCCACTAACCACTGAACCGTTACCAAAGCGCAACAGAACCAAAACTTTGCCGCCTTATTGCATTATATTAAACACATAACGATCCAGCAGCAGCGCCGTTTCAGTTATGGTTGACATTTGATCGTAAGGTCACATCAAAATGTTTGGAGATGGTATTCTGTTAATTCAGGATTCAGCAGTCAAAGAAGATAAACTTGACATGATTTGAATTCCACTGATTATAAATTATTTATTACTAAATGGGAACTATATCGAACTACAGTTCCTAGAGAATGCGATTTTTATAAATTGTCAAACTTTGATGAGACACGAATCGTAACTAAACCCTTACCGCACCAAAATCTATATCCGAAGGTTGTTCAAGAAATAAAAACCCGGCGATATTTTAGTAACTACCTAAGTAGGTTAGTCTCAGTCGTCTTCCCCTTGTCAGAAAGAGATAATTGTTTATCATACATCAAACTCTCGCTTAAACGTACGTTCGCGTCGTGGCCAGGCGTAGGACGGACGGACTGAGTTCACTCTCCCCCCTTATTCAGCTTATACAAACTTCGTCGGCGCGCCGCTTCACGGAGGCCTCGGAGAGCTTACCTCTCACGTGAGTAGTATTAGCGTAGGAAGCGACAGAAATAGAACATAGGAGAAACATCCTCGAGTTAGTGTAATTTTCCTTACAGAATCGAACCCCTGATCAGCTTGAGTTTGTATTGCCGCGCAGGCGTCGGTAAAACGAATCTACCTCATTATTATATAATATCATTGTGTGGAACTATGGTGGATGTCAGTAAATCAGAAGTTTATTTGAGAGATGCTACCAACCGAGATGCTAGCTTCACACACGTTGTACTTAGTACCTAAAATAAGAGGAATAAATAATCGAATCTTTTTTTGACATCACACAATTTCGGGTTAACTCATTTAATTATTTTCTTTTGTTTTTCTCCGGTTTTCATATGACCACGGCTATACTCTGAACAGCCCTATGTATTAGTATAAAATACATTCATGTATGATACGTGTAAGTTGTATATTTATTAGACAATAATAGTTTCAGATGACAATATTTTAAATAAGGTAAAGCGGCTCTGCTTTACATTTTCTTTTTATTGAAGTGAAACTTCTTTTGTGTATGTACGCGTGTGTATGTACGCGTGTGTATGTGCCGTGTTTTATTTAAATTCGTTGGTTAGTTTTTCCGTGAATGACTCCTCACAAACTTTCGCGTTTATAATATGAGTAGGATATTATAATAGTATTCTAAACATGACCTTTTATTAAAAGTTCAACTTACCCGGTTCGTTATCCACTGAATCCGTATCCTGCAAATAGAAAAGATCTAAACATGTGTTTTAAACATTATTTTCTAAGATTTTTTTGTTTTTATACCACATGGGCCGACAAACAAATGTTTGCAAGACTTTTATCGTACAAAAAGAATGTATCCGTGCCATATGTGGAGTGGGTCCTGTGAAATCGTGCAAGCCACTATTGAAAAGACTAAATCTACTCACACTCGCCTGTTCTTACATCTTTCAAGCCGGAGTTTTCGTTAAAGAGAATACACACTTGTTCAATCAGTATAGGAACAATGAAAACTCTATGCTAAGAAAAAGAGACCCAACCAGACTTGTGTTACCTATCTGTAAAACTACGTCATACCAAAAAAATTGCTACATTATGTGTATAAAAATATTTAATAAGCTACCTAAAGACATAAGAGAATTAAAATTAACAAACTTTAAAACAACACTGTACAAATGGTTAAGTGAGAAGTGTTTCTACAGCCTCAATGAATTTATTTTAGAAGTAATTGACATGGTGGTTTCTTTCTGGTATTATTATTACTTCTTTTTCCTTTCTCTTTATTAATTTTATTTTGACGCGCTGAGGTTTAACGGTATTATTCTAATTAAATTTTATTCAATACAATTATATAACTGAACTGACTTAAAATTAACACTAATGTTATATGTATTTGCATGCCTACAGTAGTGAATGCGAAACATATAGCTCTCAATTAATCGTCGACATCTTTCTGTACCTTGTTTCTGGCTAAAACTTTCATTTCATTTCATTTCAACAGACTGATGGTTCACCTTATGTTATGCGGTCACCGCCGCTTATAGACATTTAAAACACCAGGGGCATTGCCAAAGCGTTGTCAACCCTGAGGCCCGAAGTTGTTAAGTCTCATGTGCCTTTAGTTTCACCGCCCCCTTTACCTTTCTAACCTAATATGTATGGAAAGTAAAAAATAAAATCATATGGGTTTTACAACCAGCCTGAAACCACTCACCACCGAAGGAACCGTGTCTTCAATATTCTGTTCCAAATTCCCCTGTTTGAGTTTTTCTAGGTTAGCTCTTTTCTTTGCTTCATCTTTTTTTAGTGCTTCTACATGGTGTTTCGCTGCAGCTGCTTGTTTTGCTACGTACTGTTGGTTCCTGAGCAATATTTGCTTTAGTTTGTTTGGAGTACCATTAGAAGAATTTGGTAATATTTTTAATTTATCTTCTAGCTCCTTTGAGGACTTTGCCAGCTTTGCAGCTTCTTTCTCAGCTGCGGCCGTTTTTAACGCTGCGGCCTTTACTTGTTCTTCAGCCTTTTCCACCGCATCATCATTATTGAGACCCGTATCTTGTTCAACCTTTTTCACAACTGTATCCAGTGTTTCACCTACATCTGAAAACAATAGTTTCTTGTTAACCTTAGGTAATATTCCTTGTAATATCAGTAGCTAATAGTTGGGCTGTGTGTGCGCCAACTTTCAATACGATCAGAGCAGTCGCTAAGACTTGAAAGTGTAACAAACAACTCACTATCACATTTTTAATATTAGTTTGAATTTTCTCACGATTCACAGACGCATGCCGGGAACGGCTAGTGATATCATAAACAAGCTATTCCCCGTGATTTCATCCACGTATTACATTTTCCCGTGATAAAAAGCCAATATGTTGTGTTAGCGCATACACTTGAATGTGCCAAGTTTCAAACAAATCTATTTGGTAGTATTTGGGTGAAAATGAAACAAATGCATCCATCCTCACATACCTCGGCTTTTATATTGTTAATAGTATATTATAATAATATTCTAAACATAATCTTTTATTAAATGTTTAACTTACTCTCTGTCTCTTTTGCAACGGCATCCTGTAAATAAAAAAGATCTAAAAATGTGATTTTAACATAATTTTCTATATGACAATTTCTTTTTATACTACATGGGCCGACAGACAGGCTGGCGGTCCACCTGGTGATTATTATTATTAAGCGGTCACCGGTGCCTGAGGATATTGGAAACACAAAGGACGTCGCCAATGCGTTGTCGACACTGAGACGTGAAGTTGTTAAGTCTCATGTGCCTATAATTTCACCAGCCTCACCTTTCTTTCCGTATATATATATGGAAAGGTAAAAAATGAGTGGGTTCCTCTATCTCTGGCCTGGGCTTCGATTCTGTAAGGAAAATGACACTAGCTCGAGGATGTTTCGTCGCGGCCTCTATACTCTGTCTCTTTCGCTAACTACGCAATCACGTGAGAGGTAAGCTCTCCGAGGCCTCCGTACAGTGGCTCGCCGACGAAGTTTGTATTAGCTGCATAAGGGGGCTGAAACCACTCACCTCGACAACCGCAACATCGTTACCCACTTTCGAATTTTTGATTTTTTCTAGGTTAGCTCTTTTATTCGCTTCGACTTTTTTCAGATTTGTTACTTTTCTCTTCGCTGCAGCTGCTTTTCTTATTGCAGCCTGTTGTTGCAGTACAAGTGCATACCTCCGTTTGCCTAGTGCTTTAGAGTTTCCGATTTTTTTTAACTGATCTTTTAAGTTATCAACTTCTTTTGTCAGCCCTGCGGCTTCTTTCTCAGCTGCGGCTGTGTTTGATGCTGCGGCCTCAACCTCTTTTTCAGCCTTTGCTACCGCTTCATTGGTACCCGTAGCGGTATCAACTGTTTCCGAAGCTACTTCCAGTACATCGCCTAAACCTGAAAACAATAGTTTTTCGTTAATCATAATATTCCTTGTAATATAACAAAAAAATGTTGTAATATGTATAATAGATTACTTTTATTTACATAAATTTAAGATTGATCATGTTTAATAGGAAAGGGAACTGATTTCTGTAACACAAGTATGTATGCCTAGCTCAGAAATCAGAGACTGCATTTAAATTGTGAAAGTTTATTTAGGTGAATAAATTTATTATTATTATATATGTAGTATTTACAAGTTATCTGGTTCCCATAATACAAGTTCCGCTTAGTTTGGGATCAGGTGCCCGTGTATGACCCATAATGTAAATAGCCATAGTGTAGTTTTTTTTTTTTTGTTAATATTCTCTAATTTTGATTATGAATAATTGTTAAAAGTTGGTTTTGTAATTTTTTTTTTGTATTCTTGATATCTCGATATGTAGTCTACTGTAAATGGCGTGCATACCTGTAAGTGACGCATTTACACTGTACTTAAATTATGAATTATTATGTCACTAATAATTAATTGTAAATATGTCGTTGGTTTGGCTTATGAATAAAAAAAAAAAATAATAATGTGAAAGACTATCAAACATCCATATATGATTCCACAAAAAGTTTCACAATGTTATTGTTACTACGAAATTATAATAATATTTTTAACAAAGCCTTCTTTTGAATGTTTTGTAACTTACCCTGTGATTCTGCTAGATTGTAAGTTGAAATGGCCTGTAAATAGAAAAGTTATAAAGCTGTGTTTTTAATACTAGTTGTATATAGAAATAGTAGTGATCGGGTTAAGCGGGGACCTTCCCTTATATAATAAGCTTTTCTATCCCTTCACAAACGTCCCGTATCCTCGGCAAACCCTTTCCTTAGAGGACCACACATGACGTCGAGGTGGCTTATGATTCAATAAATGACCAACTAAGAATATTACGGTATTACGTCCGCCATATAGAATTTAGAATGACGTCACTTAGGTAACCATGCAAAGTCACTCGCAATGGGGGAGCTGGTCTGAAATACAGTTGCAAGATTTGCCCCAAACATTCTAACAGGTGAAGTTAAATATAAGTCAAAATGTTTGTCATGAAGGTGGTTTATGGAATAATTAATCGTCATATTGCCACGTCCGCCATTTTGGATTACGAATGAGCTCACTTTGACAAAAATGCGTAGTCACCAAAAAAAATTCATGGTAAAATTTCAGCTCAGTCGGAAAACGGGAAGTGGGTTAAATCTTATTTGCAACATCTTATTACAGACCGGCGGACTACAGGACAGATGAAACTAAATAACTATTAGATTATACAAAAACAAATATCTAGTTTCTAATTCCACTGGTTCTTCTTCTCAGTCAAGTCACAAACAGAAAGTGAGTCTTTCTGTCCGGCGAGGTAACACGTCCTGAAGATGCTTCGTGTAGAAGCGATACACGTGTCGATTTCCTGTTTAGTTTCCTAGTTTGGGACTTGACAGAGAAGGAGATCCAGCGGAGTTAGTTACTAGATATTTGTATTTGTATAATCTGACAATCGATATCCGCAAGGTCACGTCTGAGTCAATTAGTTAAATAACAATATATAGGGGCGGCAATGCTCCCCACATGTCACGTTGGGACATAAAATATCTTCAGTAGAATGTGGGTCTCAATGCACACTTACCAACTCACCTCTACCTAACTCTTGGGGGACAATTAACAATGGTAAATACACGTTTATTTAACAGCCCTGTAAAAGCTTTCTTTAATAATTAATAAATAACTTACGAACAGCACGACCAACGCCGAAAGGAACTTCATGATTGGTTATTCAATCACTGGATCTGATAAAATCTGATATATTTGCCAAAATGTGCTTCTCTTTTATACTCATTTTATTCAGACGTCATTATCAGCGATCCGTTAGAAAATTACAAAACCGCCGCTAAAAATGTACTTCATTGCATACAATATAATGGGTCAATTAGCACGATGAGAGACCCCGACTGTCTCACCACAGGCTGTGGGTTCGATCCTCTCCCAGGACCAAACCTTTGTTTGCATGAACATGGACAGGCATGTTCTGTGTTTGGAGTGTGAGTATGTACTTAAAAAATTGTTTGTATTTACGTAGAACAAGCTCTGCTTAGTTTGGGATCAGATATCCGTATGTGAAGAATGACCCTAGACATCTTCGGGGTAGCCAGCGAAACCGGGTAACCAGGGTATCGTTCAGCTAAAAAGTACGTAGAAGTTTAGAAGTAGAGCTCGTAGTGCATCGTTCGTCCGGGGTAATACTACCGCCATACCCATTTCCGGCGTGCAGCAGTAGTGCCCTTGTATAACAGTGATTTGGCAAGTAAGGCAGGTGACATTACAGGTACATAAGACTTCTCCCGAGCCTGAACATTACATTGTAGTTAAAGTTGGCAACACACCAATCCTTCTTTGGCGATATCTTTGATCACCCACGCTAGAATCTTATATCGCACTATCGAAGTTTTCTTAGCAGTCATCAACAGTTGGACCGCTGCCCCCACTCGGTGGCACGATCACCTCGCCTGGCGGAAGATCTTCTCTTTTAGATGGAGGTGTCTCATACCTCGCTGTTCCATACAACCAATTATATCCTCAACCATTCTATTTCTAGCGGTGTTTTTCCTAATTACTGGAAAGATGCTCAAATTATCCCTTTGCCCAAAAAATCCTAGAACGTCTCATTCACAATCAACTGAATTCATTCCTTCACAAGTATAGACTTCTGAATCCCTTCCAATCCGGTTATCGTCCTGGTCATAGCACTGTCACTGCCCTGGTAAATATTACGGATGACATTAGGCTAGGGATGGATAATGGGAAGTTGACGGTACTTGCATTGCTGGATTTTAGCAATGCTTTTAATACCGTTGACTTTGATATCCTGCTTGGTGTACTTAGTTCGTTTAACATATCTCCGACGGCAATTGATTGGTTTCATAGTGACCTGTACGGTCGCCGACAGCGTATCTGTATTGAAGATAAATTATCTTCATGGAGCAATCCGGCTGCTGGTGTACCCCAGGGTGGCGTTTTATCCCCACTACTTTTCGCATTATTCATCAATACAATATCTCAGCGACTTCTTTCTTCTTACCACCTTTACGCAGATGATCTTCAGGTTTACTCACAAGCTTCGCTTGGACTGTTGGCGCAAGCCATTGATAGCATTAATTATGATCTGGTCCAAATTTCAGAGTGGAGCAAAGCTTATGGACTGACGGTTAATCCCAATAAGACCCAAGTTATCATCATAGGCGGTTCAAAAATGAGTTCCAGAATTAACTGGACGCAACTCCCACAAGTTGTCTTTGATGGAATTCAGATTCCTCTTAGCAACAAAGTGAAGAACTTGGGGATTTACATGGACAAGCACTTGTCGTGGGGCCCACAACTGCAAGAGACAAGTCTTAAACTCTACGGTTCGGCTTGATCCTTAAGAAGACTTCGCAACTTCTTACCCACTGCCACAAAAATTGCGCTAGCAAAATCTCTTCTTCTTCCCATACTTGACTACGCCGATGCCAACTATCTTGATCTCACTAAGGAGCAATTCGACAAGCTTGAGCGACTTCAAAACTTTTGTATAAGATTCATATTTGGCCTACGCAAGTATGATCATGTTTCAGAATTTCGCACTAAACTCAAGTGGCCCCCAATACGCCTTCGTCGGAATGCTCATATTCTTTCTTTCCTTTTAATATTCTTTTTAATCCCACTTCTCCCGTTTATCTTAAAGAACGTTTTGAGTTCATGCGTGACACACATTCATTTTCCTTGAGGTCATCAGAAAACCTGAAACTAAAAATGCCTGCGCATTCTACTATTTATTTATTTATTTATTTATCCTCACTTACAACTACTTTTACAGGATACTTACCTAATACAGTAGTGTCGACAACTTATTTTCTATATTTTCAATATATTATATTTTTCTGTAGCATAATATTTTGGTAGCTATCTTTGTGAATTCACTCAGAGTACAGTGGAATATGTCAATCTCAGTAGCAATTAGATTGAGAGTGCGAAGTGCGCGAGTCAGCGGCGCCTCTTTAAGTAAGTTAGTACGCGCACGCGGCACTGCCAGGAGCTCTGGCTGCCGGCGTCGCCATACGTACTTGTCCGGGACACATAGTCCTATATGACCCAATATGACACCGTTTTCGACTCTGCCTTTCAAAATTTTAAAAAGATATGAGACGAGTGCTCGGTCCCTCCTAACGCTTAATTCATTGTATCCGACCATTCCTAAAATTCTTTGACCACTCAGTTACTGTACAGGCTGTTCGCTTGTGGAATGCTTTACCTGAGACTGTGAGACGTGCTCTGACACTGGCTACATTTAAGAGTATGGTCAAAGAACATTATCTTGCTCTATAGTCGTTACATAGCTGTCCTTTTATATTATTATATTATTGATTAATTATATATTATTTACATAAGTATATATACATATATATTAATATATTTTTATATTGTGGTATGTACGAGTATATACGTATATAATTTATTTATGATCGTATAGAAGTATTATTTATAGTATACCATTGCAATATTGTTCTATATGTATTTAGTAAACTGCTAACTACCCTTTACATTTTCCTATGTAATTCTTTTCATCCAATGGTTGTCTGGAAGAAATTGCTTTTTAGCGATAAGACCGCCAATTGTACCTTTATTTAAGAATCAACTTCTGTACCTACTTCTTTCAGTGTATAATAAAGTATATTTATTATTATTATTATTATATACGGAATCTGATGCTCAATAAAAAATCCAACATTTGAACAGATGGTGCTGTAAATGTAATGGTTATTAAATTCTTGAATTTCATTGGTTATTGTCGTCGACAATTTACATTGTAATATTTGGTGAATAGAATTGGAATCTTTTTGTCTTTAAATACATATTTATTTAAGACTAGTTATGCTGCGAGGCTTTAACCGCATTCTTTAGGGAATTTTATAATTTAATAATGATGGCCTTCTGCTAGAAGTTCTAGAAGTAATAAAGCTCTTAATGTAGAGTTCGTCCGGGCGACTACCCGTGCCTTCAACTGCACATTGGCAAAGCACCTGATGTTGCAAATGTACATAGGCGATGGCAACCGCTTACCATCAGAAAGGTCGACTGCCTAGTTTTCGGCATATTTGACATTAAAAGAAGAAAGTTACTGGAATTAAATTTATTGGCATCGATTATTTCTACACAACATTTCGGCCAGAACTTGGAGTTCGGTATTTGAAGCCAAAAGATTCTATTGGTGTTGTTGTTGAATCAGCTATCGGATGGATTGTCGTCGTTGTTACCTGGAAAATTATTTTTTTGGCCTCAGTGTTTGGTCGACCTGTCTCTGTCAAATATTCTTTTTTTCAAGACCGCATGCACGGAGGTATCATGAAATAAAGGTCATATAAGTACCCAGGTTTGGAATACCTTGAAACTTTGAAACAATCAAACCTCTGAGGGCTGGAGAGCTAGTTCTGGATCACACTGGAGATTTGCGAGCGAGTTCAAAGCGAGCTGAGTGCGCAGCTAACATAATGTAGCTCGCGGCAAATATGACGCGAAGAAATGGGAAGAAGTGGGGCGGGGCAGGCTGTTCGTCCAGCTTGCTGCTCGCCCACTGTGTCATCGCCTCGCTTTGGTCTCGCTAGCAAATGGCCAGTGTGATAACGCTCTAAGTCAACAACGTACACAATCAAGAGAGCCGAGAGAGAGAGATACGGCCGATTATACCGCATATTTTGCCAATTACAAAGAAGTCGGCGTGTGGTTACAGCTGTTCTTGTACCAGTTCCTTTCTAAGCTTTGTGTTCATAAAATAAATAACACGTTGTCAGAGCTGGAAATAAAATAAGCTAACCTCGTGTACAGCAACATGTTCAGTTGTACTTGTTAAATGTTTTTTATCGTATTCACCACCACCAAATGCTTGCATTGTGGATTTCGCTGGAGACTCATCTGGTCCCATGCTCTTTATTATTGAATGTATTGCATGCCTGCAAAAAAGGCCTTAGATTATGTAAAAAAAAATGGTGTTGTGGGACACCAGATAGGAACGAAGTTCTCTATTATCACTACATAGTATAAAACAAAGTCACTTTCTCTGTCCCTATATCCCTATGTATGCTTAAATGTTTCAAACGAAGCAACGGATTTTGATGCGGTTTTTTTTAATAGATAGAGTGATTGAAGAGGAAGGTTTATATGTATTAGTATCTGCATTGCACCTTTTTTATTTTAATTTTTACGAGTGGAAATGGTTTGCGCATACCACCACGCTAGGGCAGGCTCGGTGGTTATGTGGGACTCTCTCCCTGACCCCTTCCCCTGCGGGAAAGAACCGGGGAGCCTACCCACTAAAACCCCTCGAGTTCCTTCTCCACCGTTGACGGGGCTGCGGAATCAGACGAGTCCTACGACCGCCTGCCCCTTCGGCGTCGCTCGCCCTTTCAAGGCTCTGCCGGTTTCCCAGCCCTTCTCCACATAGACGACGCCTGAGCGCCGCTGGGTTGTTTAGTGGGTAAACCGGGCCACTGGGGCCCGGGAGTCCCCCCCCCCCAATGGGGGGAATTCGAAATGCATTTTTCCCAGCGTAAAAAAAAATGAATGTCTTGGCAATAATAAATAGCACAAAAGTTACAACTTTTGCTCTTAATTTTTCGTTTAGCCCCCTTTCGCAACGCGCGATAAGGAACTTCGTTCCATCAAAAATCTAGTAACTAATTCAGCTGGATCTCTAAGCCGCGGGGGACAGTTAGTAATCGATAAATAAAAAACTGAATTTGAGGCTACATTGCCTCTTTGTATGACTATGCTTAGCCTCTTATCGGGATACAAGCCAGTCCTCTCACCACCGGATTTAGTCTGTATTATTTAAACAGATATAAATGGAGAAGATTTCTAAGAGCCTCTGAAAGGCTTCAAATAGGCCTTCACAGGCACTTATGAATGGTCAGACTCTAACACCGGTTCGGAAGGATGCTTTTACTGAGAAGAGCCGACAATAAACTCAGCAATTCCGCATTAAAATAAGATTTTGTATATAAAGATGTGTCCTGCTGGATCGATCGCTACACCCAAGCATTGTCGTCATTAAATTAATCGCTTATGTTATATAAAGCCTTTTTTACTGAAACAGTCTTAATTCTTTCCTTAAATGTTTGTAATGTCAAATTATTTTTTTCAGCAGGGATTTTATTATAGATGCGTGCACAAAGTCCTATATTTTTTATTCAATTTCCTGCCTTCTTCCCTTCTTAAACTTAATAATAATCAATCACTCCAAGAACTTACCCAGCATATTCAAAAGCTAAGTCAATGATAGAATTTCTTTCGACCACACTTAATTTTAATGCAAGTTTGTAATAGCTATCAAGAGTTTTGATAGGAGACCTCTCCGTTTGTTCCCCTTCCTTTTCTTCCCCTTCCCCTTCCTTATCCTCCTCCCCTTGCCGCCGTTGGGGAAGGTGGTGATTAGGGAAGAACCTGCCGAGAAGATTATACAAAACAAATATCTAGGAACTCATTCCGCTGGATCTCCTTCTCTGTCATGTCCCAAACAAAGAAACTCGACAGGAAATCGCCACGTGTTTCGCTTCTATACGAAGCATCTTCAGGACGTATTAGACCCGCTGTCACTGACCCGACCGCCGGACACTGTCTTACACATAATCTTACAATGGATTTCCGCAAGGTTACGGCTGAGTCAATTAGTTTCTCGCTTTGTTTAGTTTCTTCTTGAGAAGAAATTTGATGTATCCTAGAAAATTTAGGCAATGATACCTCAGTTGGTTGTATGGTCGAGGATTCGAATTCCACAATGACCTTGAGTAATTGGTAATGGAAAATATCGTGAGGAAACTATAGCTCAGATTACTTTGTAGTACCCCAGGCTGGCTACTACCCCCAAGTACCCGGTGGGCGCAGTTACACTGAGTGCCAGTTTCCTTCTAGGCTTTTTACCACCTCTGATCAGTTTATCACTTCCAGGATGAGTTTATGGTCAAAGTCAAGGCTGATTCATAGTAAAAAACAAACATTCTATATACCAGGCATGGTGGTTACCCTGGCTGCCACGCCATAGGTCATGAGCTTGTTTTATATCTAGGATATTTGTGTGTGCAGGAATACACACAACAAAAAAACAATTGTGTTCATTTTGAAAACTTAAGATATATACTGGTTATGATAAAAAAAAAATATTTCTGTATTTTCAAATAATTTAAAAATGGTTAACATTGTTGTTACATGGTTAATATTTTAAAATTTTACCGAGCGAACGCAATCTTTTTTTTGTGTGTATTTAGCGCTACCCCAATCATTTTAGTTTTAATTACCTGGCAACATGTTTTGTGATAGCAGTCACCGTTTCAGCATCACTTGTTTCTTTATCATACATATCCTCGAGCCGTGTCGCAATTTTATTGTCGAAATACATCATTGTTTTGCGACTCAGATCTTTTATATGTTCCTTCAATTCTTTAAGCTAGAACGAATAAAGTACAAGCTTATGACCAAAGTCACGCATAAGTATCCAACCAACGGTGTTGCCAATTTGTAATGATCTATTTGCTCTTAGATTTTAACATTTAATATTTTCTCGACATACCTAATATGTAAAACTTAAAATTTTTTATTTTATACGGGATTGCGGTTGACCTCAATCTCACCTGATGGTAAGTGAAGATGAGGCCGAAGATGAAGCTCGCTTTCCCGTTAGTAGCCTATGTTGTATGTATCTTGGAACACAGACGAGGGGAGAGAATTCCAATCTTTAGATGTGCGCATGAGGAAGGAAGCTGCGTGGTGGAGGCTGGTTATCCATAACACAGGTATCGGGTTAGTTTGGATACCAGTTTCTCCTACAAACTATAAAAGGCTGAACTAATCTCTGTTGTCAAAGTTTTTAGTTCTATGTTATACTAGTTTGTAAGGAGAAAGAGAATAAATTTATTACTATTATTATTATTATTATTATCTACACTAATATAATGGTAAAGTATGTAAGTTTTGTTGGAATTATCAGTAGGGTCGGTGGCTAGAAACCCTGACTGCCACATCGCAGGTGGGTCCGAGTCTCACCCAGGCCAAACATGTGTCCATGAAAATGTGTGTTTGGTCTGTGTCTGGCTCTAATATATCTAATTATCTATCTGCATTTAGAAACACAAAATTGTGTAGTATATCAGTTATCTGGTTTCCAAAGTACGAGCTCTGCTTAGTATGGGATCAGTGCACTAAGCTCCAACTTCAAACATAGCGTCATCGTATCGAGTGCGCCAAAAAGCAATTCAATGGAAATTTGAACATTGCGCAACGTCATGGTGTGCGCGATGTGCAACTTTACATACAAATCAGCTTTTTGGTGCACTTGATACGAAGACGCTATGCTTGCGATAGACGTTCGTGCTAGGGGCACTGATGGCCCTGCGTAAAGAATGTTGTAGGATATTAGGGCAGGAGATAGGGCCTTGGCTGGTAGAAAGCTGCACAAATCTTGTGTGGCTTTGTTATAACTTCGGGATAAATTGGGGAACATGAGGGACAGCTAGTAAAAATATATTAGACGTACGCTATCTTGAAGTATTTTGAGGTAGTCAGGAGACTTTCTGAATCGGACTAAAACTGAATTAAAGTCTTCACCGTATAATTTGACCGCTTCGGATTCAATGTCATATTTCCGAGAATTCACCACACCTAATAACACTGGAAGAAATTCTAATTCCACTTAGTTTGCTGATGAAAAATAAAATATGTAACTATAATAATTTTAGTACATAATATGTAAATAGAGTTAAGTACCTTAATTAAATATATAATAGTTATTGTTAACGAGCGTATCTTGCCAACAAGCTATATAGCTTGGCAAGGAAAATTGTATGTGTATTTTGTTATTTTTTACTTTGATATAAATGATTTAAAAAAAAAAAAAAAATAATAATATGAAAAAATTTAAATCGAATCAACGACAAAAATTGGTTGAACACAAACAGACAGACGGTCCACCTGATGGTAAGTGGTCACCGCCGCCTATGGACATTTGCAAGACCAGGGATATGCGTCGTCGATCCTAAGACCGACCCCCTTACTCTATGGAGGAGCGAGGTATGGGACTTCTACATTTAAAATGGAAGATCTCTCAGGTTAGATCATCATGCGTGGGGACCGCGGTCCAACTGTTGATGTTGGAAGCTTGTATATTTAGTCAAATTCTGAGAAAACTTCGATATCGCGATGTAGGATTCTCGCGTGTCTATTCTTTCATAGATGACGCCACATCACTGTGGTGCGGGCGATGCAGGATTCTTGCTTGCGTGTGCTTAGTTGTCGCCACATCACTGTGGTGCGGGCGATGCAGGATTCTTGCATGCGTGTGCTTAGATGTCGCCACATCACTGTGGTGCGGGCGATGCAGGATTCTTGCATGCGTCTGCTTAGATGTCGCCACATCACTGTGGTGCGGGCGATGCAGGATTCTTGCATGTCTGTACTTAGATGTCGCCGCACCTTTCTTACCAAAATTTACGCTGATAAGATACACAGTAATACAAGTGCACTACTGCTTCTCGGTGGAAGTGGGTATGGTAGTACTTCCCCGGATAAACTCTGCACCAAGAGCTCTACTATCAAAATGCATTAAAGTTCATTTTGCTATGATTTTCTTAGCTATCAAAACGGGACATTTAGATCTGACTTTAATGAAGTTAAAACTAGTTTATTGTAACTTCTAACGGCCGAATTGTTATTAAAATACCATTGAAAAAAGGTATTTATTGTTTTTGAAATTAGGATCGAATACTGGTTAATTGTATGATAATATAGATATAAAATTAAACAAAACTAAATATCTAGTAGCTAATTCCGCTGGATCTCTTTCTCTGTCAAGTTCCAAACAAGCAAACTCAAAAGGAAATCGACACGTGTTTTGCTTGTACATGAAGCATCTTCAGGACGTATTAGACCCGCTGTCACTGACTCGACGCACTACCACCGCAGACTAATACCTTGCTTTGATACAAAAATAATATTAAAATTTGACTCACCAGTAAAACACAATATTTTGGTAAACATGTTTGGTAAAGCATATTTTCTCTTATTCATAAAAAATCTATTAAACCATGCGTTTTATTGCATGCTTATCCGATCAATATTTCATCGCTTTAAATTATTTCTTAATAACTTTCCCCGTGATTTTACCCGCGTCTGTATTATCAGGTTTTTCCGGGATAAAATTAGCCTATATGTTATTCCAGGATATGTTCTATTTATATGCCAAGTTGCATTTAAATCCGTTTTGTAGTTTTTGTGTGTAACATACATCCATTCATACAAATTTTCTTTCTTTCTCATCTATATATATAAAAATGAATCCCTATTTCCCTTGGTCACGGCATCACGCATGGACGGCTGGACCGATTTCGCTAATTCTTTTTGAAGTAAAACTTCTTAAGGCGCGACTAGGGAGTAACTCAGATTTTTTTTCTGACGGAAGTAACGTTCTGAAAAATAATGTATAGTTTATTTATGGGAGTAGTCCTACTATGCTTTGTGCGTGTATAATATGTATATAATTTTCAGTCTTATATTATAATAATAGTTATTGCATTAGTTCATTTTAGTTTATATTCTGTTACTTAAAAGTAATTATATTGACGTTTTAATTGTTTTCTTCTGACGTCCGTTTTTTCTCATCATATACTCTAATGGCTATAGAAGGCAAACTTAAAATAAGGATCTAATTCACGTGTAGCTAGCTATACACATATATGTATGGGTAACACTGCGAATATACAATTGCTGTATAAGTTACATTATGCATTGTTTACATGAATAACGTGCAGTTGGCCGAAAATATTAAAACCTCATATTTTGTAATAAATAATTTATTAATACATTTTCTGACGATTGCGACATTCTATAATATTCAATAACAAGGTTATATCGACATGTACTGATCTAACCTTAAATGAAATGTCGGAGTCCCAGGAACCTTTTACTCTTTCTTGAATAAATAAAAATGTGATCTATCCATGAATATTTTTCGACTTCAATCAACAACGCGTTTTGGTACAACGATAGATGCTGTATTTTCAAGAAAAGTAGCAAATTTAGAAAGTAAAATTTACGTTTCACATTATAGTTACTACAAACCTATAATTTCATACATAAAGAATTATTATGACATTCAAGTATCTATTTCGAGTGAATTATATTAATATAACATTTGAATAGTCTTTGTAAAGCACATGAATAATAAATATAATTCAATTATAATATGATTAATCTTTTAATTTTATTAAGTTTTACTTCAATCGCGCGTAAAGGTTACACGCACATACTTTTTTTTGTTGTGTTTGTTATTGTCAGGAGACGGTTTTAACGAACGAAAAAATTAAGAAAGTTACGCGGAAAATTAGAAAATTTAAGAAAACCTAACGACCATATTAACTTTTATAATGTAACCTTATGGTATTTGACATAGATGTCAGTCGTTTGACAATATCGTCTAAAACAGGGAATGGGTCGGAATTATATTGATAAAAGAATAAATTTATCATTTCTTAGTGAATATTTCGCAGTCAAATAAACGCTATAATCTTGGTATTGTATTTCTATTAATGGCACCAATTCGGATTCTATATTCTTTGAAGACAGGACAACGTCTGCCGGGTCAGCTAGTTTACAACATTAGTAGGATTCTTCTGTACCTGTGTATACGATATATCAGTATATCCTCGTATGTCAGTGTATAACACAGCAAATGGCACATGAGACTTAACAACTTCACGTCTCAGGGTCGACAACGCATTGGCGATGCCCCTAGTGTTGCAAATGTCCATAGGCGGCGGTGGCGGTGTCCACTTACCATCAGGTGGACTGTCTGGTTGTTAGACCTGGTAGGTTAAGGCTGTAGTTAAGTTACTTTCAGCTCTTAGTAGCTCGAGTAGGAGCGCTCTTAGCGTTGAGTTCCTCCGGGGAAGTACTACCACCTTACCCATTTCTGCCGTGACGCAGTAGTGCACTTGTATTACTGTGTTTCGGTTAGAAAGGTAAGGGGGCCGGTGAAATTACAGGCACATGAGACTTAACAACTTCACGTCTCAGGGTCGACAACCCATTGGCGATGCCCTTAGTGTTGCAAATGTCCATAGGCGGCGGTGACCACTTACCATCAGGTGGACCGTCTGCTTGTTTGTCGGCCCATGTGGTATAAAAAAGATCTTAGCAGCATTAAAGCATTGTCTATGCAGAACAACGTCTGCCAAATCAGCTAGTATATTGATTTAAAAAAAAAAAACTAATTAAAACCTTCTGTTCAGTTTAGGGCCACGGATGGCACTAATGAAGGTGAAATTTAAAGTTACTGAAGCTACTGCCAGTTCGGAAGTCAGCCTATAACTAAGAACCGACAAGAAACTCGGCAAGATATATATTTTTTTTTATTTTTTATTTATTTATAGTATACTAATATTCCGGGACATTCTTTACATACTATCTATATACCATCATCATATACTACATACTCTTTTAGATATATTGATAGAACAAACAGACAAATTATTATTAATTAATAATTAAAGACATGTTCATGCACCTAAGTTTGTTCTTGGTATATTATTTTACCCGCGTTCCCGAGGGATATCACATTTTCCCGGGAGTAAAAGTAGCCTATATGTTATTCCAGGATATGTTCTATCTATGTGCCAAGTTTCATCCATATCCGTTTTGTAGTTTTGCGTGAAAGAGTAAGAAACATACTTACATACAAATCATTCCTCTTTATAATCTACTAGCTGCCCGGACAGACGTCGTTCTGTCGAAATAAGTCCATACAAAAATGCAGGAATTCGCTCGCAGCGCCACCTACCGGGTCCAATTGTGAATCTAAACCATCCAGGGCACCACCCAAACGCAAACAAAAAAAAACATTCCAATCGGTCCAGCCGTATTAAAAAAGAAGAAATAATTGAATTTCACGGTATTTCGTTTACTACAAAATAAATTTAATTTATACATTAGCCTCAATAACACGTGGTAATCATGATATTGAATTGTAGCTTATATGACACGTTCGTAGATTTACCATAGCAGCGCCATCTATTGATGACTTACTCAACCCAGTCGAAAGGTATCGACATCTCTTAGAATCATTTGGAGTTAACAGATAATTGTGACTGTCAAATAATAACAGACAAATAATTAGCAATAAATTAAAATTGCGACTATAATTTGAGATTTAAACTATCCTATCTCTCAAGTTGGATCGAACTGCACATGGTGTGCGAATTTTATTATAATCGGTTAAGTGGTTTAGGAGTCCATTGAGGACAAACATTGTGACACGAGATTTATATATATTAAGATATCTATACATATAAAAATGAATCCCTATTTCCCTTGGTCACGGCATCACGCATGTTGTGTTTGTTATTGTCAGGAGATGGTTCTTATGAAAGAAAACATTAAGAAAGTTGCGTCGAAAATTAGAAAACTTAACCACTTACTAGCGCTTTTGACATTATAAACTTTTTTTATTGTCAGTCGTTTGACAGCTGATGCGATTGACAGAATGCGCGCTGCAAATATCGTTTAAAATAGAGGCATGGGTCGGAATTATATTGATAAAATATTTAATTTATAATTTCTTATTGCACATTTCACAGTTGATTCAATCGGAAGATTCGAATTCAATATTCATTATTAAGACAGGACAACGTCTGTCGGGTCAGCTAGTATGTATATAAAAATGAATCCCTATTTCCCTTGGTCACGGCATCATGCATGGACGGCTGGACCGATTTCGCTAATTCTTTTTTTGTTGTGTTTGTTATTGTCAGGAGATGGTTCTTATGAAAGAAAACATTAAGAAAGTTGCGTGGAAAATTAGAAAATTTAAGAAAACATAACGACCATATTAACTTTTCTAATGTAACCTTACCGCTTTTGATAATATAAACTGTTATAGTGTAAAAAAATAAGAAAGCTGCGAGGAAAATTAAAAAGTATAAGAAATCTTCATGACCATGTCCTTGGTATTTTTTTTCATTAATGATACCAATTCGATTTAAATATTCATTGAGGACAGGACAACGTCTGCCGGGTCAGCTAGTATTAGTATAGATATCAAGGTTAGAGTGAATAGGCTCTTAATAAACTAGTGCGCCTCAACATCTAAGATTGCATCACTGCTTACCATCAGGTGGGATCGCAGTCAAGCATTAGTTTATATTATTTAAAAAAAAAAAAAAAAAAGATATAGATATGATCAGGAACTCGCATAAAATGAAACAGAAATTATTTATAGTTTATTTAGTCGTCATAAATACTTTTCTTACCAACAAGGGGTATTGGAGTTCTACCGAACCCGCTTCTACCGTAATTATCTCTGACGGCTTTAACATTTTTCGGTCTGTGATCATTTTGAACCATATATCGGTCCTGCTCTTTCTTAACGTGGTTGTTCTTTTTCGCCCAGTTCAATTTAGGTTTCTTCTCACTCCAGTTATCCCAGGAGTAATTTTTACCATAATCATCACTTTTCTTTCCTTTCTCCCGACTTTTATCACTGCTTTCATTGTGTTTGCTCTTTCCGGATCTTGAAATTGAGTTTTTATTGTTTTTGGAGCCACTTGGCACTTCGCTGCTCCATTTATTCTTAATATTGTCTTCACGGTCGTAGTTTGTGTGATAATTTGTTGTTTTCTTATTACTTTCTAAATTTTTGGGTATACCGACTTGACTCCAGTCATCTTCTTTATTCTTGACTTTAATTGATTTCCTTTTCTTTTCCCAGCTACCATACATATCTCTTTTTGTCGTTTCATTGTCTTCCCATCGGTTACTTTTAGATTTCCTCGTTTGACTCCAATCATCTTTATCTGTCCTCTCTTTTCCATCCCAGCGATGATTGTCTATGTTCCAGTTTTCGGGTGTAACATAATCTATCCATTCTTTCCTTGGCTTCTCTTTCTCTCTTGAATCGTTCTCTTTCGAATCTCTTCGTCTGTGCCAATCTTGAACGTCTCCTTTTCTATATCCTTCTAAGCTTTGAACTAATTCAGCTCTTTTTAAATTTGTACCGTCATCCCAATTTTCCACATCCTTGACCTTAAAGTCTTCGTGAAATACCTTTTTGTTTGTACCATCATCAGAAAAAGCTTTAACAAGTTTACCGTTTAGATTGTCTTTTATTGATTCTTCGAGTTGTTTTTCAAGTTCCCTTGTTGATTTTGCATCATCTTCATTGTAATTTTGTGTTTTTTCTCTTGAAACACCTGTGTAAATATTTATATTGTCAACTAGGAACTTGTACTTTAGTGGTGGTGGATTCAGATACTATAATTGGCTCGGATTGTATTGTCATTTGCTAAGCTTTTAGGGAAGCTATATTAAGGGTTATTCAAATTGGTCCAGCCGTTTTCATGCGTTTACCAACGACTGTTCGTTGGTAAACGCATGAAAACGTTCCTATTTTATTGAGAATATGGATATGATTACTGAATATTGTTTTTTTTTTTATGCCGAGAAAGCCGTCTAACTGATGGTAAGTAGTCACAGCCGAGAATAGACATTTGCAACGCCAGGTGTTGCCAATGCGTTGTTGCTGAGACGTGAAGTTAAGTCTCATGTGCCTGTAATGTCACCTTACCTTTCTAACTGAAACAAAGTACAAGTCCACTAGTGCTTCCTGCCAAATTTCCTACAGTTTAGATACTCACTGTCAATGTAAAATACAGCCTTCCGACTCTTAGAATTACGATCATTTTTTAATGTATCATTGTATTCACTAGAACTATTAACACTCGATAGATTGGAGTTACTGAAAGAAATGAACCAAATTAATATATTTTTTTTTATACAAAGTATCCTATGTTACTTCTAATATCTCCAAAAATATGTGTACAAAGTTTCATGATGATCGGTTTTCGCGTGAATGCGTAACAAACAAACTTACATTCACATTTATAATATTGGTAGGGATTATAGACTTTTTAATGACTCACTTTCTCAATTTCTTTTTAAACTTTTTCAAGACGTCCGGATTACTTATTATGTGTATTCTAACGTCATTATTAGAATTCTCGTCAAACTTAAAGCTCGCGTCATAATTCTTTTGGACTAAATGCATCAATTGTAAGATAGATTTCTTACGATCCTCGTACCCTGTATTGTAATAGTCCAAGTCAACTGTAAAAAAAAAAAATTAATAGGCAAAAGTAAGTAAGTTAGAATTGCAACGTAGTTCTGCCGAGAAAGTAGTTTTAAGAAATGATAGCTGTCTCCCGCGGTTTTACCCGCGTTCCCGAGGAATAAAAAGTAGCATATATGTTATTCCAGGATATGCTCTATGTGCCAAGTTTCATCCATATACAGTTAGTAGCATTTGCGTGAAAGAGTAACAAACATACATACATACAAATCTTTTTCCTCTTTATAATATAGCACCTGGATGCCCGGATTTTTTTTTTTTTGGTAAATTATGTAAAGTTGATTATTGGCTTAGTGTTGTTAACAACGCCATCTACCGGAGTAGCTTTAATGTTGTTGTGTCGTTAAAACAGTTAATGTCAGGAAGTCATTTTTGTCAGGTTATGTTTAAGTCAATGATCGATAAAATCATTGAAAACACGGATAAAACGACATTTTCTGAAAGTGAAACCTAGCTAGATCGATTTATCGCCCCCGGAAACCCCTGCATACGAAAATTTCATGAAAATCGTTGGAGCCGAGTTCCTAATTATATATTCTTTATAATTTAAAAGCTAAAATATTCGATAATAACCATATTTCATCCATATATAATATATAAAAGGAGAAGCTGACTGACCGACTGACATATCAACGCAGGGCCTAAACTATAAGGGTTACAAACTTGAAATTTTGCACAGGGATTCCTTTTATAACGTAGGGGAGCAATGAGAAATAATTTTTGAAAATTCACCTCTTAAGGAGATAAAACGGGGGTGCAAAGTTAGTATGGAACAACGTGTTTTGTTGTTCTGATCACCATCAAACTTGGCTTTTATATATATATCCTGGGACATTCTTTACACACGGTCATCTGGTCCCAAAGTAAGCAGAGCTTGTACTATGGAAACCAGATAACTGATTTACTACTTTTTTTTTCTAAATACATTATTACATAGATATTTCCACCCAGACACAGAACAAACAGACATGTTCATGCACACAAATGTTTGTCCTGGGTAGGAATCGAACCCGCGACCTTCGGTTTGGCAGTCAGAGCGTTAACCACCAAGCCAACTGGCCTGTCTATATCTGCTTATATTCTATAAAAGATTTAATTAAACACATGTTTAATCGTTTTTTAATATTCTTATATCCCTCGGGAACGTGAGTGAAACCACGGGGCATAGCAAGGATCTTTATGAATAGAGTAATTTGGAAATAGCACACGATATTAAAAATAACTACTAAATAGCCAAAATGTCAGATTAGATAAAATTTATTCAAAGTACTACTATTAAATCAATAAATAAACCTTAAATGAAGGGCCATAAAGTGAGTATTTCAATCAAAGTTAACCGCCCCCCCCCCCTAGTTAATGAATAAATAAATATCCCGGGACATTCTTTACACACGGCCATCTGATCCCAAACTAAGCAGAGCTTGTACTATGGAAACCAGATAACTGATATACTACACAATGTTGTGTTTCTAAATGCAGATAGATGATTAGATAAATTAAAGCCAGACACAGAACAGACAGACATGTTCATGGACACATGTTTGGCCTGGATGAGACTCGGACCCACCTGCGACGAAATAAGTACTTTTTATTTTCTAAATACATACTTATATAGATATTTACACCCAGAGACAGAGGAAATAGACATGTTCATTGACACAAATGTTTGTCCTGGGTGGGAAGTGAACCCTCCACCTGTGACTTGGCAGCCAGGGTCGCTAAATACCAAGCCAACTGACCTGTTTTTTTTTTTTTTTTTTTATACCACTTATACCGACATACAAGCAGACGGTCCACCTACGCCCTATGGACATTTGCAACACTAGGGGCATCGCCAATGCGTTGTCAACCCTGAGACGTGAAGTTGTTAAGTCTCATGTGCCTGTAATTTCACCGGCCCCCTTACCTTTCTAACCGAAACACAGTAATACAAGTGCACTACTGCTTCACGGCGGAAATGGGTAAGGTGGTAGTACTTCCCCGGACGAACTCTGCACTAAGAGCTCTACTACTGTTATAGTACACTTTATTTGGATATCAACAAACCTTTAAATTTTTCTTCATCTTTAAAATCCAAATTGTCCTTTTCTTCGTCAGAAAATTGCTTATTTATTAAATATATTAGTTCCGCTGTTCGTTTGATTGTTTGAGGACTTAAATTGGATGGTCCATTAATTTTGATATTAGATTGTGCTTCATTATTAGTTGAACTAACTTCGAAAACTGGAAGACAATTTTTTTTGTTACAATACCCGATAAACTGACCACCTGATGGTAAGTGGTCACCGCCTATGGAAATTTGCAACAGAAGCATCATTGCATTGTGTCTGAGACGTTTTTATTCTACATGTGCCGACAAACCAGCTGACGGTCCGCCTGATGGTAAGTGGTCACCGCCTATGGGCATTTGCAACAGCGGCATCATTGCGTTGTTGCTGAGACGTGAAGTTAAGTCTCATGTGCCTGTAATGTCACCGACCTTTCTGACCGAAACACAGTAATACAAGTGCATTGCTTCAAGGCGGAAATGTAGTAATACTTCCCCGGACGAACACTGCACTAAGTCTCTGAAGATTAGGCAAAAAATAAATATGATATAAACTAACGGTTTCATGCATTATAATCAGGGCCTTCGTGAGTCTATTGAAAGCCCTGGGCACTTTAGAATAATGGGGCCTCCTTGACTATGATATGAATCTTGAAGAATCTGATGTTCTGTGACCTAAAGCGTAACATCTGTAATCGGTTGGTGATCTGTGAAAAACTTATGGACCCCATGGATCGCAGGGCCCTGGGCACTCTGATGGAAAAAAACCCAGCAGAGTGCTTGTGTACTCTTGCAATCGAAATCGAATCCTGTTAAGTCTCATGTACCTGTTATTTTCACCGCCCCCCTTACCTAACCGAAACACATTAATACAAGTGCATTGCTTCACGGCGGAAATGTAGTAGGTCTTCCCCGGACGAACTCTACACTAAGTGTCTGAAGATTGTACAAAAAAACAAATAACTAGTAAATCATTTCTGTCCGGTGGTGGGCGAGGTAACACGTCTGCGATGATAGTGCGTCGACTCAGTGACAGCGGGTCTAATACGTCCTGAAGATGCTTCGTGTAGAAGCACAACACGTGTCGATTTCCTGTTGAGTTTCCTTGTTTGGGAATTGACAGAGAAGGAGATCCAGCTGTTTTAGAATTAGTTACTAGATATTTGTTTTTAAATAATCTAAGGTCCTTTTTGCAGACATGCAATACAGTCAATAGAGATAAAAAGCATGGGACTTGATGACTCTCCAGCGAAATCCACAATGCAAGCATTTGGTGGTGGTGAATACGATACAAAACATTCAACGAGTACAACTGAATATGTTGCTGTACACGAGGTTATCTTATTTTATTGCCAGCTCCCACAACAAAAGTGTCTCGTTTGGGCCTTGACAAAGAAAGAGATCCAGCAGAATTAGTTACTAGATATTTGTTTTTGTATAATCTTACAACAGGTGCTGCATGTGGGGGCTGGTCAGCTTTAGTTTGTTTGTATTTTTTATAATTAGATATTCATATTATTATTGTTTAATAATTCTTCACTTCTGCGATAACACACAGGTTTTGTCAGTGAGACTAAATATTTTTTTGTAAAAAATCTAAGATCGTTTTTAAAAAGAGTAATTACTGAGTTTATTGCCGGCTCTTCTCAGTAAAAACCAACCTTCCGAACCGGTATTAGAGTCTGACTATTCCTAAGTGCTTGTAAAGGCCTATTTGAATAAACATATTGGAATTTGAATGGATTTCCGCTAGGTCACGACTGACAATAAAATGATTTTTTTAAACCTTAAAACTATTGATGTTCCGAAATATATTGTCATCTAAAATAAAGGTTTATAAAATATTATATTCTTACCCGAATAGAAGAACACAAGAATTTTAATCATGTTTCGAGTAAATCACATGTTGGTGAAATATAATATTTTGTTTTTTTTTTCAATTCTTTTTTTATTACCCTACGTATTGATAAAGGAATATTACATCATGCCGCGAAACAAAACAAATGTGAATTTTAATCTTTTTATTTATTCGGTGAATACATATGTTAGTTGCCTTTGTAGTCGAGTGGTTTAACGCTCGACTAGAGACCAGGCGGCCCTGGGTTCAGTTCCCTGGTCAAGCAAGGTAATTCTACAATTATTTAGCCAACAACTAGCAAAGTAGACTCGGATAACGGCTTCGCTACTAAAAGAAATCATCTAACTGAATACCAAAAAGTAGGTACATAGAAGTACAGCTCTTAGTGCAGAGTTCGTCCAGGGAAGTACTACCTTACCCATTTCCGCCGTGAAGCAGTAGTGCACTTGTATTACTGTTTCGGTTAGAAAGGTAAGGTGACATTACAGGCACAAGAGACTCAACTTCACGTCTCAGCGACAACGGGTCATATCTCACTTTCTTCAATCACTTTATACGAAAATTTGTTTTGTTCTTTTCTACACAATGGTGTGACTTGGCGTATTATCTCTTAGTATTTGATTTATAATTTAACTTGAACTTAATACCTGATAAATAGTTCAAAATCAAATGAGATTTTGACATATTTTAGTCATATACTTCATATTTACTTTGAATACTAAATTCTTTACTAACTAGCTCTCTCCCGCATCTGCACCTGCGTTCCCAAGGAATGTTACTATTTCCCGGAATAAAAAATCTATATATTATTCCAATACATGCTCTATCTATGTGCCAAGTTTCATCCATATCCGTTGAGTAGTTTTTGCGTGAAAGTGTAACAAACATCTATCTTCACAAACTTTTGCTGTTATAATATACTAGCTGTCCCCCGCGGTTTCACCCGCGTTCCCGTGGGATGTAATATTTTCCCGGCACGAAAAGTATCCTATGTTACTTCTAATACCTTCAAGAATATGTGTACAAAGTTTCATTATGATCGGTTAAACAGTTTGCGCTCGAAAGCGTAACAAACTTACATTTATAATATTAATAGGGGCTAGCTGTCCCCCACGGTTTTACCTGCGTTCCCGATGGATGTAACATTTTTCCGGAGTAAAAAGTAGCCTATATATTAGTAGGATGTGGATCCATACACAGCTTTAGGAAAATAAAACTCAATAATATGGATAATGGAATTATTTTATTTTATTATTGTTGTTTTCTTAATTCTTAACCCCTGGAGAACGGAGGCGATGCATTGGTCAACAAATGGAAGATGCCCGACGACCTGAAAATAAACAAATATTTTATACTAAGTTTTACCCGCGTTCCCGAAGGATACCACATTTTCCGGGGATAAAAAGCATATATGTTATTCCAAGATATGGTCTATCTATGTGCCAAGTTTCATCCAAATCCGTCCAGTAGTTTTTGCGTGAAATAGTAACAAACTACAGACATACTCACAAACTTTCGTATTCATAATGTTACTAACTGTCCCCCGCGGTTTCACCCTCGTTCCCGAAAGTTGTCACATTTTTCCGGGATAAAAAGTAGCCTATATGTTATTCCAGCATATGCTCTATCTATGTGCCAAGTTTCATCCAAATCCGTTTAGCAGTTTTTGCGTGAAATAGTAACAAACTACAGACATACTCACAAACTTTCGTATTCATAATGTTACTAGCTGTCCCCCGCGGTTTCACCCTCGTTCCCGAAAGCTGTCACATTTTTCCAGGATAAAAAGTTGCCTATATGTTATTCCAGCATCTGTTCTATCTATGTGCCAAGTTTCATCTAAATCCGTTTGGTAGTTTTAGCGTGAAATAGTAACAAACATACATCCGTACAAACATTCGCATTTATAATATTAGTAAAATTCTAAAATAATAGGTTGGGGAAAAAGTTCCTTCACATTTTTTAAGAAAATTCAATACATTTTTACCTTTTTTGTAGTAAAATGTTTAAATGAATCGAATTTCTTCATTAGATTCACTCATCTTGGCGGTACGAAAAACAAATGCAAATCACACATTTTCCTAATTTGAATTTGGAATTATGTTCTTTAAAATTTAAACTTTCAATGAAACCAAAACCAGCCAGATACAAATAGTATAGCCAAAGAGATTTTATTACAAGTCATCCATACAATAATGCGAAAAGACTTTTTCCCCAACCTAATATAATAAAACGCGATGATACTGTTAGCGAGGTATGTGACTCCTCCATTTAAAAGAGTAGATCTTCCGCCGCTAGGTGATCATGCCGGGTGTACTGTTGATGTTGGATGCTTGTATATATATCAAATCTCGCTATATCGATGTAGAATACGTCTTTTTACTCGTTCATAGATGTCGCCACATTACTGTAGTGCGGGCGGTGAAGGATTGTAGGCGTGTTCATAGATATCGCCACATTGTTCTTACCCTGTCTTCGGCTCAAGTCCCCCCATCTGGAGGGTGCCCCATAGTAAGCAGTTCCCTGTCATGGCTGTGATGTATGAGGCGCACCGGGACCCAGAGAAGCCCCCAGAGGTCACAGACTCTGCCATGTAGAAGTAGCTCCTGTGAAGAAGAAGAGATCTGTAAACTGATGCTGGATTGGGAGTGCCTACTGAAGTTAGTCATTTACAGAATCCAAATCAATTTAAAATTCTAAACCATTTATTTTGGCGGAACTTATGGAGTTAACATTTAAAGTTACTAAATCTACTACCGGTTCGGATGTCAGCCTTTAGCTGAGAAGAACCTGCAAGAAACTCAGCAACATTTCTTTATAGTGGTTGCAAATGTCCATAGGCGACGGTGACCACTTATCATCAGGTGGACCGTCTGCCTGTTCATCAGCATTTCAGCGTCCATCCAAGGTTTCTCATTGAACCTCCAAGTATAGTACCACAATTCATGGGCAGTTCCCTAACTTACCTAGCATGATCACACTCTTGAGAATTGCATCCAGGCATGTTAATACCACCGTTGGGATAGAAATCCACGTGCCCAAGGTTTGAAAGGTAGCCCAAAAGCCCAGCATTGGTGTGGATCACTTCAGTGTAGGTCCCATCTTCTGAGCTGAACTTGTCGTCATTTGTGATCCATCCAGGGAAGGCAGGGTCTAGGGCTGCATTCAATATATTAAATATTATGAATTACAGGCATTGATTTTTCCAGGGTCGGCAACGCGCGAGTGATAGGCTGTGGTGACCGTTTACCATCAGACGGGCCGTCAGCTTGCTTGCTACCTTAGTAGCATAAAAAAACACATGATACTTAATAACTTCACGTTCCAGAATCTGGAGCACATTGGCGATATCTCTGGGGCGATATCTCTGGTGTTGCAAATGTCTATAGGCGGCGGAAAAATAACAAACCCGGCATATATATTATATATATTATATAGGTATATTCTTTACACATGGTTATCTGATCTCAAATAATAATAATAATAATAATAATAACTGAAAATAATAATCATAAGCACATAGTTCATATTTTATCCTCGGGAACGCATATAAATATCGCACCCTAAGTACGATAGGGGCTTAACTCAAAATAGAATTACGATCATAGAGAGACTAAACAAAGTACGCTCTATCCGATGAATAGTAAAACATAATCAAATTAATGATAGAATAAGCATACCGATACTTCAGCCTCTAACACCGGGACCCATCCTCCCCGCTCAGTGCGAAAATGACCCAATCAGAGATGTGCCAAAAATGATTTTTTGAGTTAAGCCCCTACCGTTCTCAGGGTGCGATATGTTCAATTCTGTTTAACTAGCTGTCCCCGTGGCTTTCCCGCATTCCGAACGTCTGTAATGCGCTAACTATCTGCAAAAATAAAAGATTTGCAGTTCTTTGAAATTCTCGCCTTTTCTCTGCCATAATATACGAGCATATGTATAATACATATAAACCATTTTTTTTAATAACTCTGCCTTCCTGATAACCGCATCAAAATCCGTTGCGTCTAAGCGCACAGACGTCTGGAAGCGATTTTGTTTTATACTATGTAACTAGCTGTGTCCCGCGGCTTCACCCACGTTCCCGACGAATATAAGCTGCATAAAAACCTTACTCTTAAATCATTCTGTCTATTGCTGAAAACTGCATTAAAATTGGTAGCTTGGTTTAAGAGATCTAAGCGCACATACGACGGGAAGCGACTTTGTTTTATACTCTGTATTGATAATAATGATAATAATAATGTTTATTTCCTTTCTCCAAACTAGGTATTTTTGAACAAGGCTTAAAAATTACATATAATATTAAAGTTTGCAGGAGAAACTAGTTTCCAAGCTAAGCCGAAGCCTGTATAAGGAGACCAGTCTCTTCCACCTCGGTCTCTCATTATATCTCTAAAATCGAATACAATTTACTGTATGGTATGTACCTACTGCTAAAGAATTAAATATTTAAGTAAGATAGAGCTTACCTGTGATATAGGCAGCTTTTTCATCCAAGTTCCTGCCAGTGATACCAGTCTGGTGTCCTCCAAGGCTGTGACCCACTAAATGGTACATATTTGAACCTGCTCCAGATACCCTGTTCAGCCAGTTGATGAAGCGGGCAACAGCTTGTCCTGTTTGATTAATCAAATCAATTAATTACATGATGCGGTGTTAATTAATACAAAATACTTGAGAGGTGTCAAGGGACACCCGGATGGAACGAAGATAGGCATTGGAATTGACCAAAACGCTGAGTTTAGGTCCAGTGTTGAGAAAAACTTGCAATCTCTCGTCTTTAGTATAAGGTTTTCAATAAAAGATCAAGACTGTGGTTTTTTTGTTGCGTTTGTTATTGTCAGGAAATGGTTCTTATGAATGAAAAAAATAAGAAAGTTGCGCGGAAAATTAGAAAATTTAAGAAAACTTAACCACTTTACTACTTACTTTTTACTTTTGACAATATAAACATTAATTATTGTCAGTCGTTTGACAACTGGAGCGATTGATAGAATGCGCGCTGCAAATATCGTTTAAAATTATATTGATAAAATAATTAATTTATAATTTCTTATTGCACATTTCACAGTCGATTCAATCGGAAGATTCAAATTCAATATTCATTGTTAAGACAGGACAACGCCTGTCGGGTCAGCTAGTTGAAGATAAAAATGAAGTCACAGATAGAATATTAATAAGCACTTATTATTTTTAACATATAGATTAATTACTGGAGAAATTTAGAATGAATTGAAGGAATGGCCAACAGCACACCCGCTATAGATAACAGTCTATACTATAGAAAGGAGGGTCGTGACGGAAAAATCTTACATTTTTCAATACGCTTTTATTAGCTTCAGACGTATGTTAGTATGTAACGGAATCTTTTAACATGATTTTGACCCCCTTCAAGACGTCGAATTAACTCGAAATTTGGCATACACATCAAAATTTTAAAAATTCCAAGCCATTTATTCAGTTTAGGCCCTCGGAAGGCACTTATGAAGGTCAAATTTAAAGTTAATGAAGCTACAACCGGTTCGGAAGTCAGCTTTTACCTGAGAAGAACCGGCAAGAAACTCAGCAAGGTTACATTCTTTTTTATTTTTAATAAAATTTTTTTTATAAATTTTATATATTCTGACTTTTTGGCTATTATATAATATCATTTTTTTATATTTAACAATTACAAAACACTTAATATAGGTAACATTAAAAAGCAAAATAAAAATACAAATAACAAGACTACAAAATAGAACAATAATTATTTACAACTAAAACAAGAAAATTAGAGGTGCACTGTGCAGAGAGTAGCTATTTCCATACATTTTTATCTTCAATATGATGAACTACCTTGTAATACGCTTTTTCTTTCAACACTTTCCCAATATAGTTTTTAAATTTATGATCAGACATTTTGGTTACTGACAGCGGTATCTTATTATAAAATCGAATACAATTACCAAGAAATGACTTGTTTACTTTAGTTAGTCTAAAGTATGGAACAACTAACTTCTCCCTCTGTCTTGTATTAATATTATGGATATCCAAATTTTACTCAAACTATGTTTCTACGTATAAACATAATTAAGAATCGACGACAATTTAATATTTTAAATAGTTTGACCCGTTATCCTTACTAGGATAATCAGGATTAAGGGTTTGACAAAAAAATGAAAAATAAATAATAGTTAAAAAAAAAGAAAAAAAACAGGCATTTATAGAAAATCCAACTATTTGAATTCAGAATAGTGTAAATAAGAAAAAAATATTCTATAATTGCAAAAAAAACGTTACTATTTTCGCCTATCCGTACCGTCCGACAGGAACTTCGTCCAAAAATATCAATAAATAAATAAATATATCAAAATGAATATAGATTTATTTAATGTCTCTTTTGGTTAAATCTTCTGTCTCTCTCTATCTTTCGTCGTATAAAACACCAATTTTAGAGTAATTAAATAAAAAATTTCTAAACTCCATTGTTCGTAAATGTAGACAGTTCAATTATTTCATTAAAAAACTATAGTCCTTACAATATATAGTACCTGGATGGCCGAGCATTGCTCGGGATTTCTTTACTAACGTGACATCTACCGTATATACCTAGATACGAATTAGATGCGATAATAAAGGGCTATACTATAATAGCTACCCGCGTTTATCGATAGCATACATTTGTATATTGCCTATAGCCATCTAGGAAAAAGTCCGCGTCGAATGTTAGCAGTTTTGTGGTGATGATGCGTCAAATGAACCCTGTTTTCCTTATATATACAACGTGTTACAAAATACCCCGTAAAAATATTATTAATTATCAAAGTCAACAATCTTAGTAAGCTGTCATGTCAGGGAACCAGATTATTTGACAGAAAGGCCTACGTACCTATTTTACCTAATAATTGTCTACTTTAATAGTTTTTCTATTTTTCATTCATAAATTTATTTTTTATTTTTTTAGGTTATGTTATACAGCGTTACTACGGTTCTTGAATATTGTGAATGTACTCGTTATAAGACCCCATTTAACCTCCTTTCGGCTTTACGGGGAGTTGCCTGTATATCTTAATCTTAATATATATAAATCTCCTGTCACGATGTTTGTCCGAGATGGACTCCTAAACTCCTTAACCGATTTTAAATTAAATTGGCACACCGTGAGCAGTCTGGTCCAACTTAAGAGATAGGATAGCTTAGATCTTTAATTATATCGCAATTTTATTTTATTGCAAATTATTGGTCTATAATTAATTGACAGTCACAATCATCTGTTAACTCCAAAAGTTTCTAAAAGATGGCGCTGTGTTGAAAGTACCAACGTTAAATTTTTTAGGGAACTTTTTTATGGACTCATTTCGACAGGACAACGTCTGTTGGGACAGCTAGTATAATATATAGATTCGATTAGATTTTATTTTATTAATCACAAAACAGGAAACCAAACTGTTTAAATGATATAACAAAGTATAAATAACTTAAATCTAAAACATGTGTTCAAACAAGGCTTTTAAATCGAACAATAAATATAAGTCACCTTGTATTAAGCAAAGAGGCACTGACTTATATAAATATAGCTAATCAAATTGTGACTTATGAATTATTAAATATATTACAGATAGCTGTCCCCCGCGATTTTACCCGCGTTCCCGTGGGATGTCACATGTATTATACATAAAAACCTTCCTCTTCACTCTATCTATTAAAAAAAACCGCATCAAAATCCGTTGCGTAGTTTTAAAGATTTAAGCATACATAGGGATATAGGGACAGAGAAAGCGACTTTGTTTTATACTATATTACCCGCGTGCCGCCGCCGGCATGTATTTTTATTTTAATTTCATGATATCTTTTGAATGGAATGTCCGATTTCAATAATTCAAAAAGTAATCATCAGGTATTGAGACAGTCTTGAATATTAAATTATTTATTTGGTTAGAAAATTATAAATGGTATGGATAACACGGTCTGATTTTGATCGGCATTTCTATCAATTTGTTAAATGTAAAAAAGTAGTTATAGTGACGTAACTACAATAGTTAGACATATGGTCTCGCAAAGTTTTTTGTAGATATTGATATTCTATAATATTGTCCAACATTTTTTTGTCCTATCATTAATACTCTTCGCAGCGTATGCGATGAAAGACATTTTATGGCAAATTTTTTTACACCTTCGGTTGTTTTAATAGGAATTTCTAAAGATTTCTAAAGTAATCTAGTACTAAATATAGCCTATGTTACTCAGTGATAATGTAGCTTTCTAATGAAAAAGGAATTATTAAAATCGGTCCAGTACTTTTTGAGTTTATTCGTTACATACAAAAATACAAATCATTCCTCTTTATAATATTAGTGTAGATGTAGAAGTGTAGATTTGTCCATATCCTATATCTATCCGATAATGAACAATAAGGAAAATAGGATTTCTTTGACGCACCGTCACCTCAAAACTACTGAACATATCGGGATGGGACTGTTACCATTCGACGCGGAATATTTCGTAGATGGTTATAGGCTATATATGATATCGTTAAACGCGGGTGCAACACTGGATAGCTAGTCTATACTAATTTTACCACATTTCCTGGTTCCATCATCAGATCAGCTCGATGGTACCAAATTATTGTATTTTCTTACCGATCCCACATAGCAAGATTCAAACCGGTAAAAAAAATAACATTGTTTAAAAATCTTTGTTTGTTGGTCTTCTATGCGTTCTTACCATTCACCAAGCCGACTGGCTCAGTCGATCAGTCATTGTGCATATTAGTATTTTTTTAATAACATATTTATAATATTATCTATACATATAAAAATGAATCCCTATTTCCCTTGGTCACGGCATCACGCATAGACGGCTGGACCGATTTCGCTAATTCTTTTTTTGTTGTGTTTGTAATTGTCAGGAGATGATTCTTATAAACGAAAAAATTAAGAAAGTTACGCGGAAATTTTGAAAATATAAGAAAACTTAACTACTTTACTAGCGCTTTTGACATTATAAACTTTTTTTATTGTCAGTCGTTTGACAGCTGGAGCGATTGACAGAATGCGCGCTGGAAATATCGTTTAAAATAGATGCATGGGTCGGAAATATATTGATAAACTAATTCATTTATAATTCCTTATTGCACATTTTACAGTCGATTCAATCGGATGATTCGAATTCAATATTCATTGTTAAGACAGGACAACGTCTGTCGGGTCAGCTAGTTGTTTAATAATTATTCATCACTGCGATAACACACAGGTATTGTCAGTGAGACTAAATAAATCTAAGTTCGTTTTTAAAATAACTAATTGCTGAGTTTATTGCCGGCTCTTCTCAGTAGAACAACTTTCCGAACGGGTATAAGAGTCAGACTATTCATAAGTGCGTTCATAAAGAGTTCCAAGTGAGTTGATGCTTACCCGATGGTACAGTATTGGCGACAGCAGCCAAGTAGTTGATAGTTCCTGCACCGGCACTCCAGTCAACCACAATCACGTTGAAGTCTCCAGCGGTGAGATAAGCTGGAGGTAAAGGAAGTTTAGGTGTTGCTTCTCAAATGCAGACTCTAAAGTCCAGGGAATCTAATAGGCTCGAATTGATAGCTAAGAACAAATAAAAAATACCTTGGGACATTCTTAACACAAGCCATCTGACGGTAAACTACTTTTTTAAAATACTTTCTTATATAGATATTTACACCCAGACACAGAACAAACAGACATGTTCATGCACACAAATGTTTGTCCTGGGTGGGAACTGAACCTTTGGTTTGGCAGTCAGAGTCGCTAACTATCGAGCAAACTGCCAATAGATCTAAATTGACAGCTAATAAATATCCTGGGACATTCTTAATACAAACCATCTGATCCTCTCTGAAACTAAGCAGAGCTTGTACCATGGATCAGATATCTTATATACTACTTATACTATTTTTTTTAAATACATACCTATATAGATGTTATGAGATAAGATATGTCAGGATAAGGTCTGCATCATCATTTATCCATTACAAAACAAAAAAGGGGGGAGAGAAAACATCTGCTTTGTTTATAGACACAAGCAAGCAAGTAGACGATCCACCTGATAGTAAGTGGTCATGGGCCTAATTCTAATATTTCCGTATTGCTGTATTGCTAAAGGCTTGCAAGTCCAGCTGTGGGAAAACTTGGTAACAGCTTTTCAACTTGTGGGAGGAAACCAGCCAGGTGGCTACGTCCTTACCTTTTGGTTTCCTCACCACATGACTGTCATCAAAAGAACAAGCATATTGCAGAATTCTAACACACGACCTTTGCCATAGCAACTTTGTCTTTAAAACCAAATTGGAAGACTCAAGCCGCATCATAGGACAGGCTATTTATTAAAAGGCTTTCCATGTTTACCATTGACCAGCACAGCGTTGAAGTCCGAAGAGGCAGAGTCCAGCCATCCGTGGATTAGGATAACGGTCCTCCTCTGAGAGTTGTAGTTGGTGCTGCCCAGGAGTTGGTCCCCGCCGAGCAGTAATGGCTGACTCACTGTCGGGTTTGTTCTGGAAAGATAACATCCTGGAATATTTTTACTTTGAGCTAGTTGGGTTGGTGGTTAGAGACCCTGATTGCCAACCTGCAGGTCTTGGGTTCGATTACCACCTTGGACAAACGTGTCTGGATGTAAATATATATTTAAGTATCTATTTAAAAAATCTGTACCTATATGTAGTATATCAATTGTCTAATTTCCATAGTACAAGCTCTGCTTAGTTTGGGATCAGATGGCCGTGTGTAAAGAATATCTCTAGATATTCATTTTTTCGCTCGTAGGCATCTGATCCTAAGTAACTCTTTAACTTTACCAGATAATTGACATGCTATTAAATATTTGACACATGAGTACACCTGAATGTTTTGTCCTGGATGGTAAACAAGTAATCTCTTGTAGTCATGGTTTGCATTCCATAAGAATAAGCGAGAGAGGTCCGATTGAGACTTTTCTATTTGATAGAGAACATTTTCCGCCAGACTACCGGTTGAAATAATTATTCTAGATTCTTACCTGGTGAACAGATGGTAAACATTCTGTTGATCAGCATCGTATCTTGCTGCCACATCGCTGGCCTTCAGCCAGGAGTCGACGAGATGAGGTGTTCCATCAGGTCCTTGTACGTACTGGTAGCGGAAGCCTGGGTCTTTAACCACCACAGGGTCGTAGGGAAGAGCTGGGGGATAATAATCAACATTGTTATTTAATACAAAACACTGAGCCCTGCCGACCGTGAGCGCGCACACAGTGAGCAGCAAGACGAGCTCTGGTATAGGCACTAGCTCCACCGTGAGACCATCTTTAATCCAACTGTATCTCAGCAATCTCTGCATATTTCAGCAAAGCGATTGTATTGCGCTGTGAGACAGTTGTTGTACAACATTGTGGAGCTGATATTTCACACATAGCGACCAGCGGGACCAGCACTGATATGGGCACTAGCTCCACCGCGAGACCATCTCTAATCCAACTGCATCTCAGTAACCTCTGCTTATTTCAGCAATGTAAAATAAATATTTCGGTGCTTGTTTTCACAATTAATTCACATACCAGAAACTCCAGCCAAAAACACAACAGCAAGCAGACCTCTCATTTTTAGAATTGATTATGAAATAAGTGTTACACCATTATTTCTTTTATCTTAAAAGGTTTATAGATCATAAGTGTGTAATCCAGTAATCCAAGAAGATAGTGTTTGTTTGGTAAGAGATAAATAATTAATATAAGTTATATGCTGCAGTTCCATGTCAGATATTTTTCCATCTGATAGTAAAATGGTTAGAAATCTTGGTCACATGGATTCCCTAGGGAATTGTCAAATAAATGTTTCTGACTGGCGGTAGGCGAGGTAACACGTCTGTGGTGCTAGTGCGTCGAGTCAGTGACAGCGGGTCTAATACATCCCGAAGATGCTTCGAGTAAAAGCGAAACACATGTTGATTTCCTGTTGAGTTTCCTTGTTTGGGACTTGACAGAGAAGGAGATCCAGCGGAATTCATACCTGTCAATTAGTAACAAATTGTAAAAAAAAAACAGGGTGTGTAAAGACACGATAGAAACGAAACTTTTGTATTACAGGGAAACATTTTAATTATACATCAATCACTTTTGAATAGCATACATTATGTTTATCATTATTTTTTTTTCTTTACACAAAATGTTGCTGATCGGAATTTCAAAAAAAAAACCTAGAAGACTTTCTTATGCAACTTTTTAGAACATACTTATAATACTAGATGTCTGACAACATTATGCTAGGTTAGTACAAAGTTACCTACCATCGTATTGCAGTACCTTCAAGATGGCGGATAAATAGACAGACGGTTCTCCTGATGGTAAGTGGTCACCGCTGCCTATGGACATTTGCAAACTAATGAAACTGTGGGGGACAGCTTGTAAATAAATAAATAAATTCATGACAAACAAGGGGCTAATATATAAATCTGGGAAACCTTAAATCCTCTTGGAATGCGGGGAAACTACGGCATGAAATGCTAGTATAAGTTAAACTTACTGATCGCATGCATTGTAATCAGGGCCATCATCAGCCTATTGGAGGCTCTAGGCACTTTAGGATAATGGGGCCCCCTTGACTATGATATGAATCTTGAAGAATCTGATGTTCTCTATGACCTAAAGCGTAACATCTGTAATCGGTTGGTAATCTGTCAGAAACTTAAGGCCCCATGGATCGCGGGGCCATGGGCGCTCTGATGGAAAAAAAGCCCAGGAAGACGATTGTGTTATACTCCTGCAATCGAAATCGAATCCGATATCTTTTTATAGCACAAGGGCCAATAAACGGATGGTAAGTGGTCACCGCCGCCTATGGACATTTACAACACTAGGGGCATCGCCAATGCGTTGTCGCTGAGACGTGAAGTTGTTAAGTCTCATGTGCCTGTAATGTCACCGGCCGCACCTTTCTAACCGAAACACAGTAATACAAGTGCACTGCTGCTTCACAGCAGAAATGGGTAAGGTGGTAGTACTTCCCCGGACGAACTCTGCACTAAGAGCTCTACTACTCAAAAGTTAATATTAAGTTGTAATATTGCTATCTCTATCTGCGCGTGAATAAGATAGTAATCACCCAACAGTCAATTAAGAAGTAAATCTGCCTCAACAGGCCAGTTGGCTTGGTGGTTAACACTCTGACTGCCAAACCCAAGGTCGCGGGTTCGATTCCCACCCAGGACAAACATTTGTGTGCATGAACATGTCTGTTTGCTCTGTGTCTGGGTGTAAATATGTATATATTTTAAAAAAAAAGTAGTAT
The DNA here is from genome assembly GCA_907165245.1 of Habrosyne pyritoides. Classification (NCBI taxonomy): domain Eukaryota; kingdom Metazoa; phylum Arthropoda; class Insecta; order Lepidoptera; family Drepanidae; genus Habrosyne; species Habrosyne pyritoides. The sequence goes on from OU015615.1 coordinate 1,066,193, forward strand.
ATGTAGTATATCAGTTATCTAGTTTCCATAGTACAAGCTCTGCTTAGTTTGGGATCAGATGGCCAAGATTATTAAAATTCGATACCGATTGAAACAATCTTCAATGACCTTCGCGCACAACTTACAAAATTTTCATTCAATTTATAATATCAGATAAAATTCCTAATCCATATTAAAATTTTAATATACGACAACATGGCTTATGTAATGCTATAATTATAATAACTGGAGTCAAGATTATCGTTATCTATGGATATATTTATTATCCCTACTAATATTATAAATGTGAATGTAAGTTTCTTTGTTACTCTTTATTTTTTTTTATTTATTTAGAAAACCAACAGCCTCTTTCTAACTACTTGACCGATCATCATGAAACTTTGTACACATATTCTTGGAGGAATTCAAATTCAAATATTTTTATTCAAATAGGCCTTTACAAGCACTTATTAATAGTCTGACTCTAATACCGGTTCAGAAGGTTGTCCTACTGAGAAGAGCCGGCAATAAACTCAGCAATTACTCTTTTTAAAAACGATCTTAGATTTATTACAAAATATTGAATTGAAGAAATATTGAATACAGAAGTGAAGAATTATGAAACAAAGAATATGAATATCTAATAATAAAAATTAGAATCGGGATCGTGGATGATTCCGCGGGGGACAGCTTGTTAGTATAAAATATTTGCGTTATAATCTTAACTGCTCACATGTTGCATTGTGCTGGCGCACAAAAGACAACGTGAAGAAAAAATACAATTTTTTCATATTACTAGGACTCCTGCCCCTGTTTCACCCGCGATTTTGAGGGATATACTACTATTATACTTTTAAACTTGCAAGCTACAACCAATACCCGAAATTATAGGTGAGAAATACTGCACTAAAAGCGTTTTTTTTACTATTCAGTCGTGAAATTGTAGTGTCCAAACTCTTTGCAGCTGTCTGTAGCAACGAATAACATTTTTTTAAGTTTAAATAAATGAATAATAAATATCCCGCGACATTCTTTACACACGGCCATCTGATCCCAAACTAAGCAGAGCTTGTATTATGGAAACCAGATAACTGATATACTACATATACAACTTTTTCTAAATATAACACCCAGACACAGAACAAACAGACATGTTCATGCACACAAATATTTGTCCTGGGTGGAAATCGAACCCGCGACCTTCGGTTTGGGAGTCAGAGTCACTAACCACCAAGCCAACTGGCCTGTCTATCAGGATTGACAGGTTATTATTGGCAATAACATCATTACTCACTCATTGACACTGACAGTTGCGATTTGTGCGATGTTCCGGAGAGACCGTTATCGGGTAACTCCAACCTGTTACTTTTGTGTTACAGTGATCGCGGGCATCTTAAAATTTCACTCTCATATTATTTTCATAACGCGCCTAAAGAAGTATAATTCAGGTGCAGGTCAAAGTAATAAAATGATACAATAATAATTACTAATAACACTTTATTTTGTTTAATATCTTAGTCTACAGAGAAAGGAGGCGCCGCGTTCGTTTGCAAGTAATAAATGCCCGTAGATCTGTAATTAAACAAAAGCTTATTAAAATATATAACACCTAAAATAAATTGAAATCAATTAAAAACAAGTTTCCAAAATTAAAAAAAAAAACAACGTGTTGCACTCCGGGAGTGCCGGCAGAAGTGAAAACTTGAACATTAACGTTGTGTATTTTTACCGTCTTACGAATTTTCTGTCAGGTCACGTGTCCTGACGCGAGTTTAACATTTTATACCCATCCCTAGAAAAGTGCTCCACGCCGCTAAACAAGTTTTCACTCCATAAAAACAAAATTCAAAACCATTTATACAGTATTTTTTTTTATTTAGCCCCCGGAGGGCACTTATGAAGGTCAAATTTAAAGTTAGTATAGCTACCACCGGTTTGGAAGTCATCCTTCGACTGAGAAGAACCGGCAAGAAACTCAGCAAGGTTTTATTTAAAGTTATACATAAACGCAACACACATACGAGATATACTACACACACAACACTCACAAACACATACAATAATATGAAATGTTGTTTTTTTTTTTTTTTTTTTCTTTTTACATTTTCTACGGACTCTTAGTCCGTACTCTTTGAAGGTTCTACGATAAATTATTTTAAGACCAATTGTATTGTGTTTCTAAAAATTTATATCTTTCCGCGCGTGCTCAGCTCGTTGTTTTGAGCTGAGGCTTGTGGTTCCTTAATAATAGTGTTACATTGAATTTTTTTATTGCCGATACATGGATTAATATAATAAATAACTTAGCATTTACTTAAATTTAGTTACACTTATTTATTAAAATTTATAATTCTAAATATTAAAGTTTAATCAATTTCGGCCTCGGATGGTTTCGCTCCCAAAAGACTCTCCATGACAACTGCATCTCGATGTTTTATGGCCATTTTTAAGTTGTATTCGAAAATGGCTCTTGTCGACGCGGCCGTCGCCCGCTGGATAAACCTGCCGATCGCGTCATCACCGTCGTCTGCATAATAGGTGCAGCCAACGGTGTGTCTCGATATCGCCACTACCGCGTGCGGCACGCTGTCGTGAAGTTGGAGTTTTTGGCCTTTGTTTTAAAGATGAGAACCGACTCGTACGTGGCTCCCTGCACTTCGTGGATGGTAAGGACGCGTGACCCTGTGCCCTCTCCATATCCCTTGCTGGTCAGGAATGCCTTTTCTTCCTGGGTATGGACCAGGAATATGGGGTTAGGGAGTGTTTTGGGTACTTGCGCCTCCGTATATCTCATTTGCTTCATGGAGTTTATTAGAAGTTACGTAAGTAAGAAGGACGAGTATATACCATTGTATACCTCGTTTAGGGCGTATGCCACGTCCATCGGGTTACGATGTGTGCACAGCAACTCCGGCTAATGGAAGTTACCAGGTTTGGGTGTTGGTATTTTAGAGGGAAAAGATTTTCCCTGTCAATGTAGGGTAACTGGTTTATGACTCCGATAAGGATTACTTCGCGGGCACCAGACAACTGAGCTGCCATTACGACGGATCCAAAGTGGTTCATAAGGGCTTCGTTTACCATTAGACGGTCGCAATTTTTTGGCCCCTTAAATCCGTTCGCAAGAATGGATGCCATCGTGCGCACTTTGGTTTTGGCTGTAGCTCCAATACTTGGAGCCAGATTTTCACGCAAGTCTTTGGCTGCCTCGGTTGTGGTGGTGACTACGACGACGCTCTCCGCATCAAAGTTTTTGGTTACCCAAGTTGTTTTGCCACATCCGGAAACCCCATTTACCCAGTTGAATTTGGGTATTGTCCAGTTTTGCCACGCTGCTCCTGGACCAAGGTCTCCTGAATTGGTTTTGGCCATTCCTAGGATCCTGTCTTCCAGCATGATTTTTGTGCACCGGACTATGGGGTCCTCCAATGGTTGAATTTAGGTGGGTCTGCTCGCTCGCCTTCTTCCTCCACAAAGCCACCAGTTGTGCTATACGCAGCCATATAACTCCCTGTCATTTTCCCTTTAAGGACTTTGGAGGTCTCGTTGTTATATATGGCTGCCTCCGCCTCCTCGAGTAATGTGTTTATAGACTTTCATTTTTCTATTGACAATTGCTCGTTTAAAGGTATTAGATATTTGTCTCAAAACATAATCTTGAAGGAGGTTGTACGGTGGTACAAGAGAAACACTGAATTTTATAATTTATATAAGTTATGGGATACCGTGCCGTGACGTTTAAATTACTATTGTTAAAATCATTAAATTCATTGTAAAAATTCTGTGTTTCTCTTGTACGCCCGTACAACCACCTTCAAGATTATGTTTTGAGACAAAAATATTATACAATCTATCTAATGCCAACTTTCATTCCGATCCGATCAGCCGTTTAGTCATGAAAAGTTAACAAACAAACAGAGTAACTTTCGATTTTTTAAAATTAGCATGGAATACATTTAGACCTAGAACTAACTTCAAATAAATATCCCGGGACATTCTTTACACACGGCCATCTGATCGCAAACTAAGCAGAGCTCGTACTTTGGAAACCAGATAACTGATATGCTACATATACACTACTTACAAAAACCTACTTATATAGATACTAGCTGTCCCCCGCAGTTTCACCCGCATTCCCTAGGATTGTATCATTTTTCTGGGATTTGAAATATCCTATGTTACTTCTAATACCCCCAAGAATATGTGTACAAAGTTTCATGATGATCGGTCAAGTAGCTTTCGTGTGAAAGCGTAACAAACAAACTAACATTCACATTTATAATATTAGTAGGGATTTACATCTAGACAGAACAAACAGACATGTTTAGGCACACATATTAATATCATTATCATAAGCATTAAGCAGGGTGTATTGCTTGTCTATGGCTGCCAGGTAACTGATATACTACATATACTACATTTTTAATACATACTCATATAGATATCTACATCCAGACACAGAACAAACAGACATGTTCATGCACATAAATGTTTGTCCAGGGTCGAACGACATCGAATCGAACGACAGCGAAGCAGTCATGGTCTCGGACCACCAAGCCAACTGACTCTTCAATCCTGTCAAGTCAATCACAACACCAAATAACTTAATGACACTTCAGGACATTACACCAGCACCAACAAAAGGATCGTATCAGCTACCCTGAGACTGCCAAACCTAGGATGGTAAAGTTAGGAAGTTTAGTGTTTATTGAGCTGGAACTCGCGGAGTTCCAGCTCTCGCTCCAGGTTGCGGTTAACGAATGAAAATGTGTTGCAGCAAAAACAAATTTACATGACAATGTGTTTAAATATACAGTCCAAATACAAAATATGAAGTATTGACTTGTGGTCTTCACACTACGCTCTATCTCTATCTATGGGAATTGAACCCACTATCAGTGGCGTGGCAATCAGGGTCTTTTATCACCACGCCAATAGTGATTTGATTTGTTGTCTTTATCAAATAAGGTTAAGCCCTTTATTCATTTATTTTGTGGTCCATTAAAAGTCTAATCAGACACTCCAGTCATTAAAATCGCAACAATGGCCACCATAATTTAATGAATGAATTAGTAAATAGAGTAGTAGAGCTCTTAGTACAGACTTCATCCGGGGAAGTAATACCTTACCCATTTATGCCGTGAAGCAGTAGTGCACTTGTATTACTGTGTTTCAGTTAGAAAGGTAAGGGGGCCGGTAAAATTATAGGCACATGAGACTTAACAACTTCACGTCTCAGCGGCAACGCATTGGCGATGCGCCTAGTGTTGCAAATGTCTATAGGCCGCGGTGAACACTTACCATCAGGTGGACCGTCCGCTTGTTTGTCGGCTTATGTGGTATAAACAAAAATGAATAAATTAATGAATGAGCGAATGAACAATGAATGAATGTAAAAGAAATGAAGCCATAATTAGTAGCTAAGTTACCTAGCGTGATCACACTCCGGAGATGCGCAGCCAGCCATGTTAACTCCACCGTTTGGATAGAAATCAACCTGTCCAAGGTTAGACAGGTACCCTAGTACCCCAGCGTTGGTGTGGATCACTTCAGTATAGTTCCCATCGTCGGATTTAAACTTGTCATCATTTGCGATCCATCCCGGGTAGGCTGGGTCAAGAGCTGCAAAGAACAAGTGATAGAAATGGTAAGAAAGTAATGAAGCCGTTGTCAAATCTGTTATTTTATGTAAATTTATTTATGTACTTAAATATTAATAATATATATTATATTTGTATTACAATAGTTAGTATATATATTAGTTTATTTATCTTAATATTATTGCATTACTAGCTGCGCCCTGCGGCTTTGCCTACATTCAATCCTTGTTATAAACCTTTCTCATAATTACTTTATCTATTGCTGAAAACTGCATTAAAAATCGCTGCATAGTTTACGATTCTATAAAGGTCATACATACAAACATTCATTTTTATATACAGGAATATTTTTTATTTCGTGCGCAAACTTTGACCAATTAAACTTAAATGAGTTTTAATAAACACCTAATTTTTATTTTGATAATCGTTAACGAAAGATATAGACTTTAAAATTGATATTATGGCTACTCTGTCGCTCGGGTCGGGCGCTGGTTCACAACAACAGCTGGCTCTACCGCCGCGTGCGGCGCACGGCGCGCGCGCCCTTTGATATTATTATGAATAGATAGTGTCCATTGTTTGTTGATTTTAAAATCGAAAAATAAATACAATTTTTTTTTTAACAAATAATGGAAATGTGATCTGTTACTGATACTGAACCACCAAATTTTTTTTGCGCATTGCTTAAAATATATTCCTGTATATAGAAGATAAGTTAAGATAGCCTCAAAATTGCTAAGGTAACTCCTATATATAAATCGGGACCTAAAACTGATCCCAGCAACTACCGCCCTATCTCAGTACTTCCTGTCATATCAAAAATTTTTGAAAAGATATTATACAGCCGCTTACTTAATTACCTAAAAGAAATAGACTTTCTTTATGAAAATCAATACGGATTTCGTCCACGTTCGAATACGTTATCAGCTACTATCGACTTAGTGACCAAAATTAAACAAAGTATTGACAAGAAGCAACTGGTTTTAGGAATTTTTATAGACTTAAAAAAAGCTTTCGATGGAATTAGTCATTCTATACTATTAGAAAAATTAAAAGGCATCGGTATCTCGGGAAATGCTTACAAAATATTCAAATCTTACCTTACTAATTGACAACAGGTAGTAATAATTGATAATTACGAAAGCAAGCCAGCAAAAATAGTGTACGGAGTTCCGCAGGGATCAGTTTTGGGCCCGCTGCTGTTCCTAATTTATATTAATAGCATTAGCGGTATTGGGCTGACGGGACACATCTCATTATACGCTGACGACACATGTCTTTTTTACTATGGACTTTCGATCCATAGTATTGCAACTGAAGCTCAACAAGATCTTCAAAAGCTAAGCATGTGGCTTAAGCAAAATTTGCTAACCATTAACGTAAGCAAAACCTCATACATCATATTTTCTGCTAAAAATAAAAAGGTTCCTAATTTCTCACCGCTTACTGTAGACAACCAACAAATTTTGAGAAAAAGTCAAGAAAAATACCTGGGTTTGAGCTTAGATAGCAGGCTGACATTCAAACCACATATTGAGCATGTAAAATCAAAACTACTTGCACTAACTGGGGCTCTGCGAAATATTTCAAAATGCGTACCATTTAAATTGCGCCATACAATATATAACACATTAGTCAAACCACATCTCGAATACTTGATTCAGGCTTGGGGGCAGGCTGCTCCTACTAATCTACATGACATGCAAGTGACACAAAACAAACTAATTAAAGTATTATTCCACTACAAATATTCAACACCCACCAAAGACCTTTATTGTAAAACTAAACTACTAAACATAAACAAGCTCTATACCTACCATACATGCATATTAATAAGAAAAATACTAACGAATAACATTCACTCACAAATCACATTCAAACATAAAACGCATAATCACTACACTAGAAACAGAGCTAATATAGAACTACCTGTAATTAGAACCATGTATGGAAAAAACAATATTCAGTACGAGGGAGCACAGCTATATAATAAATTACCAAAAAATGTAAAGGACTGTAACTCGGCGAATACTTTTAAAAAGAGATTGATGGTGTACCTCAGTAATAACTGACACAATATGGTAGATTAAACTCACATTATATTATAATTTTAAGTTTCTCATTCTAAGTGAACTATGTAATGTTCTTTTTGGGAAATAAATTCTTTAAACCGAAGTATTAGACATCAGTATTTATTAGCTTAGATCAGGTTTTCGTTATTTATTACAATGTCTGAACGTGCAACACCTGCTATCCTCTTTTGTATCCCGCTACCCCTAGGTTCTCGGGAAGAAATAAGCTTTAGCGATAAGACCGCCTACTTTGTAAACACTTGTTCTGTTATCTACTTCTTTATTTTTCTCCCTCAGAGTGACAACGACAACTTCCCAAAACGACAACTTTGGCGGTTGTCAATTTGGGTAGTTGACGATTTAGATATTGTCGTTTTTGAAAATTGACATTTTAGAAAGACGTCGTTTTGGGAAATTGTCGTTGTCACCCTGAGGGACTTTTCTTCTTCTCATATTATGTGTTATACAAATAAAGTATATTGTAATGGCAGATATATTGTAATACTTTGAAGGGCCAGTTAACTTGGTGGTTATGGACCTGACTGCCAATATACGAGTATAGCAATAATAAGGAGGAAAAAAAGCTTTGGTCACTGTTAGTATACACCAGTATGCCACAGTATGACATCATCATCCAGGCGATTAAAAGAAAGTACAGCTAGGTTTTCCTTCACAAGAGCTCCAGCTTTTATAGAATTACTAGCTGCCCCCCGCGGTTTTACCCGCGTTCCCGTGGGATCTCACATGTTTTATACATAAAAACATTTCTCTTCAATCACTCTATCTTTTAAAAAAACCGCATCAAAATCCGTTGCGTAGTTTTAAAGATTTAAGCATACATAGGGATATAGGGACAGAGAAAGCGACTTTGTTTTATACTATGTAGTGATAAATATAATAATAAATAAATAAATATCCCAAGACATTCTTCACACATGGTTACCTGAACCCAAGTTACCAGAGTGTACTGCTTGTAGTATGGCTACCAGGTAACTGATATACTACATATAGATAGATACTACTTTTGAAATACATAATTATATAGATATTTACACCCAGACACCCAAAAAACAGACATGTTCATGCACACAAATGTTTGTCCTGGGTGGGAATCGAACCCGCGACCTTCGGTTTGGCAGTCAGGGTCTCTAACCACCAAGCAAACTTAAAAGTTAATATTTAGTGTCATTCTTTACACGCGGCCATCAGATCCCAATTTAGGCAGAGCTTGCACTATGGGGCCAGATAACTGATATATATTAGTAACCAGACACAGAACAAACAGACATGTTCATGCACATGTTTATAAGCGTGAACATGCGACAACGGAGTGGTAGTCAGGGTTTCAAACCACCAAGCCAACTGGCCCAGCTTTCCCAATTACTAACCTGTAATGTACCCAGCTTTTTCGTTCAAGTTCCTGCCAACAATCCCAGCTTGTTGTCCACCCAGGCTGTGTCCCACGATGTGGTACGTGTCGGAAGTACCACTAGTTGCGCTGATCAGCCAGTTGATGAAGTTTGCTACAGCTACTCCTGTTTGGGATTAATGGGGTGAGGTTTATTCCTGTAAATCGACTTATGAAAGCATAAGGACTTTTTATGGGGCAATGAAAAATGTGAATAGTAGAGCTCATAGATAGATAGATAGATAGATAACTCTTTATTGTACACCAAACAAGAAAATTAATAACATAAACAACAATAAACCTTAAAACTATGTACAATGGGCGGTCTTATCGCTAAAAAGCGATTTCTTCCAGACAACCTTAGGATGGAGAGAAATTTAGGGACGATAATTGACGGTGGTGCATCTAGATTATCTAAAAATTTACATACACATACATATATAAACCAAAAATAAATATATCACATATTAAAAAGTTATCATAAAAAAGAGAAAAAAAAAAAAAAAAAAAATATATATATATATTAAAAGCAACAACTTGGACAATAGAAATAATATTACCAAAATAGCAGCGACAGTCAATTGGAGAGATAAAATTTTTTCACCTGATATTTAAATGAAGATAGTGAAGGTGCTTTCTTTAAAGAGAATGGCAACGCATTCCAAAGGCGAACTGCTTGGACTGTAAACGATTTGTCATAGAACGAACTGTTATGTGGAGGCGTTTTCAAAATGAGATTTTCTGATGACCTGAGTGAATGAAGGAAATCAAAACGTTCCTTAAGTTCGCTCATAGTGCAGAGTTCGTCCGGGGAAGTACTACCACTTTACCCATTTCTGCCGTGAGTGCAGTAGAGTGCAGTAGTGCACTTGTATTACTGTTTTTCAGTTACAAAGGTAAGGGGGCCAGTCAAATTACAGGCACATGAGACTTAACAACTTCATATATCAAGCACGAGAACGCATTGGCGATCCTCCTGCTGTTGCAAATGTCTTTAAGCGGTGACCTCTTACCATCAGGTGGACCGTCTGCTTGTTTGTCGGCCCAAGTGATATATAAAAAAAGTTTAATAATTCTATAGTCAGAATTTACAATTGTCGATTGAAGCACATTTTAACATAATCCATCGCGAACAAAAACAATAAAAAAATAACATACTAGCTGTCCCCCGCGGTTTTACCCACGTTCGCGAGGATTGTACCGTTTTCCCGGGATAAAAAAGTAGTCTATATGTTATTCCAGGATATGCTCTATCTATGTGCCAAGTTGCATCTTAATCCGTTTGGTAGTTTTTGCGTGAAAGAGTTACAAACATACATACATACAAACTTTCGCATTTGTCATATTAGTAGGATTTGAGACTGCTGTACTAACCTGATGTTACTGTGTTGGCCACAGCAGTGAGGTAGTCATCTGTTCCAGCACCAGCACTCCAGTCCACCACAACCACGTTCAAGTCAGCAGCAGTAAGGAAAGCTGAAGTTAAAGAAGAGTTTCTAGAAGCTTTATCAGATTTAAATGACGTCAGCTCAGTTATTGGTGACGTAGAAAAAGCTAGGAGTTTTTGGTGAAGAATTCGAATAAGTATGGTGAGGTAACCATACGAAGGTACTCTTTGTAATATCCGCCGTTTCAGCTTCGTACCTCAAGTTAAAAGTCTGCAGTTGCCTGCTTCGGCTGATTTTAGAAAACACACAAAGCCTACGGTACTTAAACTACTTCGGACTACTAGGCGTGGGGAGAGCTTTCACCCTTATGTTGTAGACATTTCTCTCCACTCGTCTATGTTCCCAGAAACTTACAACTTGGGGCTCTTTAAGAAAAGAGTGAATAGACTTCTAACGGGAAAGCGAGCTCCATCTTCGGCCTCATCTTCACTTACCATCAGGTGTGATTGAGGTCAATCGAAATGTCGTCCGAAAAAAAAAAAAAATGTTCCCACTAGTGGATCCTACATCGCCTGCAATACAGTGATGTGGCGATATCCCTGACTATACACGAGATAATCCCACATCGCACTGTCGAAGTTTTTTCAGGTTTGAAGGTGTAGTAGCTTTCAATAACTTAAAATGTTACCTTCATAAGTGCCCTCTGGGAGTCTAAACTGAATTAATAGTTTTGAATGGAGGCGTCTAACACCTCTTCTATAGCTCAATCAATATGTTGAAATTTTATCGGATTTGGAGTCAATATAAATTTTGGGTTATGAAAGTCCACAGCCATATTCATTAGAAGGCCTGGTAACATCCTATGACAGAATAGCGTAAAAGCCTACACAGAGTGAGGTTATCCAATGTGGCAATGCCGCAGACATACTAGGGTGTTTCATGGTAAAAGAACCTTTGATCATCAATGAATACTCAGACCTATTATAACAAAGGTAAGTTTGTTTTTGAAATGAACACTTCTTAAGCCACGTTGTGTTGAAACTCAATGAAACGAAAAAGCAACACTAGAATGAGACAAACATATGCATGCATTTTTTTTTTTTTTTATTTATTTCTTTTTACATTTCCTACGGACTCTTAGTCCGTACTCTTTGAAGATTCTACGATAAATTATTTTAAGATCAATTGTATTGTGTTTCTAATAATCGACATCTTTCCGTGCGTGCTCAGCTCGTTGTTTTGAACTTAGGCTTGTGGTTCCTTAATAATAGTGTTACATTGAATTTTTCTATTGCCGATACATGGATTATAAATAAATAACTTAGCATTTACTTAAATTTAGTTACACTTATTCATCAAAATTTATAATCTATACTAATATTATAAAGAGGAAAGATTTGTTTGTTTGTAATGAATAGGCTCCGAAACTACTGGACCGATTTCAAAAATTCTTTCACCTTTGGAAAGCTACATTATCCCCGAGTAACATAGGCTACTTTTTATCCAAGGAAAATGTAAATCCCTCAGGAACGCGGGTGAAACCGCGGGGGACATTCTAAATATTAAAGTTTAAGCTATTTCGGCCTCGGATGGTTTCGCTCCCAAAAGACTTTCCATGACATGCATGCATCTTTAAGATGTAGCCTGCGACAGAATCAGATGGGTAGTTTTCTGAAGGTGTCTTCTACCGCATCATTCTTTCTCTTTCTTACCATTTGCAAGCACAGCGTTGACGTCTGAAGACGCGGAGTTCATCCATCCGTGAATGAGGATGGCGGTCCTTTTCAGGGGGTCGTAGTTGCTTACACTTAGGACGCTGGTGTCCCCAACGAGAAGGGGCTGACTCAATGAAGGGTTGTCTCTGAAATTACGCCAAGATTAACGCCCATATTCTAAGACGTTTCCTCGAAAATTCCTCGACTCCAACTTGACGGAGGATACCTTAAGCATTTTCTCGAGGAATCCTAATAATTGATATGCTAACACCCATATTCTAAGACGTTTCCTCATACGTCACTCGACTCCAACTCGACTGAGGATACCTTAAGCATTGTCTCGAGCAATCCTCAAAATTGACATTCTATGTCATAACATGAGCAAAACTCGAGCAATCCCGACTGATGTCGAATCGAAGTGTAGTCAAGGTAACGTGTCATTAGTTACGTCATTCTATCTACCAAATTATACAAAAGAAAGTCGTGTTAGTTACACTATTTATAACTCAAGAACGGCTGAACCGATTTGGCAAAAAATTGGTGGGGAGGTAGCTTAGAACCAGGAGACGGACATAGGATACTTTTTATCCCGTTTCATCGCGTTCCCATGTGACGTGACATAAAACGTCAAAGAGAAAACGCATCTGACATGGAATAACAAAACGCTAATGACAGTTAATTAAACGTAATTTTGGTTAAGTATGATTGAAAATTTGATAATAATATTTTTTTTCAGAAATCAGTAATTTGTATTCTCTTTGAATCATCATTAAAAATGCCGCGACCAAATATTATAAATCTGAATGTAAGTCCACGGGAACGCGAGTGAAACCGCGGGGTACAGCTTGTTATAGATAAAATTTTAATCAAATAAAATAATGAGCTTCAGTAACTGCTTACATGCAATAAACTTCCTTAAGGTTGGTCGCGACGTACCTTGAAGTTGACAGTTATTTCCTCATCTCGAGTGGAGGAGATTTTTGTAACTATGAATACTAATTATCTTGGAGTGACGTTGAGTGGAGTCGAGGAATTTCCGAGAAAACGTCTTAGAATATGGGTTTTACCCGCGAGTAAGCGGGCGTTTTAGTAGCGGTATTACCCGCGTTCCCGAAGGATGTCGGCAAAGTCAGATCTGTTAGTTTAAAAGTAATAGTCTCTGGGTGATGTTAGAAAGGTTGCTTGGGCGTTGAATATCTGTCTTGAGATAAATTATTTTATAAAGCTTCCATTCAGTAGGTATGCAACGATTACAGTAGATGTAGTATACACCGATTGAACGGGCATGTCGGCTGGGTGGTAAGAAACTGACTGCCACGCCAAAGGTCGTGGTTTTGATTGCCATTCTGGACAAATATTTACAAGCATGCCAGGATGTTAATTCCATATAATGATGTATTTAAAAAAAGTGTGGTATACAGTGCCGGATTAACCACGAAGCAAGAGTAGCGATTGCTACGGGCCCCACGCAAAAGGGGGCCCGGCGTGTCTAAGGCCGCCCACCGCCGTTTGCTATTTTTAGTACTTTATAATTAAGAACCCATAGCAGACCAAAGGCCCTCCAGAATTTGCTATGGGCCCCGCGCTTGCTTAATCCGACACTGGTGGTATCTAAAGTACAGGCTCTGCATAATTTGGGATCAGTGCCCAAAGCAGGAAGTGCCCCAAAAACCAATGTAATGGGATATTGACATCGCGCAACTTCACCGTGTTCAGTTGTCTATACAAACCAGCTTTTTGGCGATCAAGACGCAATATCGAATAAAAGTAAGAAGTCGAACCTAGTAAACAAATGATAAACATTTTCCTGCTCGGCATCATATCTAGCAGCTGCTCTGGCTATGTCGCTGGCCTTCAGCCAGGAGTCGACGAGGTGAGGTGTCCCATCAGGTCCTTGTACGTACTGGTAGCGGAAGCCTGGGTCTTTAACCATCACAGGGTCGTAGGGAAGAGCTGGAGAACAATAATCAACATGGTTATTCTTTCTAATTTAAGATCAACAATGTCTTTATCCAAACCGAAGCACAGTGCGGCATATTTCTATTCTTAAATCCACTTGTATCTCAGCAATCTCTGCATATTTCAGCAATACGATTGTAATGCGCTGTGATACAGTTTTTGTACAACATTGTGGAGTTGATATTTCATACATAGCGTCCAGCGGGACCATCTGTAATCCAACTGCATCTCAGCAATCTCTACACATTTCAGCAATGCGATTGTATTGGGCTGTGAGACAGTTGTTGTACAACATTGTGTAGCTGATATTTCACACACAGCGAGCAGCGGGACCAGCACTGATATAAGCACTAGCTCCACCGCGAGACCATCGCTAATCCAACTGCATCTCAGCAATCTCTACATATTTCAGCAGTACGATTGTATTGGGCTGATATTTCTTGAGATTTTCTAACTTTACACAAATATAACATACCTGACGTCCCAGCCAGAAACACGGTTACAATCAATCCCCACATGTTTAGAAGTAATTTACAGAATTACTGTTGAAAAATAATGAATTCTTTATCTCGTAAAGATAATTGTATTAAAGTAGTAAATCCAGTAATCCAAGAACATAACACCGGATACAATTTTATAAGGTATGTTTATGACAAATAGGCCGATAAAGTAGGCCGTCCACCGTAAATAGGCGCCTATTGACATTTGCAACATCAGGGGCATCGCCAATGCGATGTCAATTGAAACGTGAAGTTGTTTTCTCATGTGCCTGTAATGTCACCGGCTGCCTTCCTAACCGAAACAGTAATACGTTGCGCTACTGCTTCGCGGTGGAAATGAGTATGGTGGTAGTGACATCGCCAATGCGTTGTTGGCACTGAGACGTGAAGTTGTTAAGTCTCATGTGCCTGTAATTTCACCGGCCCCCTTACCTTTCTTACTGAAACACAGTAATATAAGTGCACTACTGCTTCACGGCCTAAATAGTAGTAGTACTTCCTCGAGGAACGACTTCTAGATGGGACCGCGCGAGCGTCCGCTTCACACTATACCTTTTTTATCTCAACCGAATGTGAGTCTGTCGAATCTCTTGTTATGTGTAATGAAATGAAAATATTTTTATTTGCTTGACAGGCAGAAAGCCCGCTGCGCTAAACGAAGTTGCAACTTTCTGCCTTCGTCGAGCAAAAAAATACCATACACTCCTCGGGAAGTAAATAAGAAAGCCTCAGGTCACAGGTTTGTTAAGCTCGGCTTCGCCTCGGCTAACAATTACATGTGATCTGAGACATTTCTTACTTTACTTCCCTCGGTGTGTATTATACTAACTATTATTGAAATATTATTAGACCAAACGAATCGATACCATATTATAGCCTATAGAAATCTAAGATAAATTCTGCGTCGAATGGTAGCAGTCCCATCCCGATATGTTCAGTAGTTTTGAGGTGATGGTGCGTCATAGGAAACCTGTTTTAAAAGATAATAATCACAGTAACAAATGACCAATGATAATAAGGTTCGTTTGGTGGTTAGCGACTCTGACTGCCAAGCCAAAGGTCGCAGGTTCGATTCCCACCTATGACAAACATTTGTGTGCATGAACATGTCTGTTTGTTCTGTGTCTGGGTGTAAATATCTATATAAGTATGTATTTAGAAAAAAAAAAGTAGTTTGGGACCAGATGGCTGTGTGTATAGAATGTCCCAGGAAATTTTAATTTATAATATAGTCAATCTCATTTATTACAAGAAGGCCGGCATTCAGGCAGTCGGTCCACCTGATGGTTCGTGGTCACCGCCGCCTATAGACATATACACTAATTGAACCATGTAGTTGTTGTCTCATGTGCCTGTAATGTCACCGGCTGCCTTCCTAATCGAAACAGTAATACAAATGAAAAATATCCCAAGACATTCTTCACACATGGTTACCTGATCCCAAGTTAACCAGAGTGTACTGCTTGAAGTATGGCTACCAGGTAACTGATATACTACATATACTACTTTTTAAATACATACTTATATAGATATTTACACCCAGATACAGAACAAACAGACATGTTCATGCACACAATTGTTTATCCTGGGTGGGAATCGAACCCGCGACCTTCGGTTTGGCAGTCAGGGTATCTAACCACCAAGCCAACTGGCTCGTCAGCTACTGCTTCATGGTGGAAATGGGTATTGTGGTAGTGACATCGCCAATGCGTTGTCGACCCTGAGACGTGAATTTGTTAAGTCTCATGTGCCTATATATTAAGGAACCACAAGCCTCAGTTCAAAACAACGAGCTGAGCAAGCGCGGAGAGATGTCGTTATCGTAGAATCTTCAAATAGTACGGACTAAGAGTCCCTTACCTTTCTAACCGAAACACAGTAATACAAGTGCACTACTGCTTCACGGCAGATAGAGAATAGGTAACATGGAAGTACTACCCAGGACGAATTCTGCACTAAGAGCTCTACTGATGAAATGTTCTGTGCGGCTTTCCTTCTTGCTAAAGTTCATTATTCTAGATCAACGAGAAAGGTTTAAGGAATAGGTTTAGTTTTTTGAGTGAAAATATTCGGCATTAATCAAATTATATCCATACTAATATTATTAACGCAAAAGTTTGTGAGTATGTTTGTTAGTCATTCACGAATTCATCCATTCACGAATCATTCACCCAAGGGATTTGGATGAAACTTGGCTCATAGATAGAGCATATTCTGGAATAACATATAGGCTACTTTCTATCCGGGGAAAATGTTACATCCCTCGGTAACATTAGTGAAACCGCGGGGGAGAGCTAGTATTATTATAAACCACAACTAACTATAGATGCGTTATCCGTTCTCAGAAATGTCAACATAGAATGATGGTAATTGGCGGAATTCCATTTAGTCGCTAACCACTGTCGCGAGCAACGCGGCGTATGCAGCACTCAGTCTAAACGTAACTAACAATGTATATTCATATCTCTCTAACAACAGGAACACCGTAAGGTAACATTTGTTTTCTTTCCCTTTCTTCGTGCGTATTAGCTAGTACCTATTAACGCTGTTTTTGAGAGATTTGATGTAGATGCCTAGATTATAAAATGAAATATTTATTCAAATAGGCCTTCACAGGCACATATGAATGGTCAGACTCTAACACCGGTTCGGAAGGTTGCTTTTACTGAGAAGAGCCGGCAATAAACTCAGCAATTACTCTTTTCAAAATAAGATTTTGTACATAAAGATGTGTACTGCTGGAGCGAGCGCTACACGCATGCATTGTCGTTTTAAAAAAACCTCTTTTACGCAAAAACTACCCAACAGATTTGGATGAAACTTGGCACATAGATAGAGCATATATTGGAATAACATATAGTCTACTTTTTATTTCGGGAAAATGTTACATCCCTCGGGAACGCGGGTGAAACCGTGGGGACAGCTAGTCTCTACTAATATTATAAATGTGAATGTAAGTTTGTTTGTTACGCTTCACGCGAAAACTACTTAACCGATCATCATGAAACTTTGTACACATATTCTTGGTATTAGAAGTAACATAGGATACTTTTTGTGCCGGGAAAATGTTACATCCCTTGAGAACGCGGGTGAAACCGTGGGGAATATAAATCGTTATTGGAACAAAGGCTTTCTTGATTGCGTTGAGATACAAGCTTGATTATTTTGCAGCTGTGAGTGAAAAGTCAAAACTAGAGGTATCAAAGATTCCAATCCTTGGCGTAGTCTAATTATAATTATCAATAGATAACAATTAAAAATAATCTATACCAATTAATAAAAGTTTGAATGAAGGTTTGTATGTAGCTCTTAAAAATCTATATTAATAAAAGTAAGGTAGTGTATATTATCATCACTACATAGTATAAAACAAAGTCGCTTTCTCTGTCCCTATATCCCTATGTATGCTTAAATCTTTAAAACTACGCAACGGATTTTGATGCGGTTTTTTTTAATAGATAGAGTGATTGAAGAGGAAGGTTGTTATAATACATGTGACATCCCACGGGAACGCGGGTAATTAAAGATAAAAATGTATGGAAATAGCTGCTCTGCACAGAGCACCTCTAATTTGCTTGTTTAGGTTGTAAATAATTACTGTTATATTCTATTTTGTAGTAAGAAATAACAAATTTCTTTTTTTGTTTTTGAATGTTACCTATATTAAGTTTTTTGTAAATGTTAAATTTTAAAAACATCTCTGTCAAGTCCCAAACAAGGAACAAGATCCAGCGGAATTAGTTACTAGATATTTGTGTTGGTATTATCTATAAAAAACATATTAAATTGTCATAATGTCAGATTAGAAAAAAAATGCAACCATGCTGAGTTTCTGCCGGTTCTTCTCAGTTGAAGGCTGACATCCGAACCGGTTGTAGCTTCAGTAACTTTAAATTTGACCGTCATAAGTGCCTTCCTAAGCTACGTCCTAAACTGAATAAATGGTTTAGAATTTTACTTTTGTACTTTTCAGTGGAAAAATTCATTGAAAAAAACAAATCCCTAACATGGCAGTATTGTTAAAAGAATATAGTACAGGTGATACTAAAAGAGCTCAACGCACTAACGAACATACAGAAATAGTGACTATTAGACGGGCCGATGGCTCGGTGATTCGAGAGGCCTGTCACAGGTCATAAGTTCGATTCCCAAGGACACCCATTAAAATTTGTGTGCATGAACATGTCTGTTTGTTCTGTGTCTGGGTGTTAATATCTATATAAGTATGTATTTAGAAAAAAAAATAGTAGCATATGTAGTATATCAGTTATCTGGTTCCCATAGTACAAGCTCTGCTTAGTTTGGGATCAGATGGCCGCGTGTAAAGAACGTCCCGGGATATTAACATAATAAAATATATTTATTTGCTTCCAAAACGTTTATATCTATAAAACATTAATTTTATCTTACACAGGTAAAGCCGGGCGACTCGTTCGTCATAGATAAATCCCCAAAGATAAATCGATCGATTCAAAACATAATAAATTGTTAATTACTTTAGTCGATAGTTTTAGACATCATGATAGAGTTATATTTATTGATTGTGTCTGTTCTTGGCGCTTCAGGTAAGAAAAACTAATTGTTTTTCTAATTATAATAATAATAATTGTGCCCGTGGTATTGTCCACTACTGGTATTATTCCAAAGCATTTACACCACAGCTTAAAGTTACTAGATCTTACCCTTTAATTAGGCGCGCCAATAAACTAACATTGTTAGTCGTGCGGGGTCTGCAGTTACCAAATTGATAGGAATGAAATTAGAAACTAGAGCTAGAACTAGGGGACTAGAGAGTTAGGAAGCTAGCAAGAAATTGGGGTTGACAGCGTTAATAGGTATAAAAATAACTTAACTTGAAGATCACTTGGTCGCGGCGACCCCGCGCGCCTAATTAAGGGTTAAGAAAACATTATATATTACTTAACAGAAAGCTGCAATACTAAATACCTGCCGTATCGTTCGAAAATTTCTGCAATCGGACGATATTATCACATAGATTGACTATAACGCAATATTTACTAGGCTGATAGCCCGTAGATATTGTAAATTACTGGTTTCCTTAGAAAGAAACCGATATAAAAAAGGCAAAGATAATAATAATAAATATCCTGGGACAGGTTTTACACACGGCCATCTGGTCCCAAACTAAGCAGAGCTTGTGCTATGGGAACCAGATAACTAAACTACTACATGTACAATTTTTTGTTCTAAATACATTCTTATATTGATATTTACAAACAGACACGTTCATTCACGCAAATGTTTGTCCTGGATGGGAATCGAACCCGCGACCTTCGGTTTGGCTGTCAGAGCGTTAACCACCAAGGCAACTGGCCTGTCAATTTATTGAATACCAGCTATGCCTTCCCGTTTTGCCCGCTTTCAATCCTGGTTATAAACCTTCCTCTTGAATTACTCTATCTATTGCTGAAAACTGCATTAAAATGCGTTGCATAGTTTACGATTCTATAAAGGACATACAGACAAACATTCATTTTTATATATATAGATGGCTGTTCCCCGCGGTTTCGCCCGCGATCATTGATATCATATATAGCCTATAGCCATCTAGGAAAAATTCCGCGTCGAATGGTAGCAGTCCCATCCCGATATGTTCAGTAGTTTTGAGGTGGTGGTGTGTCAAAGGAAACCTATTTTCCTAGTAGAGATAGCTGGCCTGCGCGGTTTTACTCGCGTTCCATGGATACAAATTATTATTATTATATCTTTTTCAATAGTGTAGGCTACGTCTGTATAAAATTACAACAAGATATGTTTAGTGGTTTAGCCGAGAGTAACTAATAGACAAATTCACTTTTGCAAGTAAGATTCGATATTTCATAGTTACACTTTTACTCCCTAGCTCTCCCCTACGACCCTGTGGTGGTTAAGGACCCAGGCTTCCGCTACCAGTACGTGCAAGGACCTGATGGGACACCTCACCTCGTCGACTCCTGGCTGAAGGCAAGCGATGTCGCCCAAACCAGATTTGAACCCGACAGACAGATCGTATATCATCTGTTCACTAGGTGAGTCAATTCATTTCTTCAACCTAAAAAATAAATATCCCGGGACACTCTTTACACACGGCCATTTGATCCCAAACCAAGCAGAGCTTGTAGTATGGAAACCAGATAAGTGATCTTAAAATATATACGTGTGCCATCCTCGACCGCATCGTCACTTTCCATCAGGTGAGATCCAGTCAAACGCGCTCAAGTTTTTATAAAAAAAAAATTGTAAAAAGAATACTACCTTTTTTCTAAATGCATACTTAAACAGATTAAACAGACATGTTCACAAGTGTTTGTCCTGGGTGGGAATCGAACGGGCTAGCTTATAACCATCTACGAAAAATTCCGCGTCGAATAGTAGCAGTCCCTTCCCGATATGTTCAGTAGTTTTGAGGTGATGGTGCGTCAAAGGAACAATTTTGCTAGTATATCCCTACCAATAGTTTAAATGTTTTCAATGCTTTCACGCGAAAACTAGACCAAGCATCATAGAAGTAACATAGGATACTTTTTGTGTCGGAGAAATATTATATCCCTCGGGAACGCGGGTGAAACCGCGGGGGACAGCTAGTTTTATAAAGATTATGAAATATCGTAATGTTTTTTAATGTAATCTTTTGACTAATTTACACAAATTCATATGTATTTTAGTTGTTTTTCTACGATAAGGCATGTGTTGATGTTATCTTAGCGATGAGTGATTGGAAATAATCTTATTGCACGTGTGTTTTATACACGGCCACCTGTGGGGCGGTTCCATAAGTAGCGACTATGAACACGCACGCGAGGATCCTGCATCGCACTATCGAAGTTTTCTAAACATTTGACCATATATAGAAGCTTCCAATATCAACCGTTGGCTAAACAAATGAAATGAAATGAAATATTTATTCAAATAAGCCTTCACAGGCACTTATGAATGGTCAGACTCTAACACCGGTTCGGAAGGTTGCTTTTACTGAGAAGAGCCGGCAATAAACTCAGCAATTACTCTTTACAAAATAAGATTTTGTACATATAGATGTGTCCTGCTGGAGCGAGCGCTACACCCAAGCATTGTCGTCATTAAAATAATCATTTGTGTTGGAGAAAGCCTTTTGTACTAAAACAGCCTTAATTATTTTCTTAAATTTTTGTAAAGACAAATTTAATGAAAACGACAGTCGACAGAAACGAAAAAACATAATTAAAAAATGATATTTTAATATTAATTTATTTTCCGCTAGCTGTCCCCCGCGGTTTTACCCGCGTTCCCCAGAGATATCATATTTTCCCGGGATAAAATGTAGCCTATACTTTATTTCAGGATATTTTCTATCTATGTGCCAAGTTTCATCCATATCCGTTTAGTAGTTTTTGAGTGAAAGAGTAACAAACATACAAATCTTTCCTCTTTATAATATTATTAGTATTAGTATATACATTTACCACTTACTGTCCTAAAATGAAAACTAATCAACTCAGACGTGGCACAAAAGCAAACGTAACTATTACGTCCTGAAGATGCTTCGTGTAGAAGCGAAACACGTGTCGATTTCCTGTTGATTTTCCTTGTTTGGGACTTGACAGAGGAGATTATTTTGCATATTTTCATAGCCTCTTATCCTATGGCATTTTGTTTTGGGGAGCAGCAGCGGATATAGAATCAATATTTATTATACAAAAAAGAGCAATTCGTGCAATTTACAGTATGAGTCCCCGTGAATCATTAAGAGATTTATTTAGGGAAATAAATATAATGACATTACCTTCACTATATATTTATGAAAATATAATGTTTATACGTAGAAACATAGGAATGTTTGAGTCAAAATTAGATACTCATAGTATAAATACAAGACAAAGGGAGAAGTTAGTTGTTCCATACTTTAGATTAACTTAAGTAAACAAGTCATTTCTTGGTAATTGTGTTAGATTTTATAATAAGATACCGCTGTCAGTAACCAAAATGTCTGATCATAAATTTAAAAATTATATTAGGAAAGTTTTGAAAGAGAAAGCGTATTACAAGGTAGTTCATTATATTGAAGATAAAAATGTATGGAAATAGCTGCTCTCTGCACAGTGCACCTCTAAATCTCTTTTTTAAGTTGTAAGTACCTAATTATTGTTATTTTCTATTTTGTAGTCTTGTCATATTTTTTTTTTTTTTTGTTTTGTTTTTTAATGTTACCTATAATAAGTATTTTGTAATTGTTAAATATAAAATTATGTAAAATTGAAATTATAAAATAGCCAAAAAGTCAGAATAGATAAAAATTTATATAACAAATAAAAAAGAATGTAACCTTGCTGAGTTTCTTGCCGGTTCTTCTCAGTTGAAGGCTGACTTCCGAACCGGTTGTAGCTTCAGTAACTTTAAATTTGACCTTCATAAGTGCCCTCCGAAGGCCTAAACTGAATAAATGGTTTTGAATTTTGAATTTTGAAGATCTAGCGGAATTAGTTACTACCTTCCTACTTAACCCTACTTTAATTAGATATTAGTTTTTGTATAATCTGTCCTAAAATTTACTATGAAATGGACTATAGAACACCTGGAAAATGTTTGTTTCAGAGATAACCCGACAGTAAGCCAGCCTCTTCTCATCGGAAACAGCGGCCTTTTGGGCCTCACCAACTACAATGCTCAGAGGCGGACCATTATCCTAATCCACGGTTGGCTGGATTCAGCATCCTCTGACTTCAACACAGTTCTTGTGCCTGGTAAGTCCAAAAGTCCTTATCTATACTGGTCCAGATATGAGCCTATTGGAAATATCAGCTCCACAATGTTGTACAACAACTGTCTCACAGCGCAATACAATCGCATTGCTAAAATATGCAGAGATTGCTGAGGTACAGTTGGATTAGAGATGGTCTCGCGGTGGAGCTAGTGCCTATATCAGTGCTGGTCCCGCTGGTTGCTATGTGTGAAATATCAGCTCCACAATGTTGTACAACAACTGTCTCACAGCACAATAAAGTCGTATTGCTGAAATATGCAGAGATTGCTGAGATACAGTTGGATTAATTTGATTTCATGGTGACGAGTTGGGCCAAATTGAGACAAATTAACTTCTAGGTCTAAAAAATGCTTTAATCTCGTTGTGGTAAAGAATATAGCCGAGGGTATATAAAAGGGAATATTCGAGATTCCAAAACGTTCTGGTTTAATTAAGTTTTCTCATAAACTTCTC
This sequence comes from Habrosyne pyritoides, assembly GCA_907165245.1. NCBI lineage: Eukaryota > Metazoa > Arthropoda > Insecta > Lepidoptera > Drepanidae > Habrosyne > Habrosyne pyritoides. Next base: position 1,090,007 of record OU015615.1, read on the forward strand.
TTACAGCCTTCCTCTCCGCCGAAGACCTGAATGTTATTATAGCTGACTGGAGCACTGGTGCTGCCACCGTCAACTACCTGACAGCTTTAGCCAACACTGTGCCCGCTGGTGAGTACTATTGTCAGATCTTGGACATGTCCACTGCTGTTTTAGAACAGGAATCATTTTAATAAATTTACCCTTCCTCTTACGGTCATTCGCTAAGTAACCAAAGATTTGGGCATATAGAGACATCTATAAACTACTAGGTTTCCCCGCGGTTTCACTCGAGGGATGTTACATTTTCCCGGAACAAAAAGTAACCTTAGTTATTCTTTAGACCATCAGATATCTGCCAGTCTAAGTCCCGTCAAGATAGCTCCAGGCATTTTGGAGTCTATATTCTCCATTCATGGTTATCTGATCCCAAATAAATAGTGTACTGCTTGTACTTTGGCAACCAGATAACTGTCCCCTTATTTAGGCAATACAAACTTCGTCGGCGAGCCGCTTCACGGAGGTCTCGGAGAGCTTACCTCTCACGTGATTAGTTGTATTAGCGTAGTTAGCGAAAGAGACAGAGCACGGAGACATTCTTAAATAAATATCTATTCTAATACTAATACCTTTAGACGAGCAATTTTTGTATACGAGTATATATAATCTGAATCTCGGTTCCAACGATTTTCATGAAATTTTGTATGCAGGGGGTTTCGGGGCGAAAAATTTAATTTTTAGAAAACGTTTTTACCGCGTTTTCAGGCAATGAAAACTGCTACAATATCATTAGAATACGACTGTAAAAGGTTTTCAAGTTCCAGCTTTTGTGAGAAAAACTGTTAACGAATAGCAGTTTAAAGGGAGCCCTTTGTTAACGCATCTAATTCGTTAAACGTACATTAGTAAAGAAAGTAACCCCGTTCACACCTATCCACAGGGCAAAGCGTAGCTCGCTTCATCGACTGGCTAAACGGTGCCTCTGGTGCCGTACCAGCGAAATACCACATCGTGGGACACAGCCTCGGAGGCCACGCTGCTGGAGTAGCAGGCAGGAGCATGGAAGGATCAGCTGCTTACATCACAGGTAACAAATAATCAATAATTAAAAAAATATTTGACAGGCCAGTTGGATGGTGGTTAGCGACTTTGACTAGGAAGCCGAAGGTCGCGGGTTCGATTCCCACCCAGGACAAACATTTGTGTGCACGAACATGTCTGTTTGCTCTGTGTCTAGATATTGTATCAGTTATTTGGTTTCCATAGTACAAGCTCTGCTTAGTTTGGGATCAGATGGCCGTGTGTAAAGAATGATCCGGGGTATTTATAACAATTATTAATCGATACCATTTTGCGATGTGTTGAATCAGTTAAAATTTTGTTATTGATCAGAAATAAGACCAGAAATCACAGAATAATTTCCCCCTTCAGCTCTGGAGCCACTTTTACCCGGCTGGATCACCAACGATGATAAATTCCGACCTGATGATGGCGGCTACACAGAAATCATCCACACTAACGCCGGTCTACTGGGCTATCTGGGGACTTTAGGACATGCTGACTTCTACCCCAATGGAGGAATAAATATGCCCGGATGTGACAACCAGGATTGTGATCATGCCCGGTAAGAAAATCTTAATTTATGTCATGAAGGTCCGTCCCAACAGGCAGATGGTCCGTTACTGCCGCCTATGGACATTTGCAACACCAGGGGCCAATGCGTTGTCGATCCTGAGACGCAAATATATGTCTCACAACACTGTCAGTTGTACAAGTGGTACAACACACATTAAGACGGAGTATCTCTTCTTAGAGTTTATTTTTTATTTTTTTTTATACCACATAGGCCGACAAACAAGCGGACGGTGCACCTGATGGTAAGTGGTCACCGCCGCCTATGGACATTCGCAACACTAAGGGCATCGCCAATGCGTTGTCGACCCTGAGACGCAAATATATGTCTCATGTGCCTGTAATTTCCCCGGCCCCCTTACCTTTCTAACCAAAACACATTAGTACAAGTGCACTACTGCTTCACTGTTAGTACACACAGGTAGTACTTCTCCGGACGAACTGTGAACTAAAAATTCAAATGTGTTCAGACAGTAACTTTAAATACATCACTATTTTCCAGGTCTTACTTCTACTTGGCCGAGTCTCTTACATCAGGTGGCTTCACAGGAACTCGTTGTGCGTCTTATCTAACTGCTTTGACTGGAAACTGCTTCTTGTGGGGAAGGCTCAGCATGGGAGGCCTTGTGCCAAAGACTGGGTAAGATGCTTTAAAACAAATAATTAGATTGAAGATGCTTCGTGTAGAAGCGAAACACGTGTCGATTTCCTGTTGAGTTTCCTTGTTTGAGACTCGACAGAGGAGATCCAGCGGAATCAGTTACTAGATATTTGTTTTTGTATCATTCTTTAAAACCTCAACCATTTTATTGGATACATTCTTTTTAAAAATTTGGCTCATAAACTAGCAGATGTTATACCCCATGGTAAGTTGTTACTGGGTCAATGGACTTGCAATTCCAGAGATATAACCAATGCTTTCGACCCTGAGACATGAAGTTAAGTTGCACTTGCTAGTTACTTCATCGACAATTGTAATTCCTCTCTAAATTTCTGACTAAAGAAATTCTTCTTTATATTTTCTTCTTTTTATACCACTTGGGCCAATAAAGAAATAGACGGTCCACCAGATGTAAATTGACACCACAGCCTATGGACTGCCTGTAATTTCAGCTTACCTTTCTAACCGAAACACAGTAATACAAGTACACTACTGCTTCACGGCAGAAATTGGTATGGTAGTAGGACTTCCCCGGACGAACTTTGCACTAAGAGCTTTACTACTTCGGGCTACAATTGGGATGTGTCCTGTATTAAAGATAAATGATCAAACACTAACCAATGTATTGATCATCCAAAAATATACGAAAACATTAAATATGATCAAAATTCATGTGATTTTTCAGTACTGATCTAATCAAAAAGAGTATGTTATTTGATACTGGACAATTATGACGTCACAACTTGCTATTTCATACAAAACTCCACACATTCGATCGTTTTGACATGTCATAAAGAATTACTGATTTGACATGTCAGGACACATCCCTATTGCAAGAAAAATTAATTCATTCATTCATTCATTACGATATTTAGATATTATTGCAGAACTGCCCATGATGTATCGTTGAGCCAGCGGTGGTTTGATACCCTGACTGCTACGCGATAGATCGTGGGAACGTCTGTTTGTTCTGTGTCTGGATAAATATGTACATACATTTGAATATAGCAAAAAATTTACATGTACTGATGTACATCAGTTATCTGGTTACCATTGTACAAGTTCTACTTAGTTTGGGATCAGTGCCCTGATCACGAATAACGTAAGCGTATCGTCATCGTATCGCGTGCGTCAAAAACAAATGCAATGGGAAATTGAACATCGCGCAACGTCACGGTATGCGCGGTGTTCCATTTTCTATACAACCCAGCTTTTTGGCGCTCTCGATAAGATGACGTTCCGCTTGCGATAGATGTTCGTGTTTAGGCCTCAGATGGCCATGTGTATAGAACGTCCCATGCTCTATATTATTTATATAAGTTACAGAACAACTTCCCAGTTCTTAGCCTTAATTATGTAATGCACAACTTATGCCTTTTTAATTCTTCACAGATCATCTGGAGTGTTCTACTTGGAGACCAATGCTGCTCCTCCATTCTCAAGGGGATAAACTATAAAAGAAAACTGAGATTTCGCTTAAAATAAATCCTTGAGTCTATTTGCTTGTTTTTATTCTCTTCAGTGGTGTAACATAGGCCCGTTATATGGTTTTTGAGCTATATTATTACTTTGAAACAACTTATAATTTTTGGCACCGCCAATGCGTTATCGAATCTGAAACGTGAAGTTGTCCACTTAACTTTCTAACCAAAACACGGAAATACAAGTGCACTACGAATTTACGGCGAAAATGGGTAAGGTGCTAGCACTTCCCCGGACGAACTCTGTACTAAGAGCTTTACTTCTAAAACAAAAGCATTCAATTAGTGGTAACCATAGTACAAGCTCTGCTTGGTTTGGGATCTACTAACTGAGACTAACCGAGACTGATCTAGCTGGGAGAGAGGCGCTGAAAGTGAGAGTCAGTGACTGCTCCTCTTGGAACATCGGACCACTGTTTGGTGAAAGCTGTGTCGTCTTACTCTCCGCCTGATCCTAGCCCGAAAGGCACATGGCGAGTTTGGCGATACAAGTTAGCTGACTGGAATGAGATGCGCCACTTTTTTGCATCTTACCATTGGCGGCGAATGTGCTTCTCTTCCGAGGACCGGTCGAGTTGTGCGAGCGCCATATCTGAGGTGATATGTCAGGCTATGGAATACTTTATCCCATACTCTGACATATCCCTTAGCAGCGGGACCCCTAAGTGGTTTAATGCCGATTGTACCTCAGCCGAGGCTACCAAACAATCTGCATACCAGGCCTGGGCTGATGCTCGCGCTCGCAAAACCCCTGACGGTTTTGGATCTCACCAAAAAGAGAGCTTTCGCCGCCAAGTCCTGCAAAAAGGCCCTTAAGAAGGCTCGCTTCGACCACATTGGTCGAATTAGTGACAGGCTTTCGTCATACCCATCGGGGAGCAAAGCTTTTTGGTCACTCACCAAGTCAGTCGAGGCGAATTTCTGCCGCCCATCGCTACCGCCACTGCTGAAACCTGACGGTTCGCTGGCCCACACAGCCGTTGAGAAGGCAAATATATTTGCCACTCTATTTGCGGGGAACTCACATCTAGATGCGGGAAGCCATTCACCCCCAATACTTCCCCCTTGCGACTTCCAAATGCCTGACATTCATATTCGGCAAAAAGAGGTAGCCAAGGTACTACGCAATCTAGATGTGAACAAAGCCAGTGGACCCGACGGTATTCCAGCCATAGTCTTGCGGAATATCTGCTGGCCTGTGCGTCTGGATTTCTGATTTCCTGAGCGAAAGGTCCATACGAGTTGTCTTAGACGGGTGCTCGTCGAATCTACTGGCAATCAATGCCGGAGTTCCTCAGGGATCAGTTCTCTCTGCGACATTATTCTTGCTGCATATCAATGACCTGCTAAAACCCGGTATCCTTGGGTACGCAGATGACAGCACCGTTGTGGAGAGATATTTTTCCAGCGCACAGGCTTCCAGTGACGAAACCTTGACACTTAGAGAGGCCATGGTTGAGCGTATTAAATTGAACCTGCAAGCAGTATCCGATTGGGGTGATGCTAATCTGGTCAAGTTTAATCCCTCCAAGACACAGGCGTGTCTGTTCACAGCTAAAAGGAGTCCTTTCGACCTGACTCCTTCTTTTCAGAATACATCCTTACCGATTTCCGACCAGCTTGAACTCCTGGGCATAACCTTAACTGCCAAAATAAATTTTGGTAGTTCTATTGAGTTAAAGGCTAAAACTGCCGCAAAAAAATTGGGCATCCTCTGGAAGGTGAAGCGCTACTTTACGCCGAGTCAGTTGCTCTAACTGTACAAAGCACAAGTCAGGTCGTGCATGGAGTACTGCTGTCACCTCTGGGATGGATCTGCCAAATACCAGCTGGAGGCCCTTGACTCAATAGACCGCCGTGCCAGGAGACTCATCGGTGATGTTTCGCTAGTTGAGGCGAAATTAACGAGCCTTGAACATCGTCGTAGGGTTTCGTGTTTGTCGGTTTTCTATAGGATGTATTTTGGAGAGTGTGCGACTGAATTGTTCAATATAATTCCTCCATCCCCATTTCTCCATCGAACCACAAGGCGTCGGGAGAATTTCCACCCACACGTTGTCGACACCCCGCTTTTACGAACACAACGTTTCGCTTCTTCGTTCGTTATACGAACAGCAAAGGAGTGGAACTCTCTTCCGGGGTCAGTGTTTCCCGACAGCTATAACCTGGATTTATTCAAGGCCAGAGTGAATAGGCATTTTCTGGGTAAGCGTGCTACATCCTCGGCCTCGTCGTGACTCCTTCTGGAGTCAGTCGAAGGCCAAACGCAAGCCCATTCCTAATAAAAAAAAAAAAAAAAAGAACTATTCATAATATGAAAGGTTAAAGTAAACATCCTGCGAGATTTTTCACCCATAGTTATCTTATGCTATGGAAACCATATAACCGATACATTTTTTCAATACACTTCATCATCATCAGTCTATCTCCGTCCACTGCTGGACACAGGCCTCACCTATGGCACGCCATTGAGCTCGATCTTCAGCTCTGTTTCCCACCGCTGCCAGCTAGCTTGCGTATATCATCGCTCCATCTAGCTGGAGGGCGCCCTACACAACGTTTACCGAGCCGTTACTTTAGAACACGTCAACCCCAACTGTTATCGGTTCTACGGCAGATGTGACCAGCCTACTGCCACTTCAGCTTGCTAATCCTTTGAGCTATGTACGATAACATTGGTTCTCTGACGGATGACTTCATTACGAATACGATCCTTCAGAGAGACTCCGTGCATAAACCTCATCATAGCTCGTTTAGCGACTTTGAATTGGTGAACCAGTCGCTCCGTCAGTGTCCACGTCTCAGCTCCATAAATACACTTCATAGGCAGATGGGAATCGAACCCATGACCAGCAGCGTGGCTATCAGGGTATCTAGCAAAAAAAGCTAATCAGCGGGTCGCATGATAATTAATTTTCAGTAAATAAATTTATTTACAGCTAATTTAATGTTTCTCACACAAAATAAAGCAATAAAAAAAACATAAAATTAAACAACTTACAACAACAAGGTTAGAGACCTGACTGCCACGTAACAGGTCGTGGTTTCGATTCCCACCTCAGACAAACATTTTTGTGCATGTACATATTATTATCTGTTTGTTCTGTGTCTGGGTGTAAATATATAAGTATGGATTTAGAAAAAACTTAATACAAACTCTGCTTAGTTTGGGATCAGATGGCCGTGTGTAAAGAGTGGCCCAGAATTTGCAAATTTTAATATATATAGTATATTTTTGCTTTACATTGATTTGATGATGCGGTTAACATAAAACCTCTGGCAACCTACCAATGCGAGAGTTTGTCTGTATGGATGTTTGTTACTCTTTCACGCAAAAACTACCAAACGGATTTGGAATAAACTTGGCAAATATGTAGGAAATGCTTTGGAATAACATATAAGATACTTTTTGTGCCGGGAAAATGTTATATCTCTCGGGAACGCGGGTGAAATCACGGGAGACAGCTAGTAATGTTATAAAAACATCAGTCCCCTTATTCAACTAATACAAACTTTGTCGGCGAGCGGCTTTGCGGAGGCATTGGAGAACTTACCTCTCACGTGATTGCTAGTATTAGCGTAATTAGCGAGAGAGACAGAGCACGGAGGCTGCGACGAAACATCCTCGAGTTAGTGTCATTTTCCTTACAGAATCGAGCTCCTGGTTATACTAGCTTAGATCGCTTGCGATTACACGTCCTTAAAATATTAGCTCCACAATGAGTACAACAACTGTCTCACAGCGCATTACAATCACATTGCTGAAATATGCAGAGATTGCTGAGATACAGTTGGATTAGAGATGGTCTCGCGGTGGAGCTAGTGCCTATATCAGTGCTGGTCTCGCTGGTCGCTGTGTGTGAAATATCAGCTCCACAATGTTGTACAACAACTGTCTCACAGCGCAATACACTCGCATTGCTGAAATATGCAGAGATTGCTGAGATACAGTTGGATTAGAGATGGTCTCGCGGTGGAGCTAGTGCCTATATCAGTGCTGGTCCCGCTGGTCGCTATGTGTGAAATATCAGCTCCAGAATGTTGTACAACAACTGTCTCACAGCGCAATACAATCGCATTGCTGAAATATGCAGAGATTGCTGAGATACAGTTGGATTAGAGACGGTCTCGCGGTGGAGCTAGTGCCTTTATCAGTGCTGGTTCCTGGAATGTGCGCGTGGTCGCTCACTGTCGGTATAAACAACACTTTACAAACACGCGGGGGACATCCCTACGTGATATAGATTGTAAATACCGCCTAAAGCGTTTATCAAATACATTTTCAAGAAGTCTTATCTTTTTAATCAATATAATACCCAATTTAGCTTCCTCAAACTCTTTATCTATTATAAAATAATGCGTGGTCTGTGACTGATACATTATTTGATAATTTTGTTTAATCTATGAGCTGATAAACAGGCAAGCGATCCATCTGATGATTGATGTAGATTTCTGACATTTCCTAATATGTTTTTGAAGTGAAAACTTCTTTAGCGGCGTTGAGCACTTTTCTTGGGATGGGTATAAAATGTTAAACTCGCGTCAGGACACGTGACCTGATCGAAAATTTGTATGACGGTAAAAATGCACAACGTTAATGTTCAAGTTTTCACTTCTGCCGGCACTCCCGGAGTGCAAGCCGTTGGTTTTTTTAGTTTGATGACTTTTGTTGCATGGATGGAACCGCTCATTGGCCGAGTTTTAACAGATATTGGTATTGGCAGCACAGGCTATCCACAAAAAACTACACTATTTGGAAATATATGCATATTTTAAGTTTAGCCCGAACAAACATAAACTGGAATTTTAGAAGTAGAGCTCTTAGTGCAGAGTTCGTCCGGGGAAGTACTACCTCACCCTTGTCTCCCGTGAAGCAATGCTAGTATTACTGTGTTTCGGTTAGAAAGCTAATGTGACATTACATGCACATGAGACTTAACTTCACGTCTCAGCGACAACGCATTGGCGATGACCATGCCGCAACCCTGGTGGACCGTCTGTTAGTTTGTCGGCCCATGTGGTACCATAATGTGAATGTAATATCACCGACATTACAGGCACCTGAGACTTAACTACACGTCTCAGCGACAACGCAGCGATGTTCCCTGGTGTTGCGAATGTCCAGCAGTGACCTCTTACCGTTAGGTTAGCCTTGTTGCCCCAAGTTGTATAAAACAAGGTCTAAATAAATCATTTTCTCATGCAGTTGAGTCTGTATGTAGTAATAAGCGATTACACAATAAAAATTCTAGATCATACTTTTTTAATACATAATAGTGACGTGAAATTATATCTTATTGGTTTTATCTTAGAGCTTAGTTTCTGATAATTCGTTTATTACTCTCGTTAGTTCTAGATCACTTTTAGTATTGTTATAACCATGAAGGGGTCTTGTTTAGTTATTTTTGGACTTGCTGCTGTGTCAGGTAATATATTTTTTAAAGTGAAACTTCATAAGCTTTGAAATTCTAATCCGCACCTTTTTGTGTGACGAAAAATAAATTAATGATAAACACAATGTATACTATTCAAGATACCGCTTTCGATAACCAAAATGTCTGATCATAAATTTAAAAATTATATTAGGAAAGCTTTGAAAGAAAAAGCGTACTACAACGTAGTTCATTATATTGAAGATAAAAATGTATGGAAATAGCTGCTCTCTGCACAGTGCACCTCTAAATCTCTTGTTTAAGTTGTAAGTACCTAATTATTTATAATTTGTATAATTAGTAATTATTAGCACAGTCTTGATCTTTTATTGAAGACCTAATACTAAAGACGAGAGATTGCAAGTTTTTCTCAACACTGGACCTAAACTCAGCGTTTTTTTTTTCTTTACTGCGGTTTCCCGCGTTTCCGAGGGATGTGACATTTTAACATTTCACCGGGATAAAAAGTATTTTTTTAATTCAGGTTATAAACTATCTAAGTGTCAAGTTTCATCCAAATCTGTTAAGTGGTTTTTCCGTGAAAGAGTAACAAACATTCGCATTTATAATTTTTCCATACCACTTTACAAGTTTTAGAATTTATAATACCAGCTGACCTTCGCAGTTTCCGAGGGATGTCACATTTTCCCGAGATCAAATATATTTAATATGTTAATTCAGGTCATAAACTAGATATATGGCAAATTTCATCTAAATCAGTTCATTAGTTTTTGCGTGAAAGACTATGAAACATCAACCCATCAATCAGTCCATCTCTCCTCACAAACACCTCATCATATAATATAGCTGTCCCCCGCGGTTTCACCCGCGTTCCCGAGGGATGTAACATTTTCCCGGGATAAATAGTATATATGTGTTCCTATATGTTATTCCAGGATATGCTCATTCTATGTGCCAAGTTTCATTCATATCTGTTTAGTAGATTTTGCGTGAAAGAGTAACAAACATACTCACATACAAATCTTTCCTCTTACATAAAATCAACAGCTTAAAAAATAAGTTTCAAGCTTCTAGCTCTAAAAATAAGGATAGTTCCATACAACTTTTCATCCCCCTTTTAACCCCTTACAACCCTTTTTTCGAATTTAAAAATTCAATTTTAGCCTACATCCTTCCTCATGCTTTAGACTATCTGTATACCAAATTTCATTTAAATCGGTTCAGTAGTTTCGGCGTGAAAGCGAGACAGACAGAGTTACTTTCGCATTTATAATATTAGTTAGGATTAGGATTAGTAGGATAAATAAAACTGATACATGACATTTAGACAGAGATAGATATATACTATATAATTAACTCTATATCACCAGCATTTCCATCGGATGTGGTGATCAGCAAGCTGGACCCTGGACCCAGGTACCAGTACGTGTCGGGACCCAACGGCCCACAACTCGAGGACCTATGGCTCAAGGCAAGCAACCTTCGAGAGGTCGCCAACTACGACCCTGATGTACATAATGGATATCATTTGTTCACTAGGTAAGTAAACTAAGGATTTTTTGTATCCTGAGGTCTTAACACGAATATCTATCGCTTGCGTAGCGTTATGGAGGAGCAAGGTATGAGACTCCTCCATTTAAAAGGGAAGATCTTCCGCCGCTAAGTGATCATGCCGCCGCATGGGGACCGTGGCCCAACTGTTGATGTTGGATGCTTGTATATATGTCAAATCCTGAGAGAATCTTGATATCGCGATGTAGGATTCTCGCGTGTTTCTACTCCTAGATGTCGCCACATCACTGTAGTGCGGGCGGTGAAGGATTGTAGGCATGTTCATAGATGTTGCCACAGCGTCATAGTATCGAGTGCGCTAAAAAGGTGGCTTGTATATAACTAAACAAAAATCTCCAGGACATTCTTCACACATGGTTACCTGATTCCAAATTAAGCAGAGTGTACTGCTTGTACTATGGCTACCAGGTAACTGATATATTACGTGAAGCTCCAAGTCCAGCTTTCATCCGGGTACTACCATGTCTTGAAGCAGTAGTCGGTTAGATGGCTAAGCCAGGTGAAATGAGAGGCACGTGAGACTAATCAACTTTACGTCTCAGTGTCGACAACGTATTGGCGACGCCCTTGGTGTTTCAAATGTATATAGGCGGCGAAGATTACTTACCATCAGGTGGAGCATCTATCTATTTGTTGAGACGCACAGTTGTTTAGTGTCACGTGCCTGTCATGTCACCGGCTTCACCTTTCTAACCGAAACAGAGTAATACTAGCACTGCTGTTCACGGCCAAAACCAGAAAGGCACTTCCCTGGACGTGCTTTGGACTAAGTGCGAGAGAGACGGGACAATTCCTCTTCCAAAACCTCTTTGATGTAATGTGCGTCTTTGTACCGAGCTCTTCGCAAAGTTTAATCTTCTTTTTTATTACTTTCAGGGCCAACCCCCTTGTCAGCCAGCCAATAGTACTTGGACTCCCGTGGCTTCTTTCGTCCAGTAACTTCGACATCAACAAAAGAACTGTTGTCTTGGTCCATGGATGGCTTAACACGCCCCTGTCTGATTTCAACGTTGAATTGATACACGGTAAAATGTAATTTAGTATTATAAATTTATAATCGTAAATAGATTAATACTAAAAAATTCTTTAGGCACGCATTTTGTATTGGAGTCGTAAAAATAAATGAATCCAAGCTCGTGGGGCTTACTAGTATTTATTGAAGAGTTCTGCTATCTCTTCCTGACTACATCATCAATCTATATATATAAAAATGAATCCCTATTTCCCTTCGTCACGGCATCACGCATGGACGGCTAGACCGATTTAGCATTTATTAAACATTACTTTGTCCACAGTCGATTCAATCAGAATATTTATGAAAATGTTTACACTTCGTTTTTGAGAAGTGTGTGTTCAACACAGTTAGTTCAGAGCAATCACGCCTCATATTGAAAGTTCAATTGTTTTGTATCTTGAAGTATTAGATTCATAAATACTATGTTTCTGGATTCTTTTTTTTTTTTCACTATACCACCTCGAAGACTGTCGGGTCAGCTATAGAATTGAATAATTGTAGTACAATAAATTTTCATGTTTAGTTTATGATAAATTAAAAATGGGAAAACAACGTTTGCCGGGTCTGCTAATCTTTAATAAATTCAATGTATAGAACTCGTCAATCCAAAGCAAATGACTCTAAACAGAAGGGGTTTACTAGTGAACATTGTAGTGCGAAGTATTGTCCAATGTATTTAATCATTTATGTGTATTATTCCCAGCCTACCTGAGGGCCGATGATGTCAACCTGATCATGACTGACTGGAGTATCGGAGCAGCTGGCGACTATATAGAAGCGTTGATCAACAGTATCAGTTCAGGTTAGCTTTAATGTAGGATAAAAGCAGAAAAATTAATAAGGCTCTAACTCTCGAGTAGTAGAGATCTTAGTGCAGAGTTCGTTCGGGGAAGTACTACCACCTTACCCATTTCCGCCGTGAAGCAGTAGTGCACTTGTATTACTGTGTTTCGGTTAGAAAGGTAAGGGGGCCGGTGAAATGACAGGGACATGAGACTTAGCAACTTCACGTCTCAGGGCCGACAACGCATTGGCGATGCCCCTAGTATTGCAAATGTCCATAGGCGGCGATGACCACTTACCATCAGGTGCACCGTCTGCCTGTTTGTCGGCCTATGTGGTATAAAAAAAAAATCAACTCTAAGAAGAGATATTCTGTCCTATTGTGTGTTCTCCCACTTGTATAACTGACAGTGTTCTGTAGAATTATTTGACTGAATAGCCACGGCTTCCTTCTACGCACTACTCCCCATTGACGGAGAGTTCATGCTCAAACATTGAAACCAAACTGGTCTCGCAGGGTGCTCTTTTAGAGGTTCCTATCACAGACGACTGATTTTTGATGGCAGTTGATTGCTGAGTTTATTGCCGGCTCTTCTCAGTAAAAGTAAACTTCCGAACCGGTGTTAGAGTCTGACCATTCATAAGTGCCTGTGAGGGGCCTATTTGAATAAATATTTCATTTCATTTCAAGACACTCAGGTTGTGAAATGAGCTCCTCGCCTTTGTCATCCTAATTGCATACAGCATCTTCTTTTAGAGAGCGTGAAGAGATTTGCAACTTGAGACGTAATAACTTCACGTCTCACGGTCCATAATGCATTGGCGATGACTCTGGTGTTGCAAATGTACATAGGCGGCGGCCACCTACCATCAGGTGGACCATGTGCCTAACTCAAATGACTAACTCAGCTAGCAGAGATCAGCAGTTCAACCGTTTTCTTCTATACAGGTTTGAGTATCGCCCGGTTTATCACTTGGTTGAACTCTGCCAGCGGCGCCAGCTTGTCGCAGTACCACCTGGTGGGGCACAGTCTTGGAGGGCACAAAGTTGGCATTATCGGGAGGAACCTTGGTGGGCAAGTGCCTTATATTACCTGTGAGTTAACCCTTTATTATTTGGAATTGAATCTTTGATACGTTGTCTCAAGTCATACAAGAGAATCAACATATTAAATGATTCCTACTCGAAGTACCTAGCTCAATATTGTATTTTTCATTAACTTAGTATAGAGTTTATCTGGAGAAGTACTACCATCATATGTTTTTCCGCTATGAAGCAGTAGTGCACTCGCATTAGATTGCATCGCAGATAGGCAAGGGTGAGGTCTCAGGGTCGTGGACGCATTGGCGATGCCTCTAGTATTGCTTATGCGGTGACTTTTAACCAGCAGGTGGACCGATGTGGGTTTGTGACTGAATCACGCGTAGCCGGCTAAGCAGACATGTTCTAAACAAGGCATACCTGTATTATTGATATACATGAGATCTCCGGAGAAACCGGAAAAAGTGTGTGCCTACTTTGAACGTAGTTATTTGGTTACCATAGCTCTTCTTAGTTCGGGATTAGCCCACAAATTCAACTAATGCTAACTTTGTAAAATCCGCCGCTACATGGCTTCCGAGAGTGGATCTCTCACGTGATTGCTTAGACAGCTAAAGAGACAGTCGAACTAATATAATTTACCATGAATCTTTCTTTAACTTCCAGCTCTAGACCCAGCTCTCCCCGGCTGGATCACAAACCCTTACAGGTTCAAAAAGGACGATGGAATTTATACAGAAGTGATCCATACAGATGTTGGTATGCGCGGGATTATCACAAACGTTGGTGATGTCGACTTTTATCCAAACGGTGGACAGGATATGCCCGGGTGTGATGGCGATAGATCCTGTGATCATCATAAGTAAGTTGAGTATTACACAGACGAACCAACTTGAAGGATATTGATTCCCATCTAGGATGAACAGGTCTATTTGTTTTGTGCCTGGATGTAAAATAAATAAATAAAATTTTAGTATATGTTTGTAATGTCTAACAGCTTTTTTACACATCTTTTATTAGTTTCACCTGTATGTTTGTATGTAACCGACCCTTTTGGGCTGATAGACCCGTTATTCTTACATTAAAATAAAAAATAAAAAAAATTGTGATAATAAACCGACCATTTTCAGATGCATATTCTACTTTGCCGAGACATTAACTAATGGCGGATTCTGGGGCCAGGGCTGTTCTTCATTCCTCACAGCCTTGACTGGCAACTGTACACTCTCAGAATGGTTGAATATGGGAGGATTGGTTCCGAAGACTGGGTAAGTCTGTCGTTTACTCTCTCGTCTGTCAAATGGAAATTTGGCTGTACAATAGCGTTCTAGAGTGCGACCAAAGCTCGGTAAACGTAGTGTAGGGCGCAGGGTAGGATTAGCAAGCTGAAGTGGCAGTGGGCTGGTCACATCTGCCGTAGAACCGATAACCGTTGGGGTAGACGTGTTCTAGAGTGGAGACCACGGCTCGGTAAACGTAGTGTAGGGCGCCCTCCGGATAGATGGAGCGATGATATACGCAAGCTGGCTGGCAGCGGTTGGAATCAAAGAGCTGAAGATCGAGCTCAGTGGCGTGCCATAGGTGAGGCCTATGTCCAGCAGTGGACGGAGATAGGCTGATGATGATGATGATACAATGGTATATAGATATTCGTTATTCTATATATTACTTGTGATTTTTATGAAATTTTGTTTATTTATTTTAGTGGGTCTCTAGATGGTTTAGATTTATAATTGTACCCGGTAGGAGGCGCTGCGATCGAGTTCCAGATTTTATATGAATTTTTTTTTTATTATATTAGTGGATAAATGTTGCTAGCTCTTTCACGCCATAACTACTAAACGAATTTGGATGAAATTTAGCACATATATTGATTATAACCTGGATTAGCACATACGAAACTTTTTATCGCGGGAAAATGTTACATCCCTCGGGAACGCGGTTGAAACCGCAGGGGTAAGCTGATAAAATATTAACTTGCTAATTAGAACACTCTCTCTCTCCGTACGTATAATCAGCGCTTCTACGTATCATAATACGCTTAAGTTACTTTTCCTATTACAGAGTCACCGGTGTTTATTACTTGGAAACGAATGCTGCTTCGCCATACTCCAAGGAATAATAAACTTAATAAACCAAGACTGATCAAGCTAAAAATACTATATTTCTTTTTATTTTATTTATATTTTTAAATAGCTCTTACAACTGAGTACGTCCGAGAAAGTAATACCACTTTACCCATTTCCACAGTCAAGCAGTAGTGCACTTGTATTACTGTGTTTCAGTTCGGAAAGTAAGGCCGGTGATATTACAGACACATAAGACATAACAAGTCTTATCAACGCATCGGCTATGCCCCTGTTTTTGCAAATTTCCAGGCGGTGACCGCATTCTGCCATCTTTCTCAAAAGATCCATGATAGTGAAAAAAAACAACAGTAAAACTTAGATTACAATATAATATACACGCTTAACAATAAGTCAACATTTTACACCATCACTATGTCCACCATGGCCTTTCCATATTATACACTTGGAAATTCTCAGTCGGCCTGTACGGTTGTCCAACATAATCGACACCATAAATAATTCTGTCATTATTATTGCCATTATTAACTGTATAATCATTATTATGTCTATTATTAACCGTATAATCATTATTATTGTTTGTATAATCCGCACGATGATTATTATTACCGTGTGTATTTAAATTAATAACTTCAGTACCGTAGATATTAGATTGGTGGTTATTATTAGCATTTTCTATTCTACCATTATTAATGCCTCGATCAATATTAGCAATTTCGATTCTAGCAATGGGAGTGTCACGATTATTAGCAATTTCACCTCTATTATTAGGAATATTGCTACCATGTACACTTCCCTGATGATGAACAGGATTATTATCACGAGTATTTGTATTACTACTAATATCAATGACTCCTCTATAATAATCGTCTTGGTGAGAATTTCGATTATCATTCTTATTTCCATTATTGACGTTGGAATTTCCATTATTTTGATTTGTGTTCCCTTTGCCGAATACAACAGCGGATATAAATGCCCTTTGTACTAATGCGTATAGTCCAGGGGTATTGGCTCCTCCACAAGATCTTCCCAGTGACGTCACAGCCACTACTCTCCATGCGCAGCCATCTTGGATTTGAGCTGGACCACCAGAATCACCCTGTAACATTTAGTTTACATCTAAAAGTGTAACTATATAGTGAGGCATATTTTTGTATCTGACATTATATATGATATTTCACACATAGCGACCAGCGGGACCAGCACTGATATAGGCTCTAGCTCCACCGTGAGACCGTATCTAATCCAACTGTATCTCAGCAATCTCCACATATTTCAGCAATGCGATTGTATTGCGCTGTGAGACAGTTGTTGTACAACATTGTGGAGCTGATATTTCACATATAGCGACCAGCGGGACCAGCACTGATATAGACACTAGCTCCACCGTGAGACCATCTCTAATCCAACTGCATCTCAGCAATCTCTACATATTTCAGCAATGCGATTGTATTGCGCTGTGAGACAGTTGTTGTACAACATTGTGGACATGATTTACTGCCGACATACGTCAGGTAGAAGTTTTAGGTTAAAAAAAACTTACCTGACAAGTATCTTTCCCGCCTCTCTTCTCACCAGCACACATCTGGCTATCACCCATCGGTCCATTAGGGAGTTTTCTAGAAGTTCCTAGAACGTTATAGCACTCCTGGATGTCCCATACTGGAAGGGATACGCTGCGAAGTTCCATTGACTGATCTCCACCTTTAAAATTATTATCCTTATATTTATCTTCATGCATATTATTGAAGTAAGCCGAGGCATTAAGGTCCAAATTCCTTCGAAGATATTTTAACTCCCTACGTGACCTTTGGTGAGGCCCACTACCCGGATTAAAATGTTACTTAATTATTTGACAAAGGAACATCAACTTTAAGGCTGACGATCTCTAAGGCGATATTCACATCGACTATTGAGGGAAGTAATATTACTTCTGCCTTAAAATATCGGTTTAATTTAATTGAACATATTGTTATTATAAGTATTTTTTTTCTTGTACGACTAGGGCCGACAAACAAGCGAACGGTCCACCTGATGGTAAGTGATCACCGCCGCCTATGGACATTTGCAACACCAAGGACCGACCCTGATACGTGAAG
Organism: Habrosyne pyritoides; assembly: GCA_907165245.1. Classification (NCBI taxonomy): domain Eukaryota; kingdom Metazoa; phylum Arthropoda; class Insecta; order Lepidoptera; family Drepanidae; genus Habrosyne; species Habrosyne pyritoides. Next base: position 1,107,748 of record OU015615.1, read on the forward strand.
TTGTTAAGTCTCATGTGCCTGTAAATTCATCGGCCCCCTTACCTTTCTAATCGAACCACAGTAACACAAGTGCACTACTGCTTTACGGCAGAAATGGGTAAGGTGGTAGTACTTCCCTGCACGAACTCTGCACTAAGACAGCGTTACTACGGTTCTTAAATATTGTGAATGGACTCGTTATTAGGCCCAATTTTACCTCCTTTCGGTTTTACGGGTAGTTTTGTAACATCTGTATATAATTATAAAATTAATTGATTATTTACCAAATTCAGTCCGTCCCCATCCAGTTGCAATGATAGGGTCTCCCACAGGTGGAGGAACACCAAGGCAGGCTGGTCTGATAACTTCAGAGAATCTGGAGAAAGAAATTTAATTTTAGAATAGTCCTACGTCCACCGCGAGCAAAGTTATGAGCCACACTTTATTTATAACAGCGGATACTGCAATCTTCTTGTCTTAAATGTGTGCACGGAGAAGCGTCTATAAGATTTTTTTGAAGTTATACTTCCTTAGGCGCATTATGAAAAAATTACAATACTGTACATTGAACACTTTCATTTTAATGACGTTTTTTACATGCTGAGACATTCCTTACACACGGCTATCTGATCCGAAACTAAGCAGAGCTTGTACTATGGAAACCAGATAACTGATATACTACATATACAACTTTTTTTTCTGAATAAATACTTATATAGACATTTACACCCAGACACAGAACAAACAGACATGTTCATGCACACAAATGTTTGTCCTGGGTGGGAATCGAACCCGCGACTTTAGGTTTGGCAGTCAGAGCGTTAACCACCAAGCCAACTGGCCTATCATTTTAGTAGGGATTTACACCCAGACACAGAACAAACAGACATGCCCACAAATGTCCTGTGTGGGTTACTACCTGTGGTGGTACTACCATGACTTGCAGCATGGTAGTCAGGGTAACCACCAAGCCAACTGCCCCGTCAAAGATACTCACGTCACTTTAGAAACCAGCTTCAGCAGTGCAATATCATAGTAGTTCTTCGGCAGCTTGTATTTAGGATGACGGGTTACTGATAATACTTGAACTACAACTGCACCGATGTCGTCCAGGTACGTGGAACCAAGTTGTACTGCTCTGGGAGTTCCACTGGAAAGCAAATGCGAAAGTTAGAGTAGTAGAGCTCTTAGTGCAGAGTACGTCCGGGGAAGTACTACCACTACAATTGTATTACTGTGTTTCGGTTAGAAGGGTAAGTGCGCCGGTGAAATTACAGGCACATGAGACTTAACAACTTCACGTCTCAGGGTCGACAACGCATTGGCGATGCTCCTAGTGTTGCAAATGTCCATAGGCGGCGGTGACCACTTACCATCAGGTGGACCGTCTGCTTGTTTGTCGGCCCAAGTGGCATAACAAAAAAAAACGTGTTTTGTTAATGATCATTATTATTAAAGCCCCCTTTCGCATCGTATGGGATTGGGACTATATTGATGCTGTGTTAGCTCGTCTAGCCTGACTGACGTTATGGAATGTCATTGTGCTAGGTGATGTAGTCAAATATGGTAGGTAAGCTTTTAGAGGATTTTGTAAGGATTTGGCTAGATATAAAGCTACGGTAAGTCCTTAATTATTATTTTAGTAAAAGACAGGTTGTATAAGCATCCGACTAACATTGTATGGTTTTTGCACAGCTCAGGTTTTCTTAGTCAAAAGCTTAGGACACACGGCCATCTGATTCCAAACTAAGCAGAGCTTGTACTACGGAAACCAGATAACTGATATACAACCTTTTTAAATACATTCTTAGAAACTAGCTGTCCCCCGCGGTTTCACCCGCGTTCCCGAGGGATATAACATTTTCCCGGCACAAAAAGTATCCTATGTTACTTCTAATGCCTCCAAGACTACGTGTACAAAGAGTTTCATGATGATCGGTTAAATAGTTTTCGCGTGAAACCAGATAACTGCTGCATTACATCTCCTTTTTTTTCTTAATACATACTTACCTAGGTATTTACAACCAGACACAGAACAAAGTGACATGTTCATGTACACAAATGTTTGTCCTGGGTGGGAATCGCAACCTGCGACTTGGCAATCAGAGCAGCCACCAAGCCAACTGGCCTATCAAAGGGGCAATACTTACATGTAAACAGAATTATCCTTCTCCTGGTAAGAGCAGTGTCCCGCTGTTAGAACGAACTGGTCACTGATCAGAGATCCACCACATTTCCAGGAATAACCGGGCTCCTGAAATAATTAATTAATAGGTTATAAATATTTTGCAAACATAACATACCATCCGGTTTTCCTGAAGAAGTGATTTTTCTTCAGTCCTAGCTTATTCAGCTAATATTCTTTTTCGGCGACTCGGCGCAAAGAAGCCTCGCGAAGCCTCTCACGTGGTTGGGTAATGAGCGAAAGGGATAAAGCATAGAAACATCCTCGTGCTAGTGTCATTTTCCTTGCAGAATCGAAGCCTAGAACATATTCTATATGAGTTCTTAGTTTCGTCGCAATCCTTTCAGTATTTAATGAAAATATGTCAATATTTATATTGAACTAGGCTTTTGAAAGCACTTATGAATAAATAAATAAATATCCCGGGACATTCTTTACACACGGCCATCTGATCCCAAACTAAGCAGAGCTTGTACTATGGAAACTAGATAACTGATATACTACATATATTACTTTTTTTATTCTAAATACCTACATACTTATATAAATTCATACACAGAACAAATAGACATCCAGTCCATGAACACAAATGTTTGTCCTGGGTGGGAATCGAACCCGCGACCTTCGGCTTGGCAGTTAAAGTCGCTAACCACCAAGCCAACTGGCCAGCCAATGATTCTAATATCGGTTAGGACGGTTATTTTTAGTGAGTAAAGCCAGCAATAAACTTAACAATATCCCTCTTTAAAATGAAAATTATATACAATTGATTAAGTCTCACTGACAATACTGATAGGTATAGTAAAAGTGAATATATGAAAAAAACAGGATGTGTTGTAAAGACACGATAGAAGTGAAACTTTTGTATTACAGGGAAACATTTTAATTATTCATCAATCACTTTTGAATAGGATACATTTTGTTTATCATTCATTTATTTTTCGTCACACAAAAAGGTTGCGGATAAGAAATTCAAAGCCCTCTCATAAGAAGATCAAATTACTAATAGAATACCACTTAGCACAGACCAGCCCCCACAAGCAGCACCTGTTCTCAAGTATGACGCATATGGCAGCCATTGACCTCGCAGCCATATTGTAGCCAAGTGAGTGATACGAACACGTCACACTTATTCTAACACCCATATTCTAAGACGTTTCCTCAGACGCCACTCGACTCCAACTCGACTAAGGATACCTTAAGCATTTTCTTGAGGAATTCTCAAAACTCGTATTCTAAGTCATAACTTGGGCAAAACTCGAGCAATCCCGACTGATGTCGAATCGAAGTGTAGTCAGGGTAACATGTCATTAGTAACGTCATTCTATTATAGATAAAATATTAATGAAATAACATAATGAGCTTCAGTAACTGTTTACATGCAATAAACTTCCTTAAGGTTGGTCGCGACGTACCTTGAAGTTGACAGTTATTTCCTCACTTTGAGTAAGAGTCGAGTGGAGGAGATTTTTGTAACTATGAATACTAAATATCTTGGAGTGAGGTTGAGTGGAGCCGAGGAATTTTCGAGGAAACGTCTTAAAATATGGGTGTTAGTCTAGAATACTATATATTCGATAGTTTATATGTATGGATGTTTGTTACTCTTTCACGCTAAAACTACCAAACGGATTTGGATGAAACTTGGCACATATATAGAAAATTCCCTGGAATAACACATAGGATACTTTTTGTGCCGGGAAAATGTTACAACCCACGGGAACGCGGGTGAAGCACCTAGTAAAATAGAATTTCGTACCTGAATTTTACGCCAGCCCAGCAAAGCCATGTGTGGGAACTCTCTGATAGTCACGACCTTCCCTCCAACGACTAAGGGTATAGTTATTGGAGTACACTCAGACACGTTGACTCTCACAGGTCTTGGAGACGGCAGCAACGGTATAGCTTCCACTTTTTTCATGCTCAGTGATTTATATTTGTCGCACACTGTAAAATAATTGTTTATCCATTCAGAAAAGTTTAGAATAATATTTATAAAAATCTTGGGACGTTCTTCACACGCGGCCATCTGATCCCAAGCAAAGCAGAGCTTGTACTATGGAAACTAGATAACTGATATACTACATATACTACTTTTTTTTTTCTAAATTCATAGATATTTTTAGAGTAGTAGAGCTCTTAGTGCAGAGTTCGTCCGGGGAAGTACTACCACCTTACCCATTTCCACTGTGAAGCAGTAGCCCACTTGTATTACTATGTTTCGGTTAGAAAGGTAAGGGGCCGGTGATATTACAGGCACATGAGACATATCAACTTCAAATCTCAGGGTCGACAACGCATTGGCGATGCCCATAGTGTTGCAAATATCCATAGGCGGCGGTGACCACTTACCATCAGGTGGACCTTCCGCTTGTTTGTCACATCATATGGCATAAAAATATGGCTACAATTACTTTATTAATATACTTACTTCTTTCAGCAGTTTCAATATATCTCCTTTTTTCTTGTCGACTCATTTGATCTTCATCAGGTCCTATCATGATATCTGGGCTAACATCTGGGCCTTCAGTGAACGTTATAGCACCAGCATCGGTAGGCTTTCCAAACACAACGTAATTAGGCCTCTCAGTCATAGGCCTATTAGTTATTGGAGGCTTATTTGAGTCCACTACTGCTGGTTTTACTCCGGGACGAGATAGTAGGGGATTGTGAGTTGTTAAAACAGGAGTTCCAAAATTGTTGTTTGGGTTAAAACTATTTGTAGATCCAAAGTTATTGTTATTAATTGGAGGTCTATTATTATTATTATTAATAGGCTCTTTATTATTATGATTATTTATTGCAGGACTATTATTATTCGTGCCAAATGCGTTAGTTCCAACATTATTACTATTTATTATTCCTGGATTGCCAATTCCACTCACATTTGGATTTCTACTGTTCTTATTTTGTACATTTATTTCTCTATTATTATTATTAACTAAATTAATATCTCTATCATTTGTATTAAAATTATTGTTCTCATATACTGTGTTCGATTCTCTATTACTTCCAGAATCGACGCGTCTGTTATTATTAATGATCTTGTGCGTTGCTTTTGTTGTTACATCGTTATCGGGTGCTGGTGAGAATATCAGCTTTTCCCTTGTATCAGCGAACCAAGGTCTTTTATTCTGATTTCTAACGTTTGAGCCTTCATTTTGGTTGCTACTAACATCTATATCTCTTGGGAAATTAAGTCCAGAATCTGTGATACTAGTTTTAGAATTATTACGGCTAGTATTTTTGATGGTTTTCCTTATAGGTTTTGCAGTGGTCGGATTTATATTGAAATTTATTAATGAAGCGAAGTTCTGGGTTGTCCTAGATTGATTCTTCGGTCTAGATGCTTGGGAGCCGGTTCTTCGAGAATTATTTCTGGTGCCGTGTGGTTTGCTTGTTTGTCTGTCTGTTTTAGGTCTTGTTGTGACGTCATATTGGAATGTAGGCCTTGTTGGGTACGGTTGAATGATGGACTGAAGGCCTGAGAGGAAATCTGTAAAGAGAGGCTGTAAATGTTATAAATGCAAGGTGGATAGACCAAAAACTACTAAATGGATTTTTTGAATTAAGCTTAGCTTCACTACATAGTATAAAACAAAGTCGCTTTCTCTGTCCCTATATCCCTATTTAAGCTTAAATCTTTAAAACTACGCAACGGGTTTTGATGCGGTTTTTTAAATAGATAGAGTGATTGAAGAGGAAGGTTTTTATGTATAATACATGTGAAATCCCACGGGGACGCGGGTAAAACCGCGGGGGACAGCTAGTAGTAGATAAAAGATAAAGATATTTATTTTCACAAAACATGGTACAGATGGTGTTAAATTTTTAATTAAATGGAACACACATACTTTGCCATATTACTTGGCATGCAAAATATTAAATTCATTACAAATATTTAAACATTTAAAATTACAATTATTAGACACAGAATGTGTCACACTAATTCGATACAAAATAAGTTGTAGTACGCATGACACATAATAACAATAAATTCAAACACAAACAAATAAAAATGTCAAATGAAGCAAAAATAAATAAATAAATAAATATCCCGGGACATTCTTTGCACACGGCCATCTGGTCCCAAACTAAGCAGAGCTATGGAACCAGATAACTGACATACTACATATACTACTTTTTTTTTCTAAATACATACTTATAAAGATATTTACACCCAGACACAGAACAAACAGACATGTTCATGCACACAAATGTTTATCCTGGGTGGGAATCGAACCCTCGACCTTCGGCTTGGCAGTCAGAGCGTTAACCACCAAGCCAACTGGCCTTAGATACTACGTAGATACTTTTTATTCTGAGAAAATGCAACATACTAAGGGAACGGGGATGAATCCGCGGGAAATAGCTCATATTATAAATGCGTAAGATTGTGACAAAAGATGTTTGTATGTATCGATGTTTGTTACTCTTTCACGCAAAAACTATCAAACAGATTCAAATGAAACTTTGTACATATATCTATACTAATATTATAAAGAGGAAAGATTTGTATGTAAGTATGTTTGTTACTCTTTCACGCAAATACTACTGAACGGATATGTATGAAACTTGGCACATAAATAGAGCATATCCTGGAATAACATATAGGCTATTTATCCCGGGATAATGTGATATCCCTCGGGAACGCGAGTGAAACCGCGGGGGACAGCTTGTATTTTAAATACGAAGTTTGTGATGATGGGTGTATTTATGTATGGATGTTTGTCATTCTTTCACGCAAAAACTATCAAACGAATTTGAATGAATTTTGGCCAACAGGCAGTTTATAACCTAAATTACCACATGGGGTTCTATTTTTGTGGGGAATTTTAACATTCCTCAGAAACGCGAGTGAAACCGCAGGAGGAAATTAGTATAGCAATAAGTTCTGGGGCACGAATCTGTAAGGAAAATGACACTAACTCGAGGATGTTTCGTCGCGGCCTCCGTGCTCTGTCTCTTTCGCTAACTACGCTAATAAACTAATCACGTGAGAGGTAAGCTCTCCGAGGCCTCCGTAAAGCGGCTCGCCAACGAAGTCTGTATTAGCTGAATAAGGGGACAGTACATAAGCGTTGAATAGAAGGCACAAATTAGAGTACAAAGGTTTCCAAACTACAGACGACAAAAAATATTACGTCGAGCGATATTAAAAAATATGTTTACCATCATGAGCGGTTTATTTTTTGTCATATTAAAACTAGTTTTAAAACTGGTATTTAGAGGAATCATATGTCTCTGCGGTCGTTTTAATAATATATTATAAAAACCAACAAATAAGGCCCCTTTTATTATAAAACTAAGTAAACCAATATTAATCAAAACAGTATGTATCCTTCTACATTTACAGGTGCTACAAAACTACCCGTAAAGCCGAAAGGAGGTTAAATGGGGCCTTATAACGAGTCCATTCACAATATTTGAGAACCGTAGTAACGCTTTATAACATACCCCAAAAAATTACTGAAAATAGAAAAACTGTTAAAGTAGACAATTATTAGGTAAAATAGGTACGTAGGCCTTTCTGTTAAATAACCTGGTTCCCTGACATGACAGCTTACTAGGGTTGCTGACTTTGATAATTAGTTATATTTTTACGGGGTATTTTGTAACACGTCGTATACTAATTCCCCACTTATTCTGTCAAAATAAGTCCATGCAAAAGTTGCATAAAAAAAAACAATGCAGACATTCGATCACAGCGCCACCTACCAGGTCCAATTGTGAATCTAAACCATCCAGGGCGCCATCCAAACGCATATAAAAAATCATTCAAATCGGTCCAGCCGTTTAGGAGGAGTTCACAGATAACACACGTATTATTAGATATTTAAGATAAGCAAAATAGGGTTCCTTTGACGCACCATCACCTCAAAACTACTGAACATATCGGGATGGGACTACTACCATTCGACACGGAATTTTTCTTATATAAATATCCTGGGACATTCTTTACACGCGGCCATCTGGTTTCAAACTAAGCAGAGCTTGTACTATGGAAACCAGATAACTGATATACTACATATACTACTTTTTTTTTTCCTAAATACATACTTATATAGATATTTACAACCAGACACATAACAAACAGACATGTTCATGGACACAAATGTTTGTCATGGGTGGGAATCGAACCCGCGACCTCGGCTTGGCAGTCAGTCGCTAACCACCAAGCCAACTGGCCTATCATAATGGATATAGGCTATATATGGTATCGATAAACGCAAATGAAACCACGGGGTAAAGCTAGTATAATTATATAAGGAAAATATGATCATTCATAATCATTTTAGAATTTATTGAACGTTGTTATTTGCGTTTTAAATCTACAAATAATACAAAAAAAAGGAATAGTGGATAATTCTAGTTTGGTAACTTAATGGGCCGGTTGGCTTAAAGAACAGGCACTGTGACTTCCAAAGACATGTTGTTTACCCTTAGTCTGCGTGTAAATATAGTATATGTAGTATATCAGTTATCTGGCTACCATAGTACAAGCTCTGTACCTCTACCATGAGTTGCTATCGAAACTTACTTTAGTCACTAGCGAGTAAACTACTATCGATACAGTATTTCTCGATAACAACTGTGAAATTTGTGACTCATGGTACCGAATTTCTATAGCAAAGGCTAAAAAACGTTACTCGCTAGTGTTTACATTTCGATAGGTTTTTTACCTATCGACTCGTACTATCGATTTTAGTTCTTTACGTGACCGCTAGTCGCGCTGTACACATTTGCCATAGAAATGTTTTACGCCGTCGCTAGCTAGTACTTACGTTAAAAACTCATGGTAAAGGCACTGCTCAGTTTGGGATCAGATAACTAAGTCTACAAAATGATATACTACATACACAACATTTTTATTTAAATACATCTTACTCCTACTTTCCCCAGCGGTTTCAGCCGCGTTCCCGTGGGATGCTACATTTTCCCCGGCTGCACTGAATATAATGATCTTTGATCTGTTGGATTTAACTCTGTCCCGAATAACAGAATGAGTTATTCCAAATAAAATATAGGGAATTTGGTTTCCTCAAACATTGTCGATATTATCATCTCTGAGGAGAGAAACTACAAACCTCGGGAACACGTGTGAAACTGCGGGGCACAGCTTATAATAGATTAGCTGTCCCCCGCGGTTTGACCCGCGTCCCCGTGGGATGTCACATGTATTATACATAAAAACCTTCCTCTTCAATCACTCTATCTATTAAAAAAACCGCATCAAAATCCGTTGCGTAGTTTTAAAGATTTAAGCATACATAGGGATATAGGGACAGAGAAAGCGACTTTGTTTTATACTATGTAGTGATAAAAAATATGCTTACCAAATAATTGTCCTTGAGCAGCTATCGCCACAATAAGCAGCAATAATGTCTTGAAAGTGATATACTGGTCCATTTTATCATTATAAAGATCTGAAACATATATTTTGATGGTTAATAATTCAGTACCTGGATGCCCGAGCTTTGTTCGGTATTTTTTGGTAAATTATGTAAGTTGATTATTGGCTTAGTGTTGCTTAACAACGCCATCTGCTGGAGTAGCTTTAATGTTGTTATGTTGTTAAAACAGTTAATGTCAGGTAGTAATTTTTTTCAGGTTATGTTTAAGTCAATTATCGATAAAGTTGATCATTGAAAACACGGATAAAACGACATTTTCTGAAAATGAATAATAGCTAGATCGAGTTACCGCCCCCGAAAACCCCTGCATACTAAATTTCATGAAAATCGTGGGAGCCGTTTCCGAGATCCTAATTATATATACAAGAATTGCTCGTTTAAAGGTATTAGGTAGATTTATTTATTTATAAGGGTTGCCAACAGTTGATGCACATAAAACAAAACAAAGATTCAAAAATTCAAACAAAAAGAGCAAACTTGGTGCATATCCACTTACAGGCAAACACAACATACGCAAATAACTATTTTTTATTTCTTTTAACCATAACATATCTTTACGCATATAATAGGGCCAGTGGGCTTGGTAAGGGACCCTGACTGTCACCTACGGAATGCAATCCCGACTCGAGACCCCTCGGGATTAAAATTCTAAACCATTTATTTAGTTAAGGCCCTTAGAAGGGACTTATGAAGTTCAAATTTTAAGTTACTGAAGCTACTACCGGTTCGGAAGTCAGCCTTCAACTGAGAAGAACCGGCAAGAAACTCAGCAAGGTTACATTCTTTTTTATTTAATTAAATTATTTTTTATCTATTCTGACTTTTTGGCTGTTTCATAATTTTTTAAAAGTATCTTCTTAAAAAGCAAAGTGTATCAAGAGTACTATCTGCTAACCGGCATCAAATATCCGTTGCAATGTAGCCAGCTGCTGGGAATGCCCTCTCCGACTCAACACTGGTTAGCAACAGCGTGACTAAGCAATTATATGCAAACTGCAAAAATCTCCCACTTGTTCCTCCACGCTCAAATAAATCAATTGCTTTTTTTATTACTGACTCTAATTTATCTAAGCTCGTGGATCTGGATAGTCTGGATACACATGTAAAAGGACTCAATCTAGAACGGGATCTCGTCATATTATGCTTCGGGATTGATCCCGAAAAAATACACGGGATCTCGCGAGATCGGGATCCCGCGAGATCGGGATTGCATTCCCTAGTCGTGGGACAAACATTGTGCATGGACATGTGTGTGTGTTTTGTGTCTGGGTGTAAGTATCTATGTAAGTATGTACGAGGATGTATCTCGTATATTATTGTATATAGAAAAAGTTGTGTATGTAGTATATCAGTTATCTGGTTTCCATAGTACCAAAATTAAATTATATCAACTCATTGACATTTTGTTATTCCAACCCAGGCTTTGGAAATCGCACCTCTCACATGATGGCGTAGTAAGCGAAAAATACAGCTTAATCGCGATGGAACATCGTCGAGTTAGTCTCATCCTTACAGAATTACTAGGAATCACCAATATTGCAACAAATCATTGAGAAAGTACAGTTCTAAAAGTTAAAATTAACTTTTTAGACCAGTAGGTTAGCTGCACGTCAGTATTTTAAATTTCATATCGAGTAACGGGACGTTATTGATTCTCCGTTCCAAATAAATGTCGTAAAATTTTATTATCATTGATTACTGTCTATTTGAGTGTCATTATATCATTTGAAATGAAGCAGTAGTGCACTCGTTTTTTTATTAATGACGGGATTCCGATTGACCTCAATCTCAGCTGATGGTAAGTGAAGATGAGGCCGAAGATGGAGCTCGCTTTCCCGTTAACCTATTCACTCTTTTCTTAAAGAGGGCCAAGTTGTATGTTTCTGGGAACACAGACAAGGGGAATTGAAATCTTTAGATGAGGAAGGAAGTTGCAAAGCGCTTCGTAAAAATTACTTGTGTTACTGTGTTTCGGCTAGAAAGGTAAGGCCGGTGAAATTACAGGCACATGAGTCTTAACTTCGCGTATCAAAGACAGCGCATTGGCGATGCCCCTAGTGTTGCAAATGTCCATAGGCGGCGGTGACCACTTACCATCAGACTGTATGCTTGTTCGTCGGCCCAAGTTGGATAAACCCACGGCGATCTGATCCCAAACTAAGCAGAGCTTGTACTACGGAAACCAGACAACTGATATACTACATATGGTACTTTTTATGTAAATACATACTGATACGAGATACATGTACCTCCAGACACAGAACAAACAAACAAGGGGCTCGATTCTGTAAAGAAAATGACACTAACTCGAGGATGTTTCAACGCGGCTTCCGTGCTCTGTCTCTGTCGCCAACTACGCTAATACTAATCACGTGAGAGATAAGCTCTCCGAGGCCTCCGTGAAGCGGCTCGCCGATGAAGGTTGTATTAGCTGAATAAGTTCATGCACACAAATGTTTGTTACCTTTGATTACTGTATATTCTAGTACCATTTTATCCGATGTGAAGCAGTAGTGCACTAGTATTATTATCGGTTAGAAAGGTAAGGTGACATTACAGGCACATGAGACTAACTTCACGTCTCAGAGACAACGCATTGGCGATGGGTCTAGTGTTGCAAATGTCCATAGGCGGTGACCATTTACAATCAGACAGTTTAAGCGACCACATGAGGTATGACCATAAAACCAGACCGCAGACATTGTTTCTTACCACGAATTCAAAGCAATGAGTCGACTGCATTACACTATTTTATATAAAGTAGGTCGACAAACATACAGACGGTCCACCTGATGGTAAGTTGTTCGCCTATGGACATTTGCAACACTAGAGGCATCGCGTCAACTCTGAGACATGGAGTTATGAATAAATAAACCTTGGACTTTACACGCGGTCATCTGATCCCAAACTAAGCAGAGTTTGTACTATGGAAACCAGATAACTAATACACATACTTTACTAACAGAGTAGGTATGTCAATTTTTTTTTGTCTTTTGTTCTAAAACAGTCTCGTTTTTCCTTACATTTTTATAAAGGCAATTTTCAGTAAGGATTTAATTATGCGTATTTGGATATTCCAGGATATGCTCTATCTATGCGCCAAGTTTCATCCAAATCCGTTTGGTAGTTTTTGCGTGAGAGTAACAAACAGCCATACATACAAACTTTCGCATTTATAACAGTAGGATATGTATTTCCGCCCAACTTAACACTAATCATACCAACACTTACTAGGTACCTATTTCTACCATAGCGGGTCAAATGTGACTTTATGTTTCCTCCTTGAATGTATGAAATATGGTTGTTAGGCAGGGAAATAAATAGTATAACTGTATATTAATTAATAAGAAAAAGTCATGAAGTCAAATGTGCAAAAGCAATAAGATGATACGTGCATTTTCAATGCAAAGTTCAAAACGGGTCTTTTGACCCGGTTATGGTATGTTTATTTTATTAATTTTTTTTTATACCACTTGGGCCGACAAACAAGCAGACGGTCCACCTGATGGTAAGTGGTCACCGCCGCCTATGGACATTTGCAACACCCTGAGACGTGAAGTTGTTAAGTCTCATGTGCCTGTAAATTCACCGGCCCCCTTACCTTTCTAACCACACAGTAATACAAGTGCACTACTGCTTCACGGCAGAAATGGGTAAGGTGGTAGTACTTCCCCGGACGAACTCTGCACTAAGAGCTCTACTACTTCGTTAAGCTTCTTTTTACTGGGAATTTTAAACTTCTAAATAAACTAACAAAGATAAATCAAAGATGGCTGCTTAGTGGTGAATCCCATATTCCAATTAAGTCTCTACTACTTCGTTAAGCTTCTTTTTACTGGGAATTCTAAACTAACAAAGATAAATCAAAGATGGCTGCTTAGTGGTGAATCCCATATTCTAATTAAGTGACTCATTGATGAATAAAATATTCAGTGTATAATAATATCCACCACAGTGATGCAGCGTTTTCTAAACTGGGTTTTTTTATGAATTTACCTTTAACTGTTTATAATTTTATGGCAATAAACTGACAAGTACCTTAGGGTCCATTCACAGAAGAAACAGCATGTTCAAACTCATGTTTGTCCTGGTAATCCTTACTAATATTACAAATGCGAAAGTAACTCTGTCTGTCCGTCTGTCGCGCTTTCACGCCAAAACTACTCAATCGATTTAAATGAAACTCGGTACAAAGATAGTCTAGAGCGTGAGAAACGACATAGGCTACTTTTTAATGCGATAAAGGGGTTGTAAAGGGTTGAAAAGGGGGGGGGGGGGGGTATTAGGAAAAGTTTTTTTTTAGGCTGTTGATTGTATATAAATAGATATGACATTTAAAGCTAGGGGGACAACTAGTCTTCTATATATATGTAAGCAAATTAAGGTTCCTTTGACGCACCATCACCTCAAAACTACTGAACATATCGGGATAGGACTGCTACCATTCGACGCGGAATTTTTCCTAGATGGTTATAGGCTAGATATGATATCGATAAACGCGGGTGAAACCGCGGGGGACAAAATATAGTCGAAATAATGTTGTAAAATTATCAGATTTTCCTTGTGAACGCAGCCTTTTTAATTGTCTGTAGGTTCTATAGATATTAGCTGTACCTCGCCACGTTTCGCTGTGGCACATTGTGATTGAAAGGTTGAGAAATGAGAAACAAAACAAAGACGGTCGCGGATATGTGACTGATGCAAAAAATAGATAAAAACAATCCTTGATGCGGATTATATATCATGCTAAAATTTCAGCTCGATCGGTGCAGAACTTTTTGAGTTTTTGAAGCGTACACAAACCAACATAACATTTTTATATATATAGATGTACACCAAGACACAGAGCAAACAGACATGTTCATGCACACAGCCATGGTCTCCAACCACCAAGACAATTGTCCAGACCAATGCTTGCTTTCTAATCCGGGTATCCGAGTATGTAGGGCGAAGACCACATCCCCATTACTGGTGATGATGTAGCAATCATTATTAAGTTCATTGACGAAGGTCATTATGATAGTTTAAAGAGGAAGCCGCCCACACAACATATGTTAAGCTAGATAATAGGATTTTAAATGTATTAAAAATTTTGCAATATCTATTATAGTTGTTGAATAGCGGGCCAGTTAACTTTGCGGTTAGAGACCCTGACTGCTAGCAAACATTTGTGTGCATGAACATGTCTGTTTGTTCTGTGTCTGGGTGTAAATATCTATATAAGTACATACAACAAAATAAGTTTCGATGACTTAGAAAATCTGATGATTTTCCTATTCTTTATGTTAAAAATGTAAAATAATATTTATTAATTTTTACGGTACGTATTTTTAAAAAGCATTTCTTTGCATTCCTATATTATTTAAATGATTTCAATATTTCCAACTGTTAGAATAAGTGTATAAACCAAACAGATATAAATGTCCTTATTGTTGTATGGCAGCAGCTACTAGGCGGCGCCTAAATGCGTATACAATGCTATTTGGTAGATTATCTTCCCTTATTATAAATGTCACTGACTGTAACAGACACTATAACAATAAATCTCCTTATATTAATTAAATCTGGTAAAAATGGTTTATTTTGCTCAACTCTCCCGCTTTACCGAGGCTTTTAACATTTACCGGGATAAAAAGCATCCTGTGTTAATCCAGGCTACAAATATTTATGTGCCAAGTTCCATACAAATCCGCAAAGTGATTTTTGTTTGAAAGAGTAAAGATAACAGTTCCCAGGGCGTTACTGCCATATCTCTGAAGCAACGGGACTTCTTGCAAATGCGGTATACCGAGCGGTATTTTCCGAGACCCACAGTGACAGGAGTCAACGGTATTTTTAGAGACCCACAGTGACAAGAGTAAACGGTATTTTTCGAGACCTACAGTGACACGAATAAACGTTATTTTCCGTGACCCATAGTGACGTCGACGGGTATAGATTCCATGGCGATGATAGCCAAGTTGGTGACGTGAGAAGCTGTGACGTGAGCCATTCGTATCCTATAATAACGTGCCAGTAGGCTTAAGGGTATAGAGACCCTGACTGCCTTGCCACTGGTCGTAGTTTCGATTCTCACCTACGACAAACATTTGTGTGCATGAACATGTCTGTTTGTTCTGTGTCTGGGTGTAAATCAATACTAATATTATAAATGTGAATGTAAGTTTTTTTGTAACGGTTTCACGCGAAAACTACTTAACCGATCATCATGAAACTCTTTGTACACGTAGTCTTGGAGGCATTAGAAGTAACATAGGATACTTTTTGTGCCGGGAAAATGTTACATCCCTCGGGAACGCGGGTGAAACCGCGGGGGACAGCTAGTTTCTATATGAGTATGTATTTAAAAAGATGGTATATCAGTTATCTGGTATCCATAGTACAGCTCTGCTTGGTTTGGGATCAGATGGCCGTGTGTAAAGAATTTTCCAAGGCTGATTATCTTCAAGATGTAACTTCTGGACTATCATGTGCCAAGAAGTACTACGTGAAAGTGTAACAATATGTATTTATAATATTAGTATCATTAGAAGGATCATTGCTTTTTCTCTTTCACCTACTTGTCATAGCTTTCCCCCGCGGTTTTACCCGCGTTCCCGAGGGATATCACATTTTCACGGGATAAAAATTTGTCTATATGTTATTGCAGGATATGCTCTATCTATGTGCCGAGTTTCATCTATATGCGTTCAGTAGTATTTGCGTGAAAGAGTAACAAACATACTTACATACAAATCTTTCCTCTTTATAATATTAGTATAGATAATTATTGTATGTGTTTATAGGCCACCGGCATCAAATTTTTTATTGTTTACCTCTATAATAGAAGAGATTCTTCGTAAGTTATTTAATAATTGTAACAAGTCAATAGTTCTATGTGGCGACTTTAATGTAGATACTCTTAGTAATTCATCTGAAAGTCGGAATTTAGTTGCCTTATTCAAATCATTCAACTTAGATATATTATTTAATGAGTCAACAAGATCTACAGCCACTTCGGCTACTTGTATTGATAATATATTAACTAATAGTAGTATACTAGGGAAATCGATTATTAGTGGTGTTCGCTCGGATCATAAGGCTCAATTAATAGAATTGCCATTTAAAAGACAAGTATTTAAAGTAACGAAAGTAATTAGACCTACTACTAAGGCAAGATTAGACAACTTTAAGAATAATTTAGAACTGAAACTCTGTAATACAATATATCATAGTAATGAGCCCAATGTCTTGTATGAAGGTTTATTGTCCGGGATTTGCGATAATTTTTATAGAGCCTGTCCTACTAAAATAGTGAAGGTAAATAGTAAAATGGGATTTAGTGACTGGGCTACTAAAGGTATTCGTAAGAGCAGGGATAGGTTGTATGAACTTTATCATTTAAAATCTCTAACTCATAACCAGGAATTTCATAAATATGTTAGAAACTTTTCAAAAACATTCAAGTTAGTGTGTAATCAAGCTAAATCTCACTTTATATGTAATAAAATAGGTAATGCGAATAATAAAATAAAGACAGTCTGGAATGATATTAATACGGAAACTGGTAAAATTAGAAATAATAATGAACAGGTAACTCTTAAAATTAATGATAAAATTTTAACGAATAATTTAGATGTAGCCTGTGCTTTCGAAAACTTCTTCACGAGTATACCTGGTAAAACTACTAAAAGCCTTAAATCATGTCCTATAGTAGCGGAATCTTTACTCAAACAGCATATTCATAATATATTTCCTAGTTTTAAATTTGAGCATATTAATGCTAGCGATATCTTAAATACTTTTAATTCGCTCAATATGAAAAGTACTGAAGATTTATGGGGCTTATCAGTAACAATCGTAAAATCAATAATAACAGTGATTGCACCGGTTTTGTCAAATATTTTTAATGAATGTATTGATCAGGGTTGTTTTCCTGATTTGATGAAATACAGTAAAATAGTACCTATTTTTAAGTCCGGTTGTAAGGAGAATCCTTCTGATTACAGACCAGTTTCCGTTCTGCCAGCACTTAGTAAAATTTTTGAAAAACTGCTGCTTAATCAAATGTTAGGTCACTTTACTAAGCATAAGATATTGCATGGTCATCAGTTCGGTTTCACGAAGGGAAGATCTACATCCGATGCGGCAGCAGCATTGCTGAGACACATTTATGGCGCATGGGAGGATTCTCAGGATGCGATTGGCATTTTTTGTGATCTATCCAAGGCTTTCGATTGCGTTGACCACCGTACGCTACTTCTAAAACTTGACTACTACGGAATTCGTGGAACTGCTCATGATCTTGTTTTATCTTATTTATCAAATCGTCAACAAAAGGTAGGGATTACTGGCACAACATCCAAGGGCTCTTTAGTCGAAATGGGGGTACCCCAGGGTTCAATTTTAGGTCCATTTTTGTTTTTAGTCTATATAAATGACTTGCCATATGTTGTAAATGATCTCACAGATATTGTCTTGTTTGCTGATGATACATCATTAATTTTTAAAGTTGATAGAAAAGACAAAGATCTAACTAAAGTTAATCATACTATGTCAATTGTCTGTGGGTGGTTTGCTACAAATAATCTATTACTAAATTCAAAGAAAACTAAATGCTTAAGGTTTTCTTTACCGAATGTAGCACAAGTAGATAGCCAAATAATAATAGATGGGAGCCATATTGATCTTGTTAATAAAACGGTATTTTTGGGTCTTACATTAGACAATAAATTGCAGTGGGGACCTCAGGTTGATACTCTAGCTGCTAAGTTAAGTTCGGCTGCATTTGCTGTTAGGAAAATTAAACAATTGACGAATGTTGAGACAGCCAAATTAGTTTATTTTGCATATTTTCATAGCCTCTTGTCCTATGGTATTTTATTTTGGGGAGCAGCAGCGGATATAGAATCAATATTTATTATACAAAAAAGAGCAATTCGTGCAATTTACGGTATGGGTCCCCGTGAATCATTAAGAGATTTATTTAGGGAAATAAATATAATGACATTGCCTTCATTATATATTTATGAAAATATAATGTTTATACGTAGAAACATAGGAATGTTTGAGTCAAAATTGGATATCCATAATATTAATACAAGACAAAGGGAGAAGTTAGTTGTTCCATATTTTAGACTAACTAAAGTAAACAAGTCATTTCTTGGTAATTGTGTTCGATTTTATAATAAGATACCGCTTTCAGTAACCAAAATGTCTGATCATAAATTTAAAAATTATATTAGGAAAGTTTTGAAAGAAAAAGCGTATTACAAGGTGGTTCATTATATTGAAGATAAAAATGTATGGAAATAGCTGCTCTCTGCACAGTGCACCTCTAATTTTCTTGTTTAAGTTGTAAGTAATTATTGTCATTTTGTAGTCTTGTTATTTCTTTTTTTTTGTTTTTTGTTTTTGAATGTTAGCTTTATTAAGTATTTTGTAATTGTTAAATATAAAAATATGTAAAATTGATGTTATAAAATAGCCAAAAAGTCAGAATAGATAAAAAAGAATTTAATAAAATAAAAAAGAATGTAACCTTGCTGAGTTTCTTGCCGGTTCTTCTCAGTTGAAGGCTGACTTCCGAACCGGTAGTAGCTTCAGTAACTTTAAATTTGACCTTCATAAGTGCCTTCTGAGGGCCTAAACTGAATAAATGGTTTTGAATTTTGAATTTTGAATAATGTAGTTAGTAAATTATGTACATAAATTTATGTTATTTTGATTTGTAAAACAGCTTCCTAGAGGTGGAGACCTTATGACCTGTAAAACAGGTTCCAATTACCTACCACAGGCAAAAATAGTAATACATCATCACCATCATCATCATCAGCCTATCTCCGTCCACTGCTGGACATAGGCCTCACCTATGGCACGCCACTGAGCTCGATCTTCAGCTCTTTGTTTCCATATTCAATACATAGCTTATGTAAAAATATTATAAGATCTATATTGGTTTGTATGTATATATGTATTTTCCCTATATATGTATATCTAATAGATACATAATAAATTATAAATATCTTGGGACATGCTTTACACACCGCCATCAGCCCCTTAATTCAGCTAACACAAACTTCGTTGGCGAGCCGCTTCAAGGAGGCCTCGGAGAGAATCTCTCACGTGATTAGTAGTGTTAGCATAGTTAGCGAAAGAGACAGAGCACGGAGGCCGCGACGAAACATCCTCGAGTTAGTGTCATTTTCCTTACAGAATCGAGCCCCTGATCCCAAGCTAAGCAGAGCTTGTACTATGGAAACCAGATAACTGATATACTAAATATACTAGTAAATACATACTTATATAGATATTTACACCCAGATACAGAACAAACAGATACATATGTTCATGTACACAAATGTTTGTCCTGGGTGGTAATTAAACCCGCGACCTGCGACTTGGCAGTCAGGGTCTCTAACCACCAAGCCAACTGGGCCGCCAAATTTTATAATTATTACTAGTACCTGGATGACCGAGCATTACTCGGGATTTCTTTACTAACGTGCCTTCTACCGTATTCTCTTTTTTAAAGCACTTTCATATATACCTAGATACGAATTAGATGCGATAATAAAGGGCTCCCAATAACAGTATTTCTCACAAAAGATGTAACTTGAAAACCTTACCTTCTAATGACATAGTAGCTGTTTTCATTGCCTAAAAACACGGATAAAACGACATTTTCTGAAAATGAATCCTAGCTAGATCGATTTAACGCCCCCGAAACCCCCTGCATACTAAATTTCATGAAAATCGTCGGAGCCGTTTCCGAGATCCTAATATTATTACAAGAATTGCTCGTTTAAAGGTATTTTTATTTCCACAAGAATGGATGACTAATATGGTTATGCAGTAAGCAAGTCACGCATCTTGTTTGGCTCGGTCGAGCCTAAGCCTGTCATAACGTGCAAATGCAAACCGCATCAGATAATCCGAAATTTATCGATAATTTTAGATCAGACTAACTGATCTGCGCGGTTTCACCCGCATTCCCGAGGGATGTAACATTTTCCCAGCACAAAAAGTATCCTATATTACTTCTAATACCTCCAAGAATGTGTGTATAAAGTTTCATGATGATGGGTTAAGTAGTTTTCGCGTGAAAGCGTAACAAACAAACTTACATTAACATTTATAATATTAGTAGGGATTAATAAGTCAAAAATGTTATTTGAAATCCTGGCTTAAATAAAATACTTCCGGAACGTAGGTGAAACCGCGGGGGACAGCTAGTTTTATGAAGATTATGAAATATTGTAATGTTTTTTAATGTCTTCTGTAATCTTTTTACTAATTTACATAAATTCATATGAATTTTAGTTGTTTTTCTACGATAAGGCAAGGGAAACCACGGGGAGCAGCTAATCACTCATAATTATTATTAATAAATCCAACGAAATTCTAAGAATAACATCAATCCGTTTACTTTACAATAATATAATAAATGTTATAAATAAACTGCGGTTTCTCTCTAAAGCAGTCATTCAACATGTCCGTTTTGACAGTCAACATTAACTTAACTTTTTACTTTTCAACTTAACATTGAAAAAAATAATAATAAAGAAAGAAAATCGCAAATCAAGTTAATAATAAAATAGGTTCCCACGTTACATACCTGTCTTTGTGGAAGATAAATATTAATAGCCAATCATTAAAAAGCTATTATTAACTCATTGTCTATGGAATAATCACGTGGAATCATTTGTCCATGTTTTTGTTTATCACTTGTAATGTAAACACTTCCAATTACACACTTTAGTCCTTTGTTTTTATAAAAAAGTATTTATAATTTTCAAATCGATTATTTAAAACAAAGTACTGGCTGGATACACATTTATGAAAAAAAATCGATGCTTTTTAAATTTAAGCTTTTAATCAAATTCGTTTTTTAAATTTTAAACGCACTATTTACTACCACAAACAAAAGAATTCCTTTCGACCACGGTCGTATATTTTTTTATACAATGTCACAACTCCGAGTCCTTTTGCACTACAGAACACGAAACGGGTTTATAAAAAAATTAATTAATAACAAGAACGAGTTACATATTCGAAGGTGTTTTTTTTTTAGGATTCTAATGAAATGTTAAGACAACAGTCCGCTGCGGATGTGTTTCACCGTCTGATGGGAGTTACTAGCACGCAAGGTTGGTAGGTTATAGGGCTGACACGACTAAGTTTAGAAGTGAACCATTTTAATATTTTTTTTTCTACTCTCAATTAAGTTGCCTTGTTCAGACATTAGGTGTTGATGAAATATGTATGTCCTTATTACATATATCCTATTATTATATTTTTTAAAGATTTAATTTAAGACATGTTTCACCAATGTAATATAAAAAAAATTGTGGGTGGCAAAATATTTTTCATCGGATTATATCTCCGGTATAAAGAATTTATTTCCCAAAAAAACATTACATAGATCAAATAATATGATCTTATAGCTTATATCTCTCGGGAACACGGGCGAAACCGCGGGGGACAGCTAGTGTTTAATAAAACGCCGAGAAAGAGACACTTCATGTATTAGCTTTAATTTGTATCTTGATTTATTTAGCCGTCTTTTCACCCGCGTTCCTGAGGTATGTAACATTTTGCCGGCACAAAAAGTATCCTATGTGTTAATCCAAATTATAAACTATCTATGTGCCAAGTTTCATCCAAATCCGTTAGGTAGATTTTGCGTGAAAGTGTAACAAACATACAAACTTTCTTATTTATAATATTTGTAGGCTTATTTTTTGTTATAGCGGCCATAGTAACCTATTGTAAAAATTAACAACATAATTGAACATTGATGAGCCTAATCAGAACGACATAAGGTTGATTTTTCTGTAACACAATTAGCTGTCAAACTGGACTGTTAGATCTACACAAGTCTACTAAAAACGCTACTACGCACGCTGTGATGGCCGTTTTGACGTTTCAGATTGTCATAGGACAACACTGTATTGCTTTGGAATAAGGTTGATTTCCATCATCATACAATTAGCTGTTAGATCAATAGATGCACCTTATGTCTGAAGGCAGAAAGGTAATTTTTCTTTGTCATTGTTAAACGTTAAAACGCCCATCATAGCATGCCGCATGTTTAGGAATTCTTATCGTAAGGTCTTAGTCTAACGACTAAATTTCGTAACATAATATTAAATCAATTAAAATGCATAGACAAAACATTGTGAGTCTATTTGGCATGATACTTACAATTTCTTTTACTCTCGATTCGAAATTAAAAACACTTTTTGTTAGAAAAGTAAGTATTCTTAGAGTAGTAGAGGTCTTAGGGCAGAGTTCGTCCGGGAAATTACTACCACCTTACCCATTCCCGCCGTGAAGCAGTAGTGCAATTGTATTACTGTGTTTCGGTTAGAAAGGTAAGGGGGCCGGTGGAATTACAGGCACATGAGACTTAACAACTTCACGTCTCAGGGTCGACAACGCATTGGCGATGCCCCTAGTGTTGCAAATGTCCATAGGCGGCGGTGACCACTTACCATCAGGTGGAACGTCTGCTTGTTTGACGGCCCACGTGGTATTAAAAAAAATAAAATAAAAAATTAAGTGTTAATACAAGTGACAAACCAAAATATTTCCTTTTTCAAAATAGTAAGTGTTCTTGGAATTGGAAGTGTTACTGTTACAGCAAGTGACAAAACAAAAATATGGATAAGCTATTATTCTACGTGATAATTCCATAGACAAATAGTTTTTAATAGCTTTTTAATTTGGCTATTATAGTTTATTTTCCACACACATAAGAGCGTAACGTGGGAAATACCGTTTTTGTTTTTTTTTACGTCCGGAAATCCTACTTCGGAAACCGGATTTACATACGTCAGATTTCAACTCACTATAGTATTTTTCAAATAGCATGAGTTGTGTGACACATGGTGTTTTATAAGATTTCTCAATGGTTTATGTTTATTTCGACATAATAAAGGGATACCGTAACAGAGGAACTCGTGAAGCATTTAGTGTAGTATCTCAGAGTAATCAAGTGCTATTTCTAGGCATGGCATGATTCACAAGTAGCTTGTGAAAAATCATATGAAATACTTTTTCATGTCACACCTGCTACCTGCTTTGACGTCGTCTGTTAAAATTCACTCTGCTACTTTTCTGCTACCTCGTCTACATGATACATCGCACACCGCAGATCATTCGCATATCATCGTATTTCACCGATGACTTACGACGACGTCAGAAAGAAAGAGCGTCTTTCTAACCTAGTCGTGTTAGAAAGAGCAAAATGAAATGCTGTGAAATGAAAATGAAATAAATGTAGCAATCATTTCCATGCCTAGCTATTTCACATGATATGGGAAATAACCTTCAACTGTCACAACTAATTTTATGTGAAAAAAAAGTATAAGACTCTCTCGGAAACTATTCATCCGAGTTCAAAAATTATTTGATAGAAAGCTACGTTATTTCCGAGTGATTTATATTATTCCCCGGGAAAATATTAATTCTCTCTAGAACGTGGGTGAAACCACGGTACGGCACCTTGTACCGTATAATAGATTAGTACCTGCATGGCCGATGTTACTACTGCCGTATTCTCTTTTTTAAAGCACTGTCATATATACCTAGATTCGAATTAGATGCGATCATAAAGGGCGTACCTTAAAGTGTAAGCGCTTTTACTCCTAATAGTATTGTAGCAGTTTTCATTGCCTAAAAACACAGATAAAACGACATTTTCCAAAAATTAAACCTAACTAGATCGATTTAACGCGCCTGAAACCCCCCTGCATACTAAATTTCATGAAAATCGTTGAAGCAGTTTCCGAGATCCTATATATATATATGTACAAACATTGCTCGTTTAAAGATATTATATATATATTATCGATAATATATTAGTATTATTTTAGACATATATAAATAATATCTAATCCTTGAAATTTTATTACTTTTAGCTGCCTGAATGTCAGTTATGTTAATATAAGAACATTTATATGCTATTAATATTATAAATACAAAAGTTTGTGAGGAAAGATGTATGGATGTATGGATCTTTCACGCAAAAACTACTTACAAGATTTGGATGAAACTAGACACATGTGTAATTTATATCATGGAATAACACATAGGATTTTTATCCATGCATAATAAAATCAGTTTTTCCCGATTCATACAATCTCGGAGTCTTTAATGCAAGAGTGAATAGGCATTACTTGAGTCCACGTGTACCATCCTCGACCACATCGTCACTTTCCATCAGGTGAGATCTAGTCAAATGCGCTCAAGTTTTTATATAAAAAAAAAAATTAATACAGATTCCCATTTGGAAGTGAAAATGGTACTTACTTAACTATTTTTGAGAAATTACAGGGACTTGAGACTTAACAACTTCACGTCTCAGGGTCGACAACGCATTGGGGATGCTCCTGGTGTTGCTGATGTCCATAGGCGGTGACCACTTACCATCAGGCGGACCGTCAATTGTCACCCCATATGGTTTAAAAGAAATATAATACCACTTCATATCTAAACAGCTGTCCCCCGCGGTTTCACCGCGTTCCCGAGGGATGTAACATTTTCCCGGGATAAAAAGTAGCCTATATGTTATTCCAATATATGCTCTATCTATGTACCAAGTTTCATCCAAATCCGTTACGTAGTTTTTGCGTGAAAGAGGAACAAATACCATACATACAAACATACAAATTTTCGCGTTTATAATATTAATGGGATATGTACTTTAAGCAAGCACATATATTAGGTATAACTCAAACGCAGATGTCAGTGGATAATCCGCCTTCTGAATAAAAAAACCAACACATTTTTTTTTTAATAAAATAATTTTAGTTATAGTGTCGAATTGGTGTAAACTGTAAGGATATTATAACTTAAGTAAATAAATAAAAAAAAACTTACTTGTGACAACCCTTATAAACTGGGTGTCATTAATGACAAGTCTGTGGTATGCGCGGGCGCCGATACGTCAGAGATCGAATGTTGACGCAAGACGTAGAAGGCAGCGGATTAAATAAAAAGTAAAAAAAAACAACGGGCTGCACTCCGGGAGTGCCGGCAGAAGTGAAAACTTGAACATTAACGTTGTGCACTTTTACCTTCCTTCGAATTTTCGATCAGGTCACGTGTCCTGACGCGAGTTTAACATTTTATACCCATCCCAAGAAAAGTGCTCAACGCCGCTAAAGAAGTTTTCATTTTTTTTAAAAACTCTCATTGAAAATATTCTCATCCATAAAAAAATTATGTTTGTCTGCATGTCTTTCATAGAATCGTAAACTATGCAACGGATTTGAATGCAGTTTTCAGCAATTGATAGAGTAATTCAAGAGGATGGTTTATAACCAGGATTGTAGCTATGATGGCCGTTTTGACGTTTAACAATAACAAAGAAAAATAAACTTTATTCCTTGAGACATAAGGTGCATCTATTGATCCAACAGCTAATTGTATGATGATGGAAATCAACTTTATTCCAAAGCAAATACAGTTTCTTTTCCTATGACAATCTGAAACGTCAAAACGGCCATCATAGCGTGCCGGTAGTAAAGGAATAACTTTGAAAGATATTGAGTTTAGGCTCATTAGTTTTGTTTGACGAGTCCTATATAGTATAACAATAGGGTCCCGTGCGTTCCCGATGGATATAACATTTTCCCGTGATAAAAGTAGCCTATATGTTATTCCAGGATATGTTCTATCTATGTGTCATGTTTTATCCATATCCGTTTAGTAAATAATAATTTGTGATAGTAGGAAAAGGTTCAGCGACGCGCTATAGCGTGTTTTAAACTATAATCTGTATGCAAAATAGGTTTCCTTTGACGCACCATCACCTCAAAACTACTGAACATATCGGGTTGGGACTGCTACCGTTCGACGCGGAATTTTTCCTAGATGGATATAGGCTATTATTATTATTATAGCCTCTTTATTTCCATAATTAACCAATCCACATAACAAATCATTTCTAAATTTATCAATTAATTTTTTCCCGTCTATTATATGATTTTTTTTAAACATTAAACAAATTAAATCTCTCAAAACAATTTTCAATTTATGGATCCCTCAACGGGTGGAGGCCTCCTCCATTCATCTTCACGTCTGTCTGTCCTTTGCCCTTGTGAGCCAGTTTTCGCCAGCTTTTCTTATTATTTCATCGACCCATTTTTCTTTTGGTCTACCTCATTTCCTTTTGTTTGTTGGTCCTTGCCAGGTAGTTACTCTCTGTGCCCATTTTTCCTTGTCCATACGTGCAATATGACCCGCCCATTTCCATTTTAGTGTCTGAGAGTGTTCCAAAGCATCTATTATTTTTGTCGTATTTCTTAGGCTATATATAATAATACATAAATATCCTCTGACATTCGGACGGCCATCTCATCCCAAACTAAGCAGATCTTGGGCCATGGAAACCCGATGACTGATATACTACATAATATACCTACTAGTTTTTTAAATACAGACCTATATAGATATTTACATCCATATACGATATCGATTAACGCGGGCGAAACCGCGGGGGGCAGCTAGTATTAAACTACGAAACTAAGAAACGCTTACCTCCTGCAACTTGAACCCTGATATCTTTATAATGAAGTGGACACTTAACCTACGAGACGGTTTTATAAAGATTTACTTTGTTTTTATACAATTCTTGTCTTCCTGGCCGAAAAGCGGCCATCTTTTTTTCGCAAAATTTTTCGTTAATTGACAATACGTCACTGCTGGTAATATTCCATTTAAGGTTGCGTAAAATGCGTCAGGATTGTTAACCAACCTTACCTGACCTATTACGTGAGGATCTTCCCCATAATTAAATAAATTGGCCAAGAGTGGGTCAGGTCTCAGTGTAGGGTTCCGACACAAATGCTATTATAAATAAGCGGTCCCCCGCGGTATCACCGCGTTCCCGAGAGATATAACATTTTCCCAGCACAAAAAGTATTCTATGTTACTTCTAATATCTCCAAGAATATATGTACACAGTTTCATGATGATCGGTTAAGTAGTATTCGCGTGAAAACGTAACAAACAAATTTACATTCACATTTATAATATTAGTAGGGATTTATTAAATATTAGACATATGGTCTCGTGAAGTTTTTTGTAGATATTTATATTCTATAATATTGTCGAACATTTTTTTGTCCTATCATTAATACTCTTCGCGGCGTATGCGATGAAAGACATTTTATGGCAAAATTTTTTACACCTTCGGTTGGTTTTAATAGGAATTTCTAAAGATTTCTATAGTAATCTAGTACTAAATATAGCCTATGTTACTCAGTGATAATATAGCTTTCTAATGAAAAAAGAATTATTAAAATCGGTCCAGTACTTTTTTAGTTTATTCGTTACATACAAAAATACAAATCTTTCCTCTTTATAATATTAGTGTAGATGTAGATAACCTAGAACCATCTCAGAAATAACAACGGGTTGCACTCCTGTACTTCTACCATGAGTTGCTATCGAAACTTACTTAAGTCACTAGCGAGTAAACTACTATCGATACAGTATTTCTCGATAGCAACTGTCAAATTTGTGACTCATGGTACCGAATTTCTATAGCAAAGGCTAAAAAATGTTACTCGCTAGTGTTTACATTTCGATAGGTTTTTTACCTATCGACTCGTACTATCGATTTTAGTTCTTTAGGTGACTGCTAGTGGCGCTGTACACATTTGCCATAGAAATGTTTTACGCCGTCGCTAGCGAGTATTTACGTTAAAAACTCATGGTAAAGGCACAGGAATGCCGGCAGAAGTAAAAACTTTAAAATTAACGTCATGCATTTTTATCGTCTTACGAATTTTCGATCAGGTCACGTGTCCTGACGCGAGTTTAACATTTTATACCCATCCCAAGAAAAGCTCAAAGCCGGCAAAGAAGTTTTCACTTCAAAATTTCCGTGTCGAACGGTAGCAGTCCCATCTTGATATGATCTGTGCCTTTACCATGAGTTTTTAACGTACGTACTCGCTAGAGACGGCATAAAACTTTCTATGGCAAATGTGTACAGCGCCACTAGCGGTCACCTAAAGAACTGAAATCGATAGTACCTATCGAAATGTAAACACTAGCGAGTAACGGTTTTTAGCCTTTGCTATAGAAATGCGGTACCATGAGGCACAAATTTGACAGTTGCTATCGAGAAATTCTGTATCGATAGTGACTTAAGTAAGTTTCGATAGCAACTCATGGTAGAGGTACAGTAGTTTTGAGGTGATGGTGCGTTAAAGGAACCCCTTTTGCTTATATGTATAGATATAAATATCCCGGGACATTCTTTACACACGGCCATCTGATCCCAAACCAAGCAGAGCTTGTACTATGGAAACCCGATAACTGATATACTACATATATATCTATACTCAAAAAAATGTGATATCCCTCGGGATCGCGGGTAAAACCGCGGGGGATAGCTAGTTTTTTATATATTTACAACCAGACACAGAACAATCAGACATGTTCATGCACTCAAAAGTTTGTCCTGGGAATCGAACCCGCGACCTGTGGCGTGCCAGTCAGGGTCTAACTATAAGCCGATCCAGCCATTACATTGGTCGACTAGGTTCCTCATTGACTACGGAATCCTAAAACACGAAAATACTCTTAACCTTTAATTAGGCGCGCGGGGTCGCCGCGACCCCAAGTGATCTTTAAGTTAAGTTATTTTTATACCTATTAACGCTGTCAACCCGAATTTCTTGCTAGCTTCCTAACTCTCTAGTCCCCTAGTTCTAGGTCTAGTTTCAAATTTCATACCTATCAATTTGGTAACTGCAGACCCCACGCGACTAACAGTGTTAGTTTATTGGCGCGCCTAATTTAAGGTTAAAAACTAGGTTTCAAGTCGTTTACCTGGGACCCAATTCCACTAAATGCAACGTTCGAGTAGCACGTTTGATTCGGCAATGGTATGGTTACGATAAATGTCAAATTGAAGTTTGACATTTCATAAATATGGTATTCCTACGCAGTACAACCAATACAAACATACATTTTGACGTAATCTTTCGAACGAGTGTGAACCATTATCGAAACACAACCGCAGTTCGATCGTTGGTGCGTTTAGTACAATGCGATTAAACGTCAAATCTGACGTTTGGTTGTGATATGGTAATGGTTCGGTGCATAATATGTTAGTGGAATTACCCCCCTGTTATGTTCTTTAGTATGCTGTCTTCTTTTCTTCAGAGGTTCCCAACCCGTGCTCCATGGACCACCAACTGTTTTAGTTTAACTAATAAGTACTTCGTTATAAGTTTACTAGCTATCCCCCGCGGTTTTACCCGCGTTCCCGTGGAATGTCACATGTTTTATACATAAAAACCTTCCTCTTCAATCACTCTATCTATAAAAATAAAAACGCATCAAAATTCGTTGCGTAGTTTTAAAGATTCCCTGTTTCACCCGCTTCTCAAGGCATGTTACATATCCCGGATAAAAATCCTATGTGGTGTACCTGGAATACCAGATTATAATATGAAACTGTACAAAATTTCATCCAGATCAGTTTTTTTTTCTTTTTTTTTTATACATTTTGGGACGACAAACAAGCGGACGGTCCACCTGATGGTAAGTGGTCACCGCCGCCTATGGAAATTTGCAACACTAGGGGCATCGCCAATGCGTTGTCGCTAAGTCGTGAAGATGTTAAGTCTCATGTCCCTGTAATTTCACCGGCGCCCTTACTTTTCTAACCAAAACACAGTAATACAAGTACACTACTGCTTCACGGCGGAAATGGGTAAGTTTGTAGTACCTACTTCCTCGGACGAACTCTGTACAAAATGACTACTCAATACCAACCTTATGGCTAATTATAGGCGCCTAAAACAACTATATTTTGACTCCTGTATTTGTATATTTGCTATGATAAAAGCCAAAGCAAGGAAAATAGCCTACACAAGCACTTATGAATAGTCTGACTCTAACACCGGTTCAGAAGGTTGTTTTTACTGAGAAGAGCCGGCAATAAACTCAGCAATTACTCCTGTCAAAACGAACTTACATAATAAAATAGCCTTTATTAGAATACATTATACTATAAACATATTAAGCTGAAAAAAACATAGAAAACTTAGTCTAATAGTTGATAATAATAAATTTCCCAAGACGTTCTTCACACATGGTTACCTGATCCCAAGTTAAGCAGAGTGTACTGCCTGTAGTATGGCTACCAGGTAACTGATATACTATATATACCTACTTATATAGATATTCACTCAGACACAGAACAAACAGACATGTTCATGCACACAAATGTTTGTTCTGGGTGGGAATCGAACCCGCGACCTTCGGTTTGGCAGTCAGGGTCTCTAACCACCAAGCCAACTGGCTCTTCCTGATTCTTTCTTAGTTTCGATAAATCTGTTTGCCAGTCGGCAAAGGCCGCCTTCAACCTTTTCCATTCGTGTCTCTCATGAGCCACTCTGTTCCACGACTCTCCTGCCACTAGTCTAATGTCGTCATCCCACCTTTTCGATAGTCTGCCTCTTCTCCTTTTTCCTTCTCTAGGATACCATCGCGTCACAATCTTGCTCCATTTGTCCTGTCCTCTAATCATGTGCCCTGCCCATCGCCATTTATTTGTTAGAAACCTTAAATTGATTTAGTCCCACTGCTGATATTTTTGTGGTAAAACAGAGCTACAAGCTGCCACGATCAGCCTCCAAGCAACACCAGTGCCCTGAGCACGAACACCTATCGTAAGCGTATCGTCATCGTATCGAGTGCGCCAAAAACAAATGCAATGGGAAATTGAACATCGCGCAGTGTGCGCGGTGTTAAATTTTTCATACAAATCAGTTTTTTGGCGCACTGGATAATCGTGCTAAGGCCTCTGTCCACAAGAATGACGCATGTGGCAGCCATCTTGTAGACAAAAGAAGCAGTATATCATATTGACAGGCCAGTTGGCTTGGTGGTTAGAGACCCTGACTGCCAAACCGAAGGTCGCGGGTTCGATTCCCACCCAGGACAAACATTTGTGTGCATGAACATGTCTGTTTGTCTAGTTTCAATAATACAAGATCTTGCGTGTCAGAACTCAAAACGTCAACAATCACATTTTATTTTTAGACCCATATAACGAGCACAAGCCCTTTCTAATTGCAGGATTCAAACTTACTATAGCTTATAAAAACTCCAATATAAACAACTGAACATTTATTTTTTATGTCAAACTGGCAAACGGTCCACCTGATGGTAAGTGGCCACTGTCTATGGATATTAGCAACACCAGTACCTCTACCATGAGTTGCTATCGAAACTTACTTTAGTCACTAGCGAGTAAACGACCATCGAACCCGTTCGACTCATACTACCGATTTTAGTTCTTTACGTGACCGCTAGTGGCGCTGTACACATTTGCCATAGAAATGTTTTACGCCGTCGCTAGCGAGTACGTACCTTAAAAACTCGTGGTATAGGCACAGGGGCATCGTTGCGTTGTCGCTGAGACGTGAAGTTAAGTCTCATGTGCCTGTAATGTCACTTTTCTAACCGAAACACAGTAATACAAGTGCATTACTGCTTCACGGCGGAAATGGGTAAGGTGGTAGTTTCAGAAGATCTGTCCTAAGAGCTGATTTAAATAAAACACAATTTTCACCAAAATACAAAGCTTGTATTTACAAAAATTCAAGAGAAATCTTTATTATTTTAACTTAAATAATAAAATTGGTGGAAGTATTTAATACTAGACTTATCTCCACTGCAATAAGGGCTGTTAAGATATATTATATTTCCCTACCGCTATAGGTAGCGACTACAGAGTGAGTATGCACTTCAAACCTAGTTGATTATGTGATATTTTAAACAAAGAACTTTTTTATCCACAAGAATCAGTGTAAAGTGACGGATAACTGGGTTTAGCTAGGTAAAAAAAAATTACCACAAAAATATCGAATATATATGCCGAGCTGAACGTTAGGTACCTAATGTCACGTGGGGGTGAGGAGGGGGGTCGAGCTACAATTTTTTGTTTTACAAACCAAGTTTTAGACTTAAAAAATAAATACTTTAAGTTTTTCTATGAACGCAAACTTTTTTTAGTTGTTACAGTATTTTAACCACAATTTTACCATAGTGTGGTAGGTTATGATGTGGTGGAATGTGGTAACAACACAAAGCCCAGAAGAGTACTGGCTTAAGTATATTTTTAGTATATACTATTACATTTTGTAGTTTATTCATAAATACCCTCAACAAAAAGGTACATTAAAATCTTTCTTCGAGCACAAATATACCCCGTATATGTTACAAAACTGCCCGTAAAGCCCAAAGGAGGTTAAATGGGGCCTTATAACGAGTCCATTCACATTATTTAACCGTAGTAACGCTGTATAACATACCCAAAAAAAAAATATTTTTATAAATGAAAAATAGAAAACTATTAAAGTAGACAATTATTAGGTAAAATAGGTACGTAGGCCTTTCAGTTCAATAATCTGGTTTCCTGACATGACAGCTTACTAGGGTTGTTGGCTTTGATAATTAACTATATTTTTACAGGGTATTTTGTAACACGTTGTATAGGCATCTCACTCACTCTGTTATTTTTAGCTTCGTAGTGAATGAAACAGCATGCTTTACGCCCCGCCATCATTGACTGGACAGTACAGCTTTAAGTGCACTTTTTGTATCAAAAAAGTTATTTAAAACTGAAAATTATCACCTTCAAAATAAGGTTCAAAATACTGAAATTTAAAAGAGGATATCGGTTCTTTGGTACGCTTAAAACATCTAAAATTGTAACAATATTATTAATTCCTTTATAAAAAATAGCTACCATAGTAGATTCATAACGATAAGCTAGTTTGAACCTTAAAACCATTAGCATAAGGTATATTTTCAAAATTATTTGAAGTGTGAAACTTTGGGAATCTCTGCTCCTCTTTGTATCTCAAACTCTATTTACTAAACAGACTTTTATTTTGAGCAAATATTAGAAAATTGGCAGGTCTTATGAGAAAGAGAGAAGATGGAGAGAATAGAGTTCAACTTTCATCAATTGAATACGAGTATACACCTTAGCATTATGAAGTAAGGTTTATTTTTGATTGGCACAGATGAGGTGACGTCAATGTGACGACGGTAAACCTACAATACCCTTCAAAAACAGACCTAATGATAACGGCTTAAGGTTCAAACTAAACATGAGTTTTTAACCTAATTATCAGACTGCCTATTGATATAAAAAATACATTTTGTTCATATTACAGCTACACAGTATTTGCCTTCAACAAGATCCTAATGGCCGATTTTACCAGCAAAGAATATCATTGGAAAATCAACCTTATTTTTATAACCATAAGGTTTATTTTATATAAAAATTGGTTAATTATCGAATGATGCAAATGCAATTTTATCACAAGCAAATAGGGTTCATTTTTCAATGATTTTTTTTCTGTCAAAATGGGTCATTAAAATCCTTACGACTTTAATAGCAATTTAAAAGCTACCTAAATAGTTTTTGGAGCTAAGTGGCCATGCGAAAAAAAAAAGAAAAAAAATAATACTGTATCTGCACAGTATACTAATTAAAAGACTTAAATTACAGCTTTCAAAGCGAGGTGTTAATTATTTCCCAAGGTAAAACGGGAATCCATTACTAAGACTGTCCGTCCATCTGTATGTCTGTCACCAGGCTGTATATCACGAACCGTAACAGTTTTGACAAGCCTGTTGGCTTGGTGGTTAGCGACTCTGACTACCAAACCGAAGGTTGCGGGTTCCATTCCCACCCAGGACACACATTTATGTGCATGTCTGTTTGTTCTGTCTGCGTGTAAATGTCTAAATAAGTATGTATTTAGAATAAAATGTACATATGTAGTATATCAGTTATCTGGTTTCTATAGTACAAGCTCTGGTTAGTTTGGTATTAGATGGCCGTGTGTAAAGAATGTCCGGGGATATTTATTATTATTATTATTACAGTTAGGCAGTTGACATTTTCACAGATGATGTATTTCTGTTGTAGAAAAAACAGAAAAAAACAATATCCTGGGATATCCGAATTAATATTGAAAGGGGCTCCCATATCACAGATATGATTTTTTTTCTTTTTTTTTTCTTTATGCTTAGTTTGCATTCGTTTAGGTTACTGAGACTATAGTAGGGTCAGAAAGGAATTTCAAAACATATTTTTTGTCGCAGAGTACCAGATAGCTCCATCTCGCATGCACTATCACATAAAAAAGACTTTTGGCTTACTAAGTAATATTACTTATTTGAAAATATATTCTGCCTCCCAAAATGGCATTATTAATCCCCCTATATCTCAGCAATCTCTGCATATTTCAGCAATGCGATTGTATTGCACTGTGAGACAGTTGTTGTACAACATTGTGGAGCTGATATTTCACACATAGCGAACAGCGGGACCAGCACTGATATAGGCGCTAGCTCCACCGCGAGACCATCTCTAATCCAACTGTATCTCAGCAATCTCTGCATATTTCAGCAATGCGATTGTATTGCGCTGTGAGGCAGTGGTTGTACAACATTGTGGAGCTGATATTTCAATTGGGCCCAACACTTTTATTGGCAAGGGAGGTATCAGCATGAGCAGTACTCTTTATTTTTCGCTTTATACGCAGCTTCGTCTTTCTGTAGCTGTACCCTTAATTCTTCGACTGTCTTCATCATTTTCAAATCAGCTGCGCAGTCGTCAACGATTTTTTGGAACAATTCGTCTGAAAAAAACGAATAGGTCGATTTGAAAACTGTTAACAGACATATCTATCTATATATATATATAAAACTTGAGAGGTGTCAAGGGACACCCGGATGGAACGAAGATATGCATTGGAATTGCCAAAACGCTGAGTTTAGGTCCAGTGTTGAGAAAAACTTGCAATCTCTCGTCTTTAGTATTAGGTCTTCAATAAAAGATCAAGACTGCTAATAATTACTAATTTACTACTTTATAAATGGAACAGAATTTTAAACATGTTGTATGTAGCCTTTAAATAAATTATGAAGAAACAAACCCAATAATAAACCATATCATTTAAATTTCGAAAAAAAGTGTCGTTACAACTTTTAGTACGATTTTTTTTCGTCTAGCCCCCCCCTTTCACAACGCGCGATAAGGAACTTCGTTCCAAAAAAATGGGTTGCACTCCGGGAGTGCCGGAAGAAGTGAAAACTTGAACATTAACGTGGTGCATTTTTACCGTCTTACGAATTTTCGATCAGGAAGGAGTTTAGCATTTTATACCCATCCCAAGAAAAGTGTTCAACGCCGCTAAAGAAGTTTTCAGCGGAGAAGTTGACTGTCTGACTGACATATCAACGCAGGGCCTAAACTATAAGGGTTAGAAGCTGGAAATTTTACACAGGGGTTCCTTTTAAAACTTAGGGGTGCACTAAGAAAGGATTTTTTTAAATTCACCCCCTAAGGGGTAATACGGGGAAGTTAAAATTTGTATGAAACAACGTATTTTCTTGGTCTGATCAACTTCAAACTAAACCGCGGGGGACAGCTAGTCCACACTAAAAATAAATCTTATATTTGATCAGATTTGGTTTGCCCAATTCGTCAGGCAAGTTATTGGCTATTTAATATCACGCTACGACCCTTAAGAGCCAATAAAGAAGATTAAACTAAGTAACGAAGTAAGTTTTATGGGCAGGACTGCAGAAGAATACATAGCTAGTCTAGTTTTGAAGTTATACTTCTTTAGGCGCGTTATGAAAAAAAATATGAGAGTGTAATTTTAAGATGCGTGCGCATCAGTATAACACAAAAGTAACAGGCTGAAATTGGCTGATGACGGTCTCTCCAGAACATCACACAAATCGCAACTGTCAGTGTCAATGAGTGAGTAATGATGTTATTGTCATTAATAACACAACGTCAAAAATTGATAGTCGTTGCTACAGACAAGTGCAAAGAGTTTGGACACTACAATTTCACGACTGAATAGTAAAGGCAAATGCTTTTAGTGCAGTTTTTCTCACCAATAATTTCGGGTATAACTTCTTACGTGCACACATAAGTGTGTGTACTTATGTATTAAATTGATGATTGTATGAAATTATTGGTGAGAAAGACTGCACTAAAAGCATTTGCCTTTACTATTCAGTCGTGAAATTGTAGTGTCCAAACTCTTTGCAATCCTTTTTTTTACTTATAATAAATAAATAAATATCCCGGGACATTCTTTTACACACGGCCATCTGATCCCAAACTAAGCAGAGCTTGTACTATGGAAACCAGATAACTGATATACTACATATACTACTTTTTATTTTTCTAAATACATACATATATATATATTTACACCCAGTATATAGGATATGTTTTGCCCCGCGGTTTTACCCGCGTTCCCGTGGGATGTCACTTGTATTACCAATAAAAACCCTTCTCTTCAATCACTCTATCTATTAAAAAAAACCGCATCAAAATCCGTTGCGTAGTTTTAAAGATTTAAGCATACATAGGGATATAGGGACAGAGAAAGCGACTTTGTTTTATACTATGTAGTGATTTATCTAATGGGTGAAACCGGCGGGAACTTAACTTGGATAAATGAGAAGATTTCTTTTCTTCCTATTTTTTCTTTGCTCTACGATTTTGTCTGTGAGAGAATGAGACAGGTAGTGTTGTGAACCACTTCTACCACATGTGAAATACATTTTACAATTTTTTTGTACACACCTACAAAGAAACAGTAAATAATTTTTGTTTAAAAAAAAATACAATTTTGTAATTATAATATTATTTATTTCCTAGACTTTTATATTTACAATTATTATGAGCTGAGATTACAATACATTATTATAAAGGCCACATTCTCATATTAATTATGTTCTACGACGTAATTCACTTAAAAATAATAGTGTTTCACTTAATTAATTAATTATAACACGACTCGAAATCCTAACTAATATTATAAATGCGAAAGTAACTCTGTCTGTCTCGCTTTCACGCGAAAACTACTTAACCGATCATTATGAAACTTTGTACACATACCGCACCCTCAGTACGATAAGGGCTTAACTCAAAATTTTGCGAAATGGTGTTACGATATTAGAGAGACTAAACAAAGTACGCTCTATCCGATGAATAGAAAAACATAGTCAATTTAATGATAGAATAAGCATACCGATACTTCAGCCTCTTTAACACCGGGACCCACCCTCCCCGCTCAGGTAGGTCACTATGGGCAATTGCAACACCAGGGACATCGCCAATGCGTTGTCGCTGAGACGTGAAGTAATATAGAGGTGTTACAAAACTACCCGTAAAGCCGAAGAGGGGTTAAATGGAGCCTTATTACGAGACCATTCACAATATTTAAGAACCGTAGTAACGCTGTATAACATACCCCAAAAATATTTAAAAAAAAAACAGATTTTTATGAATGAAAAATATAAAAACTATTAAAGTTGACAATCATTAGGTAAAATAGGTATGTAGGCCTTTCTGTTAAATAATCTAGTTCCCTGACATGACAGCTTACTAGGGTTATTGGCTTTGATAATTAATTATATTTTTACGGGGTATTTTGTAACACGTTGAATAGAAACACAGTAATACAAGTGCACTACTGCTTCACGGCGGAAATGGTTATGGTGGTAGTATTTCCCTAGAACTCTACACTACGAGCTCTACTACTATCAAACGTTACATTATTTCATACATTCTGACGTCATTTATATATATAAGCAAAATAGGGTTCTTTTGACGCACCATCACCTCAAACCTACTGAACATGTCGGGATGGGACTGCTACCGTTTGACGCGGATTTTTTCCTAGATGGTTATAGGAGAAGTTAGAAAGACGTTTAACATAAATACAATTAATTTCAGCCTTAAGTGTATCGCAATAAGAGAGAAACTTAAAAAATTAAGTATTAAAAACAATCAGACTTAAGAAGCAATAAATTGCAGTACATATCATAAATTGATGACCACACGTACCCACCACATGTGGTAAGCGACAATCTGCAGATTTCATATCGCCACACGCCACAATAAATTAATAAATATCCCGGGACATTTTTTACACATAGCCATCTGATCCCAAACTAAGCAGAGCTTGTACTATGGAAACCAGATAACTGATATACTACATATACTACTTCTTTTTTCTAAATACTTACTGATATAGATATTTACACCCAGACACAGAATAAACAGACATGTTTATGATCACAAATTTAACTCCTATGACATGATTATTAGGTTATTTAACTATTGAGTGTAAATATCTATTGAAGTAGTGTATGTGGTATATCAGTTATCTGGTTTCCATAGTACAAGCTCTGCTTAGTTTGGGATCAGGTGGCCGTGTGTAAAGAATGTCCCGGGATATTTATTGGATTATATGGAGTATCAAGAAATGAGACTCCTCCAAAAAAGGAAAGATCTACCACCAAGTGCCTGGAGGCAGCGGTTCAACTGTTGATGTTGGAAGCTTGTATATAAAGTTAAATCCTGAAAAAACTTCGATATCGCGATGTAGGATTCTCGCGTCTATTCATAGATGTCGCCACATCATTGTGTGCGAGCAACGCTGGATTCTTGCATGCGAGTGCATAGATGTCACCACAATTTCATGTCCCCAACGAACCCGTCAAAGCAGTTATCACTTA
This sequence comes from Habrosyne pyritoides, assembly GCA_907165245.1. Classification (NCBI taxonomy): domain Eukaryota; kingdom Metazoa; phylum Arthropoda; class Insecta; order Lepidoptera; family Drepanidae; genus Habrosyne; species Habrosyne pyritoides. The sequence goes on from OU015615.1 coordinate 1,146,910, forward strand.
CCACTTATTTCTAGTAGTACCCACGTCACGTGTGCTAAAACTAATGCACCGGATTAGAGAACTCATCACTCTGATGTAACCTACCCTTAAGGGTACGCCACAAAATTTTCCGATTAGTTTTTAACATCAAAAAGAAAACGTTAACCAAAATAATTTGCACGCAATGTATCACACAACCAACTTGCTGAACAGTTTTGTCCAGCAAACCGAAATCCGTGCAGTAAGCTAGAAGTACCATAGCTCCACTCATTACAAATATTAGTGTAGCTATCTGCACTCGTTTACTAATCTCTGAAAACCTACTCGAATCTGTACTTTTAACCAAACACCATATTACTCTGGCATATAAATAAATATTAATAAAAATCGGCGATTTACTCAGAACTAATACAATAAAATATGATATTTTGTATCTTCTCGCATACTTGTCGAATAAAATCAATATTATTGTCAATATCATCGGAAAGATCCATGCAAAGAGTGCAGTCTTCATATACTTCCTTGTTATATAACAACCAAAAACTTTAACAATTTGCAAGTAAAATGTTAAACATAAAATCAATAACCAAAGTACAAAAACTACATTAAAATAATGTCTTACATGAAAATGTATGTGCCTATATGTTAGTATATAGTAACATATACAACCAACGGGCGACATACAGTGAATCATTTCTAACGTGTTTGTCAAAATAAACATGAACCCGGAAAATATTATATCGATAAATACATAATTTTGAAACAATCTGAACTGCGGTATTGATATCCAGAAGGTGCATCCCAAAATCATTATTAACCCTGATAATAGTATACTTGTATACATTAGCCACATTGCCATATCTTCTAAGTATTCAATGTCACCATGATGTGATGAGTTTGGCATTGCTAAGATTCTCATGTTCACAGCTTGTGTAGACCTGAAATGTTATTTTTAAAAATAAATATAGTGTGAATTTTACACGTGTGATTTCAGAGAAATTGTACTATGGAAACTAGATAAATGATATACTACATATACTACTTCTTTTTGTCAAAATATATTCTTTAGAGATAAAAAATTTGAAATAAATATCATAGCAAACAGCCATCTGATCCCAAACTAAGCAGAGCTTGTACTATGGGAACCAGATAACTGATATACTACATATACTACTCTTGTTAAATATATTCTTTTATAGATGAATAATAATAATAATAAATAAATATCTTGGGACATTCTTTGCCATTTGATCCCAAAATAAGCAGAGTTAACTAGATACGCATTTTATTTATTTTTATTTTATTTTATAAGGATTTCCAACAACAAGTACACTGTGTAAAAATACAAAATATTATAATAAAAAAAATTGCTAAGTGCCCTGTTAATTATTGGTAGCCTCAGCATGCGACAAATTTTAATATTAGAAACTACTTCATGCTAAAACATAATATGAAATAACTTTAAACATCATTAATTTTTAAACAAGTCTCTTAATTTTGCAGTTGTAAAAAAATCACAGTTCTCATGATACTGACCAGTATACCAATATACTACTTTTTTTTTCTTCATATATAACGAAGACATCTACACCCAGACACAGAACAAACAGACATGTTCATGCACTCAAATATTTGTGCTAGATGGGCCTCGAATCCAATGAGGCGTGGCAGTCTAGGTAACCGCCAACCCAGCCGGCCCATTATATACCTAATAATATATTTTATCTGACAAACAAGCAACGTGACAAGAAAATTAAATAGTCCTATGAAATCAATATAGTTTCCCCCCTGCAGTAGTCTTTGCACTTAGCAGTTCCTATCTCTTTTTCTCTACAATAGTTAAAAGGAGATAGTATTAGGTAATGTTTTCATGATTTAAAAGGTCCGTTTTAACAGTTAGTATTGAGTACAAATAATCATCTACAAGATGGCTGCCACATGCGTCATACTTGTGAACTAGTGCTGCTTGTAGGGGCTGGGCAGCTTTAGTTTGTTGTTTTTTATATTCAAAATATTTATTTTCAATTAGATATACGAGTATATTTAACTAAATGATGAGCCAGTTAGCTTGGTGATTAGACCTTGACTGCCAGCCCACAGGTCGATTCCCACACACGACAAACATTTGTGTGCATGAACATGTCTGTTTGTTCTGTGTCTGGGTGTAAATATCTATATTATGTATGTATTTAAAATGTAGTTTATTTATAGTAGCCATAGTACAAGCAGTACACTGCTAAATTTGGGTTCAGGTAGCCATGTGAAGAATGTCCTATTAATATTCATTTATAGGAACTAAAAATTTTTTTAATAATTAACCAAAGTTAATTTTGAATAATTGCTGAGTTTATAGCCAGCTCTTCTCAGTAAAAATAACCTTTCCAACTACAATTAGCGTCTGACTATTCATAATATATATTTTAAATTAGATTTATTTCTGTGGCCTGGTGCTAAAAGGGCCAAAGTACGTTTTAATGTAACAAGATTGTAATGCAAGTTTATTGTAAAAAAATAAAATCAAATAAAAGTAAATTATATTTGCCATACTACAGTATAACACCTAAATAATAACTATATATGTTGATTCATTGTTATAACGCTCATTACCGAAAATAATGATTATTGATATTGGCCCTATTAGCACCAGGCCACAGATTTATATTACACTAAATAAATGTCAATTTAATCAAGTTAATTTTTAATAATTGCTGAGTTTATTCCCGGCTCTTCTCAGTAAAAACAACCTTTCAAACCAGTATGAGATTCGAACTTAAATACTTATTTTATTAATAATATAATTACAAACACGCCAGTTGGCTTGGTGGTTAGCGACCCTGACTACCAAGTCGCAGTTCACAGTTTCGATTCCCACCCAGGACAAATATTTATGGTATGTGCATGAACATGTCTGTTTGTTCTGTGTCTGGGTGTAAATATCTATATAAGTATGAATTTAGGAAAAAATAAGTAGTATATGTAGTAAATCAGTTATCTGGTTTCCATAGTACAAGCTCTGCTTAGTTTGGGATCAGATGGCCGTGTGTAAAAAATGTCCCGGGATATTTATTTATTATTTATATATATTTAATCAATAATGAATAAATTATTTACCTTTTATTCCTTTACACCAGTTCAAAATACCACTTTGACAAATGTACCAATATTTTCACATTTTCCTCCTCTCATTTCCATAAACTGTTTAATTGAATGAGTTTTATCACACTAACGTATCCCTTTACGAGCGTTCATAAGAGAGTATTGAAAACATTAATGAAAATCAAAATTATACAATATTCCCTGTGTCATTTCTAAAATTAGATTTATATACAGGCTGATACTAAACTAACCGTAAAGCCGAAAGGAGATTAAATGTGGCCTTATAACGAGTCTATTCGCAATATCTAAGAACCGTAGTAACGCTGCATAACATCCCCAAAAGATAAAAAAAAAAACAGATTTATATGAATGAAAAATAGAAAACCTATTAAAGTAGACAATTATTAGGTAAAATAGGTACGTAGGCCTTTCTGTTAAATAATCTGGTTCCCTGACATGACAGCTTACTAGGGTTGTTGGCTTTGATAATTAATTATATTTTTACGGGGTATTTTGTAACACGTTGTATACAGACTGTCAGAATATTTTTAATAAAGCCGAAAGATTTATTCTACAATGCATATACATATCTGTCACCTACCAGTACTTACAATCATTACCTATTAGTAATGATTGGATTAGCGGTTTAACTTAAAAAAAAATAATAGTTAAAAAAAAACTAAAAAAACTCGCTTTTATAGAAAATACAACAAATTTGAATTAAGAATAGCGTAAATAAAAATAAAAATAAATTGTAATAAAGGCGAGAAGTGCTCTTTAAGATATTATCTAAATGATAAATACTTCTACTCATATCTGTCAATTAAATATTTATAACTATTGACACCATACATCCCACGCTTTTTTTACAATAAAATACAGCAAAACTCAAAGTAGTTTTCAACCAACATCTTCCTGATTCGCAGCCGAAAGCCGAACGTTTTCGGCTTCACCGTGGACTTCTCAACATGCTGTATAAATGAAGTCTCAATTGAGTCATGTTGTTTCCTTAATACATTTTCCTCATGTACAGAAACTACAGTAATCTATATATATATATATATATATATATATATATATATATATATAAAAAGAGAAACTGACTGACTGATCGATCAACCTTAAAACATTAAATATTATTTTAGGAATGTTTTGAAAGAAAAAGCGTATTACAAGGTAGTTCATTATATTGAAGATAAAATGTATGGAAATAGCTACTCTCTGCACAGCGCACCTCTAATGTTCTTGTCTAAGTAATTATTGTTATTTTCTATTTTGTAGTCTTGTTATTTCATTTTTTTTGTTTTTTATGTTACCTATATTAAGATTTTTAAAATATAAAAATATGTAAAAATGATATTATAAAATAGCCAAAATGTCAGAATAGATAAAATTTATATAAAAAAATATTTAATAAAAAGAATGTAACCTTGCTGAGATTCTTGCCGGTTCTTCTCAGTTGAAGGCTGACTTCCGAACCGGTTGTAGCTTCAGTAACTTTAAATTTGACCTTCATAAGAGCCTTCCGAGGGCCTAAACTGAAAAAATGGTTTTGAATTTTGAATTGAAAGCACAACTTAAACCGCTGGGTCAACCATGAAATTTTGCTCAAATATTCCTTAAGTGATTTAGAGGTGCACTAAGATAAGATTTTTGACAATTCAACATTTTCAGAAAATGTCGTTTTATCCGTGTTTTTAGGCAATGAAAACTGCTACAATGTCATTAGAAGGTAAGGTTTTCAAGTTACATCTTTTGTGAGAAATACTGTTATTGGGAGCCCTTAATTATCGCATCTAATTCGTATCTAGGTATATATGACAGTGCTTTAGAAAAGAGAATACGGTAGAAGTCACGTTAGTAAAGAAAATCCCGATTTCCAGGTGCTATTCTTTAAAAGATTTAATTAAACACGTGTTTCATCGCTTTTAATATTCAACCCCTAAAATCATAAAAGGGGGTTGCAAAATTTTTCAACCGATTATATCCCTCGGGAACGCGGGTGACACCGCGGGGGAGAACTAGTAGTGAATAAATCTTCACAGGCTTGTCCTAACACGTCATGGGTTGGGCCGAAATACAATGTGGTTTTGCCTGTATCCTTTTAAACATATTATTGTACTGGGGTCACGAGATGTCACTTTTGACGTTTAACAATGCCATAGGAAAATCAACTTTGCTGCATTTGAAATAAGGTTAACCTATTGGTCCAATAGTTAACTGTATGTTAATGCAAATGTACTTTATCTCAAGGCAATAGCATTTATTTTTCAATGACATTCTTAAACGTGAAATCGGCCATCGTAACGTAAACGTGAAAGTTTGTGTTTTGTTTTTTTCTTTTTATACCACACTAGGTGTCCCCCGCGGTTTTACCCGCGTTCCCGTGGGATGTCACATGTATTATACGTATTATTATTAAATATTATATTATTCCAAACCTTCTAGTCTATCTATTAAAAAAACCGCATCAAAATTCGTTGCGCGGTTTTAAAGATTTATAGACCAGGGTCGATAATTTTTGAAACCAAAAAAAATTACAGTAGGATGTAACCCATTGGAAAAGGAGGGGAATATGATAAAAATTAAAGGAAAAATAAATTACGGTCGATCCGAGTTCGGGAAGTGGGTGGGGGTGAGTTTTTAAGGGTAAAAAATGGTTTATCTTCATTTCCGGCAAAACTACAAGTCCTATGAAAAAAAGTTAAATGGCAAAGTTGTAGGTAATAAAAAGATCTATAACTTTTGTATTTACAATTTTTTCACATAACCTCAAAATTTTGGTGAAAAATTCAAATAACCAAGTTTTTGGTTTTTTATTAATATCGTTTCCAAAATTTTAATTTTTTCTACCTTTGATGAAAACTTACCTTAGTATATCCCAAATACACTGTAATTTATTTGATTTAAAATATTTATTTTTTCGCCTTATTTTAACTTTATATATAAAAAGCACCCTAATTTTCAATCTAATTCTGACGTCAAAATATCAGCTTTTTCCAAAAAGTCTGTGGTCTTTTTGTTCGTTGAAATATCTACTTTCTGATGGTGTAAAAAAAATATATACATTACTATAGGAAATGTTCTCAAAAAATGCAAAAAATTGAAACTCAAATTCGACATTTTTTTTAATCATTATGTACAATTTTGAGGTATTTATTAAAATTTATTTACCTGAGTGACCTTCGGTAAATTTTAGCCCTTTTCATGAAATCTTACTAGTTTTTTGAGTAATTAAAGTGTAAATTTTAATAAATACCTCAAAATTGTATATAATGATTTAAAAAAAATTTCGAATTTGAGTTTAAATTTTTTGCATTTTTTGAGAACATTTCCTATAGTAATGTATATATTTTTTTACACCATCAGAAAGTAGATATTTCAACGAATAAAAAGCCCACAGACTTTTTGGAAAAAGCTGATATTTTGACGTCAGAATTTTCGATTGAAAATAAGGGTGCTTTTTTGATATTAAGATAAAATAAGGCGAAAAAATAAATATTTAAAATCAAATAAATTACAGTGTATTTGGGACATAAAAAGGTAAGCTTTCACCAAATTTCGTAGAAAAAATAAAATTTTTGAAAAAGACAAATAAAAAACCAAAAACTTGGTTATTTGAAATTTTCACCTAAATTTTGAGGTTATGTGAAAAAATTGCAAATACAAAAGTTGTAGATTTTTTTATTACCTACAATTTTGCTGTTTAACTTTTTTCCATAGGACCTGTAGTTTTGCCGGAAATCAAGATAAACCATTTTTTACCCTTAAAAACTCACCCCCACCCACTTCCTGAACTCGGATCGACCGTAATTTATTTTTCCTTTCATTTTTATCATATTCCACTCCTTTTCTAATGGGTTTCATCCTACTATAATTTTTTTTCATTTTTTACCATTTTTGAAGGCTTTGGCCCTGGTCTATTAAGCATACATAGGGATATAGGGACAGAGAAAGCGACTTTGTTTTATACTATGTATATACAGTATGTAACAAAAACCCTGTTATTCCTTTTAGGAACGTTATATATTACCTACAAGCACACCATTAATGATATTAGAATTTAACAATTATAAACATTGGCTAGTACAAAGGTCAAAATCAAATAACTATTAAAATCGACACATTCAAAAAAATGTTTAGATTATCTGATTTTACAAATACATCTTTATTTCACTAAATAGCCTACGAGCTCGGCGGCTTTCTTTAATGCGACAGAAGATGCCGCTAAAACGTAGGCGCGTGCCTCGTATCCCTGCCACGTGCCTTCCTACCCCTTTACCCCACCACCCGCCGCCCTGCGAATCATAAGCGAATTCCTTAGTCTCCCGCGCAACTTACTTTCGAACGGTTGTTATTGTTGACCTAGTGAGTGACTTGTGTTTTTTTTACGTAAGATCACCTGATCTGACGCCCTTCGATTGTTTGCCTCTGGGGTACTGTTAAGCAACAGGTGTTCAAAAAACCGTGTGATACGGAGGTCGAAATGCGTTCACGCATAGTAGCAGCATTTGACCACATCAAGTTCGATAGCTCCATTTTACAAAGCGTACGTGAAAATATTATTAGGCGTTGCAACAAATGTGTCGAAGTACAAGGTGGTCATATTGAACAGCATCTCCGTGGCCGTCTAGTAGACGTTATAATAAATTAATACATTAAAATGCAAGTAGGTACTTAAGGTTTTGTGTGACAGACGCGGGGACTTTATTTTGTTTATGTAAAAGTGTTAAATGTACTGATAACAATTATCAATTGTGCATAAAAATATCGTGTAAACCAACATTTTCAAAGATTCATTCGTTAAAGTGATAAACAACAGCTGACAAAGTCGTGAACTTGTGTAGAAAAAATAGGTAGATAACCGGCGCGGCGCGGCGCGGCTGCACCGACAAAGAGAGGCCACTCTCTTTGTCGGGTCGGGTAGAACTTCTTCCTATTATTTGTGATTTCGGGTCATCGCTTCATGCAGAGGTAAGATATCAGAATAACATTACAAATATTAATAATTAAATATTTATTTTAATTATTTGGGTTTACAGTTTATTATAAATGACTTCCTTTATTACGTATGTATACCGATTCTTAAAACGTAGGTAGAAGGAACAACAGGGTTTTTGTTACATATTGTATATATGATGGGCCCACATACAAGCAGGGGCTCGATTCTGTAAGGAAAATGACACTAACTCGAGGATGTTTTGTCGCGGCCTCCGTGCTCTGTATCTTTCGCTAACTACGCTAATACTACTAATCACGTGATATCTCTCACGTTCAGAGCTCTCCCAAGCCTCCGAGAAGCGGCTCGCTGACGAAGTGTATTAGCTGAATAAGGGTGCAGGTCCTGATGGTAAGTGATCACCACCTACATTTACATTTGCAACACCAGTACCTCTACCATGAGTTGCTATCGAAACTTACTTTAGTCACTAGCGAGTAAACTACTATCGATACAGTATTTCTCGATAGCAACTGTCAAATTTGTGACTCATGGTACCGAATTTCTATAGCAAAGGCTAAAAAACGTTACTTGCTAGTGTTTACATTTCGATAGGTTTTTTACTTATCGACTCGTACTATCGATTTTAGTTCTTTAGGTGACCGCTAGTGGCGCTGTACACAGTTGCCATAGAAATGTTTTACGCCGTCTCGCTAGCGAGTGCGTACGTTAAAAACTCACGGTAAAGGCACGGGACCATCGCCGAGTGTCGTCCGTGAGACGTGAAGTTAAGTTGTTATAATAAGGAATATCCGTGATCACAATTAAATTATTCTTGTTTTTATTAATGTCAAGTAGCCCTACAAGGAAGATGGTCCTGTTGGTAAGTGGTCACCGCGTCTGGTCATTTACAAAACCAAAGGCATCGCCGTCGACCCACGTGAAGTTAAGTCTCATGTGCCTGTAATGTCACCTGTCTAACCGAAACACAGTAATACAAGTGCAGTACAGCTTCACGACTCGAACTCTGCTCTAATGTGTATATTTGTTACCACTAATTTGGTCGGTTTTAGGCGGCCTTAGATGTTCTAGCACCGTTAACTATTAAGGTAGGAGGTTGTAGTTTGGTCAAGTAGGTAATTTACACCTTTCGAACGCCATGCGCGGCGTGCCCTGTGCGCCATTGTCGTCTATACTCGACAATAAACAGTGAGCACAACAATACTAAATAAACAAATTAAATCATTATTTTTGTGTTTTATTGATACCGAAATTTATATCGATTTTCGGGCTTGGCGTACAGGACATGGAGATGCTTTTATGGCATGGCGTTCAAAGGTTAAAGAGTACAGCTCTATCTTGTTTTTTATAAAATCTTGAGCGCGTTTGACTGGATCTCACCAGTGCCTTTACCATGAGTTTTTAACGTACGTACTCGCTAGCGGCGGCGTAAAACATTTCTATGGCAAATGTGTACAGCGCCACTAGCGGTCACCTAAAGAACTAAAATCGATAGTACGAGTCGATAGGTAAAAAACCTATCGAAATGTAAACACTAGCGAGTACCGTTTTTTAACCTTTGCTTTAGAAATTCAGTACCATGAGTCACAAATTTGACAGTTGCTATCGAGAAATACTGTATCGATAGTAGTTTACTCGCCAGTGACTAAAGGAAGTTTCGATAGCAACTCATGGTAGAGGTACAGCTCAGTTGATAGTGACGTCCTATGTCGAGACGAGTGTCCTGCGCTCTAATTCTAATAATAATAAAAAAAATATTCACATAAATAATCTACACAATTTAAATTCAGTCTCTGACTTCTGCGCTAGGCATACATACCTGTGTTACAGAAGCCAGTGCCCTTTCTTATTAAAACATACTCAATCTAAAATTTATGTAATTAAAAGTAAACTTATTCTATATACAAATGATTCTGTGTATGGTGGGGTGTGTAATTCTACAATGCGCTTCAGCTTTTCAGTTCCCGGAGTTCTGTTACTACCCTAGAGTTCAGCATCTTGGGTTTAACCAGGGTTCCTATAGAAAAAAAATGTGTACAACTCAAACGCGTTGGAAGTGAAACCTTTAGACAACTGTCTCATCCCCTTTAGGCTTAATCTAATAAGTTTGTCTCTTTTTACTGTAATTTTTCATTTCATCGATGTTTGTTGTTTGTAAAAAAGAAGTCTTCACTTCAAAAACAGTGTTTTTAAGTTCATAGTGTCACCAACTAGGCAGTATAACACCCTTATTCTAAGACGTTTCCTCGAAAATTCCTCGACTCCAACTTGACTGAGGATACCTTAAGCATTTTCTCGAGGAATCGGTATTCTAAGTCATAACTTGAGCAAAACTCGAGCAATCCCGACTGATGTCGAATCGAAGTGTAGTCAAGGTAACATGTCATCAGTAACGTCATTCTATTATAATTAAAATATAAATTAAATAAAATAATGAGCTTCAGTAACTGTTTTCATGCAATAAACTTCCTTAAGTCGGGACGTACCTTGAAGTTGATAGTTATTTCCTCACCTCGAGTAAGGGAAAGCGTCGAGTGGAGGAGATTTTTGTAACTATGAATACTAAATATCTTGGAGTGAGGTTGAGTGGAGTCGAGGAATTTTCGAGGAAACGTCTTAGAATATGGGTGTCTGTCGAATCAGATTTTTATAAATACAAACACAAGTGTGGCGACATCTATGAGATCATCCTCGCGAGAATCCTACATCGCGATATCGAAGTTTTCTCAAGATTTGACTATATATAGAATAGGGTGTTTAATTTTTGGGCAACATATTTTTTCTTCAAGTCCCGGCTGAAAATCTTGTAATTTATGGAATAACAAAATTTTTCAGCATGCTGCGAGCTCTTAATTCGAATTTTAACCCACTCCTAGAGAATTTTGAATTTTAGCCATTAAAATAACGTTAAAACGATTTTCCTTCCGCTCAACCAGAAAAAGAAATTCTTGGGAATTTTTACTCATGGATTATTGTTATAGTTATAATGCAATGATGAACAAATTTTTCATTCATATTTTCAGCTTGGATTTTATGAATAAGTTATTTATAATTGAAAAAAAAATGATAGTTTCGTTAATTTTAAGGTTCAAGTGGCTTTAACAGCTTAACTATGACAGCTTTGAAAAAATACCTAAATACAAAATTATAGGGCACAAATCCCCCTACAAATTTGTCATTCACATTTTTTTCAATCTCTAATAGTTTAGCAAATAAACGCGATTTACTGCTACTTTTATGAAAATTCAGCTTAAATTACATTTTTCGCCGAACCCATTGGAGTTACAAACTCGACGCAATGGACTTTTGTAGGATATTATGATGATGATGATGATTCCGACCGATTTCGGCCATGGCGACCACTTCGACCCCTAATCCGAGTGATGGCGCTGGTGCACCCGAAGATGGCTTATGTAGCCTATCTTCGCGGCGAAACTCCGTGCACACTGAGGGCACGTGAGTACGCCGTTCAGATAATTATAAGTTATGGCAGCAGGTGGGCGAGCCTTTAACTGATCGCGTTTGGTATCAAGGTCAGCTTTACGCTGAACCTCGAACTCGCGTACTTGGCTGTTCACAATCCTGCGCCATTCTGGCCGCTGTGCTGCCAAACGTTCCCAACGTGAGGGCTCTATGTTGCATCTCTTCATGTGTCGCTTTTGGACATCCTTGTACCGGAGGAGGGGACCGCCATGATTCCGCTTGCCCTTCTCCAGTTCAGAGTAGAAGATGCGCTTCGCCACTCTATCCTCCGCCATACGAGATACGTGACCGCACCACCGAAGCTGTCGACGCATTAGATAGGCCTCAATGCCACCAACATTGGCTCGTCGCAGGACTTCGGTATTTCGCACTCTATCGGACCATCTGATCTTCATGATTGTACGAAGGCATTTAAGGTGGAAGCGATCCAGAGTGCGAATGTGGCGGCGGTATACACACCACGTCTCAGAGGAGTATAGGAGGTTTGGCAGCACGATTGCCATATATACTGATATCTTTGTGGCCAGCTTAAGGTCATGCGAGCAGAATACCTTGGTACTTAGCTTGCCGAATTCCGCAGCTGCGGCACCCACCCTGCTATTGACCTCGGCATCGAGGTCACACTTAGATGTTACAGTGTTCCCCAGATAGCGAAATTTATCCACTTGCTTCAGTACATCCTCACCAAGTTTTATGGTCAGTGTCTCGTGACCGTGTATGTCCAGGGACATCACCTCCGTCTTATTGACACTGATCTTCAGGCCGAACTTACGGCAGGCTTGGTGGAATGCAGACATCAGCTGTTGCAGGCCGTCTAGGGATTCTGCTAGGAAGCACAAATCATCAGCATACATGATCTCAGTGATCAATGCGTATGAGACTTTAGTGCGAGCCTTGAGTCTAGCCAAATTGAAAAGGCTGCCGTCTGTGCGGAAACGGATGCGGACTCCTTGTGAGACAGTGTGTAAGACTTCTCTAACTACCACCGCAAAGTATAAGGCGAACAGAGTAGGCGCTAAGACGCATCCTCGCTTCACCCCACAGGTAACGGGGAAGAAGTCTGTCTGTTCACCGTCTACGGCAACGCAGCATTGCATGTCATCATGTAGGAATCTAAGAAGTCTCACAAACTTTTCCGTGCACCCGAGTTTACCTAGCACCAACCATAGAGCTTCCCGAGGCACGCTGTCTAAAGCCTTCTCCATGTCAACAAAGCAAAGGTACAGCTGACAACCCTGTTCTCTGCTCTTTTCTTGCAGTTGACGCACAGAGAATATAGCTTCGCACGTACCTCGATCTGGGCGGAAGCCAAACTGGGTTTCAGGCAGAATCTTTTCAGACAAGTTCTTGAGGCGGTTTAATAGAACTCTAGCAAAGGCCTTTCCGGGGGCTGAAAGGAGCGAAATGCCGCGGTGAGAGTTGCAGTCAGATCGGTCACCCTTGTTCTTGTAAATGGCACTTATGCGCGATACTTTAAAGGTGTCCGGAACGCGCTCCTCCTCCCACATGCGAACAAATAGTTCCCACACTAACGTGTGTAACTCCTCTCCGCCGTATTTTATTAGCTCTCCCGGTATAAGGTCAATTCCAGCCGCCCGTTTATTTTGTTGCTGTCTGATGGCAGTAAAAACCTCATCACGCAGTAGAGGCTCGTCCAGCTCAAAGGCAAGAGGGAGCTGAGGCATTAAGCCGATACTCTGCAGATCAGCTGATCGATCCACATTTAGCAGAGTATTGAAGTGCTCCGCCCAGCGCTTTAGTACATCTTCCTTGCTCGTTAACAGGAGACTACCGTGTAGAGACCTTAAAGGCACCCTTGCGTGGTAGGATGTACCAATCAGTTTACGTACCTCACTGTAGAACTCTCCCAGCTGGTTTGTGTCGGTGAGCCAATGCATGTGACTAGCTTTATCTTGCCACCACTTGTCTTTCATATGTCGAGACAGCTTGCGCAATTCGAGGTCACTAGCTTTAACCACCGCAACGCTTCCTCTTTGCCTCTTGTGCTGTCGCAGGAGATCTCGGTGTTTTTCGAATGATGCCCGCAGTATTTCATCATTCCCATCAAACCAGTCATCATTGCAGCGGATTTTTTTACCCAGTACAGTTGAAGCGGTATACATGATATGAGATGACAAAGATCCCCAGGCAGCATCAACATCACCTACCTCATTAGCTGGCAACAGCTTATCAGACAGGACTTCAGCGTATTTCTCCCTGACCCCGAGATCTGTCATCTTATCCACGTTCAAAGACGAAAGTTTTTTAATAAGAGATCTACGCGGGCGACGGAGGCGGATTCGCAGCTTTGTGACAATAAGTCGGTGGTCAGACCAACAGTGCGCACCACGCATGACGCGGGTGACCTGCACTTGGCTGAGATCTTTTTGCCTCACGATTGCATAGTCAATCAAATGCCAATGCTTGGATCTTGGGTGCATCCATGTAGTCTTGTACTTGGCAGCAAGTCTAAACATAGTGTTCGTAATTGCCAGACCGTATTGAGCACAAAGACTGAGCAGCAACTGACCATTGCTGTTCATGTTGCCAACTCCATGTCTACCTAGAACTCCAGGCCAAGCCTCATAGTCCCGACCAACCCTGGCATTTAAATCGCCAAGCAATAAAACCTGCTCTCTGGCGTTTATGCTATCGAGGCAATGAGTCACTTCCTCATAGAACTTTTCCTTGATGTCATCAGACTTGTCTAGCGTTGGAGCATAGACACTGATGACATTAAGGTAGTTGTCTTTGTCCAGGTGAAGGCGCAGTGTGGTTACGCGGTCTGAGATATGTACAGGATACTCCTCTAAACAATTTGCTAAGTGATTCTTGATGGCAAATCCCACCCCTGATCGTCGAGTTTCGGAGGCAGCGGAACCTTTCCAGAAGAAAGTGTACCCGCCACCTACCTCCACCAGCTCTCCTTCATCGGGGAGATGTGTTTCGCTGAGAGCAGCCACATCCACTTTATAGCGATGAAGTTCCCGAGCTACTATGGCGGTCTTACGTTCAGGGCAGGCGTTGCCATCTCGATCAAGAAGCGTTCTCACGTTCCACACGCCGAATGACATAATAGATGTTCTATTTAAATTACCTTTGCGACGTCGACCACGATTTGAATGATGCGATGATAGCCGCGGTTACTATCATCTGCCAAGTCGGGACGAGCATTTTTTTAGGGCACCTTTTCTAGCCCCCTCCCCAGCTGAGCGGGAAAGCAGTGCCTCCCTAAACAGGGCTGCTTTGTCATCACGAGTGCTGCCGAGCCCGTGCTGTCGCCCCAAATTTGCAGCACGGAAACGACCACGACGTGTACTCACGCCCCCGGGACCGCCTGCGTGCAGGTATCAGACAAAACCTAGCTTGCATCAGACCTCTCTACCTTTACCCATCGCCACAGGACTTTTACGTACTCGGAGTCCAATAACGGAAGCGGTCAGATGCGCAGGATATATTTAAGGTGCACAAGTATACGCGCAGGACACAGGTGCACATACTCATCCTTGCCCTTCTGGACCCGATGGAACGGAAACCGTTACGACCGGAGAAGAGGTCAGACAGATAGAACAGTATCGTGTTGAGAAAATTACAAGGAGTCAGTACTTTCTCACACTCCCGTAATCGCCTTTTACGATACCCACGGGAAGATATGGGGTGGTGGTATTCTACTCTGCCGGCACCACACAGCGATATTATACATATAACAAGAATCGACTGGTTTCCATAACACAGGCTTCGGCTTAGCTTGGAAACCAGTTTCTCCTGCAAACTTTAATATTACAAGTAATTTTTTAAGCCTTGTTCAAAAATACCTAGTTTGTATGGAGAAAGGAATTAAACATTATTATTATTATTTTAATGGATAAAATTCAAAATTCTCTAGCAGTAAATAGCAGGGGTACAGCTAGTTAAATATAAAATTGAAATAATAAAGTAGCCAAAAAGGTCAGATTAGATAAAATTTATTAAAAGATATAAAAATGTTAACATTCTGAGTTGCCATTTCTTCTCAGTTGAAGGCTGACTTCCAAACCGGTGGTAACTTTAAATTTGACATTCATATGTCCCAAGCACGGGCCAAATTGAGAAATGAGAAACAATACAAAGACGGTCGCGGATATGTGACTGATGCAAAAAATAGATAAAAACAATCCTTGATGCCGCTGCTAAAATTGCAGCTCGATTGGTGCAGAACTTTTTGAGTTTTTGAAGCGTACACAAACCAACATAACATTTATATATACAATATGTAACAAAAACCCTGTTGTTCCTTCTACCTACGTTTTAAGAATCGGTATACATACGTAATAAAGGAAGTCATTTATAATAAACTGTAAACACAAATAATTAAAATAAATATTTAATTATTAATATTTGTAATGTTATTCTGATATCTTACCTCTGCATGAAGCGATGACCCGAAATCACAAATAATAGGAAGAAGTTCTACCCGACCCGACAAAGAGAGTGGCCTCTCTTTGTCGGTGCCGCCGCGCCGCGCCGCGCCGGTTATCTACCTATTTTTTCTACACAAGTTCACGACTTTGTTACGGCTGTTGTTTATAACTTTAACGAATGAATCTTTGAAAATGTTGGTTTACACGATATTTTTATGCACAATTGATAATTGTTATAAGTACATTTAACACTTTTACATAAACAAAATAAAGTCCCCGCGTCTGTCACACAAAACCTTAAGTACCTACTTGCATTTTAATGTATTAATTTATTATAATGTCTACTAGACGGCCACGGAGATGCTGTTCAATATGACCACCTTGTACCTCGACACATTTGTTGCAACGCCTAATAATATTTTCACGTACGCTTTGTAAAATGATGCTATCGAACTTGATGTGGTCAAATGCTGCTACTATGCGTGAACGCATTTCGACCTGCGTATCACACGGTTTTTTAAACACCTGTTGCTTAACAGTACCCCAGAGGCAAACAATCGAAGGGCGTCAGATCAGGTGATCTTACGTAAACAAAACACAAGTCACTCACTAGGTCAACAATAACAACCGTTCGAAAGTAAGTTGCGCGGGAGACTGAGAAATTCGCTTATGATTCGCAGGGCGGCGGGTGGTGGGGTAAAGGGGTAGGAAGGCACGTGGCAGGGATACGAGGCACGTGCCTACGTTTTAGCGGCATCTTCTGTCGCATCAAAGAAAGCCGCCGAGCTCGTAGGCTATTTAGCGAAATAAAGATGTATTTGTAAAATCAGATAATCTAAACATTTTTTTGAATGTGTCAATTTTAATAGTTATTTGTATTTGACCTTTGTACAAGCCAATGTTTATAATTGTTGAATTCTAATATCATTAATGGTGTGCTTGTAGGTAATGTATAACATTCCTAAAAGGAATAACAGGGTTTTTGTTACATACTGTATATAGACATACGGTGACCTCATTACTTTTAAAAATAAGCTGCTTAACTGCATTGCATGTTGTTTTATTTTATTTATTTTTTCTTAAATTTTATTAAGACTAATATTTTAAGATAATTTCGGTTCTGTTGTTTGTCTTTCTTTAATGCAGGTCACCCCTAGTTGCGACACCATTTATGATTAATATTTTGATATCTATATTTTTTTATGTAGTGTGTATCTTATTGGTGATCTAAATAAATAAATAAAAAAAAATGGTTAATGATAAATCAATTATTTTTTCAATATAATTCCGACCCATGCCTCTATTTTAAACGATATTTGCAGCGCGCATTCTGTCAATCACTCCAGCTGTCAAACGACTGACAATAATAAAAGTTTATATTGTCAAAACCGCTAGTAGAGTGGTTAAGTTTTCTTAAATTTTCAAATTTTCCACGCAACTTTTAATATTTTTTTCTTTCATAAGAACCTTCTCCTGACAATAACAAACACAACAAAAAAAGAATTAGCGAAATCGGTCCAGCCGTCCATGCGTGATGCCGTGACCAAGGGAAATAGGGTTTCATTTTTATATATATAGATTACTTACCAACATTCTCTGCCGTTTTACTTGAGGTCAGGTAATGTCCGTGTAAGCCTTGTGAGTATGTAGCTACTATATCCTCTGGGACCTCTCTTATGGCTAACCCAGAGTCCAAGAGGTCTTTCTTGGTACCGCAGAGGTAGACTTTACAGTCCTGTGTACAAAATAAAAGTTTAGTTAGCCATAGGATACTCTGCCTAATGGTTATTAAGCCTGCGAGAAATGAGATAGGTAGACATTATACATATTGCTACATTAGTAGCATAAAAAAAAAAAAAATAACAAAATCATAAAAAAAAAAAAAAAAAAAAGAAATGCAGATTTTTTATACCACAACGGCCGCCATACAGGCAGACGGTGCAACTGATGGTAACCGCCGCCTATAGTCATTTGCAACAGGGGCATCGCTGAGACGTGAAGTTGTTAAGTCTCATGTGCCTGTAATGTTACCTTGCTTTTAACCGGCTCAGTAATACAATAGGTAACTATCCTGTATTCAAGATTAATGATCAAACATAAACCAGTGTATCGAACATCCAAAAATACACGGATACGTCAAATGTGATCAAAATTGTATATTTAATATGATTTTTAAGTACCGATCTAACCGTAAAGAGTAGCCCTTTTGATGCGGTGCAATTATGACTTCACAACTTGCTATTTCATAAAAAACTCCATAGAAAGGATCGTTTTGACATTTAATAAAAAGTTGCAGATTTGACACATCAGTCAACATCCCTATTGTAGTTTTTTTATGTAGCATGAAGTATTTTCGTGGTTTCGATTCCCACCCACGATAAACATTTGTGTGCATGAACATGTCTCTTTGTTCTGTGTCTGGGTGTAATATCTATATAAGTAGGTGTTTAAAAAGTAGTATATGCAATATATCAGTTACCTGGTAGCCATACTACAAGCAGTACACTCTGCTTAATTTAGGATCAGGTAACCATGTGTGAAGAATGACCTAGGATATTTATATTTATCATACCTCTTCCACTGTCCTCAGCTCATGTAGCCAGTGCCTCAGCCTGCTCCAGGACGCCAGACAAGATGGTTCATAGCAGATAATGGCCGCGTGGGCACCCCTGTAGTATATACGAGTCATTGCTTCATATCTACAAGCAAAGAACAAAATTTTAATTCTAGAAAAATCCAAATCACTATATGTAGTGATACTATGGTATAAAACAAAGTCGCTTTCTCTGTCCCTATATCCCTATGTATGCTTAAATCTTTAAAACTACGCAACGGATTATGATGCGGTTTTTTTAATAGATAGAGTGATTGAAGAGGAAGGTTTTTATGTATAATACATGTGACATCCCACGGGAACGCGGGTAAAACCGCGGGGGACAGCTAGTCATATCATAAAGAGGAAAGATTTGTGTGTAAGTATGTTTGTTACTCTTTCACAAAACTACTAAACGGATATGTATGAAACTTGGCACATAAAAGGAGCATATCCTGGAATAACATACAGGCTACTTTTTATCCCGGGAAAATGTCATATCCCTCGGGAACGCGGGTAAAACCGCGGGGGACAGCTATAGGTTAATAAGGAAGACTGTACACCTGTAAATGGTCACCACTTATGGACATTTGCAGCACCAGGGGCATCGCCAATACATTGTTAACCGTGAGAAGTGACGTTGTTAAGTCTCATATGCCTGTAATGTCACCTTACCTTTCTAACCGAAACACAGTTATACAAGTGCACTACTGCTTCACGGCGGAAATGGGTATGGTAGTACTACTTCCCCGGACGAACTCTGCACTAAAGCGCGTCACACACGATGAGGATAAAATAATATCTATACTCGTATACACCGTGAAATTTTAGTAGTTGTTTTCCCGCAGCGAAATGGTTTTGTCTTGGTCATACAATCGTTTTATTTACAAATAAAACATCAGATACCAAAAATGGCAGATATAGCAAAGTGAAAAACAAAATTCGAAAACGACAACGAAACAATAGTACTGAGACCTCCCGACGACCTTGAACCTACGTTCGGCGCAAGCCGGGTGCCGACAGGCCGCGCCGCGCGGCCGTTGACTCGCGTGCTGTTCAATCAGCTGATAACTTACTTTGAAAATATATGCTGTTCCATTTGGCGGCGGCGCGTGCGATTCGAGTAAAATCTCCAATTTTCGTCTGGTACTATTGATTCTCACGTTGTCGAGTTGATGAATATTTTTTTAATTATTTTAATACAAAAACATCTTTATTTTATAAATTTTACTTTATGCTTCCAAAGGAGGCCCTATGGCAAGTTTTTCTGCCGCGGGAAAACAACCAGCTAAATTTCACGGTGTATATATCATTCTTCTGTACGTGTGTTGACAGTGAACACCTCCTAAACGGCTGGACCCATTTGAATGATTTTTTTTGTGTGTGTTCAAGTAGATTCAAGGATGGTTTAGATTTCACAATTGGTAGGTGGCGCTGCGATCGAAACCCAGAATTTTAGATTTGACTTATTTTGACAGGACAATGTCTGTCCGGAGAGCTAGTTTTAATAAAGTTTAATGAGACAGTTTCATACGAGTGAAAGAGAAGACAATAAAGGATAGTTTCTTTTCTTTATATTGCTGTCTCATTGAATATATAAGACAAAATATAACAGTATCTTCATCTTGTGTGACTCGCTTAAGAGCTCTGTGCTAAAATACAAAATTCAAAACTTCATTCATTTATTCAGTTTAGGCCCTCGGAGGGCACTTATGAAGGTCAAATTTAAAGTTACTGAAGCTACAACCGGTTCGGAAGTCAGCCTTCAACTGAGAAGAACCGGCAAGAAAGTCAGCAAGGTTACATTCTTTTTTATTTTTTATTAAATAATTTTTTATATAAATTTTATCTATTCTGACTTTTTGGCCATTTTATAATATAAATTTTACATAATTTTATATTTAACAATTACAAAATACTCAATACAGGTAACATTCAAAAACAAAACAAAAAAAAAGAAATAACAAGACTACAAAATAGAAAATAACAATTAATAAGATTTTCATACCTTTCACTGCCAGCGGTATCCCATATCCCTATGTTAAAGTCTTTACCATTAGAATGCATTGTTTTTGCACAGAAGGCAGCACCAACTGTCTGAAAATATCAAATTATAATTTAAATCCTACTATACGGCACACTATGATGGCCGTTTTGATGTTTCATATTATCATAGGAAAAGTTTGCATAGATGGAAGTTTGTATGGATAGAAGTTTGATGTACTCTTTCATACCCCTACTAAATGGATTTAGATGAAAATTGGCGCATAGATAGTTGATAACCGGGATTAGTGTTAATAACTTTTATTACTGGGAATGAGGGAAATAAATAAATATATAAAATAATAATAAATATCCCGGGACATTCCTTACACATGACCATCTGATCCCAAACTAAGCAGAGCTTGTACTATGGAAACCAGATAACTGATATACTACATTACAACTTTTTTTAAACACATACTTATACAGATATTTACACCCAGACACAGAACAAACAGACATGTTCATGCACACAAATGCTTGTCTTGGGTGGGAATAGAAACCGCAACCTTCAGCTTGGCAGCTTTCTTATTCTATTATGTCCACTCGCTACATACAGCAGTCAGTTTTTGGCAATTAATTGAACGTGCAGACACAATACACAATATTCTAGTTTAACTATAGTATAGTATAAATAATAGATAAAGGATCATCCACAAACATTAATAACAAAGCCTTTTATTTGTTTTTTTCTCATTCACACATAATAAGGTTTTAAAGAGAAGAGAACTGCAAAGTATTTTACAATAAATCTTTTGTAATAATAACTTTTGAGATAAATATTCATCTCCTAGTGGGAGAAGTCTTTATGATAAATCACATCCTTTATGCGTAACGCGTAATAAATCAAGGCTTTATGAATCATTGATAATAACTGATTTCATATAAAAAAGATCGCATTGTAACGGTTAAGATTGAAAATCGCTTGCACTATTTTCAATTAAACAATGAGATTTATATGTCAGGCGTGATTTATGGTCAAGCGATAAACGACCGTAATCACGTACCAATACTATACGCAGGATGCCGTGTGAAATTATATTTATTTAACCTATTTTTTAATTAATAAAACTTACATTTTGATAAGGTACATCAGCATTGAAGCGGCAATTAACAAATCTGAGCACTAAACTAGTTTTTCCAACATGTTCACTACCCAAAAGCACAATTTTAAAATCACATCGACTCATGTTATTATGTTTTTTTAAACCATTCACGTGATTATTGACAGAGGAATCAAAGTTAAGTCTTCATAAGAATTTGGAAAACAGATGCAATATTTTATATTATTTGTTCGTAATAAGAAAAATAAATAAACAATGCAGATTCTTTTATTCGATGACTATGTTTTTTTTTTGCTGCAAGATGATTTAAAATAATAAACATTGATTAAGACATTATATTATTCGTTCAAAAATTATTTTGGTGCGTGTAATAATACAGCAGGGTTCAATTTTATAAACTTATGACTATTTATTATAATTTCGTAATCAAAAAGTACATAAACAGAATTAATCAACAACGATTTTTCAATTACAAATCAATCAATTATGATGTTTCTGAACGAAGAGATAAAAATCATCAAAAATGTTGCCCGTGTATAAAAACAATATCATTTCAAACGTCCGTCATTAGCACAAATTATTTCGAGATATTACACATGTCATTAGTGATGTATAACGTAAACATTTTTGAATCGGTTAATTAATTTGTGAACTATGTACCTACTTACCTACGATTGTATTCTTTACATTACTTAATTTTAAAGAATTCGTAAATCGTTTTAAGAAGGTAAAACACGGTGAATGTACTAAAAATAGAGCTACTGTAAGGTTGATTTACATCATCATACAATTAGCTGTTGGATCAATAGATGCACCTTACTTCTGAAGGAATAAAGGTTTTTTTTCTGTGTCATTGTTTAACGTCAAAACGGCCACCATAGCATGCCGCAAGTTTAATTTATTGAATCCCTTCGACGATTATGTGTCATCATAATTTATCTCTTAATGTCATGGTTGATTATAATAATATGATGACGTAAATGGACTTTAAAATAATGGAAAAAGGTTAATTTTTCTATAACATTTTTAAACGTCTTAAAGCGTTCTTATATTGGATTATAAATTACTAAGTACTGCTAACAATGCGCTCACGTTTAAATTTTATTTCACTGAAACTGATTTTGGTTCATTTAGCACTAGCTTCCGTCTCGCGGAATAAATGTTTTTCAGGGGGTAAATATTAAGCCATATCATCTGGGAATAATGTAACTTTCTATTTGAAAGGACTTTCGAAATTGGATGAGCAGTTTTGGCGTTTACCTTCTACATCCAAACTTAAAACTTTACCTCTTTTTAATATTAAAATAATGTAGATAAGATATATGACAGACCCATCACATATTAAATAAGTTTATTTAGAAGTCAAAGGAGTTTGTAAATGTGAAAGTTTGGACGAGTGGATGTTTGTTACGCAATAACTGCGTAAATAGTCTCAGCATTTGACCGCTTAATTATTATATATATTTGTGTATGTTTATGTAGTTTATATATAAGGTATATGTGTAGTTTAAGTTTAAAAGTTTAGCTAGATTAAGTTCATATTAAATTATCTATTATTATTTCTGTGCATCTACCACGTTATCTCTGCATCACCCAAAGGTCGACTGGTAGAAAATGCCTAAGGCATTAAGTCCACCTTGTACATGTTTCTGTACGAAGTATAAATAAAAAAAAAAATAATAAACGCCAGAATGGCTGAATGGATCTGAATGAAATTTGTCACAGAGATAAATTATAGTCTAGGATAGCACATTGACAGATCCACTACTTAATTATATTTATTTAGATGTAAAGTGGAGCTTGTATTACGGAAACGTAAGTTATATTGTATAACATAGGCTTATTTGTAGTTCAACCATTCACCGAAGAATAAAGAGTTTACCAACTTTCCCTTGAGCATAATTGAGTGCAATGTCAGATGTCCTTGTCTTTATATGGTTTTGAAGTGAGAACAAGTAACCTTTCACATTTGGTGATTACTGGAAATACTTTTTATGAGCTGGCAGGTTATGAAACACCCATGACGCGCCAGTAGAATAGAATGGAAAATAAAATGGACTGCTCATTTATCGCCTGTGCCACTCGGGCATAAATCTCGGAGACTTAGTTAGAAATGACCGTCTTCCGCGGTTTCTCCATTATGTTACATTTCTCCGGGATAAAACGTATGCTATATGTTATTCCAGGGTATGCTCAATCTGTGTGAAAAGTTTCATTCACCTGACGGCAAGTGGTCACCGCCGCCTAAGCACAATTGCAATACCAGGAGCATTGTCAATGCATTGTCGACCCTGAGACGTCAACTAGTGGATGCTTATTACCGACTAGCTGTCCCTCTTAGTTCCACCCGTGTTTTCGGACAGTCAAGTATTTTTTTTTATGTAGCTGTGCACCGCGGTTGATCCACCGCGTCGCATCGCTCGCCCGAGGACGGACGGACACTGCTCGGCTCCTAAAGGTTGTAACGTGATGTGAAATAAACGTATAACAATCCTCAAGAGTAGGGCTATATACTGCAATAAGATTTTTCAAATACTACTAGTAGTTTGAGCGGTTAGTGCGTTTAGACTGAAATGCGCGAACTATTGAACGCGCGCAGTTTAAATAGTCGCAATTCTTTGAAATTCTCTCCCATATGCATGTATTATATACATATATACTCGTAAACGTTTCTCTTGAATCATTATGTCTATTGATGCAAAACCGCATCAAAGTCCGTTGCGCACACACGGCGTGAAGCAACTTTGTTTTATACTATGTTGTAATGCGTGTATCACTGGAGATACATTGCGTCATGACATGACATAATATGTGTAATACTCAATCCAATAAAAGTGGTTTAAATAAATAATACATTTTTAATTAATTATATTTATAAGGATATTAATGAATGAGTTTTACTATTCCTGGAAATTATAATTGTAATGTAATTGGTATTCCTTGTATTTTCCCTCACACCTGTCATCGCCTAAGGTCATACTATAGGATGAATTTACAATTAAATTATCATGGTAGACATCGTTTTGAAAGACGAGAGGTAGAAGCAAGCGCGGGCCAGCGGTGCGGGCACGATGGGCATGCCCACAACCCTATTAGACTTGTGTCTTCATACTTCCAAGGTCTATTGAGGTCGATAGGCTGATGATATTATATTCATTGCCTTTTAAAATAAAAAATCACCTATATAGAAATGTACTATATCCATTATGAGCGAGTTTATACTCCGAATCACACTTGGCCCATTTTCGGAGGTGTCACTACAACCTTTTTTGTGGGCTGCGCGGATGCGCTTGGGTAGAAGGGCAATTCAAAACCATTTCCTTAATTTTGGCCGAAGAAACCTCCAAGAGGTTAAAGTTACTGAAGCTCCCAAATGTGTAATTCTCGAATTCAATGTGAGATTTGATTCAAAGATGAATCAAAGATTGAAGGTTCGACGCGCTAGCAGTCTGGTTTTATTGCTTCGTTGTCTTACCATCACGTCACGTGCTATCCCATTCAGGTCTAAGAAGGCTGGCACGTAATGGCCCTGAAGATGATGTTCGCTGCCTTGATTAATTGACCAACAATTATGTAGCTCTGTTGGATTCAATATAGAATTCTATTTATTATAGATTGCCGGTTCAGTGCGCGAGCAGTGTGGGACAGCTGTCGTAGGGCCGTCAATGTAAAACCAAATTGACTGCAACGACAATTCAGAGTACATTACATAATTATCCTGCAATACTACAGTGACCTAGGGTGACGTCATATCCCACAGACTGTAATGAGGTTAATTTCAAATCATAAAAGAACGGGAAGATGCTAATTTAAAATCTTAAAAGAGTACGGACCAAGAGTCTGTAGAATGTTAAAAAAGTAGGAAATACAAGAACATCGTAAGGAGTTAAGTTCGTTCCAAAATATACATTTAAAGGCAACAGTAGTCTGCTAAATTTCTCTGGGTAAAAAGGCTTATTGAAGCTGCATGTCTCCCCTTGTCTATGTTGCCAGATTCTTACAACTTGGGGCTCTTAAGAAAAGAGTGAATAGGCTATTAACGGCAAGCTCCATGTTCGGCTTCATCTTCACTTACAATCAGGTGAGATTGAGGCCAATCGCAATCGCGTCAGAAAAAGATATGGACGCTTCTCTAATTACAGGCACATGATACTTAACAACTTCACGTCTCAGTGACAAGCCTTAGCAATGCCCCTGGTGTTGCAAATGTCCATAGACGGTGACGACTTCCCATCAGGTGGACCTTCTGCCTGTTTATTAGCCCATATGGCATTAACTCATTAGGTCTCAGTTAAAGAAGATGTGTATTATCGTGTAAGTGCAACCAACAACCGAAAAAAATCGCTGTTTTTAATTCAAAACGTCTGGAAAATGTGATTAATCACACTAACCACTAAGAAAAAATCTTAAAAAAGTGGATTACCTCAACTATATAGATGCATATTCTAAAATCATATTATAATGTCCAATGTCTTTAGAGTAGTAGAGCTCTAAGTGCAGAGTTCGTCCGGGGAAGTACCACCTTACCCATTTCTGCCGTGAAGCAGTTGTGCACTTGTATTACTATGTTTCGGTTAGAAAGGTAAGGGGGCTGGTGAAATTACAAGCACACGAGACTTAACAACTTCACATCTCATGGCCGACAACGCATTGGCGATGCCCCCTAGTGTTGCAAATGTCCATAGGCGGCGGTGACCACTTACGATGGTAAGTGGTCAGTAATCAGGTGGACCGGCTGCTTGTTTGTCGGCCCAAGTAGTATAAAAAGAAAAAAAATACCATTTATTTTACGCTCAAATTCAAGATGATAATACTGCCATCTATTGAGAAAAGTTAAGACAACTGAGATGTTTGTGAACCTTATCTACATTAGTTAAAGATGGTTTCTAAACTCGTTACATTCATGGAATGTAGTTGCCAACATTATGGTTTATATTATGGCATATTGTTTACTTTAGTTTAATTATTGCACTAGTAACAATAATAAATATCCCGGGACATTCTTTACATAGCCACTTGATCCTGAACGAAGCAGAGCTTGTATTATGAAAACCGTACATAATAAACTACATTTACTATATCTTTCATACTTTGATACTTGAATAGGTAATTACACTCATTGAAAAATATACTCTCACATTTTGCCATACGACACATTTTCCTCTATTCCTAAATACTCGTAATAACACATTAATAATTTTTCAGTCACTAACAAATAACAATTGCAAAACTAGCGCCACTGTATGTATAGTCGCCGTTCAACAAATGTCACTGTAAAAAGGACCCTGTTCCTTCTGTAAATAGGGTCCTTATAGTCTATGTATATCATCATACAATTGACAATTAGATCAATAGACGCATCTATATTCAAAAGCAACACAGTGTATTTTTCTATTGAATTCGTAACTTTACTATACAGTGAAATAGTTCCCAGTTGTAATACAAATCTTCGTATTAGATGTCCAAGTCCTAACATGTTTGCGCAAGTAATAATCCGCATTAGAACATAGGTATAATTGAGTTTATGCATAGACTGAGAAATTTTGATATCTGTCATATTATTTTATTTATTTATCTGTAACCATTGTTAAGTTTTACGCCTAAATAATATAGATTTAATAGTAAGATAAACACTCGTAGAAAAAATCGCGTTGAACAGAATAATTCATTGCTTACTAAAACAATTCAACCAGCTTTCGCACAACCGCTTTTAATGAATCAACACACACATACGCATACACAACAATGATCCCTCAGCTCTATTCTAATTTTGAAATTGGAACATTAGCCGTCTCTTTCTAATAATCAATACTACCCCTACCGAAGTCATATTGAAAGCCGAAGTAAGGAGCTTTGGTATCGATTAAAAGTCGGTTGCTATCAGATTTACTAATCTTATTGGATAAGAAACGATATTATTCGCAAAGTTATTATAGCTTTTGTGTACGAAATTTAATGGGTTCATAAGGGTCAGTTTCCAATAATGATTTTCGTTAATTATGTACTGTATTCTGTTATGTAATTTAGTTAAGTTAATACAATTATGGCACATACAGATTTTTATGAAACAATAATGGATTTACAACTTTCATTATTATTTTAAACTATAAACAGGTTTTTGGTAAAGCAGCTATTATTTATCGCAAAAGTAATATTTTTTTAAGGTAATTTTAGTTGACCACAGTTTTAATGATCATGAATTAGAAAAAATATCATAAAGCTCCTTTTTTTTTAAACATATACGAGTTTAACTGACTATAATTACACTAATGTGTATGATGATATTTAAAGTTAATTGGATGTCAAACTGTGCTGTTTTATTGTTTACCTTTACTGCCTGTTGAATGAAATAGATTTAAAATGAACGATTTTCACATGGAATTGAACACACTGCCTTCCGATTTACAATCGGCTCAATAGTTACAATACAATAGAACTTATAGAATAGTTTTTAAATTGATTAAACACTTTTTTGTTTACACAAATCGTAAGTTTAAAAAAAGTAAAAATAACTTGTGGTATAATTACACAACAAGTTAAATGCGACCAATGACATCAATAAAAGAGGTTTCTAATCATTATTTTACAATTAACTTCCTTAATAGTACCTAAGTTACTATTAGAAAGAAAAACAAACTTTTAATTATATACAAAAAATTACCCTTGCAGAAAACAATATTTAAATAACATTCCAGCACCAATAGGTACTGTTAGAATGAATAAAAGAGCTGCGAGTCAGGCAGCAAGGTGAAACAACAAATGCCGTAACCTCGTTCAAGTCGTAGCGATAACACAACCACCACACGATAACGACGTCAAGTAATAATACAATGCCAACTCGACGCTCGACCTACCTATATCTATCGCATTTCAACACTGCTGCGACTGCCAGTCCCACCCAGTATAATGTTGCTTGTCTCACAACAAAAGCCAAAATAATAATAACCGATAATATTTTTTTGTACGTATATTTCCCAGCACTAAAAATATTTTTGACATTTTTAAAGGGTTTCTTTTATTTATTTGTGTACTTTCTTTAGATTTTATCGATTTGTTTATCATACGGCCAAATCGTATAGTCGCATTTATTGTGACAAGTACTGACAGGTGGTTGAGTGCGTTCAGAATCTAACTCAATTCAACATGTTTTATTTATTGACTTTCGTTGAACATTAAAACTATGTGATTGTTTGGATAACTATTAAAGCGATTTCAGGAATTTATTAACTGACACTGGTAAAGTTATGTTTAAAGTGTAAACTATAAATTATATTAAATTAACAACTAGAATGAAAAGAATTCTACACTGTGCTTCGGAACGCATCAGAGCAAGTTACGTAGTTAAGTAAACGATGCAAATCAGTTGGGTAGTAGTCAATGTTGCCATTAGGAAAATATTGTTGTCTTTTTTCCACATTTCATAGGCAGTAGCGAGATACAAGTGCACTGCAAATGGACGTCGTCTTAGTATTTAGGATTTTCGCGTATTTTGTTTATATCTACGACAATCGGCGTTCAAAACTTTTGTAATCACTTTTAAATTCGTATATATGGCACAATAATGTAGTGCGTGCATTTAATAACGAGTGAAATCGTGTGTTCTTATGTATTTTACGTAGGTTTGCTTTGCACCGTCCGCAAGCAAATTGATTTCGTTGTTAAGGTTCTATGTAGTTATTCACTGAAATCGAGTATTTGTTATTTTTTTTTATCTTATTTTTATTTGTTGTCAATATTAAGTTTTGTGTAAACGGTTATTGGGAGTGCTAGTTTTTATACGTATAAGTGTTTGAATGGCTTAGGATATGACAAAATGGATTCTTTTTAAACGGTAAGCAAGCATACCTTGTTACGACATTTTCCTTGCGTGTAGTACTTTTAGTGCCTTCTTAAAATGCAGATAAGCTTTGTAATTAGAATTCTTACAGTCTCACTATAAAAAATAAAACATGAATCATAACTTTTCATTGTGTATTATTTTATTTTTCTTAAAAGTTGAATATCAAAGGTCTTGTAAGTTTTAGGGCAATATGTGGTAACTGCCAAAGTTTGCTTATCAAACCAAATACTCATTGATTCAAATATATCAAAATTCCTTATTTATTAATAATTTAGAATATAAATCTAGAATAATGGCTTAGGAATTTGATATCATTTTAATAATAACTTGTGTTTGTTTTGACATTCTGCTTGGGATTAAAAAAAACTCATGTTAGTTGATATAACAGGTTGTTGATTTTCACCTGTGGCACATCTATATAGTTATGCCACAGGTTAAAAGTTTGCATCCCATAGACAAATATTTTTGTTCAAGAACAATACTGTTTATTATAATTGGCTTTAAATAAATACAATAAAAAGGTTATTTAATGCATTCACAATGACAAATAAAAACAAGTGTGGTCACAAAAACATTAAAGACAGACTTTTTGTGAAGGTCCAGTTGGCTTGGAGGTTAGAGACCCTGACTGCTATGCCGTAAGTTATGGGTCCCATCCAGGTCAAAATTTTGTATCGATGATCATAATTGAGTAGGTTAAGTAAGTCACTCACCTAGCAGAAAAAGTGAAATTGAGTTTCTACGGTCTAAGTGTTCAAAAGTGCATAAATAATAAGGATAATAAGTATCCTATGTTACTTGTAATACCTCCAAGAATATGTGTACAATGTTTCATGACGATTTGTTAAGTAGTTGTTGCGAGAAAGCATAACAAACAAACTTACATTCACATTTATAATGTTATTAGGCATAATTTATTTATTTGAGTTTTATACTAGTAAACAGACTAATAAAATTGACAATTAAATGTAAACTAACTGAACCCATACATAAAATTCAAACATTATTTATCTTAATTCCCTAAAATGTGAAAAAAGAACAAGGTGAGTGATGTATTTAGAAGGAAAGTACTATATGTAGTAAATCAGTTATCTGGTTTCCATATTGCAAGCTCTGCTTAGTTTGATCAGATGGCCGTGTATATATGTTCCAGGATATTTATTATTATAAAGAAAGTGATCTTTATGACCTTTGGGTGATAGGAATAATAATATTACCAATAAACTTTTAAATGTTGTCCATAATAAATGAGAATAGACAGTAAACAAACTTGAACCATGACAATAAGGTTGCATTTTGTGTTCACTGCACACTCAACATCTTAGTTAGCTCTCTGTCATAACTGTCATAGAAACAGTTAAAACAAATCATGGAAAAATGACCTTTGTCTCATTGAAATACTTTTCAATTGAATCTATAATTTTGCTTGCAAATTTTGTTCACAGTTCTTACATCATATTGGATTCTTATGTATAGTTCTTCGTATTCTTTCTTAGTTTGTGAAAAAAGTTATTTTACGCCCAAAATTAAAGAAATACATAAAAAATAAAATAATTTACATCTTTATCTTCTGTATGTGGGTTGACAGTGAACTCCTAAACGGCTGACCGATTGAATTAATTTTTGTATGCATTTGGGTGGCACCCTGGCTGTTTTAGATTCACAATTGGACCCGGTAGGTGGCGCTGCGAGCGAATTCCTGCATTGTATGGACTTATTTCGACAGAATGACGTCTGTCCGGACAGCTAGTATACTATATAATAATATTATTTCAATTTAAGTACTTAATTTTTTTAACCATTGTTGAGGGATTAAATTTATCTTGGGATTATAAGATGTACCTCTAATTTGGTTGTGTAGGTTATAATTTTGTTTTTTATTATTGTGTTGTTTACTATTTATATTGATTGTTATATTTAGTAAATTTTACATAAAAAGGTTGTTTAGTTTGTTTGTATTTTTTTTTATTATTAGATATTCATATTATTATTGTTTAATAATTCTTCACTTTTGCAATACAACACAGGTTTTGTCAGTGAGACTAAATAAATATTTTGTATTAAATCTAAGATTGTTTTTAAAAAGAGTAATTGCTGAGTTTATTGCCGGCGCTTCTCAGTAAAAAACAACCTTCTGAACCGGTATTAGAGTCTGACTATTCATAAGTGCTTGTAAAGGCCTATTTGAATAAAAATATTTGAATTTGAAAAAGAAAAAAGAAAATTAATTAAAAAAAAATTACTTATTGCAAATTTACCATACACAAAAAAAAATTAAACAAGTATTGTAAAACAAGGAAACAGTACATTCAAATCTGCCAGAAAATGGTCCAAACTCAGCATTGTACTTACAAGTTTTCTTTACACCAGTGCTGATGAAAACAAACAGATGAAAATTATTAGAAAAAACTATATGTTACCTGAGTTTCATGCCGGTTCTTCTTATTTGAAGGCTGACTTCCAAACTGGAGGTAGCTTCAGTAACTTTGACCTAGTGCCTAATTTGAATAAATAGTTTAAAATTGCATGTTATGAATAGAGACATATAGAGGCTATGGTTTATGAATAATGCTTTGAATTCTAAAAGAAAACGATGAACTGTGTAAGGATGCCATGAAAAAGTTTTATTTCTATGGTTATTGACGTTTTGGTTACATCAAATCTTTTTCCTCAAAATTGCTACAAATTAGTCTACTTAGACACTGAGTGAAAATTTCTCAACTGATGTATTATATTGAATTATATTATTATATTTCATTGAAAAGCTTTAATTAAATTTAAAAGCCAGATTACTCCTTCATTTCTGGCCATTGAAAAACCGCACCAATTTTTTATTTTTTTTTCTTTTTCTTTATTTGGGACAGCAACAGTCTTAAACTATAAAAAATTACATGGTTTGAAATTATAATTATGAGACCAATTACAGCTATCCACGTACTAAAATGGAATTCTTACAAATATCTTACATAACACCAGTTTGAAGCAAAACAACAAATATAAGTATGAATATTATACAAAAAGAAAGAAAAAATTACAATAACAGCTATATGCTTTATATTTATTTATGTGAGTGTGAGTGTGTGTGTGTGAGGGTGTGTGTATGTAATAAAACCATAATAAATAACTTTCAACTACTAAAATCATTTTTAATTATATTCAATATCTTAATAAGTACCTACAACAATATACAATTATTATTCCAGTATATCATACCAAAACTAACCAACATGGCTCTCTGCGAGAGTCAGCTTGACTCTGGTCTACCCCAGATCAAGCACAAGGAGTCGTCTCCGGGCAGCACAGGTAGTCAGGAGTCACCGGAGAAGAAACCCAAGCTGGATCCAAACGGAGACATATATGGGTTGAACCAAGGTAAGGAGAAATCTATATTTTAGAAGTATATATACATATATCAACAAAATAGGCCTTAGACGTTCCACCATTTCAAAACTACTGTACTATCGGGATGGGACTGCTACCATTCGACGCAGAATTTTTTGTAGAAACGTTAAGTCTCATGTGCCTGTAATGTCACCTTACTTTTCTAACCGAAACACAGTAATACAAGTGCACTTCTGCTTCACGGCAGAAATGGGTAAGGTTGTAGTACTTCCCCGGACGAAATCTGCACTAAGAGCTCTACTACTCGTAGGACTTATACGAGTATTTATTACCTTTTGGCCAGGACCTTTGATGGGCCAGTTGGCTTGATGGTTAAATACTCTGACTGCAATGCCGCAAGGCGTGAGTTCGATTCCCACATAGGACAAAAAATTTTGTGTGTATGAACATGTCTGTTTGTTCTGTCTAGATGTAAATATCTATATAAGTTTGTATTTCAAGTGGTAATGTAGTTTATCAGTTACCTGGTAGCCATAGTACAAGCAGTACACTCTGCTTAATTTGGTATCAGGGAACCATGTGTAAAGAATGTGCAGAGAGTTTATTATTATTTATTTTGATCAGGACCTGGTGGTCTGCCGCTGAGCGTCGACTATCGTTCGCCAGTGTCTCACTTCATACCGCCGGCTGTCGAACTGTACGCCGCCAGGTGTAAGCAGGAAATTGTTTCTACGCGTAAGATGCATTCTCTATTCACTCTATTTTTAACATAATTTTCATTTTATTATTAACTAACTAACTATCTATTTAGTAACTGTGTTTATCCTTTATTTGTGGATGTGAATAAATATATTTAAAAAAGTAGTTTGTGTAGTATATCAGTTATGTGGTTTCCATAGCACAAGCAGCCTGGGATAGAGCGAGAGGATCGCTCTAGGCGCCAAAATAAATAGCTAATTACATAGCGATAGGAATTATGCTTTTGTTAAAGAAGCCCGAGTGTTATATTTAGAGCTTCTTGATTTGAATTCAATAAATGTTGATGTTTTCAATAAAAGTTATATTCAAAATACAATTTATGTGATTTAAAACCATCGACTAAAGGGCGGTGATAGACAATGTCGCTCTACCGGCAATGGCTATACCGCCGGCGTTGAGTACAAGTTCTGCTTAGTTTGGGATCAGATGGCCGTGTGTAAAGAATGTCCCGGGATATTTATTACTTATAGGCATAATTTGTGGTGATAAATTAAGAATAAATTATTATAAGTGAAGTGAAAACTGTATACACCGTTTTAAGAAAATTGCGCGAACGGATGAACGAGAAATTTGACACAATTAAAGTTTATATGGAGAAAAAGTGCATAAAGTATATTTTTTTAAATAAGTTTTTAAAATACAACAAATTTTTCAAATAAACATTACACACACTACCATACGTTTGACACACACATAGTTAACAATATAAATAGCTTACATTAATACAGCCAATGTCAAACACATTATGACGTATTTGTGACACGCTCCAAGCTGACGTTAAAGAAGAAAATTCAAAAAGTTCTGTGCAATGATCGTTACTAAAAACGTAAATAAAAAAACCGTGTGTGTGTACTTATGTACTCGCGTAAGAAGTTATACCCGAAATTATAGGTGAGGAAAACTGCACTAAAAGCATTTTTTTACTATTCAGTCGTGAATTTGTAGTGTTCAAATTCTTTGCATCTGTCTGTAGCAACGAATAACAATTGTTGACGTTGTTAGGTTATTATTGACAATAACGTAATTACTCACTCATTGATACTGACAGTTGCGATTTGTGCGATGTTCCGGAGAGACCGTTATCAGCTAACTTCATCCGTGAGAATTTTGTGTTTCACCACCACCACCAGGCGACTTCTAGTTATTATAATTATCTCATCTATTATTATATTCTTCACGCTCGATATTAACACAATAATACTATACTTACAGATGTAAATTTACAGGAAATTTAGTGGTGGAATACTTCTTCGATCTTCAAGTTGTAAATGTTATATATTGGTGTGTTTCCACAGCTGCACTTGATACACAGCTCTGTTCTTGCCTTTGTGTACTTACCACCACATACCACATCATCACTTACCATTGTGGTGAAAGACAAGGCGAGGCTCATCAGAAAAATTCTTGCCATGGTGGTATTGTGGTGATAGACAAGGCGAGGTTTATCTGAAAAGTGTTTCCCATTGTGGTCTAATGCAACGCGAACTGTTTCTGAAAAGTTTTTATTATTTTTTTTTTTTTGAAGTTATTAGCACCTTTATGCCATTTACATCCTCACGCATGTCTTCCTTCTTTCCATTATGATTTGTTTTATTTTTGTAGACACCTTTTTTTTTATTTATTTAACAGCTGAATCAAGTGGCACTCCAACGCCAATGAAGAGGAAACGCGGGAGGCCGAGGATAGACAAGACAAGTCCAGAGTACATGGCTAACTTGGCCGCCAGGAAACAGGCCAGGGAGATGGGTGAGTCACTTGGCGACGAGAGCTGGGTACAAGTGAAGCTGTAACGGGAACATTGATCCCTTTAGCATTATCCAGGTACCCGGGATAGGTACTACGAAGTACCCCGCCATCGTCGGTCCGAGGTTATGGACCTTGAAGTATTTAGAATATTATGTTTTTATAGCCATACGCAGCCTTCGTAGGCCACTCTTTATGTGCAATGGCCACATGTAGCCACCCTTGGTCAAATATAGTCACTGTTGGCCACATGTAGCCAACGTTGGCCATATATAGCCACCGTTGGCCACATGCAGCTACCGTTGGTCACACGTAGCTAGCCAACTTTGGCCACAGGAAGCCACACTATGTTGCCGTTGGTCATATCTAGCCACCGTTGGTTACATGTAACCACAGTTTGCCACATGTAGCCGCCGACGGCCACCAGTTCATAACGAGTGGTGCTACGGAAGGCATAATCAAGTAAAATCATTTTTTTCTTTATCATTAAATATTTTGTTACAGCTGCTGTAATGAATAACAGATCCACCCCCGACAGTGGGGAGAAACGCAAGCGTGGGCGGCCAAGAGTGGACAAGACTAGCCCGGAGTACTTAGCGAGAAAGAGAGCTAGGGAAATAGGTATGGATAGAGGAGTATGGAAAATACTATCAGCTCCACAATGTTGTACAACAACTGTCTCACAAGGCAACACAATCGCATTGCTGAAATATGCAGAGATTGCTGAGATACAGTTGGATTAGAGATGGTCTCACGGTGGAGCTAGTGCCTATAGCAGTGCTGGTCCCGCTGGTCGCTATGTGTGAAATATCAGCTCCAGAATTTTGTACAACAACTGTCTCACAGCGCAATATACTCGCATTGCTGAAATATGCAGAGATTGCTGAGATTCAGTTGGATTAGAGACGGTCTCACGGTGGTGCTAGGGCCTATATCAGTGCTGGTTCCACTGGTCACTCTGTGTGAAATATTAGCTCCACAATGTTGTACAACAACTGTCTCACGGCGCAATGCAATCGCATTGCTGAAATCTGCAGAGATTGCTGAGATACAGTTGGATTAAAAATGGCTGATAATCCACCATTGTCCGGAAAATATTGACGTTTTGTTGTGTTTTCCAGAAGCTTTGGAGCGTAAGGCGAAGAAGGAATTTAAGAGGAGGGCAACAGGAGGTATGTCACTTGTAAAATTATACTTATGTTACGTTTAAATAAGGACTAATTTAAAAAATACCTTCATCTTTTTATTTTTTTAAACCTTAACACTATAGGAAAAGTTCGAAGATAGTTGTAAATAAAACACTGGAATGTGTGTAAAAAGTTCACGGTTTTGCTAGAGATTTGTGAATGCTTAAAAATGTCTATCTCATATCCATAGACCGACTATCTCTTTCTAATGGCCAATAAATGTAAAGGACTAACTAGAATTCTTGATATTCTACAAACCGGGATATTAGAGTCAGTTTCTAGGACATTTTTAAGATACACAAATCTATAGACAACTAACAATTCATTTCGGTTTGTTTTCATATTGGGAAGCAAAGAACGGCTATCATTCCATCTATATACCTCAGTATGGTACTCAGTCATGCCCTAGTTTAAGAAATTCAAGACTTTATCCTAAGTTGTAGACGAATTCCCCAAAAAAACTCATCAACTTTGAATTATCAGTTCTGTTATGTTGTACAACAACTGTCTCACAGCGCAATACAATCGCATTGCTGAAACATGCAGAGATTGCTGAGATACAGTTGGATTAGAGATGGTCTCACGGTGGAGCTAGTGCGTATAGCAGTGCTGGTCCCGCTGTTTGCTATGTGTGAAATATCAGCTCCACAATGTTGTACAATAACTGTCTTACAGCGTAATACAATCGCATTGCTGAAATATGCAGAGATTGCAGAGATACAGTTAGATTAGGGATGGTCTCACGGTGGAGCTAGTGCCTATATCAGTGCTGGTCCCGCTGGTCGCTGTGTGAAATTACAGCTCCACAATGTTGTACAACCACTGTCTCACAGCGCAATACAATCGCATTGCTGAAACATGCAGAGATTGCTGAGATACAGTTGGATTAGGGATGGTCTGACGTTGGAGCTTGTGCCTATATCAATGGGGAGATTGGATGATATTTTCTTGGCTTCTCAATTATGCCATGTAATACTTTTGGACTAATTTGATCACAAAGCTTTCATGTTGTGACTAACACCAGTTTGTATAATGTTACTCAAGAATTGATGGATTTTGAATTTAATAAAGATTTTAAAACGTTTTCTCTAAACGGCCTTTCTAGAGAGTTTTCTTCAAAGGGTTTTTAAAAGTTGACTACATTTTAAGAATCAAGGCAACTCGGTAAATTTTTAAATGGTAATGCGCCATAAGAATTTGTAAAATACGACTTTCAACAAGTGTAGTAAGGTATAGGCTGAATATTAGATAAATATCCTCGGACATCTTTACACACGTTCATCTGATCCCAAACTAGGCAGGGGCTCGATTCCGTACGAAAACTGACACTAGCCCAAGAATGTTTTGTCGTGGCCTCTTTGCTCTGTCTCTTTCGCTAACACGCAATCACGTGTGAGATAAGCTCTCGGGGCCTCAGTGCGGCGTCTCGCCGACGAAGTTTGTATGAGCTGAATAAGGGGGCTGAGCTTGTTCTATGGAAACCAGATAATTGATATACTACATAATACTGCTTAATTTTTTTATAAATATTTACAGCCAAACGCAGAATAGACAGCCAGATGGAATATGGCAGTCAGTATCCAACATTAAAGGCAATATACTCGTATTCCAATAAACACTTAACTTTTCAAAGAATTTTCAGTACAGCGCTTGTTTTACAGTTATAAATGAAAATATAAAATGTCCATCTATTCTTAAATCTGACTAGCTTTTAACACCAACAAAATTGTCTCCGTAATTTCACCATAGCGAAAAATATCAATAAACCGCCGATACGATCGTCGCGGCATAAACTGGTTACGAGTGGTAAAGCGAAGATCGGCGGAGTTATACGAACGATACCGGCGCAAATGGCAATAAGGAAAGTGGGTGATAAAAAAATTCTCGTCAGAAGAAACGCTAAATTTCTTAAACGGAAAGGTAATACGTAGTTTTGACGTCGCATGAATGTAGAGTTTGGAGATATTTGTGTAGTATACGTATTGGGATGAGGTTTTTGCCACTTATTGGGGCTATTTGCCATTTATTGTGGCTTTTGTCATTTATTCTGGCTAGTTGCCATTTTTTTACCGAACCAGCGAGAGATCGTATTCAGAATACGTTCCTAGTGTGGTACACTGCCACTCGATGTGGCAAATATTTTGGTACTGAGAATATGTGGTAAATAATCTATAAATGATTGCCATTCGCTTGAGAAGATCGCGTCAGAATAAAGTTTACTGTTATTAATAAAAATAAAATAACTGAATTTAAATAAATGTTATGTAATATTTTGAAAAGAGTTATTGCTGAGTTTATTGCCGGCTCTTCTCAGTAAAAACAACCTTCCGAACCGGTGTTAGAGTCAGACTATTCATGAGTGCTTGTAAAAGCCTATTGGAAAACATATTTGGATTTCATAGAAGGGGAATTTTATCAAATTTAATATTTGTTGCCATCATTGTGGTCATTGGGTAGAAAAGAATGGGAAATAAACTTTGTATCCAGTTCCCAGAACTATTTTTAGTTAAGAATAGAAACGTTATTATTCTTAATTTGTGTGCATGGTTGTTTTGGTACGTAATTGTTATTGCATGGTATATTTCTTGAATCCGATACTAATATGATGTGCAGAAGGGATATGCCTGCGTGTGAGGGAGACAAACTGATTTTTGCACACATATATACGAGAAATTTGACACAGTTACAGTTTATGGAGAAGTGCATAAAGCTATTTTTTTTAATAAAATGCATTGGAAATACACTAAATTAATTTAAATAAATATTACACACACTACCATTCGTTTGACACACACATAGTTTACAATATAAATAGCTTACGTTCATACAGCCACACATTATGACGTATTTGTGACACGCTCGCAGCTAACTAAAAGAAGAAAATTCAAAAAAGTTCTTTGCAATGATCATAGAGGTTATATCTGACAAAAAACCTAAATAAACTTCAAACTTTAAATATATAGAATTATGGTCGAATTTTGAACGCTAGACGACCTCCAGTTCTTATTACATTGGTAAATGTTGAGTGAATAGGTTGAAAGAGAAATGAGATTTGTTGATGTTTCTTAGTGTGCATGGTTGTCCAGATCTAAAAGGCCTTTTTTACAGTTAAGACTGTCATTGAAAAATCATCTTTTTTTCCTTAAACACAAAGTTTATTTTTCTTTAACACTTTATAAATCCTATTAGTATAATAAATGTGAATGTTTGTATGTATGGATGTTTGTTACTCTTTCACGCAAAAACTACCGGACATTTTTGGATGAAACTTGGCACAAAGATAGAGCATATCCTGGATTAACATATAGGCTACTTTTTATCCCGGGGAAATGTGACATCCCTCGGGAACGCGGGTGAAACCGCGGGGGACAGCTAATGGTTATAAAATTAGAATAAGCAGATTCATCCTATCATTAGTTTTAGTATATAGTAATCATAAAACGCTTTTAACTAAACACTGTTTAAGTTGTCAATCATTTATCGACCACCTCCCTGTGGCTGTCAAAAAAGGTGACGGCATTTGTGTGATCATTTTGATAGTGTTTTGTTATTTTGCGTTTTACGAGTAAGGGAATAGAGTTGATTATGCATGCGGTGTTTATAATATTAAATTTGGTTGCTGGGTCGTATGTCAGTTATTCAGCCAGTCCTAAAAAGTACACTAGAATGTAGACAGACAGAGTAGATTGTAGACAGTAAATTCTCGAGTCTGTCGCCATTGAGGACTTTAAGCCTTTTGGAGCCCTACGAGCTAAACTGATTTAGTTTTCTGTTAAATGTCACTTTTTGGGGCTCCGTACGTCTGAAAAATAACAGACAAGTGCGAGTTAACTCGTGGAGAGATCACCATGA
The DNA here is from genome assembly GCA_907165245.1 of Habrosyne pyritoides. NCBI lineage: Eukaryota > Metazoa > Arthropoda > Insecta > Lepidoptera > Drepanidae > Habrosyne > Habrosyne pyritoides. The sequence goes on from OU015615.1 coordinate 1,187,251, forward strand.
ATATGTCATTGATTTACCATGTTATTTTAAAACAATAGAGTTCTTATTGGTTTTTCTATACTCTATATACTATAGCTATAACTATTAATTTCTGAATTAAAGAACCGTCTCCAGGAGCAAACTCGACCATGTTTGGTATTTCCCTATATTTTGATGTCTCGGCATAAAAGCAGGTCATTAAAGCTGCAAGACCCTGGTCCCGCTGGTTGCTCACCATCAGCAGTGCTCAGATGGGCAACTACCCTAGTACCTTCCGTATCTTAGGCTTAAACTATAGGTATGAAATATCAGCTCCACAATGTTGTACAACAACGGTCTTACTGCGCAATACAATCGCATTGCTGAAATATGCTGAGATTCAGTTGGATTAGAGATGGAGCTAGTGCCTATATCAGTGCTGGCCCCGCTGGTCGCTATGTGCGTGTGCTCGCTCACTGTGCACAGGAGCAACATGCCGCACTGTGTTGCCAGAGATCTTAAGAGGGCTTAAGAGTCATTCAGACTTTTTGAAGTGATGCGCAACTTAAGGCTTCGGATTTTCAGATTCAGCGGCTTCATCGTCGGCCGGAGAAACAACACCACGCATGAAGCGTAAATACACGAAACGAGCACCAAATAAGAAGAGTGATTCGGTAAGTTAGAAAGAGAGACAATTCTTTTGCGTTACCCCTTTACTCATCTATCAGTAATTCAATCAGTTTGCATATTTAAACGTCTCCCTTAAAAAAGCAGCTTGGGTTTTGAAATATTCGACTTTACACGTACAAGCTTTCTTTGTTTGATAGATCCGATGTCTTCGTGAAATGAATTAATAAATGAATATTCCATCTAAACCCAAATTAAGCAGAGCTATACGTACTGTAAATGCAACTTTTTTCTTCTAAATCTATACACCTATTCGATTATATATGGTAGGTACATAATTCCATCAATTCGAATCGAATCAAATATGATTTTGAGCTGTTTTGAACAACTCCCATTGCATACTGGTTTATTTACTATTTGTGTTTCTTCCAGACGCCAGCATCAGACAGGGTTAAAGGCAAGAGGGGTAGGCCGAGGAAATCAGATCAAATGGTACCCAATAATAAGCAGCCGCAACAACCTAGTAAGTACATTTTTAGGATGGAGTGATCTGGTTGCTCCACACTGAAAATATTAGCTCCACAATGTTGTACAACAACTGTCTCACTGCGCAAAACAATCAATCGCATTGCTGAAATATGCAGAGATTACTGAGATGCAGTTAAATAAATAAATAAATAAGCCTTTTATTCCAAAATTTATCAATTTTTCGTTCTACTAAATAATCACTAGTGCAATTAGAGACTATTGTGATAATAGTTTCTAATTTCGGTGTGCCTTACGGCATAGGCCTCCTCCAACGTCTTCCACTGTTTCCTATCTGTTGCAATTCTTAGCCAAAGGGGACCTAGTCAACTTCAAATCATCTTCCCATCTTCTCACTTTGCTACCTCGGCTTCTTGACCCGTCTCTTGGATACCAGACTGTTACTCGCTTGCTCCATTTTTCATGCTTACAACGAAGCATACGCCCTGTCCATCTCCATTTTAATTGGTCAATACGTGTAAGAATGTCTGTGAGTTTGGTTTTGTGTCTGATATCTACATTCCACTGAGATGCAGTTGGATTAGAATTAATTAACGATCCGCCATTTTGGATGTAACTTAGGTAGCTAAGTTTTGTTGAAATATCAGCTCCACAATGTTGTACAACAACTGTCTCACAGCGCAATACAATCGCATTGCTGAAATATGCAGAGATTGCTGAGATACAGTTGGATTAGAATTAATTAACGATCCGCCATTTTGGATTTAACTTAACTAGCTTAGTTTTGTTGAAATATCAGCTCCACAATGTTGTACTACAACTGTCTCACAGCGCAATACAATCGCATTGCTGAAATATGCAGAGATTGCTGAGATACAGTCGGATTAGACATTGTTGGGTTGCCATTTTGTTTAATATTGCTTTACTTTTGTTTTTCAGAGATTCGCGTAAGAAACAACCTTATGCCTGTGAACACGGAACCAATCAATGTGGACAGCGACGACGAGCCTGATTTGGGTGAGTGTGACCAACATTAAAATATTTAAGGGTCTTAATTTTATCTATGGCATACAACAGCCAGTGTCGAGTCAGTCATCATCCGCACAAGAGTCAGATTCTCGTATGATGTAAGCCTTGTTATAAAAACTTTTTACTGACGGTTTGAGGCAAATTTAAAAAGAAAATATATTAAGAACTTCTATACAAAATTGGCTATTTCTTTAAACATTATAAAACAAATCGACTAAATAGATATTGATGCGATTTACACCTTTATTTCGAAATTTCTTCCGGAAGGTATACGTGTATAATACATTCATAATATCCTCTCCAGGCAAAACTGGGACCGTTCACTAATACATGTTAAGTTCAAGAAATTTATTTTCCTTTACCTATTTTAAATGTGGTAACATTCCTCTTCATAAATAAATATTAGTTTGAATCTAAAAATATGGTTTTACACCACGCAAGACTAAAAACCTTCCCAAAGAGCAGAGTAGTAGAACTCTTAGTGCAGAGAACTTAACTTCACGTCTCAGGGTCGACAACGCATTGGCAATGGTGTCGCAAATGTTCATAGGCGGTGACCATCAGGTAGACCGTCTGCTTGTGTGTCGGCTCATATGGAAAAAGGAAAAAGACAGCCTCGCCACCTCGATAGACTTTTAAAACTATTTACAGGAAACAAATTAGCAGTAACATTTTTTCCCTTAAGACTTTCGTCTTGTACCATAGGTTCGCCGAGTCAGGCGTCCGATTCGCTGAGCTTGGACGAGAATCTGCGCGCGCTGAGACACATACATGAGAAATATGCCAATATTGATAAGGTGAGTATACCTGGAGGTCCAAGAACGGAATTTTTTAGTGGTTTCGCAAAAAACAAAACCATTTATTCGGTTGAGGCCCCCAGAGGGCACTTAAGATAGCCAAAGTTACTGAAATCTTGTTTGGAAATGAGTAATTTGACTAGCTTGTTGCAGTGCCGGATTAATCACGAAGCAAGAGTAGCAATTGCTACGGACCCCGCGCAAAAGGGGGCCCCGACTGTCTAAGGCCGCTCACCACCGATTGTTTTTTTTACCACTTTATACTTGAGAACCCATAGCAGACCAAAGGCCCTCCGACAATTTGCTACGGGCCCCGCGTTTGCTTAATCCGGCACTGGCTTGTTGGTTTGGCGGTTAGCGATCCTGACTGTCAAGTCGCACCTTTTCATTCCCACCCAGGACACACATTTGTGTCCTTGAACATGTCTGTTTGTTCTGTGTCTGGGAGTAAATATCTATATAAGTACGTATGCAGAAAAGAAGTAGTTTTAGTAGTATGCAGTTATCTGGTTTCCATAGTACATGCTCTGCTTAGTTTGGGATCAGATGGCCGTGTGTAAAAAATGTCCCGGGATATTATTTGTGAAATTTTCGAGTTTATTGTCGCCATTTTAATCCTTATTTATGCACTGATTGATTAAAGGCTAATTAATAAATTAAAATTAGTTTTCTTTCTAATTGATTTTTTGAAGTGAAAACTTTTTTAGCGGTGTTGAGCACTTTTCTTGGGATGGGTATAAAATGTTAAACTCGCGTCAGGACACGTGACCTGGTCGAAAATTCGTAAGACGGTAAAAATGCACAACGTTAATGTTCAAGTTTTCACTTCTGCCGGCACTCCCGGAGTGCAACACGTTGTTTTTTTTTTGAGACATGATTCGAAACTTCTGAAACAAAATTGGATCTCCAAAAGCAGTAAAGGTAACGAGGCCCGAACACATGTTCAAAAATCCTTATAAAAATGGAAAATTTTCAAAATTTTATTATTAAAGGAGAAGGAGAGTTACTCAAGTCAAATAGACAAGCCAGTTGGCTTGGTGGTTAGCGACTCTGACTGCCAAACCTAAGGTCGCAGGTTCGATTCCCATCCAGGACAAACATTTGTGTGCATGAACATGTCTGTTAGTTCTGTGTCTGGGTGTAAATAAGTATGTATTAAGAAAAGAAAAAATAAGTAGTATATGTAGTATATCAGTTATCTGGTTTCCATAGTTCAAGCTCTGCTTAGTTTGGGACCAGATGGTCGTGTGTAAAGAATGTCCCGGGATATTTATTTATTTATTTTAAATACAACTCTAAATACTAGTGCATAAAGCATATTGTTGTTTCAGGACGAATTATACGAAGCCCATTTGCTGGCGGCTAACTTCAAGAAGCCACCTCATGACCCATCGCAACGCTATAAGCATGATGACGATGAAGCGCTATCGGTCAGAAGTACTGAAGGTGAGAGTTGACGTTCAAAAACATTATTACTTCGATAATAGGGTAGCGGAATTATTCATCAAAAAGATTGTCTCAACACACCCTTTTAATTTCCTTCAATATTAATTTTGCGATTACAGCAAATTTTATATTAATAAAGCAATAAAAAAAAGTACAGTCATAAGTTAGTACTCAGTACATTTTTTTTTAAATAATATAAACTAGTGCTTGACTGCGATCCCACCTGATGGTAAGCAGTGATGCAATCTTAGATGTTGAGGCGCACTAGTTTATTAAGAGCCTATTCACTCTAGCCTTGAAGACACCCACATTATAGTTGCTCGGGAAGACCGCAGCAGGCAAAACATTTTGCATATAAAATTTGCGTTTTGACAGATGATAAAAAGTAACTGATTTGACAAAGCAGTCCGGTACCCTATTGTATCTTCCATCCATCCTCTTGCTTTTAGGTTGCTTTCTGCTATTAGGGATATGACATTTCGGTTCCGGATATGAATACGGAAATACAACATGTTACAAAATACCTCGTAAATATATAATTAATTATCGAAACCAACAACCCTAGTAAGCTGTCATGTCAGGGAACCAGATTATTTAACAGAAAGGCCTACGTACCTATTTTACCTAATTATTGTCTACTTTAATAGATTTTCTATTTTTCATTCTCAAAAATCAGTATTGAATTTTTTTTGGAGCGTTATTATGGTACTTAAATATTGTGAATTGACTCGTTATAAGGCCCCATTTCCTCTTTTCGGCTTGACGGGTAGTTTTGTAACATCCCGTATATAATACTTTTATATCGGTTAAAAATACAAAGTATGTCTTGTGTCTTAACACACGATAGATGTGAAACTTTTGTATTACAGGGAAACATTTTAATTACATCAATCACTTTTGAATAGCATGCATTGTGTTTATCGTTCAGTTATTTTTCGTTACACAAAAAGGTCGCGGATAAAAATTTAAAAGCCACACAAAGTTTGATTTCAAGATAAAATATGTCCGCTCCAAAAAAAAAACATATAAAAAATGTACCATTTAACAAGCTTTTATTTAACTTCACCTGTTAGTATGTTTGTGACTTATTAAGGTTATTTCTATTTATTTTTGCCAGCGTCAAGCTACCTTTAACATATATATTTTTTTACACGCTTTATATTAGCTTCACCTGTATGTATGTTTGTAACCGACCCCTTTGAGCTCGATTTGGTCCTACTTCGAACGATCAGATTTAATTCAAACTTTGCACACCTGTCAAAGACCGATGACAATGCAATAATCCGATCAAAGCATCCGATTATCCTAATTAGATTCGCCAGGATTAATTAATTTCTTTCCGCATCCTTTGCATGCGAGTAAGAGAGATAGAGCTAGTGCGCGAACTACGCATGCGTGCAGTTCCAGACTTACTCTTTCAGGCACTCAAAAAAATTTAATTAAAAAATGAAAAATAAATAGTTAAAAAAAACTAAAAAACACGCCTTATATAGAAAACCAAACTAAAAAACAAAAAAAATTTTTTTATAAATATTAATTAAGAATAATGTAATTTTTTTAATAAATATACTTTAATTTCAATTCTTGAGCATGCATACTGTGTGACCTATCATTTAAAATGAAGCCAGTAGTGACTCCGTTCATATTTTCAGTCGATAAAAAAGGGTTAGGTGATAAAATTCTTTATTTTGGTTTTATTTTTGCCAGTGTCGTTATGTTTTTTTTTAATTTTAATTCTCGCCCGAATTTATATACTCACCTTCCACCAGGGTGCGCTTCAGTGAAAGAACTGGAGACTCGCGTTGAGAAGCTGGAAGACAGTTCCAATTCAGATTCAGACAGCAGCAGTTCCGGCTCTGGTGAGTGGTTAGTTATGATGTGGTTGGATGTGGTGAGTTCACGAATCCTTGATGGGAACCGTAATACGCTAGTAATTGCTTGACAACAGGCAGAAGTAGAGCTCTTAGTGCACAGTTCGTCCGGGGAAGTACTACCACCTTACCCATTTCTGCCGTGAAGCGGTAGTGCACTTGTATTACTGTGTTTCGGTTGGAAAGGTAAGGTGACATTACAGACACATGAGACTTAACAACTTAGGTCTCAGGGAAACATCGCATTGGCGATGCCCCTAGTGTTGCAAATGCCCATAGACGGTGGTGACCACTTACCATCAGGTGGACCGCCTGCTTGTTTGTCGCCCCATGTGGTATTTGAAAATGAAACACACGAGGCAGGGAACCGGCATAAGCTGGTAGTTTAAAGACAGGTAGAAGTAGAGTTCTTAGTGCAGAGTTCGTCCAGGGAAGTACTACCACCATTCGGCTATAAAAATGTTATTCAAAAATTATTTATTCGTTTTTCTGGTGATAACAGGCAGCTCATCCTCCGGCTCCAGTTCATCATCGTCGGGTAGCTCGAGTTCCTCCGACAGTTCGGACTCAGAGGAGTCGGGTGATGAGAGACCCAAGACTGAACAGGCACCGACGCCGGCACACGAAGATGAACGGTGAGTCGCTTGTGATGATGATGGAAGACCCAAGTTGGTGATGAAGCTTCTAGCTTCAGTGATATAAGGCCAACATTACAATGGGGATGATATGACAGGCACGTCACAGGTCATGTTATTTAGTTAGCTTCAGTTACTTTAAATTTGACCTTCATCAGTAAATAAGTAAATAAATAAATATCCCGGGACATTCTTTACACACGGCCATCTGATCCCAAACTAAGCAGAGCTTGTACTATGGAAACCAGATAACTGATATACTACATATACTACTTCCTTTTTTCTAAATACATACTTATATAGATATTTACACCCAGTCACAGAACAAACAGACATTTTCATGCACACAAATGTTTGTTCCGGTTGGGAATCGAACCCGCGACCTTCGGTTTGGGAGTCACTAACCACCAAGCCTGTGTGCCTTCCGCGTGCCTTAACTGAATAAATGGTTTTGATTTTTTTTTATTTGTTAGATCCGGCGAAGGGTCCTTCGGCGCGTGGTCCCACAGCGGGCCCGCGACGGACTCGGCGTCGGACTCGGACCCGGAGCGCGCGGCCGCCGCGGGCCCGCCGCTGCCGCCCGACCACGACGAGATCAGCGAGTCCGACAACGAGTCCGCCGACAAGAGCTTCCAATGTCACATATGCAGGAAGTGGTACTCCACTAGGGTTACCCTCAAGTGAGTACTCTTCAGTTTACATTGACAATTGATATTCTGAGTTATAACTTGAGCAAAACTCGAACAACCCTGACTGAGGTCGATTCGAGGTAAAATGACATTAATTACGTCATTTTATCTATATATATATAAATGAATCCCTATTTCCCTTGGTCACGGCATCACGCATGAACGGCTGGACCGATTTTGCTAATTCTTTTTTTGTTGTGTTTGTTATTGTCAGGAGAAGGTTCTTATGAAAGAAAAACATGAGAAAGTTGCGTGGAAAATTAGATAATTTAAGAAATATAACCACCATATTAACTTTTGTAATGTAACCTTACCGCTTTTGACAAACTCTTTTATGTAACCTTATGATGTTTGACATAAATTTCAGTCGTTTGACAATATCGTTTAAAACAGAGGCATGGGTCGGAATTATATTGATAAAAATATTAATTTATAATTTCTTATTGCACATTTCACGGTTGATTCAATCGGAAGATTTGAATTCAATATTCATAGATAAGACGTTTGTCGGGTCAGCTAGTCGTAGATAAAATATTAATCAAATCAATAATGAGCTTTAGTAACTGTTTACAAGAAATAAACATCTTTAAGGTTGGTCCCGACGTACCTTGAAGTTGGCAGTTGTTTCCTCACCTCGAGTGAGGGAAAGCGTCGAGTGGAGGAGATTTTTTACAAATACGAATACATGTTTTTTTGAGTGAGGTTGAGTGGAGTCGAGAAATTTTCGAGGAAAGGTTAGGCTTTGAATATGGGTGTGAGAATCCTCAATTTAGAAGGGAAGATCTTCCGCCGCCAGGAGCATGCCTGGGGACTGTGGTCTGACTGATTGATGTTGGAAACTTGTGTATTTAGTAAAGTCCTGGGAAAATAGGTGAGGCCTATGTCCAGCAGTGGACGGAGATAGGCTGATGATGATGATGATGATGATGATGGGAAAATTTCAATATCGCGATATAGGATTCCCGCGTGTTTATTCGTTCGTAGATGTCGCCACATCACTAGTCTAGGCGATGCAGGATTCTTGCATCCCTGTTCATAGATGTCGCCACAAGCCTATGTGCTATTCCAAACTATTGTCTACTTTTGGACAAGTGTTTTAGTTTTTGTTTTTCTTATTAATATTTCAATTAATAAGAACGTGTGATTGATGTTAATAAATAAATAAATAAAAGTAAAAATATCTCCAATTGCCAAATCACATGCAGATCTGTTGAACCGTTCAGACATCCGTCCATCTAAAATTTCACATTTGTAGTTTTTTTTTTTTTTTTTTTTTTTAATAATATAAACTAGGGCTTGACTGCGATCCCACCTGATGGTAAGCAGTGATGCAATCTTAGATGTTAAGGCGCACTAGTTTATTAACACTAATCATACCAACGCTTACTAGGTACCTATTTCTACCATAGCGGGTCAAATGTGACTTTATGTTTCCTGCTTGAATGTATGAAATATGGTTGTTAGGAAGGGAAATAAATAGTATAACTGTATATTAATAAGTAAGAAAAAGTCATGAAGTCAAATGTGCAAAAGCAATAATATGATACGTGCATTTTCAATGCAAAGTTCAAAACGGGTCTTTTGACCCGGTTATGGTATGTTTAGTGTTAAGAGCCTATTCACTCTAGCCTATAGTAGTAATAACATTTCTTGGAAAACTTCAATCAAAATAATCTTATACTAAACTTGTACTAAATAATAAATAAGTTATAGTAAGTGTTTGTAATTTGTTTTGTTCATCAATAATTAAATAGAATTAGGAATGCCAGAAAAGTTAGAAGTAAAAGTAATAAAGATTTTTCATAGCTATTTTTTTCATTTTACACTTACTACTCTTACCAACTCGGCCAAGTCAGACTCCTTTTATTCACTTAGACTTCACCCTCTATTTGATCTCACTATTTTTTATAGCGAATTAAGTACACAAAATACCCCGTAAAAATATAATTAATTATCAAAGCCAACAACCCTAGTAAGCTGTCATGTCAGGGAACCAGATTATTGAACAGAAAGGTCTGCGTATCTATTTTACCTAATAATTGTCTTCTTTATAGTTTTTCTATTTTTCATTCATAAAAATTTTTATTTTTTATTTTTTTGGGGTATGTTATACAGCGTTACTGCGGTTCTTAATTATTGTAAATGGACTCATTTAATCTCGGCTGTACGGGTAGTTTTGTAACATTCTGTATACATACACATATACATTATTTCTTTTCATCCACAGGATCCATAGGAGAGTCCACCAGAACAGGGGCGGTGGCAACAACCGCTCCCGCACGCGTTCCTCCGACCGTTACGAGTGCGATTGTTGCACAGAGACCTTCAATCGACGCGAGAAACTCTGGGAGCACAAGTGAGTACTAATATGCAATGGTCTACTGAGTAGACCGAGTAGACCGTTTGGTCTTTTCACTTAATTTTGCTAGTGGAATATACTGATAAGTCGCTGGGGTAGCAGCCAGTCGGCTGGGTACTACAGAGTACTGTTTCTTCATTACCGAAGGTTATATATAGCATTTTGTAGAAATCATGAACTGATAGTCTTTCGACTTGTTACTATAAGATTTGTGATGTTAGTGTCCGTATAAAATTAAATCCGTACGATTTTTAATTTTTCAAATATGACACTACAACAGTAAACATATTTAGAACTTTATATAAACCTAATGTAACATTATTTTGCAATGCACACCAATTATACAGTAAAATAAATATGCCAGGACATTCTTTCATGGTTGCCTGATCCCAAATTAAGAGTGTACTGCTTGTACTATGGCTACCAGGTAACTGATATACTTCTTTTTAAATACTTGCTTATATAGATATCTACATCCAGACACACAACAAACAGACATGTTCATGCACACAAATTTGTCCTGGGTGGGAATCGGACCTACAACCTGAGGCTTGGCAGTCAGGGTCTCTAACCACCAAGCCAACTGGTCTGTCAAATATAGACGTGCACAGATATATATGAGCTATATAGGACAGGCCAGCTTGCTTGGTGGTTAGTGACTCTGACTGCCAAACCGAAGGTCGCAGGTCCGATTCCCACCCAGGACAAACATTTGTGTGCAGACATGTTTATTGTCAGTTTGTTCTGTGTCTGGGTCTAAATATCTATTTAAGTACGTATTTAGAAAAAATATGTAGTAGGTATATCAGTTATCTGGTTTCCATAGTACAAGCTCTGCTTAGTTTGGGATCAGATGGCCGTGTGTAAAGAATGTCCCAGGATATTTATTATTTATTTACAAAGTATTATTCGGTTTGAATGATGCCTTCCCCCTTAGGTGATCTAAATCTGTTTGTATATTGAAGTTATGATAATGTAATGACATGCTCCGCTTCTCCTTGTACCCAGAGCGCAGGCCCACCGCGGCGCCATGACGGTCCGCTGCGAGGTGTGTCGGCGCTGCTTCGAGGACGACGCCGAGCTCGCCGCCCACGACCGCGCCCACTCCGCTGACGATCGCGCCGGTATGTACCTACCCTCACAGAACATCAGAGGGCTTAGACAAACTAACATTCTATTGGCGAAGACACAAGTAGAAAAGATCAAAAATGTGTGGGACAGAAATAAGCTATCGAAATGTCGCGTGGTGTTAGCTACTGAAAATTTTATAGAGACTAAATATCCTTTACTATAGAAACGAATCGAAAGCGTCGAACCACTATTTACATAGATATGTGTAGATAAGTAAGCTCTTGATGGAACCCTATAGAAAACAAAACAAAATTGAGATTTTTAAAATTTGTTGTTTTTCATTGTTTTGTGTTCGTTCACCTTAAACGCCACACTTCACCACCAGGTCGTTGCGGCGAGTGCGGAGCGACGTTCCCGCGCTTCGAGCTGCTGAGGCGACACCGGGCGTGCGCGCACTCGGGCGCGGGCGGCGCGTCGGGGGCCTCCGGGGCCGCGGGGGCCGGCGCGGGGGCCCACCACCTGCCGCACGCGTGCGCACAGTGCGGGAAGCGCTTCGGCCACGCGCACTCGCTCACGCGGCACATGCACAACCACGCCAAGCAGCTGTACAGGTGTGTCGTGTGCAAGGTGAGTCGATTTACGTTTGGTCTTTTCGGTCTACTCGATGGTCTTTTCGGTCTTTCCAGTAGCCCGTTATGTAAAATTGTGTAGGTTTCGATGATTGTGTCTCTCTAAATTTCACAGGGCTGTATTTTTATTTATTTATCAGCCGCTATATCAATTTCAAAAACCCTAATTTTGGGCGATTCGTTAAATATTGTCCGATTCGAACATGATTTTTTTATCAATGAATAATTTATTTTTTGTTTTCCCCAGGCGTCCTTCGCTCGGGCCGACCAGCTGGCCCAACATCTCAACAGCCACCTGGCTAACTACAAACGTCTGAAGCCTTAGATTATAAACGGGTAGCGTGCAAGGATGAAATTAAATAAGATGTTTCACATAATTATTATTATTATATTATATTAAATATAGAGTTTTATTTATTTTGTCGTGTTATTTTTTACTAATTTTGATTAATTGTCTTGTCTTCGCTGTTCCCCAAAGGGGGCGTTGGATATTTTCTTGTAGAGTAGTCCATAAAAGGTTTTGGGAACTTCTGCCCTTTTGAAGGTCATAGTTACCTTATGCTAATGTAAAATTGTTGGTAAATACCCGACTAAAGAAATGCGAAAGCGCAACGTTACAACCTGCGTCAGTAGTTTTGCAAGTTTTGTAGTACCAAAAACATGTGCTAACAAGGTATTTTGATGAATTAAATAACCAAAAGTAAGACTAGTAGGATGAAATATTATCCCTGGTTGCCAAACTGGTATGATTTTAAAGAACTTTTTTTAAAAATATCGCTTTTGTTTTCATACCAATGTGACTACTATGATATATTTTGCTGTAATTTTTTATCAATATTACTAAAAGAAAAAATTTTTTAGCTTATTTTAATTGATTCTCAAACTAATATAACTACGAGGTTTTATTTTCTGCATTCATTTCATTCCTATGACTATGAGGAACATCTTTTTTCCTTGGCTCTGATTGTGACCAATATGACTACATTTTTGTCATAATTTTCATACCCATATTAAGACTAAGAGCTTTTTTCCTTCTCATTCATTCTCATACTAATATAACTACCAGGTATTATTTTTCTGACATTATTTTCTTACCTATCTTACTAAGAGGAACATTTTTTTTCCTTGTCTCTGATTCTCATACCAATATGACTACATTTCTTTTCCTTCTCATTGATTCTCATATCAATGTAACTAACTACGAGGTATTATTTTTCTGACATTATTTTCATACCTATCTGACAAAGACGAACAATTTTTTTCCTTGTCTCTGACTCTCATACCATAGTAATTCTTTTCTATCAATATTACATTAGTACAGAAATAATTTTGTTTCCTTGTAACACTGGTTATTAAAGGTATATTCACAACTTTCTTCCCTCTGGCAACATTAATCGACATACCATGACTAAATTTAAAGTAAAATAATGTAGGTATATTTTGGAGATGTTAGTTTTTTATAAACTAGGTTAACCATATATGGTAATTAAAAATAGTTTTAAGTCTAATATACAACTAAAATAAGAAATGTACGTTATTTTATTGTAAAATAATATTAGTGTACTTAAGTATGAAATTCAGGGACTTAATAAAAACCATTGTTTGTGAATTACCAAATAATTAAATAAAATGATATGAACTATATTATTCGGGATGTAGTTATTGGATAAAAAATAAAACAAACAAATACCTTTATATTTTTTATTTGCATTATAATTCTTACAGACTATCTTCATATGTATGCGTTATATACTATCTTTAGTTTAAGGATAGGTACAGAGTATATCATTTTTATACTTAATATTTAGTGTTTAATCCAAGATTTTTCACACAAATGATATCATAGATAGTAATTCAACAGATTGCATCAACATGAGTGATTGAAAGAGAAAATATTGTTCGAGGTTTTATTGTTTTAAAATGTTCAGTTTTCTTTTCTCTTAAACATTTCTCTCAGCTTTTTAAGGAAATCACTACGTAGACATTCCACAAAAAACATTTTCCCGTCAAACCACATAAAGATCAACAAAAATCATTTTAGTTTCAAAAACAAAAACATGAAAACTTTTAAAACATAACAAATAAGCGAGCGAGACTTATTTTTAATATAATGCTTAAATCACTATTTCCTTTAAAACCTACTTTTTTTTTATTCACTAAATTTATGCGACGAAACCAAAATTAAAGGGGGGGTATAAAAAATAGCATCTCTAAATCGCCACAAATAAATGTCACAGAGAAAAATTATCCACACGTTTCCTTAATTATCTGTGACGGTTTAGAGAAAGCGAGTAAATAATATACCTTATGTACATTATGTTATAAATATATAAAGTTTGTGGGTAAGAGATTATTTTTATTTTTACCAATAAAATACCAAAAAACGGGGAAGTATTTAAAAATCACTAACTTTTCATGGTCATTTTTAAGGTAAGTTCGAATCATCACATACGATTGTTTGTTTCAAATAATAATTCAGTAACGTTTTAAAATTACGCGTAGATGCAGTGTGCGTGAAAATTTGTCTTTAAAATGATAAATTGAGCTTGAAGAATACAAAAGAAACGTTATCTTACTACTACTGTAAACAACACACATGGACGGTCGAAAAAAGGGGGGAAATTAAAAGAAATACCGACGTGCATCCGACTTTCATAGAATGTTGTTTTTTATCATTAATTTAAGTTTTACATAATATTTTACTTTAACACACACAAAAAAAATAAAAGATAAAAGGAACTCTTTTATCCTTTAACATTGAGCTAGCGGTACGAAAAATCAAAAAATCTACAACACATCTATTGCATTTATTATTGCTGTATTTTATTTTTATATTATTGGAATAATAATCGACTATTTGGCTTAAAACTCTGAAGCGTGTAGAAAAACCTCCGCCATTTTGGGACTTACTAAGGCTGTATACATTTACCCGTACTTTTCAAGTTTTTAAAACGACCTTTAAATAGATAATTGTAGTTTTTTTTTTCATTTTTAATCCCTGAAATATTAGGCGGAGATTTTATAGAGTTTTATTTGTGATTTTATCACAAGTATTGCCAGTTGCCAGCCTAGGATGACAATTACAAGATGGTACTCGTAATTTTATTTTATGAATTCATTAGAGTAGGTTATTATTCCAATTCAACGTAGTATTAAAGATACTGCTAATTAGAAATAAATAAAATGTACATTATTGTATAGATAGACATCGTCACAAGAGACACATATAACATTCACTATACAATCTCCCATTTTATTCGCGTCAACAAAAAGTAAAAAATGACATTTATACCGGAATTTGTCACTATTTTTAATTTTTGTAATTTTTGGTTTTTGTTTATTTTTATTACGGTAAATTTTCTTCAAGGTACCTATGCTTTCTCACTCATTGACTATGCATCCAGATGAGATGTCAGCATTATTGCTCCGCCTCGTACGAGTTTGGATAGTTTTTTTTTTTTTATACTACAGTTGGGAAACTATCTGGCGACCCGACTGATGGTAAACGGTCATCGCAGCGCTTGCGATATCGTGGGTATCACCTCGAATTCCCGTCTATGGTAAATTGTTCCGACTAGTGTGTTATTATTAGATTCAATTCACAGCTTTACAGTTTGGAAAGGTTAGATATCTAAATAGGTAGTCTTGTCACGCGGTATTTAAAGAGAGGCTCTTTTGTAATAGTAATAGAGTTCTTTTCTCTTCGTTGATCCGAGTAACATGAGAAATACATACACAAAAACAAGAGCCAAATCATAAACCGTTACACACAGTTAATGGATTTCAAAAGATCCATTATTTTTACATGTTTCAAAAAATATCTTATTAAGTATATATTTTTATTCCTCAATAGTTTTTGTGTACAAAAACAATGATCCTAAGCTGCGACCGCATTTCCTGGGATATATTTTAAATTCTACAACACATCAAAACTCTAGCATGTTCTATAACGAAAGGAATCGACACACGACCACGTTCAAATGGTAACAACTGATATTTTAAATCCTATGGCGCGTTTTTTTGTTTATTTATATGATTTCATCCCTTGAAGCTTTTGTAATAATGTTTTTTTATAATTTCATCCTATTCGATCTTTTGTGATAATGTTTTAAATTATTTCATCCCATTAAACTTTTGTAATAATCATACTTTTATATTATTTTTTTAACTTCTCATCTTTATGCTCGTTATCCGCGAAGAGGTGGAGAGTTCTACATTCTATTTAAGATACTTCGTGACGCGGTCTTCTCGCAGTCTCTCCGGTCTTTTTACTAAGTTCGGGATCATTATTGGTAGACAAGGTCCTGTGAAGGACTACCGAAATTAGCATTGAAGATTTTCAATTGAAACATAATAATTATATATTTTTCACTAACCCAACATGGTGGGTAATAGTAAGTTAGGCACTCGCATTTTTTGCAATTACTCAGTTGAAAACATATGAACGTGGCCTTAGAGTGAAACAGAAAAACATTTAATAACACTATGCACCTTTAATCTATGTTTTTCTTCTGCTTTGAATCTGTTCAATATTTTTTTTAAATTTTTATTTGAGGCATTTTTTTATTATTACGTTTTCTTCTATTTTAAGAATTACGCTATTCATCAATTCTTAAATGTTCGTGAACGTTCTAAAATTGTTTTTTTAAATACATTCAAAGCACTAGAAAAAATAATTAAGATTCATACCTAGAGATATACTCTTAAGTCTGATCATTGGTGTTATCATTTTATTGGGAGATACGGTTATTGAAATATGAAAGAAAGAAGAAACAAGAAAAGATTTGGCACTTATTGTTAAGAAAATTGTATGCTTAATGTAGTTCCACAAGTACTTGTGATTTCTTTTACCATATTATTTAAATAAACTCTGGAATCCCTTCATTAAATATACAATTTTCTACATCGTGACATCTATATGACACATAAATAAAAAACAAAGACAGAATTTTATTCATAAGGCATTAAAGATTTTTTAAAAAGATTCTATATGGTTTTTTTTTATAAAATACATATATAATATGTATATTATATAGCCAATTCTAAGTTTTATACATATCAAGGATTTCTAAAATATTTGGTGTTATTTTTGGGACTAGAATTAATATATAAGTTACCTTAACTCCGATGGAATGAAAAACTAAATAAAAACGAATACAATAAAACAATAAGGTTAAAATACAAATCAAAACACAACACACAAATTTTTAATACCCTATCTAAACGATATAATCATTATTTTAATTTTTTTTTGCACAATATTTTTTTTGTATATAATAATAATATACTATTAAATATTTCTTGCAAATTTCACCTAGCTAACATGATACACCATTTTATAATGGTTTATCGTTTCATTGATTATTTAATTTAATGTAACTTAAGCTTACTGACTAGTGGCGACAGCGATGCCGTACCAATTACATTTAAACTTATAATATTATATCGCTAACTATATTTATGTTTAGTTGAAGGAAGTTCATAGCAACAAGAGAAAGGCAACGACACGTCATTTCATTTGGGATCATGGAATACATTCCATTCCATTATAATAATAGACGGTCGGCAGTATTACCTATATAATAATCATCATTATATTTATTATACGGATATATGTAACGCTTATTTCATAGTCACTACATGAAGCAATTATAGGCATAAATGAATTCATTTTTACTATGACCTAGCATTCATTTAAATGATTATGATTATTACTAAATTTTCCTAGCTAGTGGTTTTGTCATTTTTTTTTCATTCATTTCTTTCGTGATAGGTATAATCATTTTATTTGAGGTTGTACCTCTTACTGACGTGTTTTAAATAATAATTGAATTTGAACCTTTTACTAATGAAACTTTAGAGCCTAATTTGTTTTGAAACAAAGAGATATATTTAATTATATTCTTTTTTTGTTGAAGGTGATTGGCAACACCAGAGCTGTCAAAATAATTAATGCATTATTATTTAAAACACGTCACACCGTTCCATTGATTGACTGTATGACAAAATTGACTCGACAATTCGATTCTTATCAGAAAAACGAACTATATTTTAATAGTTTCTTTATCATTATTAATTATTATTTTAATTTTATAAATATCTTAATATAATATCTAGCGATATGTCTCTCAATGTTTTACTACATGCAGATAAATAATAATGCTAAATATAAATAATAAAAACAGCTACAATAGACACGTATTTTTAATCGGTTAAAGTTAAGCTCTTTTAAGAAATAATTGTAACTATCGGATACTGTAAAAAAAAAGATAATGATTAATAAATTGAATTTGTAAAATGGGTTCATCCCTGAGATCTTTTTAAATCCAATCAAAGGATTCTTCAATTTATATAAGGAATAAATTCCTTTACAATCTTTCACATAGGATGAGTTGTGACAGTTAATGGTTTTTGAACAATATCTTGTGATATAACACTTGATTACTCTGAGATACTACACTAAATGGTTCATGAGTTCCTCTGTTACGGTATCCCTTTATTATGTCAAAATACACACCCAAATCATGCTATTTGAAAATTATTATAGTTATCACTATACTTTAATTATAAAAAAAAAAACATGATTTATTAAAACAGAAAAGAGGTATCTCAAGTAAGTTATTTTAAATATTTAACCGATCAAATACATTGAATATGATTATATAAATATAAAATACGTTATAAAACAGTACATTCGTAAATGGCGCAAGACGCCTGCCGCCCCAAAAATGTTTCAAAAAAGTCGACATCTACCTTCAAATTTACAATAAGAACACAGTTATCTAATAGGTATTTAAATAATAGACAGCCAACATTTCACTACAAAATAATAAAAAATAATGTTACAGCATTTTCACTTTCGTTTTTGAGAGAAAACCTATTTAAAAATAAACAAGTAAAACACATGCGTTCCTCGTTTAGCTACCTACAGTAAATTGATTAAATATCCTTATACATAGGTACGCAATAAATATTTTTTCTTTTACTTATATAACTATATCAATAAATAAATCTAATTTTCACTACATTTCGGTTTTTTTTCTCAAAAGACTTTTTTTTCTTTTTAGTGTATCTTTTATTATATAGACACAACCTTCTTTATAACAGTAGTTATTTATCATGATTTTGTGTGGTATCATTAAGAATTTGGCTTTCTCATTTCGTTCGGTGTGAAATGAAAGAAGTATTGTAGAATAAGACTAGAAACTTTTGTATAGCATTAACTTTGACTATTCGTTTTTTATTAACCTCTTGTCATCGCTTACACTCCTAGCATTCTCTGCAGATAAAAAATTGTCTTAAAAAATGTTTTTTTTTTCTCACTCATAGATGTGAACCTTCTAAAAGACCTAGTTATCCTACGAAACATTTTTCCAAAAAACTACATCATTTTTGACCGCTAATCTTAATTCTACGCTTGTGCTATCAGATGTTTGGTACCTTTTCAATTCTGTAACCTTCAAACCAATGCCCCATGGTATCGTTTCGACCTACATCTATTTCCCTCAGTAAATCCATTAGAAACTTGACTCAACTTCACTATTTCATCGAAAAAAGATTGTCCGAAAATTCACCGACTTTGTGTGCTTTCGCCACCTATTTTTCCTTTGGCCCGCGTACAATTTGATATCAACTTAACCTTCCTTAAAGTAATCTTAATAAGTAGTCTAAATATCATCTAAAATTATTTTTATTTTTTATTTTTAAACGCATTTCTTTATGCAGTCATAAGCAGCGGTAGAAATTATTTGTGTCGATAAAGTGTGACTCACATTACTTATCGTTTTTTTCATATGGCAGCACAGAGAAATTTATCCGAAAAAGATGGATTTCTGTGCTACACAAATTATAAACTTCGATGGCAAGGTTGATACAACATTCCTATTTCTGTTAGTTTTTGCCCTATGCCCCTAGAGGGCGCAAGAAATCTAGATCGGTCAAAAAAACACAGAAATCGGAATGTCGTAATTATGTCAAAAACTTGCGATCGAAGTTATCGTTCCGTTTTTTAACGGTAACGTTGGATTAATAAGCCTCATTTATTCGTTACATGCTTTTTTATTTTATTATCCGCTCACGAACCGATTTTGCTGCTTTTAAAAAATAACTAAAACTAAAAAATACTGAAAAATATTATTTTTGATATCAAATGCTATATCGAAAACACGATAATTCATAATTTTAAATAAGTGTTGTCAGAGCTCAAAACAATTTTATGCGTAAGTTAAAAAGTCGACTAGTTACAACGGCGGCAACCTGACTTTAAAGAGTTAAAAAAAAAGTTTGTATGCTTTAAATTAACAAGGAGAATACAAAGCAAACAAACCTTTTTTTTTTATAAAATTCAGATATGTTTCATTAGTATCTTTCAGTAATTAGAACCGATTAAATTTTGCTGATTGCAAGATCTAATCTCAATCTTCGATTTACATAATTATTTTTTACACCTATAGCCATAGTAGATGTTTTATTTCAAACTAAACAGTGTTGCTATATCAATAAATATTATTTTACCAAACCACCTTGTAAACTGGTCGACTAAAATAATACATTTTGTTTTCTATATTTTTGACACTATCAAACTTTGAATACAACCTTTTTACAAATAAATCATAAAACTATTAAAAAGTAATTTAATCAACATTCAGTTCAGACAACGCACCTTTTTATAGCTTTTTAAAAGTAATAATCATTTGCTAATCTCAAGGTACTTAAATTTCTAAAATCGCTGTAAAGCTGAGTCAGCTACATCAAGGTTGTCATTCTGTAAAATAAAATGACCCCGACGACGTTGCGTTGCGACCTCTATGCTCTGTCTCTTTCTCTAACTACGTAACCCCGTGAGATATCCGTTGTCGCAGACAAATAGGCATAGCTGAATAAGCGAGCAGTTGATATCACATTATTGATTTATCATTGCATTAGCGTTCCGTATGAGGCGTATCGCTCTTTCATAGCGCGCGAAAGTGAGATAAACATACGTTGAAGTTTAATGTAATTATTAAAAAGGTGCGTTGTCATTATGAAGTGATGTTTTACACCAGGTCCATGTCGGTGTAGCAGCTTGACGGTTCGGAGTCGGGGGCCGTTTGGCCTCAAACGAGGAGGCTTGGCGCGAGCCATTCATCCTCACTTATCTGTGCGGTCAGAGGGAGAAAACAGAAGATTATTATTTCAACTTGGCAATACTATAGAGAGAGAAAACAGACAATATTTTCAAGGAGGCAACACTAAAGAGTAGGGCTTAATACAAATGGTGAGTGATCATGTTTTTTTAAACAAACAGACCATGATGGTAAGTGGTCACCTCCAGGAGGCCTATAGACATTTGCAACACTAGAGGCATCGCCAATGCGTTGTCGATCATGAGACGTGAAGTTATTAAGTCTCATGTGCAATTTCACCGGCTCCCCACCATTCTAACTGAAACACAGTATTACACGTGCAGTACTGCTTCACGGTGGCAATGAGTAAGGTGGTAGTACTTCCCCGGACGAACTCTACACTAAAAGCTCTACTACTCTAAAATTGTGACATAGTTACAGAAGATATTAAGTTTGGTACTCACTGGCTGCACCTGGAAGTGATGTACAGGGTAATGCAGCACTTGCGGTGGTTGGGACATAGCTGCAACTCCTCCAACTCCACCTACCCCTCCCACACCTCCTCCTAGAGCCCATGGCAGCTGGACTCCGCCCATTCTAAAAAAGACAAGTTTAAAATAAAAATTATGGCTTCTCTAATCACTCTGTTCAACAATGAGCTGCTTTTAGTCTTTTTTTTTTAGTTTTTGATATAATTTGATAGGCCAGTTGGCTTGGTGGTTAGCTACTCTGATTGCCAAGCCGTATTTAGTTCGATTCCCACCCAGGACAATGATTTGTGTGCATGAACATGTCTGTTTATTCTGTGTCTGAGTGTAAATATCTATATAAGAATGCATTTATGGAAAGAAGTAGTATATGTAGTATATCAGTTGTCTGGTTTCCATAGTACAAGCTCTGCTTAGTTTGGGATCAGATGGCTAAAGATAAAGAATGTCCCAGGATATTTATTTAATATTTAGTCATATAATTGACATCACGTATGCTGCTCGACAAACCCTTACATTAGACACCTGAATTAATAAATGACCATCTCATCACGTCTGCCATATTGTAGGTACTTAGACTTATATCTATTCCAATTAACACATACCGTATATCTGGCCATTAATAAATAATATTTTTTTCACTAAGTACCCCGAATTGTAATCGGTCTACCTGATGGTAAGTGGTCACCACCACCTATGGACATTTGCAACACTAGAGGCATTGCCAATGCGTAGTATATCTTACCCCATATACTGCTGCTGGTACCCTGCAAACTGCCCAGCGTAGGAGTACCCCTGGACGCCCTGAACCCCTTGCAGGAAGCCTCCAAGCTGCTGAGGGTACGTGTTGTACCAGTAGGATGTCGGAGGCACCCCTCCAGCAGTGTAGGCCGCTCCAAAGGGACTGTATGCCGTTCCACCGAGCTGATGAAGAAGAATGAGAAAATAATTATAAAAAGGATCTTCAAAATCGGTTTACAATAGGCGAATACAAAGTAAAAATGGGGGGTTTTATTGACCATAATCTCACCATAGGATGTGGTTGAAAGTGGTCAAATAATATATACATATATATTTTGTATCTGTTTTCCCATAAAAGTCTTCCGCAGATAAGCCCGAGAGGATTCCGTGGGAACTACAGTACAAGCTGAATAAATGCTTAAAAAAATGTAGATAGATTTGTCAACAGAGGCACAAATGAAGTAGGTAACAGAGCTGTCGGGGTGGCAGTATCGCGAGTTCAATTATTGTAATTTCCCATCTAAAGAAACCGCCAAATAAGTTTTCATTTACAAAATAACAGAACCAAAATAATATCAGATAACTTAAAAATATTAATTTAGCGTAAACATATAATTTTATGTTCTACGTCATGAATAATTAACATTGATTTATGTATGAAAACATTATAATTATTAATTCCATTAGGTAAGGTATATACTTATCAACTGGAAGCCCCTGTCGACTTAAATAATATAAAATTCATTACAATATCTGTGTGCTTTGATTCACTCATTAATATTTACAAAGTAGACATTAATTATAGAGAATAATTAATCAAGTATAATGAAGAGAGATGTTATGATCGCATATAAATAATAAAGGGAATCGCTTAATATTGTAACTCAATTTTAATCCCATGAATTTTTAAAACGTATGCTCGAGAGAGAAGATTTAAAAACATTATTAGAAACAAAATGGTTGAATGAATAGTTGAAAGTATTGTAAAATTTATAATCCAACTGTGTTTCAGCAATGCGATTGCGTTGCGCTGTGAGACAGTTGTTGTACATTGTGAAGCTAATATGTCACACATAGCGACCAGCGGGATCAGCACTGATATAGGCGCTAGCTCCACCGCGAGACCTTCTCTAATCCAACTGTATCTCAGCAATCTCTGCATATTTCAGCAATGCGATTGTATTGCGATGTGAAACAGTTGTCGTACAACATTGTGGAGCTGATATTTCACACATAGCGACCAGCGGGACCAGCACTGATATAGACACTAGCTCCACCGCGAGACCATCGCTAATCCAACTGTATCTCAGCAATCTCTGCATATTTCAGCAATGCGATGTGAAACAGTTGTTGTACAACATTGTGGAGCTGATATTTCAACTTACCTGATTTTGCGCTTGAGCGTTGTTGGGGTCTCCAGATTCTTTGCCCCAGGAGCATTTAACAGGCTGTCCATTCACATCAGTGTTGTGAACAGCCACAATCGCATGAGTAGCACTTTCTTTTGTGGAAAATCTGAAAATTAAAATTTAATTAATACTGTGCCTTAAGCACGAACATCTACCGTAAGCGTATCGACATATAATGAAATGAAATGAAATGAAATATTTATTCAAATAGGCCTTCACAGGCACTTATGAATGGTCAGACTCTAACACCGGTTCGGAAGGTTACTTTTACTGAGAAGAGCCGGCAAGAAACTCAGCAATTACTCTTTTCAAAATAAGATTTTGTACATAAAGATGTGTCCTGCTGGAGCGAGCGCTACACCCAAGCATTGTCGTCATTAAAATAATCATTTGTATTGTAGAAAGCCTTTTGTACTAAAACAGTCTTAATTCTTTCCTTAAATTTTTGTAAAGGCAAATTTAATATATATAATAAAGAGTCGAATAGCTTAAATTTTTTTATAACGCTTTTATTA
The DNA here is from genome assembly GCA_907165245.1 of Habrosyne pyritoides. Classification (NCBI taxonomy): domain Eukaryota; kingdom Metazoa; phylum Arthropoda; class Insecta; order Lepidoptera; family Drepanidae; genus Habrosyne; species Habrosyne pyritoides. The sequence goes on from OU015615.1 coordinate 1,211,105, forward strand.
GCTTCATACGTATGTATGTTAGTTTGTAACGAAATCTTTGAACATGATTTTGACCCCCTTCAAGACGTCAGATTAACTCGAATTTTGGCATACTTATTAAGGACCGATGACAATTCAATATTTGAAATAGTTTGGCCCGTCATCCTCACTAGGATAATCAGGATTAGCTTTAACAAAAAAAATAAAAATAAATAATAGTTAAAAAAAAAAAATAAAAATAAAGCTTTTATAGAAAATTCAAATAAATTTGAATCACGAATAGTGTAAATAGGAAAAGAAATTATTTTATAGTAAAAAAAGCGTGGGGTGCTTTTTAAGATATTATCAAAATGATAATCCTTCTACTCATATCTGTCAATAAAATATTTATAACTATTGACACCATACACCCCATGCTCTTTTTACAATAAAATATTTTTTTTTTTTCTTATTTTCACTATTCTTAATTCAAATTTATTTTCTAGTTGGATTTTCTATAAAAGCGTGTATTTTTTGGAATTTCGAATGAGGCAGTCGCTTGGTACGCGACTACCGTAGCAGTAGTGTACATTACATACAATACAATTGTACCTGCGGCAAAAGTGTGTGTCTAAACAAGGATGAATGTTTCCCTACGGTAGATAATCAAAGATGCTCTAAAAACCCTTTGAAGTACGTTAAAGGGAAGCCTGGATTATATAAGATTTACTAAGCCTTAATAAATATCCTAAACAACAGATTACTCTAACGTTTGCTTTGAAATTAAAGGCATGTGAGACTTAACAACTTGACGTCTCAGGGTCGACAACGCGAAACTCATGGTGTTGCAAAACGTTATCACTCTATAAATCAATATAGGGTTCCTTTGACGCACCATCACCTCAAAACTACTGAACATATCGGGATGGGACTGCTACCATTCGACGCGGAATTTTTCCTAGGTGGTTATAGGCTAAATATGATATCGATAAACGCGGGTGAAACTGCGGGGGACAGCTAGTACTTATACCTGATAAAAGCGTATCCTTTATCCTTAAACACCCGGATCTCCTGGATAGTTCCGAACGGCTGGAACGTCTTCTGCATCAGCTCTTCAGTCAGGCCAGTAGTCAGACCACCGCAGTATACCGTGCAGTTGGTCGGCGAGCTCTGGTTGTATACCTCGTCGAAGGTAAGTGGCTTCGAGTTCACTGAAACAGAAATTACCAGATAACTAAAGGGTTTTATTTCGAAGTACCAACGTTTAGATGGTAAGTCAACATTTATACAAAAACGAATATCTAGTAACTAATTCCGCTGGATCTCCTCTGTCAAGTCCCAAACAAGGAAACTCAACAGGAAATCGACACGTGTTTCGCTTCTACACGAAGCATCTTTAGGACGTAACTGAAGTTTACTTCCTCGAGAAAAAATCTGTAAACTCTATAGAGTAAAAATAGATAAATGGACGGACGGACAGTGGAGCCATAAAGGTTTGGATTTCTAAAAAGTAATAGGTATATTAGTTAATAACAAACACAATCGGTTTTGAAATAAAATGAATCAAACATTAAAAAAAAATATTAGATAATTTTTTGTTATTTTTGGTTACACAATGCCAAAAAGAACGAAAAATAAGTTTTAAACAGCGAATTTGTGGTTCGATTGCAAGATTATTTTGAACGTGAATGCAAAAATGGCGGAAAATAGGACCGAGTCAAAATCGTCGTTGTTGGAGGGCTTACAAAAGCATTATCAGTCATATAAATAAATTGTTAATTTAATAGAAAAAGTATAATTTGTTTTGTATTATAATCGGACCACCCAGTTATATCGATTTCATGTTTTATGAGAGTAAAATCGATGATCGCATAGGTTCTGTAGCGATTATACACTACCATTTCCTTCTGTAAGCTGTCAAAATTATCATCCTAAATTAGACAGAGTATAGTAGCAAATCCGCCTCAACTTCGATTCCGGAGATTCACAATCGCCTGGCAGTTCTGCAATAATATCTGACACCCATTACAATTTAACAGCATTGTTACTACTTTCAGCGAGAGAGGTGTTGTAATACTTGAACCGTCTTCAAATGAACGAAGAGAAACAAATGAATCATGAAATCTATACCGTGAAGGAGCAGTGCTCTTATTTATTTTATTATTAAAGGGCAACCAACAAGACATACACCAACAAAATTACACTTCATTTCATTATAAATAGATCTGAATTTAAGTGCTGCCTCAATTATAGGCTACCACAGCATGCATTATATTTTATTATTAATTCTAAGACTGATAAAAGCATAAACAAAAAGAAAACAGTAACAATAAAAACAAAATAAATTGTATTACTGTGTTTCGGTTAGAAAGGTAAGGGGGCCAGTGAAATTACAGGCACATGAGACTTAACTTCACGTCTTAGCGACAACGCGGCGATGCCGCTGGTGTCGCAAATGTCCACATATTTATTTAGTAGTATTACTGTGTTTCGGTTAGAAAGGTAAGGTGACATTACAGTACTTGACAACTTCACGTCTCAGCGACAACGCTTTGGGGATGCTGGTGTTGGAAATGTCCAAGCGGTGACCATTTACTATCAGTCCTAAGTCGAACATCTACCGTAAGCGTATCGCTATCGTATCGTGTGCCAAAAGTTTGTATAGAAAATGGAACACCACGTATAACTAGCTGCTCTCTGCACAGTGCACCTCTAATTAGCTAGTTTAGGTTGTAAGTAATTATTGTTAGTTGCTATTTTTTAGTCTTGTTATTTCTTTTTGTTTTTTAATGTTACTTATATTCAATATTTTGTAAACATACGAAATTGAAATATAAAGCCAAATCTAAAATAGCCAAAAAGCCAGAATAGATAAATAAATAAAAAAAAAAAAATTGCCTTGCTGAGTTTCTTGCCGGTTCTTCTCAGTTGAAGGCTGATTTACGAACCGATGGTAGCTTCAGTAACTTAAAATTTGACCTTCATAAGTGACGTGAAGTGAGTAAGTTGACCTTCGTAATTTTTGAATACCGTGACGTTGCGCGATGTTCAATTTCCCATTGCATTGGTTTTTGGCGCACTCGATACGATGACGATACGCTGTCGATAGATGTTCGTGCTCAGGGCACAGATGGAACGTCTGTAACCGCGTGTAATATAAATTGACGTTAGTTATTAACCGAGTGCCGTATTACCTTGCACAGGATGTTAGCGAAGTCGTCGAAGGGATTACCGTCACCGGAAATTGCAACTTTCCTTATATGCTATATAGTTTATAGTCGATTAATTATGTTTATCTAGTTTCCATAGTACAAGCTGTGTTTTAAAAGAAATATCCCGGGACATGCTTTACACATGCCCATCTGATCCCAAACTAAGCAGAGCTTGTACTATGGAAACCAGATAACTGATATAGTACTTTTTATTTTTCTAAATACATATATATATAGATATTTACACCCAGACACAGAAATGAAATGAAATGAAATGAAATGAAAATATTTTTATTCAAATAGGCCTTTACAAGCACTTATGAATAGTCTGACTCTAATACCGGTTCGGAAGGTTGTTTTTTACTGAGAAGAGCCGGCAATAAACTCAGCAATTACTCTTTTAAAAAAAAAAACAAACTTAGATTTATTACATAAAATATTATTTAGTCTCATTGACAATACCTGTGTGTTATGGCAATATTGCAGAATTATTTAACAATAATATAATATTATAAATATGTAATGAAAAAAAAAATACAAACAAACTAAAGCCGACCAGCCCCCACAAGCAGCACCTGTTCACAAGTATGACGCATGTGGCAGCCATCGCCCTCCTCGCCATATTGTAGGGAAGTGAGCGACCCGCCACACGACGCCGCCACAAGCAAAGGCATTAAAGCGAGCATGACTAACTTAAGTTTGAAGCACATCAAAAAAAAAATTATGAATTTTAGAATACACACAAAGTGTTATCACTGTGACCATAACATGTTCAAAGTTATAGATAAATTTAAATTGCATTCAAATAAAAAAATAAATCATACCATACAACAATACATTTACAACCAGGCACTATTATCATTTAAATATTCATTTATGTTGTAATAAGCCTTTTTTACCAATACAGCTTTAATATGATCCTTAAATTTTTGCAAGGACAAATCTAAAGTCGATGCAGGGATTTTGTTATAGAAGCGCGCACCTAGTCCCAGAAATGAACCTTGTACTTTTTGCAGTCGATAAGCAGAGGTCACGAGTTTGTGCTTATTTCTAGTATTTATTGAGTGCATATCACATTTTTTTGCAAAATGACTAATGTTTCGATGGACAAATAATATGTTTGCATAAATGTACTGTGATGCAACTGTAAGTATTCCTATTTCTGCAAACTTATCTCTAAGGGAAGTTCGAGAACCCCAATTATACATAGCTCGTACCGCCCGCTTTTGCAAAATAAATATAGTTTCTATATCAGCAGCTTTGCCCCAGAGCAAAATGCCATAGGACATAACACTATGAAAATAACTAAAATATACTAATCGTGCTGTATCTACATCTGTTAGTTGTCTAATTTTTCTCACTGCGTAAGCTGCCGAACTGAGTTTTCCCGCAAGGGATGATATTTGGGTACCCCACTGAAGTTTTGAGTCTAAAGTAATTCCTAAAAATACTGTAGATTCAACTAGATTGAGAGCTTCATTATTTATCATTAAATTACAGCCTACTTTTCTCACATTGGGTAACGCAAATTTAATACATTTAGTCTTCTTTGCATTCAAAACTAGATTATTTACTGTAAACCAATTTAATACCTGGGCCAATGCAACGTTTACATCGTCATAGTTTGATTTCAGTCTATCAACACTAAAAATCAGTGAGGTGTCATCAGCAAACAGTACAATTCCACAGGTATTTTTAACATAAAATGGAAGGTCATTAATGTAAATTAAAAATAAAAATGGACCTAGGATTGAGCCCTGCGGTACACCCATATGCACGGAAGAACCAGACGATTTGACCCTATTTACATCAACACTTTGAATTCTCTTCCCAAGGTACGATTTCATCATGTCAAGTGCCATACCCTTTACCCCATAATGACGTAACTTACGGATTAGTGTGTCATGATCGACACAATCAAAAGCCTTAGATAAGTCACAGAAAACACCAATGACATTTTGTGACTTCTCCCAAGCTGTAAAAATATTTCTTAAAAGCGCCACGCCAGCGTCAACCGTAGAACGACCTTTCGTAAAACCATACTGCTGACTATGTAAAAGTTTGTTTAAATTAAAGTGAGTAAGCAATTGGGATAAAATAATCTTTTCAAATACTTTACTAAGGGCTGGCAAAATGGAGACGGGCCGATAATTAGAGGGGTCACTAGGATCTCCAGTTTTGAATAGCGGTATAACTTTACTATATTTCATCAAATCCGGAAATTTACCTGAATCAACGCATCTATTGAAAATCAGAGCTAAATGGGGAGCGATAGTATCAGAACAAACAGACATGTTCATGCATACAAATGTTTGTCCTGAGTTGGAATTGAACCCGCGACCTTCGGTTTGGCAGTCAGAGGCCAACTGGCCTGTCAAATTTTGCCTTTTAGTTTATCTGGGCTTTGAATGTCTACGTATGTATTTAGATAGAAAATTTATATGTAGTATATCAGTTATCTGGTTTCCACAGTACAAGCTCTGCTTAGTTTGGGATCAGATGGCCGCGTGTAAAGAATATCCCGGGATATTTATTTATGGGATTTAGTATACATTACATCAGTATTTTTTAGGATCCAAAGGATGCCAACGGGGCCCTGTTACTAAGGCTCTGTTATGCGTCCATCTATCTATCTGCTGGTGGTATCTCATGAACCGCAATAGTTAGACTTCGTCGGACGCCATGTTATAAAAAGTAGTCTATATGTTATTCCAATATATGCTCTATCTATAATAATAATAAATATTAGTAAGTATATTGTTCACCCGCGTTCCCGAGGGATGTAACCTTTTCCCAGAAAAAGTAGTCTATATGTTATTCCAATATATGCTCTATCTATAATAATAATAAATAAATAAATATCCCAAGACATTCTTCACACATGGTTACCAGATCCCAAGTTAAGCAGAGTGTACTGCTTGTAGTATGGCTACCAGGTAACTGATATACTACATATACTACTTTTTAAATACATACTTATATAGATATTGACACCCAGACCATAACAAACAGACATGTTCATGCTTTATCTATGTGCCAAGTTTCATCCAAATCCGTTGGGTAGTTTTTGCGTGAAAGAGGAACAAACATACAAGCGTTTATAATATTATTATGATTATTCTTTTTGCTGTATTTAAGCTTTTATTCTTTTATTTTCTATTCTACTGTTATACCGTGACTTATTCACAGTATGGTTTGAATTAAAATACATTGTTTAAAAAAAACAAACGTTAAAAGTAAAACAAACGCCGCAACTTCCACATTTCCCCAGGGATGTGAAACCATAAAGAAATAAACGAAAAAACCAACACAATTAAAAAGGCAAACAAAGAATGAAAAGTTAATCTTTAAAAAGAAAATTAATCCAAAGACTTTTCTTATAATCTTTTCTATGTAATTCCCTTTGATCCGCACCGGCAAATTACATAGGAACCGACATCAAAGAGTGCCGGCAATTAAAATAGAAACAGTCAACTGGTAAGCTGTTTAATAACTGGGCCGGATTAATTTTATTATTTTTTCAGTTACGCATTGGAAAAGTTTTTTTTACAGCCTACCGATGTAACGAATTTAATATTTCGAGGAAAATTTGATCAGTTGTCGATTAAAATGGTAGTGACTTTTTGTTATTTCAATATGGCCGCTGGATTAATGATATCTCTTATTGCTATTATGAATGTGTAAGTTTGGATGTTTTTTACTACAATTACGCCAAAACGAATCTGGACGAAATTTGGCAACTAATTGACTCAGGCGTGACCTTGCGGAAATCCATTGTAAGGTTATACAAAAACAAATATCTAGTAAGTACCGGTGAATCTCCTTCTCTGTCAAGTCCCAAACAAGGAAACTCAACAGGAAATCGACACGTGTCACACGGTCGGCAAGGTAACACGTCTGTGGTGCTAGTGTGACTCAGTGACAGCGGGTTTAATACGTCCTGAAGATGCTTCGTGTAGAAGCGAAACACGTGTCGATTTCCTGTTGAGTTTCCTTGTTTGGGACTTGACAGAGAAGGAGATCCAGCGGAATTAGTTCCTAGATATTTGTTTTTATATAATCTGCAATTTGGCATACAGATCATAGTCTGGAATAGCACATAGCCTTTTATTCTGGGAATAAGTAACTTTCCTCGTGTATGCGGGTGAAACCGCGGGTGAAAGTTGGTTATAGCAACAGAAGAAAATAGATGTTTGATGTATTTTTTTTGAGCTCTCAAACGAATTTAGACTGTATTTCTTTTCTAGGACGTTGTTATTTATTTAGAATTGGCGAGCTCAAAAGATCGGACGGAAACTCACTAGTCATATAAAGGCAGGTTATTAAAAATCTCACGTCTTTGTCTAACTTACATACGATGTATTTAAATAAACTATTATAGTCCAGTAAGCTATGACGTCCTTTTTTAGTTACGTTAGTTAGTTAAAATTACCTGTTTGGCAAAATACATAAATGTCAATGTTGTATATCCCTAGAATAACATATAGGATACATTTTCAATACAACCTTCTAAAAAAATGTGCAGAACTTTAATGGATAAGACTAGTTTAAAACTACGACATGTCCTTGGGGATTTTGGCGCTGTATGCTGTAATACAGGCTTCTTGCCTAGCTCAGCAACAGATGATTTATAGAGTAGTAGAGCTCTTAGTGCAGAGTTCGTCTGGGGAAGTACTACCACCTTACCCATTTCCGCCGTGAAGCAGTAGTGCAATTGTATTACTGTGTTTCGGTTAGAAAGGTAAGGGGGCCGGTGAAATTACAGGCACATGAGACTTAACAACATCACTTCTCAGGGTTGACAACTTATTGGCGATGCTCCTAGTGTTGCAAATATCCAGAGGCGGCGGTGACCACTTACCATCAGGTGGACCGTCTGCTTGTTTGTCGGCTCAAGTGGCATAAAAAAAAAAAAAAAAAGATGCCAAGCTACTATAATTATAACCTAGTCTAAGATATCTTTGTCAAACACTACCATGTTTTAACTTAGCTATGAGTCAATAAATTATTATTATTATTTATCCAGGGAAAATGTAACATCCCCCATAAACACATGGCAGCTGTTAATATTATAAATGCTAAAGTTTGTGAAGATGGACTTATGGATGTGACTATTTTGCGCAAAATCTAGCAAATGGATTTGGAAGATCCTTAGCACACAGATAGTTAATAGCCTAAATCGACACATAGTATAATTTTTATCCAGGGAATCACGATTATCCCTCGGGAACGCGTGTGGAACCACAAGGGACAGTAGACATAAGCTATGTTATAATACCGGATTACATTACATCCATTGGGAACACAGGTGACAACGCGGCACGGAAATCTGGTATTATTCATCATCACATCAGCCCAGGGATGTCCACTGCTGATCATAGGCCTCCCTTGGATTTCCTCCTCGAACGGTCTTGAACCGCCTGCATCCAGCGGTATTTTTATTTTTTTTTTATACCACGTGAGCCGACAATCAAGCGGACGGTCCACCTGACGGAAAGTGATCACCGCCGCCTATGGACATTTGCAACACTAGGGGCATCGCCAATGCGTTGTGGACCCTGAGACGTGAAGTAGTTAAGTCTCATGTGCCTGTAATTTCACCGGCCCCCTTACCTTTCTAGCCGAAACACAGTAATACAATTGCACTACTGCTTCACGGCGGAAATGGGTAAGGTGGTAGTACTTCCCCGGACGAACTCTGCACTAAGAGCTCTACTACTCTTCCCAATGACCAGTGGGTCCACCAGGTGATAGGTCGTCCCACTCGGCGTTTGCGTGGTCGCCACGCGAGAATCTTTCCTCCCCATCAGTTCTTCATGTCTAGTATGAATATAATATAATAATAAATTTACTTACGCTCATTTTTCGGTGCTGGCGGCTTCCGAGTCGCCCAGTTGGTCCTGATTGACCGAGATCCCAACCACTGCCCGTTCATGGAGGTTATAGCAGATTCTGCCTCCTAGAAAACAAAGACAAAACTTGAGTATTGGAGAACAGGCCATTGACAGCAGATTGACAGGCCTGTTGGCTTTATGGTTAGCGACCCTGACGGCCAAGTCATAGGTCGCGGGCTTAAAGATTTGTGTGCATGAACATGTCTGTTTGTTCTGTGTCTGGGTGTACATTTTCTATCTATATACGAGTACATAATATTATGTAAGCAAAATAGGTAACAGGTTCCTTTGACGCCCCATCACCTCAAAACTACTGAACATATTTTGCTATCATTCGACGCGGAATTTTTTGTAAATGCTATATATGATATCGATAACGCGGGAAACCGCAGGGGCCAGCTAGTATCTTTATATTAATAAGTATGTATTTAGAAATTATAAAGTATTATATCTAGTGTAATAGTTATCTGGTTTCCATAGTACAAGCTCTGCTTAGTTTGGGTTCAGATGGCCGTGTGTAAAGAATGTCACAGGATATTTATTATTGCTTCAAGGACTTTGGCCTTGACAGCTGTCAAAACATCAGGTAGCCAGCCTGGGGCTCGATTCTGTAAGGAAAATGACACTTACTCGAGGATGTTTCGTCGCGGCCGTGCCCTGTCTCTTTCGCTAACTACGCTAATACTAATCACGTGAGAGGTAAGCTCTCCGAGGCCTCCGTGAAGCGAGCCGAAAAAGTTTATATTAACTGAATAGGGGGGCTGATGTTAAAATGTATGAAAGTATGATGAAAAATCAACACCAGTCTGTAGTCCTTACATACTCGTATTCCGAAGCAGTACATTGATTACCTGAACATCGTGGGATGCCCTACACATGGCATTTAAATCAATAATAGGTACTACCACCATACCCATTTCCGCCGTGAAGCAGTAGTGCACTTGTAGCGACATCAATTAATACGCGAATATCCTACGTCTCGAAATTTTCTCACGATATCATTTATACAAAATCCAATATAAAAATAATTGTAATATAATATATATAATAACATATAAAAATACCTTAATAGGCAAACTAGCTAATTCTATATGAGTACCTTGTACTACTACTGTGTTTCGGTTAGAAAGGTAAATTATAAAAGTAAAAAAATTACTAACTACTTAATTAGTTTCAAAACGATAAAATTAGGTTTACAGTAGCTTAGAAGCAAAAAAAAAAAAACTTGTTTAGTTTTTAATTTATTTTATGATTTTTATAATAGTTACTTTGTTTTTGTCTGTGAGTGGATGTGGTCTAAGCTAGCTCTTTTTATTTGAAATTTTGTATCTTTTTTTATTTTTAAATGTATCATCTGTTGACTAACCCTTGGTGAAACAAATGGCCGGTTAAAACAAAAACATTGTAAAAGTAATAAATAAATTAATAAACATTCATTCATCGGATATTCTTCACCCGGCATGTGATCCCAGTTTGGAAACCAGATAACTGACATACTACATTTAAGCAAAATAGGGTCCCCTTGACGCACCATCACATCAAAACTAGTGAACATATCGAGATAGGACTGCTACCATTCGACGTGGACGTTCCTAGATGGTTGTAAGTTAAATATGATATCGATAAACGCGGGTGAAACCGCTGGGGACAGCTAATATTGCATATAGGTAGTTACTAACATATGCAGTGTATGCTTCAATAAAGCATAAATGCCGAAATGGATTAACATGAAATTTGGCGCACGCGTGGAATATACTCTGAATAACACATGTCAATACCTAGAAGAGAATAGAATAGAAATATTGTTTATTCATGTAGGCCTTCACAGGCTGTTATAAATCGTCTTTACGTGGTTCCTTAAAAATATTACAGAGGTATTAAAATTTTATAAATCTATACATATAAAAATTAATCCCTATTTCCCTTGGTCACGGCATCACGCGTGGACGGCTGGACCGATTTCGCTATTTCTTTATTTGCTGTGTTATTGTCAGGAGAAGGTTCTAATGAAAGAAAAAATAAAGAAAGTTGCGTGAAAAATTAGAAAATTTAAGAAAACTTAACTTTTATTATAAAGGTAAGTTTTATTATTGTCAGTCGTTTGACAGCTGGAGCGATTGACAGAATGCGCGCTGCAAATATCGTTTAAAATAGAGGCATGGGTCGGAATTATATTGATAAAAAATTTCTAATTGCACATTTCACAGTCGATTCAAACGGAAGATTCTAATTCAATATTCATAGTTAAGACAGGATCACGTCTGTCATGTCAGCTAGTTCACAAAAAAAAACTTAAATGGGTAGCTTGTCAGGCGAGCAATTCATTGACAAAGATTATTATCTTCTAACTAATCAGATATACTATAAAATCCCTGTTTCCCTAAATTGGCAACACAGCTAACTCTATATGAGTAAATTTTCAGGAGAAAATACCTCGTATTACTGTGTTTCAGTAAGAAAGGTAAATTATAAAAGATAAATACCAAAAAAATTTTCAATTCGCGACAGTGAGTCTCAAAACGAATATTTGTTACAAAAATTGTCTTCAAATTTGATTTACCGTCGCTTTGAAGCAAAAAAAAGCATTGACAGGCCAATTGGCTTGGTGGTTAGCGACCCTGACTGCAAAGTTGAAGGTCGCGGGGACCCACCCGGGACAAACATTTGTGTGCATGAACATGTCTGTTTGTTCTGTGTCTGGATGTAAATATCTATACGAGTATATGTATGTATTTAGAAAAATAAAAAGTAGTATATGTAGTATATCAGTTATCTAGTTTCCATAGTACAAGCTCTGCTTAGTTTGGGATCAGATGGCCGTGTGTAAAAGAATGTCCCGGGATATTTATTTATTTGTTTAGTTTTTTTTATTTATTTATTGGTTTTACTTTAAAAAATATCTTATTTATTTTATATTTATTTAATAATCTAACATTTGTCTAAATGTAGTAAATGCTGTACACATCTATAGTTGGTGTACATATAAGCATTATGTTACATTAATCTATCTTCTATATACAGGTTGTTACAAAACTACCCGTAAAGCCGAAAGGAGGTTAAATGGGGCCTTATAACGAGTCCATTCACAATATTTAAGAACCGTAGTAACGCTGTATAACATACCCCAAAAAAATAAAAATAAAGATTTTTATGAATGAAAAATAGTAAAACTATTAATGTAGACAATTAATTAGGTAAAATAGGTGCCTTTCTGTAAAATAATCTGGTTCCCTGACATGACAGTTTACTAGAGTTGTTGGCTTTGATAATTAATTAAAAATATTTTTACGGGGTATTTTGTAACATGTTGTATATACATATAAAAGGAGAAGCTGCCTGACTGACTGACATATTAACGCAGGGCCTAAACTATAAGGGTTAAAAACTTGAAAAGTTGCACAGGGATTCCTTTTATAACATAGGGGAGCACTAAGTAAGGATTTTTGAAAATTCACCCCTAAGGGGGGGTAAAACGGGGGTGCAAAATTTATATCAAACAATGTGTTTTCTTGTTTGATCAATTTCAAACTAGTTTACAGACAACTAGTTTAATATGTATACTGTTAATGTGTCAAAACTCGCAAAATTGCAGTGTTGTGATATCATATTTTTCAAAATATGCATCACTGCTTACCATCAGGTGGGATCGCAGTCAAGCACTAGTTAAAAATATTAAAAAAAAAAACAAAGTACTTACTGTCTTTTTCAAAAACGACACGAATCCATATCCTTTGGATTTGAGGGTCTGTGGGTCCCGTACCACTCGACAGTCACTGAAACAAAAAAAAAGAAAACACATTAAATACTTCCAAAAAGCAATGTGGTAGCATTACGTACTACCACCACAACACTTATCTTCAGTCCCCTTTGATATTTAAATATATCATACAAAAATGTACCTTATTATTATAAAAATAAGATTTCATATCCATTGATCCAATGGTTCATTGTATGATCATGAAAATCAACCTTATCTCAACTCTACAAGGTTCATTTTCCTTTAACATTCTTAAATCTGAAAAGGGACTTCGTATTTTTAATAGACTATACGGTGTAAGCGACTAAAGAGTATACCGATGACCGCGTGCACTTTACACCGTGCGCCTCGTGGACAAAGCATTCTTAAAAAGTGTTGACATGTGTGTGAAGTGTAATGTAAATATTTTTGTTCAAATAGGCCTTTACAAGCACTTATGAATAGTCTGACTCTAACCGGTTCGGAAGGTTGTTTTTTTTAGAGCCGGCAATAAATTTTGCAAAACGAACTTGGCTACAATTTATTTTGTCTCACTTACAATATTTTTGAAGTATATACATATACTAGCGACCCGCCCCGGCTTCGCTCAGGTGCAATGTAGATACTAATGCATATAAACCTTCCTCTTCAATCACTTTACCTATTAAAAAAAACCGCATCAAAATCCGTTGCGTAGTTTTAAAGATTTAAGCATACATAGGGATATAGGGACAGAGAAAGCGACTTTGTTTTATACTATGTAGTGATGAAGTAAAAAAGACTGGCTGTTTCGCAAAGACACGATAGAAGTGAAACTTTTGTATCACAGGGAAACATTATAATTATTCATCAACCACTTTTGAATAGCATACATTGTGTTTATCATTCATTTATTTTTCGTTACACAAAAAGGTTGCGGATCATAATTTCAATGTCGAAAAAGAAGCTTCACTAAAAAAAAATCGTGTGCTTTTTTTAGAAAGAGAAAGAATGAAACTTCTTGTGGCGATATCTATGAACACGCCTACAAATCCTTCACCGCCCGCACCACAGTGATGCCGACATCTATGAACGAGTAGAAACACGCGAGAATCCTACATCGCGATATCGAGATTCTATCAGGATTTGATATACATAGATGGAATATTTTTTATTCAGTGCGCAGACTTTGACAAATTAAACTTATATGAGTTTTATTAAACACAAAATTTATATTTTGATAAGTTTTAGTACAAAAAGTAAAGTTGTCGTTAACGAAAGATATAGACATTAAAATTGATATTATGGCTACTGTACGACTGTCTGTCGGGCGCCCCCCCCGGCCGTGGCCTTGGCAACAGCTGGCTCTACCGCCGCGTGCGGCGCACGGTGCGCGCGCCCTTTGATATTATTATGAATAGATAGTGTCCACTGTTTGTTGATTTTAAAGTCGAAAAAAGTACAAAAAAAAAATTAAACAAATAATGGAAATGTGTTCTGTTACTGATACTGAACCACCGATTTTTTTTTGCGCGCTGCTTAAAAAATATTCCTGTATATACAAGCATCCAACATCAACAGTTAGACCGCGGTCCCCAGGCATGATCACCTGGCGGCGGAAGATCTTCCCTTTCAAATGGAGGAGTCTCATACCTCGCTCCCCCAAACTCCTTACTAGAGCAAGAGATCCAACTTAATTTCTTCCACAACTTTACCTGACATTTCAATTTTTTTTAAATAAAAAAGCAGCTGAAACCTAATGCGAAAACTAGTGCAAAAGAACTATAAAATACTGGCCTTCTTTCATCAAGGCTTAAGCCATAATATTTCACAATCTTAATAAGTATATTATTAAAATCTATGATAAAATATGGCGGCATAAACTTAAATCCAGGTTATAGGGTAATATTTGTTTTATTAAATTATCCCTTGACACGTGATTTTAGGTTATAATTACTACCCAATTACAAATTTGAATTTGACCACAATATCATGTGGTTAGTGATGTGGTAAGCGATGTGGTGAAGAAGAAGGGAAGATAGCCTGGAAGGGAACTGGTTGTGCAGCTGTTTAAAACACCGGTAGGTAATGTGAGGGTAGTAGCTAGGTAGACGGGTACTAAGAAGTACCCTACCATCAGGCTAGAAACCTTAACCTTTTACAATTTTGGACCCGAACTTTATTACTTATTCAGTCTCTAAAAGTCTTCATATAGTCCTTTTTTAGAGATAAAAGTATTAAAGGAAAATGATCTGTATTGCTTTGGAAATAAGGTGCATCTATTGATGTAATAGTTAATTGTATGATAATGCAAAAATAACCTTAAGTCGCAAAAATAAGGTAACTTTTTCTTTAACATCATTTGTGGTCCAAACTGGCCTATAAAATGTTTAAGTCTGAAATGGAAATGGATGATCTAAGATGTCAGCCACAGTATAAAATGTTATATAACAGATGTTTGGCAGTAAATCAAGTGCATCAAGTCCTGCTTTTGGCTCTTCGACCAATTCTCAAGAGCATGACATGTTGGTAAAGTTGTGGTCCGAAACATAGCGGAAAACAAAAAAAAATATTTTTTTTGCGTGTCGATCGTTTTGGCTACATTTGTTTAGACCAGAATTCTGCCAGACGTACTGTGTCGTCTGTAGCATTATACAGGTTTTCTGGCGTGCAAGATGAAGGGCACGCAGGGCACGACAATAGATGTGCCATTGTCTGAGGGGAGGCGGCGCAAGTGCATATTAAATTTATAGAACTTCTGGACTTTCGAATTGGTTCAACCCGGTTTGAACTGGATTGAACTGGACAATACCAGAAAAAATACTAGTTCGACCCAGTTAAAACCAGTTTGACCTAATTTATTCGATAAATTCAACTAGGTTTACAAAACAAAGTTACAGAAAGGTAAAATATTTATAAAGTTTTAGTAAAATACTAGTAAAAAACTATTTTTAACAACTAAACAACTAAACTAAGAAGTTACTACTAGTTTTGGTCGGATTAAACAGCCTTTCGTGCTTAGGTTAAACTAGTATGGCCAAGAAATTACTGTTGTTATTTCTGAATTGATAATAATACACTTGTTTTAAATAAAAAATTGATCAGTCAATGGTATGTGGACATCGCCTATGGACATTTGCAACACCAGGGGATATTGCCAATGCGTTGTCGACCCTAAGACTTGAAGTTAAGTCTCACGTGCCTGTAATTTCACCGGCCTTACCTTTCTAACACCGTATACAAGGGCACTGCTATTTGTTCGAAGGAGATACTTATCCTCGTTATTATAAATGCGAAAGTTTCTGAGTATGTATGTTTGTTACTCTTTCACGCAAAAATTATCAAACAGATTTAGATCAAACTTGGCACATAGATAGAGCATATCCTGGAATAACATATAGGCAACTTTTAATCGCGGGAAAATGTTACATCTCTAGGAAACGCGGGTGAATCCGCGGGTTATAGCTAGTTTATTATAAATACAAGAATTGCTCGTCTAATACTATTAGATGTTAGTTCAGAACTTAGATTTATAATTAACTGATATAAATACAATTACAGCGAAATGTTTCTAGAATTTATTATAATAACATTATGCTCGTTTGAAAAAACGTTACCTACCCGCAGGGGAAAATTAATGAATAACATTTCCACTCTGCAAACTACAAATTAAAACCAATTAAAATGAATTGAAGTCCAATATATTTCTGCAACAGATTTAAATCATAAATTTTTGTATGTATATTAAAATCGGATGTCCAATTAATATTTTATTAACATTTCAATTAATAACTTGTTCCGATCCGCGCGGTCTGTTGCATCCTCTGTGGTGATATTGTCTCTCATGTCTGTCGTACGTCGAGCCAGCGCTTCTACGTATCGTTGTGTGTGCGTGTGTGCGGGTCAGATCTCTGGCTCAATGTACACTGCGCGGTCTGTTGCATCCTCTGTGGTGATATTGTCTCTCATGTCTGTCGTACGTCGAGCCAGCGCTTCTACGTATCGTTGTGTGTGCGTGTGTGCGGGTCAGATCTCTGGCTCAATGTACACTGCGCGGTCTGTTGCATCCTCTGTGGTGACTGTCTCTCGTGTCTGTCGTACGTCGAGCCAGCGCTTCCACGTGTCGTTGTGTGTGCGGGTCCGCTCTCCGGCTCAAGATACAGTGCGCGGTCTGTTGCATCCTCTGTGGTGATATTGTCTCTCATGTCTGTCGTACGTCGAGACAGCGCTTCTACGTATCGTTGTGTGTGCGTGTGTGCAGGTCCGATCTCTGGCTCAATGTACACTGCGCGGTCTGTTGCATCCTCTGTGGTGACATTGTCTCTCATGTCTGTCGTACGTCGAGCCAGCTCTTCTACGTATCGTTGAGTGTGCGTGTGTGCGAGTCCGCTTTCCCAATGCAAACTGCGTGGTCTGATGCATCCTCTGTGGTGACATTGTCTCTCATGTCTGTCGTACGTCAAGCCAGCTCTTCTACGTATCGTTGAGTGTGCGTGTGTGTGAGTCCGCTTTCTCAATGCAAACTGCGTGGTCTGATGCATCCTCTGTGGTGACATTGTCTCTCATGTCTGTCGTACGTCGAGCCAGCTCTTCTACTAATCGTTGAGTGTGCGTGTGTGCTTGTGTGCGAGTCCGCTTTCTCAATGCAAACTGCGTGGTCTGATGCATCCTCTGTGGTAAAATTGTCTCTAATGTCTATTCGACTAGAACACATTTTCGCAAATAATAAAGACCTCGCTCTATTGAAATACGGAGTCGAATACTTTGCCAAATCATCGCTGTCATTATTGAAACCGAGACGTCACGTCCGTGACGCATTTCCGGTGGAATTCAAAGGTATCTTTTATGGCATTTCTTTCAGGTTTTTAATTTAAGGGTCAGTGAACTATTCATTGATTTAATGTCGTGAGTTGAAATGGAGGTTTGCCTTCTAATGGTATTTTGAAGTGTCTACTTTATTTAATAGGAGTTGTCGCCGACATTTATCACTAATGTGATTTCATGATCATTCTACAAATGATACCTTCATTCGAAATGATAATATTCAACTGTTTCATATTATCTAATCTTTTTTTCATTTTACAGCCTTTTTATATGACGATAGCATTAAGTTACTAATTAAATCATATTCTAAATCAGCCAATTCCATAATTTGGCCAACATTCCTTCATAACCATTTGATTATTGATTATTGATTGAGTTTTGTGGTCAATTCCCAGTTCTTCAGCTACGTGCATATGATATGCCGATCTTGCTCCACTTTTTCAAAAATGGCATCCATTTTATCCGTAATGGGGCGACCAGAGCGACGTGCATCTTTGCCATCAAAATTACCGGATTGAAAACGCTTAAACCAAATTTGTGCTACTCTCACAGACACTGAACTAGGTCCATAAATATCGCAAATTTTTTTCGCGGCTTGCGTTGCATTTTTACCTTTTTGTAGTAAAATTTTAAAATGTATCGAGTTTCTTCATTAGATTCATTTATCTTGACGGTACGAAAAACAAATGCAACACATTTTCACACATTTTCCTAATTTGAATTTGGAATGATGTTCTTTAAAATTTAAACTTTCAATGATACCAAAACCAGCCAGACAAATAGTATAGCCAAAGAGATTTTATTACAAGTTCATGCATACTATAATGCGAAAAGACTTTTTCCCCAACCTAATATATTATATACATAATTAGGATCTCGGAAACGGCTCCTACGATTTACATGAAATTTAGTATGCAGGGGCTTTCGGGGGCGATAAATCGATCTAGCTAGGATTCAATTTTAGAAAACGTCGTTTTATCCGTGTTTTTAGGCAATGAAAACTGCTACAATACCATTAGAATACGAAGGTAAAAGCACATACACTTAAAGGTATGCCTTTTATGATCGCATCTAATTCGTATCTAGGTATATATGACTATGACAGTGTTTTAAAAAAGAGAATACGGCAGTAGTCACATTAGTAAAGAAAACCCGAACGAAGCTTGGCCATGCAGGTACTAGTAATAGAACAGGCCAGTTGGCTTGGTGGTTAGCGACAATGACTGCCAAACCGAAGGTCGTGGGTTCCATTCCCACCCAGGACAAACATTTGTGTGCATGAACATGTCTGTTTGTTCTGTGTCTGGGTGTAAATATCTATATAAGTATGTATTAAGAATAAAAATAGTATATGTAGTATATCAGTTATCTGGTTTCCATGGTACAAGCTCTGCTTAGTTTGGGATCAGATGGCCGTGTGTAAGAGAATGTCCCAGGATATTTAGTTGCAATTATATGTACCCAATAATGCAATAAAGAATTTATTATTTATTATTACCATAGTCTACTGGCTTACAGAATAGCAATGTGTGAATACAAGATTGCTCTGTCGCAATGTCAGTTACAAAAGCTATATATTACCATTATTAAGGTTTTATCCGCTGTCACTGGAACCGTATGCTACTGGCGCATCGCCAAGTGAAAAGTTCAACATTTTCTACAAAACACTGCATTCTTTTTAATACTTGAGAGATTGATGACTTTGCAGGTTTTTTTAAGTAGATTAGTTTTAATAACTAACCTATTTACTTGTTTTTACTATAAATATCCAAAGGGATTTATTTTACAGTATCTAATGTTCTAAGACAACGAATTGATGAACATTGCTCAAATTGTAAATTGATTTATACTGGGAATTTGATTTCCTATTGAGTTTCCTTGTTTAGGACTTGACAGAGAAAGAGATCCAGCGGGACTAGTTAGCATATATTATTTTTTTGTAGATTCTTATAATACAGAGAATGTATAGACAAGTAATAGAGGTCATACTTACTTCCACTATAAAGCAGTAGTGCATATGTATTACTGTGTATCGATTAGAAAGGTAATGGGGCCAATGAAATTACAGGCACACGACATCAACTTCATGTCGCAGGGTCGACGCATTGGTGACGCCTCTGGTATTGCAAATGTCCATTGGGGATTCTACTTGCTATGGGGTAGACTGTTTTCCTATTTATAGCTTTATTTTGCATCAATAATAAAATATATTTGGCTAATTAATATGATAATTTTGATTTGTTTCAGGGTTTTAGCTTCATAGTGTGGTGGATCGCTTACTTCCCTACAATATGGCGAGGAGGGCGATGGCTGCCACATGCGTCATACTTGTGAGTTGTGAACAGGTGCTGCTTGTGGGGGCGTGTCAGCTGTAGTATTTTTTTAATGAGATAGTCATAATATTATTGTTGGATAATTCTTCGCTTTTGCGATAACACACAGGTATTGTCAGTGAGACTAAATAAATTATAGTCAATAAATCTAAGTTCGTTTTTAAAAAGAGTAGGTAATTGCTGAGTTTATTGCCGGCTCTTCTCAGTGAAAAATAACCTTCTCAAAAAATTCAAAATTCAAAACCATTTATTCAGTTTAGGCCCTCGGAAGGCACTTATGAAGGTCAAATTTAAAGTTACTGAAGCTACTACTGGTTCGGAAGTCAGCCTTTAACTGAAAAGAACCGGCAAGAAACTCAGCAAGGCTTAACCAGCATTAGAGTCAGACTATTCATAAATGCTTGTAAAAGCCTATTTGAATTAAATATATTTTCTTATTCATTAATATGGATTCCTATGAATGGTCATAGGAACCACCGTTGCATTCCTCATTATCATCATAGAGTAAGGATGTGAAGGCTGTGTGCTAGTTCAAAGATTAACAATGAAAAACGTGTTACAAGTAGTGACTTAATTAAAAACAGCATTGACTCTCTCAGACACATTTACCTGCATAATAATACCAATATTTTAGTAATGACTTTATGACCGATGTGCGCAGAAATGTAGTACTCAGTGTTTGTCAAAGATGTGTATTATCGTGTTAGTGCAACCAACAATCGAAAGAAAGCGCTGTTTTTAATTAAAAACATCTTGAAAAGGTGGATAGTGACACCAAACACTAAGACTGAATGAGAATTTTAATTTACATTACTAACGTGAAATAACGTGGCTAATTACAGTCAGAATACTTACGATATCTCTCCAAAAGGTGCGAACGCATCTCGTAAACTTTGAGTTTCGATTTCGGGACTGAGATCTCCGACGAAAATGTGATAGTGCTCTGAAACAAACAGAAAATAATATTAGTTATTAATTAACCACCTCTTAACAATAAGTACTACGAAAATATATTTTTTTTCTTAGCAGAGATTAAAAATGACTGACTTCAAATACAACGTAGAGATACGCGGAAGCGCTGGCTCGTCGCACGACAGACATGAGAGACAATGTCACCACAGAGGATGCAACAGACCGCGCAGTGTACATTGAGCCGGAGAGCGAACCCGCACACACGCACACACAACGATACGTAGAAGCACTGGTTCGAAGTGCGACAGACATGAGAGACAATATCACCAAAGATGCAACAGACCGCGCAGTGTACATTGAGCCGGAGAGCGGACCCGCACACACGCACTCACAACGATACGTAGTAGCGCTGGCTCACATACGACAGACATGAGAGACAATATCACCAAAGACGCAACAGACCACGCAGTGTACATATCGCGGAGAGCAGACCTAACCAAGGAGGTTCTGCCTAGTTTCCGCCACGATGCACTTATATTACAGTGTTGGTTAAAAAATAAATTACTGGTCTTGTTTATAAACAGTGTTAGTTTTAGCGTACTTATTTAATATTAAGTCTAAAAAATAATTTGTAGCCATATAATGCATGCAGTGGCAACCTGTAATTATGGGAGCACTCAAGTTAAATTTTTGTTTTGTGTAATTATTATTTGCATGTATCAGCGTATGTTTTGTTGGTTGTCCAAATAAAAAAACAATTGAAAAAAAAAATTATCTTCAATATACTATACTTTAGTAAGTAGTAGGTACTATTTAGAGTAGTATAGGTCGTGGTGCAAAGTTGGTCCGGGGAAGTACTACCACCTTACCCATTTCTGCCGTGAAGCACTAGTGCACTCGTATTACTGTGTTTCGGTTAGAAAGGTAAGGGGGCCGGTGAAATTACAGGCACATGAGACTTAATAACTTCACGTCTCAGGGCCGACATCGCATTGGCGATGCCCCTAATATTGCAAATGTCCATAGGCGTCTGTGACCACTTACCATCAGGTGGACCATCCACTTGTTTGTCGGCTCTTATCGTATAAAAAATAAAGACAGTGAGTTTTGTAAGTCTATATGGTATGCCTACTGTACCTTATAGAAAAATTATGTCACCATTTGATTGGTGTATTCCGGGTTATATTTTAATCCCGTGATACGATTCCCTCGGGAATGCGAGAGAAACCACGGCTCAGAACGCTAGTCTATACTTAATATTATAAAGTGCAAAGATTTTTATCTAAGTATTTTGTTACTCTTTCACGCAAAAACTACTCAACCGATATGGATTAAACTTGGCACATAGATAGAGCATATCCTGGAATAATATATAGGCTACTTTTTATCCCGGGAAAATGTGACATCCCTCGGGAACGCGGGTAAAACCGCGGGGGACAGCTATTTAAATGTAAAGAGGCAAAGTTTGTTAGTTTGGATGTAAGAGGTAATCTTCGAAACTACTTCACTGACAGAAAGCAACTCTATACCCAAGCGATATAGACTCTTTTACAACATACATGCATTCATACAGACATCCTTACAAACTTTTGCTTTTCTAATAATAGTAGGTTCAAAATCTAGTCTTTCTGATCGACTACATAAATACTTGGAAGTAACTAATCTATATTACATCTTATATATAAAATTATCGTGTCGCGGTGTTTGACACCAAACTCCTCCGAAACGGCTGGATCGATTTGTATGAAATTTTATGTGCATATCGGGTAGGTCTGAGAATCAGCTAACATCTATTTTTCATACCCAATATTCTTTTTCATATTTTTTTATTTTTATTTTACCCTCTACAATCAAACTTTGTTTTTTAATCGCGACTTTATATTATTCTGTTCCATCCACAGATCCCAATAGGGTTGCTAGATGGCAATCGAATATGATAATTGTAGTACAATAATGAAATCTTATTTTGAAAAGAGTAATTGCTGAGTTTATTGCCGGCTCTTCTCAGTAGAACAACCTTCCGAACCGGTGTTAGAGTCTGACCATTCATAAGTGCCTGTGGAGGCCTATTTGAATAAATATTTCATTTCATTTCATTTCATTTAATTTCAACACATGTATAGTTTATAATAATGTAAATATGGCAAAACAACGTTCGCCAGGTCAGCTAGTATCTATATAAGTAAAACAGGTTTCCATTGACGCACCATCACCTCAAAACTACTGAACATATTATTATCATGATGGGACTGGTACAATTCGACGCGGATTTTTCCTAGATAGCCTATATATGATATAGATAAACGCGGGTGAAACCGCGGTGACGTCTAGTATTTATATATAACAGACTTATTCATCATAAAAAGCTCAAATTTACGTCTTAAAATCAAATCAATGGAAACCACTTCATTTCAATAGATTTCAATGAATCATTTCGTTTGAATTGGTACAAAATACTTTTAGAATATACAATTTGAAAAGAGTTAGGTATTAATAAAAAAAAAAATACAATTTTTCATTCAATTTAAATAAATAGGTAATTTGTTAATAGTATGTAATTCATCTGGTGATACTAGACACCCCCCCGGCTTCGCTTGATTCAGAAAATATAGATGTTTATATATACAAACTATTCAAATGAAATTTTCTAATTAATAATGGAAATTTCATCAAAAATAATAGTATAGTTTAAGAGAACATTGCACACAAACATACTGATTGAAACAGGGTCTTTATTCTATGAAATTACAATTTCACGTCTCAGGGTCGACATCGCATTGACGATGCTGACGTTGCAAATATCTATAGGTGACCACTTACCATCAGGTAGACCGTCTGCATGTTTGTCGGCCCATCTATCTACTATATGTATATTCATAAGGAAAATAGGGTGCCATTGACACACCATCACCTCAAAACTACTGAACATATCGGGATGGGACTGCTACCATTCGACGCGGAATTTTTCCTAGATTATAGGCTATATAGATGATATCGATAAACGCGAGCGAAACCGGGGGGGACAGCTAGTAAGTTATCAAAAACTCACATCTCGCTCCATATTTATTACACGCTTTTAGATTCACCTGTATGTTTGTATCCGAATCCTTTGGGTGCGATTTCAACCCTTTATAATGGTGAATTATAAAATTGTGGTTGTGACCACAGATCACATGGGTTCTGTCGCCCGGTTCTTTGAACACCCATCTCATTATGCTTGCCCTAGCTAGCTCCCGGGAACATTATGCAAATCCTGTTATGCATTATTTATCATTACAACGAGCCATCAGGTGACGACCCAGTTGCATGAATTAAATCTGCACATTCGTGGTGTATACGATATAAATTTAACACCGCGATGAAGTATATTCAAGCTTTTGTTAACTAATGAGAATATAATGGAATATTAAAAGGACAGCTCGGTTGGTGGTGACTCTGACTGCCATAGGTCGTGGGAGTATGGTAGGAATAAAATGTATAGTTAATACCAGTTATCTGGGTTCCATAGCTCTGCTTAGTTTGGGATCAGATGGCCGTGTGTAAAAGAATGTCCCATATTTATTATTATTATTTATTATAACACACCAACACACTGCCATACGTTTGACACACACACAGTTTACAAACAAATAGCTTACGCTCATACAGCCAATGTCAAACAGAAAAGTCAAAAACGTTCTATGCAATAATCAAAGAGGTTTTATACTCTGACAAAACGTCAATAAAGTTCAACCTAATTAATATAGGCGCCCACTACTGGTTATTATATTAAATGAATTGAAATAAAATAAAACATAGATAAGATGGTAAAGATTTCAGTGAATTTCTCAGTTTTCTTCAGTTTAATTTAATTTTGGTGTCAGTCTAATTTTATTTAAAAATAAACTGCTTTATGTAAGCTATTTGTAAAGCATTGTGTTTTTTCTTTTTATCGAATTTTTAAAACAAAAAAAAATTCCTTGAGTTTATAGGGTTTTGAAATATTATTTAAGATATTTTTTTGGTTCTGTTGTTTGACTTTCTTTAATGTATGCGGGCGTCACCACTAATTGGGACACCATTTATGATTTATTATATATTAATGTCAGGAAGTCATTTTTTTAGGTTATGTTTAAGTCAATTATCGATAAAGTTAATCATTGAAATCACGGATAAAACGTCATTTTCTGAAAATGAAACCTCGATCGATTTATCGCCCCCGAAAACCCCTGCATACTAAATTTCATGAAAATCGTTGGAGCCGTTTCCCGAGATCCTAATTGTATAATAAATCCTAATTAAAGAATTGCTCGTTTAAAGTATTAGATTTGTAAATTCTTATTTCCGCATTCCTTCAAATGACCGAACAAAATTGTATTGTTCGAATTTGTGACGATTCGGTAATTTTTATGATAAACTTTTTATTTTTACAAATACTTTTCGGGACCAAACTCCAGACAATACGATGGAAAAACAGAAACAATATTTGAATGTTATTTCCCTTGACAGTGTGAATAAATTGACCAATTTATAGTTTTTATTTGCACAAAGACAATCTGTTCGGAATTTAATGCATCAGGTGACATTACAGGCACATGAGACTTAACAACTTCACGTCTCAGGGTCGACAACGCATTGGCGATGCCACTAGTGTTGCAAATGTCCATAGGCGGCGGTGACCACTTACCATCAGGTGGACCGTCCGCTTGTTTGTCGGCCCATGTGGTATATATTTTTTTTATTATAAATGTAAAAATTTGGCTGGATGTTTGTTACACAATCACGCAAGAACAACTGCACGGATTTGTATGAAATTTGGCAAAAAGATAGATTATAGCCTATAATAGTACATATAGCTATCTTAGGAAAATTTTACATCCTTCGGTAATGCGGTTGGAACGGTTGGGGACATCATTTTATTATAAATAGAAGTGGTAGAGCTCTTGGTGCTGAGTTCGTATAAGCACAACCAATGTACCCAAATTGTATGTTGACTGATAAGTCAAAGTTAGTAGTAGAGTTCTTAATGCAGAGTTTTTCGAAGCAGTATTACTGTATTACTGTGTTTCGGTTAGAACGGTAAGGTGACATTACAGGCACGTGAGACTTAACTTCACGTCTCAGCGACAACGCATTGGCGTGTGCCTAGTGTTGCAAATGTCCATAGACGGCGGTGACCACTTACAATCAGTTGGACCGTCTGCTTGTTTGTCGCCCCAAGTGGTATAAAAAATAAATAAAAAAAATCCTATTGGCGATGCCTCTGGTGATGTAAATCTCCATAGGCGGTGATCACTTACCATCACCTCATTATCAATATATATCAATTAATATTAAAAAAGAAGTATGTATTACCCTGGAAGAACCATTTTTCTTTTTTTTTCCTAATATAAATATCCCGGGACATTCTTTACACACGGCCACCTGATCCCAAACTAAGCAGAGCTTGTACTATGGAAATCAGACAACTGATATACTACATATACTACTTCCTTTTTTCTAAATACATACTTATATAGATATTTACATCGTCTTATTGTATCTAGCTGTCGCCCGTGGTTCCACATCCCCGTGGAATGTTACATTTTCCCCGAAAAAAAATATATGTGTGATAAGCCAGCTTATATACTATCTATGTGCCACGCTTAATAAATATCCGTTTGGTAGTTTTTGCGTGACAGTAACAAACACCCATACATACTCAGAAACTTTCGAATTTATTAACCAACTTCAAAAAACTAGGTTCTCAATTCCTCTGTATTTTTTTTTGTGTTTGTTACTTCAGACCTTATGACTGGGTGAACCGATTTTGATGATTCTTTTTTTATAATTATTAGTAGAATCAAACATTACTCTGCACTAAGAGCTCTACACCAGGGATGTCCACTGCCGAACGTAAGCCACCCCCTTGCACCTCGAACGGTCCTGTGCCGTCCGGCTTCCAGCGACTCTGACCAGGTCGTCGGTCCACCTGGAGGGAGGTCGTTCCACTAAACGTTTTTCTGTACGTGGTCGCCACTCGAGAACCTTTCTTCTAGGTTATCCGTTCTTTGAATATGTCCTCTTTAGAAAATAGACGAGAAATCATTATAAAAATCTAAATAATCTGTTAAAATGTTTACTTTAGGATTTCATAATAAAATACTCAACATTAAAATCGCTTTCTTAACTTATTTCGCTGACTAATGTGACAGACAACGTTCCATTATTGTTTTTTTGGGATTAGTTTTAAGAAAAGTCGTCTTACTTTTGGACTTAAGTACTTATTTTTTGAGCCTTTGCCATGAAATTTGTCGCCTTCGTAGTTGAGTGGTATGAAACTGTTAGAAACCTGGAGGTCGTGCGTTGGGTGTGGTAATAGTCATGTTTCTTTGTTAAGAATATATGTGGGATTAGTAACGTGCGAGAGAGACGGCGCCGTTTCGGCTCGCGTTTGTGAGCCGGAGCTACGAACCGGTTCACAGATCACCTCAAGTATTGCAGACCGATCACAGAGTCTCTATGCCGCTGCTGCGCCGCAGTCCGACAACGACACAATATGATATAATAGATCACAGATTGTATACAGACTGTAAAATAATAAGTGAGCCGTGAGCTGTTTAGTTGGCTCTTGAGTGAGCTCAACGGTTCAAGTAGGTGTGATCTGATCTGTTGAACCGAGAGCTGAGTTATACATGCCTGCTGTGAGACAAGTTAGCTTGCTAATTTGTTAGATGACGACCAACCACGAGAACCGGTGACGCACAACAACACATACAGACATGTTTCGCTACCAAGAATTATAGTACCTACCGTGGGATTCCTCAAATTACATTATACTTGTATTTATAGCATATTTTAGAATTTAAAATTGATACATGGCTACATAACAGAACCAAAAAAAGAAATATCATTGCGCACACAAAGCTGAGTTGCCAGTAAGACCCGTGTTCAATTTAAAGATTGCAACTTGAAAAAAAGCGATAAAAAAATTAGCAACAGTCAAAACTTTGTGCGTATTCAACCATAAAATTCTGCGGAACAGCGTTGAACTGGTAAAGTTTCCTTTATTTTCGTAAGGAGACCACTGCCTTATCTTTAATGCAGGATAGGGGCTCAGTGGCTCTCAAACTTATTTAGGTTAAGACTCCTCGCCCCCTCTCCCGCTATCCCCCCTTAAATAGGTACCGGGTATTTGCTACCCGTTGAAGGATTCCAAATGTAATCAATATAATGCAAATGTTGGTATGATTCCTGTGTTTTTGTTGGTACCAATGTTTGCTCCAAATATTATAAATCCGAAAGTTTGTGTGTATTTGTTACTCTTTTACGCAAAAACTATCGAAGGATTTTATTGAAACTTGCTTAACTATGTGCCATGTTTCATCCAAATCATACACGTAAGAAACATCCATACATACAAACTATCGCATTTATTATGTTACTAGCTTTCCCCTGTGGTTTCACTCTCGTTTCAGAGGGATGTTAATTTTTTTAGAATAAAAAGTATTTTGTGTTAATACACAGTCGCATTTGTAGCATCTAGCTCGCCCCCACGGTTCCTCTCGCATTCCCGATTGTTGTAACATTTTCCCGGAATAAAAGTAGCCTGCATATTATTCCAAGGCATGCTCTATATATGTGACAGTTTTCATCTAAATCCGTTTAGTAGTTATTGCGTGAAAGAATAAAAAAACATGCATCCTCTAAAACTTTCGCTTATAATAGGATATGATAATAAAAACAGACATGATGACTTCTGTTATCTGTCGATTACAGAACCAATATTATATAACAATATGTATTACACAAACGAAACACCTTTATAAGAGCCAAGACAAGAGTTATGGATGTACGTACGAAGATAGATCAACTTAAATGGAGATGGACAGGCCACATGTTATGGAGTACTCAGAAAAAGTGGAGTAAAATTGTGACAGACTGGTATCGCAGACATGGAAAAAGGAATCGGGTAGACAAGTTAAGAGATGGGAATATGAGTTGAAGCCTATGGCGGGCCCTTACTGGAGAAGGGTTGCCAGAGATAGAACATAATGGAAAATGTTAGAGGAAGCCTTTGCCAAAAGGCACACCGAGCTTAGAGATATCCTCTAAAAGAGGAAAACAAACACTTCAAAACAGATGGAAGTTCAGGATAGAGGGCTTGATTGATTATACTATAAGTTTTCTAAGTAATCCTAGATTTAGAGTGTAAATGTAAGTAAGTAGGTAAGTAATTAGAAAAAACGTTGCACCTATGGAGGAGCGAGGTATGAGACTCCTCCATTTAAAAGGGAAGATCTTCCGCCTCTAGGTGATCATGCCTGGGGACCGCGGCCCAACTGTTGATGTTGGATGCTTGTATATATATCGAACCCTGAGAGAATCTTGATAGTGCGATGTAGGATTCTTGCGTGTTTCTACTCGGTTATAGATGTCGCCATACACCTAAAAGTAGTATCAAATATCTGGTTTCCATAGTATAAGCTCTGCTTAGTTTGGGATCAGATGGCGTTTAAAGAATATCCCGAGATATTTATTTAAGACTTAATACTTTAGTATCCCTGCCGCAAGGCAATATATTAAGCAACAGTCCCCTAGCTAGTGTTTCAAATTAAAATGAATTTAGAAATTTAAAACGAAATTCACCAACAAATATAACAAAAGTTCGGGCTTAGGATGTGGTGGGAATGTTAATATGGCTGTAGCAAAACTTCAGACTTTCCATCATCAATTATTATATTAATATCTCGAAAAATATACAAATAATAAATATCCCGGGACATTCTTTACACACGGCCATCTGATCCCAAACAAGCAGAGCTTGTACTATGGAAACCAGATAACTGATATACATACAATTTTTTTTTTTTTTTTTTTCTAAATACATCTTAATCTTCTTAATATATATAAATCTCCTGTCACGATGTTTGTCCGCGATGGACTCCTAAACTACTTAACCGATTTTAAATTAAATTGGCACACCGTGAGCAGTCTGGTCCAACTTAAGAGATAGGATAGCTTAGATCTTTAATTATAGTCGCAATTTTATTTTATTGCAAATTATTGGTCTATAATTAATTGACAGTCACAATTATCTGTTAACTCCAAAATATTCTAACAGATGGCGCTGTGTTGAAAGTACCAACGTTTAATTTTTTAGGGAACTTTTTTATGTACTCATTTCGCCAGGACAACGTCTGTTGGGACAGCTAGTACATATATAAATACTTACACCCAGACATTACAAATAGACATGTTCATCTACACAGATGTTTGTCCTGGGAGCCTGCGACCTGCGACTTGGCAGTCAGGGTCTCGTTACATCCCATAACAGTAGACATGGACTCAACCAAAATGCATGAGCTGCGGTTCAGTTCATTATATACTATATATACTACCTACATATATATTATATTTATATATATATTTACATCCAGAGTCAGAACAAACAGATATTATGTTTCTTGTTTGTACTAAGTGAAATCAAACCCACGACCGGTTGCGTGGAAGTCAGTGACTAATCTGGGGTCTGGATGTAAATATCTATATGAATATACGAGTATATTGAAAAAGTAGTATATGTAGTATATCAGTTTTCATAGTACAAGCTATATAGTTTGGGATCAGATGGTCGCGTGTAAAGAAGGTCGCAGGATTTTAGTTTGAATATTTGTTTATCATCATCAGCCTATCTCCGTCCACTGCTGGACATGGCCTCACCTATGGCACGCCACTGAGCTCGATCTTCAGCTCTTTGTTTCCAACCGCTGCCAGCCAGCTTGTGTATATCATCGCTCCATCTAGCTGGAGGGCGCCCTACACTACGTATACCGAGCTGCGATCTCCACTCTAGAACACGTCTACCCCAATATTTGTTCGTTAGGAACTACTAAAGCATTTTCAGCCCTAGAAAACCTAACATCCCGAAAGCGGTTAAAATCACAGGAGATAGTTACAAATATTACTAAATACACAATCTATGTAAATTTAATTCCTAGACATAGATAAAGCAACTTATAAATCAACGCGACGACACTTCGTAATGGAAGTGAGAGCTAAGTTAATCTAAGTTCTGTTTTACCATCTCCAGTAGCACAAGTTTACGAGGTGCAAAATTATTGCCTAGGTGTGGTAAAATATGAGTCTTTATGAAACTAAATTACTTCAATTATATCTATTTAGCTACTCTGACTGCCAAACCGAAGGTCGCGGGTTCGATTCCCATCCAGGACAAACATTTGTGTGCATGAACATGTATGTTTGTTCTGTGTCTGGGTGTAAATATCTATATAAGTATTTAGAAAAAAAAAGTTGTACATGTAGTGTATCAGTTATCTGGTTTCCATAGTACAAGCTTTGCTTATTTTGGGATCAGATGATCGTGTGTGAAGAATGTCCCAGGATATTTATTATTATTATCTGCCGTAGAACCGATAACCGTTGGGGTAGACGTGTTCTAGAGTGGAGACCACGGCTCGGTAAACGTAGTGTAGGACGCCCTCCAGCTAGATGGAGCGATGATATACGCAAGCTGGCAGCGGTTGGAAACAAAGAGCTGAAGATCGAGCTCAGTGGCGTGCCATAGGTGAGGCCTATGTCCAGCAATGGACGGAGATAGGCTGATGATGATATTTAAAAGAGTACTTAGTACTGTACCGGCCTTACCTCTCTATCAAAAACAGTAATACATGTGCACTACTGCTTCACAGCGGAAATGGGTAAGGTGGTACTTCCCTTTTCTTTTTCATTACTAAAGCCAAATTTCTCTAAACTTTAGAAGTAGAGCTCTTAGTGCAAAGTTCGTCAGAAAGTTAACCATTTCCGCCGTGAAGTAGTAGTGCAATTGTATTACTGTATTTCGGTTGGAAAGGTAAGGCCGGTGACATTACAGGCACATGAGACTTAACAACTTCACGTCTCAGGGTCGACAACGCATTGGCGATGCCCCTAGTGCTGCAAATGTCTATAGGCGGCCTTGACCACTTACCATTAGGGTGACCGTCTGCTTGTTTGTCGGTCCCAGTGGCATAAAAAAAAAAAAACTGTTCAGGTTATCTTTCGACATAGGCCTGGGTAATTTATAATTACTTACAAATAATACACTTTTAATTTGACATAGTCACCTCCTATCTATTATGTTACTTCTCCCTCGTTCCAAGAGAGGACCGAGTTTCAAAACCTCAGTATCTTTATTAAGGGTACTAAATAGATATACCCTACTATTTCATGAAAGCCCTCCGTCCTTTGAACGCGCATTTCGCTAAAATTATT
Organism: Habrosyne pyritoides; assembly: GCA_907165245.1. Classification (NCBI taxonomy): domain Eukaryota; kingdom Metazoa; phylum Arthropoda; class Insecta; order Lepidoptera; family Drepanidae; genus Habrosyne; species Habrosyne pyritoides. The sequence goes on from OU015615.1 coordinate 1,243,185, forward strand.
TCAATTACTTCTTTTGTTTTGCCCTCGAAGAATTCTGTTCTATTTCTTATAAAAGTGTTTAAGCTATGAGGAGATAGCGATTCAGTTGTACGGGTAAACTTAGGTGACGGAGTAGGTAGTGGCGTTGGATGCACTGACGAGAAGACTCAAATCCTACTCCTTTGGACTAATGAAATAAGGAAGTTTTTTTTTATACCACTTGGGCCGACAAACAAGCTGACGGTCCTCCTGATGGTAAGTGGCCATCGCCGCCTATGGACATTTGCAACACAAGGGGCATCCCCAATGCGTTGTCAACCCTGAGACGTGAATTTGTTAAGTCTCATGTGCCTGTAATTTCACCGGCCCCCTTACCTTTCTAACCGAAACACAGTAATACAAGTGCACTACTGCTTCACGGCGGAAATGGGTAAAGTGGTAGTACTTCCCCGGATGAACTCGGCACTAAGAGCTCTACTACTCGAAAAAATGTGTCGATGTGTCGTAAAGACACGATAGAAGTGAAACTTTTGTATTACAGGGAAACATTCCAATTATTCATCAATCGCTTTTGAATAGCATACATTGCGATTCAGAATTTGTAAGGCAGACGATGTACGAACAAAGCGTGGTCAAACACAATACTGGATATAGTAAAAATAAAACTAAATTGCCAGAGTAAATGACACTAGTTCGATGATATTTCGTCACGTCTATACTCTGTTTCTTTTGCTAACTACGCAAACACGTGAGAGGTAATACTCCGAGACCTCATCGTAACCGCTCGTATTATTTGTAGTAGCTAAGTATAGGGGCTGTGGTTTAATTCTGCTAACTTTCACATTGCATGAAGAACGCACTCAGAAATTAAAAACATTAAATAAATCAAATGAATCATAAAGTTTGTTCTTGAAAGTAGTAAAACTCTAAGTGCATAGTTCGGGGAAAAATATCACCATGAAGAATGTGCACTTCTTTGCTTTAGAAAGGTAAGGTGACATTACAGGCACATGAGACTTAACTTCACGTCTCAGCGACAACGCACCGACCCTCCTGGTGTTGCCAATGTACATAGGCAGACCACTTACCATCTGATGAAATGTTCGCCATTGCACCACTTGACAAAACAAAAATCTGCTACAGAAACTGTGGCAGATTTTTTTACATTTGCCACTATATACGAAGGTTTTCTATAATGTACCTTCTGTATGATCGATGGGTTTTAAATTATTATTGATTGATATCAATATTTATTACAAAAATCTTGGTATTTATGGTATTTACCTTTTTAAGAAACATAATACACGTTTCAATTTTTTTTTTATCATCTGAAGAATTGACATGGCTTGTCAATGTCGACGATGTAGGTTCTGTCTAATAAATACTTTATAGGTTTTTTGGAATAAAACCTCATTTTAATAATTAATTAATTAATTAAACAGACTGCAAAAGCATTCGAAGCATGCTACAGAAACTGTGGCAGATTGTATAGTATCTTTTGTTTTGAAGTGAAACTTTTTATGGCAGAGCATTGAAATGCTGTTCCGCAACCTTTTTGTGTGACGAAAAATAAATGAATGATGAACACAATCTATGCTATTCAAAAGTCTTTGATGAATAATTAAAATGTTTCCCTGTAATACAAAAGTTTCACTTCTATAGAGTATCTTTATCTTTTATACAATTTAGAAGCAAAATAGGGTTCCTTTAACGCACCATCACCTCAAAACTACTGAACATATCGGGATGTCCCTGCTACCATTTGACGCTGAATTTTTCCTAGATTGGCATATGCTATATATGATATCGAGTGAAACCGCGGGGGATACCTAGTGAATGATAAACACAAACTATGCTATTCAAAAGTGATCAATGAATCAGTTGAATGTAATACAAAAGTCTGACTTATATCGTGTGTTTATATTTCATATTTTTTTATATAAAAACGCTGTTTTCTTTAGTCTTGCGACAAGCACACGCCCTTTTCATTCTTTCCCTTTTTTGTGTTCCTTTTGTTTTTTTAATGTCCCCGCCCCGAATCTTTATGTCCAACAATTTAGATCACTGCTGTGGCGTGTGTTTGAGATGTAACTGAGTTAGGAAGCCATTGTTCTAAGATTTTGGTTCTTAGCCATTGCTCGTATCTTCATATGGCAAAGGTAATCTTGACTATTACAACATAGTATAAAACAAAGTCGCTTTCTCTGTCCCTATATCCCTATGTATGCTTAAATCTTTAAAACTACGCAACGGATTTTGATGCGGTTTTTTTAATAGATAGAGTGATTGAAGAGGAAGGTTTTTATGTATAATACATGTGACATCCCACGGGAACGCGGGTAAAACCGCGGGGGACAGCTAGTATATTATAAATGCGAAAGTTTTTTAGGATGGATGTATGATTGTTTGTTATTCTTTCACACAAAAACTACTAAACGGATTTGAATGAAGCTTGGCTCATAGATAGAAAATGCCCTGGAAAAACATATAAGTTACTTTTTAATCCCGGGAAAAGGTACTATCCCTCGGGAATGCGATTGAAACTTAGCACATAGATAGAACGTCCAAGAAATAAGATAAAGTCTATTTTTTTCGGGAAAAAGGTAATATCCATCGGGAACGCGAGTTTCTTGCCATATCATGGCCTGTAATAACATACAGGCTTTTTTCGGGGAAAACGTTATATTCCTCGGGAATGTAGGTGAAACTGGGAACATAGATAGAGAGTCCGTTTAAATAGCATACATTTAGGCTACCTTTTATCCCGGGAAATGGTAACATCCCCCGGGAACGAGGCGATACTACGGGGGATAGGTAATATAACGAAATACAAAGGAAACCAAAAAATCAAACTAGTAAATTCAATATTTAAAGTAATTTTCGTAAAACCAATAAAAACCGAATCCCATTTCCGAACGCGCTCGGAAAGTGTAACGACCAATCGCATGATTGTTTCGCTTCGACCGTTTCCGTAATACCATTTTCGAAATTTGAAAACAAAAAGGAATACTCGTTAATGCTAGACCTATCCTTCACTAACATCGCTGTAGTAGGCTTGTGTAACTCAGCTCTGAACCGGATCAACAGATCAGATCAAACGTACTTGAACTGTCGAGCTGCGGCTCAAGAGCATACTATGTTTAGTACAGCTCACGGCTCACTTATTATTTTACAGTCTGTATACAATCTGTGATCTATTCTGTTATATTGTGTCGTTGTCAAACTGCAGCGCGGCAGAGCGGCGTGATCGGTCGGCAATATTTGAGCAGATCTGTCACTCTGGCTCACAAGTGACAAAATGCGTGAGATGAACCGCAGCTCACGCGTTTTGGTTGAGTTACCCATGTCTACGTTGTAGATACAGAAAGGGGAATTTTGGGATTTCTAATAAATCAGTCGAGTGAGTGTAAAATCTTTTGAGTATATAAGTGATAAATGTCCCGGGACATTCTTCACGGCCACCTGATCCCAAACTAAGCAGAGCTTGTACTATGGAAACCAGATAACTGATATACTACATATACTAATGTTTTCTGATACATATTTATATAGATACTAGCTGTTCCCCGTGGTTTCACCCGCGTTCCTGAGGAATGTAACATATTCCCGGCACAAAACGTATTCTAGGGCATTTTCTATATATGTGGCAAGTTTCATCCAAATTCGTTTGGTAGTTTTAGCGTGAGAAAGTCAAAACATCCATACATACAAACTTTCGCATTTATAATATTAGTGACCCTGACTAACAAGTCGCAGGTTGCGGTTTCGATTCCCACCCTGGATAAACATTTGTGGGCATGAACATGTCTGTTTGTTCTGTGTATATCAGTTATCTTGTTTCCATAGTACAAGCTCTGCTTAGTTTGGGATCAGATGGCCGTGTGTAAAGAATGTCCCGGGATATTTATTTATTTAAAATTGAGAAATATTCATTGAGTACTAGAATCATGTGAAATGAAAACAAAGATCTTAATCTAATCTGGATTATTCAAATCTATATATTAATACGTGAAGCGAAAACTTTTGACCCCTTTTTAAGCATAGAATGTCCCGGGATTTTTTTTTATTGATCTAAACATAATAAACATAGTATGATATTAAAAATGTGCCTTATCACAAACCAAGAGAGTTACTTTTCCAATAACAGTCTAAGGTGACAAAACAGTCATCGCAGATAGTAGATAGTACTATGTTCGTAATTGTTTTTATTTATACCACATGGTCCGCAAACAAGCGGACGGTCCACCTGATGGTAAGTGGTCACCGCCGCCTATGGACATTTGCAACACTAGGGGCATTGCCAATGTGTTGTCGAGTCTGTTTGTTCTGTGTCTGGGTGTAAATATCTATATAAGTATGTATTTAAAAAGTAGTATATGTAGTATATCAGTTAGCTGGTAGCCATACTACAAGCTGTACTCTCTGCTTAACACTAAACATACCATAACCGGGTCAAATGACCCATTTTGAACTTTGTATTTAAAATGCACGTATCATCTTATTGCTTTTGCACATTTGACTTCATGACTTTTTCTTACTAATTAATATACAGTTATACTATTTATTTCCCTTCCTAACAACCATATTTCATACATTCAAGCAGGAAACTGATATATTACATATACAATTTTTTTTATACATACCTAAATAGATATATACATCCAGATACAGAATAGACATGTTCTTGCACAGAAATGTTTGTCCTGGGTGAGCATCGAACACACAACCGTGCGGCGTGGCAGTGTCTAGCCACCAAGCCAAATGGCCGCTCTTTTTTGCACTTTTTTGTATTGACTACTAGATCAATTTAATTTAGTAAAACAAAAGACGTAGCTAGTACTATAAGTAGCTAGAAAAGCGTAAACGTTTCTACTTTTTTTGCAAAGTCGGATAACGGCTCAATGACCTTCTATAATACATTTATCCCATGTTATATTTCGCTATCCAAAGTAAAAAAAGGTATTCAAATCATAATATTCAATTTCCCACCTTATCAAAAGCGAGGTAAGCTCAAAATTCCTTCAAAAAGACTTTAAGCTTGATTATGGCATCGCGCATTCAAACATCAACTCTATATTTCGAGTTATAAAACACAATATTGTCCGTGGGATATTTCGTAAAAGTTACACTATGGGATTTTATACGCTATTCCTTGGGTGTTAAGGTGCAATATCGAATGGGTACAGTACATTTCACTCCCTAGCAATTTCGGCGAATATATACGGGGTGGTTTGAATTTTTTATTCAAAGTCACTTTTCGACAGAGTTTTTATGCGAAAAGTAGCGCTTGTATAGTGGCTTGATTGGGGTCGCCGGTTCGATTCCTACCTCGTGTTGTGTACCAATTTGTTTCCTTTTACAAGTTCGCAGAATTGGCGTTACGTAAAATAAAAAAAAGTTTTTTATGAATATTGCTGTGGGTCAATTTGGGTACAGACCCTGACTGATACCTGCAGGTCGTGGGTTCCATTCCCATGTGCCGTGAACATATCTGTTTGTTCTGTGTCTGAGATAGTATCTAATTAAGTAAGTATGAATTTAAAAGAAAAATATTAGTATGTGTAGTATATCAGTTATCTGGTTTCCATAGTACAAGCTCTGCTTAGTTTGGGATGGAAAATTTAAAAAATATAAATTTGACCACAAAATTCATTATTTTGGCACAGAGATTGAGTATAGTCTGGAATAGCATGTAAGCTACGCGACATCGCTCGGGAACGCGGGTGAAACCACGTTTATTTATTTGTTTCATACACTTTCACGGCTATATGACTGAATTCATATTGCTGGAATTTGACACAAACATAACTTATAGTACGAAGAGAAATTCAACATATAAGCTTGGAATGTAAATTAAACCGCAGGGACTGCTAGTCTATAATATGGAAATATAATAATAATAAATATCCCGGGACATTCTTTACACACGTCCATCTGGTCCCAAACTAAGCAGAGCTTGTACTATGGAAACCAGATAACTGATATACTACATATACTACTTTCAAATACATACATATATTGAAAGAAAGTAAATTAGTGTCTAAAAAATACTATTAGATGTCTAAATTATGAATAAGTTTTAGTATTTTATTTTAGTCTTAAATCTAGATCCAAAACCAAAATTTGAGAATAAACAGATATAGAAAGAAATAATGTTTATCCACAGGCTCTTATAAATCGTCTTTACATGTTTTGAACCGACTTCAAAAAGGCAGGAGGTTATCAATTCGTCTGTATTATTATTATTTTTTTTTATGTTTGTTACCTCATAACTTTTTTAATACTACACACAATGAGAGGCCAGTTGGCTTGGTGATTAGCGACACTAACTGCCAAGCCGAAGGTCGCGGGTTCGATTCCCATCCAGGACAAACATTTGTGTGCATGAACATGTCTGTTTGTTCTGTGTCTGGGTGTAATTATGTATATAAGTATGCATTTAGAAAAAAAAAGTAGTATATGTAGTATATCAGTTATCTAGTTTCCATAGTACAAGCTCTGCTTAGTTTGGGACCAGATGGCCGTGTGTAAAGAACGTCCCGGGATATTTATTTATTTTATTTATTAATGATATTAAAACATAATAATTTTACAATAAAAATACTTAAACGGGTAGCTTGTCAGGCGAGCAATTCATTGCCAAGGTTATTATCCACTAAATAATAAGATATACTATACAATACCTTTTGATATAAAGTATTTTTACCACCTTTTTAAATGTACGAGTATGCACGGGTAGTTCTTGTATGTCTTTAGGTAGTTTATTAATGTCTCTGTCCCTATATCCCTATGTATGCTTAAATCTTTAAAACTACGCAACGGATTTTGATGCGGTTTTTTAAATAGGTAGAGTGATTGAAAAGGAAGGTTTTTATGTATAATACATGTGACATCCCACGGGAACGCGGGTAATACCGCGGGGACAGCTAGTATAGTATAAAACTAAGTCGCTTCCCGCTGTCTGTCTGTCCCTATGTATGCTTAGATCTTTAAAACTACGCAACGGATTTTGATGCGGTTTTTTAATAGATAGAGTGATTCAAGAGAAAAGTTTTTATGTATAATATATGCATTTTATAATTGAGAAAATGCAAAAAAATTACAATGATTTAAACTGCGCGCGTTTACAGTTTGCGTATTACAGACATCCGGAACGCGGGTGAAACCGCGGGGGACAGCTAGTTGCATATTATTGCAATAGCATTGTTATATAAGTTAGTCAAATATCAACCTTAATGTGGAGATTATAATAAATAATAATAGACTATTTTGACAGTTAAACATGTCTAAGAAAAATTATCTCTATTGCTTCTAACATAAGGTACATCTATTGATCCGATGGTTAATTGGATGATGATGTAGATGTAACTTATTATAACTACATAGAGTTCATTTTTCTATAACAGCCTTTGCTGTCAAAAAGGCCTAAAATACTTTATATTGGGATATTTATATTAAAGAAGCTGTTTCATGGATGCGTTACAATGCATATTTGAATCATGGTTTATGACCTTAGACAAATTCTATTGAAAAAATGAGTTTCAATTTTACCCGAATTTTAAAATAACCCCAGCATTTTTTTAATATTTTCACTTTTAAAAGCATTATTTGGAGTATTATACTCAACACATTAAAAAAATAAAGAATTATAAAAATCGGTCCAGCCGTTCTCAAGATATACCGTTACCAATGAACTGCATTTAATTTTTATTTATACTGATGGACAGTTACAAGTAGGATACTTTTAAAGGTCAAAATTACAGAAGAAAACCTCTTAGTGTACAGTGCGTCCGGGGAACTACCTTACCCATTTCCGCCGTGAAGCAGTAGTGCACTTGTATTATTGTGTTTCGGTTAGATAGGTAAGGTGACATTACAGGCACATGAGGCTTAACTTCACGTCTCAGCGACAAAGCAGCGATGCCCCTGGTGTTGCAAATGTCCACTAAACAATTATCAGGGTACTTGTACTTAGAAACCCACTATTTTGGGTATCATTTGTGGAAATATATAAAAATATTTTTTTTAACAGATAAAAGTTAATTTTGATCACTTTGTCATAAAATACACAATAATTTAAGTATGTTTTTAAAACAGATAAAGATTTTTCAAGGCCCTAACTAAATCCTCCTCCACAGTCGGTCAAAGCCGCAATATTGACACAAACTCAGAAAGGGACATGTAAATAGGTAAAACACACACACACACACACACCCCCCCCACAGTTGACAAACAACTTTTGTTCTGTTTTGTGTACAGCGAAAAAAAAATGAATTTCCCACTCTACTCTTTGCCCACCCTGTACATATATGTAAATTATAGCATCACCGTCTCTCGGTTCGTTAACCGATCCTTTTACACTACGCCTGTATCATGTCAGAAGCGACAGCGGGAGAGGTAGCGTTTGTACTAATAACCGTTTAACTGAACTAAAAAAAATACTCAATTATATCTGTACCGCGGTTTGACCCGCATTCCCGAGGGATGTCAAATTTTCGCGGGATAAAAAACATATATGTTATTCCAGGATATGTTCTATCTATGTGCTAGTTTTCATCCATATCTGTTTGGTAGTTTTTCCGTGAAAGAGTAACAAACATCCATACATACAAACTATCGCATTTACAATATTAGCAAGATTATGAACTTAGAAAAACTAGTAGTATATGTAGTATATCAGTTAGTATGTAGTTATAGTTATTTATTCTTTAGTTGTAAAGAATGTTCCAGGATATTTATTATTATTTAGTAAGGCATGAGAACCTCCATTTAAAAGGGAAGATCTTCCGCCGCTAGGTGAACATGCCTGGGGACCGCGGTCCAACTGTTGATGTTGGATGCTTGTATATATATCAAATCCTGAGAGAATCTCAATATCGCGATGTAGGATTCTCGCGGGTCCATTCGTTTATAGATGTCGCCACACCATACACAAATTGTAGTAGTAGAGCTTAAGAACTCTAGCACTAAGGTGCAGAGTTCGTCCGGGGAAGTACTACCTTACCCATTTCTGCCGTGAAGCAGTAGTGCACTTGTATTACTGTGTTTCGGTTAGAAAGGGCTGGTGACATTACAGGAACATGAGACTTAACTTCACGTCTCAGGGCGGTCAACGCATTGGCGATGTTTGTCTGCCAGCCCAGTTCACAGTCACCTGGGGTTGCAATTCTTCATCTCTCCTCATGACATTTCCATACCATTACAAACGGCCATCTGATCCCAAACTAAGCAGAGCTTGTACTATGGAAACCAGATAACTGATATACTACATATACTACTTTTTGTATACATATAGACACAGAAGAAATTAACATGTGGATGTATTTCCTTCATACGAACCCACGACCTATGCTGTGGCTAACCAGGTATTACTACCAACTATTCCGGAATGGCTGAACATAATTGGATAAAACTTGTAAGGTTGACAGTTTATACTTCACTACAACATAGTATAAAACAAAGTGCTCTCTCTGTCCCTATATCCCTATGTATGCTTAAATCTTTAAAACTACGCAACGGATTTTGATGCGGTTTTTTTTGATAGATAGAGTGATTGAAGAGGAAGGTTTTTATGTATAATACATGTGACATCCCACGGGAATGCGGGTAAAGCCGCGGGGGGCAGCTAGTTTATAATAAAAAGTAGATTAGGATATTTTCTCTGCAGCGTTCTCTCTTTCTTTGCTGAGTTTATTGCCGTCTCTACTCAGCAGAATCTTACGAACCGACGTTAGAGTCTGTCATTAAAAGAACATCCAAACTATTAATTCAGTTTTGACCCAAGCCTGAAGTCAGCCATCAACGGAGAAGAACCGGGAAGAATCTCAGCAAGGCTAAATTTTTTATCAATTATCTCACTTTTTTGGATATTTAATTTTTTCGAGTGTTTAACAATATAACATCTAAAAACTAGCCATCGTTCTGCGGTTTCACCCGCATTCTAATAAGATCTAATGTATCCTATAACATAGCCTATGTTACTAGAAGAAGTAGCTTTCTAATAGTAAAATAATTATTAAAATCGGTCCAGTAATTTTCGAATTCCATTATCACAAAAAAAAACTATATTTTCTCCTTATAATATTAGTGTCGATTTGACTATTTCAATTTAATAACTGACAAAAGAATAAAGCTTCTTTGTTACTCATAATAAAGTTCAATATTGATTTCACCTTAGACCAAAACTGTTATACTGAGGCCATTTCACACGAATGAATACGCTACCCTCACATCGATAGAACCACCCTAGGAGGTAAAATACAACAGTGTGTACATAAGCTTTCAATAAATTTAGAAAAAAAATCAAAATTAAAGACCTGATGGTAAGTGGTCACCGCTTATATACAACTTCTAGTACTGTGAAGTATTCATGTCTAACATACACGCAGATGGTTCATCTGATGGTAAGTGGTATACAATATTCAAATACCAAAAGTTGCCGACTTGACACATCTCTAACAGGTACCACCTGATGGTAAGTGGTCACCGCCTATGGAAATACGCCCACCCGCCAATGCAATATCGATCCTAAGACATGAAGTTAAGTCATAATTTCACGCACCGTTCTAACCGAAACACAGTAATACAAGTGCACTATTTTTTACTGTATGGGCAAACAAGCAGACAGTCCACCTGATGGTAAGTGGTCACCACCGCCTATAGACATTTGCCACACGATTAAAACAATATTAAACAATGCCAATGCGTTGTCGCTGAGGCGTGAAGTTAAGTCTCATGTGCCTGTAATGTCGCCTTACCTTTCTAACCGAAACACAGTAATACAAGTGCACTACTGCTTCACGGCAGACTAAGTGCTGAGAAAACTTCGAGCGTTGGATGTAGATTTGTAGTTTCACGTCCTTTAGTTACAAAGGGTTCATTCTAATGTAATAAATTCTCAATTATCTATATTTCTTTGCTAAGTTTTCACAGCTAAACTGCTGCACGTAGGGTTGCCAGGTCATCACGGATTATTGAGGATTAAAAGGTACGACAAAAATATGTTTCTTGATTATTACCAGCTCGATTGCGAAATGAAAAAAGCGTAACAAAAGCCGCACGAGCCGCACACCGTTTATTTTGGCCGGACACACAAAATAAAAGCCTAACTATGCCCAGCTTTATCCGGACGCCTGGCAACGCTAGCTGCACGGATCTTGAAGGAAGATTCAGTCATTCTATTATAGATAAAATACTAATAAAATAAAATAATGAGCTCCAGTAACTCACGAACAAAGTCAAAGGTTTCACATAGGATGAGTTGTGACTGTTGAAGGTTTTTTACCCATATCTTGTCATACTTAATTACTCTGAGATACTACACTAAATGCTTCACGAGTTCCTCTGTTACGGTATTCCCTTATTACGTCGAAATAAACATAAACCATTGAGAAATCTTATGAAACACCATGTGTCACACATTCTGACACATGGAGTATTTTTTACAGAAGAATAAAGTCCATTAAGGCCATTCCATTAGACACAGTATAACATCCGTGGCTTTAGTACATCAATATATAGTATAAGCGAGGCTTCAGGGGTGTCTGTTAGGTGAAATGACACTCGAGGATGTTTCGCCTCCATGCTCTGTCTCTTTCGCTAACTACGCCAGTAAGTGAGAGGTTCGCTCACCAGCGTATTGAACATAACCAGATAACTGATATACTACATATACTAGACACAGTACCAACATACATGTTCATGCACACAAATGTTTGTCCTGGGTGGGAATCGAAGCCAACTGACCTGTCAAAAGGAGTAGGGATAAATAGATTTTAGGTTTGACTACAGTCTTATCCATGTTAAGTATATCTTGAAACAAAGCCTTGTGATGACAGGAGCTCAGTCACTGGTAAATGCAATGTAGTATCGTAGTAACCTTGCTGAGTTTCTAGCCGGCTCTTCTCAGTTGAAGGCTGACTTCCAAACCACCTCACGCACACCTCACTCACACCTCACCCACGCCACACTCATACCTCACTCACTCCCCCCCCCACCCACACCACATATACCTCACACACACCCATACCTCAAACATACCTCGCACACACTTTCACAATAATATTTTTTGCAAGTTCTTTTTTTTTACGAACAATTCCATTACTGTAACTAGCCATAGGAAGAGCTTGTCTCCCACAACACAGGGTAACCTAATGTGGGAGCGCAGCCAAATAATTAATGTTCTTATTTCTTGGAATAAACATATTTTTCATTTTCATTTTCAAACCGGTAGTAGCTTCAGTAACAAAATTTGACCTTCATAAGTGCCTTCCAAGGGCCTAAACTGAATAAATGGTTTTGAATTTAGATTTATATTTTCAAATTATAAATGCGAAAGTTTGTATGTATGCATGTTTGTTACTCGCACTCAAAAACAACCAAACAGATTTGGATGAAACTTGGCACATATAGAAAATACCATGGAATAACATAGGACACCTCCTGTGCCGGGAAAATGTTATATACCTCGGGAACGCGGGTGAAGCCGCGGGGGACAGCTAGTATACAATAATATACGTATAAAGACACCTAATTCACTAACATTATACAACTGAAACAGTAATACGATTGCAGAGCTTCACGGCGGTAATGGGTAAGGTAGTACTTCCCCGGACGAACTCTGCACTAAGAGCTGTACTCTTAGGTTAGTAGTAGTTTTCCTTCACAGCTGTAGCACATCAGGCCAGTTGGCTTGGTGGTTAGCGACCCTGACTGCCAAGTCGAAGGCCGCGGGTACGATTCCCACCCAGGACGAACATTCGTGTGCATGAACATGTCTGTTTGTTCTGTGTCGGGGTGTAAATATTTATCGATGTAAGTATTTAGAAAAATAAAAAGTAGTATATCAGTTACCTGGTTTCCATAGTACAAGTTCTGCTTAGTTTGGGATCAGACGGCGTGTAAAAGAATGCCCCAGGATATTTTATTTATTTATATATATTGGGTAAAATGTTAAGATGGTTTTCAACACCCACGGCATTCTACGTCACTTCCAACTGAGATATCATGACCTTAAATCCAAAGACCAGTTTGTTCCGACAGTTTACTATCAGTCCGCTTCCAGGCTTTATGGTCACATCATCACTTACCATGGTAACGTTAGGAGACACTACATTGTTTTCGCAGACACAAGTTTTTCCTTTGTTTCGCGATTTCAAAATAGTTCTAGACATAAATATATAACATGCTCAATACTACAAAAGATTACATTTATGAATAGTTTTTAAGTCAAGTAGGCCTGATGGTAAGTGGTCACCGCGTATGGAAATTTGCAACACCAGGACCATCACTGCATTGTCTGAGACTGTTGTTAAGTCTCATGTGCCTAATATGTCACCTTACCTTTCTAACCGAAACACAGTAATACGAGTGCACTATTGCTTCACGGTGGAGATGGATATGGTGGTAGTACTTCTCGACAAACTCTGCTCTAAGAGCTGTACTTCTTAAACAAGCAAGTTAACAAGCAGATGGTCTAACTGATGATAAATATCGCCTATGGACATTTGTAATACTTAAGGGATAATATTTCGGTTTTACATAAAGAGCTCTTCATCTCCTTATAAATAGTCTCGGTTTCTACCCCCATTCTAGTGTAATTCTTCACTCACCCCCTATTGAACTTACTCCTTAGTTAGAAGAAGTTGCCCAAATGCTGTGTCTCTATAACTATCCGTGTTGAGGCTCTGCGTTGACCACCCAGTATTATAGTCTATCAGTGCATTAGTCGGTAAATTTTTCCATCTATGAGTCAGTCAATTAACAATCAGTCGATTTATCCATCTAAAAGTCAGTCAGTCAACTAAGAATCAGTCAATTAATCTATGAGTCAGTCAGTTAAACTAACAATCAGGAAATGTATCCATCTATGAGACAGTCAGTTTATTAAACTATCAGTCAGGCAATTTATGCATCACACAGACAGCCAGTCAACTAAATTTGACGGATTGACAGTCAAATTATCCATCTATCAGTCAGTCAGGCAACTATCAATCAGGCAATTTATCCATCTAACAGTCAGCCAGTCAACTATCAATCAATCTATTTATCCAACCATCAATCAGTCAGTCAATTAATCTGTCAATCCAGTCAATCTAATAGTCGAACTATTCAGTAATATACGCATTTCCAGGGGATTATATGTTTTCCCCGCTTAAAAAATAACCTGTTTCGTGCGAAATAATCGAATCAGTATGTTCAGAGCTTACTACATGCGAACAAACCAAAAAACTATTAATATTAACAAAGTATTAATCTCACGAAAATATTTAAATATGCAGTTAGTATTCATGTTTGAACACTTAGTATTATTAAACTTACAAAAATATTTCTAAATTAACTAGATTTAATCTCAGAATCCTTTTACAGTTTTCTTTGAATTAAATTACATTACAATTACATATTTATTTAAATTAATTTATCTAATCTAATACTTTTAAACGAGCAATTCTTGTTATTAGGATCTCGGAAATGGCTCCAACGATTTTCATGAAATTTAGTATGGAGCGGGTTTCGGGGGCGTTAAATCGATCTAGCTAGGATTCATTTTCAGAAAATGACGTTTTTTCCGTGTTTTTAGGCAATGAAAACTGCTACAATGTCATTAGAAGGTAAGGTTTTCAAGTTACATCTATTGTGAAATACTGTTATTGGGAGCCCTTTATTATCGCATCTAATTAGTGTTTAGGTATATATGACAGTGCTTTAAAAAAGAGAATACGGTAGAAGTCACGTTAGTAAAGAAATCCTGAGCAATGCTCGGCCATCCAGGTACTGTAATAATTATGTGCATACTTATATAAAACCTCGATAAAATTTTTTTTTCAAAACTTCATACAAAAACTGGGTAAGCGTGAGTTGAACTCGCGGACTCAGAGTTCCCTACAATATTATTAAAATTAACTCAGTTGTGTATGAAATAAGATCTACAATGTTTTGACCTTAGTTCTATTTTAAAACATAATTTTGACTCAAATCTATAATCTAGATTATTTACAGATTTCAAAGCCGGCAAACTTCGGTAATAAAAAGGGGTAAGAATTACATATTTATATTTCGGAATGTATACGCTGATAAGCGTAGCAGTGCCAAATTTAGATATTGGGTCTGAATTATGGATTTGAGATCTTTCTCAAAAGCTTTTATTCTTTAGATAAGTGGAAGAAATATCTGTAACGGTACCAAATTAAACGATTTTGTAACTACAGTGAAAAATGCCTTGACATCAAAACATAGTTAGACTTAAACCTTAAAAAGTAGTACAGCTCATAGTGTACAGTTCCGTCCAGGGAAGTACTACCTTACCCATTTCCATGAAGCAGTAGTGCACTTGTATTACTGTGTTTCGGTTAGAAAGGTAAGGTGACATTACAGGCACATGAGACTTAACTTCACGTCTCAGCGACAACGTGGCGATGCCCCTGTTATTGCAATTTCAATATTTTATGATGGGAGTGCAATTGACCATAGGCGTTGACCACTTACCATCTACCTGTTTCGGCTTCCATGACACAATAAGGGTTTTCAAATATTCGTACGGATCTCTAAATAGGGAAGATATTATAATTAGAAATAATTCAAATAACTTACGGCCACGGATTTGGTAGTCAACGGTGTCGCATACAGCTTTGTAAACTGTAAGGACAAGCAAAATACTTATATCAATTAAAATTCCATTTTAACATTTAATTAAACACCAATATAAATAATAATATTAAAAAAAAAACATTTCAAGTCATCTTTAACGTGAAAACGTAAATACAAAAAACGATGAGCTTAAGTAGACGGACAGATGACAAAAGGGATAGACTCAGCTTGTCCCAGGCCTAGTGGTTCATGACGCTGATTTTCAGTCTCAGGTTGCATACCTTGATTTCTGAAAACTGACGTGTTCAAAAAAGATATTAATTATAAAAAAAACCATAAATGAAACAACAACAAAAAAACACTTAAAAAAACAAAAAAAAAAACTGTAAAAAAACTATCAAAAATCTAAAAAATATACAATTAAAAAAAACTAAAAAAAAATATTGAAAAAACAAACGATCGATCTAATAACATCAAAATAACAATTCTACGTTACAAACACATTCATACACAATAACAATTAAATAAAGATTTAACATTGATCTAATAAACTATATATAGCTCAATCATTTAATTAAAATCAGCACAACACTCTATAAAACATCTCTACCAAATGTAATGCACAGGACTCGTAAAAAAAATACAAATGAGCCCAAACTCGAAGGGTTTCTTATTAGCCACTGAAGAGTTCCACTATCCACCTCCTGGCTCCATCACCAAACAAGTGTTATGTATACAATGTCACATTATATTCAAAAAACATCACGACTCTCAAAAACAGCATAAAATACCTTCTTCACTTCTGCGATAAAACACAGGTATTGTCAGAGACTAAATTAATACTTATGTAATAAATCTAAGTTCGTTCCTAAAAAGGGTAATTGCTGAGTTTATTGCCGGTTCTTCTCAGTAAAAACAACCTTCCGAACCGGTGTTAGAGTCATACTATTCATGCTTGTAAAGGCCTATTTGAATAAAAATATTTTTATTTTCATTTTACGCGCGAAGAAATGAAAAGAAAATAATGCCATACAAAGCTGTTCCTGTTGTTAGAGAGAAATGAATATACATTGTTAGTTACGTTAAGATTGAGCGCTGCATGCACCACGCGTTCCTTCGCGTCAGTGGCTGGTTCGCGACTAAATGGAATTCGGTCAATTACCATAATATCATGTTGCCATTTCTGAGCGCGGATAACGAATCTATCTTAATATATGTATATAATTCTTCTGTCCCTGTGTATGTTAGTGAACTCCTAAACGGCTGGATAGATTTTGATGATTTTTTTGTGTGTTCCAGTGGATTCGACAATGATTTAGATTCACAATTGGATCCGGTAGGTGGCGCTGCGATCGAATTAATGTATTAACTTATTTCGACAGGACATCGGTCCGGACAGCCCCCTTATTCAGCTAATACAAACTTCGTCGTCGAGCCGCTTCACGGAGTCCTCGGAGAGATAATCTCTTACGTGATTAGTATTAGCGTAGTTAGCGACAGAGACAGAGCATAGAGGTCGCCACGAAACGTCATCGCATTAGTGTCATTTTCCATACAGAATCGAGCCTCAGCTTGTAGTTTTTATATCATTGAATGTATATGTCCCGTTAAACAATAGAAATGCGTCTAAAATCTCTCTTTTAAGCGGCGTGAAAATTTCAACAATCTGCCTATTATGGTTTATGAGATACAGCTTACTGACAGACAGACGGACGGTGGACCCTTCATAGAGGCACCTTTGGGTATTGATCTCTCGAAACTAGGCATTTAAGAGCTCTACTAATTCTAATAAATTAACCCTATTACTATCTCACTCTTTATACTATATTTGTCTCACTCTCTCACAGCTTAGTTTTCTGATGATTTTATTTATATCGCGTGTGAATAAAAATGTAACCTTGCTGAGTTTCTTGTCGGTTCTTCTCAGTTGAAGGCTGACTTGACCAGTGGTAGTTTCAGTCACTTTAAATTTGACCTTCGTAAGTGTCCACCGCGGGCCTAAACTGATAAATGTTTTTGAATTTTGTGAATTCTGCCTATCTCTACTCAGTATACTCAAATAAAAATAAATAAACTAGTTGCCCCCTGCGGTTTCACCCGCGTTCCGGGATATATTTATACATATAAACTTTTCTCTTGAATCATTGTGTTAATTAATATAAACCGCATGAAAAGCCGCCATAGTTTAAAAGATCTTACCGCACAAACGGCGGAAGCCACTTAGTTTTGTACTATATTAAAAAAAATATAAATTAAAACAAATACTGAACACTGACGGTGCGACTGGTTCACCAACTCAACGTCGCTCAGCGAGCTATGAAGAGAGCTATGCTCGGAGTCTCTCTGAAGGATCGAATTCGAAATGAAGTCATCCGTCAGAGAACCAAAGTTATCGACATAGCTCAAAGGATTAGCAAGCTGAAGTGGCAGTGGGCTGGTCACATCTGCCGTAGAACCGATAACCGTTGGGGTAGACGTGTTCTAGAGTGGAGACCACGGCTCGGTAAACGTAGTGTAGGGCGCCCTCCAGCTAGATGGAGCGATGATATACGCAAGCTGGCTGGTAGCGGTTGGAAACAAAGAGCTGAAGATCGAGCTCAGTGGCGTGCCATAGGTGAGGCCTATGTCCAGCAGTGGACGGAGATAGGCTGATGATGATGATGATAGAAATAAATATCCCGGGACATTCTTTACACACGGCCATCTGATCCCAAACTAAGCAGAGCTTGTACTATGGAAACCAGATAACTGATATACTACATCCATAACTATTTTTTAATACATACTTATGTATATACTAGCTGTCCCCCGCGGTTTTAGCCGCGTTTCCGAGGGAAGTCACATTTTCACGTGATAAAAAGTAGCCTATATGTTATTCCAGGATATGTTCTATCTACGTGCCAAGTTTCATCCAAATCTGTCAAGTAGTTTTTGCGATACATTCGCAATATTAGTAATATTTACAGCCAGACACAGAACAAACAGACATGTTCATGCACACAAATATTTGTCCTGGATGGGAATCGAAACGAACTTGCCTGGTCAGGTCTAAGCAAGTCAACTGGCCAATTTAAAGAATTTATAATGTCGTTTTGGTACCACATATATTATGTTAATATAGCACATATACTGTATGTATTGTACATATCGGTTAATATGTTCTTGACACGCGGCCGCACCTTACCGTGGCCATTTTTAATTTTACCTTTCACTTACTTTATATATTCTATTACTAGAAATTATCAAAACAGTGTGTTTTTTTGCGTGTCGATCATTTTGGCTAAATTTGTTTAGACCAGAATTCTGCCAGGCGTACTATGTCCTCTGTAGCATTATACAGGTCTTCTGGCATGCAAGATGAGGGGCACGCAGGGCACGACAATAGATGTGCCATTGTCAGAGGGGAGGCGCCGCAAGTGCACTGGTTGCTTGTGCTGTAACCCCATCGGCACAGATTGTGTTGTAAAGACACGATAAAAGTGAAACTTTTGTATTACAGGGAAATATTTTAATTATTCATCAATCACTTTTAAATAGCATAGATTAAATCATTCCTATCTATCTATATTATATATGCGAGCGCATCAGTGTAATGCAAATTCTCACGGATGAAGTTAGCTGATAACGGCCTCTCCGGAACATCGCACAAATCGCAACTGTCAGTGTCAATGAGTGAGTAATGATGTTATTGTCAATAATAACTTAACAACGTCAAAAATTGATATTGGTTGCTACAGACAGGTGCAAAGAGTTTGGACTCTACAATTTCACGACTGAAAAGTAAAAAATGCTTTCAGTGCAGTTTTTCTCGCGTATAATTTCGGGTATAACTTCTTACGTGCGTACATAAGTACACACACGTTTTTTTTATTTTTTGTCACACAAAAACGTTGCTGATTAGAATTTCAAAGCCCTCCCATAATAAGTTTCACTTCAAAACTGTTTTTTTGTGACGCAAAGATCAGGGGCTCGATCTTGTAAGGAAAATGACACTAACTCGAGGATGTTTCGTCGCGGCTCTTGACCTGTCTCTTTCGCTAACTACGCTTATACTACTAATCACGTGAGAGGTAAGCTCCCCGAGGCCTCCGTGAAGCGGCTCGCCGACGAAGTTTGTATTAGCTGAATAAGGGGCTGATGTATAAGCAAGGACATCTATAGGAAGCGTAGCGTCATCATATCGAGAGCGCCAAAAACTTTGATTGTATAGAGTATAAACAATTGAACATCGTATACCGTGACGTTGCGGGATGTTCAATTTCCCATTGCATTGGTTTTTGGCGCTCTCGATACGATGACGATACGCTTACGATAGATGTTCGTGCTCAGTGCCTTTACCATGAGTTTTTAACGTACGTACTCGCTAGCGACGGCGTAAAACATTTCTATGACAAATGTGTACAGCGCCACTAGCGGTCACCTAAAAAACTAAAATCGATAGTACGAGTCGATAGGTAAAAAACCTATCGAAATGTAGACACTAGCGAGTAACGTTTTTTAGCCTTTGCTATAGAAATTCGGTACCATGAGTCACAAATTTGACAGTTGCTATCGAGAAATACTGTATCGATAGTAGTTTACTCGCTAGTGACTAAAGTAAGTTTCGATAGCAACTCATGGTAGAGGTACAGGGCGCAGATGGAACGTCTGTAACCGCGTGTAATATAAACTGACATTAGTTATTAACCGAGTGCCGTATTACCTTGCATATGATGTTAGCGAAGTCATCGAAGGTATTACCGTCACCGGAAATTGCATCTGTCCTCATATGCTATAGAGTTGACAGTCGTTTAATTAGGTTTTTTAACTTGATTTTTAGTTTATCTGGGTTTGGTAACTAAGTTTTTGAAAAATTTAGTATATCAGTATTTCTGATATTCTGCTGTTATCACTAGCTATAGTCTCTTGGTTTCGCTTTTTTGAGGGATCTAATGTACCACGGTATTGTAACATAGCCTATGTCACTCGAGAATAGTGTAGCTTTCAATTAATGAAAGAATTGAAATCGTATGAGTATGTGGTGACATCTATGAACACGCCTACAATCCTGCACCGCCCGCACTACAGTGATGTGGCGACATCTATGAACGAGTAGAAACACACGAGAATCCTACATCGCACTATCAAGATTCTCTCAGGATTTGTCCTATATACAAGGATCCAACAGCAACAGTAGGACCGCGATGATCACCTAGCCTGGCGGAAGATCTTCCCTTTTAAATGGAGGAGTCTCATACCTCGCTCCTCCAAGTATGTGGTGACATCTATGAACATGGCTACAATCCTTCACCCCCCGCACCACAGTGATGTGGCGAGTGTCCCGGATATTTAAAACTAATACTATTTATAAAACATGTTACAAAATACCCCGTAAAAATATAATTAATTATCAAAGCCAACAACCCTAGTAAGCTGTCATATCAGGGAAACAAATTATTTAACAGAACGGCCTTCGTACCTATAATACATAATAATTGTCTTTAATAGTTTTTCAATTGTTCATTCATAAAAATCAGTTTATTTATATTTTTTGGGGTATGTTATACGTTACTACGGATCTTAAATATTGTGAATGGACTCGTTATAAGGCCCCATTTAACCTCCTTACGGCTTTACGGGTAGTTTTGTTACACCAATTGATACGTTTAATAAGACTAGGTAAATGACACTAGCTCGAGGATGTTTTGTCGCTATGCTATGTCTCTTTCGCTAACGACCCAATCATGTGAGAGGTTAGCTCTTGGAGAACTCGCTGAACCCCGAAATAGCTTGTATTAGCTGAATAAGCAGAACTAGCCACACCAGCTGGTCCGGCAAACGATAATCATACATTCCTGACGCAGTATAAAACAAAGTCGTTTCTCTTTGATACTACGCAACGGATTTTGATGCGATTTTCATCAATGAACAAAATGATTTATATCCGTTGGGAACGCGGGTGAAACCGCGGGGGGCAGCTAGTATATTATACAAAAAATTGAGTTTGTAAATTAGGCTTTCACGGCTAAATGTCTGAACTAATGATGATAAAATTTGGCACACATATAGACTAGGGTACTTTTTTATTTCAAAAATTCTGATAACAGAAATCCATAGTGTTAGTAACTTACCTTACATATAGTGTTAGTACATAACGTGTTGCGTTTGGGAAGCATTTTGCACAGAAGATGAGCAAAGGTCGCTAAGCACCAAGCCAATGGCCTGTCAAAAATGTCGGATATAGATGAAACTTGCCACATAAATAGAACATGTTTTAGACTTCTTTTTACTATGAAACCATGTTACATCCCTCGACAACACGGGTGAAACCGCAAGGGACAGCTAGTTACATGTAATCATTATAAAATAACCCTTACTTAGGGTAGAAATAAAATACATTTTTAATTACACAAATTACCAATTTACGCTGTTGGCGAATATACCTATACAAGTACCTACTATCATTATGTGGGTCATATAACCTGCTTATAATTAGTAAAATTTATGACGTGGCCAGCCCCAAGGGTGCCAGGGGGACGGGGGAAGGGGGGGCGGGGGTCGTGGACAGGCTCACGCACGACGGGTTAACCGCTGTATCTTTAATACATACTGACAAGGGTGTTACTGATATGGTTTTTTTGTTATTCCTATTTAAAGGAATAGTTTGTAATAGATACTAAAATAAGGTATGTTTTGCATACCATCAGCCCCCATATACAATTAATAGAAATTCGTCGGCGAGCCGCTTCACGGAGGCCTCGGGGAGTTTATCTCTCACGTGATTAATATTAGCGTAGTTAGCGACAGAGACAGAGCATAGAGGCCGCGACTCCTAAGCACGTATTAACTCATAGCATGATTATTTGTGAACTCTGTTATATCACTACATAGTATAAAACAAAGTCGCTTTCTCTGTCCCTATGTATGCTTAAATCTTTAAAACTACGCAACGGATTTTGATGCGGTTTTTTTTAATAGATAGAGTGATTGAAGAGGAAGGTTTTTATGTATAATACATGTGACATCCCACGGGAACGCGGGTAAAACCGCGGGGGACAGCTAGTCAGATATAAGAATAATAATAATAAATTTCCTAGGACAAACTTTACACACGGCCATCTGATCCCAAACTAAGCAGAGCGATTTTCTTTCTGCATACATACTTATAATAGATATTTACACCCAGACACAGAACAAACAGACGTGTTCATGCACACAAATGTTTGTAATCGAATCCGCGACCTTCCACTTGTCAGAGTCGCTAACCACCAAGCCAACTGGCCTGCCTGTCTTTATTTAAGACGCAAAATTTATGTCTAAAATAACATAAGGTTTTAATAATGATTATTTGTAATAACAAAATAATTACAGCTAATTATGTAAACCATACTTGAAAAGGCGTAATAATCGTGTATCTTGAATCAGTCGAGATATAGCAAGAAGGTTTTATTGTTAGGTTTTGGACTAGACTAGTTCTTTAATACCCACATACATAAAAATTAATGTTTGTCTGTATGTCACCTCAAAACTACTGAACATATTGGGATGGGACTGCTACCATTCGACGCGGAATTTTCCATAGATGTTTACAGGCTATATAAGATATCGATAAATGCTGGTGAAACCGCGGGGGACAGGTAGTATATATATAAGGAAAATAGGGTTACTTTGACGCACCATCACCTCAAAACTACCGAACGTATCAGGATGGGACTGCTTCCATTCGACGCGGATTTTTTCCTAGATAGTTATATGCTATATATGATATCGATAAACGGGTGAAACCGCGGGGGACAGCCAGTATGTTATATATACACTTCAAAACACGAAAACTCGTGGAGAGGTATGAATAATTAACAAGTACCTTATAATTTGCGTTCACCAAGAATAGTTTTCGTTAAACACACTAATGTAACAACAAACTTGATGTTAGAGTCGTAATAAATATATAACCACGTTTGGGGAAAGTTATGCGAGTGCAGTGAGAAATTGTTACTTGAAACTCGCCTCGCTGGGTACCACCCTGTAGCAGTGGGGGGGATAAACAGGCAACCTGATGGTAAGTGGTCACTGCCTATGGACATTTGGAGGGACCGAGCACTCGTCTCATATCTTTTTTAAATTTTGATTGGCAGAGTCGAAAACGGTGTCATATTGGGTCATATAGGACTATGTGTCCCGGACAAGTACGTGTGGCGACGCCGGCAGCCAGAGCTCCTGGCAGTGCCACGTGTGCGTACTAACTTACTTAAAGAGGCGCCGCTCAATCTAATTGCTACTGAGATTGACATATTCCGCTGTACTCTGAGTGAATTCACAAAGATAGCAACCAAAATATTATGCTTTAGAAATATATAATATATTGAAAATATAGAATATAAGTTGTCGACACTACTGTATTAGGTAAGTATCCTGTAAAAGTAGTTGTAAGTGATGATAAATAAATAAATAAATTTGCAACACCAGGCGCAACGCCAATGTGTTGTTTAGAAAGTTAAGTCTCATGTGCCTGTAATGTCCCTGGCTCTACCTGATGGTAAGTCACCGCCTATGGACTTTTGCAACACCAGGCGCATCGCCAATGTGTTGTTGTTGAGACGTGAAGTTAAGTCTCATGTGGCTGTAATATCACTGGCCTAAGCCGACGGTCCACCTGATGGTAAGTGCTCACAGCCTATGGACATTTGCAACACCAGGGGCTTCGTCGCGTTGTCGTTGAGACGTGAAGTTAAGTCTCATGTGCCTGTAATATCACTGGCCTAAGCTGACGGTCCACCTGATGGTAAGTGCTCACAGCCTATGGACATTTGCAACACCAGGGGCTTCGTCGCGTTGTCGTTGAGACGTGAAGTTAAGTCTCATGTGCCTGTAATGTCACTGGCTTAACAGACAGATGGTCTACCTGATGGTAAGTGGTCACTGCCTATGGACATTTTCATAATTATCTTCAATTCTGTTGTGTTTCTTATACTATTCCGATTGTGACGTCACGAACCGGTCCCAACGGAAGATCAGCGCTGGCTAATGATAATAGACTGGTTTATGGCAATGGTTTTACTTTTATTTTTTGTTATTGTATATTATGCTATTTTGAATCATAGAAATATTTTCATTCTTTCATCTGTCTGGGTGTTAATATCTTTATTGTATTTTGTACCTATGTATTTTGCAATTAAAAAGACACTATCTGGTTCCCATAGTACAAGCTCCGCTTAGTTTGGGATCAGATGGCCGCGTGTAAATAATGTCCCGGGATATTTATTTATTTGAATAATTATAATTTATTTTAATTTCAAGCACTACGTATAAAATAGAACTGTATGTTTGCTAAGCAAATATTCTTAAAAAAAAAAAGTAATAGAGTAGTAGAGCTCTTAGTGCAGAGTTCGTCCGGGGAAGTACTAACACCTTACCCATTTCTGCCGTGAAGCAGTAGTGCACTTGTATTACTGTGTTTCGGTTAGAAAGGTAAGGGGGCCGGTGAAATTACAGGCACACGAGACTTAACAACTTCACGTCTCAGGGTCGACAACGCATTGGCGATGCTCCTAGTGTTGCAAATGTCCATAGGCGGCGGTGACCTCTTACCATTAGGTGGACCGTCTGCTTGTATGTCGGCCCAAGTGGTATAAAAAAAAAAAAAGCAACAGAGTGGTCAAAGCATGGAATTACTGCCAGAAGACGTAACAGCCTAAGATGTTACTCAATTCAAAAACTGACTGGACAAGCATCTCAAAAAGAAGAACAGGATATCTCCACTTATCAGTTGAATCAACTGCATGTCTGATAAATCCCTACTAATATTATAAATGTGAATGTAAGTTTATTTGTTATTTTCACCCGAAAACTACTTAACCGATCATCATGTAACTTTGTACACATATTCATGGAGATATTAGAAGTAACATAGGATTTTTGTGCCGGGAAAATGTTACATCCCTCGGGAACGCGGGGGACAGCTAGTAATGTTATAAATGCGAATGTTTGTATGTATGGATGTTTGTCACTCTTTCACGCAAAAACTATCAAACTGATTTGGTTAAAAAATGGTACATATGAAATGACATATTTATTCAAATAGGCTTTCACAGGCACTTATGAATGGTCAGACTCTAACACCGGTTCGGAAGGTTGTTCCACTGAGAAGAGCCGGCAATAAACTCAGCAATTACCCTTTTCAATATAACATTTTGTACATAAAGATGTGTCCTGCTGGAGCGAGCGCTACACCCAAGCATTATCCCATACATAGAAAATGCCCTGGAATAACACATAGGATAGTTTTTGTGCCGGGAAAATGTTACATCCCTCGGGAACGCGGGTGAAACCGCGGGGCACAGCTAGTAAATGATACAGCAACAGCATAACGTCTTCATACGCTTGTAGAACGCAATAAATTTACCACAACATATTTTTTTATCACTATATTGTTTTTTTTATTTATGGTTATGTGCTTTTTATATCTTTGAAAGAGAGGTTAAAGTTAATATAGGGGGATGGTTAGGGGAAGGGTAACATAAAAATAAGTTGATTTTTGCATGGTCGGTGTTGCAAGCTTCAGTAGGCTGCGGTGACCGGATATCAGGCAGGCCGTCAGCTTGTTTGCTGCCTTAGTTGTATAAAAAATTAAATGTTCAGTTTGAAGCTTAGTGTAGGGAAATTAGAGCGAAGTGGTTACTAGATCCTATAATAATGAATTTTAATCTAATATTATTATAATCGACATGTTGGCATGGTGGTTAGCGCTCTGACTGCCAAACCAAAGGTCGCAGGTTCAATTCCCACCCAGGACAAACATGTCTGTTTGTTCTGTGTCTGGATGTAAATATCTATATAAGTATGTATTTAGAAAAAAAAAGTAGTATATCAGTTATCAGGTTTCCATAGTACAAGCTCTGCTTAGTTTGGGATCAGATGGCCGTGTGTAAAATCAATTGGAACATAAGTGAAACCGCGGGGAACAAATAATAGCTAAACTTGCGGCACGCTATGATGGCCGTTTTGACGTTTAACAATGACAAAGAAAAATAACCTTTATTCCTTCAGGCATTAGGTGCATCTATTGATCCAACAGCTAATTGTATGA
This sequence comes from Habrosyne pyritoides, assembly GCA_907165245.1. NCBI lineage: Eukaryota > Metazoa > Arthropoda > Insecta > Lepidoptera > Drepanidae > Habrosyne > Habrosyne pyritoides. The sequence continues at coordinate 1,269,814 of OU015615.1, forward strand.
TGATGGAAATGAACCTTATTCCAAAGCAATACAGTTTCTTTTCCTATGACAATCTGAAACGTCAAAACGGCCATCATAGCGTGCCGGCAGTATAGTAATATTATAAATCCCAATAATCCTTCCTCCTTAACATCCCTTGGGAATATGGGTGAACCCGCGGGGGACACCTAGTATTATAAATGCGATAGTTTGTGGGGATGTATGGATTTTTGTTACTCTTTCACGCAAAAACTACTGGTCTAAATCGTATGAAATTTGACACATACATAGTTTATAACCTGCATTAGCACATCGAATACTTTTTATCCCGAGAAGATGAAACTTCCCCCAGGAGCAAGAGAAACCGCGCGCGGGCTAGTATAACTATAAATAAGGGAATCGAAAATATATTTTAAATTACTACATAGTATAAAACAAAGTCGCTTTCTCTGTCCCTATATCCCTATGTATGCTTACATCATTAAAACTACGCAACGGATTTAGATGCGTTTTTTTTTTAATAGATAGAGTGATTGAAGAGGAAAGTTTTTATATATAATACATGTGACATCCGACGGGAACGCGGGTAAAACCGCGGGGGACAGCTAGTAAATGATTATCTAAAACCGAGAGCCATTGCCCCGTTAGTTCGTATAGTTAAATCTAAGGGCAAAATGTCCCTGGCTCTCATTTCAAAATAATAGAAAAATCTCAAAGAATACAAGTTATTACTAAAACATGCATACAAAAGCAAGACTAAAGTTTCTAAACTAAAACAATATTATAAATGATAACTATTTAAATAAGGAATCGAATAACACCCATATTCTAAGACTAAGCATTTTCTCGAGGAATCCTCAAAATTGGTATTCTAAGTCATAACTTGAGCAAAACTCGAGCAATCCCGACTGATGTCGAATCGAAGTGTAGTCAATGTAACATGTCATTAGTTACGTCATTCTATTATAGATAAAATATTAATCAAATAAAATAATGAGCTTCAGTAACTGTTTACATGCAATAAACTTCCTTAAGGTTGGTCGCGACGTACCTTGAAGTTGACAGTTATTTCCTCACCTCGAGTAAGAGTCGAGTGGAGGAGATTTTTGTAACTATGAATACTATATATCTTGGAGTTACGTTGAGTGGAGTCGAGGAATTTTCGAGGAAACGTCTTAGAATATGGGTGTAACACTTCATTCATCAAATTCGGTTTAGTGATAAGGGCGGTACATTGGAAACTCAAAAATACTGCTTAAATCATTATCCTTGATTTTGGCTTTCCCCCTTCTAACTAAGTAAAGCGGAGCGAGGTATGAGACTCCTCCATTTCCATTTTAAAAGGGAAGATCTTCCGCCGCTAGGTGATCATGCCGCCGCGTGGGGACCGCGGTCCAACTGTTGATGTTGGATGCTTGTATATATGTCAAATCCTGAGAGAATCTCGATATCGCGATGTAGGATTCTCGCGTGTTTCTACTCGTTCATAGATGTCGCCGCATCACTGTAGTGCGGGCGGTGAAGGATTGTAGGCGTGTACATAGATGTCGCCACAAAGTAAAAGATTTCGATTTTTATCAAAAAATGCGTAGTGAAATGGGACTTTTGCTGAGCATACGTCGTACATCTGTCTGTCTCTTTTTATGCAGACTGTATTTGAATGCATGTTTGATGGTATTTTCGTATGCCACCATAGCGCCTAAGTTACTGAGCCGATTTTGATAAATGTGATGTCAAGCGATTTGTTATTATAGTCAGGGTGACATAGGGTACATTTTACGGACAACATCAATATGACGGATGTTACATAAAAAAGGGGGAGTTCTATTTTTGAATTGAAACCCCTAATCTAGATTTTTTTACTACTAACCGCTACGGTTATAGCCAGTTTCAAGGTTTTTAATAAAAATCCCAAACAAAAATGCTAAAGCTTTTCGATCTGGCCGTATATATTTTCTATAGAGAAAAATGACAAATACTATTTTATTACACTTTCTCTTTTTATCTTCTTAAAATAGAAGGAGATACACATACATGCGTACATAGATTTAATTATATTTAGCACTCCTCAATAAAATCGGCACCATTTTGTTTGATGTATGAATAAAAATATTCAGTTAAACCTTTTGCAAAACAAACTTTTAAAACATCCTTTTTTGCGACGGGAAACATGATTTTTACCTGTGGATATCCGCCATATTGGATTTAGAATGACGTCACATTGCTAATCATGCATTATAAATATAAATAATAACTAATTGACTCAGGCGTGACCATGCGGAAATACATTGTAAGGTTATACAAAAACAAATATCTAGTAACTAATTCCGCTGGATCTCCTTCTCTGTCAAGTCCCAAACAAAGAAACTCAACAGGAAATCGACACTTTCACTTCTACACGAAGCATCTTCAGGACGTATTAGACCCGCTGTCACTGAGTCAACGCACTAGCACCACAGACGTGTTACTTCGCCGACCGCCGGACAGAAAGATATTATTGCGGCTCAATTCTGTAAGGAAAATGACCCAAGCTCGAGGATGTTTCGTCGCGGCCTCTATGCTCTGTCTCTTTCGCTTACTACGCAATCACTTAAGAGGTAAGCTCTCAGAGGCCTCGGAGCGGCGGCTCGAAAAAGTTTGTTTTAGCTGAAGGAGGCAGATCTAAGATCATAGATGCAATATCTTTCGGTCCGGTCGGCGAGATTACACAAGCCCTTTCTAAATAATAATGAAAAATCAAAAAAAATAACTCACCAAGCTTGTTGCTATTGTGTTGGTGCTGGTGGTGGTGATGCTGAGGCGGTTGCTGTGGTATCTGCTGCATCAGCGCTGGGTGCGGGAGCTGCAACAGCTTGGGTTCCAGCTTGGTAGCAGCGGCCACTGGTATCGGTCCGGCATTTGTCATGGTCGTCATTGTCGCTGCAGGCATCATTAGGGTCGACATTGTTAGCATTTTTAACCACCACTTGATTTAAAAAAAAACCCGGCACAGCTGTTCGTTTCTTTTTAGAAGTCGTAACCCATTTTTCGTTGCGACTTTTTTTAAAATGGCAACACTTTCTTGTATTTTGTTTTTATTTGTAACACGGTATGCTATTGGTGCATTATATTGACACTTGACATTTATGTTGACATTGTTTTTTTTATTGTTATTTTTAACTAATCTATAATGGCGACTGCAAAAAATTTTTTTTTTATTTATGTGCATTTATTTGGTTTCTGATAATCGAACGTGTTTTTTTTAATTGTGGCCTTTTTTATTGTTCATTTTATTCGATTGTGCTACAAGCTGTGAATATTTTACAAATTTCAATTCTTAAAAACATGGTTAGGGGAATTTTTTGTTTTTAAATAAAAATTTAATTCTGATATTTGGTAAGCGTATACTTGATAACCAATTGGGTAATGTATTTTACATTAAGTCGGGGGTTTTGAGTTATTTTATTCTTTTTCAATGAGATTTTTACCGTCGTGGGTTTTTTTCAAAATTTAGAATTTTGCTTAATTTTATTTCAGACTTTTTAGTGCACTAATATTGTAGCACCCTCTAGTCAGTTACAGACGTAATTTTTATTATTTGGGAACATGCATTAAGCTACCACGTACACATTGCTGAAAACAGAATCGTAATCGGACATTTCGTTTTGATTATATTGCAACATTGTTTTGCACTAATATAGGAGCGCCCCCTAGAGAGTTAATATTATAAGAATTATCTTAGACCATGCACCAATCAACTACGAACCCATTGCTGAAAACCGCATTAAAATCGGACAATTCGTTTTAATATTATTGCAATATTATTTTGCACTGATATTGTAGCGCCCTCTAGTGAGTTACAGACGTAATTTTTATTATTTGGGAACATGCATTAAGCTACCACGTACACATTTCTGAAAACAGAATTGTAATCGGACATTTCGTTTTGATTATATTGCAACATTGTTTTGCACTTATATTGTGGCACCCCCTAGTGAGTTACAGCCATGACACCTGTCTAAGAACATGAACTCATCAAACACAAACCCGTTATTGAAAACCGCATCAAAATCGGATCATTAGTTTAGAAAATAGGTGGGAATTACTTTTCACAAACGCACAAACATCTCTCATCCTAAACGCATATACCTGCTCCGTTCCGTCGTGGGTAAAAAATAATAAATATTCAGGGAAATTGAAGGCCTTACATTTAATTTTTTATGTTTTATTTTTATATACTTTTTTTTACTGATTTACAAACGTGTTATATTTTTTTTTTGTACTTATATCTTGTATAGTTTATGTTACCTTTTAAGCACATGCTGTGACGCCTTAAAAGGTTGTGCGTTTACATATATCATTTTGTAATCTAGTTATAAGTTTTAATTGATGTAATAACCACTGGCTGTCCATGAATAAATAAATAAATAAATATGCAATTTTTTCTCACTAAATACATACTTATATAGATATACTGTCTGTCCCCCGCATTCCCAAGGGATGTAACATTTTCCCAGGATAAAAAGTATTCCATGCTAATCTAGGTCATAAACTATCTATTTGTAAAGTTTCATCTAAACTCGTTAAAAAGTTATAGCGTGAAAGACTAACAAACAACCACCCTAAAAACTCTCGCACTTATAATATTATAGCTGTCCCCCGCGATTTCACCCGCGTTCCCAAAAGAAATAAGCATACATAAACCATTCTCTTAATAATAATAATAAATCATTTAATTCGGACAAAGCATCCATATTTAGTTAGTAGGTACATGTTATTACTTTTAAACTCGAGGTGTTAGTAGACAGAAAATTAAGTTCAATCACAAAAATAAATGACTATCTGACATCAATTAGTGCGACCCTGGACGCCATGTGTATCAGGCGTTCCAGTGCCTGGGCAGTCGCATCTCCACAATATAGTTTTGAGGAGGCTGCTAGTACTGTCACGCACGCGACGCATCAGAGAGGCACTCTGTTCCTTATGATTGCTCTAAAGCAACTAGTGTTGGCCTCAGCAAACATCCCTGATCCGCTGCAGTAACGAGACAGCCCCAGCCTAAAATCATTTTTTTTCTTTTTTCGACTTAGGCCGACAAACAAGCAAATGGTCCACCTGATGGTAAGTGGTCACCGCCTATGGACATTGCAACACCAGGGATCGCAAATGCGTATTCGACCCTTAGACGTGCAGTTGTTAAGTCTCATGTGCCTGTAATTACACCGGCCTTACCTTTCCAACCGAAACACAGTAAAACAAGTGCACTACTGCTTCACGGTGGAAATGGGTAAGGTAGTACTTTCCCGGACGGTTTCGTATATTTTTGGATGTTCAATACACTAGTTAGTGTTTGATCATTTATCTTTAATACAGGACACATCCCAATTCTTCCGTACTTGTGTTGACAGTGAACTCCTCCTAAACGGCTGGACCGATTTGAATATTCTTTTTTGTATGCGTTTGGATGGCGCCCTGGATGGTTTAGACTCATTGGACTCGGTAGGTGGCGCTGCGAGCGAATTCCTACATTTTTGTATAGACTCATTTCGACCGGACAACGTCTGGCGGGACAGTTAGTATATCTATATACAGTATGTAACAAAAACCCTGTTGTTCCTTTTAGGAACGTTATACATTACCTACAAGCCAACATTCATGATATTAGAATTTAACAATTATAAACATTGGCTAGTACAAAGGTCAAAATCAAATAACTATTAAAATCGACACATTCAAAAAAAGGTTTAGAGTATCTGATTTTACAAATACATCTTTATTTGGCTAAATAGCCTACGAGCTCGGCGGCTTTCATTGATGCGACAGAAGATGCCGCTAAAACGTAGGCGCGTGCCTCGTATCCCTGCCACGTGCCTTCCTACCCCTTTACCCCACCACCCGCCGCCCTGCGAATCATAAGCGAATTCCTTAGTCTCCCGCGCAACTTACTTTCGAACGGATGTTATTGTTGACCTAGTGAGTGACTTGTATTTTGTTTACGTAAGATCACCTGATCTGACGCCCTTCGATTGTTTGCCTCTGGGGTACTGTTAAGCAACAGGTGTTCAAAAAACCGTGTGATACGGAGGTCAAAATACGTTCACGCATAGTAGCAGCATTTGACCACATCAAGTTTGATACCTCCATTTTACAAAGCGTACGTGAAAATGTTATTAGGCGTTGCAACAAATGTGTCGAGGTACAAGGTGGTCATATTGAACAGCGTTTCCGTGGCCGTCTAGAAGACATTATAATAAATTAATCCATTAAAATGCAAGTCGGTACTTAAGATTTTGTGTGACAGACGCGGGGACTTTATTTTGTTTATGTAAAAGTGTTAAATGTACTTTTAACAATTATCAATTGTGCATAAAAATATCGTGTAAACCAACATTTTCAAAGATTCATTTGTTAAAGTGATAAACAACAGCTGACAAAGTCGTGAACTTGTGTAGAAAAAATAGGTAGATAACCGGCGCGGCGCGGTGCGGCGGCACCGACAAAGAGAGGCCACTCTCTTTGTCGGGTCGGGTAGAACTTCTTCCTATTATTTGTGATTTCGCGTCATCGCTTCATGCAGAGGTATGAGATATCAGGATAACATTACAAATATTAATAATTAAATATTTATTTTAATTATTTTTGTTTACAGTTTTTTATAAATGACTTTCTTTATTACGTATATATACCGATTCCTAAAACGTAGGTAGAAGGAACCACAGGGTCTTTGTTACATATTGTATAAGCAAAACAGGGTTCCTTTGACGCACCATCACCTCAAAACTATTGAACATATCGGGATGAGACTGCTATCATCCAACGCGGAATTTTTCCTAGATGGTTATAGGCTATATATAATATCGATAAACGCGGATGAAACCGCTGGGGACAGCTAGTATATAAACAGTGTATACATAAGGCATTATGATACCAGCGGGAGGGCAGCCTTGAGGGAACAAAGTGAATTTCCACGTCTTTCAATAAGTATTATGAGTGTCTTAAACGAAAGACGTGTTGGCGAAAGGCTAGATACCTTCACTACCACGCCACAGGTCGTAGATTTGATGCCCAGCTCCAATTTTTTTTTAACATTTACTAGCGACCCGTCCCGGCTTCGCACGGGTGCAATGCTGATGTACATACATTATTTTGATAAATTTCGTAGGGTTCAGCTGGCGTTTGCAATGTAAGCGGAAAAAATGTAATTATTTACGACATCACATTAGAAACCTCAATAATAACAGTATTTCCCCCACTATTTAATGGATGTTATTATACATAAAACCTTCCTCTTCAATCACTCTATCTATTAAAAAAACCGCATCAAAATCCGTTGCGTAGTTTTAAAGGTTTAAGCATACATAGTGATATAGGGACAGAGAAAGCGACTTTGTTTTATACTATAATATGTAGTGATTTCAAAGTAAAAAATAAGCATGTGTAAATGAACATAGGGTGCCCTCCAGCTAGATGGAGCGATGGTATACGCAAGCTGGCTGGCAGCGGTTGGAAACAAAGAGCTGAAGATCGAGCTCAGTGGCGTGCCATAGGTGAGGCCTATGTCCAGCAGTGGACGGAGATAGGTTGATGATGATGAGGATTAAATGAACTTATCTGTTTTAACAGTTGGTTTAGAGGTTAGAGGCCCTGACTGCCAGGCCGCAGGTCATGTGTTCGATTTCCAGCAAGGAGCATCATTTGTGCATGAACATGTCTGTTTGTTCTGTCTAAACGTGAATCTTACTAATATTATAAATGCGAAAGTTTGTATGTATGGATGTTTGTTACTCTTTCACGCAAAAACTACCAAACAGATATGGATGAAACTTGGCACATAGATAGAACATGTCTTAGAATAACATAAAGGGTACTTTTAAGCCCGGGAAAATGTAGCATCCCTCAGGAACGCGGGAACGTTATACATTAGCTTTTTTTTTAAATATATAGCTTATGGAGTAGTGATTTAATAATTATTGGAACAATCAATGATTTTTATTTAATTTGTAAGTAATTATCTACATTTAGAACAATAAATTAATTAATTCTATTACTATAATATAATATTAATAGACTCTGGTAGTTTGTTCTGGTAACACTAAAAGATAAATGGCTGCCGTTGAGGACGGTAGTTTTTTCTTGTAGTTATTTAAATTTATATAAACTTATTTGCTTGTTTTGCCATCATATATAACGTTGAGTCGAGCATCCTGTTCAATTGTGTATGTGGAATCAAGTATTGAGGTAGTGAATCTTTAGTGAGACAGTGACTTTTGATCGTATAAAATGAGGAATCGGATAAAGGAAAACTTAAGAAAGTGCATCAACTGTGGTTCTTTACCTTCCGCAGATGCTTGTGCGTTTATTGAGAGATTATTTTGTATAACATTTGTACACTACATATTGCAGAAATAAATTTGTGAAACTGATACCATTTTTTAATTCTACCAGTTCATTACTATATTTCAATAATATATATTATTATACTTATTGTATACTATAACCGTAAATATATGTAGGTATATATACCTAATTTCTAAGATTTAAATTTCCCGCCTAGTATACATGTCAGTCAAGTTTTTGTGGGCTAGATGGCTAAATTTCTGTCCTATATTTTATGTATGCGCTTGTCATTCTTCTCGTGAGTATAAATGTTCTATGAGCTAGTGCCTATATCAGTGCTGGTCCCGCTGGTCGCTATGTGTGAAATATCAGCTCCACAATGTTGTACAACAACTGTCTCACAGCGCAATACAATCGCATTGCTCAAATATGCAGAGATTGCTGAGATACAGTTGGATAAGAAATTAAATTAAACAAACAATGCAAATATGTCAAATATTTCACATTCACGTAGCCCTTCGTAGACACTAAATGGACGAATATGTTGGAAGCGGGTGAAATTTGGCAAATAAGACTTAATGTGGTACCGAGGTACCCTTTTTGCGTGACATGACATTTGTGGTGGGGTGGGGGGAGGGATAGCAGAAAAATCTTTGTTATTTTTTTTGGGTTTTAATTTTTTTTGTTTGTTAAGAGTTTTAGTTGCTTTGGTGGTGAGAGACACTGATTGCAACGCTATAGGTCTTGGGTTCAATTTCTACAAAAGCCTAGAAGGCTTTGTGTGCATGAATATGTCTGTTTGTTCTGTGTCTGGGTGTAAATGTATGTATTTAGAAGAAAAACAATGTGTGCTATGTCATTCTGTCCCAGGCTGAATTCTATAAATAAAAAAAAAAAACAAAAAAAAAATAATATTATAATAAATATTATTTTTTTGTATATGACTTTTTTAGAGGAAATTTTTTCATTTTATTTATTTTCAAATCGTAATGGTGATAAAGAATATATCACTTTAAAAGGTGTAGATGACAGTGATTTCGAAAATAATGTAACTTTCTACCCCCTCTTATTTATTTTAAGAGTAATTGCTGAGTTTATTGCCGGCTCTTCTCAGTAGAACAACCTTCCGAACCGGTGTTAGAGTCTGACTATTCATGAGTGCTTGAAAGGCCTATTTGAATAAAATATTTTCATTTCATTAACAGACTAAGAATTTTTAAATCAAATGAATAATTTTGGAGATAAAATCCTTACATTAAATGTTCAGATCACTACATAGTATAAAACAAAGTCGCTTTCTCTACCCCTTTATCCCTATGTATGCTTAAATCTTTAAAACTACGCAACGGATTTTGAAGCGTTTTTTTTAATAGATAGAGTGATTGAAGAGGAAGGTTTTTATGTATAAAACATGTGACATCCCACAGGGGCGCGGGTAAAACCGCGGGGGACAGCTAGTAATACATAAAAGGGTAATCTACCAATTGGGCACATAGTAAAAAAAAAGTTAATACAAAATGTATATTTCAAATTAAACAAATTTACTCTTTGCTAACCGTACTCAATGTAACTGAAGCACGCGATCCAAATACTTTTCCGAGCATTAAAAAGTGAAATATTTCAGCTCTTGCCGAGTTTTTTCACTGAAATAATTAAATTCCAACATATTTCTCACTTTACAGCGTTTTTTATTAGCCATGTATCATTATTATTAATAATAACAGAATTAGGTCGCGTCGTGAGAATCTTTTCGTGTCTATTATAGACAATAAATATCCCGGGACATTCTTTACACACGGCCACCTGATCCCAAACTAAGCAGAGCTTGTACTATGGAAACCAGATATAACCGGAATTTCTCATAGATGGTTATAGGCTATATATGATATCTATAAAGGCGGGCGAAACCGCGGGGGACAGCTAGTACTATATATTATACTTTTATAGATAGATGTTTACATCCAGACACAGGACAAACAGACACGTCTATGCACATAAATGTTTGTCCTGGGTGGGAATCGATCCCACGATTTGCGGCGTGGCAGTCAGGGTATCTAATCAAGCCAACTGGCCCGTCTAATAATAGCAAGTTCACCTGTTTACAACCTGTCTGCTACCTGTTTTACTATAAACTACGCCATCTTTTGGTAGACATTAGTATATCACAAGAGTCACACGGGAATAAGCAACGTGACTGATTTCTTCTTCAATATAATTCACACATGACAATAAATGTTACACTGTTGTTATACACCGCTGTCCACAGCCCTCAAGGCTACTCTCCGACCCATACGTTTTTGTTATAAATAGTCATTATTTAAAATAATAGGCTTTTGGGTTATTCTTCCATTTCACATTGTGTTCAACCATAGATAGGTACTTACTTACTTTCACCATTGTTGCCAACCGACAGGGAAACTGAGTGCGTTCGGAAGCAATGGTGGGTACAATAATAAATAAAAATGGTATATTTACTATTTTTATTACATATCAAAATATATCATATATTTATAATTATTTATTTGTTATTTTTTATGCCTGTGCCGCAAGTGACAGTGCCTGTGTCCGTGGCACTGCTAGCCCTATCAGAATATCAGCGCTGCGGTATCTACGGCCGCAGCTTATGCTGAGATAGCTGCCTTTTTGGCCTCACACAGTGTATAACTGTATGATTGTGTTGTTATTGCTATATTGTATCTGTGTGTAATATGTAATGTCAATGAAATTGTCTATGTTGATGCTGTGTGAGTCCAAAATAAATGTTTTCTTTCTTTTCTTTCTTTCTATTTCTAAAATCATCATCATTATCTCAAATCATTTGTAGTAATTAGAAGAACTTATTAGAAGAAAGGAGAGCGACAATGAGCGAACACGCGCACATAGCGACCAGCGGGACCAGCACTGATATAGGCACCAGCTCCACCGCGAGACCATCTCTAATCCAACTGTATCTCAGCAATCTATGCATATTTCAGCAATGCGATTGTATTGCGCTGTGAAACAGTTGTTGTACTACATTGTGGAGCTGATATTTCAAAGATACAATGAAGTTTTGGTAACTTAGAATGATATGCAAAAATTAAGGTATTACTGTGTTTCATTTAGAAAAATGAAATTGCAGGCACATGAGACTTAACTTCACGTCTCAGCGACAACGCAACGATGCCCCTGGTCCATAGGCGGTGACCACTTACCATCAAATACCAGAATATACGACAAATATATTCAATCTAGAACACAGCTATCAAATCAAGGTCTAAAATAATAATGTAGACGAAAAGAATTGTGTTATTTAATCAAATTTTAATGAAATACAAATATTATCCTTAGAAGGGAGCGATCGCCCGAGGAAAGGAACGTTTCTATAATGGAATATTTAGGGTTCCATTCTGGGTGTATTCCAAACATGATTTTTTAATTTATCTTTTTTGTTTCATGTTTGCCTTGGTAATGTGGTCAACGGATATCTTTCTATTTTAAATCCGAATGTTTGGATCGATGTCTGTAATTCAATCAATCCTGATTTGAACTGCCCCCTTATTCAGCTAATACAACCTGCGTTTATCGATATCATATATAACCTAGAAAAAAATCCGCGTCGAATGGTAGCAGTCCCATCCCGATATGTTCAGTAGTTTTGAGGTGATGGTGCGTCAAAGGAACCTTATTTTCCTTATATATACAGGATTGATTATTAAAAGACTGCGAATTCATTAGTGTAGAGTAATCTCCAAAACTACGGCGCCATTTTGAAAAATCTTTCATTATTTGAAAGGTTCAGCTCCCTTATTCAGCTAATACAAACTTCGTCGGCGAGCCGTTTCACGGAGGCCTCGGAGAGCTTACCTCTCACGTGATTAGTATTAGCGTAGTAAGCGACAGAGACAGAGCATAGAGGCCGCGACGAAACATCCTCGAGTGTCATTTTCCTTACAGAATCGAGCCTGGTCTGGATGAAATTTGGCAGAGTGATAGAAGGGTTTTATGAAGGTCAAAGGTACTGAAGTCATCACTGGTTTGGAAGTAATCTTTCAGTTGAGAAGAAACTCAACAAGTAGCATTTTTATAAGCCTACTTTTTTGGCAATAATTTTTTTTTTATATTTAACATCATATCTAGACACCGTGTGTATCAGCCAAGTTCAAAAAAATAGGCCACAAAAAGGCCCTGGACTGTAATTACTTGAACCAAGTAATTACAACAGTCAGACACTGACAATCCCCCATAATTTCAAAATTCATTTTTTTTATAAAAGCCTTAATAATACATTAACTACTTCTTGTTACAGGAATTTAACCCCTAAAGATGTAAAAAGGGGTAAATGTATCTATACTTCTATACCTACATCTACACTTAATAATAATAATATTATAAAGTGGAAAGTTTTGTATTTTTGTATGTAACGAATAAACCTAAAAACTACTGGATCGATTTCAAAAATTCTTTCAGCGTTGTGAACCAACACTATTCCCGGGTGACACAGGCTATATTATATTTTATATAAAATTAGGGATCCTTACTAAACCTTCAATAATGTTATACAAGGTGTAAAAAAATTACAAAAAAAAAAAATCGATACATCGCGTGCGCTGCGAAAACTATTGATGATAGAGAAAACAAAATAATGTAACATCCCAGGCACGCAGCTCAAAGGCCACAAGTGGAACTGGATCGGCCACACGCTCCGAAGGGACCGAAACCGATCGAAACTTACTTTAGTCACTAGCGAGTAAACTACTATCGATACAGTATTTCTCGATAGCAACTGTCAAATTTGTGACTCATGGTACCGAATTTCTATAGCAAAGGCTAAAAAACGTTACTCGCTAGTGTTTACATTTCGATAGGTTTTTTACCTACCTTTTCTTTAGGTGACCGCTAGTGGCGCTGTACAGATTTGCAATAGAAATATTTTACGCCGTCGCTAGCGAGTACGTACGTTAAAACTCATGGTAAAGGCACTGATCACATTCCAAGGCAAGCCCTAGACTGGAATCCCCATGGAAAGCAGAAACGTGGCCGCCCTAAGCAGACCTGGCGGCGGACGATCACTGCAGAAGCGAAAGCGATAGGAATGACCAGGGGCTCGATTCAATAAGGAAAATGACACTAACTCGTGGATGTTTCGTCGCGGCCTCTATGCTCGGTCTCTATCGCTAACTACGCTAATACTACTAATCACGTGAGAGGTAAGCTCTCCGAGGCCTCTGTGAAGCGGCTCGCCGACGAAGTTTGTTTCAGCTGAATAAGGGGGCTGGAGCGAAGTAAAGCGGGAAGCCCAAGACCGTTCGGTATGGCGACGTACTGTGGACGCCCTCTGCCCCATCCAGGGGACATAGGACATTAAGTCAAATAAGTAAGGAACGCGGTAAAAGCCGCTGGAAACAGCTAGTCACTTAATAAACTGACAAAATGAAACAGTAGAAAAATAATAGCTGCGGACCTCTCAGTATTTTCTATAAGAGACCTTTGTAACGTCATTGAATTTTTTATTGATTTATTGTGCAAGCTGAAGTGATAACGTATTCAAAAACTTACCTTTGGCATATGGAAATACAGTCTCATATCGTATGCAGTGTCGTAGGCTACTTAGATCTAAGGTTATTTTTATTTATGTTGATTCCTTCATATATCATTTTGTTTCTATTAACTTTCTATTTTGGGATCATGTCGTATTGAATGGCTTTGAGTTGTACAAAGTTCGATTTCCAGTTCGGGGAAATATTGTTCTAGGGACATTTAGGACATTCATTTATTTTGGGTAATTTTTTTGACACATTTCTGATCCCAAACTAAACAGAGCTACTATGGAAACTAGATTTCTTTTCTAAAAAGATATATAGATATTTACACTCAGACAATACAAAAAGAGATGTTCTAGAACAGAAATTTTTGTCCTTATTAGGAATCGAACTCCCGCCCTGTGACGTGGTAGTAAGGTATCTAATTACCACGCCAAACGGTCCGTTTACTATTTCTCACGTTTTTTTGGAAACCACATTAGCTGACAAACAAGCACAGTCCACCTGATGGTAAGTGGTCACCGCCTATGGACATTTCCAACACTAGGAGCATCGCATCTGTCGACCCTGAGACGTGAAGTTGTTAAGTCTCATGTGCCTGTAATGTCACCTTACCTTTCTAACCGAAACACAGTAATACAAGTGCACTACTGCTTCACGGCGAAAATGGGAAAGGTGGTAGAACTTCTCCGGACTAACTCTGCACTATGAGCTCTAATACTCATTAAAAATTACTATATATAAATTTGTATTTGACGACAATCTCACCATGCTCTTCTTTTTTGTGACAGAATGTGCTAGCCTCAGGTGGTAACATCCCTCAAAAACGCGAGTGACTCCGCGGGGACACCTAGTTTTATCATATCTGTAAAATAACTCCAGGTTTCCAAGTGAACAATAACTTTTTCTTATATACGAGTATATATGCTTGCGGAAAAAATATGAATTTATCGAAGAGCTCATCTCTTCGTCAAACTTCTCGAATTCCAATAACAACGATTACTCTCTCACACTTCATTACTTTTATTTAACAAGTTCTTTCGCTTTTTAATTCTAATGTTGGATTTTGGTAAAAGTTTATTGTATATCTCTCCCTCAGTACGATAAGGGCTTAACTCAAAATTTTTCGAAATCGAGTTACGATTCTAGAGACTACACAAAGTACGCTCTATCCGATGAATAGTAAAACATAGTCAATTTAATGATAGAATAAGCATACCGATGCTTCAGCCTCTTTAACACCGGGACCCACCCTCCCCGCTCAGTGCGAAAGTGAATCAGAGATGTGCCAAAATTGTTTTTTTGAGTTAAGCCCCTATCGTTCTGAGGGTGCGATATGTGTATACAAGTATGTACATATAGTAGATTTCCCACGCGTTCACCCGCATTATTAGATTAGATGTTTCTATGATAAAAAGCGAATACGATTCCAGACTATAACCTATATCTGTGTCAAATTTAATCGAGATCTGATCAGCTGTTCCGGCGTGATTGTGCGACAAACATCCAACCAAACTTTTGTATTTTTATTAATAGTAAGATTAATTTATTTATTAAATGTTTTTTTTATTAAACCTATTGCATGTTCGTGGCATAAAAAGTAACCTAATTCACTCCTTACAATCAGCAATCTGCCAGTGAAAGTCCCGTCAAAATTGGTCCAGTTCGAAATGATGATGAAACAAGCAAGTAGATTGACAAAAATTAAGACAAAATTCAAATAAATTAAGTTATAGCCACTAGATGCAGTATATCAGTTCTCTGGTTTCCATAGTTAGCCTGGCTTTTTTTTTTATGTTATGGTAGGCTAACGAGTTGACGTATCGCCTGATGGTAAGCGACTACCGCCGCCCATGGACACCCGCAACACCAGAGGAGCCACAAGTGCGTTGCTTAGTTTGGGATCAGGGGCTCGATTCTGTAAGGACAATGACACTAACTGGAAGATGTTTCGTCGCGGCCTCCGTGCTCTGTTTCTTTCGCTAAATACGCTAATACTACTAATCGCGTGAGAGCTCTCCGAGGCCTCCGTGAAGCGGCTCGCCGAAGTTTGTATTAGCTGAATAAGGGGGCAGATGGCCGTGTGTAAAGAATGTCGCGGGATATTAATTAATTGTTAAATCCAAACCGAAACAGACTGCAATTATCGCCTCTTTTACTCTTAAAAAATCTTATCTTCGCGCCTTTGATTCTCAAAAACAGTAGGCAGATATGTTAATTATGAGACTCATGGTCCAGCTCAGAAGACCTTACTAATTAAAGACCTAACTATAGTGAGAGTAAGACCTAAAATGTAGTGAGGATTGACGCCGTCTCTCTCGCACGTTAACAATCTGAAGCAATCGTTTATAATCAAAGAATTGTTTAATTACATACAAATCGAACCCAGAGCTTTTTTTTTTCATTTTCTACGGACTCTTAGTCCGTACTCTTTGAAGATTCTACGAGAAATTATTTTAAGATTAATTGTATTGTGTTTTTATAAATTAACATCTTTCTCTGCCGAGTTTTATACATCACGCCTACTGAGGTGATTTGAAAACACGACCTAAAAATCTAAAAATAGACACGGCTTCCTACTAACGAATTCTGTTTCATGTTTTGTGACAAAATAAACATTTTACTTCCACGCGGCGCGGGAGGCAGAGCTCTCAGTGCAGAGTTCGTCCAGGGAAGTACTACCATACACATTTCCACCGTGAAGCAATGCACTTATTTCCACCCAGGACAAACATTTGTGTGCATGAACATGTCTATTTGTTCTGTGTCTGGGTGTAAATATATATAAAATAAAATATATATCCCGGGACATTCTTTACAGACGGCCATCTGATCCCAAACCAAGCAGAGCTTGTACTATGGGAACCAGATAACTGGTACACTACATATACTATTTTTTTTTTCTAAATACATCTTAATATATATATATTTCTTGTGTGCGTGTGTATGTGACTGAACTCCTCCTAAACGACTGGACCGATTTTGATGAAATTTTTTGTGTGTGTTCGTGGAGATTCGAGAATGGTTTAGATTCATAATTGAATCCGGTAGGTGGCGCTGCAATCGAATTCCTGCATTTTTGTATGGACTTATTTCGACAGAACGATGTCTGTCCGGGCAGCTAGTACATATATAGATATTTACACCCAGACACAGAACAAACAGACATGTTCATGCACACAAATGTTTGTCCTGGATGGGAATCGAACCCGCGACCTTCGGTTTGGCAGTCCGAGCGTTAACCACCAAGCCAACTGGCCTGTCAATTAATATATAATATAATAATAGGCCTATATAAGTATATATTTTAAAAAAAGGTAGTATATGTTGTATATCAGTTATCTGGTTTCCATAGTACAAGCTCTGCTTAGTTTGGGACCAGATGGCCGTGTGTAAAGAATGTCCCGGGATATTTATTATTTATTTATTACTGTGTTGCAGTTAGAAAGGTACGTGAAACTATGACTTAACTTCATGTCTTAGGATTGATAATGCATTGGCGGGTGGGCGTGGTATTTCAAATGTCCATAGGCGGTGACCACTTACCATCAGGTGGTACCTGTTAGAGATGTGTCAAGTCGGCCATTTTTAGTATTCAAGTATTGCATACCTGAATTTTGTATTTCTTATACTCGAGTATGTGAGTACTACATAAGTATTCGAGTCACGCTGACTCAACATATTTCTAGTACAGGTGCATTTTTTCTTCGATAAACATCGCTTTTTTTAATTTTTGTGTGCAAAATTTATGTTTTAACTCGATAGAGTGCAGTGTAGCTGTGGCGTATTTTTTAATTTTTCGTTGAAATAATGACATTTTATTTAAAAAATCTAGGTTTTCGTTTAGAAAGTTGAAATTACAGGGACATGAGACTTAACTTCAGGTCTCAAGGTTGACAATGCATTGGCAATGGCTGGAATACAATTGATTATAGGCAGTGACCAATTAATCGATCAAGCATTGTCGTCATATAAATTATATTTAATAACTAGCTGCCGCCACGCAGCTGTACCCGCGTTTCCGAAGGACTTGTATAGAAAGTATTCTAGGGCAGAAATTTCACTTAAATTCAATCAGTCTATTCCTGAAAACCCTTCAGAGTGAAAAATATGAGCTTTTCGGAGTCTCTCTGAAGGATCGAATCCGGAATGAAGTCATCCGTCAGAGAACCAAAGTTATCGACATAGCTCAAAGGATTAGCAAGCTGAAGTGGCAGTGGGCTGGTCACATCTGCCGTAGAACCGATAACCGTTGGGGTAGACGTGTTCTAGAGTGGAGACCACGGCTCGGTAAACGTAGTGTAGGGCGCCCTCCAGCTAGATGGAGCGATGATATACGCAAGGTGGCTGGCAGCGGTTGGAAACAAAGAGCTGAAGATCGAGCTCAGTGGCGTGCCATAGGTGAGGCCTATGTCCAGCAGTAGACCGAGATAGGCTGATGATGATTTAAATAATGGTTATAATTTTGAAATAACAGACATGGAGTTCAAAATTCAAAACAATTATTCACTTTAAGTCCGATTTTATTAAATCTACAGTTTTCAAAAATATTATTGAATTTTGGAAAAACGGAAACAGATCTCTGATGGATGACTTAATTTCGAATTTGATCTTTCAGAGAGACTCCGAGCATAGCTCTCTCTGAAAGACCTATGGGTCGCTGCGCGACTTTGAATTGGTGAACCAGTCGCACCGTCAGTTTAACATTAAAAAAATACTTAATATAGGTAACATTCAAAAATAAATAACAAGACTACAATACAAGCGTCGCAGTTGCCCCAAGGCAATGCTTTTGTTAGTTTGTCCTCGTCGGGTCTACAAAATATTCATTAGGAAATTTGCAATAGGGTTGGAAGCACACTTTAGTGATGCGACCGCTCGGAATATTAATTTATCGATGTCGATAAAACGATGTAGATTTTGCACCAATTTTTCCATTATTTTGACAATACTAATATTGTAAAGATAGCTGTATTGTTACTTTTCCAGCTAAATAACTGAGCTGATATTGCTCAAATATGGCACACATATAGTCTATAGTTTGGAGAGAGACATGGAGAAACCGTGGGTCTAGTATTAAACATTAACAAATAGTACAAGCTACAAGAAAATTAATAAACCTCAAAAAGCCTTGCTAAGTATCTTGTCGGATCTTCTCAAATGAATGTTGACTTCCGAACCGGTAAGTTTAGTACTTTGACCTTCATAAATACTTTCAGCGTCTTAAACTGAATAAATATTTTTTTAATTTAGAAATGTCTAGTGATACTAAATTTTCAATATCTTATAGACGACAAATGCTTTATAAAAGTTGCTGCCTCCTTATACAGCTACAAACTTCATCGGCGAGCCGCTTCAGGCCTCGGAGAGCTTACCTCTCACGTGATTAGTATTAGCGTAGTTAGTGACAGAGACGGAGCACGTAACATCCTCGAGTCAGTGTCATTTTCCTTACAGAATCGGGCCCCATGTGCTAAGTTTTTAAAAGTAGAGTAGATGTTTGTAAATGATTTAGGTAAATAAACTTAAATTGGATATACTAGGCCGTTAGTGGATATACGTAACTTCGGCTAAGCCAAATATGAAATATAGAAAAAAATATACTAGAAATAAATATCCCACGGAATTTACGGTTTCCCTGCGTTTTCAAAGGAAGAACCATTTTCCTGGGATAAAAAGTAGCCTATTTATTATTTCAGTGAATGTTCTATCTATATGCCTAGTTTCATCTAAATCTGTTTAGTAATATTTTCGTAAAAGTGGAGATAACATTCATACAGGCATGTGGGATGCCTACCTGATCTTTAACTTACCATAGCTTGTAGAAATATCTGAAATGTCCCCCGCGGTTCTACCCGCGTTCCCGAGGGATATCACATTTTCCCGGTATAAAAGTAGCCTATATATTATTTCAGGATATGCTCTATATATGTGCCAAGTTTCAAGCATATCCGTTTAGTAGTTTTTGTGGGAAAGAGTAACAAATATACTTACGTACAAATCTTTCCTCTTTATAATATTAGTATAGATATAGATATATCTGATACAATTCCCGGGGGAACCAATGTATCCCAGGACCATAATATATCCCATGACACTTTGGGAATAGTCTAGTTTTCTAGAAGTGAATGAAAATATTTAGAGACAGTCTTTTACATTCAAGCTTGCTAATTATACCTCTTGATGATATACTAGCAACTTGCCCTGGCTTTGTCTGAGTGGTAATACCATATATGTATTTTATAAATAAACTTTTCGCATAACATTTTCTAAATAATAGTGTGAGCCGCGTCGACATCGAAAATCACTTGCAGGGTGCAAGTGGACATAGGGAAATCCTACATGTATGACTTCTTAACAAAACCCTGGGATATTCCATCTCTCGCTCTGACAGGGCCAGAGACCAGACACAAGACCAACCTTGAACTCTTCCCATGCCCAATCAAAATTTATTACCACTTTTATCCAAAGAGGTTCAGAATATTAAAAAAGATATCAAAGACAACCTTAAAAAAATAATAAATCCTCAATCACTTTGCGTAAAGGTCCCAATTATACAAGAAAAATAAAAAATCAAATAATGAGTATGCTATGAATTCGTTGGAATTCATTTTAACATAATTTCCGCTTTTGTAAACGTTTCCGTGATATTAATAAAATTATTTTAAAATAACAATGTTTCTTTATTACACTTCTCATTTAGTACTTCTTTCTATCCAGGGGGCGGCGAAGTAACCCGTCTGTGTCGGTGCTAGTGCGTTGAGTCAGTGACTGCGAGTCTAATACGTCCTGCCCCTTTATTCACCTAATACAAACTTCGTTAGCGAGCCGCTTCACTGAGGCCTCGGAGAGATCTCTCACGTGATTAGTAGTATTAGCGTAGTAAGCGACAGAGACAGAGCACGGAGGCCGCGACGATTCTCGAGTTAGTGTCATTTTCCTTACAGAATCGAGCCCCTAAAGATGCTTCATGTAGAAGCGAAACACTACCGCTAATATAATTTAATATCCGTGTGGAAAAAACCGCGGGGAGAGCATGGATATAAATTCTAGTAAACATAACGATCGTATGTATTAAAGACAATAAAAAACGTAGACAAATGTTACATACTTAATAAAGTTAATTTTCAAAAAAAATCCTCAAAAACGCGAGTGAAACCACAGGGTGCAGCTAGTAGATACATAGATAGACAGAGAGAAAATCGACTTTTAATTTCACTTAATTTGAAAATTATTTAGACGATTATAATCTATCGATAAGTCAACAATTCCCACCACTAGCTAAACTCTAATTAGTGAGTTGACGGGCTAGTATGTAATGAAATTTTCAATATAAACAAAACCCTAAGGGACAAACGGACAAAATACCATTATATATAGGTATTTACGAGAATAATTTAGTTTGCGACTAAACAGAAAGTGGTATTGAAGTAATAATTTATACAAACCTAAATATTTGGGTAGAAGATTGTTTTTTATAAACAGCGACATCTTTTGGTAGAAATTTGTACTATGTTTAGCAAAATCATCAACTTACTTTCTAATTATTTGTAGTTTGCAAAGAATAAGTATTTAGAAAAAGGGGCGTAAAATTCAACTTATTTATTCTTCATCTATTTTGTTTTAAAATATGGCAATCAATCCTAGACTTTACCTATACGAGAATCATTCCTTTCTGGCTGAGAATCAACAAGCTAATACGAGCACATAGCGACCAGCGCTGATATAGGCACCAGCTCCACCGCGAGACCATCTCTAATCCAACTGTATCTCAGCAATCTCTGCATATTTCAGCAATGCGATTGTATTGCGATGTGAAACAGTTGTTGCACAACATTGTGGAGCTGATATTTCACACATAGCGACCAGCGGGACGAGCACTGATATAGGCACTAGCTCCACCGCGAGACCATCTCTAATCCAACTGTATCTCAGCAATCTCTTCATATTTCAGCAATGCGATTGTATTGCGCTGTGAGACAGTTGTTGTACAACATTGTGGAGCTGATATTTCAAATCATAGTGTTTCCCTCTGTAGAAACTAGCGCGACTAGTGATACCTACATATCATGTTCAAAAGGGACCCGACAAGCTTAGTTCCCCGCTCTAGTCCCCTAGGTAACTCCCTCGTCCAACAGACTCAGCATACTTGCTTATCTACCCAGCTGAGAACCATTGGCGCTTGCCAAATTGTCCGTGTAAGGACTTCAAATCAGATATCAAGTCCTGAGTAAATTAAGTTACTATATTAAAAAAAAGGTAAACACCTGTTTCCCTGCTCCCTTTCGCATTGGCCGGACAACAATCTGAAACAAGAGGAAAGTCGGTTAATATTTATGGTGGCATTACAAATTAATCAAAGCGGGGAAAGTGCTAGTTGATCTCGCGCACTCAGGCTCTTGTACTATTTTTTTGTTTTTACTATTACCAGACCATTGTTTGTTCTGTTAATGTAAAAATCTATACAAATATGTATTTAGTTCCTGGTTCCCATAGAACCAGCAATAGGTACAAACTTTGCTTAGTTTGGGATCCGATATCAGTGTGCCAAGAATGTCCGAGTCTTTTTTATTTATCTATACTAATATTATAAAGAGGAAAGATTTGTTTGTTTGTTTGTTTGTAATGAATAGGCTCCGAAACTACTGGACCGATTTCAAAAATTCTTTCACCTTTGGAAAGCTACATTATCCCCGAGTAACATAGGCTATATTATGTTTAAAAAAAATTTGGGATCCTTACTAAAACTCCAATAATGTAACCCAAGGTGTGAAAAAATTACAAAACATTCTTGCGCTGCGAAAACTATTGATGATAGAATGAACAAAATAATGTAACATCCCTCGGCAACGCGGGTGAAACCGCGGGGGACAGCTAGTTTGACTATAATTTTTAACTATTACTAATAGCTGTCCCCCGCAGTTTTACCCACGTTCCCGAGGGATATCACATTTTCCCGGGATAAAATGTAGCCTATATGTTATTCCAGGATATGCTTTATCTATGTGCCAAGTTTCATCTATATCCGTTTAGTAGCTTTTGCGGGAAAGAGTAACAAATATACTTACATACAAATCTTTCCCCTTTATAATATTAGTATAGATTGCATAATTGACTCAGCCGTGACCTTGGGAAAATCCGTTATAAGATTATACAAAAAACAAATATCTAGTAACTTATTCCGCTGGATCTCCTCTGTCAAGTCCCAAACAACAACCCCCTTATTCAGCTAATACAAACTTCGTCGGCGAGCCGCTTCACGGAGGCCTCGGAGAACTTAACTCTCACGTGAATATACTACCGGAACGCTATGGCCGTTTTGACGTTTCAGATTGTCATAGGAAAAGAAACTGTATGGCCTTGGAATAAGGTTGATTTCCATCATCACGCATTTAGCTGTTGGATCAATAGATGCACCTTATGTGTGAAGGAATAAAGGTTATTTTTCTTTGTCATTGTTAAACGTCAAAACGGCCATCATAGCGTGCCGCCAGTTTAGTGGTATTAGCGTAGTAAGTGACAGAGACAGAGCATTGAGGCCGCCACGAAACATCCTAGAAAACAGGAGTTGATTGTAGAAGGGTGAACATTTATGTTGTATCTATTTTTTTATGCCATATTAAAAAAAAATGTCCAAAAAATAAAAATAAAATGTTAGGGGTGGACAAACCTTATCACTTAGGGGTATGAAAGATATATAGTAACCGATTCTCAGACCTACTAATTATGTATATCAAATTTCATAAAAATCGGTCAAGCTTCGGAGGAGTATGGTAACTGACATTGTGACACAAGAATTTTGTATATAAGATTAACATACATATATTGTGTACTAGCTGTTCCCCGCGGTTTTACCCGCGTTCCCGTGGGATGTCACATGTAATATACATAAAAACCTTCCTCTTCAATCACTCTATCTATTAAAAAATACCGCATCAAAATCCGTTGCGTAGTTTTAAAGATTTAAGCATACATAGGGATATAGGGACAGAGAAAGCGACTTTGTTTTATACTATGCAGTGATATACGTACAACATTGATATAAATTCACGTCAACTTTCACCTCTGTCGGCACTCCTGTAATGTCACATTTTTTTCTGAATCACAGTTCAAAATGTCGTGAAAAAATGTACTTTTCTATCAAAGTAGGTTTTATTCTTTGCGCTCACAGAAGATTGAGGCACCTCCCAAGGGGTTGAATTTGCCAATCTGTTAACATTACCCTTTTAAGGTTGGAATAGCGATCCCTTCGGCCTTTCCCTGGAGATCCAATACTGAGATATTGATTTTTAACGTGCTTTGTCTATTTTGGACTGATTTTCGGATTAAATCTAGAACTTGCCGTCCTACGCATTACTTATAAATGTCCTGGGACATTCTTCACCCAGCAAAGTAAGGCAGTCTCTTTTAAGTAGTACTTTTGAGTAGTAGAGCTCTTAGTGCAGAGTTCGTCCGGGGAAGTACTCACACCTAACCCATTTTCGCCGTGAAGCAATGCACCTGTATCACTGTTCGGTTAGAAAGTTCACCGGTAACATTACAAGCACATGAGACTTAACAACTTCACGTCTCAGGAACAACAACGCGGCGATGCTCTGGTGCTGTAAACGTCAATAGACGGCGGTGACCACTCACCATCAGGATCGTGTGCTTGTTTGTCGGCCCCTGTGCTATAAATAAAAATGGCCGACAAATAACCACTTATAGACATTTGCAATCTCTGGTATCGTCAATATGTTGTCGACCCTGAGACGTGAACTTAAGCTAATACAAATGTACTAATGCTTCACGGCAGAAATAGGAATGGTAGTAGCTTCAGTAACTTTAAATTTGACCTTCATAAGTGCCTTCTGAGGGCCTAAACTGAATAAATGGTTTTGAATTTGAATTTGAGTACTATAAGGTAGTACTTCCCCGGACGAACTCTGCATTAAAAGCTGTATTATTCAATTATTTTCAAGGATTTCGTGGTGCTATAGCTACGCTGCTGAATACATTGGCGATGGCCCTGATGTTGCAAATGTCCATAAGCAGTTACCACAAACCATCAGCTAATAGAATCCTCAACGATGAACCAAAGCAACGAAGCTTCCGTTACATCTAAATCCGTTTGATAGTTTTTGCGTGAAAGAGTAACAAACATACGAACTTTCGCATCACTACATAGTATAAAACAAAGTCGCTTTCTCTGTCCCTATATCCCTATGTATGCTTAAATCTTTAAAACTGCAACGGATTTCGATGCGGTTTTTTAATAGATAGAGTGATTGAAGAGGAAGGTTTTTATGTATAATACATGTGACATCCCACGGGAACGCGGGCAAAGCCGCGGGGGACAGCTAGTTTATAATATTAGCAGGATGATAGCTTTTGTAACATTTTTAGTTGTCATAGCAACCCTTCTTAGATATCTCCCCCCATATCCAATATTAGACTAAGCCTAAATACTTTACTATGAGTTCAAAATTCAAAATTTTTTCAAAATTCAAAACCATTTATTCAGTTTAGGCCTTCGGAGGGCACTTATGAAGGTCAAATTTAAAGTTACTGAAGCTACAACCGGTTCGGAAGTCAGCCTTCAACTGAGAAGAACCGGCAAGAAACTCAGCAAGGTTACATTCTTTTTTATTTGTTATATACATTTTTATCTATTCTGACTTTTTGGCTATTTTATAATTTCAATTTTACATAATTTTATATTTAACAATTACAAAATACTTATTATAGGTAACATTAATAAAAACAAAACAAAAAAAAAAATATGACAAGACTACAAAATAGAAAATAACAATAATTAGGTACTTACAACTTAAACAAGAGATTTAGAGGTGCACTGTGCAGAGAGCAGCTATTTCCATACATTTTTATCTTCAATATAATGAACTACCTTGTAATACGCTTTTTCTTTCAAAACTTTCCTAATATAATTTTTAAATTTATGATCAGACATTTTGGTTATTGAAAGCGGTATCTTATTATAAAATCGAACACAATTACCAAGAAATGACTTGTTAACTTTAGTTAGTCTAAAGTATGGAACAACTAACTTCTCCCTTTGTCTTGTATTTATACTATGAATATCTAATTTTGACTCAAACATTCCTATGTTTCTACGTATAAACATTATATTTTCATAAATATATATTGAAGGTAATGTCATTATATTTATTTCTCTAAATAAATCTCTTAATGATTCACGGGGACCCATACTGTAAATTGCACGAATTGCTCTTTTTTGTATAATAAATATTGATTCTATATCCGCTGCTGCTCCCCAAAACAAAATACCATAGGACAAGAGGCTATGAAAATATGCAAAATAAACTAATTTGGCCGTCTCAACATTCGTCAATTGTTTAATTTTCCTAACAGCAAAAGCAGCCGAACTTAATTTAGCAGCTAGAGTATCAACCTGAGGTCCCCATTGCAATTTATTGTCTAATGTAAGACCCAAAAATACCGTTTTATTTACAAGATCAATATGGCTCCCATCTATTATTATTTGGCTATCTACTTGTGCTACATTTGGTAAAGAAAACCTTAAGCATTTAGTTTTCTTTGAATTTAGTAATAGATTATTTGTAGCAAAAGTTGAAAATGTTTTCTACAATGGAACATAAAATATGTCGCGAAAAAGTTTGAACGGCGAACTTTCTTTTTTTATATCGTAAATTTTCCTGACGATAAGTGTTTCTAGTATACAGACACCTGTATCCCGAAAATACTGTATTTAGGAAAGTTTCCGACCTTCCGAATTATTATTCGACTCATTATATCCTGCGGTTTTACCTGCTTTTCGTTGATAAATAGAAATATCCTATATTTAAATAGGTCTTTACAAGCTCTGAAATAACTAGCTGTTCCCCGCAGTTTTACCTATGTTTCCGGAATACAAAGTTGCCTATGTCCTTTTCCGTGCTATAGGCTGTGCGTGTGCCAAATTTCACCAAGATCAGTTTAGTCGTTTAGGCATGAAAGCGTAACAAATAAACTAACAAACTTTCTGTTTCATTGATACTAATATTATAAAGAGGAAAGATTTGTATGTAAGTATGTTTGTTACTCTCTCACGCAAAAACTACTAAACGGATATAGATGAAACTGGCACATAGATAGAGCATATCCTGGAATAACATATAGGCTACTTTTTGTCCCGGGAAAATGTGATATCCCTCGGGAATGCGAGTCAATCCGCGGGGGACAGCTAGTTTATAATTAAGTTATGATTAGGATATAGAGAAGTAACTAACTTCCCTTGGAGGTTCTGGGTTCGATCTCAGGCCGGAAAAAGCAAGGTAATGATCACCTGTGGCCCGGGATAGGTAACGTGCGAGAGAGACGGCAACATTGTTCACCACATGTCGCGTTGAAACTTGAAATCCTTCGGTTAAATGTTAAACTCGTTCTAGAGACCTTTGCCATCCTCTTTGGGGATTAGAGCCGTGAACAAAACCTTCATTCTTTCTAAGATATAGCTGTCCTCCGCGGTTTTACCGGCGTTCCCTAGATATCACATTTTCCCGGGATAAAAAGTAGCCTATATGTTATTCCAGGATATGCTCTATCCACATAGATAGAGTGGCATCCATATCCGCTTGGTAGTTTTTGCGTGAAAGAGTAACAAACATACTTACATAGAAATCTTTCCTCTTTATAATATTAGTATAGATATAGATTTTAAGCCCCAAATACACATTATTGCCATCTCTCTCGCACGTTAACAATCTCGAGTAATCAAAGAAACACACAGGTATTGTCAGTGAGACTAAATAAATTTTATGTAATAAATCTAAGTTCGTTTTCTAAAAAGAGTAATTGCTGAGTTTATTGCCGGCTCTTCTCAGTAGAACAACCTTCCAAACCGGTGTTAGAGTCTGACTATTCATAAGTGCTTGTAAAGGCCTATTTGAACAAAAATATTTAAATTTTCATTTAAACACTATTATAATTTTGACCGACGCGGGAATCGAACCCTGGACCTCCAGGTCACTAGCCAAGCTTAACTGCTCAGGCGATAGAGGAATACTTCAAATAGTTTTTTAAATCCGCTTAAAACTGTATACCGTGTTTGTCAAAATTTAATTTTAATAATTTATTTTATTTATCTCCACAAATTACATCATCATCATCATCATCATCATCAGCCTATCTCCGTCCACTGCTGGACATAGGCCTCACCTATGGCACGCCACTGAGCTCGATCTTCAGCTCTTTGTTTCCAACCGCTGCCAGCCAGCTTGCGTATACCATCGCTCCATCTAGCTGGAGGGCGTCCTACACTAATTACATGCAATGATAAAATACAGTTGACAGGAAGATTGGGAAAAATTGCAATTTGAGGGAGATCTGGAGTCCAAACTAAGCCTGAGCCTGTATTTTGGAGCTCTAGGCCCCCATTTCCTTTAATTACAGTAGTCAACGTGGTGCGTAAGTGTGTATAAATTTGTGAGTAAATGAGTAAGGGTTTGTGTGTGTGTGTGTGTGTGTGTGTGCGTGTCTGTGTGCGTGTGCGTGCGTGTGTGTGTGCGTAGTAATGTTAAATAAAAAGATTACATTAGATAAAATCATTTTGATTTTGAAAATTGAATCTACACTAATTGAATTAAATTATGAAAAAATATTAGAATTTTTATATTTTGTAACGAATAAACTAACAATGGGGATGTTGACTAACATGTCAAATTAGCAACTTTTTATTAAATGTCAAAACGAACGAATGTATGGGATTTTGTATGAAATAGCAAGTTGTGACGTCATAATTGTACAGCATCAAATAACATACTCTTTTTAATAAGATTGGTTATTAAAAATCATATTAATTATAAAATTATGATCCGTGTATTTTTGGATGTTCAATACACTGGCTAGTGTTTGATCATTTATCTTGAATACAGGATAGTTCCCCATTGATTTAACACATAGAATATTTTCAAAGTCACGTCTCTTGTAAACGCGGAAGAAACCGCGGGGGATAGCTAGTGTCATACCTAAATGCGAATGCTTGTAAAGATGATTTTCCGAGCAGTAGAGCTCTTAGTGCAGAGTTCGTCCGGGGAAGTACTACCTTACCCATTTCCGCCGTGAAGCAGTAGTGCACTTGAATTACTGTGTTTCGGTTAGAAAGGTAAGGTGACATTACATGCACATGAGACTTAACAACTTCACGTCTCAGCGACAACGCAGCGATTTTGGTATTAGTAAAAGTCCATAGGCGGTGACCACTTACCATCAGGTGGACCGTCCGCTTGTTTGTCGGACTATGTGGTAGAAAAAAAAGATGAGTGTATGGGTAACTAGTAAAGGGATTTGTATGAAACTGGGCACATAGATAGTTTATAGCCCGGATAAATGCATAATATACGTTTTATCCCGAGAGAATCTAACATTCCTCGGAAAAGCGAGTGCAACCGCGGTGGATAGTAATACTTAGGTATGTTATAAATGCGAAAGTGTGTTTCGATATTTGTCACTCTTCCACACAAAAACTACTAAAGAGATTTGGATGAAACTTTGCGCATAGATAGCTTACACCCTAAACTAAAACATTGCATACTTTTTATCCCAGTAAAGTTTAACATTCGTCAGGAACGCGAGCAAAACCTCGCAGCATAGTAAGTAATACATCATTTTATTTCATTTGAGGAAACCGACATGGGTTAATGCACCGTGAGCACCCAATTGGAGCACAAATACTCCAAAAACAAATTCTACCATCCCCGATTTAACTAAAAACCATACTAACGAATTCACTTAAGCTATAATAACAAACACACCATACGTATATATATGTTTCTGAGCGAACAAAGAAAAACGTTTTGCGCATGCGTGGGCGGGAGAGGGACGGAGCATCGGTCGAAACTCATTGCGGTCTCCGTGTTAGAAAGAGACGGGTATGATCATAAATTTGTACTGAGACTGCCGTGTGGGAAATGGATAATTATGTGATGCCGAAAATTTTTGGTTTTTTTTTAAATTGGTTGCTAGTTTTCGTTTTGAAATTGTACTTAGTCTTTTTGCTAAAACCTACGTGGTTTATAATTTGACACTACATTTTTTTTATTATTTGCTAGTTCTCATTTTGAAGTTGTACTTAGTATTTTAGCTTCTTAACTCAAACCTACTCGGCTTATAATTTGACAGTTCATTTTTTTTTATTAATTGCTAGTTCTCATTTTGAAGTTGTACTTAGCCTTTTTGCCTTTTGAATCAAAACCTTCATGGTATATAATTTGACATTTAACTTCTTTTTTTTTCTCAAAAGGCTGTCTAAATGGCCACTTGAGGGTATATCAGTCACCTTGGAAACCACATTGGAAATATCAGATTCAAATACACAAATAAAAACTAAAATAGTTGATTGACTATAAAGTATTGATCACGGATTAGCACAGTGTACTCACTGCAACTAAAATAAACCTACCCAAACCTATAGCACATGTGTTAAACCATTGCAATACCTCTGCCAAATTGAATTACAGCCCGTTGAACCAAATTTTAAATATTAATCGCTCACTAACTTCTGTTTCAACGCGTTCCCGAGGAATGCTACATTTTCCCTATTAAAAAAATATCCTGTTTCTATCCAAGTTGTAAACTATCTATCTGCCAAGTTTCATACAAATCCGTTAAGTAGTTTTCATGCAAAGTGAAACAAAAGAGTACCTATTCATTTATCTTTACAAACTATCGCATTTAAATAAAATATCCCGGGACATTCTTTACACACGGCCATCTGATCCCAAACTAAGCAGAGCTTGTACTATGGAAACCAGATAACTGATATACTACTTTTTATTTTTTTAAATACATACATATATAGATATTTACACCGAGACATAGAACAAACAGACATGTTCTACTGCATGCACTTGGCAGTCAGGGTCGCTAACCACCAAGCCAACTGGCCTGTCAAATATTAGTAAGAGAAAATACAATGGGATATTCTTTACACACGCCCATCTGATCCCAACCTGATATCATAGCTCCAGCCGGGAAAACTGGACTATAGTGGAGGCCTATACCCAAGCAGGTGTTCCTATCCAGGAATAAATATACTAGATAATAAACATACAAAACAAAAGTTAAGTGAGTCATAAGTAAATTTCTTGTAATAATTGGGTAATGGGAAATAAATAGGTTTTATTATTACTACTATCTGATCCCAAACTAAGCAGAGCTACTATGGGAACCAGATAACTGATATACTACATATACTACTTATTTTTCTTAATATTATTTGTAGAATAACTGTTGATAGCTAGATGGAGCGATGATATACGCAAGCTGGCTGGCAGCGGTTGGAAACAAAGAGCTGAAAAGCTCAGTGGCGATAGGTGAGGCCTATGTCCAGCAGTGGACGGAGATAGGCTGATAATGATGAAGTGTTGATAGCAATAAAAAACGTAAACTATTATAAAAACATATCCTAAGACATCTGATCCCAAATTAAGCAGAGTGTACTGCTTGTACTATGGCTACCAGATAACTGATATACTAGTTTTAAAATCATTATTAATATAGATGTTTACACCCAGACACAGAACAAACAGACATGTTCATGCACACGAATGTTTATCCTGGCAGTTTCTCTAACCACCAAACCAGATGATTTGTCAAAATATATTTATTAAGGATTTTTCACATATGTTTTTGTCCGGTGTTGGCCATTTAGGTGTTGGCTGCCCTAATTATAACGCCTCCATTGGTAAAATCTCAAAATTATAGGTATTAATAGAAATGGTATACCCATCTCTGTTTACATTATAAAATATTCCCATTTCCTCGCAAATGCTAAAGCTAATAAATTAAATTATCTTTAACTACAAAAGCAAATTGATTTCATATAATATCAATTAGTGACATTCCGCCATCTTGGTTTCTAATCCCTTTAAACAAAGCCTTCAGTTCCCTTGCCCTTTAAATAACAAAGACAAATAAACATTCCGTGGATTGGTTTGGATTATTTCTGGATATATGTAGGTATGTATATTATCGATTTATTCTGGAAACTATGTACATTAGGATAGACGACTTTTTTTTTAGTCTGGTAACTTTTATCTGGACTTACTTTTGCCAGTGTCGAGTCATATTATATACACGATTATAAATTAGTCAGTAGTTGTGTAACTAAAGTAAGGTTTTAGTGAAATGTTGGACGTTATTTCCCGTTAATCCACGTAGGCCAACAAGCAGACGTATCGCCTGATGGTAAGCGATTACCAGTGAGCTCTGTTTAGAGCGCTCTGTCTCTTTCACTAACAACGCAAGCACGTGAGACGTAAGCTCAAGGCCCGTTGCGCGGCGACCTAACGAACTTTGTATTAGCTGAATACAGTGGCAGATAACTGATATGCAACACAATTTCTTTTCCTAATTGTAAATCTATCCCAAATTAAACAGAGTGTACTGCTTGTAATATGGCTACCAGGTAACTAATATACTACTTTTTCAAATACCTATATACTTATATTACATTAACACCCAGACACAGAACAAACAGACATGTCCATGCACACAAATGTTTGACCTGGCACACGGTCATCTGACCCCAAACTAAGCAGAGCTTGTACTATGGAAACCAGATAACTGATATACTACATATAGTATTTTTTTTCTAAATACATACCCAGACACAGAACAAACAGACAGGCCAGCTTGGTGGTTAGCGACTGTGACTGCCAAGCCGAAGGTCGTGGGTTCGATTCCCACCCAGGACAAACATAATGTGTGCATGAACATGTCTGTTTGTTCTGTGTCTGAATGTATGTATTTAGAAAAAAATACTATATGTATCTGGTACTATATCAGTTATCTGGTTTCCATAGTACAAGCTCTGCTTAGTTTGGGATCAGATGGCCGCGTGTAAAGAATGTCGCGGGATATTTATTATTTATTTATGTTCATGCACACAAATGTTTGTCCAAGGAATCGAACCTGTAGCGTGGCATTCAGGGTCATTAACCACGAGGAAACTGGCCTGTCATTATTGTCGAATTCTACACCGTCTACTAAACCTACCCCTTAAGCGATTTAAGCAAATAGTTATACGCCAACCCCTAGCCACCCTACAAAGCGGTAGGGTTGTGGAAATTACATCAGAGTTGATTTTCTCTGATTAAATTTAGGAAAATTTCAACGATAACTTACTGTATGTCAAATTATTTAATACAAGCTGTCCCCCGCGGTTTCACCCGCGTTCCCGAGGGATGTTATATTTTCCCGGGATCAAAAGTAGGCTATTACTCAGTGATCATAGCTTTTTTCATTAGTATATTATAAAGAGGAAAGAAGAAATTTGTATTTTTGTATTTAACGTATAAACTTAAAAACTACTGGAACGATTTCAAAAATACTTTTGCCGTTAGATAGCTACATTATCACTGAGTAACATAGGCTACTTTTTATCCAGGGAAAATGTATCATCCCTCGGGAACGTAGATTGTATCTTTTTTGTAGTGAAAAGTTCTTTAGGCGCGGGCATTTTTGAGATGGGAAAAAACAATTGAACTCGCGACACTGTCACCGTTACCGACACCTCTATATATAAGTAGCTACATGTATTGGAACCGTTTACACGAGTTGAGTTCGGGTTGAAATAAATTGATAAATATTACTGTATATAATACAAACATATATCACTACATAGTATAAAACAAAGTCGCTTTCTCTGTCCCTATATCCCTATGTATGCTTAAATCTTTAAAACTACGCAACGGATTTTGATGCATTTTTTTTAATAGATAGAGTGATTGAAGAGGAAGGTGTTTATGTATAATACATGTGACATCCCACGGGAACGCGGGTAAAACCGCGGGGGACAGCTAGTTGTGTTTATACGTACAACATAGACTTCTGTCGGCTCTCCCGGAGTGGGATTTTATAATATATTTTTTAATGATGTAAATCATGTAAATCTATTTAAAAAGCAATGTTGTGTTAGTTACACCATTTATAACTCCACGGCTGCACAATTTTCAATGAAGTTTGTTTTGTTGGATTTATCTCCGTCACGAATAACAGAATAAGCATTTTGTTTTTTTTTCAAGAATTTTCGTTATCAACACTATCTCTGAGGACAGAAACCATAATCTTTGGGAACGCGGCTAAAACTGCGGAGCACAGCTAGTGTCTAAATATCTATTAAAAAAATAATATATCAATTATATGGTTTTCATAGACAAAACCAAGAAGTTTGAGATCAGATGAATCTGTGTAAAATGCTTCCGGAACGCGGGTGGAACCGCGAAGCAAAGCTAGTTTGTGTATTTAAAAAGTAGTATATCAGTTATCTGGTTTCCATGCTTAGCTTGACATCAGGGATTCGATTCTTCGTCTCTGTCGCTAACTACGCTTATACTAATCACGTAAGAGATAAGCTCTCCGAGGCCCCCGGGAAGCCCGCCGGCGAAGTTTGTATTAGCAGGCAGATGGCCATATATAAAATGTCCCAATAACTTAATTACTTTTCCATCTCTTTTCGTTACACTGTATAAAGAGAGATGGATAGAACCATTGTTAAATTAGTAGATAGAGTTACAGATTGTAAACTTGGTTAAAGTACAAGTAAGTTGGCGATTTAAATATCAGGTGTTTGGTTATACAAAGAGAGTTGGGTCTCCCTTACTACCCTTTCGAGGGCTCTACAGTAAAATTTCCCTATTGCAAAAGGAGCGCCCTTAGGTCAATTTACAGTCTCTTATAGAGGCTGGAGATTTAAGTGGGTGGCTATAAATATAAATAACATGGGATATTCTGGCATTTGAACTAACTAATTTGAGCTTGTATGGTAATTTCAAATGTTTACTAGCTATGCCCCGTAAAAATGTACGGATATAGCTACTCTCTGCACAGTGATGCAATTTTCATTTAAATTCTAGGAATTTTATTTAAAGTATTTTTTTCAGTTTAAGTTGCTGGTTCTGAAATCAGCCTTCAACTGTAAAAGGACCAGCAAGTAACTCAGCAGTTATTAATAAACATACTCGTATATTAAAAAATAAGATTTTTTGACTATCCAATTTTAAATAATCATTCCAATTTTTTTTTTTCTATATACAGCATGCCTACCATTAAACAACTCAACCACATATTTATAACAAAAATAAATGATGTACTATAGTTGATATAACAGAGTTTACAGATAATCTTGCTATGAGGTTATACGCGCTTAAACAAACATCCTCTATACGGGTGGGTGGGGGATGAATAACCCGACCTAACGATCACCTTAGGGTCCCGCAATGTGTCAGAAAAACGAAGGTACAAGAATTATTATAGGAGATATAGAGTTTATAATATAATGTATTCTAAGTCCATAGTACGAGAGCTCTAAATGCAGAGTTCGGAGGAAGTACCACCTTACCCATTTCCACCGTGAAGCAACGCACTTATATTACTGTTTCGGTTAGAAAGGTAAGGTGACATTACAGGTAGATGCTTAACTTGTCGTCTCAGCGACAACGCGGCGATGCCCCTGGCGTTGTTAATGTCCATAGGCGGTGACCACTTACCATCAGGTGGAGTGTCTAGTTATTTATCGGCCAATGTGGTATAAACAAAAAAAAAGTTTGTCCTATCCCTACTAATATTATAAATGTGAATGTAAGTTTGTTTGTTACGCTTTCACGCGAAAACTACTTAACTAATGATCATGAAACTTTGTACACATATTCTTGGAGGTATTAGAAGTATCATAGGATACTTTTTGTGCCGGGAAAATGTTACATCCCTCGGGAACGCGGGTGAAACCGCGGGGGACAGCTAGTAATATTATAAATGCGAAGGCTTTTGAGGTTTGATGTACGAATTTTCGTTACTCTTTTACGCAAAAACGACTAAATCGATCAGAATGAAACTTGGCACATAGATAGAGCATGCCCCAGAATAGCGTCTACAATACTTTTTATAATTGTGATGCCTTGTATTACTGTGTTGCGGTTAGAAAGGTAAGGTGACATTACAGGCACATGAGACTTAACTTCACGTCTCAGCGACAACGCATTGGCGAGGCCGCTGGTGTTGCCAGTGCGTAGGTCGGAAGTAAAGCTAATAATAAAGTCCACACTTTTAGAAATAGAATTGGATGTAAATAACACAAGCTTTAAATATTCTGTGCAACCCGGATACGGGCGAAAAGCCGATTAGCTAGCGTTTCCGGTTCCGTTTCCGATACATGTATAGCAGGAAGTATTTATTTATTCAAGCATTATCATAATTAAATAGTTTAATGTTATTGGGAGGTTAAGCAGACGTTTGGATGGGTGGTCGATTCTACTAATGTAAATGCGTAAGTTTGTATGCATGGAAGTTTTTTGCTCTTTCACGCAAAGACAACCAAACGGATTTGGTTGAAACTTGGCACATATATAGAAAATGCCCTGGAATAACACATAGGATACTTTCTGTGCCGGGAAAATGTTACATCCCTCAGGAACGCGGGGCACAGCTACTACTACATATCCATCTATATATATAAAAATGAATCCCTATTGCCCTTGGTCACGGCATCACGCATGGACGGCTGGACCGATTTCGCTAATTCTTTTTTTGTGGTCTTTGTTATTGTCAGGAGAAGGTTCTTATTAAAGAAAAAAATAAGAAAGTTGCACGGATAATTAGAAAATTTAAGAAAACATAACGACTATATTAACTTTTCTAATGTAACCTTACCGTTTTAGACAATATAAACTTTTGTAATGTAACCTTATGGTGTTTGACATAAATGTCAGTCGTTTGACAATATCGTTTAAAACAGAGGCATGGGTCGGAATTATATTGATAAAATAATTAATTTATAATTTCTTATTGCACATTTCACTGTCGATTCGAAACGGAAGATTCGAATTTAATATTCATTGTTAAGACAGGACCACGTCTGTCGGGTCAGCGAGTACTTATATAGATATTTAAACCCAGACAATTCCTGCGAATCGAACCCGCGACCTTCGACTTGGCGGTCAAAGTTGCTAACCAACAAGCCTACTGGCCTGTTTAGAAACTGTCCTGAACGACTTCCCTGTCCCCTTTATAGCGTGATTTAAGTTAATGACTTTTGTTAATGATCGCTTTTTTTATTTATTTTTTAACATCAGCATCAATTTGCACCAAATGGCGGACTTCATGACGTTGATGTTAGACAGTTGCATTAGCGTTCAATCTATACTAGAGGTCGCCTAGCGATCGAAATTCGACCGTAATTCAATATATAATTTAAATTTGAACTGCATTATATTTTACCTAATAATTGTCTACTTTAATAGTTTTTCTATTTTTCATTAAAAAAAATAGTTTTTTCAATTTTTTGTGGTATGTTACACAGCGTTACTACGGTTCTTAAATATTGTGAATGGACTCGTTATAAGGCCAGATTTAACCTCCTTTCGGCTTTACGGGTAGTTTTGTAACAGCATGTATATAGATTGAATGCATTTCATATAAACAATCTTTTCCATTTAAACTTTAACAGTGTCAAATTACACGTTCTTCCGTTCGCCCAATATTCTTAAAAAAAAGGTTTTAATACTTCTTTGAGTCTAATAAACGCTATACATTATTATTGTATTTTTTTTATACCACATGGGCCGACAAACAAGCAGACGGTCCACATGATGGTAAGTGGTCACCGCCGCCTACGGACATTTGCAACACTAGGGGCGTCGCCAATGCGCTGTCGACCCTGAGACGTGAAGTTGTTAAGTCTCATGTGCCTGTAATTCCACCGGCCTTACTTTTCTAACTGAAACACAGTAATACAAGTTCTTCCCGGCAGAAATGGGTAAGGTCTACCACCTTACCCATATTCTTCCCCGGACGAACTCTGCACTAAGAGCTCTACTACTTACTTAATCTTAATTACAGTAAATTTATCTATATTTAGTATCCGGTTACAAAACCAGACTTCAGAAAAACAAGTAAACAACTTTTTCTAACCTCTACATTACCCTAATGATAGTAAATGTAACATAACCTGAAAGTCGGCACATAAAAGAGACATGTCAACCAATGGGCGTCAGTTAATTTTCATATTTCCCCGTCTCTGTTTGTGAATGTAAAGTTGATAAGCGAGCACGCAATCACAACCAGAGTATTAAGAATACCGCACAGTTGAAGCTATAATATACCAACGATACGCAAAAGAAGACAACGATACGTAGAAGCGCTGGCTCGAGGAACGACAGACATGAGAGACAGTCTCCACAGAGGATGCAACAGACCGCGCAGCGTACATTGAGCCGGAGAGCGGACCCGCACACACGCACACACAACGATACGTAGAAGTGCTGGCTCGAGGAACGACAGACATGAGAGACAGTCTCCACAGAGGATGCAACAGACTGCGCAGCGTACATTGAGCCGGAGAGCGGACCCGCACACACGCACACACAACGATACATAGAAGCGCTGGCTCGAGGAACGACAGACATGAGAGACAGTCTCCACAGAGGATGCAACAGACTGCGCAGCGTACATTGAGCCGGAGAGCGGACCCGCACACACGCACACACAACGATACATAGAAGCGCTGGCTCGTGGAACGACAGACATGAGAGACAGTCTCCACAGAGGATGCAACAGACTGCGCAGCGTACATTGAGCCGGAGAGCGGACCCGCACACACGCACAGACAACGATACATAGAAGCGCTGGCTCGAGGAACGACAGACATGAGAGACAGTCTCCACAGAGGATGCAACAGACTACGCAGCGTACATTGAGCCGGAGAGCGGACCCGCACACACGCACACACAACGATACGTAGAAGCGCTGGCTCGAGGAACGACAGACATGAGAGACAGTCTCCACAGAGGATGCAACAGACCGCGCAGTGTACATTAACCCGCACCAACGATACATAGAAGCGCTGGCTTGACATATGACAGATATGGAATCTCTCACATAGCGTAGCTTTCCCCACACTACATACCTTGCTAATCATGTAATGCGAACACGCAAGGCGGATCGTGTCACGAGACTCTTTACTGAAAAAAAATTGTATTTTTTTGTATGTTTTTTGTTTATTAGTAACGTTAAAACTGCCTGCTTATCGCTTCTAAAGGCTGGACTTTTAACTAATAAAATTTCGAGTTAGAACAGTAATAATAAATTGATATTAATTTGGTGCGTAGTTATAAGTAACTGGCAACATTTTTGTGTTAATTATTAGATTCATTACCGCCAGGGTTGGGTTGAATACAAATAAATAAATAAATTAAATAAATATAAATAAATTGATCTTTGTTTAGATATACAGTGAAGCAATTTAGTTTATGAAAATACTAGCTGTCCCCCGAGGCTACACCCGCGTTCCCGAGGGATGTAACATTTTCCCGGCACATAAAGTACCCTATGTTACTTTACTTCCAATACCTCCAAAAATATGTGTACAAAGTTTCATAATGATAAGTTTAGTAGTTTTCGCGTGAAAGCGTAACAGCTGTAGCTCAGTAACTTTAAATTTGACCTTCATAAGTGCCCTCCGAAGGCCTAAACTGAATAAATGGTTTTGAATTTTGAATTTTTTGAAAAACACACTTACATTCACATTTATAATATTAGTAACATAATTTGGAACAATCATCGCATATAAAGAATTTAAAAAAAAACGAGTAGCTCTACACACTAACATTTTTAAAATTAACTAATAAATAAAGAAATAACAATCTACGCAGTTGTAAAAAATATATTTAAGACTATAATGAAAATGAAATGTCAAATTACTAGTTCCAGCCAATAAGTCGTATTCATGCCTTCTTCGTTCTAGGTCGATTTCATAATATTTTTTGGTGTGGCAACCGAATTTGGCACTAATTTCTTGGCCAGTGTCGAGTTTCTTTTAAAATATTGATTGCTGCAGAAAAACTATCGTGTTCGCACAAGGGTTAGGTTCAACTAAAATGGCGGCCGTTCAACTCAAACATTTGACATGTTTTTTTAACTTTGAATCTTCACGACAGACGCATTAATTTTGGTTCACTTAACTAAACAACTTGTATAGATTTGTAGTGGTAGCTTCAGTTACATTAAATTTGACCTTTATAAGTGTCCTCCGCGGGGCTAAACTGAATAAATGGTGTAGAATTTTAGACATTTTTATTGGTTAGGACACCATCTCACTTATTAGAGTCAGACTATTCATAAGTGCATGTAAAGGCCTATTTTAATACAGATATTTTTTATTTCATCAAAATGCATTAAGAACAATGTATTTTTTCCAAAATTCTAACTATCCATTCCCAACAACAATCTTTCCCAGAATATTTGTATAATATTGTCAGTTCTTCTTTTTTTTTATGCCACTTGAGTCGACAAACAAGCAAACGGTCCACCTGATGGTTAGTGGTCACCGCCGCCTATGGATATTTGCAACACTAGGAGCATCGCCAATGCGTTGTCGACCCTGAGACGTGAAGTTGTTAAGTCTCATGTGCCTGTAATTTCACCGGCCCCCTTACCTTTCTAACCGAAACACAGTAATACAATTGCACTACTGCTTCACGGCGGAAATGGGTAAGGTGGTAGTACTTCCCCGGACGAACTCTGTACTAAGAGCCCTACTACTCGAAAAAATACATTTTGACTAATGATAACCACATTGAAAATTAAACTTTATTCCCTTTTAAATAAAGTGCATATACTATTGATTCATAGAATTGCAAGACGACGCAGATGACACTTATCAAGAAGCGATAGAGTTCATTTAACAATTACACTCTAAAACGTTAAGGACTTCTTAAATATCAGACTTAGAAGAAAGGAACTTCAAAATCCACCTGTTGAACAAAGACCCGTTAGTGAAACAAAATGTCTACCTGTCACTTTGACGTTTGACAAATGTTACGCGCCTTAACCCCGTCTATTATAACGGGACCTCTTACCACTTAGCCTGACCTAATAAATATAACCAGAGCCTTTACCATGAGTTTTTAACGTACATACTCGCTAGCGACGGGGTAAAACATTTCTATGGCAAATGTGTACAGCTCCACTAGCGGTCACCAAAAGAACTAACATCGATAGTACGTAGGTAGTAGATAGGCAAAAAACCTATCGAAATGTAAACACTAGCGAGTAACGTTTTTAGAGAAATAAAATTAATTAAGAAATTCAGCTAATACAGCTAATACAAACTTCGTCGGTGAGCTATCACACGGAGGCTTCGGAGACCTTACCTCTCACGTAATTGCGTAGTTAGCGAAAGAGACAGAGCACAGAGGCCGCGACGAAACATCCACGAGTCATTTTTCTTACAGAATCGAACTCCTGGAATTGAAGGGTCATTTTACACTAGACGCTTGTGTATTCTATTGGTGTAAAAAGTATTATTGATTGACGTTTTTAATTTAGCTTTTTGGAGCAAGGGGTTTGAGCGAAGCCGTACGTGTCTTACTTTGGATGTAAGCCAAAAAATGTCGCTTTTTATTGGTATATTCAGAGGCTAAGAGATTGGAGTATTCTTGCGACAGTTTCGGTGAATCAATGATGGTGAGCTGGGGGCGCCAGTGTGCACTTCGATTTTATGTTAGTTTCAAAATCTAGTCAGTTAGAGAAAAGTTATATTTATGTATATTAAATAAATATCCCGGGACATTTTTTACACCCGGCCATCAGATCCCAAACTAATCAGAGCTTGTACTATGGAAACTAGATAACTGATATACCTACTACCTTTTCAAATACATACTTCTATAGATATTTACACCCAGACACAGAACAAACAGACATGTTCATGCACACAAACGTTTGTCCTGGGTGGAGTCGAGCCCGCGACCAGCGGTGTGGCAGTCAGAGTGTCAAACCACCAAGCCAACTGGCCCGTAAAATTATATACTAGATTTGTACTGTTAAATGTTTCTTTTGTATAGTAATACTAGCTGTCCCACGCGGTTTCACTCGCTTTCCCGAAGGCAGTTGTATTTCCCGAGTTGAAAAGTTTAAAGTTGGAAAGAAAAAGGGCATGTAAGTATCCTCATCATCGTCAGCCTATCTCCGTCCATTGCTGGACATAGGCCTCACCTATGGCACGCCACTGAGCTCGATCTTCAGCTCTTTGTTTCCAACCGCTGCCAGCTTGCGTATATCATCGCTGTATCTAGCTGGAGGGCGCCATTACACTAAATAGAAATTATAAATATTTTCTTTTTAATATTTCTTTCGCATAATACTAGGTGGCTCCGCGGTTTCACTCGCATTCCAATGGATGTTGCATTTTCACAGCATAAAGAGTAGCCTATGTGTAATTCCAAACTATAATATATCTCTGTCTAAACACATGTTAATCCAGGTTATAAACAATCTAGACCAAAATTCATCCAAATCCGTTTAGAATTAGTCATAGAGCGAAACATCCTGACTCACAGACTGCAGCATTTTTAATATAGCTATCCCCCGCGATTTCAGCCGCATTTCCGATGGATGATGCATTTTAAAAACTAGCATTTATTTATTTATTTATACTTTACACACTGAAGTACAAAGGCGAACATAATGCTATGGGGGAGCGAGGTATGAGACTCCTCCATTTAAAAGGGAAGATCTTCCGCCGCTAAGTGATCATGCCGCCGCGTGGGGACCGCGGTCCAACTGTTGATGTTGGATGCTTGTATATATGTCAAATCCTGAGAGAATCTTGATAGTGCGATGTAGGATTCTCGCGTGTTTCCTGTTTACCTTGGGGTTATGCAGAAAAAAGTGAGGCAGGTGCCCTAAAAGATGGTCAACATTATGTGTACTTATAAAAACTTATGGAAACATTCTACATAATAATTGTATTGTACCTACATTTTAAAATAAAGCATATGTGCTATTACAGACTATAGTCCATCTATGTGGCAAATTTCACCCAAATTCGTTCAGTTTTGGAATGATTGAGTAACAAACTTCCATCCATTCAAACTTTCCCATTTATAATAGACTAGCTGTCCGCCGCGGTTTTACCCGCGTTCCCGTGGGATGTCACATGTATTATACATAAAAACCTTCCTCTTCAATCACTCTATCTATTAAAAAAATCGCATCAAAATCCGTTGCGTAGTTTTAAAGATCTAAGCGTACGTAGGGATATAGGGACAGAGAAAGCGGCTTTGTTTTATACTATGCAGTGAAGATATATTCACCTTTCTCTCTCGCTCTTGCAGTAAAGTAAATAACGTTGCATTTATATACAAAAGTATTTAATATCTTTTTTATATCAAAGTTTCTATGGAATTGGACATTTCAAAGCCTAATAAACTTTTTTAAAAGTCGGTTTTAGCTTTATCTTGACGTCCCGTACGCTGCTCCGCAAACCCTTTCATTAGACACCCATGACATGGAGGTGGCTTATGAATGAATAAATGACCATCTCATCACGGCCGCCATATTGGATTTAGAATGACGTCACTTAAGAGCCGTTCATAAAATTCGTTCGCATACAGGGGTACTGAGTGTCACAAGATGTGAATAAGGGGGACTTCGCCGTTCGTATCTCATGACGATAAAGCCCGAGTTTTAGTTTTATTGACGAAATATTTCTAGGAGGTCACAGAACAGCGTGACAATAAAGGTCAAAAAAGGCTGATTTTAACGTGACGTAATTTATGAACCTTTTGTGATTTTTTTTTTATTGTTGGAGGTAATAATGAAACCACTCACTACTGTTGTAATGTTTTGATAATAAACGAAACAAAGATATGCCCCTACGGTCATTAACTGACGGAGACTCTTAATAGCGCGATTCAGTTTTAAACACAAACAATTCAACGCCTTCTATCGAAATATAAAGGAAGTATAACTGAAGAACA
Organism: Habrosyne pyritoides; assembly: GCA_907165245.1. Classification (NCBI taxonomy): domain Eukaryota; kingdom Metazoa; phylum Arthropoda; class Insecta; order Lepidoptera; family Drepanidae; genus Habrosyne; species Habrosyne pyritoides. The sequence continues at coordinate 1,313,408 of OU015615.1, forward strand.
TACTTCAGTTTAACTTATAATGAACATTGTTTGATAACATCAATTAATAGGTTTATGCAAACCTTTACAAATGTAGTTTTATAAACAAACAATCTTTACAATTACACCAGGATTGCGGGAAAAGCCGAGGGGGAGAGCTAGTTATTCTATAACAGCATAAATGAACCAAAATAGATTCTAATAATAACAATGATCTGTCGTCCATCTACGTCCAGCTACGGCGTAGCTGCGTCGTAGACTGCTACGTCGTAGCGTGGGCTACGAAATACACTTAAACTTAATTCCCGTACTACAAAATACTTAAGTTATTATTCTAGTGTTGGTCAATTTACTATATATAATTTGACGGGCCAGTTGGCTTAGTGGTTAGAGACCCTGACTACCAAGCCGACGGTCGCGGGTTCGATTACCACCCAGGACAAACATTTGGGTGCGTGAACATGTCTGTTTGTTCTGTGTCTGGGTGTGAATATCTATATAAGTATGTATTTAGAAAAAAAAGTAGTATATGTAGTATATCAGTTATCTGGTTTCCATAGTACAAGCTCTGCTTAGTTTGGGACCAGATGGCCGTGTGTAAAGAATGTCCCGGGATATTTATTTATTTATTCAGCTAATACAAACTTCGTCGGCGAGCCGCTTCACGGAGGCCTCGGAGAGCTTATCTCTCACGTGATTAGTATTAGCGTAGTAAGCGACAGAGACAGAGCACGGAGGCCGCGACGAAACATCCTCGAGTTAGTGTAACTTTCCTTACAGAATCGAGCCCCTGAGTATTATTATAAGTATCTAAAACTCAGACGAAATAATTTCCACCCAATGTTAAGGGTAAATAAATTTCTCATCTCCTGCTTAACCCTAAAGTGGTGATTACAGAACAAAGGGTCGAAGTGACACGGTATTTAGTGCCCGGGAATGTTTGGTGTTAGAATCGCCTGTCATCGGTACGGTTAAGTTATAAGCAGAAGCGTTAATTTACAGGTAAACATAATTAAAAAAAAAGTTTTATACCGACAAACAGGCAGATGGTCCACCTGATGGGAAGTGGTCACGGCAGCCTATAGACGGTTGACACCAAGGGCATCGCCAATGCGTTGTCGACGTATTTTTTTAAATTGGTACCGTGGTTCCGGAGATTTTCCTCTTCATACTCAAACTCACAAACAAGCACTCTCAGTTTACCATAATAGATAATTAACATTTATAATAATAGATAAAAAACAATAGAAACAAAAATGTATTTAAAATATAATATGTAATAAGTTATTTGGTTTCCATAGTTCAAGCTCTGCTTAGTTTTGGATCACATGGGCGTGTGGAAAAGAATGTCCCGGGATATTAAAAAAAAATGATTAACATTTTCCCACACAGACAAAAGCATGTTTTTTATTATTTTTTTATTTGTAACGGTGTTGCGATTGACCTCAATCTCACCTGATGGTAAGTGAAGATGAGGCCCGAGATGGAGCTCGCTTTCCCGTAACTAGCCTATTAATTTTTTTCTTGAAGAGCCCCAAAATGTATTTTTCAGAGAACATACCCGCTAGTCTTTCACAATTTACACCACAACCCATCCCTTTTGTACAACAAACCGCTTTGATGTTCAAAATCTATGAATATTTGATACCATTACATTGTCTATTTGTTATTTCAGACTCAAACAAATATATTTACAACTATTGTGTATTGTATTTCGGTTCCGATTTTGCAATAATGTAATAACTTAATTTAGGTAATAGTTTTTGGTTGCCAACTTACAAAAGTTTGTGGATGGTACCTTGAGTATCGCGTAACAGGCGCTACGAGGCCTTGTACAACTTACCTCTCACTTATTGCGTAGTTAGTGAAAGAGACAGAGTATAGCCGCGACGAAACATCCTTGAGCTAGTGTCATTTACTTAGCTTTTGTTAAGCTTACCGATTGCTGTGGTTAGTTTCCCTAACTATCACGTAAAAGGGGGAAAGAGGCCTTAGAGAGTGTACCTCTCAAGTGATGGCGTAGTTACCGAAAGAGACAGAGCATAGCCGCGACGAAACATCCTTGAGCTAGTGTCATTTACTTAGCTTTTGTTAAGCTTACCGATTGCTGTGGTTAGTTTCCCTAACTATCACGTAACAGGGGGAAACAGGCTTTAGAGAGTTTACCTCTCACGTGATGGCGTAGTTAGCGAAAGAGACAGAAAATAGCCGCGACGAAACATCCTTGAGCTAGTGTCATTTACTTAGCTTTTGTTAAGCTTACCGATTGCTGTGGTTAGTTTCCCTAATTATCACGTAACAGGATCGACGAGAGCTTACCTCTCACGTGATGGTTATGGTGATATGATATGTGATGGACGTGTGTAGTTAGTGAAAGAGACAGAGCATAGCCGCGACGAAACATCCTTGAGCTAGTGTCATTTACTTAGCTTTTGTTAAGCTTACCGATTGCTGTGGTTAGTTTCCCTAACTATCACGTAACAGGGGGAAAGAGGCTTTAGAAAGTTTACCTCTCACCTGATGGCGTAGTTAGCGAAAGAGACAGAGCATAGCCGCGACGAAACATCCTTGAGCTAGTGTCATTTACTTAGGTTTTGTAAAGCTTACCGATTGCTGTGGTTAGTTTCCCTAACTATCTCGTAACAGGCTCGACGAGAGCTTACCTCTCACGTGATGGTTATGGTGATATGATATGTGATGGACGTGTGTAGTTAGTGAAAGAGACAGAGCATTGATGCGATGAAACATCCTCTATTTTGTTTTATTTGCCTAGGTTTTTATACCCTGACTATAGTTTTAGTTATTGAGTGAGTGATTATAGTTTATAGTACGTTTCAGGCGCAACAAAGCCTTAGAGAGCATCTCTCACGTGATTGGGAAGTTAGGGAAAGAGACAGAGCATAGCCGCGACGAAGGCTCGAGGTAGGGTTTATTAGACTTGCCGATTTTTTTAGTTAATTACCCTGACTATCACGTAACAGGGGGAACGAGGCCTTAGAGAGCTTACCTCTCACATGATTGTGTAGTTAGCAAAAGAGACATAGCATAGCTGCGAAGAAACATCCTCGAGCTAGTGTCATTTACCTAGGTTTTATTAAACCGCCCGATTTTTCTGGTTAGATGCCCTGACTATCACGTAACAGGGGGAACGAGGCCTTGGAGAACTTATCTCTCACATAATTGCGTAGTTAGCGAAAGAGACAGACCATAAATGCCTCCCTTTTTACTCCCAAATGCTAAAATGTATGTAAAAGCACTCTTATTTAGCTGAAATACCATTCAGTAGCCAACGAGCAAAATACAATTGCATCACACTTTGTACACAATAATAATTACCTTTAAAACAAGACAAAGAACGAAAATGAAAATCTTTTCCTTAAATCTTTAAAATCTCCGCCGAATTAATTCAAAAATAATTATCAACTCATAAAATATGAACATATTTTTCACAGTATAATTGGCAATTTTAACTCGAAACTCACGTTTGGATACCAAAGCGGCTGGATCAAAGGTCGGCGGGCACAAAGGCGGGGCGGCAACTTCAAAGGAATTGGATATTTATCCAGTCCGCTCTAAGCTAAGATGATCCTCGCATCAAAATTGTTTTCTTGACTACTGAACAACGTTGCTACTAGCTTTTCCTGTGGGTTCGGTTGGAAAAGTGTAAAATATTTACTGAATTATTCTATAATCCCTCTGAGTTTGTTTTGTTACGCTGTCACTCGAAAACTACTTAACCGATCATCATGAAACTTTGTACACATTCTTGGAGGTATTGGAAGTAACATAGGATACTTGTTATCCTAGAAAAATCTTACATCTCTCGGGAACGCGGGTGAAACCGCGGGGAACAGCTAGTATTATTATAATTTTAAATATATAATTATTATATAGAGCCTAATCTCTCTGGCAATATTATTGACTTACTTAAAAGATTAATTTCAGAACAATCACAAAAATTGTTGACCTTTATAAAGGCCTAAGGTAAACAATGATTCAAAACAGGTGATTGAATGATTCAAAATGATTTGACAGGCCAGTTGGCTTGGTGGTTAGCGCTCTGACTGCTAAACCGAAGGTCGCGGGTTCGATTCCCACTCATGACAAACATTTGTGTGCATGAACATGACTGTTTGTTCTGTGTCTGGGTGTAAATATCTAGATAAGTATGTATTTAGAAAAAAAAAAAGTATTATATGTAGGTATATCAGTTATCTGGTTTCCATAGTACAAGCTCTGCTTAGTTTGGGATCAGATGGCCGTGTGTAAAGAATGTCTCAGTATATTTAAAAAAAAAAAACAGAGAGATTTTTTATTTTAGATCCCAAATTCTGAATTATGATATCATGAAATATCTCTCGAGGACATTACTGACTTACTTATTAGTCTAATTTCTAAATACTCACTTTTAGGCCGAAAGGCCAAAAGGAAAATAAAAAAAGACACGATAGAAATGAAACTTTAGTATTGCAGGGAAACATTAATTATTCATCAATCACTTTTGAATAGCATACATTGTTATCATTCATTTGGGTGTAAATATCTATTTAAGTAGGTATTTAGAAAAGAAGTAGTATATGTAGTATATCAGCTATCTGGTTTCCATAGTACAAGCTCTGCTTAGTTTGGGATCAGATGGCCGTGTGTAAAGAATGTCCCGGGATATTTATATTAATTTATTTTTCGTCGCACAAAAATGTTGATTAGAATTTCAAAGCCATTCAAAAAGAATTATACAGAATTCAAAACTAAAATACGAATATGTGAAATTGGTGAAGAAACAAATGAGGAAAATTTCGTAAAATTACTTACAAATTAAAATCAAAGATAAAGGATACGAAAAGAAAACAAAAGCCTGACCTATAAAGAATTTTACGGCCGTATCGGGAAGCTTTTAAAACAAACACATTTCCAGCCATATTTACGAGGACAGAAAGTTAATTCGAACGAGAAGAAAATCGAGTAAGTTGGAAGGATTTTCTTTTCTTTCGATTCCGTACAATTGTTATAATTTTTATGTATTTTCTCATGTTAATTTTATTTTAAAGTCATTAAATTTAGTGAATCTTATTCTATTTTTTGTTTTTAAGAGTTAGTTATAGTTATGGCCAATTGGCTTGGTGGTTAGAGGCCAAACCGAAGGTCGCGGGTTCGATTCCCACCCAGGACAAACATTTGTGTGCATGAACATGTCTGTTTGTTCTGTGTCTGGGTGTAAATATCTATATAAGTATGTATTTAAAAAGTTCTATATGTAGTATATCAGTTACCTGGTAGCCATACTACAAGCAGTACACTCTGCTTAACTTGGGATCAGGTAACCATGTGTGAAGAACGTCTTGGGATATTTATTATTTATTTATTAGTTATTATTATTAAAAAGTTACTGTCTTTCAAAACATTCGAAGTGTCATAATTAAAAGTATTTTTTTTACATTTGCAACACCAGCGGCCTCGCCAATGCGTTGTCGCTGAGACGTGAAGTTAAGTCTCATGTGCCTGTAATGTCACCTTACCTTTCTAACCGAAACAGTAATACTGTAATAAGTGCAGTACTGCTTCACGGCGGTAGTAAGGTGGTAGTACTTCCCCGGAGGAACTCTGCAGTAAACATACTGCTAAATGAAAACCTATTAAATAAGCAAAATAGTAAAAAAAGAAATCCCTACTAATATTATAAATGTGAATGTAAGTTGGTTTCTTACGCTTTCACGCGAAAACTACTTAACCGATCATCATGAAACTTTGTACACGTATTCTTGGAGGTATTAGAAGTAACATGGGACTTTTATCCCTTGAAAATTGAACATTCCTCGGGAACGCAGGTGAAACCGCGGGGGACAGCTAGTAGTATATAAATATGCGTATAATGTAAAATAATTAATAAGTACTTAAATAAATGTGAGAGTGCGACGCATATATACTCCTGCAGTAGTTTGGCGATGAGTAACAAAAACATGTTTAAAGTAATTTGATATAAAAAAAAATATGTGTGTGTACTTATGTACGCACGTAAGAAGTTATACCCGAAATTATTGGTGAGAAAAACTGCACTGAAAGCATTTTTTACTATTCAGTCGTGAAATTTTAGTGTCCAAACTATTTGCACCTGTCTGTAGCAACGAATAACAATTGTTGACGTTGTTAGGTTATTATTGATAATAACATCATTACTCACTCATTGACACTGACAGTTGCGATTTGTGCGATGTTCCGGAGAGACCGCTATCAGCTAACTTCATCCGTGAGAATTTTGTGTTACATTGATGTGCGCGCATCTTAAAATTACACTCTCACAATTGTTTTATAACGCGCCTAAAGAAGTATAACTTAAATAAGTGGCCACAATTTCATAGGTCCTTTTTGATAGCTAAAAATGTCAATGGAAAATAAACGTTATGGATACAAAACATCTGCAATTAACCTTTATATATATTATTTTTTTATTTGCCTTTACAAAAGTTTAAGGAAAGAATTAAGGCGTTTTACAACATAAACAATTATTTTAATGACGACAATGCTTGGGTGTAGCGCTCGCTCCAGCAGGACACATCTTTATGTACAAAATCTTACTTTGAAAAGAGTAATTGCTGAGTTTATTGCCGGCTCTTCTCAGCAAAACCTTCCGAACCGGTGTTAGAGTCTGACCCTTCATAAGTGCCTGTAAAGGCCTTTTTAAAGAAATATTTTTCATTCGACTATTGGGTGAATAGAAACCTTATTTTAGACGCAAGAAAGTTAATTCTTCTTAAATTTTTAGCAGTCAAAACGAGCCTATCAGGGCTTCGTTTGTAAGGAAAATAACACTGGATCGAGGATGTTTCGTTGTAGCTATGGTCTATCTCTTTCGCTCGCTACACAATCACGTGAGAGGTAAGCTCTCCGAGGCTTCGTTACGCGAGCGGACGAGTTTGTATTAGCTGAATAAGAGGTAGGTGACGAAAAATGATGAAATTTTTTTAAAGCAATTCGCAAACTAAGTCAAGGCGTCTGCTTGTCCACAATAAATATCTCAAATCCCTTCTATACAGAGAAAACCTTACCATTCTCAAAATAATATGTTTATAAGAAACCATTTCGCTTTGTTAAGCTTCAACATTTTGACGTCTGGCTTGCAGAGTTCTTTGACCGCTAGTCAGTTTGTTGAATACTAAATTACGTTTCATAAAACTGCTTTGGCGTGCGTTTAAATAAATGATTTTTAGTTATATAGAGTTACAACTCTCTCTAGCAGATAAAGAAGAGTATGGTTGCTTTGTAAGTGGTCACCGCCGCCTATGGACATTTGCAACACTAGGGGCATCGCCAATGCGTTGTCGACCCTGAGACGTGAAGTTGTTAAGTCTCATGTGCCTGTAATTTCACCGACCCCCTTACCTTTCTAACCGAAACACAGTAATACAAGTGCGCTACTACTCCACGGCGAAAATGGGTATGGTAGTACTTCCCCGGACGACAACTAAAAGCAAAATGCAAAATCATAAGATTCAACTAGAAATTTCACTTGTGCTGCTTTTTTTAACTATTTTTATTTGTGACTCCTATTTAACCGTGGGAAGTAATGATTTGGTAATGTGGTATGGTAAGCTATGATAGGCTCCATGGGAGAAAGGGAATGGACTGATCTTCATCTTGCGGGTACTAGACAGCCAGGGTACTTCAAAGTGTTGTACTGCGTAACGGTTTCCTCACGGTGTTTTCCTTCACCAAATCAAGTTCATTGTAGGGTTTGAAGCCACGACCGTAGCATCGACGTATCTATGAACTGAACTATAATCCCTTGCAATATTATTCTGTTTCAATTATGTAGAATATCGGATTCAGCTTTTTTTAACCGACTTCAAAAAAGGAGGAGGTTCTCAATTCGTCTGGCACCCATGAGAAAACCATATAAGTCTTAAATTAGCATTAACTATGTGTGCGACAAATGAACGAGTAACTCAATATCACGCCAAACGATTTCGATTTATTTATAAAGGGATTAATTGACCTCAATCTCTGATGGTAAGTGAAGATGTGGCCGAAGATGGAGCTCGCTTTCCCGTTAGTAGCCTATTCACTCTTTTCTTAAAGAGCCCCAAGTTCAGTTTCAGGGAACACAGATAGTTGTTGCTTGGAATACAACATCTTTGAATAATTAAGGTCTCAAATTAATATTTAATCTAAAATCCTTTGTTTGTGTATGCTACATTTAATATTTATAAATCAACAAAACTAACTGAGTAAAAAACATGTTTACTACAAAATATTTCGCAGAAAAATATAATGTACAGCTATTCGTTACGCTCAATGCTAAATTTTTGATTGAATTTTTAAACAAAAAATGTAACTACAAAAGGAAAAACAAATGATTTTTTAATCGAAACTCAACAATGGCGTGAAATGAACAAAATATTCTATTCCATTTTCTAACAAAGGGTTTTTGCCCTCGTATAATCCGTTGTAGACCCCCAAAAAGACCCTTATCGGTGTAGCAGAGTCTGTTTAACATTCCGGATGGGAATTTTAATATAAAACAATGGCAAGATGATGGAAATATACATTGTATACAGTAGGGATTCAACACTTCGCTTCCGTCCGCGTCGGTGTGTTTCTGAACAGATTTTTAACTGTCACGAACAACGGTCATTTTTATTTTTTCTCTCTAGACACTGTGTATATGGTCGTGGAATCAAGTGCTGAATCTGTTGTTTATTCCAGCAATGCGGTTGTATTACGCTGTACGACAGTTGTCGTGCCTTTTTGGTAGATATGATGAAAAAAAGGGATGAAAGTTTTTAATTTCTAATCCAACTGTATCTCAGCAATCTCTGCATATTTCAGCAATGCGATTGTATTGCGCTGTGAGACAGTTGTTGTACAACATTGTGGAGTTGATATTTTAAGCTCAACATTGTCATAACACATATTGGTATACACAATGTCTAATGGCGCGTGGAAATGGAGCAGTAAACCATTCGAGGGTGTAACTCAGTGTCCAGTTCATTGGACAATGGCGGCGGACAACTTTTTCTAATATAGACCTGGCTTCCGAAATTGTTGCCAACTACAATGATCTAAAAATGAAAAATATTCAGTAAAAAAAACAAGCTGGAGCTTTTTAACAGGGAAACATTTTGACTATTCATCAAACACTTTTAATAGATATACATACTAGCTGTCTCCGCGGTTTTACCCGCGTTCCCGAGGAATGTAACATTTTCCCGGCACAAAAAGTATCCTATGTGTTATTCCAGGGCATTTTCTATAGAGGTATGTGCCAAGTTTCAACCAAATCCATTTGGTAGTTTTTGCGTAAACTTTCGCATTTATAATATTAGTAGGATATGTCACTGTGCATCATCTTCGGTTTGTTTCGTCATTCAAAAAGGTTGCGGATCTGAATTTCAAAGCCATATAAGACGTTTCACTTCAAAAAACAAAAACAGGGTCGTAAAGACACGATGGAAGTGAAACTCTTGTATTGTAGGGAAACATTTTAATTATTCATCAATCTCTTAAAAAGCATACATTGTGTTTATCATTCATTTACTTTTCGTCACATAAAATAGTTGCGGATCACAATTTCAAAGCACTCTCTAAGAAATTTCACTTAAAAACCGTTTCTTAAAACAAACTTTGGTAAGCCATAGATTAAATAAATATACCTTTTTAATAGACAAGTTTATGAATTAATAAATGACATCTCACGACCGCCATATTGGATGTAAAATGACGTCACTTAGCTAATCGTGCAATGTCAACAAAGACAATAGAGTGTGCACAATTTCAGCTCGATCGGATTGGGGACCTAGTTTTAAAGTCAGCGGCTAGATTTGTCTCAAAGACACACAAACATATGTTCTTGGAGTTAGGCCAATATTTACGCTTTCCCTTCATTTAGTAATTTTTTTTTATACCCCACTAGCCGACAAACAAGCACACGGTCCACCTGATGGTAAGTCGTTACCGCCGCCTATGGGCATTTGCAACACCAGAGCAATGCCATCGCCAATGCGTTGTCGCTGAGACGTGAAGTTAAGTCTCATGTGCCTGTAATGTCACCAGCCTTAACTTTCTAACCGAAACACAATAATACAAGTGCACTACTGCTTCACGGTGGAAATGGGTAAGGTGGTAATACTCCCCGGATGAACTCTGCACTAAGAGCTCTACTACCCTAATATATCTATATATATATTTTAACTAATTATAATTAACTCAAAATTCAAAAATTTAAAACCATTTATTCAGTTTAGGCCTTCGGAGGGCACTTATGAAGGTCAAATTTAAAGTTACTGAAGCTACAACCGGTTCGGAAGTCAGCCTTCAACTGAGAAGAACCGGCAAGAAATTCAGCAAGGTTACATTCTTTTTTATTTGTTATATAAATTTTTATCTATTCTGACTTTTTGGCTATTTTATAATTTCAATTTTACATAATTTTATATTTAGCAATTACAAAATACTTATTATAGGTAACATTAAAAAAAAAAAAACAGAACAAAAAAAAATATGACAAGACTACAAAATAGAAAATAAAATAATTAGGTACTTACAACTTAAACAAGAGAGATTTAGAGGTGCACTGTGCAGAGAGCAGCTATTTCCATACATTTTTATCTTCAATATAATGAACTACCTTGTAATATGCTTTTTCTTTCAAAACTTTCCTAATATAATTTTTAAATTTATGATTAGACATTTTGGTTATTGAAAGCGGTATCTTATTATAAAATCGAACACAATTACCAAGAAATGACTTGTTAACTTTAGTTAGTCTAAAGTATGGAACAACTAACTTCTCTCTTTGTCTTGTATTTATACTATGAATATCTAATTTTGACTCAAACATTCCTATGTTTCTACGTATAAACATTATATTTTCATAAATATATAGTGAAGGTAATGTCATTATATTTATTTCCCTAAATAAATCTCTTAATGATTCACGGGGACCCATACTGTAAATTGCACGAATTGCTCTTTTTTGTATAATAAATATTGATTCTATATCCGCTGCTACTCCCCAAAACAAAACACCGTAGGACAAGAGGCTATGAAAATATGCAAAATAAACTAATTTGGCCGTCTCAACATTCGTCAATTGTTTAATTTTCCTAACAGCAAAAGCAGCCGAACTTAATTTAGCAGCTAGAGTATCAACCTGAGGTCCCCATTGCAATTTATTGTCTAATGTAAGACCCAAAAATACCGTTTTATTTACAAGATCAATATGGCTCCCATCTATTATTATTTGGCTATCTACTTGTGCTACATTTGGTAAAGAAAACCTTAAGCATTTAGTTTTCTTTGAATTTAGTAATAGATTATTTGTAGCAAACCACCCACAGACAATTGACATAGTATGATTAACTTTAGTTAGATCTTTGTCTTTTCTATTAACTTTAAAAATTAATGATGTATCATCAGCAAACAAGACAATATCTGTGAGGTCATTTACCCCACATTTTATGGCAAATCATTTATATATACTAAGAACAAAAATGGACCTTAAATTGAACCCTGGGGTACCCCCATTTCGACTAAAGAGCCCTTGGATGTTGTGCCGGTAATCCCTACCTTTTGCTGGCGATTTGATAAATAAGATAAAACAAGATCATGAGCAGTTCCACGAATTCCGTAGAAGTCAAGTTTTAGTAGTAGCGTACGGTGGTCAACGCAATCGAATGCCTTGGACAGATCACAAAAAATGCCAATCGCATCCTGTGAATCCTCTCATGCGCCATAAATGTGCCTCAGCAATGTTGCTGCCGCATCGGATGTAGATCTTCCCTTCGTGAAACCGAACTGATGACCATGCAATACCTTATGCTTAGTACTACTAATCTAATATATTATAAAAGATTTGACAATATTTTACAACAGCTGCAGAAAGGTGACTAAGATATTTTGCAGATTACAAGATAAAAAAGTCAAACTTAACCTAACTATTATAGCACAAAGCAAGATAACTTTGTAGTTAGCGATTAGACCAACTTTCACCGACGTCGGCGACTTCAAACGGCTCGCGACAAAGCCTTGAGATCAAAGGGATGAGCCCGGCGGGCCACGAAGTTAGCGAATGCAACAGTTTTTAATTTTCCTTTACCTAAAAAATGTATTTTTAAGCTTATTGCTCGTGGATTTTGTGATAAAGACAAAGAAAAGGCTACAAAACATTCATGGCATTTCTGGAAGGCTTCCACGAGGTATGGTGGCTCTGTCTCTCTCTTTAAGTACGCAAACATGTGAAAGGTCCGCTCTCGAGGCCTAGTTGTACCAAAGTTTAGAGTTCGTCCGGGGAAGTACTACCATCTTACCCATTTCTGCCGTGAAGCAGTAGGGCACTTGTATTACTGTGTTTCGGTTAGAAAGGTAAGGGGGCCGGTGAAATTACAGGCACATGAGACTTAACAACTTCACGTCTCAGGTTCGAGTAAGCGATGGCGATGCCCTCAGTGTTGTAAATGCTTTCTAGAAAGATAATAATAACTTTCAGCATCATTTTCGTTTTTGCATCACATTCTCCACCTCTGACACTCTTGACAGAAGACATACTAACATTTTAAATATCTGCTCCACAATGTTGTACAACAACTGTCTCACAGCGCAATACAATCGCATTGCTGAAATATGCAGAGATTGCTGAGATACAGATGGATTAGAGATGGTCTCGCGGTGGAGCTAGTGCCTATATCAGTGCTGGTCCCGCTGGTCGCTATGTGCGCGTGCTCGCTCACTGTCGTCACTACAAATGTATTTTTAAAAGATATTCGAGAGATGAATCGCCTATTTATTAGCCATACTAAGCCTTTTTTTCTGAAAGAAGCTAACACTAAAACTAATAGGTATTAAATAACAATTTGGATATTATTTATCTAGATAAACACACAAAGCCCTGTCCTTTTGGACTCGATTCTGTAGGAAAATGACACTAGCTCGAGGATGTTTCGTCGCAACCTCCGTGCTCTGTGTCTTTCGCTAACTACGAGAATACTACTAATCACGTGAGAGATAAGCTCTCCGAGGCCTTCGTGAAGCGGCTCACCGATGAAATTTGTATTAGCTGAATAAGGGGACTGATCCAAAACGTAGAGGCCTCTTGAAGATATGTTAACGTGTTCAGATATGTAGATGTAGTGGAGCTCTTAGTGCAGAGTTCGACCATGGAAGTACTACCACCTTACTCATTCCCACCGGGAAGCTGTAGTGCACTTGTATTTCTGGGTTTTGGTTATAAACTTTTGGGCACTCCTTGTCTTTATACCATAATCATTACTTGTATACATATTTTGTAACTAAATGACTGTATGTGCAAAAAAAAATAAAAAAAATTACAGGCACATGAGACTTAAATTCACGGCTCAGCAACAACGCATTGGCGATGTCCCTGGTGTTGCAAATGTCAATAGGCGGTGACCACTTGCACTCAGTGCATAGTGACATGTATTTGTGTAATTTTTTTGTGTAGCGGTTTCACCAGAGCATTTTGTTAAATTTTAATTATCTCAAAAACTATGCATCCAAATTGTATGATGTAAACGGCTAATATTATTTACATAAAATTACCTCGATAGAATAGTTTATTCTTTAATGGTACATAGACTGCACATAAGGAGTGCATCAAAAGAATACCTCATAGCCTTAACTCCTTACTTTGCCTTCTTTAGGGAATGATTTTGCTAAAAATTAGAAACACGTGTTACTTCATTTTTACCAAAAGCCTAAATATGAATTCAGATGACTGGCCAGTTGGCTTGGTGGTTAGAGACCTGACTGCCAAGTCGCAGGTCGCGGGTTCGATTCCCACCCAGGACAAACATTCGTGTGCATGAACATGTCTGTTTATTCTGTGTCTGTGTGTAAATATCTATAACAGTATTTAAAAAGTAGTATATCAGTTACCTGGTAGCCATACTACAAGCAGTACACTCTGCTTAATTTGGGATCAGGTAACCATGTGTGAAGAATGTCCTGGGATATTTATTTATATAGGTCCCTTGAGGAATAATAGATTGCCCATACTCTTAACACCTATTTCACCCTCTTCAAGTCTATTATTTGAGCCAAATCCCATATCAGGATCCCCCAGGATATAATCTATTTCCGTACCAAATTTCATAACGATCCGATCAACCGTTTAGTCTTGAAAAGGTAACAGAGTATTTTTTTTTTATAACGCTTGGGCCAACAAACAAGCAGACGGTCCACCTGATGGTAAATGGTCACCGCCACCTATGGACATTTGCAACAATAGGGGCATCGCCAATGCGTTGTCGGCCCTGAGAAGTGAAGTTGTTAAGTCTAATGTGCCTGTAATTTCACCGAGCCCCTTACCTTTCTAACCGAAACACAGTAATACAAGTGCACTACCGCTTCACGGCAGAAATGGGTAAGGTGGTAGTACTTCCCCGAACGAACCGTGCACTAAGAGCTCTACTACTCAAAGCTATCGCATTTTCAATATTACTTATTACCCGAACTACCTAAGAGTGAAAGGGGCCAAAGGAAGGTGTGAGAGAGAGAGGAGATGAATGACGGAAAGAAAGTAAACCAGGTTGTGTCAGATCAGAATTTATTAAATTAAAATAAACGAAGTTAATACTTTATTTCGACTTGTTTATTTCTTAATCCTGCATTTATATAGACTAGCTGTCCCCGTGGTTTGCCCGCATTTATTGATATCATATATATCCATCTACAAAAAAAAAACGCGTCGAATGGTAGCAGTCCCATCCTGATATGTTTTTTTTTTTTTTTTTTTTTATACCACGTGGGCCGACTAACAAGCGGACGGTCCATATGATGGTATGTGGTCACCGCCGCCTATGGACATTTGCAACACTAGGGGCAGCGCCAATGCGTTGTCGACCCTGAGACGTGAAGTTGTTAAGTCTCATGTGCCTGTAATTTCACCGGCCCCCTTACCTTTCTAATACCTACCGTTTAGTAGTTTTTAGGTGATGGTGCGTCAAAGGAACCCTATTTTGCTTATCGTACTAAAATTATAAATGCAAATGTTTTTATGTATGGATGAATGTTACTGTTACTCAAAAACTTACTAATGGATTTTGGGGCAACTTGGCACATAGATAGAGCATATCCTGGAATAACATATAGGCTACTTTTTATCCCGGGAAAACGTGACATCTCTCGCGAACGCGGGTAAAACCGCGGGGGACAGTTACTTTATCTTCTTCTTAATTTATATAAATCTCCTGTCACGATGTCTGTCCGCGATGGACTCCTAAACTACTTAACCGATTTTAAATTAAATTGGCACACCGTGAGCAGTCTGGTCCAACTTAAGAGATAGGATAGCTTAGATCTTCAATTATAGTCGCAATTTTATTTTATTGCAAATTATTGGTCTATAATTTATTGACAGTCACAATTATCTGTTAACTCCAAAAGATTCTAACAGATGGCGCTGTGTTGAAAGTACCTACGTAAAATTTTTTAGGGAACTTTTATATGGACTCATTTCGACAGGACAACGTCTGTTGGGACAGCTATCTTATATATAAAATTCTCGTGTCACAATGTTAGTTACCATACTCCTCCGAAACGTCTTGACCGATTATGAAATTTTATATGCATATTCAGTAGGTCTGAGAATCGGCTACTATCTATTTTTCATTCTCCTAAGTGATAAGGGTTGATCATCCCTAACATTTTTATTTTTTGGCCAATATTAAAAAATACATACAACATCAATTTTTAACCCTACTACGACTTTTATAGTACGATAAATTTTCATGTATCTAATACTTTTAAAAGAGCAACACGAGGATCTCGGAAACGGCTCCAACGATTTTCATGAAATTTAGTATGCAGGGGGTTTCAGGGTCGTTAAATCGATCTAGCTAGTATTCATTTTCAGAAAATGTCGTTTTATCCATGTTTTTAGGTAATGAAAACTGCTACAAAGTCATTAGACGGTAAGGTTTTCAAGTTACATCTTTTGTGAGAAATACTGTTATTGGGAGCCCTTTATTATCGCATCTAATTCGTATCTAAGTATATATGACAGTGCTATAAAAAAGAGAATACGGTAGAAGTCACGTAAGTAAAGTAATCCCGAGCAATGCTCGGCCATCCAGGCACTAATAAAGTAAATATGAAATAAATAAAAAAAAAGACTCTATACAAGAACAGATCATGTATGTAGGTGGCTTGAGATAGGTAGGTACATTATTAAGTAAATACTATCTTATTCAGATCTGGACAGATATTGGCTGAGCTCCAAATGGCACAGGTGTACCAATGTCATTTTGAATTTCCGCACGAGCTGGAGCCGTCGATTTGGTTATCATTTCAATAATTTTATTACTAGTTTTTAGTTGACCATTTTCGACAACCAGACTGTAGACAAGTAACTGGTAGTCTTTTTCATAATAACCTGTTTCGACTGGTCGAAAATAATTTAATTTTTTTTTTATTTAATAAAAATAAAAAAGAATGTGACCATGCTCAGTTTCTTGCCGGTTCTTCTCAGTTGAAGGCTGACTTCCGAACCGATAGTAGCTTCAGTAACTTTAAATTTGACCTTCATAAGTGCCTTCCGAGGGCCTAAACTGAAAAAATGGTTTTGAATTTAGATTTGTTTTTACCTTTCCAACCGAAACACTGTAACACAAGTGCACTACTGCTTCACGGCGGGAATGGGTAAGGTGGTAGTACTTCCCCGGACGAACTCTGCTCTAAGAGCTCTACTGCTCACTTTGAATTAATAAATTTACATGTTAAAAAGACTAACGTTTAAGTAATATTAGTAGTAAAATAATCCCTACTAATATTATAAATATGAATGTATGTTTGTTTGTTACGCTTTCACGCAAAAACTACTTAGCCGATCATCATAAAACTTTTTACACATATTCTTGGAGGTATTAGAAGTAACATAGGATACTTTTTGTGCCGGGAAAATGTTACATCCCTCGGAAACGCGGGTGAAACCACAGGGGACAGCTGGTCTTCTATAAATAAGCATAATAGGTTACCTTTGACGCACCATCACCTCAAAACTATTGAACATATCGGGACTGGACTGCTACCGTTTGACGCGGAATTTTTCCTACATCGTTATATATGATATCGATAAACCCGGGTGCAACCGCGGGTGGAAACTAGTATATATGAGTGTGAATTCAAACTATTTTCAGACCGCATACTTCCAGGAACTTTTAACCAAACATAAAATGTGATTTACAGAGACCTCAGTAGAATGAAAGTCGTAAATTTTAGACCAGAAGTTTATAAAATGATTCATAGAAGTTATTTCCTTTACAGTAGCACCTAACTTCTATTCTATTGAAATTGCGACCTTTTGTGTGTTTTGGTGAGGTATTTTAATATTATAAGACCTACATTTATATCTAGACTAATACTAGCTGACCCGGCAGACGTTGTCCTGTCCTCAATGAATATTTAAATCGAATTGGTATCATTAATGAAAATAAAATACCAAGGACATGGTCATGAAGATTTCTTATACTTTTTAATTTTCCTCGCAGCTTTCTTATTTTTTTACATTATAACAGTTTATATTATCAAAAGCGGTAAGGTTACATTAGAAAAGTTAATATGGTCGTTATGTTTTATTAAATTTTCTAATTTTCCACGCAACTTTCTTAATTTAACTATTGTCATCCTGCTCATGTTGGTTACTCTTTCACGCAAAAACTACTAAACGGATTTGGATGAAACTTGGCACATATATAGAAAATGCCCTGGAATGATACGTAGTATCTTTTGTGCCGGGAAAATGTTACATCCCTCGGGAACGTGGGTAAAACCGCGGAAGACAGCTAGACGCAGAATTTCTCGTAGATTGTTATAAGTTATTATATATAATATCAATAAACGCGGGTGAAACCAAGGGAGACAGCTAGTTATATATATAAAGAAAATAGGGTCTTGTGACGCACCTTCACCTCAAAACTACTGGACATATCGGGATGGGACTGCTACCATTCGACGCGGAATTTCTCGTAGATGGTTATAGACTATATATGATATCGATAAACTCGGATAAAACCGCGGGGAATAGCAGTATATATAAAGATAGATTCGTTTAGGAGAACATATGTTTTGTTAAATTGAATCAGTTATGATGGATGAGGAAGAGCGTCCGCCATTTTGTTACCAGCTCGAAATTATATCTTGGCATTGGCATTGTGCCACACAGCCTTCTATCTGTCATGGAGTTAGTCAGTTTTCAATAAACGTTCCGATGGAAACTTATGGAGTACTCTTGGAAGTCGAACGGTTTTAATTCGACATTTTTAAAGTGAAAACTTCTTTAGGCGCGGGCATTTTTCAGGTGGGAAAAAACAATTGAACTCGCGACACTGTCACCGTTACCGACACCTCTGGATATAAGTAGCTACATGTATTGGCCCCGTTTACACGAGTTGAGTTTGGGTTGATATACAATGATAATACAACTATCATACTACTCGTTACTCTTTCACGCAAAAACTACCCGACAGATTTGCATGAAACTTGGCTAATAGATAGAGCATTTCTTGGAATAACATATATGCTACTTTTTATGCCGGAAAAATGTTACATCCCTCGGGAACGCGGATGGAACCGCGAGGGACAGCTAGTATAATATAAACTTGGGGCTCTTTAAAAAAAGAGTGAATAGGCTACTAACGGGATAGCGAGCTCCATCTTCGGCCTCATCTTCACTTACCATCAGGTGAGATTGAGGCCAATCGCAATCCCGTCTGATATAAAAAAAAAAAAAAAACAATATTGAGTATATACGTACAACATAGATATATTCATGTTAGTTTTCACTTCTGTCGGTACTGTCGGAGTGTCACTTTTTTATTTTACGGGGCCCTCTAACGGAATAAATATCCTGGAACATTCTTTTGACACGGCCATCTGATCCCAAACTATGCAGTTTTATTTTCAATATTTTGTCTAGTAGCCGATAAACAAGCAGGCGGTCCACCTGATGGTAAGTCGTCACCGCCTATGGATATTTGCAACACCAGAGCATCGCCGATTCGTTGTCGGTAAGTCGTGAAGTTCTTAAGTCTCATGTGCCTGTAATATCACCGGCCTTACCTTCCAAATCGATTATACAACCGTTTCGCGGCGACACCCGTCTTTCCAACCGCTCTAATTTATACCGGGACTACAACATAGCCTATGTCACCCGGGTATAGTGTAGCTATCTATTTCAAATTATGAATTATTAAGAATTTCAAAATAGGTTCAGTGGTTCCGGAGATTAGAACTTCACAAAATCTCACTCTCTTTAAAATATTGATCAGTATACCCACGCTCTTAAGAGAGCTATCTTAAGAAAGCAAATAGTCAGTGGCCTGGAGCATAAGCAGACCTTCCAAAGTATTTCGTGGGCCTGAGCAAAATAGACGACAATGAGTTTGAATTTTGACTCCAACATACGCATCCTTTTTTGTTTCTCTTTCGAATAAAGAGCTAGAGGATAGCCAATAAATAGCCAGTGGATAGCCAGGCCTTCAAAAGTACCCGTTGTCCTAAGCTAAATAAATTGACAGTGAATTTTTGAATTATTGACACAACATCCCTGTTTGTTTTTTTTTCTTTCTCTTGTAAAAAAGTCAGTGGATAGCTAAAAAAAGCCAAAGAAAAAAAAATAACGACTTAGTTAATTAAAAATATAGAAAGTACACTGCCTGAATAGAGAACTTTGAATTTTGGACGCCAACAAGCCTTCTTAGTTTATCTCTCGATTTCCTAAAGAGACAGTGAATATCAAGTGGATAGCAAGCGAGTATCAAGTGAATATCGAGTGAGTTCCAATGTTAACGCTACAAACCACTACGTTGAAGATAGGGTACATTGTTTGTTTTACATCGGAGACAAATCAAAGTTCTTATTGAAAGCTTACAAAAGTGGGACGTTGCAATTTCATGGTCCAATTGTCAGGCGACAAAATTCAATCTTACTTTATATATAATACATATACGAAACACATTTGTGTGCATGGATATGTCACATACAGTGCAGAGGTTCGTGGAAAAAACTACCATACATAGAAGCGATTTAAGATAAATAAATATTAATAATAAAATTCGAATATTATTGGGGCACTACTGTAGTCTACACTAATATTATAAAGCGGAATGATTTGATTGTTTTTTTGTTTGTTTCTTTGCTCCGGAACTACTTGGCCGATTTGAAAAATTATTTCACTGTTGGGAAGCTACACTATCTTCGGTGAACATAGGCTATATTAAATTTTCAAAAAATTTGGGGTTCCATATTAAAACTCCAATAATGTAACCCAAGGTGTGACAAAAATTACCTAAAAATTGGCGTGCACCACGAAATCTTTTTGATGTTAGAAAAAACAACATAAAGTAACATCCTTCGAGAACGCGGGTAAAACCGCGGGAGACAGCTATTATTAATTATTATTTCAGTCAAATACCCATATCAATATCCTATCTCTACTAATATTAAAAATGCGAAAGTTTGTGAGGTGTTTGTTAGTCTTTTTCGCAAAAACTACCCATTGGATTTGGATGAACAGTGGCATCTAAATAGATATTACCCTGGATTAAAACATTGGATATTTTTTATCCCGGGGAAATATAACATCCCCCGGTAACGCGAGTGAAACGGACGGGGACAGATAGTATTATATATGCGATGTTTGTGAGGTAGATATATGAATGTTTGTTACTCTCTCACGCGAAAACAACTAAACGGATTTAGATGAAACTTAGCACATAAATAGAGCATGTCCTTGATTAATAAAAAAGAAGAAAATGTAACATATTTTCGGATAGCTAATAAGTAAGGAAAGCGTAGAAGGAAACTGTTGCTACCAAAGCATGTTTAGTGATAGTTTCCAAAAATAGTAAAGAAACGACAATGCATACGGAACCAAAAAAATCCTTTAGTTCTGTTACATTATTATTCAACGCGATTGTCAGCAATTTCGAGCTGCCTACGTGCTTTGAATTGTAACATAATATGCCAGTATTCACTACAATATGCCCGACGAAACATCTGTCAAATTAATAACTTTTATTATATTATTGGATAACTAGCTATCCCCCGCGGTTACACCCGCGTTCCCGAGGGATATAACATTTTCCCGGCACAAAAAGTATCCTATGTTACTTCTAATACCTCCAAGAATATGTGTACAAAGTTTCATGATGATCGGTTAAGTAGTTTTCGCGTGAAAGCGTAACAAACAAACTTACATTCACATTTATATATAATAAAGATTTTTTATTTTACTAATTTGCTTAACTAATAGGCCTTATTAAAGTTATTTAACATTTTATTTTATATTCATTTAACAGTATGTTAATCTTGCGTGAAACAGGAACATACATCCGTACATCCATACAAACTATCGCATTTATAACACTATCAGTCTCCCTCTGTTTCACTCTCGTTAACGGGGGATGTAACATTTTTTTTTATACCACTTGGGCCGACAAACAAGCTGACGGTCCACCTAATAGTAAGTGGTCACCGCCGCCTATGGACATTTGCAACACTAGGGGCATCGCCAATGCGTTGTCGGCCCTGAGACGTGAAGTTGTTAAGTCTCATGTGCCTGTAATGTCACCTTACCTTTCTAACCGAAACACATGTGCACCACTGCTTCACGGCAGAAATGGGTAAGGACGAACTCTGCACTAAGAGCACTATTACTCTACATGTCCCCGGTATAAAAAATATTCAATGTATTAATCGAGGGCAAGCTCTATTCATGTGGTAAGTTTCATCCAAATCCGTTGGGTAGTATTTGCGTGAAAGAGGAACAAACATACAAACAAACTTGCATTCTTAATTATAACGTATATAATTAATTCTTTGTTTTATTTACTTGTGGCCCAAAACTAAGCGAGATTGTCTAGGTACCAACTTTGACAATGGTAAAAGCAAGAGTACTTGATATTTTTGCAGGGTGATCACTTACCATCAGGTGGCTTGTTTGCCTCTTACCCTACAGAGTTAGGAGTGTATTCATCACCAACATTCAGTCACCAGTTCTATTTAACAATATTGATTTTCTTTGTGAACGGAAGACGACATTTGCATTGCAAATTCCAAGAAGTTACTTTTGTTTGTATATACTTAAAACTTTTTTGAATTTATTAAAGAAACATTTAGAATCATACTTCTTTTGGAGCTGGTGTTTGATTTGTCGTTTCAGTTTAAGTCACATTGATCAATATATCAGAATACTAGCTGTCCTACCTGTCTGTATAGAAAAGTTAATATGAACGTTATGTTTTCTTAAATTTTCAAATGTTCCGCGCAACTTTCTTAATTTTTTCTTTCATAAGAACCTTCTCCTGACAATAACAAACACAACAAAAAAAGAATTAGTGAAATCGGTCCAGCCATTCACGCGTGATGCCGTGACCAAGGGAAATTTTTGTAGTAGTAGAGCTCTTAGTGCAGAGTTCGTCCGGGGAAGTACTACCCTTACCCATTTCCGCCGTGAAGCAGTAGTGCAATTGGGATGTGTCCTGTATTAAAGATAAATGATCAAACACCAACCAGTGTATTGAACATCCAAAAATATACGAAAACATAAAATATGATCAAAATTTAATCATTAATGTAATTTTTCAGTACCGATCTAATCGTAAAGAGTATGTTATTTGATGCTGTAAAATTATGACGTCACAACTTGCTATTTCATGCAAAACTTCATACATTCGATCGTTTTGAGATTTCATAAATAATTGCTGATTTGACATGTCAGGACACATCCCTATTGTATTACTGTGTTTCGGTTAGAAAGGTAAGGGAGCGGTTGAAATTACAGGCACATGAGACTTAACAACTTCACGTCTCAGGGTCGACAACGCATTGGCGATGCTCCTAGTGTTGCAAATGTTCATAGGCGGCGGTGACCACTTACCATCAGGTGGACCGTCTGCTTGTTTGTCGGCCCAAGTGGCATAAAAAAAAAAAAAAAAAATAGGGATTCATTTTTATATACTCAGCGGCAGCGGTATCTACGGCCGCAGCTTAAGCTGGGATAGGTACCTTTTTGGCCTCACACATTGTATACTGTATCAATGTCATCAAATTTTGTAGATTTATCGAGGACCGATGACAATTCAATATTTTAAACAGTTAGACCCGTTATTCTTACTAGGATATTATCAAAATGATAATTCTTCTACTCATATCTGTCAAGAAAATATTTATAACTATTGACACTAAGCACCCCGCGCTTTTTTTAACAATCATATAAATTTTTTTCTTATTTACACTATTCTTAATTCAAATTTTTAGTTAGATTTTCTTTAAAAGCGTTTTAGTTTTTATTTTTTTTAGTGTTTTAGTTAAACCGCTTATCCTGATTATCCTAGTAAGGATAACGGGTTTAACTGTTTAAAATATTGAATTGTCATCGGTCTTCGATAAATCTACAAAGTTTGAATTAAATTTTACGCCCAAAGGAGTCGGTTACATACAAACTAACATGTAAGATATTTTTTAGTTTTTACAATAATTTTCAAAAAAAATTCAAAACCATTTATTCAGTTTAGGCCCTCGGAAGGCACTTATGAAGGTCAAATTTAAAGTTACTGAAGCTACAACCGGTTCGGAAGCCAGCCTTCAACTGAGAAGAACCGGCAAGTAACTCATCAAGGTTACATTATTTTTTATTAAATAATTTTTTATATAAATTTTATCTATTCTGACTTTTGGGCTATTCTAAATATAAATTTTACATAATTTTATATTTAACAATTACAAAATACTTAATATAGGTTAAAAAACAAAACAAAATTTTAAATCGTTTATCCCTACCAAAGGCGACATAGTTCAGATTGCCAGTTAGAACAGATCTGCACACAATTTCTGGCAGCTTCTGATTTGATGAACGTATCGACCTGGTTCCACTAATGGATTGCGACGGCGTAAGTGCACGTACACCCGTATACAGTAATAGGAACAACTGTGAAATACTGGTTTGTTTTAATGGAAAATGTGTCAAAATAAGTATATAGTTTGACAGGCCAGTTGGCTTGGTGGTTAACGCTCTGACTGCCAAACCGAAGGTCGCGGGTTCGATTCCCACCCAGGACAAACATTTGTGTGCATGAACATGTCTGTTTGTTCTGTGTCTGGGTGTAAATATCTATATAAGTATGTATTTAGAAAAAAAAAGTAGTATATTATGTAGTATATCAGTTATCTGGTTTCCATAGTACAAGCTCTGCTTAGTTTGGGATCAGATGGCCGTGTGTAAAGAATGTCCCGGGATATTTTATTTTTTTTACAATTTGAGAATACTGTTACTTATCGTAACTAAATTTATTTATTTCAATAACAAAATCAGCTCTTAGCCACTATTATTTTACACTAGCTCACCCGACAGACGTTGTCCTGTCTTAACAATGAATATTGAATTCGAATCTTCCGATTGAATCAACCGTGAAATGTGCACTAAGAAATTATAAAGTAATTAATTTATCAATATAAACGACTGACATTTGTGTCAAACACCATAAGGTTACATTATAACAGTTTATATTGTCAAAAGCGGTGAGGTTACATTAGAAAAGTTAATATGGTCGTTATGTTTTCTTAAATTTTCTAATTTTCGACGCAACTTTCTTAATTTTTTCTTTCATAAGAACCTTCTCCTGACAATAACAAACAACAAAAAAAGAATTAGCGAAATCGGTCCAGACGTCTATGCGTGATGCCGTGACCAAGGGAAATAGGGATTCATTTATATATATATTAATTTTACACATATATGTGTACAAATACTTATGGATTTAAATTTAGATTTTTTAACCTAGTTTTGTTTAATGCAGTCCCATCCATACTGTATTCAGTACTTAATTATATCATATAACATTATATAAAAACAAGAATATATGTGTGGTATATAGGGAACTGTATGTGTGTGTGTGTGTGTTTGTGTGCGTGAGTGTGTACGAGTGTGTATGTGAAATGAAAGAGGGCGCTGGATTGACCACAGTTTATATTTTAAATTAATTTACAAGGCCAATAAGATAACCAACATAACCAACGAACTTCTCTAGTGTAACTAACTGTCAATACTTTTTGAATTTAAAAGAAAAAAATTACAAAAAGGTGATGTTGATGAAAATGAGTTCGGTTCGTAACAAATACTAATAACGATTTTAGCGTTCCCGGGGGATGGTACCTTTTCCGGGTAAAAAAAATAAATAAATAAAATAACTAAATATCCCGGGACATTCTTTACACACGGCCATCTGGTCCCAATCAAAAAAAAAAAAAAAAAAGCTTGTACTATGGAAACCAGATAACTGATATACTACTTTTTTTTTCTAAATACATGAATATATATATATTTACACCCAGACACAGAACAAACAGACATGTTCACGCACACAAATATTTGTCGTGGGTGGGAATCGAACCCACGACCAGCAGCGTAACAGTCAATGTCTCTTACCACCAAGCCGACCGACCCGTTAACAAGGACTTAATAAAGATAAAATTGTGCACACAGATAGCGACAGATTTGGATAAAAACAGAAACATTTGATTTTTTAAACAAAATAATGTCAAATGATACAAAAAGAAGCTGCAATATGATACGTCTATTTTTCGTAGCTTCGTAGCAGTTCTACGAAATAACGTAGCGGTAACCGTAGCCATTTTTGTAACTAAGTTTGCTTTTTTTGTTTGTACGTACTAGTTTCATGTTTTTATTATGAACTAGGTATTGTCACTCGGGTTCACTTGCGTTTTGAAGGGAATTTCTTTGTCCCTGGATTGTAATATAGCCTGTCACTCGGGAATAGCGTGGCTTTTGAATTTTTTTTTTTAAATAAAAATACAAATACACAAATATTGGGGTGGAAATCGAACCCACAACCTGCTTGGCAATCAGTGTCGCTAACCACCAAGCCAACTGACCTGTTCATAAAAATAAGTATGTCTAATAACAAACAAAAAGCAAAGATATAAAAAAAAATGTATTCGTATAAAGATAATAATATGCTTATAAGTTAAACTAGCTATCCGCACGGTTTCACCTGCGTTTATCGATATCATATATAGCCTATAATCTAGGAAAAATTCCGCGTCGAATGGTAGCAGTCCCATCCCGATATGTTCAGTAGTTTTGAGGTGATGGTGCGTCAAAGGAACCTTAATTTGCCTACATATATATAGAAGACTAGCTGACCCGGCAGACGTTGTCCTGTCTCCAATGAATATTAAATTCTATTTGGTATCATTAATAAAAATTAAATATCTAGGACATAGTGTTTATTATTCTTGACAATTAAACTATTAATATTAGGCATGATGGCGGTTTAAACTAACCGTGATGAACAAACACTTCATAAAAATCTCACTGTAAATTACAATACAATTTTCTGATTTAATTTACTGTCAAATGTACAAATAAGAATTGATATTTTTTTTTATCATTATAATTCCGACTCATTCCATTCAGTCAATCTTGCAACTGTCAAACGACTGACAGTTAAGTCAAACGCCATATACATGAGAAAAGTTAATGTGGTTAATAGGATTTCTCAAATTTTCTAATTTTCCGCGCAACTTTCTTATTTTTTTCTTTCATAAGAACCTTCTCCTGACAATAACAAACACATCGAATTAGAGAAATCGGTCCAGCCGTCCATGCGTGATGCTGTGACCAAGGGAAACAGGGATTCATTATTATATATATAGAGAGATGATAAAGCGACTACGATTCGATCAATACAATACAATACAACGCACAATATACAAGAGTCTATGTTGATTGCAACAATCAACTGATTGATGAAGGCGTTGCTGTAATCAATGATTGATTTACTTTGTCAAATAATACTAACTACGATTGTCAAGTACCTACACAAGCATTGTCAGTGAGACTAAATAAATATTTTGTAATAAATCTAAGTTCGTCTTTAAAATGAGTAATTGCTGAGTTTATTGCCGGCTCTTCTCAGTAAAAACAACCTTCCGAACCGGTGTTAGAGTCAGACTATTCATAAGTGCTTGTAAAGGCCTATTTGACTAAAAAATTAGTAGACTGACAAAGAGGTTAACGATACAGATAGTAAGTCACCTTTCTTTTTTTGTGCCACTTTGGCCGACAAACAAGCAGACGGTCCACTTGATGGTAAGTGGTCACCGCCGCCTATGGACATTTGCAACACTAGGAGCATTGCCAATGCATTGTCGACCCTGAGACGTGAAGTTGTTAAGTCTCATGTGCCTGTAATTTCACCGGCCCCTTTACCTTTCTAACCGAAACACAGTAATACAATTGCAGTAATACTACTGCTTCACGGCGGAAATGGGTAAGGTGGTAGTACTTCCCCGGACGAACTCTGCACTAAGAGCTCTACTACTCAATAGAACCTATGAACATTTGCAGCACCAGCATCGCTGCGTTGTCGCTGAGACGTGAAGTTAAGTCTCTTGTGCCTTTATTTCGCCGGCTTTAACTTTTAAAAAAAATATAACAAAGTATTTACATTTCATTTATTTTACAGGCCAGTTGGCTTGGTGGTTAGCGACTCTGACTGCCAAATTGAAGGTCGCGGGTTCGATCCACAAATGGGGAGAAATCAGTGAACATACATAAAAAAAATCTTACCAACTAGGCAGTTGTATGTGTACATTTTTTTTTGTTGATTTTCTCAAAAAGTGCTAAATCAATTTCGATAAAATTTATATAGAACCACCAGAATCATCAAAATCGATTCACAATTGGCGGAATGATCGCGGAATAAACATGAAAAAAAAGTCGAAAAATATAGTCGAATTGAGAACCTCCTTTTTCGAAGTTGAATAAAAATTAAATTAATATGATTTATACATATAGTAAATACTTTGTAAATTTACGAGGACATTTGTAAAAAAACAAAGGCTTTAGACATAGCACGTAAGGTCCAGCTGAAGTGGCAATGGGCAAACCACATCGCTCGAGGAACTGATGATGGATCGAGGAGGACTGACATACAGGAAAACGCCGAGTGGGACGACCTTCCACCAGGTGGACTGACTACCTAGTCAGATTCGATGGAAGCCGCTGGATGCAGGCTCAAAACCGTTCGAGGTGGAATAGTAGAGCTCTTAGTGCAGAGTAAGGGGAAGCACTACCACCTTATAAATATTATGTTAAATAATATCAGTATTGTTATAAATTCATATTGCACAATTAACATAACTATATACACACACACGCACACACACACACACACACGCAAACCCTTACTCATTTACTCACACATTTATACACACTTACGCACCACGTTGACTACTGTAATTAAAGGATATGGGGGCCTGGAGCTCCAAAATACAGGCCCAGGCTTAGCTTGGACTCCAGATCTCCCTCAAATTGCAATTTTTTCCCAATCTTCCTGTCAACTGTATTTAATCATTACGTGTAATTTGTGGAGATAAATAAAATAAATTATTATTTTAATCCATTTCCGCCGTGAAGCAGTAGTGCACTTGTATTACTGTGTTTCGGTTAGAAAGGTAAGGTGACATTACAGGCACATGAGACTTCACAACTTCACGTCTCAGCGACAACGCATTGGCGATGCCCCTAGTGTTGCAAATGTCCATAGGCGGACGCCTCCCATATGATGATGACTTTCCAAATATATCCATTTTATTTATACTCTGACACTTTCAGCCCATAATCACAAGAGCCTTCGTGTAACGGGTATACACATAAAAAAAGTAATAAAAAATTTATGGCCCTGCCTTTTTTTACAAGAAAAATATCAGCTAATCACGTCTAGCATCCGGGTCTTAAAAACCTTTAATAATTCCGCTCGAAGAGATATTTGTTTGTTTCCTTTATCTTTTATTCTTTTATTTTAAGGGGAAATTAAAAGGAAATAAGTAAGAGAGACAATTTTCTCTTAGGAATTTTTTATTACGCGAAACTTTTGAAGAGAAATGGAATTTTAACGCGTTTTTGTTTATCAAAGTGTTTGTATCTAGAATCTTGGACCATGGAGTCATTCCTAGATATATTTTTGACTAGTGACCTGCCCCAGCTTCGCTCAGGTGTAATGTAGATACTGATTCATATAAACCTTCCTCTTCAATCACTCTATCTATTAAAAAAATCGCATCAAAATCCGTTGCGTAGTTTTAAAGATTTAAGCATACATAGGGACATAGGTATATAGGGACAGAGAAAGCGACTTTGTTTTATAGTGATATAGATAATAAATAATTAAACAGCCTAGGATATTCATTACACTCGGCTATCAGCCCCCTTATTCAGGTAAAACAAACGTCGTCGAAGCAGCGTCAAGCCGCTTCACGGAGGCCTCGGAGAGCGTATCTCTCACGTGATTAGTAGTATTAGCGTAGTAAGCGAAAGAGACAGAGCACGGAGGCCGCGACGAAACATCCTCGAGTTAGTGTCATTTTCCTTACAGAGTGGAGCCCCTGATCCCAAACTAAGAAAAGGCTAGTTTTTACTTAAAAAATCTTACTGATCTAAGTTATACATAATTTATAGGTTTTCTGAGTGGCTGGCAGCTTTTGCGTGTGTCTGAACTTGACCTTCATAAGTGCCCTCCGAGGGCCCAAACTGAATAAATGGTTTTGAATTTGGAATTTTTGTATTGAATATTAACCTTTAATTAGGCGCGCCAATAAACTAACATTGTTAGTCGCGCGGGGTCTGCAGTTACCAAATTGATAGGTATGAAATTAGAAACTAGACCTAGAACTAGGGGACTAGAGAGTTAGGAAGCTAGCAAGAAATTCGGGTTGACAGCGTTAATAGGTATAAAAATAACTTAACTTGAAAATCACTTGGGGTCGCGGCGACCCCGCGCGCCTAATTAAAGGTTAAAACATTTTTTTTTCCAGAAGCTGATTCTGAAGTTGATGCGTCAGATTGAAATAAAATTGTCAAATTATCAAATTAGTTTAAATTACAAAACCAACTAAAATATCTAATTAGATTTTGAGACTGAACAATTAAAGCAAAAAAAAATATATATATAAATACTTATAAAATATAAAAGGACATTCACACACCTGATCCCAAACTAAGCAGAGTCTATCTAAAAAAGTAAAAGAAAGACAAAACAAAGGAATAAATAGTGAGTAAATAATAATAAATAAATAAATATCCCGGGACACTCTTTACACACGGCCATCTGATCCCAAACTAAGCAGAGCTTGTACTATGGAAACCAGATAACTGATATACTACATATACTACTTTTTTTTCTAAATGCATACTTATATAGATATTTACACCCAGACACAGAACAAACAGACATGTTCATGCACACAAATGTTTGTCCTGGGTGGGAATCGAACCCGCGGCCTTGGGCTTGGCAGTCAGAGTCTCTAACCACCAAGCCAACTGGCCTGTCTAAAGTCACCGCCTATGAACATTTGCAACACCAGAAGCATCGCCAATGCGTCGACCCAGTTAAGTCTCGTGTCCCTGTAATGTCACCTTACCTTTCTAACCGAAACACAGTAATGCAAGATAATTTTTATGTTCCTAATTAAAATAAATACTAAAAAATCACTTGCTTAGTTTTTGCATAGATTTATATTTGACTAGCTGTCCCCCGCGGTTTCACCCGCATTCCCGGAGATGTAAGTCATAAGATATATATGATAAAAGATATTTTGCAACCCCCGTTTATCAATTTAGGGGTTGAATATTTAAAAACGATGAAGCATGTGTTTAATTAGATCCTTTATAGAATACTAGCTGTCCCTATCGTGTTGTCCGCGTTCCCGAGGGATGTAACATTTTCCCGGCTTTTACGCTTGTAGGGAAATGGTCCACCTGCCCCCTCATTCAGCTAATACAAATTCGTCGGCGAGCCGCTTCACGGAGGCCTCGGAGAGCTTATCTCTCTCGTATTAACGTAGTTAGCGAAAGAGACAGAGCACGGAGGCCGCGACGAAACATCCTCGAGTTAGTGTCATTTTCTTTACAGAATCGGGCCCCAGAATCCAAACTAAGGAGATGCTAGTTTTTTCATCCAAATTCTAACTGATCTAGGTTTTTTGGGAGGCTGACTGTCTTTGCGTGTGTCTATATCAAAACATATTTTTTCCAGAAGCAAATTTTGAATTTGATGCGTCAAAATTAAATAAAATTATTAATTTACCAAATTAGACAGCTCTAACGATTTAAATCC
Organism: Habrosyne pyritoides; assembly: GCA_907165245.1. Classification (NCBI taxonomy): domain Eukaryota; kingdom Metazoa; phylum Arthropoda; class Insecta; order Lepidoptera; family Drepanidae; genus Habrosyne; species Habrosyne pyritoides. The sequence goes on from OU015615.1 coordinate 1,344,535, forward strand.
ATTTTTTATTTATGGATTATTGCTTTATTTATTAGTTAATTTAGGAATAAGAAACTGATAGTAAGCGGTCCACGTCACCTATAGACTATAGCTTAACCAGAGAGATTGTGGACTTACCAAGCCGAAACTAGAATACACTACACTGTAACTGCTGAAGCACAGCGTTAGTTGTTTATTGACCGATTTTAACTTGTTGGTAGCTAAAGCACGTATTACAAAGGATCCAACCGAAACCTCTCTTTTAGCAAGTTCTCTCCTCGCTGTTTCACCCGCGTTCCAAAAACAAATTGTGTTTTTATAAGCCTAGGTCACAGCCACCTATTGATATTTGCAACACTAGCATCGCCAATGCATTGTCATTCCTGAGACGTGAAGGTCTCATGTGCCTGTAATTTGCCAAAGATGTTACTTTCCGTAATAAAAACTACTCTATATTTTATTCCAAACTATAATTTATCTCGATGCCAAATTTCAGGCAGATCCATTAAGCCGTTCTGGCGTGATTGTAACAAACATCCATTGAAACTTTCGCATCACTACATAGTAATACATAAAACAAAGTCGCTTTATCTGTCCCTATATCTCTATGTATGCTTAAATCTTTAAAACTAAGGAACGGATTTTGATGCTTTTTTTTTAATAGATAGAGTGTACGAAGAGGAAGGTTTTAATGTATAATACATGTGACATCCCACGGGAACGCGGGTAAAACCGCGGGGGACAGCTAGTTTATAATAGTTTTTAATAGTAACATAAAATTATATTAACTTCCAAACACTTTTAAGGTAATGATAGCTTAGTTGGAAGTCATTTCGAATACCGTGACAAGAGAGCATCAGCTTTTGGGTGAAGGAATGCATTATGAGGAAACAAACCCGCCTTTCTACCCTCTGCTGCTGCTACCATCAAACAGTTCAAAATTCAAAACCATTTATGCAGTGTAGGCCTGCGGAGAGCTAAATCTTACTGAAGCTACGGTTCGGAAGTCAGCCTTCAACTGAGAAGAATCGGCAAGAATACAGCAAGGTTACATTTATTTTTAAATAATTTTTGTATTATCTATTCTAACTTTTTGGCTATTTTTAACCGACTTCATAAAAAAGGAGGAGGTTTTCAATTCATCTGTATTTATTTTCTTTTTTTTTTATGTTTGTTTCCTCATAACATTATCTAATTTTTTTGTTATTATATTTAACAAATACAAAATACTTAATATAGGTAACATTCAAAAACAAAAAAGAAATAACAAAACTGCAAAATAGATAGATACATTGTTCGGTATTATCCACTTGCACCAGTTCTCTCCAAGGCTTTGTATTACCTTTGTGCAGATCACTTACCATGGTCACAATATTACACTGTAGGCCCAAAAGGCCATTGTATATTTTATACCACGTAAGCTGACAAACAAGGACACGGTCCACCTGATGGTAAGTGGTCACCGCCTAAGGACATTTGCAACAATGTATTGCTAATGCGTTGTGGCTGATACATGAAATTAAGTCTTATGTGTCTGTAATGTCAGCTTACCTTTGTAACCGAAACAGTAATACAAGTGCATTGCTACAGAAATTGTAGTACTTCCCTGGACGAACTCTGCACTAAGAACTCTACATAAGTATAAAAAGTAAGCGCAAAACGCTTCCCCAAAAAGTGCTTCTAATGCCGTTTCAATGCGCATTGTAGCTGGTATGAACCATACTTTGTTATAGGCCACACCTTTTTGGTATCGCCAAAAAAAATGTATGAATGATACCGGCCATTTGAGTTTTGGGTCCGCGCGATGAACCCTCTAATCCATCTTATTTGGGGCTTGTACTATAGGTACATAATCAATATCCAAGTATATCTGCAGAATAACCAAAATACGGACCATCGGTATTCCTTTGTGATGTCCCAGTGGTGATCCCAAAAAAAAAAGCCGTAACTAATAATTATTTTTTTGCATAAAACCGTAACGATTAACAGACACAGCGAAATACAAAATGGCTGAAAAATTGTTGAAATATATTGACACTTGTTACCTTTCAGCGTTGCGCCGACTCCAAACGATACAAATGCAGCGGCAGGGAACAAAGGAAACTACCACCCCTACCCTTTCCACATGAAAATAAATGTAAAACCCAACTGAATTATCGTTTAATAATGCCCCCACACGAATAAACACTCTCTTAAGTATAAAAAAACCGTAAAAAGTAATTTTTATATAAAATTAAAAAAATTCACTTTTCATTTGAAATTTGAAACGTATTCTAAATGTGCAGTTTTTTTCTTTTTTTTTCTTCACGAATTCGCAATATGAAAGGCCACAGTTATACGCGGTCTTTTGTTAGAGCGCCGTTCGTTCGATTATCAAAATACGTTTAAAATAACGTTAATTTCTCGCGGTTTTTAGTTTTTTCTCATCATTAATTAATGATTTATCGAATCCTATTGTATTAATTCGTTTATTTAGATATTTTTTATTTTAATTCGTGAGCGGAATAACAACGTACCGTCCCTTGAAACCGTGCGCGGCACACTAAAAGCTGCAGACTTGGGCAGAAGGCTGTATGCATTGATTAGGCGTAGCTCTCTGTGTCTACGCGTCCCTTTCCCGCGCAGCGTCCACTATCTCTTTCCCACGACTGTCCAGTCTTTAACAGCAACGAAATTTGGCTTCACAAACGCCCTGTGGTTCTCAAAATGTTTCTGTTATAACTTACTGTAGATCAATTTACATTTTTTTGTTTATTTTTTGTTTTATTTTTGTTATTACTATGTTAATTATACTTTTTGTTTGTTAAATAAAGAATTTGGTTTATATACAATAGAATTACGGTTTATTTTTTTGAGTAAATTTCGAAGATATATCTTAGTTTAACAGGCGGACGATTTTTTTAGTAAAAATTGATTTCATACTGAAAATATTTTAGAAATCTACACTAATATTATAAAGAGGAAACATTTGTATTTTTGTATGTAACGTATAAACTTAAAACTACTGGAACGATTTCAAAAAATCTTTAGCCGTTAGATAGCTACATTATCACTAACATAGCCTACTTTTTATCCAGGGAAAATGTATCATCCCTCGGGAACGCGGTTGAAACCGCGGGGGACATAATGTTATTAATGTGTACGTAAGTATGTCTCTTAGGCTTTCACGCGAAAACTACTTAATTGAGCATCATGAAACTTGGTACACATATTCTTTGAGGTTTCGAAGTAAAATAGGTAATTTTTTGAGCCGGGAAAATGTTACATCCCTCGGGAACGCGGGTGAAACCACGAGGGGCAGCTATAATTAATATTGTAGCTAGGAATGCAGCTACGAGATGCTTCTACGAACTCGTAGACGCGCTACGAACGCTACAACAATTATTTCGCCCTTATTTAACTCTTGCTGTCCCCCACGAGGATCGTTCCCGAGGGATGAAACATTTTTCCGATACAAAAAGTTTCCTATATGTTATTCTAGAGTATTATCTATATATGTAACAAGTTTAATCCAGATCCGTTTGGTAGTTTTTGCGTGAAAGAGTAACAAACACCCATACATGGGATGTAAGTCTTTTTAGGTCCACCTGATGGTAAGTGGTCACCTATGGACATTTGCAACACCAGCATCGCTGCGTTGTGCGAGACGTGAAGCTAAGTCTCATGTGCCTGTAATGTCACCTTACCTTTCTAACCGAAACAGTAAAACAAGTGCACTACTACTCCAGCTCTACTAGAAATTATCTGGTTTCCATAGTACTCTGCTTAGTTTGGGATCAGATGGCCGTGTGTAAAGAATGTCCCGGGATATTTATAGTTTCCCTATTTATAACAATATTTAATTTTAAACTTCACTAACTGGAAATTACATTAAATTTCTAGGAAACGCATCGTAGCCTTGCTACGAACTCCGCTACGGAGTTCTACGAAACACTACGACGTCTACGACAGCCTTTGATTGGCCTATTACGATCCTTTGATACTAGATGGCGCTGTTTCTGTTTGAAGTTATACTTCTTTAGGCGCGTTATGAACAGGTTGCAGTTAGCTGATAACGGTCTCTCCGGAACATCGCACAAATCGCAACTGTCAGTGTCAATGAGTGAGTAATGATGTTATTGTCAATAATAACCTAACAACGTCAACAATTGTTATTCGTTGCTACAGACTGGTGCAAAGAATTTGAACACTACAATTTCACGACTGAATAGTAAAAAAATGCTTTTAGTGCAGTTTTTCTCACCTATAATTTCGGGTATAACTTCTTACGCGCGTACATAAGTACACACATACGTTTTTTAAAATGGAATATTTTTCAAACCGTCATCAACGTGACAAATCGTCAAAAACTGAAGATGAAGGCTTTCATATAAAACCACTATCTAAAAGGTCCGATTGAACAGAGAAAAATCACCTCTACTCCTTTAACACAAGGTTTATCATCATCACTACATAGTATAAAACAAAGTCGCTTTCTCTGTCCCTATATCCCTATGTATGCTTAAATCTTTAAAACTACACAACGGATTTTGATGCGGTTTTTTTTATAAATGTGACATCCCACGGGAACGCGGGTAAAACCGCGGGGGACAGCTAGTTTAGAATATTATAAGAGGAGTAGACTTTTTAAATCGAATTGTTCTATATTCAATAAGTTGGGTATGTAGCTTTACTTTTTTAATTTCTATTAAATTAAATTAAATTATTTTTTTTAGAGTAGTAGAGCTTTTAGTGCAGAGTTCGTCCGGGGAAGTACTACCACCTTACCCATTTCAGCCGTGAAGCAGCAGTGCACTTGTATTACTGTGTTTCGGTTAGAAAGGTAAGGGGGCCGGTGAAATTACAGGCACATGAGACTAACAACTTCACGTCTCAAGGTCGACAACGCATTGGCGATGGCTCTAGTATTGCAAATGGCGGCGGTGATCGCTTACCATGAGGTGCATCATCCGCTTGTATGTCGGCCCAAGATAATGACTTCAGGAAACCCTTATTCCAGAAGATTCTAGAAGACTCCTAAACTGAGCAATATCTTTGAACATATTTTATCTAATACCATCCATAATTTTACAACTTTGAGCTTTTTTATCAATTAATAAACCTATTACATTGATATTCAACAAAAATTGACAAAACATTAATTCAATTTAAGAAAGATATTGGGTTTGATTCTTTAATGTAATTAACACTTAGACGATATGTCATCGCAGCTATGCTCTGTCTCTTTCGCTAACTACGCAATCACATGAGAGGTAAGCTCTGCGAATCCTCAAAGCTACGACCTGACGAAGTTTGCATTAGCTGAAAAGCTGGCTACAAAAAAATCAGGGTGACAATTTTTTTTCCATCCCCCTAAAAAAAGTTTGAGGTGTACAGTCATACGCACTGATTGCAGTTAAACATATTTTAATGGGGCCCATTGTACGTGACGTGTATTGGGTGGACAGCTATCGATGCAATTTATTGCTTTGCGTAGATAAGAACTAGGAAATTTTATGGTAGATATTGGTTTTTTTTAGACTTCTCCATATTCTGACGATTCGAGGATGTTTCCTTATAAAAATAAATTGGTTCTAGCTATTCTATATTAATTCTTATCCTAATAATATTATAAATGCGTAAAATTTGTGTGTATGGATGTTTGTTAGTCTTTCACGCAAAAACTACCAAACTGATTTGAATTAAACTTAGCACATAGATAGTCTATAACCTGGATTAACACAGGATACTGTTTGACCCACGAAAATGTATCATCCCACAGGAAGGCGAGTAAAACTGCGGGGGACAACTTGTATTATAAATGCGAAAATTTATTAAAATGGATGTACTTTTGTTAGTCGTTTAACCAAAAACTACAAAAAAGATTTGGATGAAACCTGACATTTAGATAGTTTATAACCTGGATTAACACAGGATACTGTTTGAGCCGGGAAAATGTTACATCCCTCGGGAATACGGGAGAAAGCGCAGAGGCAGCCAACTATATGTATATAAGTAAAATAGATTTCCTGTGACGCACCATCACCTCAAAGCTACTGAACATATCGGGATGGGACTGCTGCCATTCGACGCGGAATGTTTCCTAGATAGTTATAGGTTTATTAATATCAATAAACGCAAGTGAAACCACAGGACACAGCTAGTAATACAATTGCAAGTTTAACTATAAAATTATAGCAAAGCAGTCAATTCTGAAAGTTTTATTTAAACAGTCCGAGTTCTTAGAACAATGTACTAAATTTGCATATTATGTATTTTGGATACCTAAAATTATTCAAAATGAAAATCCTTACAATTCTGGGCCATTTCGAACCTTTTGGGGTAAAGGAAACATGCCTTTCATGATTCAATTGATAATTTAAAAGTAGAGTTTAAACCCCTATATATACGAGTATTGTCGTCGTCTAGTTTGATCCCGCGGCTTCACCCGCTTTTAAGACCTTAAGTTTAATCAAAATAATTATGCTATGTCTAAAGCGTAAAGAATGTCAAAAGATATTTATGGAACATGAATTTGTATGTTAAAAAATGACCCATTATTTTTTTTTATTAATAACCCTGCATCGTGTCAATATTTTATATACATTAATAAAAACTGTAGAGAAAATGGTACTCAACTATTTTGACTTCACCTTTTATATGTATATATAGATAACTAGCAAAACCAAACTCATTCCAACATTCAAACGGTCACCCATCCAAATTCCAACACCACCCAACATCACTTAACCTCAATTGATGAACATTGCATCAGAATAACGCTTCGAATAAGCTAAAAAGAAAAATTTCTCTCCATTTCGAATCGAAACACAAATGTGTACTTTAACTCTTTGGGAATATGACTGATTTACAAATGGCATAGTTTAAGCCTTACATTTTCCTTCTTACTTAAACTTGCTCGTTTAAGATAGTCACTTAAGTTGAGGACTAAGTTACTGAGGACTAACTTAAATAATACTGCTAAATAATATAGTCAAAGAGATATCATTCTTTTTAATTTTTGTTTTTTGTTTTTTATACCACTTCGGCTGACAAACAAGCAGACGGTCCACCTGATGGTAAGTGGTCACCGCCGCCTATGGACATTTGCAACACCAGGGGCAATGCGTTGTTGCTGAGACGTGAAGTTGTTAAGTCTCATGTGCCAATTTCACCAGCCCCCTTACCTTCCTAACCGTAACAGAGTAATACAAGTGCACTACTGCTTCACGGTGGAAATGTGTAAGGTGGTAGTACTTCCCCGGACGAACTCTGCACACAGACCACAGTAGTCGAGTAAAATTATAAAGAGGAAAGATTTGTATGTAAGTATGTTTATTACTCTTTCCCACAAAAACTACTAAACGGATATGGATGAAACTTGCCACATAAATTAAGCACATCTTGGAATAACATATAAGCTAATTTTTATCCTGAGAAAAGGTGATTTCCCTCGGGAACGCGGGTAAAACCGCGGGGGACAGCTAGTATATATTACTGTGTTTCGGTTAGAAAGGTAAGGTGACATTACAGGCACATGAGACTTAACTTCACGTCTCAGCGACAACGCGGCGATGCCCCTGGTGTTGCAAATGTCCATAGGCGGCGGGGACCACTTACCATCAGAATTCATCAAATTTATCGGCCGGTTCCGTACCATTACGAATAAAAACGGCAAAAAAATCACGTTATTTGCATGGAAGCCCCCTTAAGTATTTATTGTATTCAGTTTTTAAGTATTTGTTGTTATAGCGGCAACAGAAACACATCACCTGTGTAAATTCTAACTGTCTAACTATCACGGTTCATGAGATACAGCCTGGTGATAGACGGACAGACAGCGGTGTCATAGTTAATAAAAACAATTGTTACCAACCCCCTTATTCAGCTAATACAAACTTCGTCAGCAAGCCGCTTCACGGAGGCCTCGGAGAGCTTACCTCTCACGTGATTAGCGTAGTTAGCGAAAGAGACAAAGCACGGAGGCCGCGACGAATCCTCGACTTAGTGTAATTTTCCTTACAGAATCGAGCCCTAGGCAATGCAGTGGCATAGCTACCGGAGGGCTAGACGGGGCCCTAGGGGGGGGCGAGTGCCCCAGGGCTCCCAAGCTCAGGGGGCCCCTTGAACTCTGACTTACAAACAGTACGGGGCCCCTAAGCTTCAACGTTTTGTTAGGGCCCTACAAACATTTTTGTCCCCGGACCTTTGGTTAGCTACGCGACTGAGTCAATAGCTTCAGTAACTTTAAATTTGACCTTCATAAGTGCCCTCCGAAGGCCTAAACTGAATAAATGGTTTTGAATTTTGAATTTTGAATTTTGAATAGCCCCGAACTAGGGGCTTGTATCTTAGGGTCAATCTAGCCTAACGAACTCAGCCAAGTTTTATTTCTTAACAGGCGTGTTTATAGAGACAGATATTTGTCGTATAACAACCTTCGTGCTCGCGTCTCAAGAGGGGAACAGTATGGTCGGTATTTAATAATGAACACACAAGCAGATTGTCACCGTGACGTGGGTACCGTCTGCAAATAAGGTTGCACAGTATATGTTTAATTGGGGTATGTCCTGTATTAAAGATAAATGATCAAACACTTACCAGTGTATTGAACATCCATATATATACGAAAACATTAAATATGATCAAAATTAAATCATTAATGTGATTTTTCATTACCGATCTAATCATAAAGAGTATGTTATTTGATGCTGTACAATTATGACGTAACTCCGTACATTCGTTCGTTTTGACATTTCATAAAGAATTGCTGATTTGACATGTCAGGACACATCAAAGAAAATCCGCCTTAACAACGTTACTGCCTTTATTATGCTGCGTTTTTACACTATGTTTAGAGTAAAAAAATAAAAAAAATCCGGACGGATTTGGATGGAACTTCATCATCATCATATCAGCCCAGAGACCAGGCTTCCAGTGACTCTGACCAGCCACCTTATTCAGCTAATACAAACTTCATCGACGAGCCGCTTCACAGAGGCCTCGTAGAGCGTATCTCTCACGTGACGGGCCAGTTGGCATGGTAGTTAGAGACCCTGACTGCCAAACCGAAGGACGTGGGTTCGATGACAAACATTTGTGTGCATGAACATGTCTGTTTGTTCTGTGTCTGGGTGTAAATATCTATATAAGTATGTATTTAAAAAGTAGTATATGTAGTATATCTGTTACCTGGTAGCCATACTACAAGCAGTACACTCTGCTTAACTAGGGATATTTATTAGTAGTATTAGCGTAGTTAGCGACAGAGACAGGGCACGGCCGCGGCGAAACATCCTCGAGTTAGTGTAATTTTCCTTACAGAATCGAGCCCTTGTTCATGCACACAAATGCTTGTCCTGGTGGTGATCGAACCCGAGACCTGCGGCTTGGCAGTCAGGGTCACTAACCACCAAGACAACTGACCTGTCAAATAATTATTACATTTTCTCTGCTGACGTTACTCGTAGGGATTTCGACGACTATTATTTCCGTTATTTACGAGAATTTCGGGACTTCGGCCCTTTGTAATTTGTTTAGCTCACCGACGTGACAATGCCTGCTCTGAAAGCATTATTTTTACCAATGGAATGTATAGGTTTAGCGATTGTGGTAACTAGCATTAGCTGTGGGAAGTTATAATAATAATAATTATTATTTTTAATAAATTTAATTAATTAATAAAATTAATTATTAAAAATAATAATTATTATTATTATTAGCTGTGGGAAGTTTGAGGACTGGATTTTTCATACGCGGCCATTTTTTTTAAGAAATAAATATCCCGGGACATTCTTTACACACGGCCATCTGATCCCAAACTAAACAGAGCTTGCACTATGGAAACCAGATAACTGATATACTACATATACTACTTTTCTTTTTGTTTCCAAATACATACGTATAAAGATATTTACACCCTAATAATCTATATATATAAAAATGAACGTCTGTATGTCCTTTATTGAATCGTAAACCATGCAACAGATTTTAATGCAGTTTTCAGCAATAGATAGAGTAATTCAAGAGAAAGGTTTATAACCAGGATTTAAAGCGGGCAAAGCCGCCGGGCGCAGCTATTTAATAATAAAAATTATGCAGTTTAGACGGACAATAAAAATGGCTAAGCTGTACAAGAATTTGTAGTCGATAAGGACCCTCTTTACCTACTGATAAAATTTTTAGTAGTAAGAAATATTTAATTTTACATAAAACATTATATATAACTATGTTCACACTAAGCAAGTAATTAATAAAAGGTTTTTTTCTGACTTTTACTTAGGGTATGTTTCAGGTATGCTCTTATAGTCATCTATCATCTGTTCGCTTATATATCTGCCCCCTTATTCAGCTAATACAACCTTCATCGGCGAGCCGCTTCACGGAGGCCTCGGAGAGCTTATCTCTCACGTGATTAGTATTAGCGTAGTTAGCGAAAGAGACAGAGCACGGAGGCCGCCACGAAACATCCTCGAGATAGTGTCATTTTCCATACAGAATCGAGCCCCGGATCCC